>OX463227.1:163369759-164703509 GCA_949820135.1 Sylvilagus floridanus | reverse complement strand
TTAGAAAAGGAAGAAGGCAAGCAAATGGAATGCCCAAACACATTTAAGAAATTGACAATCAAGAAACCTGAATGATGCTGACTGAATACACCTGAAAATCCCATTCACACTCAATTTGGAGGCAACTCGTAGCTGTCCCCTCGGCAAAAGGGATACATTTCATTTTCCCAAGCACAAAATCACTCCTTGGTCCTGTTGCCTGCTAATTTCTAAAAATGAAACGGCAATTTGCAGGTTTTTTTATTTCATTATGGATATTCTGGCTAAACTTTTTACTGTATGGGGTAAGAATACAAAATAGAAAAGGAAGAAGGCAAAGCAACCGCAAACCCAGAACACATTTAGCAGATTGCCAAACAAGAAACCTGAATGCTGCTGACTGAATACACCTAAAAATCCCATTCTCACTCAATTTGGCGGCAATTCGTAGCTGTTCCCTCGGCATAAGGGTTACTTTTCATTTTCCAAAACACAAAAACTCACCTTGGTCCTGTTGCATGTTAATTTCTAAAATGAAACACCAATTTGCTGTTTTCTTTATTTCATTATGGATACTCTGGCTAACTTTTTTCTTCTATGGTGTAAGATTAAAAAATGAGAAAAGGAAGAAGGCAAAACAAATGCAAACCAAGAACACATTTAGCAAATTGCCAATCAGGAAACCTGAATGTTGCTGACTGAATATACCTGAAAACCCATTCACACTCAATTTGGAGGCAATTCGTAGCTGTCCCCTCGGCAAAAGTTTAAGATTTCATTTTCCAAAACACGAAAACTCACCTGTCGTGTTGCCTGTAGATTTCTTAACATGAAACGCCAATTTGCACTGTATTTTTATTTCATTTTGACCACTCTGTCTAAAGGCTTTTGAGGATGGTGTCAGGATATAAAATTTGGAAAGAAAAAAGGCGAAACAAACGCAAACCCAGACGACATTTAAGAAATTGCCAATCAAGTAACCTGAATGCTGCTGACTGAATACACCTGAAAATCCCATTCACACTCAATTTGCAGGCAATTCGTAGCTGTCCCCTCGGCAAAAGGGTTACATATCATTTTCGAAAGCACAAAAACACACCATGGTCCTGTTGCCTGCTAATTTCTAAGAATCAAACCGGCAATTTGCAGTTTTTTTTTTATTTCATTATAGATATTCTGGCTAAATTTTTATTGTATGGTGTAAGAATACAAAATTAGAAAAGGAAGAAGGCAAAACAAACGCAAACCAGAACACATTTAGCAAATTGCCAAACAAGAAACCTGAATGCTGCTGACTGAATGCACCTGAAAATTGCATTCACACTCAATTTGGCGGCAATTCGTAGCTGTTTCTTGGCAAAAGGGTTACATTTAATTTTCCAAAACACAAAAACTCACCTTGGTCCTGTTGCATGCTAATTTCTAAAAATGAAACACCAATTTGCTGTTTTCTTTATTTCATTATGGATACTCTGGCTAAACTTTTTCTTGTATGGGGTAAGAATACAAAATTAGAAAAGGAAGAAGGCAAAACAAATGCAAACCAAGAACACATTTAGCAAATTGCCAATCAGGAAACCTGAGTGTTGCTGACTGAATACACCTGAAAATCCCATTCAAACTCAATTTGGAGGCAATTAGTAGCTATGCCCTCGGCAAAAGGGAAAGATTTCATTTTCCAAAACACTAAAACTCACCTTGGTCCAGTTGCCTGTTAATTTCTAAGCATGGGACGCCCATTTGCTGTTTTTCTTTTTTTTTCATTCATTAAGGATACTCCGGCTAAACTTTTATTGTATGGTTGTAAGAATACAAAATTAGAAAAGGAAGAAGGCAAAACAAATGGAATGCCCAAACACATTTAAGAAATTGCCAATCAAGAAACCTGAATGCTGCTGACTGAATACACCTGAAAATCCCATTCACACTCAATTTGGAGGCAACTTGTAGCTGTCCCCTCGGCAAAAGGGTTACATTTCATTTTCCAAAGCACAAAAACACACATTGATCCTGTTGCCAGCTAATTTCTAGGAATGAAACGGCAATTTGCAGTTTCTTTTTATTTCATTATGGATATTCTGGCTAAACTTTTTATTGTATGGGGTAAGAATACAAAATTAGAAAAGGAAGAAGGAAAAACAACCGCAAATCCAAAACACATTTAGCAAATTGCCAAACAAGAAACCTGAATGCTGCTGACTGAATACACCTGAAAATCCCATTCACACTCTATTTGGTGGCAATTCATAGCTGTTCCCTTGGCAAAAGGGTTACATTTCAATTTCCAAAACACAAAAACTCACCTTGGTCCTGTTGCATGTTCATTTCTAAAAATGAAACACCAATTTGCTGTTTTCTTTATTTCATTATGGATACTCTGGCTAAACTTTTTCTTGTAGGGTGTTAGAATACAAAATGAGAAAAGGAAGAAGGCAAAACAAATGCAAACCAAGAACACATTTAGCAAATTGCCAATCAGGAAACCTGAATGTTGCTGACTCAATACACCTGAAAATCCCATTCACACTCAATTTGGAGGCAATTCGTAGCTGTGCCCTGGGCAAAGTGAAAGATTTCATTTTCCAAAACACGAAAACTCACCTTAGTCGTGTTGCCTGTAGATTTCTTAGCATGAAATGACAATTTGCTCTGCATTTCTATTTCATTTTGACCACTCAGTCTAAAGGCTTTTTTGGATGGTTTCAGGATATAAAATTTGGAAAGAAAAAAGACAAAACAAACGCAAACCCAGACGACATTTAAGAAATTGCCAATCAAGTAACCTGAATGCTGCTGACTGAATACACCTGAAAATCCCATTCATACTCAATTTGGAGGCAATTCATAGCTGTCCCCTCGGCAAAAGGGTTACATAACATTTTCCAAAACACAAAAACACACCTTGGTCCTGTTGCCTGCTAATTTCTAAGAATGAAACGGCAATTTGCAGTTTTTTTTATTTCATTATGCATATTCTGGCTAAGCTTTTATTGTATGGGGTAAGAATACAAAATTAGAAAAGGAAGAAGGCAAAGCAACCGCAAACCCAGAACACATTTAGCAAATTGCCAAACAAGAAACCTGAAAGCTGCTGACTGAATACACCTGAAAATCCCCTTCACACTCAAGTTGGCGGCAATTCGTAGCTGTTCCCTTGGCAAAAGGGATACATTTCATTTTCCAAAACACAAAACCTCACCTTGGTCCTGTTGCATGTTAATTTCTAAAAATGAAACACCAATTTGCTGTTTTCTTTATTTCATTATGGATACTCTGGCTAAACTTTTTCTTGTATGGTGTAAGAATACAAAATTAGAAAAGGAAGAAGGCAAAACAAATGCAAACCAAGAACACATTTAGCAAATTGACAATCAGGAAACCTGAATGTTGCTGACTCAATACACCTGAAAATCACATTCACACTCAATTTGGAGGCAATTCGTAGCTGTGCCCTCGGCAAAAGTGAAAGATTTCATTTTCCAAAACAGGAAAACACACCTGTCGTGTTGCCTGTAGATTTCTTATCATGAAACGCCAATTTGCACTGTATTTTTATTTCATTTTGACCAATCTGTCTAAAGGCTTTTTTGGATGGTGTCAGGATATAAAATTTGGAAAGAAAGAAGGCAAAACAAACGCAAACCCAGAAGACATTTAAGAAATTGCCAATCAAGAAACCTGAATGCTGCTGACTGAATACACCTGAAAATCCCATTCACACTCAATTTGGAGGCAATTCATAGCTGTTCCATTGGCAAAAGGGTTACATATCATTTTCCAAAGCACAAAAACACGCCTTGGTCCTTTTGCCTGTTAATTTCTAAGAATGAAACGGCAATTTGCAGTTTTTTTAATTTCATTATGGATATTCTGGCTAATTTTTTATTGTATGGGGTAAGAATGCAAAATTAGAAAAGGAAGAAGGCAAAACAAATGCGAACCCAGGACACATTTAGCAAATTGCCAAACAAGAAACCTGAATGCTGCTGACTGAATACACCTGAAAATCCCATTCACACTCAATTTGGCGGCAATTCGTATCTGTTCCCTTGGCAAAAGGGTTAAACTTCATTTTCCAAAACAAAAACTCACCTTGGTCCTGTTGCATGTTCATTTCTAAAAATGAAACACCAATTTGCTGTTTTCTTTATTTCATTATGGATACTCTAGCTAACCTTTTTCTTGTTGGTGTAAGAATACAAAATTAGAAAAGGAAGAAGGCAAAACAAATGCAAACCAAGAACACATTTAGCAAATTGCCAATCGGGAAACCTGAATGTTGCTGACTGAATACACCTGAAAATCCCATTCACACTCAATTTGTAGGCAATTCGTAGCTGTCCCCTTGGCAAAAGTGTTACATTTCATTTTCTAAAACACGAAAACTCACCTTAGTCGTGTTGCCTGTAGATTTCTTATCATGAAACGCCAATTTGCACTGTATTTTTATTTCATTTTGACCACTCTGTCTAAAGGCTTTTTTGGATGGTGTCAGGATAGAAAATTTGGAAAAAAGAAGGCAAAACAAACGCAAACCCAGACGACATTTGAGAAATTGCCAATCAAGAAACCTGAATGCAGCTGACTGAATACACCTGAAAATCCCATTCACACTCAATTTGGAGGCAATTCGTAGCTGTCCCCTCGGCAAAAGGGTTACATTTCATTTTCCAAAGCAAAAAAAACACACCTTGGTCCTGTTGCCTGCTAATTTCTAAGAATGAACCAGCAATTTCCAGTTTTTTTTTATTACATTATGGATATTCTGGCTAAACTATTTATTTTATGGGGTAAGAATACAAAATTAGAAAAGGAAGAAGGCAAAACAAACACAAACCCAGAACACATTTAGCAAATTGCCAATCAGGAAACCTGAATGTTGCTGACTGAATACACCTGAAGATCACATTCACACTCAATTTGGAGGGCACTCTTTGCTGTGCCCTCGGCAAAAGGGAAAGATTTCATTTTCCAAAACAGGAAAACTCACCTGTCGTGTTGTCTGTAGATTTCTTATCATGAAACGCCAATTTGCACTGTATTTTTATTTCATTTTGACCAATCTGTCTAAAGGCTTTTTTGGATGGTGTCAGGATATAAAATTTGGAAAGAAAGAAGGCAAAACAAACGCAAACCCAGAAGACATTTAAGAAATTGCCAATCAAGAAACCTGAATGCTGCTGACTGAATACACCTGATAATCCCATTCACACTCAATTTGGAGGCAATTCGTAGCTGTCCCCTTGGCAAAAGGGTTACATTTCATTTTCCAAAGCACAAAAACACACCTTGGTCCTGTTGCCTGATAATTTCTAAGAATGAAACGGCAGTTTGCAGGTTTTTTTATTTCATTATGGATATTCTGGCTAAACTTTTCTTGTATGGGTTAAGAATACAAAATTAGAAAAGGAAGAAGGCAAAACAAACGCAAACCCAGAACACATTTAGCAAATTGCCAAACAAGAAACCTGAATGCTGCTGACTGAAATCACATGAAAATCCCATTCACACTCAATTTGGTGGCAATTCGTAGCTGTTCCCTTGGCAAAAGGGTTACATTTCATTTTCCAAAACACAAAAACTCACCTTGGTCCTGTTGCATGTTAATTTCTAAAAATGAAACACCAATTTGCTCTTTTCTTTATTTCATTATGGATACTCTGGCTAACCTTTTTATTGTATGGTGTAAGAATACAAAATTAGAAAAGGAATTAGGCAAAACAAATGCAAACCAAGAACACATTTAGCAAATTACCAATCGGGAAACCTGAATGTTGCTGACTGAATACACCTGAAAATCCCATTCACACTCAATTTGGAGGCAACTCGTAATGTCCCCTCGGCAAAAGGTTTACATTTCATTTTCCAAAGCACAAAAACACACCTTGGTCCTGTTGCCTGCTAATTTCTAAGAATGAAATGGCAATTTGCAGTTTTTATTTCATTATGGATATTCTGGCTAACTTTTTATTGTATGTATGTGGTAAGAATACAAAATTAGAAAAGGAAGAAGGCAAAACAAACGCAAACCCAGACGACATTTAAGAAATAGCCAATCAAGAAACCTGAACGCTGCTGACTGAATGCACCTGAAAATCCCATTCAACTCAATTTGGAGGCAATTCGTAGCTGTGCCCTCAGCAATAGGGAAAGATTTCATTTTCCAAAACACAAAAACTCACCTTGGTCCAGTTGCATGTTAATTTCTAAAAATGAAACACCAATTTGCTGTTATCTTTATTTCATTACGGATACTCTGGCTAAACTTTTTATTGTTTGGTGTAAGAATACAAAATGAGAAAAGGAAGAAGGCAAAACAAATGCAAACCAAGAACACATTTAGCAAATTACCAATTAGGAAACCTGAATGTAGCTGACTGAATACACCTGAAAATCCCATTCACACTCAATTTGCAGGCAATTTGTAGCTGTCCCCTCGGCAAAAGTGTTACATTTCATTTTCTAAAACACAAAAACTCACCTTAGTCGTGTTGCCTGTAGATTTCTTAGCATGAAACACCAATTTGCACTGCATTTCTATTTCAATTTGACCACTCTGTCTAAAGGCTTTTTTGCATGGTGTCAGAATAGAAAATTTGGAAAGAAAGAAGGCAAAACAAACGCAAACCCAGACGATATTTAATAAATTGCCAATCAAGAAACCTGAATGCTGCTGAGTGAATACACCTGAAAATCCCATTCACACAATATTTGGAGGCAACTCGTAGCTGTCCCCTCGGCAAAAGGGTTACATTTCATTTTCCAAAGCACAAAAACACACCTTGGTCCTGTTGCCTGCAAATTTCTAAGAATGAAACGGCAATTTGCAGTTTTTTTATTTCATTATGGATATTCTGGCTAGACATTTTATTGTATGGGGTAAGAATACAAAATTAGAAAAGGAAGAAGGCAAAACAACCGCAAACCCAGAATACATTTAGCAAATTCCCAAACAAGAAACGTGAATGTATCTGACTGAATACACCTGAAAATCCCATTCACACTCAATTTGGAGGCAATTCGTAGCTGTGCCCTCCGCAAAAGGGAAATATTTCAATTTCCAAAACATTAAATCTTACGTTGGTCCAGTTGCCTGTTAATTTCTAAGCATGGAACGCCGACTTGCTGTTTTTTTTTTTTTTATTTCATTAAGGATACTCTGGCTAAACTTTTAATGTATGGTGTAAGAATAAAAATTAGAAAAGGAAGAAGGCAAAACAATTGGAATGCCCAAACACATTTAAGAAATTGCCAATCAAGAAACCTGAATGCTGCAGACTGAATACACCTGAAAATCCCATTCACAATCAATTTGGAGGCAACTCGTACCTGTCCCCACGGCAAAAGGGTTACATTTCATATTCCAAAGCACAAAATCACACCTTGGTCCTGTTGCCTGCTAATTTCTAAGAATGAAACGGCAGTTTGCAGGTTTTTTTATTTTATTATGTATATTCTGGCTAGACTTTTTATTGTATGGGGTAAGAATACAAAATTAGAAAAGGAAGAAGTCAAAACAACCGCAATCCCAGAACACATTTAGCAAATTGCCAAACAAGAAACCTGAATGCTGCTGACTGAATACACCTGAAAATCCCATTCACACTCAATTTGGAGGCAACTCGTAGCTGTCCCCTCGGCAAAAGGGTTACATTTCATTTTCCAAAACACAAAAACTCACCTTGGTACTGTTGCATGTTAATTTCTAAAAATGAAACACCAATTTGCTGTTTTCTTAATTTCATTATGGATACTCTGGCTAAACTTTTTCTTGTATGGTGTAAGAAAACAAAAATAGAAAAGGAAAAAGGCAAAACAAATGGAATGCTCAAACACATTTAAGGAATTGCCAATCAAGAAACCTGAATGCTGCTGACTGAATACACCTGAAAATCCCATTCACACTCAATTGGAGGCAACTCTTAGCTGTCCCCTCCGCAAAAGGGTTACATATCATTTTCCAAAGCACAAAATCACACCTTGGTCCTGTTGCCTGCTAATTTCTAAGAATGAAACAGCAATTTGCAGTTTTTTTTTTATTTCATTATGGATATTCTGGTTAACTTTTTATTGTATGGGGTAAGAATACAAAATTAGAAAAGAAAGAAGGCAAAACAAACGCAAAACCAGACGACATTTAAGAAATTGCCAATCAAGAAACCTGAATGCTGCTGACTGAATACACCTGAAAATCCAATTCACACTCGATTTGAAGGCAACTCGTATCTGTTCCCTTGGCAAAAGGGTTACATTTCATTTTCCAAAACACAAAAACACACCTTGGTCCTGTTGCCTGCTAATTTCTAAGAATGAAATGGCAATATGCATTTTTTTTTTATTTCATTATGGATATTCTGGCTAAAATTTTATTGTATGGGGTAAGAATACAAAATTAGAAAAGGAAGAAGGCAAAACAAACGCAAACCCAGAACACATTTAGCAAATTGCCAAACAACAATCCTGAATGCTGCTGACTGAATGCACCTGAAAATCGCATTCACACTCAATTTGGCAGCAAATCGTAGCTGTTCCCTTGGCAAAAGGGTTACATTGCATTTTCCAAAACACAAAAACTCACCTTTGTCCTGTTGCATGTTCATTTCTAAAAATGAAACACCAATTTGCTGTTTTCTTTATTTCATTATGGATACTCTGGCTAAACTTTTTCTTGTATAGTGTAAGAATACAAAATTAGAAAAGGAAGAAGGCAAAACAAATGCAAACCAAGAACACATTTAGCAAATTGCCAATCAGGAAACCTGAATGTTGCTGACTGAATACACCTGAAAATCCCATTCACACACAATTTGGAGGCAATTCGTTGCTGTGCCCTCGGCAAAAGGGAAAGATTTCATTTTCCAAAACATTAAATCTCACCTTGGTCCAGTTGCCTGTTAATTTCTAAGCATGGAATGCCCATTTGCTGTTTTTTTTTTATTTCATTAAGGATACTCTGGCTAAACTTTTAATGTATGGTGTAATAATACAAAATTGGAAAAGGAAGAAGGCAAAACAAATGGAATGCCCAAACACATTTAAGAAATTGCCAATCAAGAAACCTGAATGCTGCTGACTGAATACACAGGAAAATCCCTTTCAATCTCAATTTGGAGGCAACTCGTAGCTGTCCCCCCGGCAAAAGGGTTACATTTCATATTCCAAAGCACAAAATCACACCTTAGTCCTGTTGCCTGCTAATTTCTAAGAATGAAACGGCAGTTTGCAATGTATTTTTATTTCATTATGGTTATTCTGGCTAGACTTTTTATTGTATGGGGTAAGAATACAAAATTAGAAACGGAAGAATTCAAAACAACCGCAAACCCAGAACACATTTAGCAAATTGCCAAACAAGAAACCTGAATGCTGCTGACTGAATACACCTGAAAATCCCATTCACACTCAATTTGGACGCAATTCGTAGCTGTTCCCTTGGCAAAAGGGTTACATTTCATTTTCCAAAACACAAAAACTCACCTTGGTCCTGTTGCATGTTCATTTTAAAAATGAAACACCAATTTGCTGTTTTCTTTATTTCATTATGGATACTCTGGCTAAACTTTTTCTTGTATTGTGTAAGAATACAAAAATAGAAAAGGAAAAAGGCAAAACAAATGGAATGCTCAAACACATTTAAGGAATTGCCAATCAAGAAACCTGAATGCTGCTGACTGAATACACCTGAAAATCCCATTCACACTCATTTGGGAGGCCACTCGTAGCTGTCCCCTCAGTAAAAGGGTTACATATCATTATCCAAAGCACAAAATCACACCTTGGTCCTGTTGCCTGCTAATTTCTAAGAATGTAACGGCAATTTGCAGTTTTTGTTATTTCATTATGGGTATTCTGGCTAAACTTTTTATTGTATGGGGTAAGAATACAAAATTAGAAAAGGATGAAGGCAAAACAAACGCAAACCCAGAACACATTTAGAATATTGCCAAACAAGAAACCTGAATGCTGCTGACTGAATACACCTGAAAATCCCATTCACACTCAATTTGGCGGCAATTCGTAGCTGTTCCCTTGGCAAAAGGGTTACATTTCATTTTCCAAAACACAAAAACTCACCTTGGTCCTGTTGCATGTTCATTTCTAAAAAGGAAACACCAATTTGCTGTTTTCTTTATTTCATTATGGATACTCTGGCTAAACTTTTTCTTGTATAGTGTAAGAATACAAAATTAGAAAAGGAAGAAGGCAAAACAAATGCAAACCAAGAACACATTTAGCAAATTGCCAATCAGGAAACCTGAATGTAGCTGACTGAATGCACCTGAAAATCCCATTCACACTCAATTTGGAGGCACTTCGTTGCTGTGCCCTCGGCAAAAGGGAAAGATTTCATTTTCCAAAACATTAAATCTCACCTTGGTCCAGTTGCCTGATAATTTCTAAGCATGGAACGCCCATTTGCTGTTTTTTTTTTATTTCATTAAGGATACTCTGGCTAAACTTTTAATGTATGGTGTAATAATACAAAATTGGAAAAGGAAGAAGGCAAAACAATTGGAATGCCCAAACACATTTAAGAAATTGCCAATCAGGAAACCTGAATGCTGCTGACTGAATACACCTGAAAATCCCATTCACACTCAATTTGGCGGCAATTCGTAGCTGTTCCCTTGGCAAAAGGGTTACATTTCATTTTCCAAAACACAAAAACTCACCTTGGTCCTGTTGCATGTTAATTTCTAAAAATGAAACACCAATTTGCTGTTTTCTTTATTTCATTATGAATACTCTGGCTAAACTTTTTCTTGTATAGTGTAAGAATTCAAAATTAGAAAAGGAAGAAGGCAAAACTAATGCAAACCAAGAACACATTTAGCAAATTGCCAATCAGGAAACCTGAATGTTGCTGACTGAATACACCTGAAAATCCCATTCACACTCAATTTGGAGGCAATTCGTAGGTGTCCCCTCGGCAAAAGTGTTACCTTTCTTTTTCTAAAACAAGAAAACTCACCTTAGTCGTGTTCCCTGTAGATTTCTTAGCATGAAACGCCAATTTGCACTGTATTTTTATTTCATTTTGACCACTCTGTCTAAAGGCTTTTTTGGATGGTGTCAGGATATAAAATTTGGAAATAAAGAAGGCAAAACAAACGCAATCCCAGACGACATTTAAGAAATTACCAATCAAGAAACTTGAACGCTGCTGACTGAATACACCTGAAAATCCCATTCACACTCAATTTGGAGGCAACTCGTAGCTGTCCCCTCGGCAAAAGGGTTACATTTCATTTTCCAAAGCACAAAACACACCTTGGTCCTTTTGCCTGTTAATTTCTAAGAATGAAACGGCAATTTGCAGTTTTTTTAATTTCATTATGGATATTCTGGCTAAACTTTTTATTGTATGGGGTAAGAATACAAAATTTGAAAAGGAAGAATTCAAAACAACCGCAAACCCAGAACATATTTAGCAAATTGCCAAACAAGTAACCTGAATGCTGCTGATGGAATGCACCTGAAAATCCCATTCACACTCAATTTGGCGGCAATTCGTAGCTGTTCCCTTGGCAAAAGGGTTACATTTCATTTTCCAAAACACAAAAACTCACCTTGGTCCTGTTGCATGTTCATTTCTAAAAATGAAACACCAATTTGCTGTTTTCTTTATTTAATTAAGGATACTCTGGCTAAACTTTCATTGTATGGTGTAAGAATACAAAAGTAGAAAAGGAAGAAGGTAAACAAATGGAACACCCAAACTCATTCAAGAAATTGCCAATCAAGAAACCTGAATGCTGCTGACTGAATACACCTGAAAATCCCATTCACACTCAATTTGGCGGCAATTCGTAGCTGTTCCCTTGGCAAAAGGGTTACATTTCATTTTCCAAAACAGAAAAAATCACCTTGGTCCTGTTGCATGTTAATTTCTAAAAATGAAACACCAATTTGCTGTTTTCTTTATTTCATTATGGATAATCTGGCTAAACTTTTCTTGTAGGGTGTAAGAATACAAAATTAGAAAAGGAAGAAGGCAAAACAAATGCAAACCCAGAACACATTTAGCAAATTACCAATCGGGAAACCTGAATGCTGCTGACTGAATACACCTGAAAATCCCATTCACACTCAATTTGGAGGCAATTTGTAGCTGTGCCCTCGGCAAAAGGGAAAGATTTCATTTTCCAAAACACTAAAACTCACCTTGGTCCAATTGCCTGTTAATTTCTAAGCATGGAACGCCCATTTGCTGTTTTTTTTTTTTTATTTCACTAAGGATACTCTGGCTAAACTTTTATTGTATGGTGTAAGAAAACAAAAATAGAAAAGGAAAAATGCAAAACAAATGGAATGCTCAAACTCATTTAAGGAATTGCCAATCAAGAAACCTGAATGCTGCTGATTGAATACACCTGAAAATCCCATTCACACTCAATTTGGAGGCAACTCGTAGCTGTCCCCTCAGCAAAAGAGTTACATATCATTTTCCAAAGCACAAAATCACACCTTGGTCCTGTTGCCTGCTAATTTCTAAGAATGAAACGGCAATTTGCATTTTTTTATTGCATTAAGGATATTCTGGCTAAACTTTTTATTGTATGGGGTAAGAATACAAAATTAGAAAAGAAAGAAGGCAAAACAAACGCAAACCCAGACGACATTTAGGAAATTGCCAATCAAGAAACCTGAATGCTGCTGGCTGAATACACCAGAAAATCCCATTCACACTCGATTTGAAGGCAACTCGTAACTGTCCCCTCGGCAAAAGGGTTACATTTCATTTTCCAAAGCACAAAAACTCACCTTGGTCCTGTTGCCTGCTAATTTCTAAGAATGAAACGGCAATTTGCAATTTTTTTTTCTTTCATTTTGGATATTCTGGCTAAACTTTTCATTGTATGGGGTAAGAATACAAAATTAGAAAAGGAAGAAGGCAAAACAAACGCAAACACAGAACTCATTTAGCAAATTGCCAAACAAGAAACCTGAATGCTGCTGACTGAATACACCTGAAAATCCCATTCACACTCAATTTGGCGGCAATTCGTAGCTGTTCCCTTGGCAAAAGGGTTACATTTCATTTTCCAAAACACAAAAACTCACCTAGGTCCTGTTGTATGTTCATTTCTAAAGATGAAACACAAATCTGCTGTTTTCTTTATTTCATTATGGATACTCTGGCTAAAATTTTTCTGGTATAGTGTAAGAATACAAAATTAGAAAAGGAAGAAGGCAAAACAAATGCAAGCCAAGAACACAATTAGCAAATTGCCAGTCAGGAAACCTGAATGTTGCTGACTGAATACACCTGAAAATCCCATTCACACTCAATTTGGAGGCAATTCGTAGGTGTCCCCTCGGCAAAAGTGTTACATTTCATTTTCTAAAACACGAAAACTCACCTTAGTCGTGTTGCCTGTAGATTTCTAAGCATGAAACGCCAATTTGCACTGTATTTTTATTTCATTTTGACCACTCTGTCTAAACACTTTTTTGAATGGTGTCAGGATATAAAATTTGGAAAGAAAGAAGGCAAAACAAAAGCAAACCCAGAACACATTTAAGAAATTGCCAATCAAGAAACTTGAACGCTGCTGAATGAATACACCTGAAAAATCCATTCACACTCAATTTGGAGGCAACTCGTAGCTGTCCCCTCGGCAAAAGGGTTACATTTCATTTTCCAAAGCACAAAAACACACCTTGGTCCTGTTGCCTGCTAATTTCTAAGAATGAAACGGCAATTTGCAATTTTTTTTTCTTTCATTTTGGATATTCTGGCTAAACTTTTCATTGTATGGGGTAAGAATACAAAATTAGAAAAGGAAGAAGGCAAAACAAACGCAAACACAGAACTCATTTAGCAAATTGCCAAACAAGAAACCTGAATGCTGCTGACTGAATACACCTGAAAATCCCATTCACACTCAATTTGGAGGGAATTCGTAGGTGTCACCTCGGCAAAAGAGTTACATTTCATTTTCTAAAACACGAAAACTCACCTTAGTCGTGTTGCCTGTAGATTTCTAAGCATGAAACGCCAATTTGCACTGTATTTTTATTTCATTTTGACCACTCTGTCTAAAGGCTTTTTTGGATGGTGTCAGGATATAAAATTTGGAAAAAAGAAGGCAAAAAAACGTAAACCCAGATGACATTTAAGAAATTGACAATCAAGAAACCTGAATGCTGCTGACTGAATACACCTGAAAATCCCATTCACACTCAATTTGGAGGCAACTCGTAGCTGTCCCCTCAGCAAAAGTGTTTCATATCATTATCAAAAGCACAAAATCACACCTTGGTCCTGTTGCCTGCTAATTTCTAAGAATGTAACGGCAATTTGCAGTTTTTTTATTTCATTATGGATATTCTGGCTAAACTTTTTATTGTATGGGGTAAGAATACAAAATTAGAAAAGGAAGAAGGCAAAACAAACGCAAACCCAGAACACATTTAGCAAATTGCCAAACAAGAACCCTGAATACTGCTGAATGAATACACCTGAAAATCCTATTCACACTCAATTTGGCGGCAATTCGTAGCTGTTCCCTTGGCAAAAGGGTTACATTTCATTTTCCAAAGCACAATAACACACCTTGGTCCTGTTGCCTGCTAATTTCTAAGAATGAAACGGCAATTTGCAGTTTTTTTAATACATTATGGATATTCTGGATAAACTTTTTATTGTATGGGGTAAGAATACAAAATTAGAAAAGGAAGAAGGCAAAACAAACGCAAACCCAGAACACATTTAGCAAATTGCCAAACAAGAAACCTGAATGCTGCTGACTGAATACACCTGAAAATCCCATTCACACTCAATTTGGAAGCAACTCGTAGCTGTCCCCTTGGCAAATAGATTACATTTCATTTTCCAAAGCACAATAACACACCTTGATCCTGTTGCCTCCTAATTTCTAAGAATGAAACGGCAATTTGCAGTTTTTTTTATTACATTATGCATATTCTGGATAAACTTTTTATTGTATGGGGTAAGAATACAAAATTAGAAAAGAAAGAAGGCAAAACAAAAGCAAACCCAGAACACATTTAGCAAATTGCCAAACAAGAAACCTGAATGCTGCTGAATGAATACACCTGAAAATCCTATTCACACTCAATTTGGCGGCAATTCGTAGCTGTTCCCTTGGCAAAAGGGTTACATTTCATTTTCCAAATCACAAAAACTCACCTTGGTCCTGTTGCATGTTAATTTCTAAAAATGAAACACCAATTTGCTGTTTTCTTTATTTCATTATGGATACTCTGGCTGAACTTTTTCTTGTATGGTGTAAGAATACAAAATTAGAAAAGGAAGAAGGCAAAACAAATGCAAACCAAGAACACATTTAGCAAATTGCCAATCAGGAAACCTGAATGTTGCTGACTGAATACACCTGAAAATCCCATTCACACTCAATTTGGAGGCAATTCGTAGCTGTCCCCTCGGCAAAAGTGTTACATTTCTTTTTCTAAAACACGAAAACTCACCTTAGTCGTGTTGCCTGTAGATTTCTAAGCATGAAACGCCAATTTGCACTGTATTTTTATTTCATTTTGACCACTCTGTCTAAAGACTTTTTTGAATGGTGTCAGGATATAAAATTTGGAAAGAAAGAAGGCAAAACAAACGCAAACCCAGACGACATTTAAGAAATTGCCAATCAAGAAACTTGAACGCTGCTGACTGAATACACCTGAAAATCCCATTCACACTCAATTTGGAGGCAACTCGTAGCTGTCCCCTCGGCAAAAGGGTTACATTTCCTTTTCCAAAGCACAAAAACACACCTTGGTGCTTTTTCCTGTTAATTTCTAAGAATGAAATGGCAATTTGCAGTTTTTTTAATTTCATTATGGATATTCTGGCTAAACTTTTTATTGTATGGGGTAAGAATACAAAATTTGAAAAGGAAGAATTCAAAACAACCGCAAACCTAGAACATATTTAGCAAATTGCCAAACAAGTAACCTGCATGCTGCTGACGGAATGAATCTGAAAATCCCATTCACACTCAATTTGGCGGCAATTCGCTTCCCTTGGCAAAAGGGTTACATTTCATTTTCCAAAACACAAAAACTCACCTTGGTCCTGTTGCATGTTCATTTCTAAAAATGAAACACCAACTTGCTGTTTTCTTTATTTCATTAAGGATACTCTGGCTAAACTTTCATTGTATGTTGTAAGAATACAAAATTAGAAAAGGAAGAAGGCAAACAAATGGAACACCCAAACTCATTCAAGAAATTGCCAATCAAGAAACCTGAATGCTGCTGACTGAATACACCTGAAAATTCCATTCACACTCAATTTGGCGGCAATTCGTGGCTGTTCCCTTGGCAAAAGGGTTACATTTCATTTTCCAAAACAGAAAAAATCACCTTGGTCCTGTTGCATGTTAATTTCTAAAAATGAAACACCAATTTGCTGTTTTCTTTATTTCATTATGGATAATCAGGCTAAACTTTTTCTTGTATGGTGTAAGAATATAAAATTAGAAAAGGAAGAAGGCAAAACAAATGCAAACCCAGAACACATTTAGCATATTACCAATCGGGAAACCTGAATGCTGCTGACTGAATACACCTGAAAATCCCATTCACACTCAATTTGGAGGCAATTTGTAGCTGTGCCCTCGGCAAAAGGGAAATATTTCATTTTCCAAAACACTAAAACTCACCTTGGTCCAGTTGCCTGTTAATTTCTAAGCATGGAACGAACATTTGCTGTTTTTTTTTTTTTATTTCACTAAGGATACTCTGGCTAAACTTTTATTGTATGGTGTAAGAAAACAAAAATAGAAAAGGAAAAAGCAAAACAAATGGAATGCTCAAACTCATTTAAGGAATTGCCAATCAAGAAACCTGAATGCTGCTGATTGAATACACCTGAAAATCCCATTCACACTCAATTTGGAGGCAACTCGTAGCTGTCCCCTCAGCAAAAGAGTTACATATCATTTTCCAAAGCACAAAATCACACCTTGGTCCTGTTGCCTGCTAATTTCTAAGAATGAAACGGCAATTTGCAGTTTTTTTTTATTGCATTATGGATATTCTGGCTAAACTTTTTATTGTATTGGGTAAGAATACAAAATTAGAAAAGAAAGAAGGCAAAACAAACGCAAACCCAAACGACATTTAGGAAATTGCCAATCAAGAAACCTGAATGCTGCTGACTGAATACACCTGAAAATCCCATTCACACTCGATTTGAAGGCAACTCGTAGCTGTCCCCTTGCCAAAAGGGTTTCATTTAATTTTCCAAAGCACAAAAACACACCTTGGTCCTGTTGCCTGCTAATTTCTAAGAATGAAACGGCAATTTGCAATTTTTTTTCTTTCATTTTGGATATTCTGGCTAAACTTTTCATTGTATGGGGTAAGAATACAAAATTAGAAAAGGAAGAAGACAAAACAAACGCAAACACAGAACTCATTTAGCAAATTGCCAATCAGGAAACCTGAATGCTGCTGACTGAATACACCTGAAAATCCCATTCACACTCAATTCGGCGGCAATTCGTAGCTGTTCCGTTGGCAAAAGGGTTACATTTCATTTTCCAAAACACAAAAACTCACCTTGGTCCTGTTGTATGTTCATTTCTAAAAATGAAACACCAATTTGCTGTTTTCTTTATTTCATTATGGATACTCTGGCTAAAATTTTTCTGGTATAGTGTAAGAATACAAAATTAGAAAAGGAAGAAGGCAAAACAAATGCAAGCCAACAACACAATTAGCAAATTGCCAGTCAGGAAACCTGAATGTTGCTGACTGAATACACCTGAAAATCCCATTCACACTCAATTTGGAGGCAATTCGTAGGTGTCCCCTTGGCAAAAGTGTTACATTTCATTTTCTAAAACACGAAAACTCACCTTAGTCGTGTTGCCTGTAGATTTATAAGCATGAAACGCCAATTTGCACTGTATTTTTATTTCATTTTGACCACTCTGTCTAAAGGCTTTTTTGGATGGTGTCAGGATATAAAATTTGGAAAAAAGAAGGCAAAACAAACGTAAACCCAGATGACATTTAAGAAATTGCCAATCAAGAAACCTGAATGCTGCTGACTGAATACACCTGAAAATCCCATTCACACTCAATTTGGCTGCAATTCGTGGCTGTCCCTTGGCAAAAGGGTTACATTTCATTTTCCAAAACACAAAAACTCACCTTGGTCCTGTTGCATGTTAATTTCTAAAAATGAAACACCAATTTGCTGTTTTCTTTATTTCATTATGGATAATCTGGCTAAACTTTTTCTTGTACGGTGTAAGAATACAAAATTAGAAAAGGAAGAAGGCAAAACAAATGCAAACCCAGAACACATTTAGCAAATTACCTATCGGGAAACCTGAATGCTGCTGACTGAATACACCTGAAAATCCCATTCACACTCAATTTGGAGGCAATTTGTAGCTGTGCCCTCGGCAAAAGGGAAATATTTCATTTTCCAAAACACTAAAACTCACCTTGGTCCAGTTGCCTGTTAATTTCTAAGCATGGAACGCCCATTTGATGGTTTTTTTTTTTTTATTTCACTAAGGATACTCTGGCTAAACTTTTATTGTATGGTGTAAGAAAACAAAAATAGAAAAGGAAAAAGGCAAAACAAATGGAATGCTCAAACTCATTTAAGGAATTGCCAATCAAGAAACCTGAATGCTGCTGATTGAATACACCTAAAATCCCATTCACACTCAATTTGGAGGCAACTCGTAGCTGTCCCCTCAGCAAAAGGATTACATATCATTTTCCAAAGCACAAAATCACACCTTGGTCCTGTTGCCTGCTAATTTCTAAGAATGAAACGGCAACTTGCAGTTTTTTTTATTGCATTATGGATATTCTGGCTAAACATTTTATTGTATGGGGTAAGAATACAAAATTAGAAAAGGAAGAAGTCAAAACAACCGCAAACCCAGAACACATTTAGCAAATTGCCAAACAAGAAACCTGAATGCTGCTGACTGAATACACCTGAAAATCCCATTAACACTCAATTTGGCGGCAATTCATAGCTGTTCCCATGGCAAAAGGGTTACATTTCATTTTCCACAACACAAAAACTCACCTTGTTCCTGTTGCATGTTCATTTCTAAAAATGAAACACCAATTTGCTGTTTTCTTTATTTCATTATGGATACTATGGCTAAACTTTTTTTTTATGGTGTAAGAATACAAAATTAGAAAAGGAAGAAGGCAAAACAAATGGAATGCCCAAACACATTTAGCAAATTGCCAATCAGGAAACCTGAATGTTGCTGACTGAATACACCTGAAAATCCAATTCACACTCAATTTGGAGGCAATTCGTAGCTGTGTCCTCGGCAAAAGGGAAAGATTTCATTTTCCAATACACTAAAACTCACCTTGGTCCAGTTGCCTGTTAATTTCTAAGCATGGGACGCCCATTTGCTGTTTTTTTTTTTTATTTCATTATGGATATTCTGGCTAAACTTTTATTGTATGGTGTAAGAATACAAAATTAGAAAAGGAAGAAGGCAAAACAACCGCAAACCCAGAACACATTTAGCCAATTGCCAAAAAAGAAACCTGAATGCTGCTGACTGAATACACCTGAAAATCCCATTCACACTCAATTTGGCAGCAACTCATAGCTGTTCCCTTGGCAAAAGGGTTACATTTCATTTTCCAAAACACAAAAACTCACCTTGGTCCTGTTGCATGTTAATTTCTAAGAACGAAACACCAATTTGCTGTTTTCTTTATTTCATTATGGATACTCTGGCTAAACTTTTTCTTTTATGGTGTAAGAATACAAAATTAGAAAAGGAAGAAGGCGAAATAAATGGAATGCTCAAACACATTTAAGAAATTTCCAATCAAGAACCCTGAATGCTGCTGAATGAATACACCTAAAATCCCATTCACACTCAATTTGGAGGCAACTCGTAGCTGTCCCCTAGGCAAAAGTGTTACATTTCATTTTCCAAAGCACAAAAACTCACCTTGGTCCTGTTGCCTGCTAATTTCTAAGAATGAAACGGCAATTTGCAATTTTTTCTATTTCATTATGGATATACTGGCTAAACTTTTTATTGTATGGGGTAAGAATACAAAATTACAAAAAGGAAGAAGGCAAAACATCCGCAAACCCAGAGCACATTTAACAAATTGCCAAACAAGAAACCTGAATGCTGCTGACTGAATACACCTGAAAATCCCATTCACACTCAATTTGGCGGCAATTCGTAGCTGTTCCCTTGGCAAAAGGGTTACATTTCATTTTCCAAAACACAAAAATTCACCTTGGTCCTGTTGCATGTTCATTTCTAAAAATGAAACACCAATTTGCTCTTTTCTTTATTTCATTATGGATACGTTGGCTAAACATTTTCTTGTATGGTGTAAGAAAACAAAATTAGAAAAGGAAGAAGGCAAAACAAATGCAAACCAAGAACACATTTAAGAAATTGCCAATCAGGAAACCTGAATATTGCTGACTGAATACACCTGAAAACCCATTCACACTCAATTTGGAGGCAATTCGTATCTGTGCCCTCGGCAAAAGGGAAAGATTTCATTTTCCAAAACAGTAAATCTCACCTATCGTGTTGCCTGTAGATTTCTTAGCATGAAACGCCAATTTGCACTGTATTTTTATGTTATTTTGACCACTCTGTCTCAAGGCTTTTTTGGATGGTGTCAGGATAGAAAATTTGGAAAGAAAAAAGGCAAAAGAAACGCAAACCCAGACGACATTTAAGAAATTACCAATCAAGAAACCTGAATGCTGCTGACTGAATACACCTGAAAATCCCATTCATACTCAATTTGGAGGCAATTCATAGCTGTCCCCTAGGCATAAGCGTTACATATCATTTTCCAAAGCACAAAAACACACCTTGGTCCTGTTGCCTGCTAATTTCTAAGAATGAAACGGCAATTTGCAGTTTTTTTATTTCATTATGGATATTCTGGCTAAACATTTTATTGTATGGGGTGAGAATACAAAATTAGAAAAGGAAGAAGGCAAAACAAAAGCAAACCCAGAACACATTTAACAAATTGCCAATCAAGAAACCTGAATGCTGCTGACTGAATACACCTGAAAATCCCATTCACACTCAATTTGGCGGCAATTCGTAGCTGTTCCCTTGGCAAAAGGGTTACATTTCATTTTCCAAAACACAAAAACTAACCTTGGTCATGTTGCATGTCCATTACTAAAAATTAAACACCAATTTGCTGTTTTCTTTATTTATTATGGATAATCTGGCTAAAATTTTCTTGTATGGTGTAAGAATACAAAATTAGAAAAG
This sequence comes from Sylvilagus floridanus, assembly GCA_949820135.1. Lineage (NCBI taxonomy): Eukaryota > Metazoa > Chordata > Mammalia > Lagomorpha > Leporidae > Sylvilagus > Sylvilagus floridanus. Next base: position 164,682,273 of record OX463227.1, on the reverse strand, counting down.
GAAGAAGGCAAAACAAATGCAAACCAAGAACACATTTAGCTAATTGCCAATCAAGAAACCTGAATGTTGCTGACTGAGTACACCTGAAAATCCCATTCACACTCAATTTGGAGGCAATTTGTAGCTTTGCCCTCGGCAAAAGGAAAGATTTCATTTTCCAAAACACGAAAACTCACCTTAGTCGCGTTGCCTGAAGATTTCTTAGTATGAAACACCAATTTGCACTTTATTTTTTTTTCATTTTGACCACTCTGTCTAAAGGCTTTTTTGGATGGTGTCAGGATAGAAAATTTGGAAAAAAGAAGGCAAAACAAACGCAAACCCAAACGACATTTAGGAAATTGCCAATCAAGAAACCTGAATGCTGCTGACTGAATACACCTGAAAATCCCATTCACACTCGATTTGAAGGCAACTCGTAGCTGTCCCCTTGCCAAAAGGGTTTCATTTAATTTTCCAAAGCACAAAAACACACCTTGGTCCTGTTGCCTGCTAATTTCTAAGAATGAAACGGCAATTTGCAATTTTTTTTCTTTCATTTTGGATATTCTGGCTAAACTTTTCATTGTATGGGGTAAGAATACAAAATTAGAAAAGGAAGAAGACAAAACAAACGCAAACACAGAACTCATTTAGCAAATTGCCAATCAGGAAACCTGAATGCTGCTGACTGAATACACCTGAAAATCCCATTCACACTCAATTCGGCGGCAATTCGTAGCTGTTCCGTTGGCAAAAGGGTTACATTTCATTTTCCAAAACACAAAAACTCACCTTGGTCCTGTTGTATGTTCATTTCTAAAAATGAAACACCAATTTGCTGTTTTCTTTATTTCATTATGGATACTCTGGCTAAAATTTTTCTGGTATAGTGTAAGAATACAAAATTAGAAAAGGAAGAAGGCAAAACAAATGCAAGCCAACAACACAATTAGCAAATTGCCAGTCAGGAAACCTGAATGTTGCTGACTGAATACACCTGAAAATCCCATTCACACTCAATTTGGAGGCAATTCGTAGGTGTCCCCTTGGCAAAAGTGTTACATTTCATTTTCTAAAACACGAAAACTCACCTTAGTCGTGTTGCCTGTAGATTTATAAGCATGAAACGCCAATTTGCACTGTATTTTTATTTCATTTTGACCACTCTGTCTAAAGGCTTTTTTGGATGGTGTCAGGATATAAAATTTGGAAAAAAGAAGGCAAAACAAACGTAAACCCAGATGACATTTAAGAAATTGCCAATCAAGAAACCTGAATGCTGCTGACTGAATACACCTGAAAATCCCATTCACACTCAATTTGGCTGCAATTCGTGGCTGTCCCTTGGCAAAAGGGTTACATTTCATTTTCCAAAACACAAAAACTCACCTTGGTCCTGTTGCATGTTAATTTCTAAAAATGAAACACCAATTTGCTGTTTTCTTTATTTCATTATGGATAATCTGGCTAAACTTTTTCTTGTACGGTGTAAGAATACAAAATTAGAAAAGGAAGAAGGCAAAACAAATGCAAACCCAGAACACATTTAGCAAATTACCTATCGGGAAACCTGAATGCTGCTGACTGAATACACCTGAAAATCCCATTCACACTCAATTTGGAGGCAATTTGTAGCTGTGCCCTCGGCAAAAGGGAAATATTTCATTTTCCAAAACACTAAAACTCACCTTGGTCCAGTTGCCTGTTAATTTCTAAGCATGGAACGCCCATTTGATGGTTTTTTTTTTTTATTTCACTAAGGATACTCTGGCTAAACTTTTATTGTATGGTGTAAGAAAACAAAAATAGAAAAGGAAAAAGGCAAAACAAATGGAATGCTCAAACTCATTTAAGGAATTGCCAATCAAGAAACCTGAATGCTGCTGATTGAATACACCTAAAATCCCATTCACACTCAATTTGGAGGCAACTCGTAGCTGTCCCCTCAGCAAAAGGATTACATATCATTTTCCAAAGCACAAAATCACACCTTGGTCCTGTTGCCTGCTAATTTCTAAGAATGAAACGGCAACTTGCAGTTTTTTTTATTGCATTATGGATATTCTGGCTAAACATTTTATTGTATGGGGTAAGAATACAAAATTAGAAAAGGAAGAAGTCAAAACAACCGCAAACCCAGAACACATTTAGCAAATTGCCAAACAAGAAACCTGAATGCTGCTGACTGAATACACCTGAAAATCCCATTAACACTCAATTTGGCGGCAATTCATAGCTGTTCCCATGGCAAAAGGGTTACATTTCATTTTCCACAACACAAAAACTCACCTTGTTCCTGTTGCATGTTCATTTCTAAAAATGAAACACCAATTTGCTGTTTTCTTTATTTCATTATGGATACTATGGCTAAACTTTTTTTTTATGGTGTAAGAATACAAAATTAGAAAAGGAAGAAGGCAAAACAAATGGAATGCCCAAACACATTTAGCAAATTGCCAATCAGGAAACCTGAATGTTGCTGACTGAATACACCTGAAAATCCAATTCACACTCAATTTGGAGGCAATTCGTAGCTGTGTCCTCGGCAAAAGGGAAAGATTTCATTTTCCAATACACTAAAACTCACCTTGGTCCAGTTGCCTGTTAATTTCTAAGCATGGGACGCCCATTTGCTGTTTTTTTTTTTTATTTCATTATGGATATTCTGGCTAAACTTTTATTGTATGGTGTAAGAATACAAAATTAGAAAAGGAAGAAGGCAAAACAACCGCAAACCCAGAACACATTTAGCCAATTGCCAAAAAAGAAACCTGAATGCTGCTGACTGAATACACCTGAAAATCCCATTCACACTCAATTTGGCAGCAACTCATAGCTGTTCCCTTGGCAAAAGGGTTACATTTCATTTTCCAAAACACAAAAACTCACCTTGGTCCTGTTGCATGTTAATTTCTAAGAACGAAACACCAATTTGCTGTTTTCTTTATTTCATTATGGATACTCTGGCTAAACTTTTTCTTTTATGGTGTAAGAATACAAAATTAGAAAAGGAAGAAGGCGAAATAAATGGAATGCTCAAACACATTTAAGAAATTTCCAATCAAGAACCCTGAATGCTGCTGAATGAATACACCTAAAATCCCATTCACACTCAATTTGGAGGCAACTCGTAGCTGTCCCCTAGGCAAAAGTGTTACATTTCATTTTCCAAAGCACAAAAACTCACCTTGGTCCTGTTGCCTGCTAATTTCTAAGAATGAAACGGCAATTTGCAATTTTTTCTATTTCATTATGGATATACTGGCTAAACTTTTTATTGTATGGGGTAAGAATACAAAATTACAAAAAGGAAGAAGGCAAAACATCCGCAAACCCAGAGCACATTTAACAAATTGCCAAACAAGAAACCTGAATGCTGCTGACTGAATACACCTGAAAATCCCATTCACACTCAATTTGGCGGCAATTCGTAGCTGTTCCCTTGGCAAAAGGGTTACATTTCATTTTCCAAAACACAAAAATTCACCTTGGTCCTGTTGCATGTTCATTTCTAAAAATGAAACACCAATTTGCTCTTTTCTTTATTTCATTATGGATACGTTGGCTAAACATTTTCTTGTATGGTGTAAGAAAACAAAATTAGAAAAGGAAGAAGGCAAAACAAATGCAAACCAAGAACACATTTAAGAAATTGCCAATCAGGAAACCTGAATATTGCTGACTGAATACACCTGAAAACCCATTCACACTCAATTTGGAGGCAATTCGTATCTGTGCCCTCGGCAAAAGGGAAAGATTTCATTTTCCAAAACAGTAAATCTCACCTATCGTGTTGCCTGTAGATTTCTTAGCATGAAACGCCAATTTGCACTGTATTTTTATGTTATTTTGACCACTCTGTCTCAAGGCTTTTTTGGATGGTGTCAGGATAGAAAATTTGGAAAGAAAAAAGGCAAAAGAAACGCAAACCCAGACGACATTTAAGAAATTACCAATCAAGAAACCTGAATGCTGCTGACTGAATACACCTGAAAATCCCATTCATACTCAATTTGGAGGCAATTCATAGCTGTCCCCTAGGCATAAGCGTTACATATCATTTTCCAAAGCACAAAAACACACCTTGGTCCTGTTGCCTGCTAATTTCTAAGAATGAAACGGCAATTTGCAGTTTTTTTATTTCATTATGGATATTCTGGCTAAACATTTTATTGTATGGGGTGAGAATACAAAATTAGAAAAGGAAGAAGGCAAAACAAAAGCAAACCCAGAACACATTTAACAAATTGCCAATCAAGAAACCTGAATGCTGCTGACTGAATACACCTGAAAATCCCATTCACACTCAATTTGGCGGCAATTCGTAGCTGTTCCCTTGGCAAAAGGGTTACATTTCATTTTCCAAAACACAAAAACTAACCTTGGTCATGTTGCATGTCCATTACTAAAAATTAAACACCAATTTGCTGTTTTCTTTATTTATTATGGATAATCTGGCTAAAATTTTCTTGTATGGTGTAAGAATACAAAATTAGAAAAGGAAGAAGGCAAAACAAATGCAAACCAAGAACACATTTAGCTAATTGCCAATCAAGAAACCTGAATGTTGCTGACTGAGTACACCTGAAAATCCCATTCACACTCAATTTGGAGGCAATTCGTAGCTTTGCCCTCGGCAAAAGGGAAAGATTTCATTTTCCAAAACACAAAAACTCACCTTGGTCCTGTTGCCTGTTAATTTCTAAACATGGAACGCCCATTTGCTGTTTTTTTTTTCATTTCATTAAGGATACTCTAGCTAAACTTTCATTGTATGGTGTAAGAATACAAAATTAGAAAAAGAAGAAGGCAAAACAAATGGAATGCTCAAACACATTTAAGAAATTGCCAATGAAGAAACCTGAATGCTGCTGACTGAATACACCTGAAAATCCCATTCACACTCAATTTGGAGGCAACTCGCAGCTGTCCCCTCGATAAAAGGTTACATTTCATTTTCCAAAAAACAAAAACACACCTTGGTCCTGTTGCCTGCTAATTTCTAAGAATGAAACGGCAATTTGCAGTTTTTCTTATTTCATTATGGATACTCTGGCTAAACATTTTCTTGTAAGTGTAAGAATACAAAATTAGAAAAGGAATTAGGCGAAACAAATGCAAACCAAGAACACATTTAGCAAATTGCCAATCAGGAAACTTGAATGTTGCTGACTGAATACACCTGAAAATCCCATTCACACTCAATTTGGAGGCAATTCGTAGCTGTGCCATCGCCAAAAGGGAAACATTTCAATTTCCAAATCACGAAAAGTCACCTTAGTCCTGTTGCCTGTAGATTTCTTAGCATGAAACGCCAATTTGCACTGTATTTGTATCTCATTTTGACCACTCTGTCTAAAGGCTTTTTTGGATGGTGTCAGGATAGTAAATTTGGAAAGAAAGAAGGCAAAACAAATGCAAACCCAGACGACATTTAAGAAATTGCCAATCAAGAAACCTGAATGCTGCTGACTGAATACACCTGAAAATCCCATTCACACTCAATTTGGAGGCAACTCATTGCTGTCCCCTCGGCAAAAGGGTTACATTTCATTTTACAAAGCACAAAAACCAGCCTTGGTCCTGTTGCCTGCTAATTTCTAAGAATGAAACGGCAATTTGCAGTTGTTTTAATTTGTTTATGGATATTCTGGCTAAACTTTTTATTGTGTGGGGTAAGAATACAAAATTAGAAAAGGAAGAAGGCAAAACAACCGCAAACCCAGAACACATTTAGCAAATTGCCAAACAAGAAACCTGAATGCTGCTGACTGAATACACCTGAAAATTGCATTCACACTCAATCTGGCGGCAATTCGTAGCTGTTCCCTTGGCAAAAGGGTTACATTTCATTTTCCAAAAAACAAAAACTCACCTTGGTCCTGTTGCATGTTAATTTCTAAAAATGAAACACCAATTTGCTGTTTTCTTTATTTCATTATGGATACTCTGGCTAAACATTTTCTTGTAAGGTGTAAGAATACAAAATTAGAAAAGGAAGAAGGCAAAACAAATGCAAACCCAGAACACATTGCAAATTGCCAATCAGGAAACGTGAATGTTGCTGACTGAGTACACCTGAAAATCCCATTCACACTCAATTTGGAGGCAATTTCTAGCTGTTCCCTTGGCAAAAGGGTTACATTTCATTTTCCAAAACAGAAAAACTCACCTTGGTCCTGTTGCATGTTAATTTCTAAAAATGAAACCCTAATTTGCTGTTTTCTTTATTTCATTATGGATACTCTGGCTAAACATTTTCTTGTATGGGGTAAGAATACAAAATTAGAAAAGGAAGAAGGCAAAACAAATGGAATGCCCAAACACATTTAAGAAATTGCCAATCAAGAAACCTGAATGCTGCTGACTGAATACACCTGAAAATCCCATTCACACTCAATTTGGAGGCAATTCGTAGCTGTGCCCTCGGCAAAAGGGAAAGATTTCATTTTCCAAAACATGAAAACTCACCTTAGTCGTGTTGCCTGTAGATTTCTTAGCATGAAACGCCAATTTGCACTGTATTTTTATTGCATTTTGACCACTGTGTCTAAAGGCTTTTTTGGATGGTGTCAGGATAGTAAATTTGGAAAGAAAAATGGCAAAACAAACGCAAACCCAGACGACATTTAAGAAATTGCCAATCAAGAAACCTGAATGCTGCTGACTGAATACACCTGAAAATCCCATTCACACTCATTGTGGAGGCAACTCGTAGCTGTCCCCTTGCCAAAAGGGTTACATTTCATTTTCCAAAGCACAAAACCACACCTTGCTCCTGTTGCCTGTTAATTTCTAAGAATGAAACGGCAATTTGCATTTTTTTTATATCATTTTGGATATCCTGGCTAAGCTTTTTATTGTATGGGGTAAGAATACAAAATTAGAAAAGGAAGAAGGCAAAACAAACGCAAACCCAGAACACATTTAGCAAATTGCCAAACAAGAAACCTGAATACTGCTGACTGAATACACCTGAAAATCCCATTCACACTCAATTTGGAGGCAATTGGTAGCTGTTCCCTTGGCAAAAGGGTTACATTTCATTTTCCAAAACACAGAAACTCACCTTGCTCCTGTTGCATGTTAATTTCTAAAAATGAAACACCAATTTGCTGTTTTCTTTATTTCATTATGGATACTCTGGCTAACCTTTTTCTTGTATGGTGTAAGAATACAAAATTAGAGAAGGAAGAAGGCAAAACAAATGCAAACCAAGAACACATTTAGCAAATTGCCAATCAGGAAACATGAATGTTGCAGACTGAATACACCTGAAAATCCCATTCACACTCAATTTGGCGGCAATTCGTAGCTGTCCCCTCGGCAAAAGTGTTACATTTCATTTTCTAAAACACGAAAACTCACCTTAGTCGTGTTGCCTGTAGATTTCTTAGCATGAAACGCCAATTTGCACTGTATATTTATCTCATTTTGACCACTCTGTCTAAAGGCTATTTTGGATGGTGTCAGGATAGTAAATTTGGAAAGAAAGAAGGCAAAAGAAACGCAAACCAAGACGACATTTCAGAAATTGCCAATCAAGAAACCTGATTGCTGCTGAATGAATACACCTGAAAATCCCATTCACACTCAATTTGGAGGCAATTCGTAGCTGTGCCCTCAGCAGAAGGGAAAGATTTCATTTTCCAAAACACAAAAACTCACCTTGGTCCAGTTGCCCCTTAATTTCTAAGCATGGAACACCCATTTGCTGTTTTTTTTTTTTTTTTATTTCATTAAGGATACTCTAGCTAAACGTTTATTGTATGGTGTAAGAATACAAAATTGGAAAAGGAAGAAGGCAAAACAAATGGAATGCTCAAACACATTTAAGAAATTGCCAATCAAGAAACCTGAATGCTGCTTACTGAATACACCTGAAAATCCCATTCACACTCAATTTGGAGGCAACTCGTAGCTGTCCCCTCGGCAAAAGGGTTACATTTCATTTTCCAAAACACGAAAACTCACCTTAGTCGTGTTGCCTGTAGATTTCTTAGCATGAAACGTCAATTTGCACTGTATTTTGATCTCATTTTGACCACTCTGTCTAAATGCTTTTTTCGATGGTGTCTGGATAGTAAATTTGGAAAAAAGAAGGCAAAAGAAACGCAAACCCAGATGACATTTAAGAAATTGTCAATCAAGAAACCTGAATGCTGCTGACTGAATACACCTGAAAATCCCATTCACACTCAATTTGGAGGCAACTCGTAACTGTCGCCTCGGCAAAAGGGTTACATTTCATTTTCCACAGCACAAAAACACACCTTGGTCCTGTTGCCTGATATTTTCCAAGAATTAAACGGCAATTTGCAATTTTATTTTATTTCATTATGGATATTCTGGCTGAACTTTTTATTGTATGGGGTAAGAATACAAAATTAGAAAAGGAAGAAGGCAAAACAAATGCAAACCAAGAACACATTTAGTAAATTACTAATCGGGAAACCTGAATTTTGCTGACTGAATACACCTGAAAATCCCATTCACACTCAATTTGGAGGCAATTCGTAGCTGTGCCCTCGGCAAAAGGGAAAGATTTCATTTTCCAAAAAAAAAAAAAATCACCTTGGTCCAGTTCACTCTTAATTTCTAAGCATGGAATGCCCTTTTTTTTTTTTTTATTTCATTAAGGATACTCCGGCTAAACTTTATTGTATGGTGTGAGAATACAAAATTAGAAAAGGAAGAAGGCAAAACAAATGGAATGCCCAAACACATTTAAGAAATTGCCAATCAACAAACCTGAATGCTGCTGACTGAATACACCTGAAAATACCATTCACACTCATTTTGGAGGCAACTTGTAGCTGTACCCTCGGCAAAAGGATTACATTTCATTTTCCAAAGCACAAAAACACACCTTGGTCCTGTTGCCTGCTAATTTCTAAGAATGAAACGGCAATTTGCAGTTTTTTTTTAATTTCATTATGGATATTCTGGCTAAACTTTTTATTGTATGGGGTAAGAATACAAAATTAGAAAAGGAAGAAGGCAAAACAAACGCAAACCCAGAACACATTTAGCAAATTGCCACTCGGGAAACCTGAATGCTGCTGACTGAATACACCTGAAAATCCCATTCACACTCAATTTGGAGGCAACTCGTAGCTGTCCCCTCGGCAAAAGGGTTACATTTCATTTTCCAAAGCACAAAAACACACCTTGGTCCTGTTGCCTGCTAATTTCTAAGAATGAAACGGCAATTTGCAGTTTTTTTTTTTTCATTATGGATACTCTGGCTAAACTTTTTATTGTATGGGGTAAGAATACAAAATTAGAAAAGGAAGAAGGCAAAACAAAAGCAAACCCAGAACACATTTAGCAAATTGCCAAACAAGAAACCTGAATGTTGCTGACTGAATACACCTGAAAATCCCATTCACACTCAATTTGGCGGCAATTCGTAGCTGTTCCCTTGGCAAAAGGGTTACATTTCATTTTCCAAAACACAAAAACTCACCTTGGTCCTCTTGCATGTTAATTTCTTAAAATGAAACACCAATGTGCTGTTTTCTTTATTTAATTATGGATACTCCTGCTAACCTTTTTATTGTATGGTGTAAGAATACAAAATTAGAAAAGGAAGAAGGCAAAACAAATGCAAACCAAGAACACATTTAGCAAATTACCAATTGGGCAACCTAAATGTTGCTGACTGAATACACCTGAAAATCCCATTAACACTCAATTTGCAGGCAATTCGTAGCTGTCCCCTCGGCAAAAGTGTTACATTTCATTTTCTAAATCACGAAAACTCACCTTAGTCGTGTTGCCTGTAGATTTCTTAGCATGAAACGCCAATTTGCACTGTATTTTTATTTCATTTTGACCACTCTGTCTAAAGTCTTTTTTGGATGGTGTCAGGATATAAAGTTTGGAATGAAAGAAGGCAAAACAAACCTAAACCCAGACGACATTTAAGAAATTGCCAATCAAGAAACCTGAATGCTGCTGACTGAATGCACCTGAAAATCCCATTCACACTCAATTTGGAGGCACTTCGTTGCTGTGCCCTCGGCAAAAGGGAAAGATTTCATTTTCCAAAACATTAAATCTCACCTTGCTCCAGTTGCCTGATAATTTCTAAGCATGGAACGCCCATTTGCTGTTTTTTTTTTATTTCATTAAGGATACTCTGCCTAACTTTTAATGTATGGTGTAATAATACAAAATTGGAAAAGGAAGAAGGCAAAACAATTGGAATGCCCAAACACATTTAAGAAATTGCCAATCAGGAAACCTGAATGCTGCTGACTGAATACACCTGAAAATCCCATTCACACTCAATTTGGCGGCAATTCGTAGCTGTTCCCTTGGCAAAAGGGTTACATTTCATTTTCCAAAACACAAAAACTCACCTTGGTCCTGTTGCATGTTCATTTCTAAAAATGAAACACCAATTTGCTGTTTTCTTTATTTCATTATGGATACTCTGGCTAAACTTTTTCTTGTATAGTGTAAGAATACAAAATTAGAAAAGGAAGAAGGCAAAACAAATGCAAACCAAGAACACATTTAGCAAATTGCCAATCAGGAAACCTGAATGTAGCTGACTGAATGCACCTGAAAATCCCATTCACACTCAATTTGGAGGCACTTCGTTGCTGTGCCCTCGGCAAAAGGGAAAGATTTCATTTTCCAAAACATTAAATCTCACCTTGGTCCAGTTGCCTGATAATTTCTAAGCATGGAACGCCCATTTGCTGTTTTTTTTTTATTTCATTAAGGATACTCTGGCTAAACTTTTAATGTATAGTGTAATAATACAAAATTGGAAAAGGAAGAAGGCAAAACAATTGGAATGCCCAAACACATTTAAGAAATTGCCAATCAGGAAACCTGAATGCTGCTGACTGAATACACCTGAAAATCCCATTCACACTCAATTTGGCGGCAATTCGTAGCAGTTCCCTTGGCAAAAGGGTTACATTTCATTTTCCAAAACACAAAAACTCACCTTGGTCCTGTTGCATGTTAATTTCTAAAAATGAAACACCAATTTGCTGTTTTCTTTATTTCATTATGGATACTCTGGCTAAACTTTTTCTTGTATAGTGTAAGAATTAAAAATTAGAAAAGGAAGAAGGCAAAACTAATGCAAACCAAGAACACATTTAGCAAATTGCCAATCAGGAAACCTGAATGTTGCTGACTGAATACACCTGAAAATCCCATTCACACTCAATTTGGAGGCAATTCGTTGCTGTCCCCTCGGCAAAAGTGTTACCTTTCTTTTTCTAAAACAAGAAAACTCACCTTAGTCGTGTTCCCTGTAGATTTCTTAGCATGAAACGCCAATTTGCACTGTATTTTTATTTCATTTTGACCACTCTGTCTAAAGGCTTTTTTGGATGGTGTCAGGATATAAAATTTGGAAAGAAAAAAGGGAAAACAAACGCAAACCCAGATGACATTTAAGAAATTGCCAATCAAGAAACCTGAATGCTGCTGACTAAATACACGTGAAAATCCCATTCACACTCAATTTGGAGGCAATTCGTAGCTGTGCCCTCGGCAAAAGGGAAAGATTTCATTTTCAAAAACACAAAAACTCACATTGGTCCTGTTGCCTGTTAATTTCTAAGCATGGAACGCCCATTTGCTCTTTTCTTTTTTTTTAATTTCATTATGGATACTCTAGCTAAACTTTTAAAATCCCATTCACACTCATTTTGGAGGCAACTCGTAGCTGTACCATCGGCAAAAGGGTTACATTTCATTTTCCAAAGCACAAAATCACACCTTAGTCCTGTTGCCTGCTAATTTCTAAGAATGAAACGGCAGTTTGCAATGTATTTTTATTTCATTATGGTTATTCTGGCTAAACTTTTTATTGTATAGGGTAAGAATACAAAATTAGAAAAGGAAGAAGGCAAAACAACCGCAAACCCAGAACACATTTAGCAAATTGCCAAACAAGAAACCTGAAAGCTGCTGACTGAATACACCTGAAAATCGCATTCACATTCAATTTGGCGGCAATTCGTAGCAGTTCCCTTGGCAAAAGGGTTACATTTCATTTCCCAAAACACAAAAACACACCTTGGTCCTGTTGCATGTTAATTTCTAAAAATGAAACACCAATTTGCTGTTTTCTTTATTTCATTATGGATACTCTGGCTAAACATTTTCTTGTAAGGTGTAAGAATACAAAATTAGAAAAGGAAGAAGGCAAAACAACCACAAACCAAGAACACATTTAGCAAATTGCCAATCAGGAAACCTGAATGCTGCTCACTGAATACACCTGAAAATCCCATTCACACTCAATTTGGCGGCAATTCGTAGCTGTTCCCTTGGCAAAAGGGTTACATTTCATTTTCTAAAACACGAAAACTCACCTTAGTCGTGAAACGCCAATTGGCACTGTATTGTTATTTCATTTTGACCACACTTTCTAAAGGCTTTTTTGGATGGAGTCAGGATATAAAATTTGGAAAGAAAAATGGCAAAACAAACGCAAACCCAGACGACATGTAAGAAATTGCCAATCAAGAAACCGGAATGTTGCTTACTGAATACACCTGAAAATCCCATTCACACTCAATATGGAGGCAACTCGTAGCTGTCCCCTCGGCAAAAGGGTTTCATTTCATTTTCCAAAGCACAAAACCACACCTTGGTCCTGTTGCCTGCTAATTTCTAAGAATGAAACGGCAATTTGCAGTTTTTTTTATTTCGTTATGAATATTCTGGCTAAACTTTTTATTGTATGGGGTAAGAATACAAAATTAGAAAAGGAAGAAGGCAAAACAAACGCAAACCAAGAACACTTTTAGCAAATTACCAATCGGGAAACCTGATTTTTGCTGACTGAAAACACCTGAAAATCCCATTCACACTCAATTTGGAGGCAATTCGTAGCTGTGCCCTCGGCAAAAGTGTTACATTTCATTTCCCAAAACAAAAACTCACCTTGGTCCAGTTGCATGTTAATTTCTAAAAATGAAACACCAATTTGCTGTTTAATTTATTCCATTATAGATAGTCTGTCTGACCTTTTTATTGTATGGTGTAAGAATACAAAATTAGAAAAGGAAGAAGGTAAACAAATGCAAACCAAGGACATATTTAGCAAAATACCAATTGTGAAACCTGAATGCTGCTGACTGAATACACCTGAAAATCCCATTCCCACTCAATTTGGAGGCAATTTGTAGCTGTGCCCTCGGCAAAAGGGTTACATTTCATTTTCCAAAACACAAAACCTCACTTGTTCCTGTTGCCTGTTAATATCTAAGCATGGAATGCCAATTTGATTTTTTTTTTAATTTCATTATGGATACTCTCGCTAACCTTTTTATTGTATGGTGTAAGAATACAAAATTAGAAAAGGAAGAAGGCAAAACAAACGCAAACCCAGAAGACATTAAGAAAATTGCCAATTATGAAACCTGAATGCTGCTGACTGAATACACCTGAAAATCCCATTCACACTCAGTTTGGAGGCACTTCGTAGCTGTCCCCTCGGCAAAAGGGTTACATTTCATTTTCCAAAACACAAAAACTCACCTTGGTCGGCTTGCCTGTTAATTTCTAAGCATGGATCGCCAATTTGTTGTTTTTTTTTTTTTATTTCATTAAGGATACTCTGGCTAAACTTTTATTGTATGGTGTAAGAATACAAAATTAGAAAAGGAAGAAGGCGAAACAAATGAAATGCCGGAACACATTTAAGAAATTGCCAATCAAGAAACCAGAATGCTTCTAACTGAATACACCTGAAAATCCCATTCACACTCAATTTGGAGGCAATTCATAGCTGTGCCCTGTGCAAAAGGGAAAGATTTCATTTTCCAAAACACGAAAACTCACCTTAGCCGTGTTGCCCGTAGATTTCTTAGCATGAAACGTCAATTTGCACTGTATTTTGATCTCATTTTGACCACTCTGTCTAAATGCTTTTTTCGATGGTGTCTGGATAGTAAATTTGGAAAGAAAGAAGGCAAAAGAAACGCAAACCCAGATGACATTTAAGAAATTGCCAATCAAGAAACCTGAATGCTGCTGACTGAATACACCTGAAAATCCCATTCACACTCAATTTGGAGGCAACTCATTGCTGTCCCCTCGGCAAAAGGGTTACATTTCATTTTCCACAGCACAAAAACACACCTTGGTCCTGTTGCCTGATATTTTCCAAGAATTAAACGGCAATTAGCAGTTTTATTTTATTTCATTATGGATATTCTGGCTAAACTTTTTATCGTATGGGGTAAGAATACAAAATTAGAAAAGGAAGAAGGCAAAACAAATGCAAACCAAGAACACATTTAGTAAATTACTAATCGGGAAACCTGAATTTTGCTGACTGAATACACCTGAAAATCGCATTCACACTCAATTTGGAGGCAATTCGTAGCTGTTCCCTCGGCAAAAGGGAAAGATTACATTTTCCAAAAAAAAAAAAATCACCTTGGTGCAGTTCCCTGTTAATTTCTAAGCATGGAATGTCCTTTTTTTTTTTATTTCATTAAGGATACTCCGGCTAAACTTTATTGTATGGTGTGAGAATACAAAATTAGAAAAGGAAGAAGGCAAAACAAATGGAATGCCCAAACATATTTAAGAATTGCCAATCAACAAACCTGAATGCTGCTGACTGAATACACCTGAAAATCCCATTCACACTCATTTTGGAGGCAACTCGTAGCTGTCCCCTCGGCAAAAGGATTACATGTCATTTTCCAAAGTACAAAAACACACCTTGGTCCTGTTGCCTGCTAATTTCTAAGAATGAAACGGCAATTTGCAGTTTTTTTTTATTTCATTATGGATATTCTGGCTAAACTTTTTATTGTATGGGGTAAGAATACAAATCAGAAAAGGAAGAAGGCAAAAAAAACGCAAACCCAGAACACCTTTAGCAAATTGCTAAGCAAGAAACCTGAATGCTGCTGACTGAATACACCTGAAAATCCCATTCACACTCTATTTGGCGGCAATTCGTAGCTGTTCCCTTGGCAAAAGGGTTACATTTCATTTCCCAAAACACAAAAACTCACCTTGGTCCTGCTGCATGTTAATTTCTAAAAATGAAACACCAATTTGCTGTTTTCTTTATTTCATTATGGATACTCTGGCTAACCTTTTTATTGTACGGTGTAAAAATACAAAATTAGAAAAGGAAGAAGGCAAAACAAATGCAAACCAAGAACATATTTAGCAAATTACCAATTGGAAAACCTGAATGTTGCTGACTGAATACACCTGAAAATCCCATTCACACTCAATTTGGAGGCAATTCATAGCTGTCCCCTCGGCAAAAGTGTTACATTTCATTTTCTAAATCACGAAAACTCACCTTAGTCGTGTTGCCTGTAGATTTCTTAGCATGAAACGCCAATTTGCACTATATTTTTATTTCATTTTTACCACTCTGTCTAAAGACTTTTTTTGATGGTGTCAGGATATAAAATTTGGAAAGAAAAAAGGCAAAACAAACGCAAACCCAGATGACATTTAAGAAATTACCAATCAAGAAACCTGAATGCTGCTGACTAAATACACCTGAAAATCCCATTCACACTAAATTTGGAGGCAATTCATAGCTGTGCCCTCGGCAAAAGGGAAAGATTTCATTTTCAAAAACACGAAAACTCACCTTGGTCCAGTTGCCTGTTAATTTCTAAGCATGGAACGCCCATTTGCTGTTTTTTTTTTTTTTTAATTTCATTATGGATACTCTGGCTAAACTTTTACTGTATGGTGTAAGAATACAAAATTAGAAAAGGAAGAAGGCAAAACAAAATCAAACCAAGAACATATTTAGCAAATTGCCAGTCAGGATACCTGAATGTTGCTGACTGCATACACCTGAAAATCCCATTCACACTCAATTTGGAGGCAACTCGTAGCTGTCCCCTAGGCAAAGGGGTTACATTTCATTTTCCAAGCACAAAAACAAACCTTGGTCGTCTTCCATTTAATTTCTAAAAATGAAACACCAATATGCTGTTTTCTTTATTTCATTATGGATACTCTGGTTAACCTTTTTATTGCATGGTGTAAGAATACAAAATTAGAAAAGGAAGAAGGCAAAACAAATGCAAACCAAGAACACATTTAGCAAATTGCCAATCAGGAAACGTGAATGTTGCTCACTGAATACACAGGAAAATCCCATTCACACTAAATTTGGAGGCAATTCGTAACTGTCTCTTCGGCAAAAGTGTTACATTTCATTTTCTAAAACAGAATAACTCACCTTAGTCGTGTTGCCTTTAGCATGAAACGCCAATTTGCACTGTATTTTTATTTCATTTTGACCACTTCGTCTAAAGGCTTTTTTGGATGGTGTCAGGATAGAAAATTTCGAAAGAAATAAGGCAAAACAAACACAAACCCAGACGACATTTAAGAAATTGCCAATCAAGAAACCTGAATGCTGCTGACTGAATACACCTGAAAATCCCATTCACACTCAATTTGGAGGCAACTCGTAGCTGTCCCCTCGGCAAAAGGTTTACATTTCATTTTCCAAAGCACAAAAACACACCTTGGTCCTGTTGCCTGCTAATTTCTAAGAATGAAACGGCAATTTCCAGTTTTTTTTTTATTTCATTATGCATATTCTGGCTAAACTTTTATTGTATGGGGTAAGAATACAAAATTAGAAAAGGAAGAAGGCAAAACAAATGCAAACCCAGAACACATTTAGCAAATTGCCAAACAAGAAAGCTGAAAGCTGCTGACTGAATACACCTGAAAATCGCATTCACATTCAATTTGGCGGCAATTCGTAGCAGTTCCCTTGGCAAAAGGGTTACATTTCATTTTCCAAAACACAAAAACTCACCTTGGTCCTGTTGCATGTTAATTTCTAAAAATGAAACACCAATTTGCTGTTTTCTTTATTTCATTATGGATACTCTGGCTAAACATTTTCTTGTAAGGTGTAAGAATACAAAATTAGAAAAGGAAGAAGGCAAAACAAATGCAAACCAAGAACACATTTAGCAAATTGCCAATCAGGAAACCTGAATGCTGCTCACTGAATACACCTGAAAATCCCATTCACACTCAATTTGGCGGCAATTCGTAGCTGTTCCCTTGGCAAAAGGGTTACATTTCATTTTCTAAAACACGAAAACTCACCTTAGTCGTGAAACGCCAATTGGCAGTGTATTGTTATTTCATTTTGACCACACTTTCTAAAGGCTTTTTTGGATGGTGTCAGGATATAAAATTTGGAAAGAAAAATGGCAAAACAAACGCAAACCCAGACGACATTTAAGAAATTGCCAATCAAGAAACCGGAATGTTGCTTACTGAATACACCTGAAAATCCCATTCACACTCAATATGGAGGCAACTCGTAGCTTTCCCCTCGGCAAAAGGGTTTCATTTCATTTTCCAAAGCACAAAACCACACCTTCGTCCTGTTGCCTGCTAATTTCTAAGAATGAAACGGCAATTTGCAGTTTTTTTTATTTCGTTATGAATATTCTGGCTAAACTTTTTATTGTATGGGGTAAGAATACAAAATTAGAAAAGGAAGAAGGCAAAACAAATGCAAACCAAGAACACATTTAGCAAATTACCAATCGGGAAACCTGATTTTTGCTGACTGAAAACACCTGAAAATCCCATTCACACTCAATTTGGAGGCAATTCGTAGCTGTGCCCTCGGCAAAAGTGTTACATTTCATTTTCCAAAACACAAAAACTCACCTTGGTCCAGTTGCATGTTAATTTCTAAAAATGAAACACCAATTTGCTGTTTAATTTATTCCATTATAGATACTCTGTCTGACCTTTTTATTGTATGGTGTAAGAATACAAAATTAGAAAAGGAAGAAGGTAAACAGATGCAAACCAAGGACATATTTAGCAAAATACCAATTGTGAAACCTGAATGCTGCTGACTGAATACACCTGAAAATCCCATTCCCACTCAATTTGGAGGCAATTTGTAGCTGTGCCCTCGGCAAAAGGGTTACATTTCATTTTCCAAAACACAAAACCTCACTTGTTCCTGTTGCCTGTTAATATCTAAGCATGGAATGCCAATTTGATTTTTTTTTTAATTTCATTATGGATACTCTCGCTAACCTTTTTATTGTATGGTGTAAGAATACAAAATTAGAAAAGGAAGAAGGCAAAACAAACGCAAACCCAGAAGACATTAAGAAAATTGCCAATTATGAAACCTGAATGCTGCTGACTGAATACACCTGAAAATCTCATTCACACTCAGTTTGGAGGCACTTCGTAGCTGTCCCCTCGGCAAAAGGGTTACATTTCATTTTCCAAAACACAAAAACTCACCTTGGTCGGCTTGCCTGTTAATTTCTAAGCATGGATCGCCAATTTGTTGTTTTTTTTTTTTATTTCATTAAGGATACTCTGGCTAAACTTTTATTGTATGGTGTAAGAATACAAAATTAGAAAAGGAAGAAGGCAAAACAAATGAAATGCCTGAACACATTTAAGAAATTGCCAATCAAGAAACCAGAATGCTTCTAACTGAATACACCTGAAAATCCCATTCACACTCAGTTTGGAGGCACTTCGTAGCTGTCCCCTCGGCAAAAGGGTTACATTTAATTTTCCAAAACACAAAAACTCACCTTGGTTGGCTTGCCTGTTAATTTCTAAGCATGGATCGCCAATTTGTTGTTTTTTTTTTTTATTTCATTAAGGATACTCTGGCTAAACTTTTATTGTATGGTGTAAGAATACAAAATTAGAAAAGGAAGAAGGCAAAACAAATGAAATGCCCGAACACATTTAAGAAATTGCCAATCAAGAAACCAGAATGCTTCTAACTGAATACACCTGAAAATCCCATTCACACTCAATTTGGAGGCAATTCATAGCTGTGCCCTCTGCAAAAGGGAAAGATTTCATTTTCCAAAACATGAAAACTCACCTTAGCCGTGTTGCCCGTAGATTTCTTAGCATGAAACGTCAATTTGCACTGTATTTTGATCTCATTTTGACCACTCTGTCTAAATGCTTTTTTCGATGGTGTCTGGATAGTAAATTTGGAAAGAAAGAAGGCAAAAGAAACGCAAACCCAGATGACATTTAAGAAATTGCCAATCAAGAAACCTGAATGCTGCTGACTGAATACACCTGAAAATCCCATTCACACTCAATTTGGAGGCAACTCATTGCTGTCCCCTCGGCAAAAGGGTTACATTTCATTTTCCACAGCACAAAAACACACCTTGGTCCTGTTGCCTGCTAATTTCTAAGAATGAAACGGCAATTTGCAGGTTTTTTTATTTCGTTATGAATATTCTGGCTAAACTTTTTATTGTATGGGGTAAGAATACAAAATTAGAAAAGGAAGAAGGCAAAACAAATGCAAACCAAGAACATATTTAGCAAATTACCAATTGGGAAACCTGAATGTTGCTGACTGAATACACCTGAAAATCCCATTCACACTCAATTTGGAGGCAATTCATAGCTGTCCGCTCGGCAAAAGTGTTACATTTCATTTTCTAAATCACGAAAACTCACCTTAGTCGT
Source organism: Sylvilagus floridanus (assembly GCA_949820135.1). Lineage (NCBI taxonomy): Eukaryota > Metazoa > Chordata > Mammalia > Lagomorpha > Leporidae > Sylvilagus > Sylvilagus floridanus. The sequence continues at coordinate 164,662,800 of OX463227.1, read as the reverse complement.
GTTGCCTGTAGATTTCTTAGCATGAAACGCCAATTTGCACTGTATTTTTATTTCATTTTGACCACTCTGTCTAAAGGCTTTTTTGGATGGTGTCAGGATATAAAATTTGGAAAAAAAAAAGGCAAAACAAACGCAAACCCAGATGACATTTAAGAAATTACCAATCAAGAAACTTGAATGCTGCTGACTAAATACACCTGAAAATCCCATTCACACTCAATTTGGAGGCAATTCGTAGCTGTGCCCTCGGCAAAAGGGAACGTTTTAATTTTCAAAAACACGAAAACTCACCTTGGTCCAGTTGCCTGTTAATTTCTAAGCATGGAACGCCCATTTGCTGTTTTTTTTTTTTTTTTTAATTTCATTATGGATACTCTGGCTAAACTTTTATTGTATGGTGTAAGAATACAAAATTAGAAAAGGAAGAAGGCAAAACAAAATCAAACCAAGAACATATTTAGCAAATTGCCAGTCAGGATACCTGAATGTTGCTGACTGAATACACCTGAAAATCCCATTCACACTCAATTTGGAGGCAACTCGTAGCTGTCCCCTAGGCAAAGGGGTTACATTTCATTTTCCAAGCACAAAAACTCACCTTGGTCCTCTTGCATGTTAATTTCTTAAAATGAAACACCAATGTGCTGTTTTCTTTATTTAATTATGGATACTCCTGCTAACCTTTTTATTGCATGGTGTAAGAATACAAAATTAGAAAAGGAAGAAGGCAAAACAAATGCAAACCAAGAACACATTTAGCAAATTGCCAATCAGGAAACGTGAATGTTGCTCACTGAATACACAGGAAAATCCCATTCACACTCAATTTGGAGGCAATTCTTAGCAGTCCCCTCGGCAAAAGTGTTACATTTCATTTTCTAAAACAGAATAACTCACCTTAGTCGTGTTGCCTGTAGATTTCTTAGCATGAAACGCCAATTTGCACTGTATTTTTATTTCATTTTGACCACTTTGTCTAAAGGCTTTTTTGGATGGTGTCAGGATAGAAAATTTTGAAAGAAAGAAGGCAAAACAAACACAAACCCAGACGACATTTAAGAAATTACCAATCAAGAAACCTGAATGCTGCTGACTGAATACACCTGAAAATCCCATTCACACTCAATTTGGAGGCAACTCGTAGCTGTCCCCTCGGCAAAAGGTTTACATTTCATTTTCCAAAGCACAAAAACACACCTTGGTCCTGTTGCCTGCTAATTTCTAAGAATGAAACGGCAATTTCCATTTTTTTTTTTTATTTCATTATGCATATTCTGGCTAAACTTTTATTGTATGGGGTAAGAATACAAAATTAGAAAAGGAAGAAGGCAAAACAACCACAAACCCAGAACACATTTAGCAAATTGCCAAACAAGAAACCTGAAAGCTGCTGACTGAATACACCTGAAAATCGCATTCACATTCAATTTGGCGGCAATTCGTAGCAGTTCCCTTGGCAAAAGGGTTACATTTCATTTTCCAAAACACAAAAACACACCTTGGTCCTGTTGCATGTTAATTTCTAAAAATGAAACACCAATTTGCTGTTTTCTTTATTTCATTATGGATACTCTGGCTAAACATATTCTTGTAAGGTGTAAGAATACAAAATTAGAAAAGGAAGAAGGCAAAACAACCACAAACCAAGAACACTTTTAGCAAATTGCCAATCAGGAAACCTGAATGCTGCTCACTGAATACACCTGAAAATCCCATTCACACTCAATTTGGCGGCAATTCGTAGCTGTTCCCTTGGCAAAAGGGTTACATTTCATTTTCTAAAACACGAAAACTCACCTTGGTCCTGTTGCATGTTAATTTCTAAAAATGAAACACCAATTTGCTGTTTTCTTTATTTCATTATGGATACTCTGGCTAACCTTTTTATTGTACGGTGTAAAAATACAAAATTAGAAAATGAAGAAGGCAAAACAAATGCAAACCAAGAACATATTTAGCAAATTACCAACTGGAAAACCTGAATGTTGCTGACTGAATACACCTGAAAATCCCATTCACACTCAATTTGGAGGCAATTCATAGCTGTCCGCTCGGCAAAAGTGTTACATTTCATTTTCTAAAACAGAATAACTCACCTTAGTCGTGTTGCCTGTAGATTTCTTAGCATGAAACGCCAATTTGCACTATATTTTTATTTCATTTTGACCACTCTGTCTAAAGGCTTTTTTGGATGGTGTCAGGATACAAAATTTGGAAAGAAAAAAGGCAAAACAAACGCAAACCCAGATGACATTTAAGAAATTGCCAATCAAGAAACCTGAATGCTGCTGACTGAATACACGTGAAAATCCCATTCACACTCAATTTTGAGGCAATTCGTAGCTGTGCCCTCGGCAAAAGGGAAAGATTTCATTTTCAAAAACACGAAAACTCACCTTGGTCCAGTTGCCTGTTAATATTTAAGCATGGAACGCCCATTTGCTGTTTTTTTTTTTCTTTAATTTCATTATGGATACTCTGGCTAAACTTTTATTGTATGGTGTAAGAATACAAAATTAGAAAAGGAAGAAGGCAAAAGAAATGGAATGCCCAAACACATTTAAGAAATTGCCAATCAAGAAACATGAATGCTGCTGACGGAAATCACCTGAAAATCCCATTCACACTCAATTTGGAGGCAACTCGTAGCTGTGCCCTCGGCAAACGGGTTACATTTCATTTTCCTAAGCACAAAATCACACGTTGGTCCTGTTGCCTGCTAATTTCTAAGAATGAAACGGCAATTTGCAGTTTTTTTTATTTCATTATGGATACTCTGGCTAAACTTTTTATTGCATGGGGTAAGAATACAAAATTAGAAAAGGAAGAAGGCAAAACAAATGCAAACCAAGAACACATTTAGCAAATTACTAATCGGGAAACATGAATTTTGCTGACTGAATACACCTGAAAATCCCATTCACACTCTATTTGGCGGCAATTCGTAGCTGTTCCCTCGGTAAAAGGGAAAGATTTCATTTTCCAAAACACAAAAACTCACCTTGGTCCAGTTCCCTGTTAATTACTAAGCATGGAATGCCCATTTTTTTTTTTATTTCATTAAGGATACTCCGGCTAAACTTTATTGTATGGTGTGAGAATACAAAATTAGAAAAGTAAGAAGGCAAAACAAATGGAATGCCCAAACACATTTAAGAAATTGCCAATCAAGAAACCTGAATGCTGCTGACTGAATACACCTGAAAATCTCATTCACACTCAATTTGGAGGCAACTCGTAGCTGTCCCCTCGGCAAACGGGTTACATTTCATTTTTCAAAGCACAAAAACACACCTTGGTCCTATTGCCTGCTAATTTCTAAGAATGAAACGGCAATTTGCAGTTTTTTTTTATTTCATCATGGATATTCTGGCTAAACTTTTTATTGTATAGGGTAAGAATACAAAATTAGAAAAGGAAGAAGGCAAAACAACCGCAAACCCAGAACACATTTAGCAAATTGCCAAACAAGAAACCTGAATGCTGCTGACTGAATACACCTGAAAATCCCATTCACACTCAATTTGGCATCAATTCGTAGCTGTTTTCTTGGCGAAAGAGTTACATTTCATTTCCCAAAACACAAAAACTCACCTTGGTCCTGTTGCATGTTAATTTCCAAAATGAAACACCAATTTGCTGTTTTCTTTATTTCAGTATGGATACTCTGGCTAACGTTTTTATTGTATGGTGTAAGAATACAAAATTAGAAAAGGAAGAATGCAAAACAAATGCAAACCAAGAACATATTTAGCAAATTACCAATTGGGAAACCTGAATGTTGCTGACTGAATACACCTGAAAATCCCATTCACACTCATTTTGGAGGCAATTCGTAGCTGTCCCCTCAGCAAAAGTGTTACATTTCATTTTCTAAATCACGAAAACTCACCTTAGTCGTGTTCCCTGTAGATTTCTTAGCATGAAACGCCAATTTGCACTATATTTTTATTTCATTTTGACCACTCTGTCTAAAGGCTTTTTTGGATGGTGTCAGGATATAAAATTTGGAAAGAAAAAAGGCAAAACAAACGCAAACCCAGATGACATTTAAGAATTTACCAATCAAGAAACCTGAATGCTGCTGACTAAATACACCTGAAAATCCCATTCACACTCAATTTGGCGGCAATTCGTAGCTGTGCCCTCGGCAAAAGGGAAAGATTTCATTTTCAAAAACACAAAAACTCACCTTGGTCCAGTTGCCTGTTAATTTCTAAGCATGGAACGCCCATTTGCTGTTTTTTTTTAATTTCATTATGGATACTCTGGCTAAACTTTTATTGTATGGTGTAAGAATACAAAATTAGAAAAGGAAGAAGGCAAGGGAAATGGAATGCCCAAACACATTTAAGAAATTGCCAATCAAGAAACATGAATGCTGCTGACTGAAATCACCTGAAAATCCCATTCACACTCAATTTGGAGGCAACTCGTAGCTGTGCCCTCGGCAAAAGGGTTACATTTCATTTTCCTAAGCACAAAATCACACCTTGGTCCTGTTGCCTGCTAATTTCTAAGAATGAAACGGCAATTTGCAGTTTTTTTTATTTCATTATGGATACTCTGGCTAAACTTTTTATTGCATGGGGTAAGAATACAAAATTAGAAAAGGAAGAAGGCAAAACAAATGCAAACCAAGAACACATTTAGCAAATTACTAATCATGAAACATGAATTTTGCTGACTGAATACACCTGAAAATCCCATTCACACTAAATTTGGAGGCAATTCGTAGCTGTGCCCCCAGTAAAAGGGAAAGATTTCATTTTCCAAAACACAAAAACTCACCTTGGTCCAGTTCCCTGTTAATTTCTAAGCATGGAATGCCCATTTTTTTTTTTTTTTATTTCATTAAGGATACTCCGGCTAAACTTTATTGTATGGTGTGAGAATACAAAATTAGAAAAGTAAGAAGGCAAAACAAATGGAATGCCCAAACACATTTAAGAAATTGCCAATCAAGAAACCTGAATGCTGCTGACTGAATACACCTGAAAATACCATTCGCACTCAATTTGGAGGCAACTCGTAGCTGTCCCCTCGGCAAACGGGTTACATTTCATTTTTCAAAGCACAAAAACACACCTTGGTCCTATTGCCTGCTAATTTCTAAGAATGAAACTGCAATTTGCAGTTTTTTTTATTTCATCATGGATATTCTGGCTAAACTTTTTATTGTATAGGGTAAGAATACAAAATTAGAAAAGGAAGAAGGCAAAACAACCGCAAACCTAGAACACATTTAGCAAATTGCCAAACAAGAAACCTGAATGCTGCTGACTGAATACACCTGAAAATCCCATTCACACTCAATTTGGCGGCAATTCGTAGCTGTTCCCTTGGCGAAAGAGTTACATTTCATTTCCCAAAACACAAAAACTCAGCTTGGTCCTGTTGCATGTTAATTTCCAAAAATGAAACACCAATTTGCTGTTTTCTTTATTTCATTATGGATACTCTGGCTAACCTTTTTATTGTATGGTGTAAGAATACAAAATTAGAAAAGGAAGAATGCAAAACAAATGCAAACCAAGAACATATTTAGCAAATTACCAATTGGGAAACCTGAATGTTGCTGACTGAATACACCTGAAAATCCCATTCACACTCATTTTGGAGGCAATTCGTAGCTGTCCCGTCAGCAAAAGTGTTACATTTCATTTTCTAAATCACGAAAACTCACCTTAGTCGTGTTGCCTGTAGATTTCTTAGCATGAAACGCCAATTTGCACTATATTTTTATTTCATTTTGACCACTCTGTCTAAAGGCTTTTTTGGATGGTGTCAGGATACAAAATTTGGAAAGATAAAAGGCAAAACAAACGCAAACCCAGATGACATTTAAGAAATTACCAATCAAGAAACCTGAATGCTGCTGACTAAATACACCTGAAAATCCCATTCACACTCAATTTGGAGGCAATTCGTAGCTGTGCCCTCGGCAAAAGGGAAAGATTTCATTTTCAAAAACACGAAAACTCACCTTGGTCCAGTTGCCTGTTAATTTCTAAGCATGGAACGCCCATTTGCTGTTTTTTTTTTTTTTTAATTTCTTTATGGATACTCTGGCTAAACTTTTATTGTATGGTGTAAGAATACAAAATTAGAAAAGGAAGAAGGCAAGGGAAATGGAATGCCCAAACACATTTAAGAAATTGCCAATCAAGAAACCTGAATGCTGCTGACTGAAATCACCTGAAAATCCCATTCACACTCAATTTGGAGGCAACTCATATCTGTGCCCTCGGCAAAAGGGTTACATTTCATTTTCCAAAGCACAAAAACACACCTTGGTCCTGTTGCCTGCTAATTTCTAAGAATGAAACGGCAATTTGCAGTTTTTTTTATTTCATTATGGATACTCTGGCTAAACTTTTTATTGTATGGGGTAAGAATACAAAATTAGAAAAGGAAGAAGGCAAAACAACCGCAAACCCAGAACACATTTAGCAAATTGCCAAACAAGAAACCTGAGTGCTGCTGACTGAATACACCTGAAAATCCCATTCACACTCAATTTGGCGGCAATTCGTAGCTGTTCCCTTGGCAAAAGGGTTACATTTCATTTTCCAAAACACAAAAACTCACCTTGGTCCTGTTGCATGTTAATTTCTAAGAATGAAACACCAATTTGCTGTTTTCTTTATTTAATTATGGATACTCCTGCTAACCTTTTTATTGTATGGTGTAAGAATACAAAATGAGAAAAGGAAGAAGGCAAAACAAATGCAAACCAAGAACACATTTAGCAAATTACCAATTGGGCAACCTAAATGTTGCTGACTGAATACACCTGAAAATCCCATTAACACTCAATTTGCAGGCAATTCGTAGCTGTCCCCTCGGCAAAAGTGTTACATTTCATTTTCTAAATCACGAAAACTCACCTTAGTCGTGTTGCCTGTAGATTTCTTAGCATGAAACGCCAATTTGCACTGTATTTTTATTTCATTTTGACCACTCTGTCTAAAGTCTTTTTTGGATGGTGTCAGGATATAAAGTTTGGAATGAAAGAAGGCAAAACAAACCTAAACCCAGACGACATTTAAGAAATTGCCAATCAAGAAACCTGAATGCTGCTGACTGAATACACCTGAAAATCCCATTCACACTCACTTTGGAGGCAATTCATAGCTGTCCCCTCGGCAAAAGGGTTACATGTCATTTTCCAATGCACAAAAATACACCTTGGTCCTGTTGCCTGCTAATTTCTAAGAATGAAACGGCAATTTGCAGTTTTATTTATTTCATTATGGATATTCTGGCTAAACTTTTTATTGTATGGGGTAAGAATAAAAAATTAGAAAAGGAAGAAGGCAAAACAAACGCAAACCCAGAACACATTTAGCAAATTGCCAAACAAGAAACCTGAATGCTGCTGACTGAATACACCTGAAAATCCCATTCACACTCAATTTGGCGGCAATTCGTAGCTGTTCCCTTGGCAAAAGGTGTAGTGGAGTGAGAAGGCCATGCCAAGGTGGCCACTGGCAAGCGAGCGTCAGTTACTCAGGAATGGCTTTGAAACCCACCTGGCAATGGAGCCTGCCTGGCAACAGGCTGTGATTGGATGGATTGGAAACTGCCTGGGAACAGGCTATGATTGGATGGAGTGGAAACTGCCTGGGAACAGGCTGTGACTGGATGGATTGGAAACTGCCTGAGAGCAAGCTGTGATTGGATGTATTTGAAACTGCCTGGCAACAGGCTGTGATTGGATGGCTTTGGAAACTGCCTGGCAACAGGCTGTGATTGGATGTATTTGAAACTGCCTAGCAACAGGCTATGATTGGATGGCTTTGGAAACTGCCTGGCAACAGGCTATGATTGGATGGATTTGAAACTGCCTGGTAAAAGGCTGTGATTGGATGGCTATGGAAACTGCCTGATAATAGGCTGTGATTGGTTGGGGCATAGACCGCCCCTTGACCAGATTGGCTGGTCTTGGCTATATAAGAAGTTGTACCAACTGTAATAAAGGAATCTGCAGGCTGCTCGCCTCGAGCCTGCTTTCACCCGACTCCCGGCATCTGTGTGTTGACTCCGCGCCTCTTGCCCCCACCACGCTGCTCCTCTCAGAAACGAATCCACTGCAACATTGTTGAGAAACTAAACCCCAACAAAAAGGGTTATATTTCATTTTCCAAAACACAAAAACTCACCTTGTTCCTGTTGCATGTTAATTTCTAAAAATGAAACACCAATTTGCTGTTTTCTTTATTTCATTATGGATACTCTGGCAAACCTTTTTATTGTATGGTGTAAGAATACAAAATGAGAAAAGGAAGAAGGCAAAACAAATGCAAACCAAGAACACATTTAGCAAATTGCCAATCGGGAAACCTGAATGTTGCTGACTGAATACACCTAAAAATCCCATTCACACTCAATTTGGAGGCAATTCGTAGCTGTGCCCTCGGCAAAAGGGAAAGATTTCATTTTCCAAAACACAAAAACTCACATTGGTCCAGTTGCCTGTTAATTTTTAAGCATGGAACGCCCATTTGCTGTTTTTTTTTTTTTATTTCATTAAGGATACTCTGGCTAAACTTTTATTGTATGGTGTAAGAATACAAAATTAGAAAAGCAAGAAGGCAAATCAAATGGAATGCCCAAACACATTTAAGAAATTGCCAATCAAGAAACCTGAATGCTGCTGTCTGAATACACCTGAAAATCACATTTACACTCAATTTGGAGGCAATTCATAGCTGTCCCCTCGGCAAAAGTGTTACATTTCATTTTCTAAACACGAAAACTCACCTTAGTCGTGTTGCCTGTAGATTTCTTAGCATGACACGCCAATTTGCACTGCATATGATTTCATTTTGACAACTCTCTCTAAAGGCTTTTTTGGATGGTGTCAGGATAAAAAGTTTGGAATGAAAAAAGGCAAAACAAACCTAAACCCAGACGACATTTAAAAAATTGAGAATCAAGAAACCTGAATGCTGCTGACTGAATACACCTGAAAATCCCATTCACACTCAATTTGGCGGCAATTCGTAGCTGTTCCCTTGGCAAAAGGGTTACATTTCATTTTCCAAAACACAAAAACTCACCTTGGTCCTGTTGCATGTTAATTTCTAAGAATGAAACACCAATTTGCTGTTTTCTTTATTTCATTATGGATACTCTGGCTAAACTTTTTTATTGTATGGTGTAAGAATTCAAAATTAGAAAAGGAAGAAGGCAAAACAAATGCAAACCAAGAACACATTTAGCAAATTACCAATCGGGAAACCTGAATGTTGCTGACTGAATACACCTGAAAATCCCATTCACACTCAATTTGGAGGCAATTTGTAGCTGTGCCCTCGGCAAAAGGGAAAGATTTCATTTTCCAAAACACGAAAACTCACCTTGGTCCAGTTGCCTGTTAATTTCTAAGCATGGAACGCCCATTTGCTGTTTTTTTTTTTTTAATTTCTTTATGGATACTCTGGCTAAACTTTTATTGTATGGTGTAAGAATACAAAATTAGAAAAGGAAGAAGGCAAGGGAAATGGAATGCCCAAACACATTTAAGAAATTGCCAATCAAGAAACCTGAATGCTGCTGACTGAAATCACCTGAAAATCCCATTCACACTCAATTTGGAGGCAACTCATATCTGTGCCCTCGGCAAAAGGGTTACATTTCATTTTCCAAAGCACAAAAACACACCTTGGTCCTGTTGCCTGCTAATTTCTAAGAATGAAACGGCAATTTGCAGTTTTTTTTATTTCATTATGGATACTCTGGCTAAACTTTTTATTGTATGGGGTAAGAATACAAAATTAGAAAAGGAAGAAGGCAAAACAACCGCAAACCCAGAACACATTTAGCAAATTGCCAAACAAGAAACCTGAGTGCTGCTGACTGAATACACCTGAAAATCCCATTCACACTCAATTTGGCGGCAATTCGTAGCTGTTCCCTTGGCAAAAGGGTTACATTTCATTTTCCAAAACACAAAAACTCACCTTGGTCCTGTTGCATGTTAATTTCTAAGAATGAAACACCAATTTGCTGTTTTCTTTATTTAATTATGGATACTCCTGCTAACCTTTTTATTGTATGGTGTAAGAATACAAAATGAGAAAAGGAAGAAGGCAAAACAAATGCAAACCAAGAACACATTTAGCAAATTACCAATTGGGCAACCTAAATGTTGCTGACTGAATACACCTGAAAATCCCATTAACACTCAATTTGCAGGCAATTCGTAGCTGTCCCCTCGGCAAATGTGTTACATTTCATTTTCTAAATCACGAAAACTCACCTTAGTCGTGTTGCCTGTAGATTTCTTAGCATGAAACGCCAATTTGCACTGTATTTTTATTTCATTTTGACCACTCTGTCTAAAGTCTTTTTTGGATGGTGTCAGGAGATAAAGTTTGGAATGAAAGAAGGCAAAACAAACCTAAACCCAGACGACATTTAAGAAATTGCCAATCAAGAAACCTGAATGCTGCTGACTGAATACACCTGAAAATCCCATTCACACTCACTTTGGAGGCAATTCATAGCTGTCACCTCGGCAAAAGGGTTACATGTCATTTTCCAATGCACAAAAATACACCTTGGTCCTGTTGCCTGCTAATTTCTAAGAATGAAACGGCAATTTGCAGTTTTATTTATTTCATTATGGATATTCTGGCTAAACTTTTTATTGTATGGGGTAAGAATAAAAAATTAGAAAAGGAAGAAGGCAAAACAAACGCAAACCCAGAACACATTTAGCAAATTGCCAAACAAGAAACCTGAATGCTGCTGACTGAATACACCTGAAAATCCCATTCACACTCAATTTGGCGGCAATTCGTAGCTGTTCCCTTGGCAAAAGGTGTAGTGGAGTGAGAAGGCCATGCCAAGGTGGCCACTGGCAAGCGAGCGTCAGTTACTCAGGAATGGCTTTGAAACCCACCTGGCAATGGAGCCTGCCTGGCAACAGGCTGTGATTGGATGGATTGGAAACTGCCTGGGAACAGGCTATGATTGGATGGAGTGGAAACTGCCTGGGAACAGGCTGTGACTGGATGGATTGGAAACTGCCTGAGAGCAAGCTGTGATTGGATGTATTTGAAACTGCCTGGCAACAGGCTGTGATTGGATGGCTTTGGAAACTGCCTGGCAACAGGCTGTGATTGGATGTATTTGAAACTGCCTAGCAACAGGCTATGATTGGATGGCTTTGGAAACTGCCTGGCAACAGGCTATGATTGGATGGATTTGAAACTGCCTGGTAAAAGGCTGTGATTGGATGGCTATGGAAACTGCCTGATAATAGGCTGTGATTGGTTGGGGCATAGACCGCCCCTTGACCAGATTGGCTGGTCTTGGCTATATAAGAAGTTGTACCAACTGTAATAAAGGAGTCTGCAGGCTGCTCGCCTCGAGCCTGCTTTCACCCGACTCCCGGCATCTGTGTGTTGACTCCGCGCCTCTTGCCCCCACCACACTCCTCCTCTCAGAAACGAATCCACTGCAACATTCTTGAGAAACTAAACCGCAACAAAAAGGGTTATATTTCATTTTCCAAAACACAAAAACTCACCTTGTTCCTGTTGCATGTTAATTTCCAAAAACGAAGCACCAATTTGCTGTTTTCTTTATTTCATTATGGATACTCTTGCAAACCTTTTTATTGTATGGTGTAAGAATACAAAATGAGAAAAGGAAGAAGGCAAAACAAATGCAAACCAAGAACACATTTAGCAAATTGCCAATCGGGAAACCTGAATGTTGCTGACTGAATACACCTAAAAATCCCATTCACACTCAATTTGGAGGCAATTCGTAGCTGTGCCCTCGGCAAAAGGGAAAGATTTCATTTTCCAAAACACAAAAACTCACATTGGTCCAGTTGCCTGTTAATTTTTAAGCATGGAACGCCCATTTGCTGTTTTTTTTTTTTTATTTCATTAAGGATACTCTGGCTAAACTTTTATTGTATGGTGTAAGAATACAAAATTAGAAAAGCAAGAAGGCAAATCAAATGGAATGCCCAAACACATTTAAGAAATTGCCAATCAAGAAACCTGAATGCTGCTGACTGAATACACCTGAAAATCACATTTACACTCAATTTGGAGGCAATTCATAGCTGTCCCCTCGGCAAAAGTGTTACATTTCATTTTCTAAAACACGAAAACTCACCTTAGTCGTGTTGCCTGTAGATTTCTTAGCATGACACGCCAATTTGCACTGTATATGATTTCATTTTGACAACTCTCTCTAAAGGCTTTTTTGGATGGTGTCAGGATATAAAGTTTGGAATGAAAAAAGGCAAAACAAACCTAAACCCAGACGACATTTAAAAAATTGAGAATCAAGAAACCTGAATGCTGCTGACTGAATACACCTGAAAATCCCATTCACACTCAATTTGGCGGCAATTCGTAGCTGTTCCCTTGGCAAAAGGGTTACATTTCATTTTCCAAAACACAAAAACTCACCTTGGTCCTGTTGCATGTTAATTTCTAAGAATAAAACACCAATTTGCTGTTTTCTTTATTTCATTATGGATACTCTGGCTAAACTTTTTTATTGTATGGTGTAAGAATTCAAAATTAGAAAAGGAAGAAGGCAAAACAAATGCAAACCAAGAACACATTTAGCAAATTACCAATCGGGAAACCTGAATGTTGCTGACTGAATACACCTGAAAATCCCATTCACACTCAATTTGGAGGCAATTTGTAGCTGTGCCCTCGGCAAAAGGGTTACATTTCATTTTCCAAAACACAAAAACTCACCTTGGTCCAGTTGCCTGTTAATTTCTAAGCATGGAACGCCCATTTGCATTTTTTTTTATTTCATTAAGCATATTCTGGCTAAACTTTTATTGTATGGTGTAAGAATACAAAATTAGAAAAGGAAGAAGGCAAAACAAATGGAATGCACAAACACATTTAAGAAATTGCCAATCAAGAAACCTGAATGCTGCTGACTGTATACACCTGAAAATCCCATTCACACTCAATTTTGAGGCAACTCATAGCTGTCCCCTCGGCAAAAGGGTTACATTTCATTTTCCACAGCACAAAAACACACCTTGGTCCTGTTGCCTGATATTTTCCAAGAATTAAACGGCAATTTGCAGTTTTATTTTATTTCATTATGGATATTCTGGCTAAACTTTTTATTGTATGGGGTAAGAATACAAAATTAGAAAAGGAAGAAGGCAAAACAAATGCAAACCAAGAACACATTTAGTAAATTACTAATCGGGAAACCTGAATTTTGCTGACTGAATACACCTGAAAATCCCATTCACACTCAATTTGGAGGCAATTCGTAGCTGTTCCCTCGGCAAAAGGGAAAGATTTCATTTTCCAAAAAAAAAAATCACCTTGATCCAGTTCCCTGTTAATTTCTAAGCATGGAATGCCTTTTTTTTTTATTTCATTTAGGAAACTCCGGCTAAACTTTATTGTATGGTGTGAGAATACAAAATTAGAAAAGGAAGAAGGCAAAACAAATGGAATGCCCAAACACATTTAAGAAATTGCCAATCAAGAAACCTGAATGCTGCTGACTGAATACACCTGAAAATCCCATTCACACTCAATTTGGAGGCAATTCGTAGCTGTCCCCTCAGCAAAAGTGTTACATTTCATTTTCTAAATCACGAAAACTCACCTTAGTCGTGTTGCCTGTAGATTTCTTACCATGAAACGCCAATTTGCACTATATTTTTATTTCATTTTGACCACTCTGTCAAAAGGCTTTTTTGAATGGTGTCAGGATATAAAATTTGGAAAGAAAAAAGGCAAAACAAACGCAAACCCAGATGACATTTAAGAAATTGCCAATCAAGAAACCTGAATGCTGCTGACTGAATACACCTGAAAATCCCATTCACACTCAATTTGGAGGCAATTCGTAGCTGTGCCCTCGGCAAAAGGGAAAGATTTCATTTTCCAAAACACAAAAACTCACATTGGTCCAGTTGCCTGTTAATTTTTAAGCATGGAACGCCCATTTGCTGTTTTGTTTTTTTTTTTTTTATTTCATTAAGGATACTCTGGCTAAACTTTTATTGTATGGTGTAAGAATACAAAATTAGAAAAGCAAGAAGGCAAATCAAATGGAATGCCCAAACACATTTAAGAAATTGCCAATCAAGAAACCTGAATGCTGCTGACTGAATACACCTGAAAATCACATTTACACTCAATTTGGAGGCAATTCATAGCTGTCCCCTCGGCAAAAGTGTTACATTTCATTTTCTAAAACACGAAAACTCACCTTAGTCGTGTTGCCTGTAGATTTCTTAGCATGACACGCCAATTTGCACTGTATATGATTTCATTTTGACAACTCTCTCTAAAGGCTTTTTTGGATGGTGTCAGGATAAAAAGTTTGGAATGAAAAAAGGCAAAACAAACCTAAACCCAGACGACATTTAAAAAATTGAGAATCAAGAAACCTGAATGCTGCTGACTGAATACACCTGAAAATCCCATTCACACTCAATTTGGCGGCAATTCGTAGCTGTTCCCTTGGCAAAAGGGTTACATTTCATTTTCCAAAACACAAAAACTCACCTTGGTCCTGTTGCATGTTAATTTCTAAGAATGAAACACCAATTTGCTGTTTTCTTTATTTCATTATGGATACTCTGGCTAAACTTTTTTATTGTATGGTGTAAGAATTCAAAATTAGAAAAGGAAGAAGGCAAAACAAATGCAAACCAAGAACACATTTAGCAAATTACCAATCGGGAAACCTGAATGTTGCTGACTGAATACACCTGAAAATCCCATTCACACTCAATTTGGAGGCAATTTGTAGCTGTGCCCTCGGCAAAAGGGAAAGATTTCATTTTCCAAAACACAAAAACTCACCTTGGTCCAGTTGCCTGTTAATTTCTAAGCATGGAACGCCCATTTGCTGTTTTTTTTTTTTTTTTAATTTCATTATGGATACTCTGGCTAAACTTTTATTGTATGGTGTAAGAATACAAAATTAGAAAAGGAAGAAGGCAAGGGAAATGGAATGCCCAAACACATTTAAGAAATTGCCAATCAAGAAACCTGAATGCTGCTGACTGAAATCACCTGAAAATCCCATTCACACTCAATTTGGAGGCAACTCATATCTGTGCCCTCGGCAAAAGGGTTACATTTCATTTTCCAAAGCACAAAAACACACCTTGGTCCTGTTGCCTGCTAATTTCTAAGAATGAAACGGCAATTTGCAGTTTTTTTAATTTCATTATGGATACTCTGGCTAAACTTTTTATTGTATGGGGTAAGAATACAAAATTAGAAAAGGAAGAAGGCAAAACAACCGCAAACCCAGAACACATTTAGCAAATTGCCAAACAAGAAACCTGAGTGCTGCTGACTGAATACACCTGAAAATCCCATTCACACTCAATTTGGCGGCAATTCGTAGCTGTTCCCTTGGCAAAAGGGTTACATTTCATTTTCCAAAACACAAAAACTCACCTTGGTCCTCTTGCATGTTAATTTCTAAAAATGAAACACCAATTTGCTGTTTTCTTTATTTAATTATGGATACTCCTGCTAACCTTTTTATTGTATGGTGTAAGAATACAAAATGAGAAAAGGAAGAAGGCAAAACAAATGCAAACCAAGAACACATTTAGCAAATTACCAATTGGGCAACCTAAATGTTGCTGACTGAATACACCTGAAAATCCCATTAACACTCAATTTGCAGGCAATTCGTAGCTGTCCCCTCGGCAAAAGTGTTACATTTCATTTTCTAAATCACGAAAACTCACCTTAGTCGTGTTGCCTGTAGATTTCTTAGCATGAAACGCCAATTTGCACTGTATTTTTATTTCATTTTGACCACTCTGTCTAAAGTCTTTTTTGGATGGTGTCAGGATATAAAGTTTGGAATGAAAGAAGGCAAAACAAACCTAAACCCAGACGACATTTAAGAAATTGCCAATCAAGAAACCTGAATGCTGCTGACTGAATACACCTGAAAATCCCATTCACACTCAATTTGGAGGCAATTCATAGCTGTCCCCTCGGCAAAAGGGTTACATGTCATTTTCCAATGCACAAAAATACACCTTGGTCCTGTTGCCTGCTAATTTCTAAGAATGAAACGGCAATTTGCAGTTTTATTTATTTCATTATGGATATTCTGGCTAAACTTTTTATTGTATGGGGTAAGAATAAAAAATTAGAAAAGGAAGAAGGCAAAACAAACGCAAACCCAGAACACATTTAGCAAATTGCCAAACAAGAAACCTGAATGCTGCTGACTGAATACACCTGAAAATCCCATTCACACTCAATTTGGCGGCAATTCGTAGCTGTTCCCTTGGCAAAAGGTGTAGTGGAGTGAGAAGGCCATGCCAAGGTGGCCACTGGCAAGCGAGCGTCAGTTACTCAGGAATGGCTTTGAAACCCACCTGGCAATGGAGCCTGCCTGGCAACAGGCTGTGATTGGATGGATTGGAAACTGCCTGGGAATAGGCTATGATTGGATGGAGTGGAAACTGCCTGGGAACAGGCTGTGACTGGATGGATTGGAAACTGCCTGAGAGCAAGCTGTGATTGGATGTATTTGAAACTGCCTGGCAACAGGCTGTGATTGGATGGCTTTGGAAACTGCCTGGCAACAGGCTGTGATTGGATGTATTTGAAACTGCCTAGCAACAGGCTATGATTGGATGGCTTTGGAAACTGCCTGGCAACAGGCTATGATTGGATGGATTTGAAACTGCCTGGTAAAAGGCTGTGATTGGATGGCTATGGAAACTGCCTGATAATAGGCTGTGATTGGTTGGGGCATAGACCGCCCCTTGACCAGATTGGCTGGTCTTGGCTATATAAGAAGTTGTACCAACTGTAATAAAGGAATCTGCAGGCTGCTCGCCTCGAGCCTGCTTTCACCCGACTCCCGGCATCTGTGTGTTGACTCCGCGCCTCTTGCCCCCACCACGCTGCTCCTCTCAGAAACGAATCCACTGCAACATTGTTGAGAAACTAAACCCCAACAAAAAGGGTTATATTTCATTTTCCAAAACACAAAAACTCACCTTGTTCCTGTTGCATGTTAATTTCTAAAAATGAAACACCAATTTGCTGTTTTCTTTATTTCATTATGGATACTCTGGCAAACCTTTTTATTGTATGGTGTAAGAATACAAAATGAGAAAAGGAAGAAGGCAAAACAAATGCAAACCAAGAACACATTTAGCAAATTGCCAATCGGGAAACCTGAATGTTGCTGACTGAATACACCTAAAAATCCCATTCACACTCAATTTGGAGGCAATTCGTAGCTGTGCCCTCGGCAAAAGGGAAAGATTTCATTTTCCAAAACACAAAAACTCACATTGGTCCAGTTGCCTGTTAATTTTTAAGCATGGAACGCCCATTTGCTGTTTTGTTTTTTTTTTTTTTATTTCATTAAGGATACTCTGGCTAAACTTTTATTGTATGGTGTAAGAATACAAAATTAGAAAAGCAAGAAGGCAAATCAAATGGAATGCCCAAACACATTTAAGAAATTGCCAATCAAGAAACCTGAATGCTGCTGACTGAATACACCTGAAAATCACATTTACACTCAATTTGGAGGCAATTCATAGCTGTCCCCTCGGCAAAAGTGTTACATTTCATTTTCTAAACACGAAAACTCACCTTAGTCGTGTTGCCTGTAGATTTCTTAGCATGACACGCCAATTTGCACTGTATATGATTTCATTTTGACAACTCTCTCTAAAGGCTTTTTTGGATGGTGTCAGGATAAAAAGTTTGGAATGAAAAAAGGCAAAACAAACCTAAACCCAGACGACATTTAAAAAATTGAGAATCAAGAAACCTGAATGCTGCTGACTGAATACACCTGAAAATCCCATTCACACTCAATTTGGCGGCAATTCGTAGCTGTTCCCTTGGCAAAAGGGTTACATTTCATTTTCCAAAACACAAAAACTCACCTTGGTCCTGTTGCATGTTAATTTCTAAGAATGAAACACCAATTTGCTGTTTTCTTTATTTCATTATGGATACTCTGGCTAAACTTTTTTATTGTATGGTGTAAGAATTCAAAATTAGAAAAGGAAGAAGGCAAAACAAATGCAAACCAAGAACACATTTAGCAAATTACCAATCGGGAAACCTGAATGTTGCTGACTGAATACACCTGAAAATCCCATTCACACTCAATTTGGAGGCAATTTGTAGCTGTGCCCTCGGCAAAAGGGTTACATTTCATTTTCCAAAACACAAAAACTCACCTTGGTCCAGTTGCCTGTTAATTTCTAAGCATGGAACGCCCATTTGCATTTTTTTTTATTTCATTAAGCATATTCTGGCTAAACTTTTATTGTATGGTGTAAGAATACAAAATTAGAAAAGGAAGAAGGCAAAACAAATGGAATGCACAAACACATTTAAGAAATTGCCAATCAAGAAACCTGAATGCTGCTGACTGTATACACCTGAAAATCCCATTCACACTCAATTTTGAGGCAACTCATAGCTGTCCCCTCGGCAAAAGGGTTACATTTCATTTTCCACAGCACAAAAACACACCTTGGTCCTGTTGCCTGATATTTTCCAAGAATTAAACGGCAATTTGCAGTTTTATTTTATTTCATTATGGATATTCTGGCTAAACTTTTTATTGTATGGGGTAAGAATACAAAATTAGAAAAGGAAGAAGGCAAAACAAATGCAAACCAAGAACACATTTAGTAAATTACTAATCGGGAAACCTGAATTTTGCTGACTGAATACACCTGAAAATCCCATTCACACTCAATTTGGAGGCAATTCGTAGCTGTTCCCTCGGCAAAAGGGAAAGATTTCATTTTCCAAAAAAAAAAATCACCTTGATCCAGTTCCCTGTTAATTTCTAAGCATGGAATGCCTTTTTTTTTTATTTCATTAAGGAAACTCCGGCTAAACTTTATTGTATGGTGTGAGAATACAAAATTAGAAAAGGAAGAAGGCAAAACAAATGGAATGCCCAAACACATTTAAGAAATTGCCAATCAAGAAACCTGAATGCTGCTGACTGAATACACCTGAAAATCCCATTCACACTCAATTTGGAGGCAATTCGTAGCTGTCCCCTCAGCAAAAGTGTTACATTTCATTTTCTAAATCACGAAAACTCACCTTAGTCGTGTTGCCTGTAGATTTCTTACCATGAAACGCCAATTTGCACTATATTTTTATTTCATTTTGACCACTCTGTCAAAAGGCTTTTTTGAATGGTGTCAGGATATAAAATTTGGAAAGAAAAAAGGCAAAACAAACGCAAACCCAGATGACATTTAAGAAATTGCCAATCAAGAAACCTGAATGCTGCTGACTGAATACACCTGAAAATCCCATTCACACTCAATTTGGAGGCAATTCGTAGCTGTGCCCTCGGCAAAAGGGAAAGATTTCATTTTCCAAAACACAAAAACTCACATTGGTCCAGTTGCCTGTTAATTTTTAAGCATGGAACGCCCATTTGCTGTTTTGTTTTTTTTTTTTTTATTTCATTAAGGATACTCTGGCTAAACTTTTATTGTATGGTGTAAGAATACAAAATTAGAAAAGCAAGAAGGCAAATCAAATGGAATGCCCAAACACATTTAAGAAATTGCCAATCAAGAAACCTGAATGCTGCTGACTGAATACACCTGAAAATCACATTTACACTCAATTTGGAGGCAATTCATAGCTGTCCCCTCGGCAAAAGTGTTACATTTCATTTTCTAAAACACGAAAACTCACCTTAGTCGTGTTGCCTGTAGATTTCTTAGCATGACACGCCAATTTGCACTGTATATGATTTCATTTTGACAACTCTCTCTAAAGGCTTTTTTGGATGGTGTCAGGATAAAAAGTTTGGAATGAAAAAAGGCAAAACAAACCTAAACCCAGACGACATTTAAAAAATTGAGAATCAAGAAACCTGAATGCTGCTGACTGAATACACCTGAAAATCCCATTCACACTCAATTTGGCGGCAATTCGTAGCTGTTCCCTTGGCAAAAGGGTTACATTTCATTTTCCAAAACACAAAAACTCACCTTGGTCCTGTTGCATGTTAATTTCTAAGAATGAAACACCAATTTGCTGTTTTCTTTATTTCATTATGGATACTCTGGCTAAACTTTTTTATTGTATGGTGTAAGAATTCAAAATTAGAAAAGGAAGAAGGCAAAACAAATGCAAACCAAGAACACATTTAGCAAATTACCAATCGGGAAACCTGAATGTTGCTGACTGAATACACCTGAAAATCCCATTCACACTCAATTTGGAGGCAATTTGTAGCTGTGCCCTCGGCAAAAGGGAAAGATTTCATTTTCCAAAACACAAAAACTCACCTTGGTCCAGTTGCCTGTTAATTTCTAAGCATGGAACGCCCATTTGCTGTTTTTTTTTTTTTTAATTTCATTATGGATACTCTGGCTAAACTTTTATTGTATGGTGTAAGAATACAAAATTAGAAAAGGAAGAAGGCAAGGGAAATGGAATGCCCAAACACATTTAAGAAATTGCCAATCAAGAAACCTGAATGCTGCTGACTGAAATCACCTGAAAATCCCATTCACACTCAATTTGGAGGCAACTCATATCTGTGCCCTCGGCAAAAGGGTTACATTTCATTTTCCAAAGCACAAAAACACACCTTGGTCCTGTTGCCTGCTAATTTCTAAGAATGAAACGGCAATTTGCAGTTTTTTTTATTTCATTATGGATACTCTGGCTAAACTTTTTATTGTATGGGGTAAGAATACAAAATTAGAAAAGGAAGAAGGCAAAACAACCGCAAACCCAGAACACATTTAGCAAATTGCCAAACAAGAAACCTGAGTGCTGCTGACTGAATACACCTGAAAATCCCATTCACACTCAATTTGGCGGCAATTCGTAGCTGTTCCCTTGGCAAAAGGGTTACATTTCATTTTCCAAAACACAAAAACTCACCTTGGTCCTCTTGCATGTTAATTTCTAAAAATGAAACACCAATTTGCTGTTTTCTTTATTTAATTATGGATACTCCTGCTAACCTTTTTATTGTATGGTGTAAGAATACAAAATGAGAAAAGGAAGAAGGCAAAACAAATGCAAACCAAGAACACATTTAGCAAATTACCAATTGGGCAACCTAAATGTTGCTGACTGAATACACCTGAAAATCCCATTAACACTCAATTTGCAGGCAATTCGTAGCTGTCCCCTCGGCAAAAGTGTTACATTTCATTTTCTAAATCACGAAAACTCACCTTAGTCGTGTTGCCTGTAGATTTCTTAGCATGAAACGCCAATTTGCACTGTATTTTTATTTCATTTTGACCACTCTGTCTAAAGTCTTTTTTGGATGGTGTCAGGATATAAAGTTTGGAATGAAAGAAGGCAAAACAAACCTAAACCCAGACGACATTTAAGAAATTGCCAATCAAGAAACCTGAATGCTGCTGACTGAATACACCTGAAAATCCCATTCACACTCAATTTGGAGGCAATTCATAGCTGTCCCCTCGGCAAAAGGGTTACATGTCATTTTCCAATGCACAAAAATACACCTTGGTCCTGTTGCCTGCTAATTTCTAAGAATGAAACGGCAATTTGCAGTTTTATTTATTTCATTATGGATATTCTGGCTAAACTTTTTATTGTATGGGGTAAGAATAAAAAATTAGAAAAGGAAGAAGGCAAAACAAACGCAAACCCAGAACACATTTAGCAAATTGCCAAACAAGAAACCTGAATGCTGCTGACTGAATACACCTGAAAATCCCATTCACACTCAATTTGGCGGCAATTCGTAGCTGTTCCCTTGGCAAAAGGTGTAGTGGAGTGAGAAGGCCATGCCAAGGTGGCCACTGGCAAGCGAGCGTCAGTTACTCAGGAATGGCTTTGAAACCCACCTGGCAATGGAGCCTGCCTGGCAACAGGCTGTGATTGGATGGATTGGAAACTGCCTGGGAATAGGCTATGATTGGATGGAGTGGAAACTGCCTGGGAACAGGCTGTGACTGGATGGATTGGAAACTGCCTGAGAGCAAGCTGTGATTGGATGTATTTGAAACTGCCTGGCAACAGGCTGTGATTGGATGGCTTTGGAAACTGCCTGGCAACAGGCTGTGATTGGATGTATTTGAAACTGCCTAGCAACAGGCTATGATTGGATGGCTTTGGAAACTGCCTGGCAACAGGCTATGATTGGATGGATTTGAAACTGCCTGGTAAAAGGCTGTGATTGGATGGCTATGGAAACTGCCTGATAATAGGCTGTGATTGGTTGGGGCATAGACCGCCCCTTGACCAGATTGGCTGGTCTTGGCTATATAAGAAGTTGTACCAACTGTAATAAAGGAATCTGCAGGCTGCTCGCCTCGAGCCTGCTTTCACCCGACTCCCGGCATCTGTGTGTTGACTCCGCGCCTCTTGCCCCCACCACGCTGCTCCTCTCAGAAACGAATCCACTGCAACATTGTTGAGAAACTAAACCCCAACAAAAAGGGTTATATTTCATTTTCCAAAACACAAAAACTCACCTTGTTCCTGTTGCATGTTAATTTCTAAAAATGAAACACCAATTTGCTGTTTTCTTTATTTCATTATGGATACTCTGGCAAACCTTTTTATTGTATGGTGTAAGAATACAAAATGAGAAAAGGAAGAAGGCAAAACAAATGCAAACCAAGAACACATTTAGCAAATTGCCAATCGGGAAACCTGAATGTTGCTGACTGAATACACCTAAAAATCCCATTCACACTCAATTTGGAGGCAATTCGTAGCTGTGCCCTCGGCAAAAGGGAAAGATTTCATTTTCCAAAACACAAAAACTCACATTGGTCCAGTTGCCTGTTAATTTTTAAGCATGGAACGCCCATTTGCTGTTTTGTTTTTTTTTTTTTATTTCATTAAGGATACTCTGGCTAAACTTTTATTGTATGGTGTAAGAATACAAAATTAGAAAAGCAAGAAGGCAAATCAAATGGAATGCCCAAACACATTTAAGAAATTGCCAATCAAGAAACCTGAATGCTGCTGACTGAATACACCTGAAAATCACATTTACACTCAATTTGGAGGCAATTCATAGCTGTCCCCTCGGCAAAAGTGTTACATTTCATTTTCTAAACACGAAAACTCACCTTAGTCGTGTTGCCTGTAGATTTCTTAGCATGACACGCCAATTTGCACTGTATATGATTTCATTTTGACAACTCTCTCTAAAGGCTTTTTTGGATGGTGTCAGGATAAAAAGTTTGGAATGAAAAAAGGCAAAACAAACCTAAACCCAGACGACATTTAAAAAATTGAGAATCAAGAAACCTGAATGCTGCTGACTGAATACACCTGAAAATCCCATTCACACTCAATTTGGCGGCAATTCGTAGCTGTTCCCTTGGCAAAAGGGTTACATTTCATTTTCCAAAACACAAAAACTCACCTTGGTCCTGTTGCATGTTAATTTCTAAGAATGAAACACCAATTTGCTGTTTTCTTTATTTCATTATGGATACTCTGGCTAAACTTTTTTATTGTATGGTGTAAGAATTCAAAATTAGAAAAGGAAGAAGGCAAAACAAATGCAAACCAAGAACACATTTAGCAAATTACCAATCGGGAAACCTGAATGTTGCTGACTGAATACACCTGAAAATCCCATTCACACTCAATTTGGAGGCAATTTGTAGCTGTGCCCTCGGCAAAAGGGAAAGATTTCATTTTCCAAAACACAAAAACTCACCTTGGTCCAGTTGCCTGTTAATTTCTAAGCATGGAACGCCCATTTGCTGTTTTTTTTTTTTTTTAATTTCATTATGGATACTCTGGCTAAACTTTTATTGTATGGTGTAAGAATACAAAATTAGAAAAGGAAGAAAGCAAGGGAAATGGAATGCCCAAACACATTTAAGAAATTGCCAATCAAGAAACCTGAATGCTGCTGACTGAAATCACCTGAAAATCCCATTCACACTCAATTTGGAGGCAACTCATATCTGTGCCCTCGGCAAAAGTGTTACATTTCATTTTCCAAAGCACAAAAACACACCTTGGTCCTGTTGCCTGCTAATTTCTAAGAATGAAACGGCAATTTGCAGTTTTTTTTATTTCATTATGGATACTCTGGCTAAACTTTTTATTGTATGGGGTAAGAATACAAAATTAGAAAAGGAAGAAGGCAAAACAACCGCAAACCCAGAACACATTTAGCAAATTGCCAAACAAGAAACCTGAGTGCTGCTGAATGAATACACCTGAAAATCCCATTCACACTCAATTTGGCGGCAATTGGTAGCTGTTCCCTTGGCAAAAGGGTTACATTTCATTTTCCAAAACACAAAAACTCACCTTGGTCCTCTTGCATGTTAATTTCTAAAAATGAAACACCAATTTGCTGTTTTCTTTATTTAATTATGGATACTCCTGCTAACCTTTTTATTGTATGGTGTAAGAATACAAAATGAGAAAAGGAAGAAGGCAAAACAAATGCAAACCAAGAACACATTTAGCAAATTACCAATTGGGCAACCTAAATGTTGCTGACTGAATACACCTGAAAATCCCATTAACACTCAATTTGCAGGCAATTCGTAGCTGTCCCCTCGGCAAAAGTGTTACATTTCATTTTCTAAATCACGAAAACTCACCTTAGTCGTGTTGCCTGTAGATTTCTTAGCATGAAACGCCAATTTGCACTGTATTTTTATTTCATTTTGACCACTCTGTCTAAAGTCTTTTTTGGATGGTGTCAGGATATAAAGTTTGGAATGAAAGAAGGCAAAACAAACCTAAACCCAGACGACATTTAAGAAATTGCCAATCAAGAAACCTGAATGCTGCTGACTGAATACACCTGAAAATCCCATTCACACTCAATTTGGAGGCAATTCATAGCTGTCCCCTCGGCAAAAGGGTTACATGTCATTTTCCAATGCACAAAAATACACCTTGGTCCTGTTGCCTGCTAATTTCTAAGAATGAAACGGCAATTTGCAGTTTTATTTATTTCATTATGGATATTCTGGCTAAACTTTTTATTGTATGGGGTAAGAATAAAAAATTAGAAAAGGAAGAAGGCAAAACAAACGCAAACCCAGAACACATTTAGCAAATTGCCAAACAAGAAACCTGAATGCTGCTGACTGAATACACCTGAAAATCGCATTCACACTCAATTTGGCGGCAATTCGTAGCTGTTCCCTTGGCAAAAGGTGTAGTGGAGTGAGAAGGCCATGCCAAGGTGGCCACTGGCAAGCGAGCGTCAGTTACTCAGGAATGGCTTTGAAACCCACCTGGCAATGGAGCCTGCCTGGCAACAGGCTGTGATTGGATGGATTGGAAACTGCCTGGGAACAGGCTATGATTGGATGGAGTGGAAACTGCCTGGGAACAGGCTGTGACTGGATGGATTGGAAACTGCCTGAGAGCAAGCTGTGATTGGATGTATTTGAAACTGCCTGGCAACAGGCTGTGATTGGATGGCTTTGGAAACTGCCTGGCAACAGGCTGTGATTGGATGTATTTGAAACTGCCTAGCAACAGGCTATGATTGGATGGCTTTGGAAACTGCCTGGCAACAGGCTATGATTGGATGGATTTGAAACTGCCTGGTAAAAGGCTGTGATTGGATGGCTATGGAAACTGCCTGATAATAGGCTGTGATTGGTTGGGGCATAGACAGCCCCTTGACCAGATTGGCTGGTCTTGGCTATATAAGAAGTTGTACCAACTGTAATAAAGGAATCTGCAGGCTGCTCGCCTCGAGCCTGCTTTCACCCGACTCCCGGCATCTGTGTGTTGACTCCGCGCCTCTTGCCCCCACCACGCTGCTCCTCTCAGAAACGAATCCACTGCAACATTGTTGAGAAACTAAACCCCAACAAAAAGGGTTATATTTCATTTTCCAAAACACAAAAACTCACCTTGTTCCTGTTGCATGTTAATTTCTAAAAATGAAACACCAATTTGCTGTTTTCTTTATTTCATTATGGATACTCTGGCAAACCTTTTTATTGTATGGTGTAAGAATACAAAATGAGAAAAGGAAGAAGGCAAAACAAATGCAAACCAAGAACACATTTAGCAAATTGCCAATCGGGAAACCTGAATGTTGCTGACTGAATACACCTAAAAATCCCATTCACACTCAATTTGGAGGCAATTCGTAGTTGTGCCCTCGGCAAAAGGGAAAGATTTCATTTTCCAAAACACAAAAACTCACATTGGTCCAGTTGCCTGTTAATTTTTAAGCATGGAACGCCCATTTGCTGTTTTTTTTTTTTTTTATTTCATTAAGGATACTCTGGCTAAACTTTTATTGTATGGTGTAAGAATACAAAATTAGAAAAGCAAGAAGGCAAATCAAATGGAATGCCCAAACACATTTAAGAAATTGCCAATCAAGAAACCTGAATGCTGCTGACTGAATACACCTGAAAATCACATTTACACTCAATTTGGAGGCAATTCATAGCTGTCCCCTCGGCAAAAGTGTTACATTTCATTTTCTAAACACGAAAACTCACCTTAGTCGTGTTGCCTGTAGATTTCTTAGCATGACACGCCAATTTGCACTGTATATGATTTCATTTTGACAACTCTCTCTAAAGGCTTTTTTGGATGGTGTCAGGATAAAAAGTTTGGAATGAAAAAAGGCAAAACAAACCTAAACCCAGACGACATTTAAAAAATTGAGAATCAAGAAACCTGAATGCTGCTGACTGAATACACCTGAAAATCCCATTCACACTCAATTTGGCGGCAATTCGTAGCTGTTCCCTTGGCAAAAGGGTTACATTTCATTTTCCAAAACACAAAAACTCACCTTGGTCCTGTTGCATGTTAATTTCTAAGAATGAAACACCAATTTGCTGTTTTCTTTATTTCATTATGGATACTCTGGCTAAACTTTTTTATTGTATGGTGTAAGAATTCAAAATTAGAAAAGGAAGAAGGCAAAACAAATGCAAACCAAGAACACATTTAGCAAATTACCAATCGGGAAACCTGAATGTTGCTGACTGAATACACCTGAAAATCCCATTCACACTCAATTTGGAGGCAATTTGTAGCTGTGCCCTCGGCAAAAGGGAAAGATTTCATTTTCCAAAACACAAAAACTCACCTTGGTCCAGTTGCCTGTTAATTTCTAAGCATGGAACGCCCATTTGCATTTTTTTTTTATTTCATTAAGCATATTCTGGCTAAACTTTTATTGTATGGTGTAAGAATACAAAATTAGAAAAGGAAGAAGGCAAAACAAATGGAATGCACAAACACATTTAAGAAATTGCCAATCAAGAAACCTGAATGCTGCTGACTGAAATCACCTGAAAATCCCATTCACACTCAATTTTGAGGCAACTCATAGCTGTCCCCTCGGCAAAAGGGTTACATTTCATTTTCCACAGCACAAAAACACACCTTGGTCCTGTTGCCTGATATTTTCCAAGAATTAAACGGCAATTTGCAGTTTTATTTTATTTCATTATGGATATTCTGGCTAAACTTTTTATTGTATGGGGTAAGAATTCAAAATTAGAAAAGGAAGAAGGCAAAACAAATGCAAACCAAGAACACATTTAGTAAATTACTAATCGGGAAACCTGAATTTTGCTGACTGAATACACCTGAAAATCCCATTCACACTCAATTTGGAGGCAATTCGTAGCTGTTCCCTCGGCAAAAGGGAAAGATTTCATTTTCCAAAAAAAAAAAAATCACCTTGGTCCAGTTCCCTGTTAATTTCTAAGCATGGAATGCCTTTTTTTTTTTATTTCATTAAGGAAACTCCGGCTAAACTTTATTGTATGGTGTGAGAATACAAAATTAGAAAAGGAAGAAGGCAAAACAAATGGAATGCCCAAACACATTTAAGAAATTGCCAATCAAGAAACCTGAATGCTGCTGACTGAATACACCTGAAAATCCCATTCACACTCAATTTGCAGGCAATTCGTAGCTGTCCCCTCAGCAAAAGTGTTACATTTCATTTTCTAAATCACGAAAACTCACCTTAGTCGTGTTGCCTGTAGTTTTCTAGCATGAAACGCCAATTTGCACTATATTTTTATTTCATTTTGACCACTCTGTCTAAAGGCTTTTTTGGATGGTGTCAGGATATAAAATTTGGAAAGAAAAAAGGCAAAACAAACGCAAACCCAGATGACATTTAAGAAATTGCCAATCAAGAAACCTGAATGCTGCTGACGAATACACCTAAAAATCCCATTCACACTCAATTTGGAGGCAATTCGTAGTTGTGCCCTCGGCAAAAGGGAAAGATTTCATTTTCCAAAACACAAAAACTCACATTGGTCCAGTTGCCTGTTAATTTTTAAGCATGGAACGCCCATTTGCTGTTTTTTTTTTTTTTTATTTCATTAAGGATACTCTGGCTAAACTTTTATTGTATGGTGTAAGAATACAAAATTAGAAAAGCAAGAAGGCAAATCAAATGGAATGCCCAAACACATTTAAGAAATTGCCAATCAAGAAACCTGAATGCTGCTGACTGAATACACCTGAAAATCACATTTACACTCAATTTGGAGGCAATTCATAGCTGTCCCCTCGGCAAAAGTGTTACATTTCATTTTCTAAACACGAAAACTCACCTTAGTCGTGTTGCCTGTAGATTTCTTAGCATGACACGCCAATTTGCACTGTATATGATTTCATTTTGACAACTCTCTCTAAAGGCTTTTTTGGATGGTGTCAGGATAAAAAGTTTGGAATGAAAAAAGGCAAAACAAACCTAAACCCAGACGACATTTAAAAAATTGAGAATCAAGAAACCTGAATGCTGCTGACTGAATACACCTGAAAATCCCATTCACACTCAATTTGGCGGCAATTCGTAGCTGTTCCCTTGGCAAAAGGGTTACATTTCATTTTCCAAAACACAAAAACTCACCTTGGTCCTGTTGCATGTTAATTTCTAAGAATGAAACACCAATTTGCTGTTTTCTTTATTTCATTATGGATACTCTGGCTAAACTTTTTTATTGTATGGTGTAAGAATTCAAAATTAGAAAAGGAAGAAGGCAAAACAAATGCAAACCAAGAACACATTTAGCAAATTACCAATCGGGAAACCTGAATGTTGCTGACTGAATACACCTGAAAATCCCATTCACACTCAATTTGGAGGCAATTTGTAGCTGTGCCCTCGGCAAAAGGGAAAGATTTCATTTTCCAAAACACAAAAACTCACCTTGGTCCAGTTGCCTGTTAATTTCTAAGCATGGAACGCCCATTTGCATTTTTTTTTTATTTCATTAAGCATATTCTGGCTAAACTTTTATTGTATGGTGTAAGAATACAAAATTAGAAAAGGAAGAAGGCAAAACAAATGGAATGCACAAACACATTTAAGAAATTGCCAATCAAGAAACCTGAATGCTGCTGACTGTATACACCTGAAAATCCCATTCACACTCAATTTTGAGGCAACTCATAGCTGTCCCCTCGGCAAAAGGGTTACATTTCATTTTCCACAGCACAAAAACACACCTTGGTCCTGTTGCCTGATATTTTCCAAGAATTAAACGGCAATTTGCAGTTTTATTTTATTTCATTATGGATATTCTGGCTAAACTTTTTATTGTATGGGGTAAGAATTCAAAATTAGAAAAGGAAGAAGGCAAAACAAATGCAAACCAAGAACACATTTAGTAAATTACTAATCGGGAAACCTGAATTTTGCTGACTGAATACACCTGAAAATCCCATTCACACTCAATTTGGAGGCAATTCGTAGCTGTTCCCTCGGCAAAAGGGAAAGATTTCATTTTCCAAAAAAAAAAAAATCACCTTGGTCCAGTTCCCTGTTAATTTCTAAGCATGGAATGCCTTTTTTTTTTTATTTCATTAAGGAAACTCCGGCTAAACTTTATTGTATGGTGTGAGAATACAAAATTAGAAAAGGAAGAAGGCAAAACAAATGGAATGCCCAAACACATTTAAGAAATTGCCAATCAAGAAACCTGAATGCTGCTGACTGAATACACCTGAAAATCCCATTCACACTCAATTTGCAGGCAATTCGTAGCTGTCCCCTCAGCAAAAGTGTTACATTTCATTTTCTAAATCACGAAAACTCACCTTAGTCGTGTTGCCTGTAGTTTTCTAGCATGAAACGCCAATTTGCACTATATTTTTATTTCATTTTGACCACTCTGTCTAAAGGCTTTTTTGGATGGTGTCAGGATATAAAATTTGGAAAGAAAAAAGGCAAAACAAACGCAAACCCAGATGACATTTAAGAAATTGCCAATCAAGAAACCTGAATGCTGCTGACGAATACACCTGAAAATCCCATTCACACTCAATTTGGAGGCAATTCGTAGCTGTGCCCTCGGCAAAAGGGAAAGATTTCATTTTCCAAAACACAAAAACTCACATTGGTCCAGTTGCCTGTTAATTTCTAAGCATGGAACGCCCATTTGCTGTTTTTTTTTTTTTTTATTTCATTAAGGATACTCTGGCTAAACTTTTATTGTATGGTGTAAGAATACAAAATTAGAAAAGCAAGAAGGCAAATCAAATGGAATGCCCAAACACATTTAAGAAATTGCCAATCAAGAAACCTGAATGCTGCTGACTGAATACACCTGAAAATCACATTAACACTCAATTTGCAGGCAATTCATAGCTGTCCCCTCGGCAAAAGTGTTACATTTCATTTTCTAAAACACGAAAACTCACCTTAGTCGTGTTGCCTGTAGATTTCTTAGCATGACACGCCAATTTGCACTGTATATGATTTCATTCTGACAACTCTCTCTAAAGGCTTTTTTGGATGGTGTCAGGATAAAAAGTTTGGAATGAAAAAAGGCAAAACAAACCTAAACCCAGACGACATTTAAAAAATTGAGAATCAAGAAACCTGAATGCTGCTGACTGAATACACTTGAAAATCCCATTCACACTCAATTTGGCGGCAATTCGTAGCTGTTCCCTTGGCAAAAGGGTTACATTTCATTTTCCAAAACACAAAAACTCACCTTGGTCCTGTTGCATGTTAATTTCTAAGAATGAAACACCAATTTGCTGTTTTCTTTATTTCATTATGGATACTCTGGCTAAA
This sequence comes from Sylvilagus floridanus, assembly GCA_949820135.1. NCBI lineage: Eukaryota > Metazoa > Chordata > Mammalia > Lagomorpha > Leporidae > Sylvilagus > Sylvilagus floridanus. Next base: position 164,631,753 of record OX463227.1, on the reverse strand, counting down.
CTTTTTTATTGTATGGTGTAAGAATTCAAAATTAGAAAAGGAAGAAGGCAAAACAAATGCAAACCAAGAACACATTTAGCAAATTACCAATCGGGAAACCTGAATGTTGCTGACTGAATACACCTGAAAATCCCATTCACACTCAATTTGGAGGCAATTTGTAGCTGTGCCCTCGGTAAAAGGGAAAGATTTCATTTTCCAAAACACAAAAACTCACCTTGGTCCAGTTGCCTGTTAATTTCTAAGCATGGAACGCCCATTTGCTTTTTTTTTTGTTTCATTAAGCATATTCTGGCTAAACTTTTATTGTATGGTGTAAGAATACAAAATTAGAAAAGGAAGAAGGCAAAACAAATGGAATGCACAAACACATTTAAGAAATTGCCAATCAAGAAACCTGAATGCTGCTGACTGTATACACCTGAAAATCCCATTCACACTCAATTTTGAGGCAACTCATAGCTGTCCCCTCGGCAAAAGGGTTACATTTCATTTTCCACAGCACAAAAACACACCTTGGTCCTGTTGCCTGATATTTTCCAAGAATTAAACGGCAATTTGCAGTTTTATTTTATTTCATTATGGATATTCTGGCTAAACTTTTTATTGTATGGGGTAAGAATTCAAAATTAGAAAAGGAAGAAGGCAAAACAAATGCAAACCAAGAACACATTTAGTAAATTACTAATCGGGAAACCTGAATTTTGCTGACTGAATACACCTGAAAATCCCATTCACACTCAATTTGGAGGCAATTCGTAGCTGTTCCCTCGGCAAAAGGGAAAGATTTCATTTTCCAAAAAAAAAAATCACCTTGATCCAGTTCCCTGTTAATTTCTAAGCATGGAATGCCTTTTTTTTTTATTTCATTAAGGAAACTCCGGCTAAACTTTATTGTATGGTGTGAGAATACAAAATTAGAAAAGGAAGAAGGCAAAACAAATGGAATGCCCAAACACATTTAAGAAATTGCCAATCAAGAAACCTGAATGCTGCTGACTGAATACACCTGAAAATCCCATTCACACTCAATTTGCAGGCAATTCGTAGCTGTCCCCTCAGCAAAAGTGTTACATTTCATTTTCTAAATCACGAAAACTCACCTTAGTCGTGTTGCCTGTAGATTTCTTAGCATGAAACGCCAATTTGCACTATATTTTTATTTCATTTTGACCACTCTGTCTAAAGGCTTTTTTGGATGGTGTCAGGATATAAAATTTGGAAAGAAAAAAGGCAAAACAAACGCAAACCCAGATGACATTTAAGAAATTGCCAATCAAGAAACCTGAATGCTGCTGACTGAATACACCTGAAAATCCCATTCACACTCAATTTGGAGGCAATTCGTAGCTGTGCCCTCGGCAAAAGGGAAAGATTTCATTTTCCAAAACACAAAAACTCACATTGGTCCAGTTGCCTGTTAATTTTTAAGCATGGAACGCCCATTTGCTGTTTTGTTTTTTTTTTTATTTCATTAAGGATACTCTGGCTAATCTTTTATTGTATGGTGTAAGAATACAAAATTAGAAAAGCAAGAAGGCAAAAGAAATGGAATGCCCAAACACATTTAAGAAATTGCCAATCAAGAAACCTGAATGCTGCTGACTGAATACACCTGAAAATCACATTTACACTCAATTTGGAGGCAATTCATAGCTGTCCCCTCGGCAAAAGTGTTACATTTCATTTTCTAAAACACGAAAACTCACCTTAGTCGTGTTGCCTGTAGATTTCTTAGCATGACACGCCAATTTGCACTGTATATGATTTCATTCTGACAACTCTCTCTAAAGGCTTTTTTGGATGGTGTCAGAATAGAAAATTTGGAATGAAAAAAGGCAAAACAAACCTAAACCCAGACGACATTTAAAAAATTGAGAATCAAGAAACCTGAATGCTGCTGACTGAATACACCTGAAAATCCCATTCACACTCAATTTGGCGGCAATTCGTAGCTGTTCCCTTGGCAAAAGGGTTACATTTCATTTTCCAAAACACAAAAACTCACCTTGGTCCTGTTGCATGTTAATTTCTAAGAATGAAACACCAATTTGCTGTTTTCTTTATTTCATTATGGATACTCTGGCTAAACTTTTTTATTGTATGGTGTAAGAATTCAAAATTAGAAAAGGAAGAAGGCAAAACAAATGCAAACCAAGAACACATTTAGCAAATTACCAATCGGGAAACCTGAATGTTGCTGACTGAATACACCTGAAAATCCCATTCACACTCAATTTGGAGGCAATTTGTAGCTGTGCCCTCGGCAAAAGGGAAAGATTTCATTTTCCAAAACACAAAAACTCACCTTGGTCCAGTTGCCTGTTAATTTCTAAGCATGGAACGCCCATTTGCTTTTTTTTTTTTGTTTCATTAAGCATATTCTGGCTAAACTTTTATTGTATGGTGTAAGAATACAAAATTAGAAAAGGAAGAAGGCAAAACAAATGGAATGCCCAAACACATTTAAGAAATTGCCAATCAAGAAACCTGAATGCTGCTGACTGTATACACCTGAAAATCCCATTCACACTCAATTTTGAGGCAACTCATAGCTGTCCCCTCGGCAAAAGGGTTACATTTCATTTTCCACAGCACAAAAACACACCTTGGTCCTGTTGCCTGATATTTTCCAAGAATTAAACGGCAATTTGCAGTTTTATTTTATTTCATTATGGATATTCTGGCTAAACTTTTTATTGTATGGGGTAAGAATACAAAATTAGAAAAGGAAGAAGGCAAAACAAATGCAAACCAAGAACACATTTAGTAAATTACTAATCGGGAAACCTGAATTTTGCTGACTGAATACACCTGAAAATCCCATTCACACTCAATTTGGAGGCAATTTGTAGCTGTGCCCTCGGCAAAAGGGAAAGATTTCATTTTCCAAAACACAAAAACTCACCTTGGTCCAGTTCCCTGTTAATTTCTAAGCATGGAACGCCCATTTGCTTTTTTTTTTTATTTCATTAAGCATATTCTGGCTAAACTTTTATTGTATGGTGTAAGAATACAAAATTAGAAAAGGAAGAAGGCAAAACAAATGGAATGCACAAACACATTTAAGAAATTGCCAATCAAGAAACCTGAATGCTGCTGACTGTATACACCTGAAAATCCCATTCACACTCAATTTTGAGGCAACTCATAGCTGTCCCCTCGGCAAAAGGGTTACATTTCATTTTCCACAGCACAAAAACACACCTTGGTCCTGTTGCCTGATATTTTCCAAGAATTAAACGGCAATTTGCAGTTTTATTTTATTTCATTATGGATATTCTGGCTAAACTTTTTATTGTATGGGGTAAGAATACAAAATTAGAAAAGGAAGAAGGCAAAACAAATGCAAACCAAGAACACATTTAGTAAATTACTAATCGGGAAACCTGAATTTTGCTGACTGAATACACCTGAAAATCCCATTCACACTCAATTTGGAGGCAATTCGTAGCTGTTCCCTCGGCAAAAGGGAAAGATTTCATTTTCCAAAAAAAAAAAATCACCTTGGTCCAGTTCCCTGTTTATTTCTAAGCATGGAATGCCTTTTTTTTTTTATTTCATTAAGGAAACTCCGGCTAAACTTTATTGTATGGTGTGAGAATACAAAATTAGAAAAGTAAGAAGGCAAAACAAATGGAATGCCCAAACACATTTAAGAAATTGCCAATCAAGAAACCTGAATGCTGCTGACTGAATACACCTGAAAATCCCATTCACACTCAATTTGGAGGCAATTCGTAGCTGTCCCCTCAGCAAAAGTGTTACATTTCATTTTCTAAATCACGAAAACTCACCTTAGTCGTGTTGCCTGTAGATTTCTTAGCATGAAACGCCAATTTGCACTATATTTTTATTTCATTTTGACCACTCTGTCTAAAGGCTTTTTTGGATGGTGTCAGGTTATAAAATTTGGAAAGAAAAAAGGCAAAACAAACGCAAACCCAGATGACATTTAAGAAATTGCCAATCAAGAAACCTGAATGCTGCTGACTGAATACACCTGAAAATCCCATTCACACTCAATTTGGAGGCAATTCGTAGCTGTGCCCTCGGCAAAAGGGAAAGATTTCATTTTCAAAAACACAAAAACTCACATTGGTCCAGTTGCCTGTTAATTTCTAAGCATGGAACGCCCATTTGCTGTTTTTTTTTTTTTTAATTTCATTATGGATACTCTGGCTAAACTTTTATTGTATGGTGTAAGAATACAAAATTAGAAAAGGAAGAAGGCAAAAGAAATGGAATGCCCAAACACATTTAAGAAATTGCCAATCAAGAAACCTGAATGCTGCTGACTGAAATCACCTGAAAATCCCATTCACACTCAATTTGGAGGCAACTCGTAGCTGTGCCCTCGGCAAAAGGGTTACATTTCATTTTCCAAAGCACAAAAACACACCTTGGTCCTGTTGCCTGCTAATTTCGAAGAATGAAACGGCAATTTGCAGTTTTTTTTATTTCATTATGGATACTCTGGCTAAGCTTTTTATTGCATGGGGTAAGAATTCAAAATTAGAAAAGGAAGAAGGCAAAACAAATGCAAACCAAGAACACATTTAGCAAATTACTAATCGGGAAACCTGAATTTTGCTGACTGAATACACCTGAAAATCCCATTCACACTAAATTTGGAGGCAATTCGTAGCTGTGCCCTCAGTAAAAGGGAAAGATTTCATTTTCCAAAACACAAAAACTCAGCTTGGTCCAGTTCCCTGTTAATTTCTAAGCATGGAATGCCCATTTTTTTTTTTATTTCATTAAGGATACTCCGGCTAAACTTTATTGTATGGTGTGAGAATACAAAATTAGAAAAGTAAGAAGGCAAAACAAATGGAATGCCCAAACACATTTAAGAAATTGCCAATCAAGAAACCTGAATGCTGCTGACTGAATACACCTGAAAATCCCATTCACACTCAATTTGGAGGCAACTCGTAGCTGTCCCCTTGGCAAAAGGATACATTTCATTTTTCAAAGCACAAAAACACAACTTGGTCCTATTGCCTGCTAATTTCTAAGAATGAAACGGCAATTTGCAGTTTTTTCTTATTTCATCATGGATATTCTGGCTAAACTTTTTATTGTATAGGGTAAGAATACAAAATTAGAAAAGGAAGAAGGCAAAATAACCGCAAACCCAGAACACATTTAGCAAATTGCCAAACAAGAAACCTGAATGCTGCTGACTGAATACACCTGAAAATCCCATTCACACTCAATTTGGCGGCAATTCGTAGCTGTTCCCTTGGCAAAAGAGTTACATTTCATTTCCCAAAACACAAAAACTCACCTTGGTCCTGTTGCATGTTAATTTCCAAAAATGAAACAACAATTTGCTGTTTTCTTTATTTCATTATGGATACTCTGGCTAACCTTTTTATTGTATGGTGTAAGAATACAAAAACAGAAAAAGAAGAAGGCAAAACAAATGCAAACCAAGAACATATTTAGCAAATTACCAATTGGGAAACCTGAATGTTGCTGACTGAATACACCTGAAAATCCCATTCACACTCAATTTGGAGGCAATTCGTAGCTGTCCCCTCAGCAAAAGTGTTACAATTCATTTTCTAAATCACGAAAACTCACCTTAGTCGTGTTGCCTGTAGATTTCTTAGCATGAAACGCCAATTTGCACTATACTTTTATTTCATTTTGACCACTCTGTCTAAAGGCTTTTTTGGATGGTGTCAGGATATAAAATTTGGAAAGAAAAAAGGTAAAACAAACGCAAACCCAGATGACATTTAAGAAATTGCCAATCAAGAAACCTGAATGCTGCTGACTGAATACACCTGAAAATCCCATTCACACTCAATTTGGCGGCAATTCGTAGCTGTTCCCTTGGCAAAAGAGTTACATTTCATTTCCCAAAACACAAAAACTCACCTTGGTCCTGTTGCATGTTAATTTCCAAAAATGAAACACCAATTTGCTGTTTTCTTTATTTCATTATGGATACTCTGGCTAACCTTTTTATTGTATGGTGTAAGAATACAAAAACAGAAAAAGAAGAAGGCAAAACAAATGCAAACCAAGAACATATTTAGCAAATTACCAATTGGGAAACCTGAATGTTGCTGACTGAATACACCTGAAAATCCCATTCACACTCAATTTGGAGGCAATTCGTAGCTGTCCCCTCAGCAAAAGTGTTACAATTCATTTTCTAAATCACGAAAACTCACCTTAGTCGTGTTGCCTGTAGATTTCTTAGCATGAAACGCCAATTTGCACTATATTTTTATTTCATTTTGACCACTCTGTCTAAAGGCTTTTTTGGATGGTGTCAGGATATAAAATTTGGAAAGAAAAAAGGCAAAACAAACGCAAACCCAGATGACATTTAAGAAATTGCCAATCAAGAAACCTGAATGCTGCTGACTGAATACACCTGAAAATCCCATTCACACTCAATTTGGAGGCAATTCGTAGCTGTGCCCTTGGCAAAAGGGAAAGATTTCATTTTCAAAAACACAAAAACTCACATTGGTCCAGTTGCCTGTTAATTTCTAAGAATGGAACGCCCATTTGCTGTTTTTTTTTTTTTAATTTCATTATGGATACTCTGGCTAAACTTTTATTGTATGGTGTAAGAATACAAAATTAGAAAAGGAAGAAGGCAAAAGAAATGGAATGCCCAAACACATTTAAGAAATTGCCAATCAAGAAACCTGAATGCTGCTGACTGAAATCACCTGAAAATCCCATTCACACTCAATTTGGAGGCAACTCGTAGCTCTGCCCACGGCAATAGGGTTACATTTCATTTTCCAAAGCACAAAACCCACCTTGGTCCTGTTGCCTGCTAATTTCTAAGAATGAAACGGCAATTTGCAGTTTTTTTTATTTCATTATGGATACTCCTGCTAACCTTTTTATTGTATGGTGTAAGAATACAAAATGAGAAAAGGAAGAAGGCAAAACAAATGCAAACCAAGAACACATTTAGCAAATTACCAATTGGGAAACCTAAATGTTGCTGACTGAATACACCTGAAAATCCCATTAACACTCAATTTGCAGGCAATTCTTAGCTGTCCCCTCGGCAAAAGTGTTACATTTCATTTTCTAAATCAAGAAAACTCACCTTAGTCGTGTTGCCTGTAGATTTCTTAGCATGAAACGCCAATTTGCACTGTATTTTTATTTCATTTTGACCACTCTGTCTAAAGTCTTTTTTGGATGGTGTCAGGAGATAAAGTTTGGAATGAAAGAAGGCAAAACAAACCTAAACCCAGACGGCATTTAAGAAATTTCAATCAAGAAACCTGAATGCTGCTGACTGAATACACCTGAAAATCCCATTCACACTCAAATTGGAGGCAATTCATAGCTGTCCCCTCGGCAAAAGGGTTACATGTCATTTTCCAATGCACAAAAATACACCTTGGTCCTGTTGCCTGCTAATTTCTAAGAATGAAACGGCAATTTGCAGTTTTATTTATTTCATTATTGATATTCTGGCTAAACTTTTATTGTATGGGGTAAGAATACAAAATTAGAAAAGGAAGAAGGCAAAACAAATGCAAACCCAGAACACATTTAGCAAATTGCCAAACAAGAAACCTGAATGCTGCTGACTGAATACACCTGAAAATCGCATTCACACTCAATTTGGCGGCAATTCGTAGCTGTTCCCTTGGCAAAAGGTGTAGTGGAGTGAGAAGGCCATGCCAAGGTGGCCACTGGCAAGCGAGCGTCAGTTACTCAGGAATGGCTTTGAAACCCACCTGGCAATGGAGCCTGCCTGGCAACAGGCTGTGATTGGATGGATTGGAAACTGCCTGGGAACAGGCTATGATTGGATGGAGTGGAAACTGCCTGGGAACAGGCTGTGACTGGATGGATTGGAAACTGCCTGAGAGCAAGCTGTGATTGGATGTATTTGAAACTGCCTGGCAACAGGCTGTGATTGGATGGCTTTGGAAACTGCCTGGCAACAGGCTGTGATTGGATGTATTTGAAACTGCCTAGCAACAGGCTATGATTGGATGGCTTTGGAAACTGCCTGGCAACAGGCTATGATTGGATGGATTTGAAACTGCCTGGTAAAAGGCTGTGATTGGATGGCTATGGAAACTGCCTGATAATAGGCTGTGATTGGTTGGGGCATAGACCGCCCCTTGACCAGATTGGCTGGTCTTGGCTATATAAGAAGTTGTACCAACTGTAATAAAGGAGTCTGCAGGCTGCTCGCCTCGAGCCTGCTTTCACCCGACTCCCGGCATCTGTGTGTTGACTCCGCGCCTCTTGCCCCCACCACACTCCTCCTCTCAGAAACGAATCCACTGCAACATTCTTGAGAAACTAAACCGCAACAAAAAGGGTTATATTTCATTTTCCAAAACACAAAAACTCACCTTGTTCCTGTTGCATGTTAATTTCCAAAAACGAAACACCAATTTGCTGTTTTCTTTATTTCATTATGGATACTCTGGCAAACCTTTTTATTGTATGGTGTAAGAATAAAAAATGAGAAAAGGAAGAAGGCAAAACAAATGCAAACCAAGAACACATTTAGCAAATTGCCAATCGGGAAACCCGAATGTTGCTGACTGAATACACCTAAAAATCCCATTCACACTCAATTTGGAGGCAATTCGTAGCTGTGCCCTCGGCAAAAGGGAAAGATTTCATTTTCCAAAACACAAAAACTCACATTGGTCCAGTTGCCTGTTAATTTTTAAGCATGGAACGCCCATTTGCTGTTTTTTTTTTTTATTTCATTAAGGATACTCTGGCTAAACTTTTATTGTATGGTGTAAGAATACAAAATTAGAAAAGCAAGAAGGCAAATCAAATGGAATGCCCAAACACATTTAAGAAATTGCCAATCAAGAAACCTGAATGCTGCTGACTGAATACACCTGAAAATCACATTTACACTCAATTTGGAGGCAATTCATAGCTGTCCCCTCGGCAAAAGTGTTACATTTCATTTTCTAAAACACGAAAACTCACCTTAGTCGTGTTGCCTGTAGATTTCTTAGCATGACACGCCAATTTGCACTGTATATGATTTCATTTTGACAACTCTCTCTAAAGGCTTTTTTGGATGGTGTCAGGATATAAAGTTTGGAATGAAAAAAGGCAAAACAAACCTAAACCCAGACGACATTTAAAAAATTGAGAATCAAGAAACCTGAATGCTGCTGACTGAATACACCTGAAAATCCCATTCACACTCAATTTGGAGGCAATTCGTAGCTGTGCCCTCGGCAAAAGGGAAAGATTTCATTTTCCAAAACACAAAAACTCACCTTGGTCCTGTTGCATGTTAATTTCTAAGAATGAAACACCAATTTGCTGTTTTCTTTATTTCATTATGGATACTCTGGCTAAACTTTTTATTGTAGGGTGTAAGAATTCAAAATTAGAAAAGGAAGAAGGCAAAACAAATGCAAACCAAGAACACATTTAGCAAATTACCAATCGGGAAACCTGAATGTTGCTGACTGAATACACCTGAAAATCCCATTCACACTCAATTTGGTGGCAATTTGTAGCTGTGCCCTCGGAAAAAGAGAAAGATTTCATTTTCCAAAACACAAAAACTCACCTTGGTCCAGTTGCCTGTTAATTTCTAAGCATGGAACGCCCATTTGCTTTTTTTTTTTTTTTATTTCATTAAGCATATTCTGGCTAAACTTTTATTGTATGGTGTAAGAATACAAAATTAGAAAAGGAAGAAGGCAAAACAAATGGAATGCACAAACACATTTAAGAAATTGCCAATCAAGAAACCTGAATGCTGCTGACTGTATACACCTGAAAATCCCATTCACACTCAATTTTGAGGCAACTCATTGCTGTCCCCTCGGCAAAAGGGTTACATTTCATTTTCCACAGCACAAAAACACACCTTGGTCCTGTTGCCTGATATTTTCCAAGAATTAAACGGCAATTTGCAGTTTTATTTTATTTCATTATGGATATTCTGGCTAAACTTTTTATTGTATGGGGTAAGAATACAAAATTAGAAAAGGAAGAAGGCAAAACAAATGCAAACCCAGAACACATTTAGTAAATTACTAATCGGGAAACCTGAATTTTGCTGACTGAATACACCTGAAAATCCCATTCACACTCAATTTGGAGGCAATTCGTAGCTGTTCCCTCGGCAAAAGGGAAAGATTTCATTTTCCAAAAAAAAAAAATCACCTTGGTCCAGTTCCCTGTTAATTTCAAAGCATGGAATGCCTTTTTTTTTTTATTTCATTAAGGAAACTCCGGCTAAACTTTATTGTATGGTGTGAGAATACAAAATTAGAAAAGGAAGAAGGCAAAACAAATGGAATGCCCAAACACATTTAAGAAATTGCCAATCAAGAAACCTGAATGCTGCTGACTGAAATCACCTGAAAATCCCATTCACACTCAATTTGGAGGCAACTCGTAGCTCTGCCCTCGGCAAAAGTGTTACATTTCATTTTCTAAAACAGGAAAACTCACCTTAGTCGTGTTGCCTGTAGATTTCTTAGCATGACACGCCAATTTGCACTGTATATGATTTCATTTTGACAACTCTCTCTAAAGGCTTTTTTGGATGGTGTCAGGATATAAAGTTTGGAATGAAAAAAGGCAAAACAAACCTAAACCCAGACGACATTTAAAAAATTGAGAATCAAGAAACCTGAATGCTGCTGACTGAATACACCTGAAAATCCCATTCACACTCTATTTGGCGGCAATTCTTAGCTGTTCCCTTGGCAAAAGGGTTACATTTCATTTTCCAAAACACAAAAACTCACCTTGGTCCTGTTGCATGTTAATTTCTAAGAATGAAACACCAATTTGCTGTTTTCTTTATTTCATTATGGATACTCTGGCTAAACTTTTTATTGTAGGGTGTAAGAATTCAAAATTAGAAAAGGAAGAAGGCAAAACAAATGCAAACCAAGAACACATTTAGCAAATTACCAATCGGGAAACCTGAATGTTGCTGACTGAATACACCTGAAAATCCCATTCACACTCAATTTGGTGGCAATTTGTAGCTGTGCCCTCGGAAAAAGAGAAAGATTTCATTTTCCAAAACACAAAAACTCACCTTGGTCCAGTTGCCTGTTAATTTCTAAGCATGGAACGCCCATTTGCTTTTTTTTTTTTATTTCATTAAGCATATTCTGGCTAAACTTTTATTGTATGGTGTAAGAATACAAAATTAGAAAAGGAAGAAGGCAAAACAAATGGAATGCACAAACACATTTAAGAAATTGCCAATCAAGAAACCTGAATGCTGCTGACTGTATACACCTGAAAATCCCATTCACACTCAATTTTGAGGCAACTCATTGCTGTCCCCTCGGCAAAAGGGTTACATTTCATTTTCCACAGTACAAAAACACACCTTGGTCCTGTTGCCTGATATTTTCCAAGAATTAAACGGCAATTTGCAGTTTTATTTTATTTCATTATGGATATTCTGGCTAAACTTTTTATTGTATGGGGTAAGAATACAAAATTAGAAAAGGAAGAAGGCAAAACAAATGCAAACCAAGAACACATTTAGTAAATTACTAATCGGGAAACCTGAATTTTGCTGACTGAATACACCTGAAAATCCCATTCACACTCAATTTGGAGGCAATTCGTAGCTGTTCCCTCGGCAAAAGGGAAAGATTTCATTTTCCAAAAAAAAAAAAATCACCTTGGTCCAGTTCCCTGTTAATTTCAAAGCATGGAATGCCTTTTTTTTTTATTTCATTAAGGAAACTCCGGCTAAACTTTATTGTATGGTGTGAGAATACAAAATTAGAAAAGGAAGAAGGCAAAACAAATGGAATGCCCAAACACATTTAAGAAATTGCCAATCAAGAAACCTGAATGCTGCTGACTGAAATCACCTGAAAATCCCATTCACACTCAATTTGGAGGCAACTCGTAGCTCTGCTCTCGGCAAAAGTGTTACATTTCATTTTCTAAATCACGAAAACTCACCTTAGTCGTGTTGCCTGTAGATTTCTTAGCATGAAACGCCAATTTGCACTTTATTTTTATTTCATTTTGACCACTCTGTCTAAAGACTTTTTTGGATGGTGTCAGGATATAAAATTTGGAAAGAAAAAAGGCAAAACAAACGCAAACCCAGATGACATTTAAGAAATTGCCAATCAAGAAACCTGAATGCTGCTGACTGAATACACCTGAAAATCCCATTCACACTCAATTTGGCGGCAATTCGTAGCTGTTCCCTTGGCAAAAGAGTTACATTTCATTTCCCAAAACACAAAAACTCACCTTGTTCCTGTTGCATGTTAATTTCTAAAAATGAAACACCAATTTGCTGTTTTCTTTATTTCATTATGGATACTCTGGCTAACCATTTTATTGTATGGTGTAAGAATACAAAATTAGAAAAGGAAGAAGGCAAAACAAAATCAAACCAAGAACAAATTTAGCAAATTGCCAGTCAGGATACCTGAATGTTGCTGACTGAATACACCTGAAAATCCCATTCAAACTCAATTTGGAGGCAACTCGTAGCTGTCCCCTAGGCAAAGGGGTTACATTTCATTTTCCAAGCACAAAAACAAACCTTGGTCGTCTTGCATGTTAAATTCTAAAAAGGAAACACCAATATGCTGTTTTCTTTATTTCATTATGGGTACTCTGGTTAACCTTTTTATTGTATGGTGTAAGAATACAAAATTAGAAAAGGAAGAAGGCAAAGCAAATGCAAACCAAGAACACATTTAGCAAATTGCCAATCAGGAAACCTGAATGTTGCTCACTGAATACACAGGAAAATCCCATTCACACTCAATTTGGAGGCAATTCGTAGCTGTCCCTTCAGCAAAAGTGTTACATTTCATTTTCTAAAACAGAAAAACTCACCTTAGTCGTGTTGCCTGTAGATTTCTTAGCATGAAACGCCAATTTGCACTGTATTTTTATTTCATTTTGACCACTCTGTCTAAAGGCTTTTTTGGATGGTGTCAGGATAGAAAATTTTGAAAGAAAGAAGGCAAAACAAACACAAACCCAGACGACATTTAAGAAATTGCCAATCAAGAAACCTGAATGCTGCTGACTGAGTACGCCTGAAAATCCCATTCACACTCAATTTGGAGGCAACTCGTAGCTGTCCCCTCGGCAAAAGGTTTACATTTCATTTTCCAAAGCACAAAAACACACCTTGGTCCTGTTGCCTGCTAATTTCTAAGAATGAAACGGCAATTTCCAGTTTTTTTTTATTTCATTATGCATATTATGGCTAAATTTTATTGTAGGGGGAAGAATACAAAATTAGAAAAGGAAAAGGAAAAACAACCACAAACCCAGAACACATTTACCAAATTGCCAAACAAGAAACCTGAAAGCTGCTGACTGAATACACCTGAAAATTGCATTCACACTCAATTTGGCGGCAATTCGTAGCAGTTCCCTTGGCAAAAGGGTTACATTTCATTTTCCAAAACACAAAAACACACCTTGGTCCTGTTGCATGTTAATTTCTAAAAATGAAACACCAATTTGCTGTTTTCTTTATTTCATTATGGATACTCTGGCTAAACATTTTCTTGTAAGGTGTAAGAATACAAAATTAGAAAAGGAAGAAGGCAAAACAACCACAAACCAAGAACACATTTAGCAAATTACCAATTGGGAAACCTAAAGGTTGCTGACTGAATACACCTGAAAATCCCATTCACACTCAATTTGCAGGCAATTCGTAGATGTCTCCTCGGCAAAAGTGTTACATTTCATTTTCTAAATCAGGAAAACTCACCTTAGTCGTGTTGCCTGTAGATTTCTTAGCATGAAACGCCAATTTGCACTGTATTTTTATTTCATTTTGACCACTCTGTCTAAAGTCTTTTTTGGATGGTGTCAGGATATAAAGTTTGGAATGAAAGAAGGCAAAACAAACCTAAACCCAGACGACATTTAAGAAATTACCAATCAAGAAACCTGAATGCTGCTGACTGAATACACCTGAAAATCCCATTCACACTCAATTTGGAGGCAATTCATAGCTGTCCCCTCGGCAAAAGGGTTACATGTCATTTTCCAATGCACAAAAATACACCTTGGTCCTGTTGCCTGCTAATTTCTAAGAATGAAACGGCAATTTGCAGTTTCTTTTATTTCATTATGGATATTCTGGCTAAACACTTTATTGTATGGGGTAAGAATACAAAATTAGAAAAGGAAGAAGGCAAAACAAACGCAAACCCAGAACACATTTAGCAAATTGCCAAACAAGAAACCTGAATGCTGCTGACTGAATACACCTGAAAATCGCATTCACACTCAATTTGGCGGCAATTCGTAGCTGTTCCATTGGCAAAAGAGTTACATTTCATTTCCCAAAACACAAAAACTCACCTTGGTCCTGTGGCATGTTAATTTCCAAAAATGAAACCCCAATTTGCTGTTTTCTTTATTTCATTATGGATACTCTGGCTAACCTTTTTATTGTATGGTGTAAGAATACAAAATTAAAAAAGGAAGAATGCAAAACAAATGCAAACCAAGAACATATTTAGCAAATTACCAATTGGGAAACCTGAATGTTTCTGACTGAATACACCTGAAAATCCCATTCACACTCAATTTGGAGGCAATTCGTAGCTGTCCCCTCAGCAAAAGTGTTACATTTCATTTTCTAAATCACGAAAACTCACCTTAGTCGTGTTGCCTGTAGATTTCTTAGCATGAAACGCCAATTTGCACTGCATTTCTATTTCATTTTGACCACTCTGTCTAAAGGCTTTTTTGGATGGTGTCAGGATATAAAATTTGGAAAGAAAAAAGGCAAAACAAACGCAAACCCAGATGACATTTAAGAAATTGCCAATCAAGAAACCAGAATGCTGCTGACTGAATACACCTGAAAATCCCATTCACACTAAATTTGGAGACAATTCGTAGCTGTGCCCTCGGCAAAAGGGAAAGATTTCATTTTCAAAAACACGAAAACTCACATTGGTCCAGTTGCCTGTTAATTTCTAAGAATGGAACGCACATTTGCTGTTTTTTTTTTTTTTTTAATTTCATTACGGATACTCTGGCTAAACTTTTATTGTATGGTGTAAGAATACAAAATTAGAAAAGGAAGAAGGCAAAAGAAATGGAATGCCCAAACACATTTAAGAAATTGCCAATCAAGAAACCTGAATGCTGCTGACTGAAATCACCTGAAAATCCCATTCACACTCAATTTGGAGGCAACTCGTAGCTGTGCCCTCGGCAAAGGGGTTACATTTCATTTTCCAAGCACAAAAACAAACCTTGGTCGTCTTGCATGTTAAATTCTAAAAATGAAACACCAATATGCTGTTTTCTTTATTTCATTATGGGTACTCTGGTTAACCTTTTTATTGTATGGTGTAAGAATACAAAATTAGAAAAGGAAGAAGGCAAAGCAAATGCAAACCCTGAATACATTTAGCAAATTGCCAATCAGGAAACCTGAATGTTGCTCACTGAATACACAGGAAAATCCCATTCACACTCAATTTGGAGGCAATTCGTAGCTGTCCCTTCGGCAAAAGTGTTACATTTCATTTTCTAAAACAGAAAAACTCACCTTAGTCGTGTTGCCTGTAGATTTCTTAGCATGAAACGCCAATTTGCACTGTATTTTTATTTCATTTTGACCACTCTGTCTAAAGGCTTTTTTGGATGGTGTCAGGATAGAAAATTTTGAAAGAAAGAAGGCAAAACAAACACAAACCCAGACGACATTTAAGAAATTGCCAATCAAGAAACCTGAATGCTGCTGACTGAATACGCCTGAAAATCCCATTCACACTCAATTTGGAGGCAACTCGTAGCTGTCCCCTCGGCAAAAGGTTTACATTTCATTTTCCAAAGCACAAAAACACACCTTGGTCCTGTTGCCTGCTAATTTCTAAGAATGAAACGGCAATTTCCAGTTTTTTTTATTTCATTATGCATATTCTGGCTAAAATTTTATTGTATGGGGTAAGAATACAAAATTAGAAAAGGAAGAAGGCAAAACAACCACAAACCCAGAACACATTTACCAAATTGCCAAACAAGAAACCTGAAAGCTGCTGACTGAATACACCTGAAAATCGCATTCACACTCAATTTGGCGGCAATTCGTAGCAGTTCCCTTGGCAAAAGGGTTACATTTCATTTTCCAAAACACAAAAACTCACCTTGGTCCTGTTGCATGTTAATTTCTAAAAATGAAACACCAATTTGCTGTTTTCTTTATTTCATTATGGATACTCTGGCTAAACATTTTCTTGTAAGGTGTAAGAATACAAAATTAGAAAAGGAAGAAGGCAAAACAACCACAAACCAAGAACACATTTAGCAAATTACCAATTGGGAAACCTAAAGGTTGCTGACTGAATACACCTGAAAATCCCATTCACACTCAATTTGCAGGCAATTCGTAGATGTCTCCTCGGCAAAAGTGTTACATTTCATTTTCTAAATCAGGAAAACTCACCTTAGTCGTGTTGCCTGTAGATTTCTTAGCATGAAACGCCAATTTGCACTGTATTTTTATTTCATTTTGACCACTCTGTCTAAAGTCTTTTTTGGATGGTGTCAGGATATAAAGTTTGGAATGAAAGAAGGCAAAACAAACCTAAACCCAGACGACATTTAAGAAATTACCAATCAAGAAACCTGAATGCTGCTGACTGAATACACCTGAAAATCCCATTCACACTCAATTTGGAGGCAATTCATAGCTGTCCCCTCGGCAAAAGGGTTACATGTCATTTTCCAATGCACAAAAATACACCTTGGTCCTGTTGCCTGCTAATTTCTAAGAATGAAACGGCAATTTGCAGTTTCTTTTATTTCATTATGGATATTCTGGCTAAACACTTTATTGTATGGGGTAAGAATACAAAATTAGAAAAGGAAGAAGGCAAAACAAACGCAAACCCAGAACACATTTAGCAAATTGCCAAACAAGAAACCTGAATGCTGCTGACTGAATACACCTGAAAATCGCATTCACACTCAATTTGGCGGCAATTCGTAGCTGTTCCATTGGCAAAAGAGTTACATTTCATTTCCCAAAACACAAAAACTCACCTTGGTCCTGTGGCATGTTAATTTCCAAAAATGAAACACCAATTTGCTGTTTTCTTTATTTCATTATGGATACTCTGGCTAACCTTTTTATTGTATGGTGTAAGAATACAAAATTAAAAAAGGAAGAATGCAAAACAAATGCAAACCAAGAACATATTTAGCAAATTACCAATTGGGAAACCTGAATGTTTCTGACTGAATACACCTGAAAATCCCATTCACACTCAATTTGGAGGCAATTCATAGCTGTCCCCTCAGCAAAAGTGTTACATTTCATTTTCTAAATCACGAAAACTCACCTTAGTCGTGTTGCCTGTAGATTTCTTAGCATGAAACGCCAATTTGCACTGCATTTCTATTTCATTTTGACCACTCTGTCTAAAGGCTTTTTTGGATGGTGTCAGGATATAAAATTTGGAAAGAAAAAAGGCAAAACAAACGCAAACCCAGATGACATTTAAGAAATTGCCAATCAAGAAACCAGAATGCTGCTGACTGAATACACCTGAAAATCCCATTCACACTAAATTTGGAGACAATTCGTAGCTGTGCCCTCGGCAAAAGTGAAAGATTTCATTTTCAAAAACACGAAAACTCACATTGGTCCAGTTGCCTGTTAATTTCTAAGAATGGAACGCCCATTTGCTGTTTTTTTTTTTTTTAATTTCATTACGGATACTCTGGCTAAACTTTTATTGTATGGTGTAAGAATACAAAATTAGAAAAGGAAGAAGGCAAAAGAAATGGAATGCCCAAACACATTTAAGAAATTGCCAATCAAGAAACCTGAATGCTGCTGACTGAAATCACCTGAAAATCCCATTCACACTCAATTTGGAGGCAACTCGTAGCTGTGCCCTCGGCAAAGGGGTTACATTTCATTTTCCAAGCACAAAAACAAACCTTGGTCGTCTTGCATGTTAAATTCTAAAAATGAAACACCAATATGCTGTTTTCTTTATTTCATTATGGGTACTCTGGTTAACCTTTTTATTGTATGGTGTAAGAATACAAAATTAGAAAAGGAAGAAGGCAAAGCAAATGCAAACCCTGAATACATTTAGCAAATTGCCAATCAGGAAACCTGAATGTTGCTCACTGAATACACAGGAAAATCCCATTCACACTCAATTTGGAGGCAATTCGTAGCTGTCCCTTCGGCAAAAGTGTTACATTTCATTTTCTAAAACAGAAAAACTCACCTTAGTAGTGTTGCCTGTAGATTCCTTAGCATGAAACGCCAATTTGCACTGTATTTTTATTTCATTTTGACCACTCTGTCTAAAGGCTTTTTTGGATGGTGTCAGGATAGAAAATTTTGAAAGAAAGAAGGCAAAACAAACACAAACCCAGACGACATTTAAGAAATTGCCAATCAAGAAACCTGAATGCTGCTGACTGAATACGCCTGAAAATCCCATTCACACTCAATTTGGAGGCAACTCGTAGCTGTCCCCTCGGCAAAAGGTTTACATTTCATTTTCCAAAGCACAAAAACACACCTTGGTCCTGTTGCCTGCTAATTTCTAAGAATGAAACGGCAATTTCCAGTTTTTTTTATTTCATTATGCATATTCTGGCTAAAATTTTATTGTATGGGGTAAGAATACAAAATTAGAAAAGGAAGAAGGCAAAACAACCACAAACCCAGAACACATTTACCAAATTGCCAAACAAGAAACCTGAAAGCTGCTGACTGAATACACCTGAAAATCGCATTCACACTCAATTTGGCGGCAATTCGTACCAGTTCCCTTGGCAAAAGGGTTACATTTCATTTTCCAAAACACAAAAACTCACCTTGGTCCTGTTGCATGTTAATTTCTAAAAATGAAACACCAATTTGCTGTTTTCTTTATTTCATTATGGATACTCTGGCTAAACATTTTCTTGTAAGGTGTAAGAATACAAAATTAGAAAAGGAAGAAGGCAAAACAACCACAAACCAAGAACACATTTAGCAAATTACCAATTGGGAAACCTAAATGTTGCTGACTGAATACACCTGAAAATCCCATTCACACTCAATTTGCAGGCAATTCGTAGCTGTCTCCTCGGCAAAAGTGTTACATTTCATTTTCTAAATCAGGAAAACTCACCTTAGTCGTGTTGCCTGTAGATTTCTTAGCATGAAACGCCAATTTGCACTGTATTTTTATTTCATTTTGACCACTCTGTCTAAAGTCTTTTTTGGATGGTGTCAGGATATAAAGTTTGGAATGAAAGAAGGCAAAACAAACCTAAACCCAGACGACATTTAAGAAATTACCAATCAAGAAACCTGAATGCTGCTGACTGAATACACCTGAAAATCCCATTCACACTCAATTTGGAGGCAATTCATAGCTGTCCCCTCGGCAAAAGGGTTACATGTCATTTTCCAATGCACAAAAATACACCTTGGTCCTGTTGCCTGCTAATTTCTAAGAATGAAACGGCAATTTGCAGTTTCTTTTATTTCATTATGGATATTCTGGCTAAACACTTTATTGTATGGGGTAAGAATACAAAATTAGAAAAGGAAGAAGGCAAAACAAACGCAAACCCAGAACACATTTAGCAAATTGCCAAACAAGAAACCTGAATGCTGCTGACTGAATACACCTGAAAATCGCATTCACACTCAATTTGGCGGCAATTCGTAGCTGTTCCATTGGCAAAAGAGTTACATTTCATTTCCCAAAACACAAAAACTCACCTTGGTCCTGTGGCATGTTAATTTCCAAAAATGAAACCCCAATTTGCTGTTTTCTTTATTTCATTATGGATACTCTGGCTAACCTTTTTATTGTATGGTGTAAGAATACAAAATTAAAAAAGGAAGAATGCAAAACAAATGCAAACCAAGAACATATTTAGCAAATTACCAATTGGGAAACCTGAATGTTTCTGACTGAATACACCTGAAAATCCCATTCACACTCAATTTGGAGGCAATTCGTAGCTGTCCCCTCAGCAAAAGTGTTACATTTCATTTTCTAAATCACGAAAACTCACCTTAGTCGTGTTGCCTGTAGATTTCTTAGCATGAAACGCCAATTTGCACTGCATTTCTATTTCATTTTGACCACTCTGTCTAAAGGCTTTTTTGGATGGTGTCAGGATATAAAATTTGGAAAGAAAAAAGGCAAAACAAACGCAAACCCAGATGACATTTAAGAAATTGCCAATCAAGAAACCAGAATGCTGCTGACTGAATACACCTGAAAATCCCATTCACACTAAATTTGGAGACAATTCGTAGCTGTGCCCTCGGCAAAAGGGAAAGATTTCATTTTCAAAAACACGAAAACTCACATTGGTCCAGTTGCCTGTTAATTTCTAAGAATGGAACGCCCATTTGCTGTTTTTTTTTTTTTTTTAATTTCATTACGGATACTCTGGCTAAACTTTTATTGTATGGTGTACGAATACAAAATTAGAAAAGGAAGAAGGCAAAAGAAATGGAATGCCCAAACACATTTAAGAAATTGCCAATCAAGAAACCTGAATGCTGCTGACTGAAATCACCTGAAAATCCCATTCACACTCAATTTGGAGGCAACTCGTAGCTGTGCCCTCGGCAAAGGGGTTACATTTCATTTTCCAAGCACAAAAACAAACCTTGGTCGTCTTGCATGTTAAATTCTAAAAATGAAACACCAATATGCTGTTTTCTTTATTTCATTATGGGTACTCTGGTTAACCTTTTTATTGTATGGTGTAAGAATACAAAATTAGAAAAGGAAGAAGGCAAAGCAAATGCAAACCCTGAATACATTTAGCAAATTGCCAATCAGGAAACCTGAATGTTGCTCACTGAATACACAGGAAAATCCCATTCACACTCAATTTGGAGGCAATTCGTAGCTGTCCCTTCGGCAAAAGTGTTACATTTCATTTTCTAAAACAGAAAAACTCACCTTAGTAGTGTTGCCTGTAGATTCCTTAGCATGAAACGCCAATTTGCACTGTATTTTTATTTCATTTTGACCACTCTGTCTAAAGGCTTTTTTGGATGGTGTCAGGATAGAAAATTTTGAAAGAAAGAAGGCAAAACAAACACAAACCCAGACGACATTTAAGAAATTGCCAATCAAGAAACCTGAATGCTGCTGACTGAATACGCCTGAAAATCCCATTCACACTCAATTTGGAGGCAACTCGTAGCTGTCCCCTCGGCAAAAGGTTTACATTTCATTTTCCAAAGCACAAAAACACACCTTGGTCCTGTTGCCTGCTAATTTCTAAGAATGAAACGGCAATTTCCAGTTTTTTTTATTTCATTATGCATATTCTGGCTAAAATTTTATTGTATGGGGTAAGAATACAAAATTAGAAAAGGAAGAAGGCAAAACAACCACAAACCCAGAACACATTTACCAAATTGCCAAACAAGAAACCTGAAAGCTGCTGACTGAATACACCTGAAAATCGCATTCACACTCAATTTGGCGGCAATTCGTACCAGTTCCCTTGGCAAAAGGGTTACATTTCATTTTCCAAAACACAAAAACTCACCTTGGTCCTGTTGCATGTTAATTTCTAAAAATGAAACACCAATTTGCTGTTTTCTTTATTTCATTATGGATACTCTGGCTAAACATTTTCTTGTAAGGTGTAAGAATACAAAATTAGAAAAGGAAGAAGGCAAAACAACCACAAACCAAGAACACATTTAGCAAATTACCAATTGGGAAACCTAAATGTTGCTGACTGAATACACCTGAAAATCCCATTCACACTCAATTTGCAGGCAATTCGTAGCTGTCTCCTCGGCAAAAGTGTTACATTTCATTTTCTAAATCAGGAAAACTCACCTTAGTCGTGTTGCCTGTAGATTTCTTAGCATGAAACGCCAATTTGCACTGTATTTTTATTTCATTTTGACCACTCTGTCTAAAGTCTTTTTTGGATGGTGTCAGGATATAAAGTTTGGAATGAAAGAAGGCAAAACAAACCTAAACCCAGACGACATTTAAGAAATTACCAATCAAGAAACCTGAATGCTGCTGACTGAATACACCTGAAAATCCCATTCACACTCAATTTGGAGGCAATTCATAGCTGTCCCCTCGGCAAAAGGGTTACATGTCATTTTCCAATGCACAAAAATACACCTTGGTCCTGTTGCCTGCTAATTTCTAAGAATGAAACGGCAATTTCCAGTTTTTTTTATTTCATTATGCATATTCTGGCTAAACTTTTTATTGTATGGGGTAAGAATACAAAATTAGAAAAGGAAGAAGGCAAAACAAATGCAAACCCAGAACACATTTAGCAAATTGCCAAACAAGAAACCTGAATGCTGCTGACTGAATACACCTGAAAATCGCATTCACACTCAATTTGGCGGCAATTCGTAGCTGTTCCATTGGCAAAAGAGTTACATTTCATTTCCCAAAACACAAAAACTCACCTTGGTCCTGTTGCATTTTAATTTCCAAAAATGAAACACCAATTTGCTGTTTTCTTTATTTCATTATGGATACTCTGGCTAACCTTTTTATTGTATGGTGTAAGAATACAAAATTAAAAAAGGAAGAATGCAAAACAAATGCAAACCAAGAACATATTTAGCAAATTACCAATTGGGAAACCTGAATGTTGCTGACTGAATACACCTGAAAATCCCATTCACACTCAATTTGCAGGCAATTCGTAGCTGTGCCTTGGCAAAAGGGAAAGATTTCATTTTCAAAAACACGAAAACTCACATTGGTCCAGTTACCTGTTAATTTCTAAGAATGGAACGCCCATTTGCTGTTTTTTTTTTTTAATTTCATTATGGATACTCTGGCTAAACTTTTATTGTATGGTGTAAGAATACAAAATTAGAAAAGGAAGAAGGCAAAAGAAATGGAATGCCCAAACACATTTAAGAAATTGCCAATCAAGAAACCTGAATGCTGCTGACTGAATACGCCTGAAAATCCCATTCACACTCAATTTGGAGGCAACTCGTAGCTGTGCCCTCGGCAAAAGGGTTACATTTCATTTTCCAAAGCACAAAAACACACCTTGGTCCTGTTGCCTGCTAATTTCTAAGAATGAAACGGCAATTTGCAGTTTTTTTTATTTCATTATGGATACTCTGGCTAAACTTTTTTATTGCATGGGGTAAGAATACAAAATTAGAAAAGGAAGAAGGCAAAACAACCGCAAACCCAGAACACATTTAGCAAATTGCCAAACAAGAAACCTGAATGCTGCTGACTGAATACACCTGAAAATCCCATTCACACTCAATTTGGCAGCAATTCATAGCTGTTCCGTTGGCAAAAGAGTTACATTTCATTTCCAAAAACACAAAAACTCACCTTGGTCCTCTTGCATGTTAATTTCTAAAAATGAAACACGAATTTGCTGTTTTCTTTATTTAATTATGGATACTCCTGCTAACCTTTTTATTGTATGGTGTAAGAATACAAAATGAGAAAAGGAAGAAGGCAAAACAAATGCAAACCAAGAACACATTTAGCAAATTACCAATTGGGAAACCTAAATGTTGCTGACTGAATACACCTGAAAATCCCATTCACACTCAATATGCAGGCAATTCGTAGCTGTCTCCTCGGCAAAAGTGTTACATTTCATTTTCTAAAACACGAAAACTCACCTTAGTCGTGTTGCCTGTAGATTTCTTAGCATGAAACGCCAATTTGCACTGTATTTTTATTTCATTTTGACCACTCTGTCTAAAGGCGTTTTTGGATGGTGTCAGGATAGAAAATTTCGAAAGAAAGAAGGCAAAACAAATGGAATGCTCAAACACATTTAAGAAATTGCAAACCAACAAACCTCAATGCTGCAGACTGAATACACCTGAAAATCCCATTCACACTCAATTTGGAGGCAACTCGTAGCTGTCCCCTCGGCAAAAGGGTTACATTTCATTTTCCGAAGCAGAAAAACACACCTTGGTACTGTTGCCTGCTAATTTCTAAGAATGAAACAGCAATTTGCAGTTTTTTTTATTTCATTATGGATATTCTGGCTAAAGTTTTATTGTATGGGGTAAGAATACAAAATTAGAAAAGGAAGAAAGCAAAACAAAGGCAAACTCAGAACATATTTAGCAAATTGCCAAACAAGAAACCTGAATGCTGCTGACTGAATATACCTGAAAATCGCATTCACACTCAATTTGGCGGCAATTCGTAGCAGATCCCTTGGCATAAGTGTTGCATTTCATTTTCCAAAACACAAAAACTCACCTTGGTCCTGTTGCATGCTAATTTCTAAAAATAAAACACCAATTTCCTCTTTTGTTAATTTCATTATGGATACTCTGGCTAAACATTTTCTTGTAAGGTGTAAGAATACAAAATTAGAAAAGGAAGAAGGCAAAACAAATGCAAACCAAGAACACATTCAGGAAATTGCCAATCAGGAAACCTGAATGCTGCTGACTAAATACACCTGAAAATCCCATTCACACTCAATTTGGAGGCAACTCGTAGCTGTCCCCTCGGCAAAAGTGAAACATTTCATTTTCCAAAAAATGAAAACTACCCTTAGTCGTGTTGCCTGTAGATTTCTTAGCATGAAACGCCAATTTGCAATGTATTTTTATTTCATTTTGACCACTCTGTCTAAAGGCTTTAGTGGATGGTCAGGATAGAAAATTTGGATAGAAAGAAAGAAAAACAAACACAAACCCAGAACACATTTACGAAAATTGCCAATCGAGAAACCCGAATGCTGCTGACTGAACATACCTGTAAATCCAATTCACACTCAGTTTGGAGGCAATTCGTAGCAGTGCCCTCGGCAAAAGGGAAACATTTCATTTTCCAAAACACAAAAACTCACCTTAGTCGTGCTGCCTGTAGATTTCTTAGCTTGACATGCCAATTTGCTCTTTATTTTTCATTTCACCACTCTGTCTAAATGCTTTTGTGGATGGTGTCAGGATAGAACATTTGGATAGAAAGAAGGCAAAACAAACACAAACCCAGAACACATTTATCAAATTGCCAATCAAGAAACCTGAATACTGCTGACTGAACACACCTGAAAATCCCAT
This sequence comes from Sylvilagus floridanus, assembly GCA_949820135.1. NCBI lineage: Eukaryota > Metazoa > Chordata > Mammalia > Lagomorpha > Leporidae > Sylvilagus > Sylvilagus floridanus. The sequence goes on along the minus strand of OX463227.1, from coordinate 164,606,708 downwards.
TCACACTCAATCTGGCGGCAATTCGTAGCTGTTCCCCTCGCAAAAGTGTTACATTTCATTTTCCAAAGCACAAAAACTCACCATGGTCCTGTTGCATGTGAATTTCTAAAAATGAAACACCAATTTGCTGTTTTCTTTATTTCCTTATGGATACTGTGGCTAAACTTTTTATTGTATGGTGTAAGAATACAAAATTAGAAAAGGAAGAAGGCAAAACAAATGCAAATGAAGAACACATTTAGCAAATTACCAATTGGGAAACCTGAATGTTGCTGATGAATACACCTGAAAATCCCATTCACACTCAATTTGCAGGCAATTTTTAGCTGTTCCCTTGGCAAAAGAATTACATTTCATTTTCCAAAACACAAAAACTCATCTTGGTCCTGTTGCATGTTAATTTCTAAAAATGAAACACCAATTTGCTGTTTTCTTTATTTCATTATGGATACTCTGGCTCACCTTTTTATTGTATGGTGTAAGAATACAAAATTAGAAAAGGAAGAAGGCAAAACAAATGCAAACCAAGAAAACATTTAGCAAATTACAAATCGGGAAATCTGAATGTTGCTGACTGAATACACCTGAAAATCCCATTCATACTCAATTTGGAGGCAATTCATTGCAGTCCCCTCGGCAAAAGAGTGACATTTCATTTTCTAAAACACGAAATCTCACCGTAGTCGTGTTGTCTGTAGATTTCTTATCACGAAACGCCAATTTGCACTGTATTTTTATTTCATTTTGACCACTCTGTCTAAAGGCTTTTTTGGATGGTGTCAGGATAGAAAATTTGAAAAAAGAAGGCAAAACAAACGCAAACCCAGACGACATTTAAAATTGCCAATCAAGAAACCTGAATGCTGCTGACTGAATATACCTGAATATCCCATTCACACTCAATTTGGAGGCAACTCGTAGCTGTCCCCTCGGCAAAAGGGTTACATTTCATTTTCCAAAGCACAAAAACACACCTTGGTCCTGTGGCCTGCTAATTTCTAAGAATGAAACGGCAATTTTCAGTTTTTTTTATTTCATTATGGATATTCTGGCTAAATTTTTATTGTATGGGGTAAGAATACAAAATTAGAAAAGGAAGAAGGCAAAACAAACGCAAACCCAGAACACATTTAGCAAATTGCCAAACAAGAAACCTGAATGCTGCGGACAGAATGCACCTGAAAATCGCATTCACACTCAATTTGGCGGCAATTCGTATCTGTTCCCTTGGCACAAGGGTTACATTTCATTTTCCAAAGCACAAAAACTCACCTTGGTCCTGTTGCTTGTTAATTTCTAAAAATGAAACACCAATTTGCTGTTTTCTTTTTCATTATGGATACTCTGGCTATGCTTTTTATTGTATGGTGTAAGAATACAAAATTAGAAAAGGAAGAAGGCAAAACAACCGCAAACCCAGAACACATTTAGCAAATTGCCAAACAAGAAACCTGAATGCTGCTGACTGAATACACCTGAAAATCCCATTCACACTCAATTTGGCGGCAATTCCTAGCTGTTCCCTTGGCAAAAGGGTTACATTTCATTTTCCAAAACACAAAAACTCACCTTGGTCCTGTTGCATATTAATTTCTAAAAATGAAACACCAATTTGCTGTTTACTTTATTACATTATGGATACTCAGGCAAACCTTTTTATTGTATGGTGTAAGAATACAAAATGAGAAAAGGAAGAAGGCAAAACAAATGCAAACCAAGAACACATGTAGCAAATTACCAATCGGGAAACTTGAATGTTGCTGACTGAATACACCTGAAAATCCCATTCACACTCAATTTGGAGGCAACTCGTAGCTAATCCCTTGGCAATAGGATTACATTTCATTTTCCAAAACACAAAAACTCACCTTGGTCCTGTTGCATGATAATTTCTAAAAATGAAACACCAATTTGCTGTTTTCTTTATTTCATTATGGATACTCTGGGTAAACTTTTTCTTGTATGGTGTAAGAATACAAAATTAGAAAAGGAAGAAGGCTAAACAAATGCAAAGCAAGAAAACATTTAGCAAATTACCAATCAGGAAACGTGAATGTTGCTGACTGAATACACCTAACAATCCGATTCACACTCAATTTGGAGGCAATTCGTAGCTGTGCCCTCGGCAAAAGGGAAAGATTTCATTTTCCAAAACAGTAAATCTCACCTTGGTCCAGTTGCCGGTTAATTTCTAAGCATGGAACGCCTATTTGCTGTTTTTTTTTTTTTTATTTCATTAAGGATACTCTGGCTAAACTTTTATTGTATGGGGTAAGAATACAAAATTAGAAAAGGAAGAAGGCAAAACAATTGGAATGCCAAACACATTTAAGAAATTGCCAATCAAGAAACCTGAATGCTGCTGACTGAATACACCTGAAAATCCCATTCACACTCAATTTGGAGGCAACTCGTAGCTGTCCCCTCGGCAAAAGGGTTACATTTCATTTTCCAAAGCACAAAATCACACCTTGGTCCTTTTGCCTGCTAATTTTAAGAATGAAAGGGCAATTTGCAGGTTTTTTTTATTTCATTAAGGACACTCTGGCTAAACTTTTATTGTATGGTGTAAGAATACAAAATTAGAAAATTAAGAAGGCAAAACAACCGCAAACCCAGAATACATTTAGCAAATTGCCAAACAAGAAACCCGAATGCTGCTGACTGAATACACGTGAAAATCGCATTCACACTCATTGGCAGCAATTCGTAGCTGATCCCTTGGCAAAACGGTTACATTTCAGTTTCCAAAACACAAAAACTCACCTTGGTCCTGTTGCATGTTAATTTGTAAAAATGAAACACCAATTTGCTGTTTTCTTTATTTCATTATGGTTACTTTGGCTAAACTTTTTATTGTATGGTGTAAGAATACAAAATTAGAAAAGGAAGAAGGCAAAACAAATGCAAACCAAGAACACATTAGCAAATTGCCAATCAGGAAACCTGAATGCTGCTGACTGAATACACCTGAAAATCCCATTCACACTCAATTTGGAGGCAATTCGTAGCTGTGCCCTCGGAAAGGGAAAGATTTCATTTTCCAAAACACTAAAACTCACCCGGTTCAGTTGCCTGTTAATTTCTAAGCATGGCACTCCCATTTGCTGGTTTTCTTTTTTTTATTTCATTAAGGACACTCTGGCTAAACTTTTATTGTATGGTGTAAGAATACAAAATTAGAAAAGGAAGAAGGCAAAACAATTGGAATGCCCAAACACATTTAAGAAATTGCCAATCAAGAAACCTGAATGCTGCTGACTGAATACACCTGAAAATCCCATTCACACTCAATTTGGAGGCAACTCGTAGCTGTCCCCTCGGCAAAAGAGTTACATTTCATTTTCCAAAACACAAAAACTCACCTTGGTCCTGTTGCATGTTAATTTCCAAAAATGAAACACCAATTTGCTGTTATCTTTATTTCATTATGGATACTCTGGCTAAACTTTTTATTGTTTGGTGTAAGAATACAAAATGAGAAAAGGAAGAAGGCAAAACAAATGCAAACCAAGAACACATTTAGCAAATTACCAATCAGGAAACCTGAATGTTGCTGACTGAATACACCTGAAAATCCCATTCACACTCAATTTGCAGGCAATTCTTAGCAGTCCCCTCGGCAAAAGTGTTACATTTCATTTGCTAAATCACGAAAACTCACCTTAGTCGTGTTGCCTGTAGATTTCTTAGCATGAAACGCCAATTTGAACTGCATTTCTATCTCATTTTGATAACACTGTCTAAAGGCTTTTTTGGATGGTGTCAGAATAGAAAATTTGGAAAGAAAGAAGGCAAACAAACGCAAACCCAGACAACATTTAAGAAATTGCCAATTAAGAAACCTGAATGCTGCTGACTGAATACACCTGAAAATCCCATTCACACTCAATTTGGAGGCAACTCGTAGCTGTCCCCTCGGCAAAAGGGTTACATTTCATTTTCCAAAGCACAAAAACACACCTTGGTCCTGTTGCCTGCTAATTTCTAAGAATGAAACGGCAATTTGTAGTTTTTTTTTATTTCATTATGGATATTCTGGCTAAACTTTTATTGTATGGGGTAAGAATACAAAATTAGAAAAGGAAGAAGGCAAAAGAAATGCAGACCCAGAACACATTTAGCAAATTGCCAAACAAGAAACCTGAATGCTGCTGACTGAACGCACCTGAAAATTGCATTCACACTCAATTTGGCGGCAATTCGTAGCTGTGCCCTCGGTAAAAGGGAAAGATTTCATTTTCCAAAACAGAAAAACTCACCTTGGTCCTGTTGCATGTTAATTTCTAAAAATGAAACACCAATTTGTTGTTTTCTTTATTTCATTAAGGATATTCTGGCTAAACTTTTATTGTATGGTGTAAGAATACAAAATTAGAAAAGGAAGAAGGCAAAACAACCGCAAACCCAGAACACATTTAGCAAATTGCCAATCAGGAAACCTGAATGTTGCTGACTGAATACACCTGAAAATCCCATTCACACTCATTGGAGGCAATTCGTAGCTGTGCCCTCGGCAAAAGGGAAAGATTTCATTTTCCAAAACACTAAAACTCACCTTGGTCCAGTTGCCTGTTAAATTCTAAGCATGGAAATCCCATTTGGTGTTTTTTTTTTTTTATTACATTAAGGACACTCTGGCTAAACTTTTATTGTATGGTGTAAGAATACAAAATTAGAAAAGTAAGAAGGCAAAACAACCGCAAAGCGAGAATACATTTAGCAAATTGCCAAACAAGAAACCCGAATGCTGCTGACTGAATACACCTGAAAATGGCATTCACACTCAATTGGCAGCAATTCGTAGCTGTTCCCTTGGAAAAAGGGTTAAATTTCATTTTCCAAAACACAAAAACTCACCTTGGTCCTGTTGCATGTTAATTTCTAAAAATGAAACACCAATTTGCTGTTTTCTTTATTTCATTATGGTTACTCTGGCTAAACTTTTTATTGTATGGGGTAAGAATACAAAATTAGAAAAGGAAGAAGGCAAAACAAATGCAAACCAGGAACACATTAGCAAATTGCCAATCAGGAAACCTGAATGTTGCTGACTGAATACACCTGATAATCCCATTCACACTCAATTTGGAGGCAATTCGTAGCTGTGCCCTCAGCAAAAGGGAAAGATTTCATTTTCCAAAACACAAAAACTCACCTTGGTCCTGTTGCATGTTAATTTCCAAAAATGAAACACCAATTTGCTGTTTTCTTTATTTCATTATGGATACTCTGGCTAACCTTTTTATTGTTTGGTGTAAGAATACTAAATGAGAAAAGGAAGAAGGCAAAACAAATGCAAACCAAGAACACATTTAGCAAATTGTCAATCAGGAAATCTGAATGTTGCTGACTGAATACACCTGAAAATCCCATTCACACTCAATTTGGAGGCAATTCGTAGCTGTGCCCTCGGCAAAAGGGAAAGATTTCATTTTTCAAAACAGTAATTCTCACCTTGGTCCAGTTGCCGGTTAATTTCTAAGCATGGAACGCCCATTTGCTGTTTTTTTTTTTTTATTTCATTAAGGATACTCTGGCTAAACTTTTATTGTATGGTGTAAGAATACAAAATTAGAAAAGGAAGAAGGCAAAACAATTGGAATGCCAAACACATTTAAGAAATTGCCAATCAAGAAACCTGAATGCTGCTGACTGAATACACCTGAAAATCCCATTCACACTCAATTTGGAGGCAACTCATAGCTGTCCCCTCGGCAAAAAGGTTACATTTCATATTCCAAAGCACAAAATCACACCTTGGTCCTGTTGCATGTCAATTTCTAAAAATGAAACACCAATTTTCTGTTTTCTTTATTTCATTATGGATATTCTGGCTAGACTTTTTATTGTATGGGGTAAGAATACAAAATTAGAAAAGGAAGAAGGCAAAACAACCGCAAACCCAGAACACATTTAGCAAATTGCCAAACAAGAAACCTGAATGCTGCTGACTGAATACACGTGAAAATCCCATTCACACTCAATTTGGCGGCAATTCGTAGCTGTTCCCTTGGCAAAAGGGTTACATTTCATTTTCCAAAACACAAAATCAGACCTTGGTCCTGTTGCCTGCTAATTTCTAAGAATGAAACGGGAATTTGCAATTTTTTCTATTTCATTATGGATATAGTGGCTAAACTTTTTATTGTATGGGGTAAGAATACAAAATTAGAAAAGGAAGAAGGCAAAACAAATGCAAACCAAGAACACATTTAGCAAATTACCAATCAAGAAACCTGAATGCTGCTGACTGAATACACGTGAAAATCGCATTCACACTCATTGGCAGCAATTCGTAGCTGATCCCTTGGCAAAACGGTTACATTTCAGTTTCCAAAACACAAAAACTCACCTTGGTCCTGTTGCATGTTAATTTGTAAAAATGAAACACCAATTTGCTGTTTTCTTTATTTCATTATGGTTACTTTGGCTAAACTTTTTATTGTATGGTGTAAGAATACAAAATTAGAAAAGGAAGAAGGCAAAACAAATGCAAACCAAGAACACATTAGCAAATTGCCAATCAGGAAACCTGAATGCTGCTGACTGAATACACCTGAAAATCCCATTCACACTCAATTTGGAGGCAATTCGTAGCTGTGCCCTCGGAAAGGGAAAGATTTCATTTTCCAAAACACTAAAACTCACCCGGTTCAGTTGCCTGTTAATTTCTAAGCATGGCACTCCCATTTGCTGGTTTTCTTTTTTTTATTTCATTAAGGACACTCTGGCTAAACTTTTATTGTATGGTGTAAGAATACAAAATTAGAAAAGGAAGAAGGCAAAACAATTGGAATGCCCAAACACATTTAAGAAATTGCCAATCAAGAAACCTGAATGCTGCTGACTGAATACACCTGAAAATCCCATTCACACTCAATTTGGAGGCAACTCGTAGCTGTCCCCTCGGCAAAAGAGTTACATTTCATTTTCCAAAACACAAAAACTCACCTTGGTCCTGTTGCATGTTAATTTCCAAAAATGAAACACCAATTTGCTGTTATCTTTATTTCATTATGGATACTCTGGCTAAACTTTTTATTGTTTGGTGTAAGAATACAAAATGAGAAAAGGAAGAAGGCAAAACAAATGCAAACCAAGAACACATTTAGCAAATTACCAATCAGGAAACCTGAATGTTGCTGACTGAATACACCTGAAAATCCCATTCACACTCAATTTGCAGGCAATTCTTAGCAGTCCCCTCGGCAAAAGTGTTACATTTCATTTGCTAAATCACGAAAACTCACCTTAGTCGTGTTGCCTGTAGATTTCTTAGCATGAAACGCCAATTTGAACTGCATTTCTATCTCATTTTGATAACACTGTCTAAAGGCTTTTTTGGATGGTGTCAGAATAGAAAATTTGGAAAGAAAGAAGGCAAACAAACGCAAACCCAGACAACATTTAAGAAATTGCCAATTAAGAAACCTGAATGCTGCTGACTGAATACACCTGAAAATCCCATTCACACTCAATTTGGAGGCAACTCGTAGCTGTCCCCTCGGCAAAAGGGTTACATTTCATTTTCCAAAGCACAAAAACACACCTTGGTCCTGTTGCCTGCTAATTTCTAAGAATGAAACGGCAATTTGTAGTTTTTTTTTTTATTTCATTATGGATATTCTGGCTAAACTTTTATTGTATGGGGTAAGAATACAAAATTAGAAAAGGAAGAAGGCAAAAGAAATGCAGACCCAGAACACATTTAGCAAATTGCCAAACAAGAAACCTGAATGCTGCTGACTGAACGCACCTGAAAATTGCATTCACACTCAATTTGGCGGCAATTCGTAACTGTGCCCTCGGTAAAAGGGAAAGATTTCATTTTCCAAAACAGAAAAACTCACCTTGGTCCTGTTGCATGTTAATTTCTAAAAATGAAACACCAATTTGTTGTTTTCTTTATTTCATTAAGGATATTCTGGCTAAACTTTTATTGTATGGTGTAAGAATACAAAATTAGAAAAGGAAGAAGGCAAAACAACCGCAAACCCAGAACACATTTAGCAAATTGCCAATCAGGAAACCTGAATGTTGCTGACTGAATACACCTGAAAATCCCATTCACACTCAATTTGGAGGCAATTCGTAGCTGTGCCCTCGGCAAAAGGGAAAGATTTCATTTTCCAAAACACTAAAACTCACCTTGGTCCAGTTGCCTGTTAAATTCTAAGCATGGAATGCCCATTTGGTGTTTTTTTTTTTTTTATTACATTAAGGACACTCTGGCTAAACTTTTATTGTATGGTGTAAGAATACAAAATTAGAAAAGTAAGAAGGCAAAACAACCGCAAAGCCAGAATACATTTAGCAAATTGCCAAACAAGAAACCCGAATGCTGCTGACTGAATACACCTGAAAATGGTATTCACACTCAATTGGCAGCAATTCGTAGCTGTTCCCTTGGAAAAAGGGTTAAATTTCATTTTCCAAAACACAAAAACTCACCTTGGTCCTGTTGCATGTTAATTTCTAAAAATGAAACACCAATTTGCTGTTTTCTTTATTTCATTATGGTTACTCTGGCTAAACTTTTTATTGTATGGGGTAAGAATACAAAATTAGAAAAGGAAGAAGGCAAAACAAATGCAAACCAGGAACACATTAGCAAATTGCCAATCAGGAAACCTGAATGTTGCTGACTGAATACACCTGATAATCCCATTCACACTCAATTTGGAGGCAATTCGTAGCTGTGCCCTCAGCAAAAGGGAAAGATTTCATTTTCCAAAACACAAAAACTCACCTTGGTCCTGTTGCATGTTAATTTCCAAAAATGAAACACCAATTTGCTGTTTTCTTTATTTCATTATGGATACTCTGGCTAACCTTTTTATTGTTTGGTGTAAGAATACTAAATGAGAAAAGGAAGAAGGCAAAACAAATGCAAACCAAGAACACATTTAGCAAATTGTCAATCAGGAAATCTGAATGTTGCTGACTGAATACACCTGAAAATCCCATTCACACTCAATTTGGAGGCAATTCGTAGCTGTGCCCTCGGCAAAAGGGAAAGATTTCATTTTTCAAAACAGTAATTCTCACCTTGGTCCAGTTGCCGGTTAATTTCTAAGCATGGAACGCCCATTTGCTGTTTTTTTTTTTTTTTATTTCATTAAGGATACTCTGGCTAAACTTTTATTGTATGGTGTAAGAATACAAAATTAGAAAAGGAAGAAGGCAAAACAATTGGAATGCCAAACACATTTAAGAAATTGCCAATCAAGAAACCTGAATGCTGCTGACTGAATACACCTGAAAATCCCATTCACACTCAATTTGGAGGCAATTCATAGCTGTCCTCTCGGCAAAAGGGTTGCATAACTTTTTCCAAAGCACAAAAACACACCTTGGTCCTGTTGCCTGCTAATTTCTAAGAATGAAACGGCAATTTGCAGTTTTTTTTATTTTATTATGGATATTCTGGATAAGCTTTTTTTTGTATGGGGTAAGAATAAAAGAAAAGGAAGAAGGGAAAGCAACCGCAAAACCAGAACACATTTAGCAAATTGCCAAACAGGAAACCTGAATGCTGCTGACTGAATACACCTGAAAATCCCATTCACACTCAATTTGGAGGCAACTCGTAGCTGTTCCCTTGGCAAAAGGGTTACATTTCATTTTCCAAAGCACAAAAACTCACCTTGGTCCTGTTGCATGTTAATTTCTAAAAACGAAACACCAATTTGCTGTTTTCTTTATTTCATTATGGATACTCTGGCTAAAATTTTTCTTGTACGGTGTAAGAATACAAAATTAGAAATGGAAGAAGGCAAAACAAATGCAAACCAAGAACACATTTAGCAAATTGCCAATCAGTAAACCTGAATGTTGCTCACTGAATACACCTGAAAATCCCATTCACACTCATTTTGGAGGCAATTTGTAGCTGTGCCCTCAGCAAAAGGGAAAGATTTCATTTTCCAAAACACTAAAACTCCCCTGTCATGTTGCCTGTAGATTTCTTAACATGAAACGCCCATTTGCTGTTTCTTTTTTTTTATTTCATTAAGGATACTCTGGCTAAACTTTTATTATATGGTGTAGAATACAAAATGAGAGAAGGAAGAAGGCAAAACAACCGCAAACCCAGAACACATTTAGCAAATTGCCAAACAAGAAACCTGAATGCTGCTGACTGAATACACCTGAAAATCCCATTCCCACTCAATTTGGAGGCAACTAGCAGCTGTGCCCTCGGCAAAAGGGTTACATTTCATTTTCCAAAACACAAAAACTCACCTTGGTCCTGTTGCATGTTCATTTCCAAAAATGAAGCACCAATTTGCTGTTTTCTATATTTCATTATGGATACTCTGGCTAAAATTTTTCTTGTATGGTGTAAGAATACAAAATTAGAAAAGAAGAAGGCAAAACAAATGCAAACCAAGAACACATTTAGCAAATTACCAATCGGGAAACCTGAATGTTGCTGACTGAATACACCTGAAAATCCCATTCACACTCAATTTGGAGGCAACTCGTAGCTGTCCCCTCGGCCAAAGGGTTGCATTTCATTTTCCAAAGCACAAAAACACACCTTGGTCCTGTTGTCTGCTAATTTCTAAGAATGAAACGGCAATTTGCAGTTTTTTTTATTTCATTATGGATATTCTGGCTAAACTTTTTATTGTATGGGGTAAGAATAATAGAAAAGGAAGAAGGGAAAGCAACCGCAAAACCAGAACACATTTAGCAAATTGCCAAACAGGAAACCTGAATGCTGCTGACTGAATACACCTGAAAATCCCATTCACACTCAATTTGGAGGCAACTCGTAGCTGTTCCCTTGGCAAAAGGGTTACATTTCATTTTCCAAAGCACAAAAACTCACCTTGGTCCTGTTGCATGTTAATTTCTAAAAACGAAACACCAATTTGCTGTTTTCTTTATTTCATTATGGATACTCTGGCTAAAATTTTTCTTGTACGGTGTAAGAATACAAAATTAGAAATGGAAGAAGGCAAAACAAATGCAAACCAAGAACACATTTAGCAAATTGCCAATCAGTAAACCTGAATGTTGCTCACTGAATACACCTGAAAATCCCATTCACACTCATTTTGGAGGCAATTTGTAGCTGTGCCCTCAGCAAAAGGGAAAGATTTCATTTTCCAAAACACTAAAACTCCCCTGTCGTGTTGCCTGTAGATTTCTTAACATGAAACGCCCATTTGCTGTTTTTTTTTTTTATTTCATTAAGGATACTCTGGCTAAACTTTTATTATATGGTGTAAGAATACAAAATGAGAGAAGGAAGAAGGCAAAACAACCGCAAACCCAGAACACATTTAGCAAATTGCCAAACAAGAAACCTGAATGCTGCTGACTGAATACACCTGAAAATCCCATTCCCACTCAATTTGGAGGCAACTAGCAGCTGTGCCCTCGGCAAAAGGGTTACATTTCATTTTCCAAAACACAAAAACTCACCTTGGTCCTGTTGCATGTTCATTTCCAAAAATGAAGCACCAATTTGCTGTTTTCTACATTTCATTATGGATACTCTGGCTAAAATTTTTCTTGTATGGTGTAAGAATACAAAATTAGAAAAGAAGAAGGCAAAACAAATGCAAACCAAGAACACATTTAGCAAATTACCAATCGGGAAACCTGAATGTTGCTGACTGAATACACCTGAAAATCCCATTCACACTCAATTTGGATCAACTCGTAGCTGTCCCCTCGGCAAAAGGGTTGCATTTCATTTTCCAAAGCACAAAAACACACCTTGGTCCTGTTGTCTGCTAATTTCTAAGAATGAAACGGCAATTTGCAGTTTTTTTTATTTCATTATGGATATTCTGGCTAAACTTTTTATTGTATGGGGTAAGAATACAAAATTAGAAAAGGAAGAAGGCAAAACAAACACAAACCCAGAACACATTTAGCAAATTGCCAAACAAGAAACCTGAATGCTGCTGACTGAACACACCTGAAAATCCCATTCACACTCAAATTGGCAGCAATTCGTATCTGTTCCCTTGGCAAAAGGGTTACATTTCATTTTCCAAAACACAAAAACTCACCTTGGTCCAGTTGCATGTCAATTTCTAAAAATGAAACACCAATTTGCTGTTTTCTTTATTTCATTATGGTTACTCTGGCTAAACTATTTATTGTATGGTGTAAGAATACAAAATTAGAAAAGGAAGAAGCCAAATAAATGCAAACCAAGAACACATTTAGCAAATTACCAATCAAGAAACGTGAATGTTGCTGACTGAATACTCCTAACAATCCCATTCACACTCAATTTGGAGGCAATTCGTAGCTGTGCCCTCAGCAAAAGGGAAAGATTTCATTTTCCAAAACAGTAAATCTCACCTTGGTCCAGTTGCCGGTTAATTTCTAAGCATGGAACGCCCATTTGCTGTTTTTTTTTTTTTTTATTTCATTAAGGATACTCTGGCTAAACTTTTATTGTATGGGGTAAGAATACAAAATTAGAAAAGGAATAAGGCAAAACAATTGGAATGCCCAAACACATTTAAGAAATTGCCAATCAAGAAACCTGAATGCTGCTGACTGAATACACCTGAAAATCCCATTCACACTCAATTTGGAGGCAACTCGTAGCTGTCCCCTCGGCAAAAGGGTTAGATTTCATATTCCAAAGCACAAAATCACACCTTGGTCCTGTTGCCTGCTAATTTCTAAGAATGAAACGGCAATTTGAAGGTTTTTCTATTTCATTAAGGACACTCTGGCTAAACTTTTATTGTATGGTGTAAGAATACAAAATTAGAAAAGGAAGAAGGCAAAACAAATGCAAACCAAGAACACATTTAGCAAATTGCCAATCAGGAAACCTGAATGTTGCTGACTGAATACACCTGAAAATCCCATTCACACTCAATTTGGAGGCAATTCGTAGCTGTGCCCTCGGCAAAAGGGAAAGATTTCATTTTCCAAAACACAAAAACTCACCTTGGTCCAGTTGCCGGTTAATTTCTAAGCATGGAACGCCCACTTGCTGTTTTTTTTTTTATTTCATTAAGGACACTGGCTAAACTTTTATTGTATGGGGTAAGAATACAAAATTAGAAAAGGAAGAAGGCAAAACAAATGCAAACCAAGAACACATTTAGCAAATTACCAATCAAGAAACCTGAATGCTGCTGACTGAATACACCTGAAAATCCCATTCATACTCAATTTGGAGGCAATTCATAGCTGTCCTCTCGGCAAAAGGGTTACATTTCATATTCCAAAGCACAAAATCACACCTTGGTCCTGTTGCCTGCTAATTTCTAAGAATGAAACAGCAATTTGCAGGTTTTTCTATTTCATTAAGGACACTCTGGCTAAACTTTTATTGTATGGTGTAAGAATACAAAATTAGAAAATTAAGAAGGCAAAACAACCGCAAACTCAGAATACATTTAGCAAATTGCCAAACAAGAAACCTGAATGCTGCTGACTGAACGCACCTAAAAATTGCAATCACACTCAATTTGGCGGCAATTCGTAGCTGTGCCCTCGGCAAAAGGGAAATATTTCATTTTCCAAAACACAAAAACTCACCTTGGTCCTGTTGCATGTTAATTTCTAAAATGAAACACCAATTTGCTGTTTTCTATATTTCATTATGGATACTCTGGCTAAAATTTTTCTTGTATGGTATAAGAATACAAAATTAGAAAAGGTAGAAGGCAAAACAAATGCAAACCAAGAACACATTTAGCAAATTACCAATCAGGAAACCTGAATGTTGCTGACTGAATACACCTGAAAATCCCATTCACACTCAATTTGGAGGCAATTCGTAGCTGTGCCCTCGGCAAAGGGAAAGATTTCATTTTCCAAAACACTAAAACTCACCCGGTCCAGTTGCCTGTTAATTTCTAAGCATGGCACGCCCATTTGCTGGTTTTCTTTTTTTTATTTCATTAAGGACACTCTGGCTAAACTTTTATTGTATGGTGTAAGAATACAAAATTAGAAAATTAAGAAGGCAAAACAACCGCAAACCCAGAATACATTTAGCAAATTGCCAAACAAGAAACCTGAATGCTGCTGACTGAACGCACCTAAAAATTGCAATCACACTCATTTTGGCGGCAATTCGTAGCTGTGCCCTCGGCAAAAGGGAAAGATTTCATTTTCCAAAACACAAAAACTCACCTTGGTCCTGTTGCATGTTAATTTCTAAAATGAAACACCAATTTGCTGTTTTCTATATTTCATTATGGATACTCTGGCTAAAATTTTTCTTGTATGGTGTAAGAATACAAAATTAGAAAAGGAAGAAGGCAAAACAAATGCAAACCAAGAACACATTTAGCAAATTACCAATCAGGAAACCTGAATGTTGCTGACTGAATACACCTGAAAATCCCATTCACACTCAATTTGGAGGCAATTCGTAGCTGTGCCCTCGGCAAAGGGAAAGATTTCATTTTCCAAAACACTAAAACTCACCCGGTCCAGTTGCCTGTTAATTTCTAAGCATGGCACGCCCATTTGCTGGTTTTCTTTTTTTTATTTCATTAAGGACACTCTGGCTAAACTTTTATTGTATGGTGTAAGAATACAAAATTAGAAGAGGAAGAAGGCAAAACAATTGCAATGCCCAAACACATTTAAGAAATTGCCAATCAAGAAACCTGAATGCTGCTGACTGATTACACCTGAAAATCCCATTCACACTCAATTTGGAGGCAACTCGTAGCTGTCCCCTCGGCAAAAGAGTTACATTTCATTTTCCAAAACACAAAAACTCACCTTGGTCCTGTTGCATGTTAATTTCCAAAAATGAAACACCAATTTGCTGTTATCTTTATTTCATTATGGATACTCTGGCTAAACTTTTTATTGTTTGGTGTAAGAATACAAAATGAGAAAAGGAAGAAGGCAAAACAAATGCAAACCAAGAACACATTTAGCAAATTACCAATCAGGAAACCTGAATGTTGCTGACTGAATACACCTGAAAATCCCATTCACACTCAATTTGCAGGCAATTCTTAGCAGTCCCCTAGGCAAAAGTGTTACATTTCATTTGCTGAATCACGAAAACTCACCTTAGTCGTGTTGCCTGTAGATTTCTTAGCATGAAACGCCAATTTGCACTGCATTTCTATTTCATTTTGATAACACTGTCTAAAGGCTTTTTTGGATGGTGTCAGAATAGAAAATTTGGAAAGAAAGAAGGCAAAACAAACGCAAACCCAGACAACATTTAAGAAATTGCCAATCAAGAAACCTGAATACTGCTGACTGAATACACCTGAAAATCCCATTCACACTCAATTTGGAGGCAACTCGTAGCTGTCCCCTCGGCAAAAGTGTTACATTTCATTTTCCAAAGCACAAAAACACACCTTGGTCCTGTTGCCTGCTAATTTCTAAGAATGAAACGGCAATTTGTAGTTTTTTTTAATTTCATTATGGATATTCTGGCTAAACTTTCATTGTATGGGGTAAGAATACAAAATTAGAAAAGGAAGAAGGCAAAAGAAATGCAGACCCAGAACACATTTAGCAAATTGCCAAACAAGAAACCTGAATGCTGCTGACTGAACGCACCTGAAAATTGCATTCACACTCAATTTGGCGGCAATTCGTAGCTGTGCCCTCGGTAAAAGGGAAAGAATTCATTTTCCAAAACACAAAAACTCACCTTGGTCCTGTTGCATGTTAATTTCTAAAAATGAAACACCAATTTGCTGTTTTCTTTATTTCATTAAGGATACTCTGGTAAACTTTTATTGTATGGTGTAAGAATACAAAATTAGAAAAGGAAGAAGGCAAAACAAATGCAAACCAGGAACACATTAGCAAATTGCCAATCAGGAAACCTGAATGTTGCTGACTGAATACACCTGAAAATCCCATTCACACTCAATTTGGAGGCAATTAGTAGCTGTGCCCTCGGCAAAAGGGAAAGATTTCATTTTCCAAAACACTAAAACTCACCTTGGTCCAGTTGCCTGTTAATTTCTAAGCATGGAATGCCCATTTGGTGTTTTTTTTTTTTTATTACATTAAGGACACTCTGGCTAAACTTTTATTGTGTGGTGTAATAATACAAAATTAGAAAAGTAAGAAGGCAAAACAACCGCAAAGCCAGAATACATTTAGCAAATTGCCAAACAAGAAACCCGAATGCTGCTGACTGAATACACCTGAAAATCGCATTCACACTCAATTGGCAGCAATTCGTAGCTGTTCCCTTGGAAAAAGGGTTACATTTCATTTTCCAAAACACAAAAACTCACCTTGGTCCTGTTGCATGTTAATTTCTAAAAATGAAACACCAATTTGCTGTTTTCTTTATTTCATTATGGATACTCCTGCTAAACTTTTTCTTTAATTGTGTAAGAATACAAAATTAGAAAAGGAAGAAGGCAAAACAAATGCAAACCAGGAACACATTAGCAAATTGCCAATCAGGAAACCTGAATGATGCTGACTGAATACACCTGATAATCCCATTCACACTCAATTTGGAGGCAATTCGTAGCTGTGCCCTCAGCAAAAGGGAAAGATTTCATTTTCCAAAACACAAAAACTCACCTTGGTCCTGTTGCATGTTAATTTCCAAAAATGAAACACCAATTTGCTGTTTTCTTTATTTCATTATGGATACTCTGGGTAGCCATTTTATTGTTTGGTGTAAGAGTACAAAATGAGAAAAGGAAGAAGGCAAAACAAATGCAAACCAAGAACACATTTAGCAAATTTTCAATCAGGAAATCTGAATGTTGCTGACTGAATACACCTGAAAATCCCATTCACACTCAATTTGGAGGCAATTCGTAGCTGTGCCCTCGGCAAAAGGGAAAGATTACATTTTCCAAAACAGTAAATCTCACCTTGGTCCAGTTGCCTGTTAATTTCTAAGCATGGAACGCCCATTTGCTGTTTTTTTTTTTTTTATTTCATTAGGGATATTCTGGCTAAACTTTTATTGTATGGTGTAAGAATACAAAATTAGAAAAGTAAGAAGGCAAAACAACCGCAAAGCCAGAATACATTTAGCAAATTGCCAAACAAGAAACCCGAATGCTGCTGACTGAATACACCTGAAAATGGTATTCACACTCAATTGGCAGCAATTCGTAGCTGTTCCCTTGGAAAAAGGGTTAAATTTCATTTTCCAAAACACAAAAACTCACCTTGGTCCTGTTGCATGTTAATTTCTAAAAATGAAACACCAATTTGCTGTTTTCTTTATTTCATTATGGTTACTCTGGCTAAACTTTTTATTGTATGGGGTAAGAATACAAAATTAGAAAAGGAAGAAGGCAAAACAAATGCAAACCAGGAACACATTAGCAAATTGCCAATCAGGAAACCTGAATGTTGCTGACTGAATACACCTGATAATCCCATTCACACTCAATTTGGAGGCAATTCGTAGCTGTGCCCTCAGCAAAAGGGAAAGATTTCATTTTCCAAAACACAAAAACTCACCTTGGTCCTGTTGCATGTTAATTTCCAAAAATGAAACACCAATTTGCTGTTTTCTTTATTTCATTATGGATACTCTGGCTAACCTTTTTATTGTTTGGTGTAAGAATACTAAATGAGAAAAGGAAGAAGGCAAAACAAATGCAAACCAAGAACACATTTAGCAAATTGTCAATCAGGAAATCTGAATGTTGCTGACTGAATACACCTGAAAATCCCATTCACACTCAATTTGGAGGCAATTCGTAGCTGTGCCCTCGGCAAAAGGGAAAGATTTCATTTTTCAAAACAGTAATTCTCACCTTGGTCCAGTTGCCGGTTAATTTCTAAGCATGGAACACCCATTTGCTGTTTTTTTTTTTTTTTATTTCATTAAGGATACTCTGGCTAAACTTTTATTGTATGGTGTAAGAATACAAAATTAGAAAAGGAAGAAGGCAAAACAATTGGAATGCCAAACACATTTAAGAAATTGCCAATCAAGAAACCTGAATGCTGCTGACTGAATACACCTGAAAATCCCATTCACACTCAATTTGGAGGCAACTCATAGCTGTCCCCTCGGCAAAAAGGTTACATTTCATATTCCAAAGCACAAAATCACACCTTGGTCCTGTTGCATGTCAATTTCTAAAAATGAAACACCAATTTTCTGTTTTCTTTATTTCATTATGGATATTCTGGCTAGACTTTTTATTGTATGGGGTAAGAATACAAAATTAGAAAAGGAAGAAGGCAAAACAACCGCAAACCCAGAACACATTTAGCAAATTGCCAAACAAGAAACCTGAATGCTGCTGACTGAATACACGTGAAAATCCCATTCACACTCAATTTGGCGGCAATTCGTAGCTGTTCCCTTGGCAAAAGGGTTACATTTCATTTTCCAAAACACAAAATCAGACCTTGGTCCTGTTGCCTGCTAATTTCTAAGAATGAAACGGGAATTTGCAATTTTTTCTATTTCATTATGGATATTCTGGCTAAACTTTTTATTGTATGGGGTAAGAATACAAAATTAGAAAAGGAAGAAGGCAAAACAAATGCAAACCAAGAACACATTTAGCAAATTACCAATCAAGAAACCTGAATGCTGCTGACTGAATACACCTGAAAATCCCATTCATACTCAATTTGGAGGCAATTCATAGCTGTCCTCTCGGCAAAAGGGTTGCATAACTTTTTCCAAAGCACAAAAACACACCTTGGTCCTGTTGCCTGCTAATTTCTAAGAATGAAACGGCAATTTGCAGTTTTTTTTATTTTATTATGGATATTCTGGATAAGCTTTTTTTTGTATGGGGTAAGAATAAAAGAAAAGGAAGAAGAGAAAGCAACCGCAAAACCAGAACACATTTAGCAAATTGCCAAACAGGAAACCTGAATGCTGCTGACTGAATACACCTGAAAATCCCATTCACACTCAATTTGGAGGCAACTCGTAGCTGTTCCCTTGGCAAAAGGGTTACATTTCATTTTCCAAAGCACAAAAACTCACCTTGGTCCTGTTGCATGTTAATTTCTAAAAACGAAACACCAATTTGCTGTTTTCTTTATTTCATTATGGATACTCTGGCTAAAATTTTTCTTGTACGGTGTAAGAATACAAAATTAGAAATGGAAGAAGGCAAAACAAATGCAAACCAAGAACACATTTAGCAAATTGCCAATCAGTAAACCTGAATGTTGCTCACTGAATACACCTGAAAATCCCATTCACACTCATTTTGGAGGCAATTTGTAGCTGTGCCCTCAGCAAAAGGGAAAGATTTCATTTTCCAAAACACTAAAACTCCCCTGTCATGTTGCCTGTAGATTTCTTAACATGAAACGCCCATTTGCTGTTTCTTTTTTTTTATTTCATTAAGGATACTCTGGCTAAACTTTTATTATATGGTGTAGAATACAAAATGAGAGAAGGAAGAAGGCAAAACAACCGCAAACCCAGAACACATTTAGCAAATTGCCAAACAAGAAACCTGAATGCTGCTGACTGAATACACCTGAAAATCCCATTCCCACTCAATTTGGAGGCAACTAGCAGCTGTGCCCTCGGCAAAAGGGTTACATTTCATTTTCCAAAACACAAAAACTCACCTTGGTCCTGTTGCATGTTCATTTCCAAAAATGAAGCACCAATTTGCTGTTTTCTATATTTCATTATGGATACTCTGGCTAAAATTTTTCTTGTATGGTGTAAGAATACAAAATTAGAAAAGAAGAAGGCAAAACAAATGCAAACCAAGAACACATTTAGCAAATTACCAATCGGGAAACCTGAATGTTGCTGACTGAATACACCTGAAAATCCCATTCACACTCAATTTGGAGGCAACTCGTAGCTGTCCCCTCGGCAAAAGGGTTGCATTTCATTTTCCAAAGCACAAAAACACACCTTGGTCCTGTTGTCTGCTAATTTCTAAGAATGAAACGGCAATTTGCAGTTTTTTTTATTTCATTATGGATATTCTGGCTAAACTTTTTATTGTATGGGGTAAGAATACAAAATTAGAAAAGGAAGAAGGCAAAACAAACACAAACCCAGAACACATTTAGCAAATTGCCAAACAAGAAACCTGAATGCTGCTGACTGAACACACCTGAAAATCCCATTCACACTCAAATTGGCAGCAATTCGTATCTGTTCCCTTGGCAAAAGGGTTACATTTCATTTTCCAAAACACAAAAACTCACCTTGGTCCAGTTGCATGTCAATTTCTAAAAATGAAACACCAATTTGCTGTTTTCTTTATTTCATTATGGTTACTCTGGCTAAACTATTTATTGTATGGTGTAAGAATACAAAATTAGAAAAGGAAGAAGCCAAATAAATGCAAACCAAGAACACATTTAGCAAATTACCAATCAAGAAACGTGAATGTTGCTGACTGAATACTCCTAACAATCCCATTCACACTCAATTTGGAGGCAATTCGTAGCTGTGCCCTCAGCAAAAGGGAAAGATTTCATTTTCCAAAACAGTAAATCTCACCTTGGTCCAGTTGCCGGTTAATTTCTAAGCATGGAACGCCCATTTGCTGTTTTTTTTTTTTTTTTATTTCATTAAGGATACTCTGGCTAAACTTTTATTGTATGGGGTAAGAATACAAAATTAGAAAAGGAATAAGGCAAAACAATTGGAATGCCCAAACACATTTAAGAAATTGCCAATCAAGAAACCTGAATGCTGCTGACTGAATACACCTGAAAATCCCATTCACACTCAATTTGGAGGCAACTCGTAGCTGTCCCCTCGGCAAAAGGGTTAGATTTCATATTCCAAAGCACAAAATCACACCTTGGTCCTGTTGCCTGCTAATTTCTAAGAATGAAACGGCAATTTGAAGGTTTTTCTATTTCATTAAGGACACTCTGGCTAAACTTTTATTGTATGGTGTAAGAATACAAAATTAGAAAAGGAAGAAGGCAAAACAAATGCAAACCAAGAACACATTTAGCAAATTGCCAATCAGGAAACCTGAATGTTGCTGACTGAATACACCTGAAAATCCCATTCACACTCAATTTGGAGGCAATTCGTAGCTGTGCCCTCGGCAAAAGGGAAAGATTTCATTTTCCAAAACACAAAAACTCACCTTGGTCCAGTTGCCGGTTAATTTCTAAGCATGGAACGCCCACTTGCTGTTTTTTTTTTTTATTTCATTAAGGACACTGGCTAAACTTTTATTGTATGGGGTAAGAATACAAAATTAGAAAAGGAAGAAGGCAAAACAAATGCAAACCAAGAACACATTTAGCAAATTACCAATCAAGAAACCTGAATGCTGCTGACTGAATACACCTGAAAATCCCATTCATACTCAATTTGGAGGCAATTCATAGCTGTCCTCTCGGCAAAAGGGTTACATTTCATATTCCAAAGCACAAAATCACACCTTGGTCCTGTTGCCTGCTAATTTCTAAGAATGAAACGGCAATTTGCAGTTTTTTTTATTTTATTATGGATATTCTGGATAAGCTTTTTTTTGTATGGGGTAAGAATAAAAGAAAAGGAAGAAGGGAAAGCAACCGCAAAACCAGAACACATTTAGCAAATTGCCAAACAGGAAACCTGAATGCTGCTGACTGAATACACCTGAAAATCCCATTCACACTCAATTTGGAGGCAACTCGTAGCTGTTCCCTTGGCAAAAGGGTTACATTTCATTTTCCAAAGCACAAAAACTCACCTTGGTCCTGTTGCATGTTAATTTCTAAAAACGAAACACCAATTTGCTGTTTTCTTTATTTCATTATGGATACTCTGGCTAAAATTTTTCTTGTACGGTGTAAGAATACAAAATTAGAAATGGAAGAAGGCAAAACAAATGCAAACCAAGAACACATTTAGCAAATTGCCAATCAGTAAACCTGAATGTTGCTCACTGAATACACCTGAAAATCCCATTCACACTCATTTTGGAGGCAATTTGTAGCTGTGCCCTCAGCAAAAGGGAAAGATTTCATTTTCCAAAACACTAAAACTCCCCTGTCGTGTTGCCTGTAGATTTCTTAACATGAAACGCCCATTTGCTGTTTTTTTTTTTTATTTCATTAAGGATACTCTGGCTAAACTTTTATTATATGGTGTAAGAATACAAAATGAGAGAAGGAAGAAGGCAAAACAACCGCAAACCCAGAACACATTTAGCAAATTGCCAAACAAGAAACCTGAATGCTGCTGACTGAATACACCTGAAAATCCCATTCCCACTCAATTTGGAGGCAACTAGCAGCTGTGCCCTCGGCAAAAGGGTTACATTTCATTTTCCAAAACACAAAAACTCACCTTGGTCCTGTTGCATGTTCATTTCCAAAAATGAAGCACCAATTTGCTGTTTTCTACATTTCATTATGGATACTCTGGCTAAAATTTTTCTTGTATGGTGTAAGAATACAAAATTAGAAAAGAAGAAGGCAAAACAAATGCAAACCAAGAACACATTTAGCAAATTACCAATCGGGAAACCTGAATGTTGCTGACTGAATACACCTGAAAATCCCATTCACACTCAATTTGGATCAACTCGTAGCTGTCCCCTCGGCAAAAGGGTTGCATTTCATTTTCCAAAGCACAAAAACACACCTTGGTCCTGTTGTCTGCTAATTTCTAAGAATGAAACGGCAATTTGCAGTTTTTTTTATTTCATTATGGATATTCTGGCTAAACTTTTTATTGTATGGGGTAAGAATACAAAATTAGAAAAGGAAGAAGGCAAAACAAACACAAACCCAGAACACATTTAGCAAATTGCCAAACAAGAAACCTGAATGCTGCTGACTGAACACACCTGAAAATCCCATTCACACTCAAATTGGCAGCAATTCGTATCTGTTCCCTTGGCAAAAGGGTTACATTTCATTTTCCAAAACACAAAAACTCACCTTGGTCCAGTTGCATGTCAATTTCTAAAAATGAAACACCAATTTGCTGTTTTCTTTATTTCATTATGGTTACTCTGGCTAAACTATTTATTGTATGGTGTAAGAATACAAAATTAGAAAAGGAAGAAGCCAAATAAATGCAAACCAAGAACACATTTAGCAAATTACCAATCAAGAAACGTGAATGTTGCTGACTGAATACTCCTAACAATCCCATTCACACTCAATTTGGAGGCAATTCGTAGCTGTGCCCTCAGCAAAAGGGAAAGATTTCATTTTCCAAAACAGTAAATCTCACCTTGGTCCAGTTGCCGGTTAATTTCTAAGCATGTAACGCCCATTTGCTGTTTTTTTTTTTTTTTATTTCATTAAGGATACTCTGGCTAAACTTTTATTGTATGGGGTAAGAATACAAAATTAGAAAAGGAATAAGGCAAAACAATTGGAATGCCCAAACACATTTAAGAAATTGCCAATCAAGAAACCTGAATGCTGCTGACTGAATACACCTGAAAATCCCATTCACACTCAATTTGGAGGCAACTCGTAGCTGTCCCCTCGGCAAAAGGGTTAGATTTCATATTCCAAAGCACAAAATCACACCTTGGTCCTGTTGCCTGCTAATTTCTAAGAATGAAACGGCAATTTGAAGGTTTTTCTATTTCATTAAGGACACTCTGGCTAAACTTTTATTGTATGGTGTAAGAATACAAAATTAGAAAAGGAAGAAGGCAAAACAAATGCAAACCAAGAACACATTTAGCAAATTGCCAATCAGGAAACCTGAATGTTGCTGACTGAATACACCTGAAAATCCCATTCACACTCAATTTGGAGGCAATTCGTAGCTGTGCCCTCGGCAAAAGGGAAAGATTTCATTTTCCAAAACACAAAAACTCACCTTGGTCCAGTTGCCGGTTAATTTCTAAGCATGGAACGCCCACTTGCTGTTTTTTTTTTTATTTCATTAAGGACACTGGCTAAACTTTTATTGTATGGGGTAAGAATACAAAATTAGAAAAGGAAGAAGGCAAAACAAATGCAAACCAAGAACACATTTAGCAAATTACCAATCAAGAAACCTGAATGCTGCTGACTGAATACACCTGAAAATCCCATTCATACTCAATTTGGAGGCAATTCATAGCTGTCCTCTCGGCAAAAGGGTTACATTTCATATTCCAAAGCACAAAATCACACCTTGGTCCTGTTGCCTGCTAATTTCTAAGAATGAAACAGCAATTTGCAGGTTTTTCTATTTCATTAAGGACACTCTGGCTAAACTTTTATTGTATGGTGTAAGAATACAAAATTAGAAAATTAAGAAGGCAAAACAACCGCAAACTCAGAATACATTTAGCAAATTGCCAAACAAGAAACCTGAATGCTGCTGACTGAACGCACCTAAAAATTGCAATCACACTCAATTTGGCGGCAATTCGTAGCTGTGCCCTCGGCTAAAGGGAAATATTTCATTTTCCAAAACACAAAAACTCACCTTGGTCCTGTTGCATGTTAATTTCTAAAATGAAACACCAATTTGCTGTTTTCTATATTTCATTATGGATACTCTGGCTAAAATTTTTCTTGTATGGTGTAAGAATACAAAATTAGAAAAGGTAGAAGGCAAAACAAATGCAAACCAAGAACACATTTAGCAAATTACCAATCAGGAAACCTGAATGTTGCTGACTGAATACACCTGAAAATCCCATTCACACTCAATTTGGAGGCAATTCGTAGCTGTGCCCTCGGCA
The DNA here is from genome assembly GCA_949820135.1 of Sylvilagus floridanus. NCBI lineage: Eukaryota > Metazoa > Chordata > Mammalia > Lagomorpha > Leporidae > Sylvilagus > Sylvilagus floridanus. Next base: position 164,582,142 of record OX463227.1, on the reverse strand, counting down.
AAGGGAAAGATTTCATTTTCCAAAACACTAAAACTCACCCGGTCCAGTTGCCTGTTAATTTCTAAGCATGGCACGCCCATTTGCTGGTTTTCTTTTTTTTATTTCATTAAGGACACTCTGGCTAAACTTTTATTGTATGGTGTAAGAATACAAAATTAGAAAATTAAGAAGGCAAAACAACCGCAAACCCAGAATACATTTAGCAAATTGCCAAACAAGAAACCTGAATGCTGCTGACTGAACGCACCTAAAAATTGCAATCACACTCATTTTGGCGGCAATTCGTAGCTGTGCCCTCGGCAAAAGGGAAAGATTTCATTTTCCAAAACACAAAAACTCACCTTGGTCCTGTTGCATGTTAATTTCTAAAATGAAACACCAATTTGCTGTTTTCTATATTTCATTATGGATACTCTGGCTAAAATTTTTCTTGTATGGTGTAAGAATACAAAATTAGAAAAGGAAGAAGGCAAAACAAATGCAAACCAAGAACACATTTAGCAAATTACCAATCAGGAAACCTGAATGTTGCTGACTGAATACACCTGAAAATCCCATTCACACTCAATTTGGAGGCAATTCGTAGCTGTGCCCTCGGCAAAGGGAAAGATTTCATTTTCCAAAACACTAAAACTCACCCGGTCCAGTTGCCTGTTAATTTCTAAGCATGGCACGCCCATTTGCTGGTTTTCTTTTTTTTATTTCATTAAGGACACTCTGGCTAAACTTTTATTGTATGGTGTAAGAATACAAAATTAGAAGAGGAAGAAGGCAAAACAATTGCAATGCCCAAACACATTTAAGAAATTGCCAATCAAGAAACCTGAATGCTGCTGACTGATTACACCTGAAAATCCCATTCACACTCAATTTGGAGGCAACTCGTAGCTGTCCCCTCGGCAAAAGAGTTACATTTCATTTTCCAAAACACAAAAACTCACCTTGGTCCTGTTGCATGTTAATTTCCAAAAATGAAACACCAATTTGCTGTTATCTTTATTTCATTATGGATACTCTGGCTAAACTTTTTATTGTTTGGTGTAAGAATACAAAATGAGAAAAGGAAGAAGGCAAAACAAATGCAAACCAAGAACACATTTAGCAAATTACCAATCAGGAAACCTGAATGTTGCTGACTGAATACACCTGAAAATCCCATTCACACTCAATTTGCAGGCAATTCTTAGCAGTCCCCTAGGCAAAAGTGTTACATTTCATTTGCTGAATCACGAAAAGTCACCTTAGTCGTGTTGCCTGTAGATTTCTTAGCATGAAACGCCAATTTGCACTGCATTTCTATTTCATTTTGATAACACTGTCTAAAGGCTTTTTTGGATGGTGTCAGAATAGAAAATTTGGAAAGAAAGAAGGCAAAACAAACGCAAACCCAGACAACATTTAAGAAATTGCCAATCAAGAAACCTGAATACTGCTGACTGAATACACCTGAAAATCCCATTCACACTCAATTTGGAGGCAACTCGTAGCTGTCCCCTCGGCAAAAGTGTTACATTTCATTTTCCAAAGCACAAAAACACACCTTGGTCCTGTTGCCTGCTAATTTCTAAGAATGAAACGGCAATTTGTAGTTTTTTTTAATTTCATTATGGATATTCTGGCTAAACTTTCATTGTATGGGGTAAGAATACAAAATTAGAAAAGGAAGAAGGCAAAAGAAATGCAGACCCAGAACACATTTAGCAAATTGCCAAACAAGAAACCTGAATGCTGCTGACTGAACGCACCTGAAAATTGCATTCACACTCAATTTGGCGGCAATTCGTAGCTGTGCCCTCGGTAAAAGGGAAAGAATTCATTTTCCAAAACACAAAAACTCACCTTGGTCCTGTTGCATGTTAATTTCTAAAAATGAAACACCAATTTGCTGTTTTCTTTATTTCATTAAGGATACTCTGGTAAACTTTTATTGTATGGTGTAAGAATACAAAATTAGAAAAGGAAGAAGGCAAAACAAATGCAAACCAGGAACACATTAGCAAATTGCCAATCAGGAAACCTGAATGTTGCTGACTGAATACACCTGAAAATCCCATTCACACTCAATTTGGAGGCAATTAGTAGCTGTGCCCTCGGCAAAAGGGAAAGATTTCATTTTCCAAAACACTAAAACTCACCTTGGTCCAGTTGCCTGTTAATTTCTAAGCATGGAATGCCCATTTGGTGTTTTTTTTTTTTATTACATTAAGGACACTCTGGCTAAACTTTTATTGTGTGGTGTAATAATACAAAATTAGAAAAGTAAGAAGGCAAAACAACCGCAAAGCCAGAATACATTTAGCAAATTGCCAAACAAGAAACCCGAATGCTGCTGACTGAATACACCTGAAAATCGCATTCACACTCAATTGGCAGCAATTCGTAGCTGTTCCCTTGGAAAAAGGGTTACATTTCATTTTCCAAAACACAAAAACTCACCTTGGTCCTGTTGCATGTTAATTTCTAAAAATGAAACACCAATTTGCTGTTTTCTTTATTTCATTATGGATACTCCTGCTAAACTTTTTCTTTAATTGTGTAAGAATACAAAATTAGAAAAGGAAGAAGGCAAAACAAATGCAAACCAGGAACACATTAGCAAATTGCCAATCAGGAAACCTGAATGATGCTGACTGAATACACCTGATAATCCCATTCACACTCAATTTGGAGGCAATTCGTAGCTGTGCCCTCAGCAAAAGGGAAAGATTTCATTTTCCAAAACACAAAAACTCACCTTGGTCCTGTTGCATGTTAATTTCCAAAAATGAAACACCAATTTGCTGTTTTCTTTATTTCATTATGGATACTCTGGGTAGCCATTTTATTGTTTGGTGTAAGAGTACAAAATGAGAAAAGGAAGAAGGCAAAACAAATGCAAACCAAGAACACATTTAGCAAATTTTCAATCAGGAAATCTGAATGTTGCTGACTGAATACACCTGAAAATCCCATTCACACTCAATTTGGAGGCAATTCGTAGCTGTGCCCTCGGCAAAAGGGAAAGATTACATTTTCCAAAACAGTAAATCTCACCTTGGTCCAGTTGCCTGTTAATTTCTAAGCATGGAACGCCCATTTGCTGTTTTTTTTTTTTTTATTTCATTAGGGATATTCTGGCTAAACTTTTATTGTATGGTGTAAGAATACAAAATTAGAAAAGGAAGAAGGCAAAACAATTGGAATGCCGAAACACATTTAAGAAATTGCCAATCAAGAAACCTGAATGCTGCTGACTGAATACACCTGAAAATCCCATTCACACTCAATTTGGAGGCAACTCGTAGCTGTCCCCTCGGCAAAAGGGTTACATTTCATATTCCAAAGCACAAAATCACACCTTGGTCCTGTTGCATGTCAATTTCTAAAAATGAAACACCAATTTGCTGTTTTCTTTATTTCATTATGGATACTGTGGCTAGACTTTTTATTGTATGGGGTAAGAATACAAAATTAGAAAAGGAAGAAGGCAAAACAACCGCAAACCCAGAACACATTTAAGAAATTGCCAATCAAGAAACCTGAATGCTGCTGACTGAATACACCTGAAAATCCCATTCACACTCAATTTGGCGGCAATTCGTAGCTGTTCCCTTGGCAAAAGGGTTACATTTCATTTTCCAAAACACAAAAACTCACCTTGGTCCTGTTGCATGTCAATTTCTAAAAATGAAACACCAATTTGCTGTTTTCTTTATTTCATTATCGATACTCTGGCTAAACTTTTTCTTGTATGGTGTAAGAATACAAAATTAGAAAAGGAAGAAGGCAAAACAAATGCAAACCAAGAACACATTTAGCAAATTACCAATTGGGCAACCTAAATGTTGCTGACTGAATACACCTGAAAATCCCATTCACACTCAATTTGCAGGCAATTCTTAGCTGTCCCCTCGGCAAAAGTGTTACATTTCTTTTTCTAATACACGAAAACTCACTTTAGTCGTGTTGCCTGTAGATTTCTTAGCATGAAACGCCAATTTGCACTGTATTTTTATTTCATTTGAACCACTCTGTCTAATTGCTTTTTTGGCTGGTGTCAGGATAGAAAATTTGGAAAAAAGAAGACAAAACAAACGGAAACCCAGACGAGATTTAAGAAATTGCCAATCAAGAAACCAGAATGCTGCTGACTGAATACACATGAAAATCCCATTCACACTCAATTTGGAGGCAATTCGTACCTGTGCCCTCGGAAAAAGGGAAAGATTTCATTTTCCAAAACACAAAAAGTCACCTTGGTCCAGTTGCCCGTTAATTTCTAAGCATGGAACGCCCATTTGCTGTTTTTTTTTTTATTTCATTATGGATACTCTGGCTAAACTTTTATAGTACGGTGTAAGAATACAAAATTAGAAAAGAAAGAAGGCAAAACAAAAGGAATGCCCAAACACGTTTAAGAAATTGCCAATCAAGTAACCTGAATGTTGCTGACTGAATACACCTGAAAATCCCATTCACACTCAATTTGGAGGCAATTCGTAGCTGTGGCCATGGCAAAAGCGAAAGATTTCATTTTCCAAAACAGTAAATCTCACCTTGGTCCAGTTGCCTGTTAATTTCTAAGCATGGAACACCCATTTGCTGTTTTTTTTTTTTATTTCATTAAGGATACTCTGGCTAAACTTTTATTGTATGGTGTAAGAATACAAAATTAGAAAAGGAAGAAGGCAAAACAATTGGAATGCCCATACACATTTAAGAAATTGCCAATCAAGAAACCTGAATGCTGCTGACTGAAATCACCTGAAAATCCCATTCACACTCAATTTGGCGGCAACTCGTAGCTGTGCCCTCGGAAAAAGTGTTACATTTCATATTCCAAAGCACAAAATCACACCTTGGTCCTGTTGCCTGCTAATTGCTAAGAATGAAACGGCAATTTGCAGTTTTTTTTTTATTTCGTTATGGATATTCTGGCTAAACTTTTTCTTGTATGGTGTAAGAATACAAAATTAGAAAAGGAAGAAGGCAAAACAAATGCAAACCAAGAACACATTTAGCAAATTGCCAATCGGGAAACCTGAATGCTGCTGACTGAATACACCTGAAAATCCCATTCACACTCAATTTGGCAGCAATTCATAGCTGTTCCCTTGGCAAAAAGGTTATATTTCATTTTCCAAAACACAAAAACTCACCTTGGTCCTGTTGCATGTTAATTTCCAAAAATGAAACACCAATTTGCTGTTTTCTTTATTTCATTATGGATACTCTGGCTAAACTTTTTATTGTATGGTGTAAGAATACAAAATTAGAAAAGGAAGAAGGCAAAACAAATGGAATGCACAAACACATTTAAGAAATTGCCAATCAAGAAACCTGAATGTTGCTGACTGAATACACCTGAAAATCCCATTCACACTCAATTTGGAGGCAATTCGTAGCTGTGCCCTCGGCAAAAGGGAAAGATTTCATTTTCCAAAACAGAAAAACTCACCTTGGTCCAGTTGCCTGTTAATCTAAGCATGGAACGCCCATTTCCTGTTTTTTTTTTTTTATTTCATTAAGGATATTCTGGCTAAACTTTTATTGTATGGTGTAAGCATACAAAATTAGAAAAGGAAGAAGGCAAATCAAATGGAATGCCCAAACACATTTAAGAAATTGCCAATCAAGAAACCTGAATGTTGCTGACTGAATACACCTGAAAATCCCATTCAGACTCAATTTGGAGGCAATTCGTAGCTGTCCCATCGGCAAAAGTGTTACATTTCATTTTCCAAAAACGAAAACTCACCTTAGTCGTGTTCCCTGTAGATTTCTTAGCATGAAACGCCAATTTGCACTGTATTTTTATTTCATTTTGACCACTCTGTCTAAAGGCTTTATTGGATGGAGTCAATATAGAAAATTTGGAAAGAAAGAAGGCAAAACAAACGCAAACCCACACGACATTTAAGAAATTGCCAATCAAGAAACCTGAATGCTGCTGACTGAATACACCTGAAAATCCCATTCATACTCAATTTGGAGGCAATTCATAGCTGTCCCCTCGGCAAAAGGGTTACATTTCATTTTCCAAAGCACAAATATACACTTTGGTCCTGTTGCCTGCTAATTTCTAAGAATGAAACGGCAATTTGCAGTTTTTTTTATTTTGTTATGGATATTCTGGCTAAACTTTTTAGTGTATGGGGTAAGAATACAAAATTAGAAAAGGAAGAAGGCAAAACAACCGCAAACCCAGAACACATTAGGCAAATTGCCAAACAAGAAACCTGAATGCTGCTGACTGAATACACCTGAAAATCCCATTCACACTCAATTTGGCGGCAATTCCTAGCTGTTCCCTTGGCAAAAGGGTTACATTTCATTTTCCAAAACACAAAAACTCACCTTGGTCCTGTTGCATGTCAATTTCTAAAAATGAAACACCAATTTGCTGTTTTCTTTATTTCATTATCGATACTCTGGCTAAACTTTTTATTGTATGGTGTAAGAATACAAAATTAGAAAAGGAAGAAGGCAAAACAAATGGAATGCACAAACACATTTAAGAAATTGCCAATCAAGAAACCTGAATGTTGCTGACTGAATACACCTGAAAATCCAATTCACACTCAATTTGGCAGCAATTCATAGCTGTTCCCTTGGCAAAAAGGTTATATTTCATTTTCCAAAACACAAAAACTCACCTTGGTCCTGTTGCATGTTAATTTCTAAAAATGAAACACCAATTTGCTGTTTTCTTTATTTCATTATGGATACTCTGGCTAAACTTTTTATTGTATGGTGTAAGAATACAAAATTAGAAAAGGAAGAAGGCAAAACAAATGGAATGCACAAACACATTTAAGAAATTGCCAATCAAGAAACCTGAATGTTGCTGACTGAATACACCTGAAAATCCCATTCACACTCAATTTGGAGGCAATTCGTAGCTGTGCCCTCGGAAAAAGGGAAAGATTTCATTTTCCAAAACAGAAAAACTCACCTTGGTCCAGTTGCCTGTTAATCTAAGCATGGAACGCCCATTTCCTGTTTTTTTTTTTTATTTCATTAAGGATATTCTGGCTAAACTTTTATTGTATGGTGTAAGCATACAAAATTAGAAAAGGAAGAAGGCAAATCAAATGGAATGCCCAAACACATTTAAGAAATTGCCAATCAAGAAACCTGAATGTTGCTGACTGAATACACCTGAAAATCCCATTCAGACTCAATTTGGAGGCAATTCGTAGCTGTCCCATCGGCAAAAGTGTTACATTTCATTTTCCAAAAACGAAAACTCACCTTAGTCGTGTTCCCTGTAGATTTCTTAGCATGAAACGCCAATTTGCACTGTATTTTTATTTCATTTTGACCACTCTGTCTAAAGGCTTTATTGGATGGAGTCAATATAGAAAATTTGGAAAGAAAGAAGGCAAAACAAACGCAAACCCACACGACATTTAAGAAATTGCCAATCAAGAAACCTGAATGCTGCTGACTGAATACACCTGAAAATCCCATTCATACTCAATTTGGAGGCAATTCATAGCTGTCCCCTCGGCAAAAGTGTTACATTTCATTTTCCAAAGCACAAATATACACTTTGGTCCTGTTGCCTGCTAATTTCTAAGAATGAAATGGCAATTTGCAGTTTTTTTTTATTTTGTTATGGATATTCTGGCTAAACTTTTTAGTGTATGGGGTAAGAATACAAAATTAGAAAAGGAAGAAGGCAAAACAACCGCAAACCCAGAACACATTTAGCAAATTGCCAAACAAGAAACCTGAATGCTGCTGACTGAATACACCTGAAAATCCCATTCACACTCAATTTGGCAGCAATTCCTAGCTGTTCCCTTGGCAAAAGGGTTACATTTCATTTTCCAAAACACAAAAACTCACCTTGGTCCTGTTGCATGTCAATTTCTAAAAATGAAACACCAATTTGCTGTTTTCTTTATTTCATTATCGATACTCTGGCTAAACTTTTTATTGTATGGTGTAAGAATACAAAATTAGAAAAGGAAGAAGGCAAAACAAATGGAATGCACAAACACATTTAAGAAATTGCCAATCAAGAAACCTGAATGTTGCTGACTGAATACACCTGAAAATCCCATTCACACTCAATTTGGCAGCAATTCATAGCTGTTCCCTTGGCAAAAAGGTTATATTTCATTTTCCAAAACACAAAAACTCACCTTGGTCCTGTTGCATGTTAATTTCTAAAAATGAAACACCAATTTGCTGTTTTCTTTATTTCATTATGGATACTCTGGCTAAACTTTTTATTGTATGGTGTAAGAATACAAAATTAGAAAAGGAAGAAGGCAAAACAAATGGAATGCACAAACACATTTAAGAAATTGCCAATCAAGAAACCTGAATGTTGCTGACTGAATACACCTGAAAATCCCATTCACACTCAATTTGGAGGCAATTCGTAGCTGTGCCCTCGGAAAAAGGGAAAGATTTCATTTTCCAAAACAGAAAAACTCACCTTGGTCCAGTTGCCTGTTAATCTAAGCATGGAACGCCCATTTCCTGTTTTTTTTTTTTTATTTCATTAAGGATATTCTGGCTAAACTTTTATTGTATGGTGTAAGCATACAAAATTAGAAAAGGAAGAAGGCAAATCAAATGGAATGCCCAAACACATTTAAGAAATTGCCAATCAAGAAACCTGAATGTTGCTGACTGAATACACCTGAAAATCCCATTCAGACTCAATTTGGAGGCAATTCGTAGCTGTCCCATCGGCAAAAGTGTTACATTTCATTTTCCAAAAACGAAAACTCACCTTAGTCGTGTTCCCTGTAGATTTCTTAGCATGAAACGCCAATTTGCACTGTATTTTTATTTCATTTTGACCACTCTGTCTAAAGGCTTTATTGGATGGAGTCAATATAGAAAATTTGGAAAGAAAGAAGGCAAAACAAACGCAAACCCACACGACATTTAAGAAATTGCCAATCAAGAAACCTGAATGCTGCTGACTGAATACACCTGAAAATCCCATTCATACTCAATTTGGAGGCAATTCATAGCTGTCCCCTCGGCAAAAGGGTTACATTTCATTTTCCAAAGCACAAATATACACTTTGGTCCTGTTGCCTGCTAATTTCTAAGAATGAAACGGCAATTTGCAGTTTTTTTTATTTTGTTATGGATATTCTGGCTAAACTTTTTAGTGTATGGGGTAAGAATACAAAATTAGAAAAGGAAGAAGGCAAAACAACCGCAAACCCAGAACACATTTAGCAAATTGCCAAACAAGAAACCTGAATGCTGCTGACTGAATACACCTGAAAATCCCATTCACACTCAATTTGGCGGCAATTCCTAGCTGTTCCCTTGGCAAAAGGGTTACATTTCATTTTCCAAAACACAAAAACTCACCTTGGTCGTGTTGCATGTCAATTTCTAAAAATGAAACACCAATTTGCTGTTTTCTTTATTTCATTATCGATACTCTGGCTAAACTTTTTATTGTATGGTGTAAGAATACAAAATTAGAAAAGGAAGAAGGCAAAACAAATGGAATGCACAAACACATTTAAGAAATTGCCAATCAAGAAACCTGAATGTTGCTGACTGAATACACCTGAAAATCCCATTCACACTCAATTTGGCAGCAATTCATAGCTGTTCCCTTGGCAAAAAGGTTATATTTCATTTTCCAAAACACAAAAACTCACCTTGGTCCTGTTGCATGTTAATTTCTAAAAATGAAACACCAATTTGCTGTTTTCTTTATTTCATTATCGATACTCTGGCTAAACTTTTTATTGTATGGTGTAAGAATACAAAATTAGAAAAGGAAGAAGGCAAAACAAATGGAATGCACAAACACATTTAAGAAATTGCCAATCAAGAAACCTGAATGTTGCTGACTGAATACACCTGAAAATCCCATTCACACTCAATTTGGAGGCAATTCGTAGCTGTGCCCTCGGAAAAAGGGAAAGATTTCATTTTCCAAAACAGAAAAACTCACCTTGGTCCAGTTGCCTGTTAATCTAAGCATGGAACGCCCATTTCCTGTTTTTTTTTTTTTATTTCATTAAGGATATTCTGGCTAAACTTTTATTGTATGGTGTAAGCATACAAAATTAGAAAAGGAAGAAGGCAAATCAAATGGAATGCCCAAACACATTTAAGAAATTGCCAATCAAGAAACCTGAATGTTGCTGACTGAATACACCTGAAAATCCCATTCAGACTCAATTTGGAGGCAATTCGTAGCTGTCCCATCGGCAAAAGTGTTACATTTCATTTTCCAAAAACGAAAACTCACCTTAGTCGTGTTCCCTGTAGATTTCTTAGCATGAAACGCCAATTTGCACTGTATTTTTATTTCATTTTGACCACTCTGTCTAAAGGCTTTATTGGATGGAGTCAATATAGAAAATTTGGAAAGAAAGAAGGCAAAACAAACGCAAACCCACACGACATTTAAGAAATTGCCAATCAAGAAACCTGAATGCTGCTGACTGAATACACCTGAAAATCCCATTCATACTCAATTTGGAGGCAATTCATAGCTGTCCCCTCGGCAAAAGGGTTACATTTCATTTTCCAAAGCACAAATATACACTTTGGTCCTGTTGCCTGCTAATTTCTAAGAATGAAACGGCAATTTGCAGTTTTTTTTATTTTGTTATGGATATTCTGGCTAAACTTTTTAGTGTATGGGGTAAGAATACAAAATTAGAAAAGGAAGAAGGCAAAACAACCGCAAACCCAGAACACATTTAGCAAATTGCCAAACAAGAAACCTGAATGCTGCTGACTGAATACACCTGAAAATCCCATTCACACTCAATTTGGCGGCAATTCCTAGCTGTTCCCTTGGCAAAAGGGTTACATTTCATTTTCCAAAACACAAAAACTCACCTTGGTCCTGTTGCATGTCAATTTCTAAAAATGAAACACCAATTTGCTGTTTTCTTTATTTCATTATCGATACTCTGGCTAAACTTTTTATTGTATGGTGTAAGAATACAAAATTAGAAAAGGAAGAAGGCAAAACAAATGGAATGCACAAACACATTTAAGAAATTGCCAATCAAGAAACCTGAATGTTGCTGACTGAATACACCTGAAAATCCCATTCACACTCAATTTGGCAGCAATTCATAGCTCTTCCCTTGGCAAAAAGGTTATATTTCATTTTCCAAAACACAAAAACTCACCTTGGTCCTGTTGCATGTTAGTTTCTAAAAATGAAACACCAATTTGCTGTTTTCTTTATTTCATTATGGATACTCTGGCTAAACTTTTTATTGTATGGTGTAAGAATACAAAATTAGAAAAGGAAGAAGGCAAAACAAATGGAATGCACAAACACATTTAAGAAATTGCCAATCAAGAAACCTGAATGTTGCTGACTGAATACACCTGAAAATCCCATTCACACTCAATTTGGAGGCAATTCGTAGCTGTGCCCTCGGAAAAAGGGAAAGATTTCATTTTCCAAAACAGAAAAACTCACCTTGGTCCAGTTGCCTGTTAATCTAAGCATGGAACGCCCATTTCCTGTTTTTTTTTTTTTATTTCATTAAGGATATTCTGGCTAAACTTTTATTGTATGGTGTAAGCATACAAAATTAGAAAAGGAAGAAGGCAAATCAAATGGAATGCCCAAACACATTTAAGAAATTGCCAATCAAGAAACCTGAATGTTGCTGACTGAATACACCTGAAAATCCCATTCAGACTCAATTTGGAGGCAATTCGTAGCTGTCCCATCGGCAAAAGTGTTACATTTCATTTTCCAAAAACGAAAACTCACCTTAGTCGTGTTCCCTGTAGATTTCTTAGCATGAAACGCCAATTTGCACTGTATTTTTATTTCATTTTGACCACTCTGTCTAAAGGCTTTATTGGATGGAGTCAATATAGAAAATTTGGAAAGAAAGAAGGCAAAACAAACGCAAACCCACACGACATTTAAGAAATTGCCAATCAAGAAACCTGAATGCTGCTGACTGAATACACCTGAAAATCCCATTCATACTCAATTTGGAGGCAATTCATAGCTGTCCCCTCGGCAAAAGGGTTACATTTCATTTTCCAAAGCACAAATATACACTTTGGTCCTGTTGCCTGCTAATTTCTAAGAATGAAACGGCAATTTGCAGTTTTTTTTATTTTGTTATGGATATTCTGGCTAAACTTTTTAGTGTATGGGGTAAGAATACAAAATTAGAAAAGGAAGAAGGCAAAACAACCGCAAACCCAGACCACATTTAGCAAATTGCCAAACAAGAAACCTGAATGCTGCTGACTGAATACACCTGAAAATCCCATTCACACTCAATTTGGCGGCAATTCCTAGCTGTTCCCTTGGCAAAAGGGTTACATTTCATTTTCCAAAACACAAAAACTCACCTTGGTTCTGTTGCATGTCAATTTCTAAAAATGAAACACCAATTTGCTGTTTTCTTTATTTCATTATCGATACTCTGGCTAAACTTTTTATTGTATGGTGTAAGAATACAAAATTAGAAAAGGAAGAAGGCAAAACAAATGGAATGCACAAACACATTTAAGAAATTGCCAATCAAGAAACCTGAATGTTGCTGACTGAATACACCTGAAAATCCCATTCACACTCAATTTGGCAGCAATTCATAGCTGTTCCCTTGGCAAAAAGGTTATATTTCATTTTCCAAAACACAAAAACTCACCTTGGTCCTGTTGCATGTTAATTTCTAAAAATGAAACACCAATTTGCTGTTTTCTTTATTTCATTATGGATACTCTGGCTAAACTTTTTATTGTATGGTGTAAGAATACAAAATTAGAAAAGGAAGAAGGCAAAACAAATGGAATGCACAAACACATTTAAGAAATTGCCAATCAAGAAACCTGAATGTTGCTGACTGAATACACCTGAAAATCCCATTCACACTCAATTTGGAGGCAATTCGTAGCTGTGCCCTCGGCAAAAGGGAAAGATTTCATTTTCCAAAACAGAAAAACTCACCTTGGTCCAGTTGCCTGTTAATCTAAGCATGGAACGCCCATTTCCTGTTTTTTTTTTTTATTTCATTAAGGATATTCTGGCTAAACTTTTATTGTATGGTGTAAGCATACAAAATTAGAAAAGGAAGAAGGCAAATCAAATGGAATGCCCAAACACATTTAAGAAATTGCCAATCAAGAAACCTGAATGTTGCTGACTGAATACACCTGAAAATCCCATTCAGACTCAATTTGGAGGCAATTCGTAGCTGTCCCATCGGCAAAAGTGTTACATTTCATTTTCCAAAAACGAAAACTCACCTTAGTCGTGTTCCCTGTAGATTTCTTAGCATGAAACGCCAATTTGCACTGTATTTTTATTTCATTTTGACCACTCTGTCTAAAGGCTTTATTGGATGGAGTCAATATAGAAAATTTGGAAAGAAAGAAGGCAAAACAAACGCAAACCCACACGACATTTAAGAAATTGCCAATCAAGAAACCTGAATGCTGCTGACTGAATACACCTGAAAATCCCATTCATACTCAATTTGGAGGCAATTCATAGCTGTCCCCTCGGCAAAAGGGTTACATTTCATTTTCCAAAGCACAAATATACACTTTGGTCCTGTTGCCTGCTAATTTCTAAGAATGAAACGGCAATTTGCAGTTTTTTTTATTTTGTTATGGATATTCTGGCTAAACTTTTTAGTGTATGGGGTAAGAATACAAAATTAGAAAAGGAAGAAGGCAAAACAACCGCAAACCCAGAACACATTTAGCAAATTGCCAAACAAGAAACCTGAATGCTGCTGACTGAATACACCTGAAAATCCCATTCACACTCAATTTGGCGGCAATTCCTAGCTGTTCCCTTGGCAAAAGGGTTACATTTCATTTTCCAAAACACAAAAACTCACCTTGGTCCTGTTGCATATTAATTTCTAAAAATGAAACACCAATTTGCTGTTTACTTTATTTCATTATGGATACTCAGGCAAACCTTTTTATTGTATGGGGTAAGAATACAAAATGAGAAAAGGAAGAAGGCAAAACAAATGCAAACCAAGAACACATTTAGCAAATTGCCAATCCGGAAACCTGAATGTTGCTGACTGAATACACCTGAAAATCCCATTCACACTCAATTTGCAGGCAATTCTTAGCTGTCCCCTCGGCAAAAGGGAAAGATTTCATTTTCCAAAACAGAAAAACTCACCTTGGTCCAGTTGCCTGTTAATTTCTAAGCATGGAACGCCCATTTCCTGTTTTTTTTTTTTTTATTTCATTAAGGATACTCTGGCTAAACTTTTATTGTATGGTGTAAGCATACAAAATTAGAAAAGGAAGAAGGCAAAACAAATGGAATGCCCAAACACATTTAAGAAATTGCCAATCAAGAAACCTGAATGCTGCAGCCTGAATACACCTGAAAATCCCATTCACACTCAATTTGGACGCAACTCGTAGCTGTCCCCTTGGCAAAAGGGTTACATTTCATTTTCCAAAGCACAAATATACACTTTGGTCCTGTTGCCTGCTAATTTCTAAGAATGAAACGGCAATTTGCAGTTTTTTTTATTTTGTTATGGATATTCTGGCTAAACTTTTTAGTGTATGGGGTAAGAATACAAAATTAGAAAAGGAAGAAGGCAAAACAACCGCAAACCCAGAACACATTTAGCAAATTGCCAAACAAGAAACCTGAATGCTGCTGACTGAATACACCTGAAAATCCCATTCACACTCAATTTGGTGGCAATTCCTAGCTGTTCCCTTGGCAAAAGGGTTACATTTCATTTTCCAAAACACAAAAACTCACCTTGGTCCTGTTGCATATTAATTTCTAAAAATGAAACACCAATTTGCTGTTTACTTTATTTCATTATGGATACTCAGGCAAACCTTTTTATTGTATGGTGTAAGAATACAAAATGAGAAAAGGAAGAAGGCAAAACAAATGCAAACCAAGAACACATTTAGCAAATTGCCAATCCGGAAACCTGAATGTTGCTGACTGAATACACCTGAAAATCCCATTCACACTCAATTTGCAGGCAATTCTTAGCTGTCCCCTCGGCAAAAGGGAAAGATTTCATTTTCCAAAACAGAAAAACTCACCTTGGTCCAGTTGCCTGTTAATTTCTAAGCATGGAACGCCCATTTCCTGTTTTTTTTTTTTTATTTCATTAAGGATACTCTGGTTAAACTTTTATTGTAAGGTGTAAGAATACAATCAAATGGAATGCCCAAACACATTTAAGAAATTGCCAATCAAGAAACCTGAATGTTGCTGACTGAATACACCTGAAAATCCCATTCAGACTCAATTTGGAGGCAATTCGTAGCTGTCCCATCGGCAAAAGTGTTACATTTCATTTTCCAAAAACGAAAACTCACCTTAGTCGTGTTCCCTGTAGATTTCTTAGCATGAAACGCCAATTTGCACTGTATTTTTATTTCATTTTGACCACTCTGTCTAAAGGCTTTATTGGATGGAGTCAATATAGAAAATTTGGAAAGAAAGAAGGCAAAACAAACGCAAACCCACACGACATTTAAGAAATTGCCAATCAAGAAACCTGAATGCTGCTGACTGAATACACCTGAAAATCCCATTCATACTCAATTTGGAGGCAATTCATAGCTGTCCCCTCGGCAAAAGGGTTACATTTCATTTTCCAAAGCACAAATATACACTTTGGTCCTGTTGCCTGCTAATTTCTAAGAATGAAACGGCAATTTGCAGTTTTTTTTATTTTGTTATGGATATTCTGGCTAAACTTTTTAGTGTATGGGGTAAGAATACAAAATTAGAAAAGGAAGAAGGCAAAACAACCGCAAACCCAGAACACATTAGGCAAATTGCCAAACAAGAAACCTGAATGCTGCTGACTGAATACACCTGAAAATCCCATTCACACTCAATTTGGCGGCAATTCCTAGCTGTTCCCTTGGCAAAAGGGTTACATTTCATTTTCCAAAACACAAAAACTCACCTTGGTCCTGTTGCATATTAATTTCTAAAAATGAAACACCAATTTGCTGTTTACTTTATTTCATTATGGATACTCAGGCAAACCTTTTTATTGTATGGGGTAAGAATACAAAATGAGAAAAGGAAGAAGGCAAAACAAATGCAAACCAAGAACACATTTAGCAAATTGCCAATCCGGAAACCTGAATGTTGCTGACTGAATACACCTGAAAATCCCATTCATACTCAATTTGCAGGCAATTCTTAGCTGTCCCCTCGGCAAAAGGGAAAGATTTCATTTTCCAAAACAGAAAAACTCACCTTGGTCCAGTTGCCTGTTAATTTCTAAGCATGGAACGCCCATTTCCTGTTTTTTTTTTTTATTTCATTAAGGATACACTGGCTAAACTTTTATTGTATGGTGTAAGAATACAAAATTAGAAAAGGAAGAAGGCAAAACAAATGGAATACCCAAACACATTTAAGAAATTGCCAATCAAGAAACCTGAATGCTGCAGCCTGAATACACCTGAAAATCCCATTCACACTCAATTTGGACGCAACTCGTAGCTGTCCCCTCGGCAAAAGGGTTACATTTCATTTTCCAAAGCACAAATATACACTTTGGTCCTGTTGCCTGCTAATTTCTAAGAATGAAACGGCAATTTGCAGTTTTTTTTATTTTGTTATGGATATTCTGGCTAAACTTTTTAGTGTATGGGGTAAGAATACAAAATTAGAAAAGGAAGAAGGCAAATCAAATGGAATGCCCAAACACATTTAAGAAATTGCCAATCAAGAAACCTGAATGTTGCTGACTGAATACACCTGAAAATCCCATTCAGACTCAATTTGGAGGCAATTCGTAGCTGTCCCATCGGCAAAAGTGTTACATTTCATTTTCCAAAAACGAAAACTCACCTTAGTCGTGTTCCCTGTAGATTTCTTAGCATGAAACGCCAATTTGCACTGTATTTTTATTTCATTTTGACCACTCTGTCTAAAGGCTTTATTGGATGGAGTCAATATAGAAAATTTGGAAAGAAAGAAGGCAAAACAAACGCAAACCCACACGACATTTAAGAAATTGCCAATCAAGAAACCTGAATGCTGCTGACTGAATACACCTGAAAATCCCATTCACAGTCAATTTGGCGACAATTCGTACCTGCTCCCTTAGCAAAAGGGTTAAATTTTATTTTCCAAAACACAAAACTCACCTTGGTCCTGTTGAATGTTAATTTCTAAAAATGAAACACCAATTTGCTGTTTGCTTTATTTCATTATGGATACTCTGGCTAACCATTTTATTGTATGGTGTAAGAATACTAAATTAGAAAAGAAAGAAGGCAAAACAAAATCAAACCAAGAACATAATTAGGAAATTGCCAATCAGGAAACCTGAATGTTGCTGACTGAATACACATGAAAATCCCATTCACATTCAATTTGGAGGTAATTCGTAGCTGTCCCTTCCGCAATAGTGTTACATTTCATTTTCTAAAACACAAAAACTCACCTTAGTCGTGTTGCCTGTAGATTTCTTAGCATGAAACGCCAATTTGCACTACATTTCTATTGCATTTTGACCACTCTGTCTAAAGGCTTTTTTGGATGGTGTCAGGTTAGAAAATTTCAAAAGAAAAAAGGCAAAACACACACAAACCCAGACGACATTTAAGAAATTGCCAATCAAGAAACCTGAATGCTGCTGACTGAATACGCCTGAAAATCCCATTCACACTCAATTTGGCGGCAACTCGTAGCTGTCCCCTCGGCAAAAGGGTTACATTTCATTTTCCAAAACACAAAAACTCACCTTGGTCCTGTTGCATGTTAATTTCTAAAAATGAAACACCAATTTGCGGTTTTCTTTATTTCATTATGGATACTCTGGCTAAGCATTTTCTTGTAAGGTGTAAGAATACAAAATTAGAAAAGGAAGAAGGCAAAACAAATGCAAACCAATAACACATTCAGCAAATTGCCAATCAGGAAATCTGAATGCTGCTGACTGAATACACCTGAAAATCCTATTCACACTCAATTTGGAGGCAACTCGTAGCTGTCCCCTCGGCAAAAGTGAAACATTTCTTATTCCAAAACTCCAAAACTTCCCTTAGTCGTGTTGCCTGTAGATTTCTTAGCATGAAACGCCAATTTGCACTGTATTTTTATTTCATTTTGACCACTCTGTCTAAAGGCTTTAGTGGATGGTCAGGATAGAAAATTTGGAAAAAAAGAAAGAAAAACAAACACAAACCCAGAACACATTTACGAAATTGCCAATCGAGAAACCCGAATGCTGCTGACTGAACATACCTGTAAATCCAATTCACACTCAGTTTGGAGGCATTTCGTAGCAGTGCCCTCGGCAAAAGGGTTACATTTCATTTTCCAAAACACAAAAACTCACCTTAGTCGTGCTGCCTGTAGATTTCTTAGCTTGAAACGCCAATTTGCACTGCATTTCTATTTCATTTTGCCCACTCTGTCTAAATGCTTTTGTGGATGGTGTCAGGATAGAAAATTTGGATAGAAAGAAGGCAAAACAAACACAAACCCAGAACACATTTATTAAATTGCCAATCAAGAAACCTGAATACGGCTGACTGAACACACCTGAAAATCCCATTCACACTCTATTTGGAGGCAATTCGTAGATGTTCCCTTGGCAAAAGTGTTACATTTCATTTTCCAAAGCACAAAATCTCACCTTGGGTCTGTTGCCTGCTAATTTCTAAGAATGAAACACCAATTTGCTGTTTTCTTTATTTCATTATGGATACTCTGGCTAAAACTTTTATTGTATGGTGTAAGAATAAAAATTAGCAAAAGGAAGAAGGCAAAACAAATGCAAACCAAGAACACATTTGGCAAATTACCAATCGGGAAACCTGAATGTTGCTGACTGAATACACCTGAAAATCCCATTCACACTCAATTTGGAGGCAACTCGTAGCTATCCCCTCGGCAAAAGAGTTACATTTCACTTTGCAAAACAAAAAAACACACCTTGTTCCTGTTGCCTACTAATTTCAAAGAATGAAACGGCAATTTGCAGTTTTTTTTTATTTCATTATGGATATTCTGGCTAGGCTTTTCATTGTATGGGGTAAGAATACAAAATTAGAAAAGGAAGAAGGCAAAACAACCGCAAACCCAGAGCACATTTAGCAAATTGCCAAACAAGAAACCTGAATGCTGCTACTGAATACACCTGAAAATCCCATTCACACTCAATTTGGCGGCAATTCCAAGCTGTTCCCTTGGCAAAAGGGTTACATTTCATTTTCCAAAACACCAAAACTAACCTTGGTCCTGTTGCATGTTAATTTCTAAAAATGAAACACCAATTTGCTGTTTTCTTTATTTCATTATGGATACTCTGGCTAAACATTTTCTTGTATGGTGTAAGAATACAAAATTAGAAAAGGAAGAAGGCAAAACAAATGCAAACCAAGATCATATTTAGCAAATTGCCAATCAGGAAACCTGAATGTTGCCGACTGAATACACTTGAAAATCCCATTCATACTCAATTTGCAGGCAATTCTTAGCTGTCCCCTCGGGAAAAGTGTTACATTTCATTTTCTAAAACACGAAAACTCACCTTAGTCATGTTGCCTGTAGATTTCTTAGCATGAAACACCAATTTGCACTGTATTTTTATTTCATTTTGACCACTCTGTCTAAAGGCTTTATTGGATGCAGTCAGGATAGAAAATTTGGAAAGAAAGAAGGCAAAACAAACGCAAACCCACACGACATTTAAGAAATTGCCAATCAAGAAAACTGAATGCTGCTGACTGAATACACCTGAAAATCCCATTCACACTCAATTTGCAGGCAATTCATAGCTGTCCCCTCGGCAAAAGGGTTACATTTCATTTTCCAAAGCACAAAAATACACCTTGGTCCTGTTGCCTGCTAATTTCTAAGAATGAAACGGCAATTTGCAGTTTTTTTTTTTATTTTGTTATGGATATTCTGGCTAAACTTTTTATTGTATGGTGTAAGAATACAAAATGAGAAAAGGAAGAAGGCAAAACAACCGCAAACCCAGAAGACATTTAGCAAATTGCCAAACAAGAAACCTGAATGCTGCTTACTGAATACACCTGAAAATCCCATTCACACTCAATTTGGCGGCAATTCCAAGCTGTTCCCTTGGCAAAAGGGTTACATTTCATTTTCCAAAACACAAAAACTCACCTTGGTCCTGTTGAATGTTAATTTCTAAAAATGAAACACCAATTTGCTGTTTTCTTTATTTCATTATGGATACTCAGGCAAACCTTTTTATTGTATGGTGTAAGAATACAAAATGAGAAAAGGAAGAAGGCAAAACAAATGCAAACCAAGAACACATTTGGCAAATTACCAATCGGGAAACCTGAATGTTGCTGACTGAATACACCTGAAAATCCCATTCACACTCAATTTGGAGGCAATTCGTAGCTGTGCCCTCGGCAAAAGGGAAAGATATCATTTTCCAAAACAGAAAAACTCACCTTGGTCCAGTTGCCTGTTAATTACTAAGCAGGGAACGCCCATTTCCTGTTTTTTTTTTTTTTATTTCATTAAGGATACTCTGGCTAAACTTTTATTGTATGGTGTAAGAATACAAAATTAGAAAAGGAAGAAGGCAAATCAAATGGAATGCCCAAAGAAATTTAAGAAATTGCCATTCAAGAAACCTGAATGTTGCTGACTGAATACACCTGAAAATCCCATTCACACTCAATTTGCAGGCAATTCATAGCTGTCCCCTTGGCAAAAGTGTTACATTTCATTTTCTAAATCACGAAAACTCACCTTAGTCGTGTTGCATGTTAATTTCTAAAAATGAAACACCAATTTGCACTACATTTCTATTTCATTTTGACCACTCTGTCTAAAGGCTTTTTTGGATGGTGTCAGGATAGAATATTTGGAAAGAAAGAAGACAAAACCAACACAAACCCAGACTACATTTCAGAATTGCCAATCAAGAAACCTGAATGCTGCTGACTGAATACACCTGAAAATCCCATTCACACTCAGTTTGGAGGCAACTCGGAGCTGCCCCCTCGGCAAAAGGGTTACATTTCATTTTCCAAAGCACAAAAAAACACACCTTTTTCCTGTTTCCTGCTAATTTCTAAGAATGTAACGGCAATTTGCAGTTTTTTTTTTTATTTCATTATGGATGTTCTGGCTAAACATTTTATTGTAAGGGGTAAGAATACAAAATTAGAAAAGAAGAAGGCAAAACAACCCCATACCCTGAACACATTTTGCAAATTGCCAAACAAGAAACCCTAATGCTGCTGACTGAATACACATGAAAATCCAATTCACACTCAATTTGGCGGCAATTCGTAGCTGTTCCCTTGGCAAAAGGGTTACATGTCATTTTCCAAAACACAAAAACTCACCTTGGTTCTGTTGCATGTTAATTTCTAAAAATGAAACACGAATTTGCTGTTTTCTTTATTTCATTATGGATACTCTGGCTAACCTTTTTTTGTATGGGGTAAGAATACAAAATTAGAAAAGGAAGAAGGCAAAACAAATGCAAACCAAGAACACATTTAGCAAATTGCCAATCCGGAAACCTGAATGTTCCTGACTGAATACACCTGAAAAACCCATTCACACTCAATTTGCAGGCAATTCTTAGCTGTCCCCTTGGCAAAGGTGTTACATTTCATTTTCCAAAACACGAAAACACACCTTAGTCATGTTGCCAGTAGATTTCTTAGCATGAAACGATAATTTGCACTGTATTTTTATTTCATTTTGACCACTCTGTCTAAAGGCTTTATTGGATGGAGTCAATATAGAAAATTTGGAAAGAAAGAAGGCAAAACATACGCAAACCCACACGACATTTAAGAAATTGCCAATCAAGAAACCTGAATGCTGCTGACTGAATACACCTGAAAATCCCATTCACACTCAATTTGGAGGCAATTCGTAGCTGTCCCCTTGGCAAAAGTGTTACATTTCATTTTCTAAAACACGAAAACTCACCTTAGTCGTGTTCCCTGTAGATTTCTTAGCATGAAACGCACATTTGCACTGTATTTTTATTTCATTTTGACCACTCTGTCTACAGGCTTTTATGGATGGTGTCAGGATATAAAATTTGGAAAGAAAGAAGGCAAAACAAACGCAAACCCACACGACATTTAAGAAATTGCCAATCAAGAAACCTGAATGCTGCTGACTGAATACACCTGAAAATCCCATTCATACTCAATTTGGAGGCAATTCATAGCTGTCCCCTCGGCAAAAGTGTTACATTTCATTTTCTAAAACACGAAAACTCACCTTAGTCGTGTTGCCTGTAGATTTCTTAGCATGAAACGCCAATTTGCACTGTTTTTTTATTTCATTTTGACCACTCTGTCTAAAGGCTTTTTTGGATGGTATCAGGATAGAATATTTGGAAAGAAAGAAGACAAAACAAACGCAAACCCAGACTATATTTAAGAATTGCCAATCAAGAAACCTGAATGCTGCTGACTGAATACACCTGAAAATCCCATTCACACTCAATTTGGAGGCAACTCGGAGCTGCCCCTCGGCAAAAGGGTTACATTTCATTTTCCAAAGCACAAAAAAACACACCTTTTTCCTGTTGCCTGCTAATTTCTAAGTATGTAACGCCAATTTGCAGGGTTTTTTTTTTATTTCATTATGGATATTCTGGCTAGGCTTTTCATTGTATGGGGTAAGAATACAAAATTAGAAAAGGAAGAAGGCAAAACAACCGCAAACCCAGAACACATTTAGTAAATTGCCAAACAAGAAACCTGAATGCTGCTGACTGAATACACCTGAAAATCCCATTCACACTCAATTTGGCGGCAATTCATAGCTGTTCCCTTGGCAAAAGGGTTACATTTCATTTTCCATAACACAAAAACTCACCTTGGTCCTGTTGCATGTTAATTTCTAAAAATGAAACACCAATTTGCTGTTTTCTTTATTTCCTTATGGATACTCTTTCTAAACATTTTCTTGTATGGTATAAGAATACAAAATTAGAAAAGGAAGAAAGCAAAACAAATGCAAATGAAGAACACATTTAGCAAATTACCAATGGGGAAACCTGAATGCTGCTGACTGAATACACCTGAAAATACCATTCACACTCAATTTGCAGGCAATTCGTAGCTGTCCTCTCGGCAAAAGTGTTACATTTCATTTTCCAAAGCACAAAAACACACCTTGGTCCTGTTGCCTGCTAATTTCTAACAATGAAACGGCAATTTGCACTGTATTTTTATTTCATTTTGACCACTCTGTCTAAAGGCTTTTTTGGATGGTTTCAGGATATAAAATTTTAAAAGAAAAAAGGCAAAACAAATGCAAACACAGACGACATTTAAAAAATTGCCAACCAAGAAACCTGAATGCTGCTGACTGAATACACCTGAAAATCCCATTCACACTCAATTTGGAGGCAACTCGTAGCTGTCCCCGAGGCAAAGGGGTTACATTTCATTTTCCAAGCACAGAAACAAACCTTGGTCCTCTTGCATGTTAATTTCTAAAAATGAAACAACAATATGCTGTTTTCTTTATTTCATTATGGATACTCTGGTTAACCTTTTTATTGTATGGTGTAAGAATACAAAATTAGAAAAGGAAGAAAGCAAAATAAATGCAAATGAACAACACATTTAGCAAATTACCAATGGGGAAACCTGAATGTTGCTGACTGAATACACCTGAAAATCCCATTCACACTCAATTTGCAGGCAATTCGTAGCTGTCCCCTCGGCAAAAGTGTTACATTTCATTTTCTAAAACACGAAAACTCACCTTAGTCGTGTTGCCTGTAGATTTCTTTACATGAAACGCCAATTTGCACTGTATTTTAATTTCATTTTGACCACTCTGTCTAAAGGCTTTATTGGATGGAGTCAGGATAGAAAATTTGGAAAGAAAGTAGGCAAAACAAACGCAAACCCACACGACATTTAAGAAATTGCCAATCAAGAAACCTGAATGCTGCTGACTGAATACACCTGAAAATCCCATTCACACTCAATTTGGAGGCAATTCATAGCTGTCCCCTCGGCAAAAGGGTTAGATTTCATTTTCCCAAGCACAAAAATACACCTTGGTCCTGTTGCCTGCTAATTTCTAAGAATGAAACGGCAATTTGCAGTTTTTTTTTTATTTTGTTATGGATATTCTGGCTAAACTTTTTATTGTATGGGGTAAGAATACAAAATTAGAAAAGGAAGAAGGCAAAACAACCGCAAACCCAGAACACATTTACCAAATTGCCAAACAAGAAACCTGAATGCTGCTGACTGAATACACCCGAAAATCCCATTCACACTCAATTTGGCGGCAATTCCTAGCTGTTCCCTTGGCAAAAGGGTTACATTTCATTTTCCAAAACACAAAAACTCACCTTGGTCCTGTTGCATGTTAATTTCTAAAAACGAAACACCAATTTGCTGTTTTCTTTATTTCATTATGGATACTCAGGCAAACCTTTTTATTGTATGGGGTAAGAATACAAAATGAGAAAAGGAAGAAGGCAAAAAATATGCAAACCAAGAACACATTTAGCAAATTACCAATCGGGAAACCTGAATGCTGCTGACTGAATACACCTGAAAATCCAATTCACACTCAATTTGGAGGCAATTCCTAGCTGTTCCCTTGGCAAAAGGGAAAGATTTCATTTTCCAAAACAGAAAAACTCACCTTGGTCCAGTTGCCTGTTAATTACTAAGCAGGGAACGCCCATTTCCTGTTTTTTTTTTTTTTATTTCATTAAGGATACTCTGGCTAAACTTTTATTGTATGGTGTAAGAATACAAAATTAGAAAAGGAAGAAGGCAAATCAAATGGAATGCCCAAACACATTTAAGAAATTGCCAATCAAGAAACCTGAATGCTGCTGACTGAATACACCTGAAAATCCCATTCACACTCAATTTGGAGGCAATTCATAGCTGTCCCCTCGGCAAAAGTTTAACATTTCATTTTCTAAATCACGAAAACTCACCTTAGTCGTGTTGCCTGTAGATTTCTTGGCATGAAACGCCAATTTGCACTGTATTTTTATTTCATTTTTCCACTCTATCTAAAGGCTTTTATGGATGGTGTCAGGATATAAAATTTGGAAAGAAAGAAGGCAAAACAAACGCAAACCCACATGACATTTAAGAAATTGCCAATCAAGAAACCTGAATGCTGCTGACTGAATACACCTGAAAATCCCATTCATACTCAATTAGGAGGCAATTCATAGCTGTCCCCTCGGCAAAAGTGTTACATTTCATTTTCTAAAACACGAAAACTCACCTTAGTCGTGTTGCCTGTAGATTTCTTAGCATGAAACGCCAATTTGCACTACATTTCTATTTCATTTTGACCACTCTGTCTAAAGGCTTTTTTGGATGGTGTCAGGATAGAATATTTGGAAAGAAAGAAGACACAACAAACACAAACCCAGACTACATTTCAGAATTGCCAATCAAGAAACCTGAATGCTGCTGACTGAATACACCTGAAAATCCCATTCACACTCAATTTGGAGGCAACTCGTAGCTGCCCCTCGGCAAAAGGGTTACATTTCATTTTCCAAAGCACAAAAAAACACACATTTTTCCTGTTGCCTGCTAATTTCTAAGAATGTAACAGCATTTTGCAGTTTTTTTTTTTTCATTATGGATGTTCTGGCTAAACATTTTATTGTAAGGGGTAAGAATACAAAATTAGAAAAGAAGAATGCAAAACAACCACATACCCAGAACACATTTAGCAAATACCAAACAAGAAACCCGAATGCTGCTGACTGAATACACCTGAAAATCCCATTCTCACTCAATTTGGCGGCAATTCGTAGCTGTTCGCTTGGCAAAAGGGTTACATTTCATTTTCCAACACGCAAAAACTCACCTTGGTTCTGTTGCATGATAATTTCTAAAAATGAAACACGAATTTGCTGTTTTCTTTATTTCATTATGGATACTCTGGCTTACCTTTTTATTGTATGGTGTCAGAATACAAAATTAGAAAAGGAAGAAGGCAAAACAAATGCAAACCAAGAACACATTTAGCAAATTGCCAATCAGGAAACCTGAATGCTGCTGACTGAATACACCTGAAAATCCCATTCACACTCAATTTGCAGGCAATTCTTAGCTGTCCCCTCGGCAAAAGTGTTACATTTCATTTTCCAAAACACGAAAACTCACCTTAGTCGTGTTGCCTGTAGATTTCTTAGCATGAAACGCCAATTTGCACTGTATTTTTATTTCATTTTGACCACTCTTTCTAAAGGCTTTATTGGATGGAGTCAGGTTAGAAAATTTCAAAAGAAAGAAGGCAAAACACACACAAACCCAGACGACATTTAAGAAATTGCCAATCAAGAAACCTGAATGCTGCTGACTGAATACACCTGAAAATCCCATTCACACTCAATTTGGAGGCAACTCGTAGCTGTCCCCTCGGCAAAAGGGTTACATTTCATTTTCCAAAACACAAAAACTCACCTTGGTCCTGTTGCATGTTAATTTCTAAAAGTGAAACACCAATATGCGGTTTTCTTTATTTCATTATGGATACTCTGGCTAAGCATTTTCTTGTAAGGTGTAAAAATACAAAATTAGAAAAGGAAGAAGGCAAAACAAATGCAAACCAATAACACATTCTGCAAATTGCCAATCAGGAATCCTGAATGCTGCTGACTGAATACACCTGAAAATCCCATTCACACTCAATTTGGAGGCAACTCGTAGCTGTCCCCTCGGCAAAAGTGAAACATTTCTTTTTCCAGAATTCCAAAACTACCCTTAGTCGTGTTGCCTGTAGATTTCTTAGCATGAAACGCCAAATTGCACTGTATTTTTATTTTATTTTTACCACACTGTCTAAAGGCTTTAGTGGATGGTCAGGATAGAAAATTTGGAAAAAAAGAAAGAAAAACAAACACAAACCCAGAACACATTTACGAAATTGCCAATCGAGAAACCCGAATGCTGCTGATTGAACATACCTGTAAATCCAATTCACACTCAGTTTGGAGGCAATTCGTAGCAGTGCCCTCGGCAAAAGGGAAACATTTCATTTTCCAAAACACAAAAACTCACCTTAGTCGTGCTGCCTGTAGATTTCTTAGCTTGAAACGCCAATTTGCACTGCATTTCTATTTCATTTTGCCCAATCTGTCTAAACGCTTTTGTGGATGGTGTCAGGATAGAAAATTTGGATAGAAAGAAGGCAAAAGAAACACAAACCCAGAACACATTTATTAAATTGCCAATCAAGAAACCTGAATGCTGCTGACTGAATACACCTGAAAATCCCATTCACACTCAATTTGGAGGCAACTCGTAGCTGTGCCCTCGGCAAAAGTGTTACATTTCATTTTCAAAGCACAAAAATACACCTTGGTCCTGTTGCCTGCTAATTTCTAAGAATGAAACGGCAATTTGCAGTTTTTTTTATTTCGTTATGGATATTCTGGCTAAATTTTTATTGTATGGGGTAAGAATACAAAATTAGAAAAGGAAGAAGGCAAAACAAACGCAAACCCAGAACACATTTAGCAAATTGCCAAACAAGAAACTTGAATGCTGCTGACTGAATACACCTGAAAATCCCATTCACACTCAATTTGCAGGCAATTCTTAGCTGTTCCCTTGGCAAAAGGGTTACATTTCATTTTCCAAAACACAAAAACTCACCTTGGTCCTGTTGCATGTTAATTCCTAAAAATGAAACACCAATTTGCTGTTTTCTTTATTTCATTATGGATACTCAGGCAAAACTTTTTATTGTATGGTGTAAGAATACAAAATGAGAAAAGGAAGAAGGCAAAAAATATGCAAACCAAGAACACATTTAGCAAATTACCAATCGGGAAACCTGAATGTTGCTGACTGAATACACCTGAAAATCCCATTCACACTCAATTTGGAGGCAATTCATAGCTGTGCCCTCGGCAAAAGGGAAAGATTTCATTTTCCAAAACAGAAAAAGTCACCTTGGTCCAGTTGCCTGTTAATTTCTAAGCATGGAACGCCCATTTCCTGTTTTTTTTTTTTTTTATTTCATTAAGGATACTCTGGTTAAACTTTTATTGTAAGGTGTAAGAATACAAAATTAGAAAAGGAAGAAGGCAAATCAAATGGAATGCCCAAACACATTTAAGAAATTGCCAATCAAGAAACCTGAATGTTGCTGAATGAATACACCTGAAAATCCCATTCAGACTCAATTTGCAGGCAATTCTTAGCTGTCCCCTTGGCAAAAGTGTTACATTTCATTTTCCAAAAATGAAAACTCACCTTAGTCGTGTTGCCTGTAGATTTCTTAGCATGAAAAGTCAATTTGCACTGTATTTTTATTTCATTTTGACCACTCTGTCTAAAGGCTTTATTGGATGGAGTCAATATAGAAAATTTGGAAAGAAAGAAGGCAAAACAAACGCAAACCCACACGACATTTAAGAAATTGCCAATCAAGAAACCTGAATGCTGCTGAATGAATACACCTGAAAATCCCATTCACACTCAATTTGGAGGCAATTCATAGCTGTCCCCTTGGCAAAAGTGTTACATTTCATTTTCTAAAACACGAAATCTCACCTTAGTCGTGTTGCCTGTACATTTCTTAGCATGAAACGCCCATTTGCACTGTATTTTTATTTCATTTTGACCACTCTATCTAAAGGCTTTTATGGATGGTGTCATGATATAAAATTTGGAAAGAAAGAAGGCAAAACAAACGCAAACCCACATGACATTTAAGAAATTGCCAATCAAGAAACCTGAATGCTGCTGACTGAATACACCTGAAAATCCCATTCATACTCAATTTGGAGGCAATTCATAGCTGTCCCCTCGGCAAAAGTGTTACATTTCATTTTCTAAAACACGAAAACTCACCTTAGTCGTGTTGCCTGTAGATTTCTTAGCATGAAACGCCAATTTGCACTGTTTTTTTATTTCATTTTGACCACTCTGTCTAAAGGCTTTTTTGGATGGTATCAGGATAGAATATTTGGAAAGAAAGAAGACAAAACAAACGCAAACCCAGACTATATTTAAGAATTGCCAATCAAGAAACCTGAATGCTGCTGACTGAATACACCTGAAAATCCCATTCACACTCAATTTGGAGGCAACTCGGAGCTGCCCCTCGGCAAAAGGGTTACATTTCATTTTCCAAAGCACAAAAAAACACACCTTTTTCCTGTTGCCTGCTAATTTCTAAGTATGTAACGCAAATTTGCAGTTTTTTTTTTTATTTCATTATGGATATTCTGGCTAGGCTTTTCATTGTATGGGGTAAGAATACAAAATTAGAAAAGGAAGAAGGCAAAACAAACGCAAACCCAGAACACATTTAGCAAATTGCCAAACAAGAAACCTGAATGCTGCTGACTGAATACACCTGAAAATCACATTCACACTCAATTTGGTGGCAATTCATAGCTGTTCCCTTGGCAAAAGGGTTACATTTCATTTTCCAATCACAAAAACTCACCTTGGTCCTGTTGCATGTTAATTTCTAAAAATGAAACACCAATTTGCTGTTTTCTTTATTTCCTTATGGATACTCTGGCTAAACTTTTTCTTGTATGGTGTAAGAATACAAAATTAGAAAAGGAAGAAAGCAAAATAAATGCAAATGAACAACACATTTAGCAAATTACCAATGGGGAAACCTGAATGCTGCTGACTGAATACACCTGAAAATCCCATTCACACTCAATTTGGCGGCAATTCGTAGCTGTTCCCTTGGCAAAAGGGTTACATTTCATTTTCCAAAACACAAAAACTCACCTTGGTTCTGTTGCATGATAATTTCTAAAAATGAAACACGAATTTGCTGTTTTCTTTATTTCATTATGGATACTCTGGCTAACCTTTTTATTGTATGGTGTCAGAATACAAAATTAGAAAAGGAAGAAGGCAAAACAAATGCAAAAGAAGAACACATTTAGCAAATTGCCAATCAGGAAACCTGAATGCTGCTGACTGAATACACCTGAAAATCCCATTCACACTCAATTTGCAGGCAATTCTTAGCTGTCCCCTCGGCAAAAGTGTTACATTTCATTTTCCAAAACACGAAAACTCACCTTAGTCGTGTTGCCTGTAGATTTCTTAGCATGAAACGCCAATTTGCACTGTATTTTTATTTCATTTTGACCACTCTTTCGAAAGGCTTTATTGGATGGAGTCAATATAGAAAATTTGGAAAGAAAGAAGGCAAAACAAACGCAAACCCACACGACATATAAGAAATTGCCAATCAAGAAACCTGAATGCTGCTGACTGAATACACCTGAAAATCCCATTCACACTCAATTTGGAGGCAACTCGTAGCTGTCCCCTCGGCAAAAGGGTTACATTTCATTTTCCAAAGCACAAAAATACACCTTGGTCCTGTTGCCTGCTAATTTCTAAGAATGAAACGGCAATTTGCAGTTCTGTTTATTTCATTATGGATATTCTGGCTAAACTTTTTATTGTATGGGGTAAGAATACAAAATTAGAAAAGGAAGAAAACAAAACAAACGCAAACCCAGAACACATTTAGCAAATTGCCAAACAAGAAACCTGAATGCTGCTGACTGAATACACCTGAAAATCCCATTCACACTCAATTTGAAGGCAATTCTTAGCTGTTCCCTTGGCAAAAGGGTTACATTTCATTTTCCAAAACACAAAAACTCACCTTGGTCCTGTTGCATGTTAATTTCTAAAAATAAAACACCAATTTGCTGTTTTCTTTATTTCATTATGGATACTCAGGCAAACCTTTTTATTGTATGGTGTAAGAATACAAAATGAGAAAAGGAAGAAGGCAAAAAATATGCAAACCAAGAACACATTTAGCAAATTACCAATCGGGAAACCTGAATGTTGCTGACTGAATACACATGAAAATCCCATTCACACTCAATTTGGAGGCAATTCATAACTGTGCCCTCGGCAAAAGGGAAAGATTTCATTTTCCAAAACAGAAAAACTCACCTTGGTCCAGTTGCCTGTTAATTTCTAAGCATGGAACGCCCATTTCCTGTTTTTTTTTTTTTATTTCATTAAGGATACTCTGGCTAAACTTTTATTGTAAGGTGTAAGAATACAAAATTAGAAAAGGAAGAAGGCAAATCAAATGGAATGCCCAAACACATTTAAGAAATTGCCAATCAAGAAACCTGAATGTTGCTGACTGAATACAACTGAAAATCCCATTCAGACTCAATTTGCAGGCAATTCTTAGCTGTCCCCTTGGCAAAAGTGTTACATTTCATTTTCCAAAAACGAAAACTCACCTTAGTCGTGTTGCCTGTACATTTCTTAGCATTAAATGCCAATTTGCACTGTATTTTTATTTCATTTTGACCACTCTGTCTAAAGGCTTTATTGGATGGAGTCAATATAGAAAATTTGGACAGAAAGAAGGCAAAACAAACGCAAACCCACACGACATTTAAGAAATTGCCAATCAAAAAACCTGAATGCTGCTGACTGAATACACCTGAAAATCCCATTCACACTCAATTTGCAGGCAATTCGTAGCTGTCCCCTTGGCAAAAGTGTTACATTTCATTTTCCAAAAACGAAAACTCACCTTAGTCGTGTTCCCTGTAGATTTCTTAGCATGAAACGCCCATTTGCACTGTATTTTTATTTCATTTTGACCACTCTGTCTAAAGGCTTTTTTGGATGGTATCAGGATAGAATATTTGGAAAGAAAGAAGACAAAACAAACGCAAACCCAGACTATATTTAAGAATTGCCAATCAAGAAACCTGAATGCTGCTGACTGAATACACCTGAAAATCCCATTCACACTCAATTTGGAGGCAACTCGTAGCTGCCCCCTCGGCAAAAGGGTTACATTTCATTTTCCAAAGCACAAAAAAACACACCTTTTTCCTGTTGCCTGCTGATTTCTAAGTATGTAACGCAAATTTGCAGTTTTTTTTTTTTATTTCATTATGGATATTCTGGCTAGGCTTTTCATTGTATGGGGTAAGAATACAAAATTAGAAAAGGAAGAAGGCAAAACAACCGCAAACCCAGAACACATTTAGTAAATTGCCAAACAAGAAACCTGAATGCTGCTGACTGAATACACCTGAAAATCCCATTCACACTCAATTTGGCTCCAATTCATAGCTGTTCCCTTGGCAAAAGGGTTACATTTCATTTTCCAAAACACAAAAACTCACCTTGGTCCTGTTGCATGTTAATTTCTAAAAATGAAACACCAATTTGCTGTTTTCTTTATTTCCTTATGGATACTCTGGCTAAACATTTTCTTGTATGGTGTAAGAATACAAAATTAGAAAAGGAAGAAAGCAAAACAAATGCAAATGAAGTACACATTTAGCAAATTACCAATGGGGAAACCTGAATGTTGCTGACTGAATACACCTGAAAATCCCATTCACACTCAATTTGCAGGCAATTCGTAGATGTGCCCTCAGCAAAAGGGAAAGATTTCATTTTCCAAAACAGTAAAACTCACCTGTCGTGTTTCCTGTAGATTTCTTAACATGAAATGCCCATTTGCTGTTTCTTTTTTTTACTTCATTAAGGATACTCTGGCTAAACTTTTATAGTATGAATAGAATACAAAATTAGAAAAGGAAGAAAGCAAAACAACCGCAAACCCAGAACACATTTAGCAAATTGCCAAACATGAAACCTGAATGCTGCTGACTGAATACACCTGAAAATCCCATTCACACTCAATTTGCAGGCAACTCGTAGCTGTCCCCTCGGCAAAAGGGTTACATTTCATTTTCCAAAGCACAAAATCACACCTTGGTCCTGTTGCCTGCTAATTTCTAACAATGATACGGCAATTTGCAGTTTTTTTATTTCATTATGGATATTCTGGCTAAACATTTAATTGTATGGGGTAAGAATACAAAATTAGAAAAGGAAGAAGGCAATGAAACCGCAAACCAAGAACACATTTAGCAAATTGCCAAACAAGAAACCTGAATGCTGCTGACTGAATACACCTGAAAATCCCATTCACACTCCATTTGGCGGCAATTCGTAGCTGTTCCATTGGGAAAAGGGAAACATTGCATTTTCCAAAACACAAAATCTCACCTTGGTCCTGTTGCATGTTAATTTCTAAAAATGAAACACCAATTTGCTGTTTTCTTTATTTCATTATGGATACTCTGGCTAACTTTTTCTTGTATGGTGTAAGATTACAAAATTAGAAAAGGAAGAAGGCAAAACAAATGCAAACCAAGAACACATTTAGCAAATTGCCAATCAGGAAACCTGAATGTTGAGGACTGAATACACCTGAATACCCATTCACACTCAATTTGGAGGCAATTCGTAGCTGTCCCCTCGGCAAAAGGGAAGGATTTCATTTTCCAAAACACGAAAAATCACCTGTCGTGTTGCCTGTAGATTTCTTAGCATGAAACGCCAATTTGCACTGTATTTTTATTTCATTTTGACCACTGTGTCTAAAGGCTTTTTTGATGGTGTCAGGATATAAAATTTGGAAAGAAAAAAGGCAAAACAAAGGCAAACCAAGAACACATTTAGCAAATTACGAATCGGGAAACCTGAATGTTGCTAACTGAATACACCTGAAAATCCCATTCACACTCAATTTGCAGGCAATTCATAGCTGTCCCCTCGGCAAAAGGGTTACATTTCATTTTCCAAAACACAAAAACTCACCTTGGTCCTGTTGCATGTTAATTTCTAAAAATGAAACACCAATTTGCTGTTTTCTTTAATTCATTATGGATACTCTGGCTAAACTTTTTCTTGTATGGTGTAAGAATACAAAATGAGAAAATGAAGAAGGCAAAACAAATGCAAACCAAGAACACATTTAGCAAATTGCAAATCAGGAAACCTGAATGTTGCTGACTGAATACACCTGAAAACACATTCACACTCAATTTGGAGGCAATTCGTAGCTGTGCCCTCGGCAGAAGGGAAAGATTTCATTTTCCAAAACAAGGAAACTCACCTGTCGTGTTGCCTGTAGATTTCTTAGCATGAAACGCCAATTTGCACTGTATTTTTATTTCATTTTGACCACTCTGTCTAAAGGCTTTTTTGGATGGTGTCAGGATATAAAATTTGGAAAGAAAAAACGCAAAACAAACGCAAAACCAGACGACATTTAAGAAATTGCCAATCAAGAAACCTGAATGCTGCTGACTGAATACACCTGAAAATCCCATTCATACTCAATTTGGAGGCAATTCATAGCAGTCCCCTCGGCAAAAGTGTTACATTTCATTTTCTAAAACACGAAATCTCACCTTAGTCGTGTTGTCTGTAGATTTCTTATCACGAAACGCCAATTTGCACTGTATTTTTATTTCATTTTGACCACTCTGTCTAAAGGCTTTTTTGGATGGTGTCAGGATAGAAAATTTGGAAAAACTAAGGCAAAACAAACGCAAACCCAGACGACATTTAAGAAATTGCCAATCAAGAAACCTGAATGCTGCTGACTGAATACACCTGAAAATCCCATTCACACTCAATTTGGAGGCAACTCGTAGCTTTCCCCTCGGCAAAAGGGTTACATATCATTTTCCAAAGCACAAAATCACACCTTGGTCCTGTTGCCTGCTAATTTCTAAGAATGAAACGGCAATTTGCAGGTTTTTTTATGTCATTATGGATATTCTGGCTGAATTTTTTAATGTATGGGGTAAGAATACAAAATTAGAAAAGGAAGAACGCAAATCAACCGCAAACCCAGAACACATTTAGCAAATTGCCAAACAAGAAACCTGATTGTGCTGACTGAATACACCTGAAAATCCCATTCACACTCAATTTGGCGGCAATTCGTAACTGTTCCCTTGGCAAAATTGTTACATTTCATTTTCCAAAGCACAAAAGCACACCTTTGTCCTGTTGTCTGCTAATTTCTAAGAATTAAACGACAATTTGCAGTTTTTTTTTATTTCATTATGGATATTCTGTCTAAATTTTACTGTATGGGGTAAGAATACAAAATTAGAAAAGGAAGAATGCAAAACAAACGCAAACCCAGAACACGTTTAGCAAATTGCCAAACAAGAAACCTAAATGCTGCTGACTGAACGCACCTGAAAATCGCATTCACACTCAATTTGGCGGCAATTCGCAGCTGTTCCCTTGGCAAAAGTGTTACATTTCATTTTCCAAAACACAAAAACTCACCTTGGTCCTGTTGCATGTTAATTTCTGAAAATGAACCACCAATTTGCTGTTTTCTTTTTTTCATTATGGATACTCTGGCTAAACTTTTATTGTATGGTGTAAGAATACAAAATTAG
Organism: Sylvilagus floridanus; assembly: GCA_949820135.1. Taxonomy (NCBI): domain Eukaryota; kingdom Metazoa; phylum Chordata; class Mammalia; order Lagomorpha; family Leporidae; genus Sylvilagus; species Sylvilagus floridanus. The sequence goes on along the minus strand of OX463227.1, from coordinate 164,546,953 downwards.
AAAAGGAAGAAGGCAAAACAAATGCAAACCAAGAACACATTTAGCAAATTGTCAATCAGGAAACCTGAATGTTGCTGACTGAATACACCTGAAAATCCCATTCACACTCAATTTGCAGGCAATTCGTAGCTGTGCCCTCGGCAAAAGGGTTATATTTCATTTCCTAAAACACGAAAACTCACCTTAGTCGTGTTGCCCGTAGATTTCTTAGCATGAAACGCCAATTTGCACTGCATTTCTATTTCATTTTGACCACTCTGTCTAAAGGCATTTTTGGATGGTGTCAGGATAGAAAATTTGGAAAGAAAGAAGGCAAAACAAACGCAAACCCAGACGACATTTAAGAAATTGCCAATCAAGAAACCTGAATGCTGCAGACTGAGTACACCTGAAAATCCCATTCACACTCAATTTGGTGGCAATTCGAAGCAGTTCCCTTGGCAAAAGTGTTACATTTCATTTTCCAAAACACAAAAACTCACCTTGGCCCTGTTGTATGTTAATTTCTAAAAATGAAACACCAATTTGCTGTTTTCTTTATTTCATTATGGATACTCTGGCTAAACATTTTCTTGTAAGGTGTAAGAATACAAAATTAGAAAAGGAAGAAGGCAAAACAAATGCAAACCAAGAACACATTTAGCAAATTACCAATCAGGAATCCTGAATGCTGCTGACTGAATACACCTGAAAATCCCATTCACACTCAATTTGGAGGCAACTCGTAGCTGTCCCCTCGGCAAAAGTGAAACATTTCATTTTCCAAAACAGGAGAAATTCCCTTAGTCGTGTTTCCTGTAGATTTCTTAGCATGAAACGCCAATTTGCAATGTATTTTTATTTCATTTTGACCACTCTGTCTAAAGGCTTTTTTGGATGGTGTCAGGATATAAAATTTGGAAAAAAGAAGGCGAAACAAATGCAAACCCAGGTGGCATTTAAGAAATTGCCAATCAAGAAACCTGAATGCTGCTGACTGAATACACCTGAAAATCCCATTCACACTCAATTTGGAGGCAACTCGTAGCTGTCCCCTCGGCAAAAGGGTTACATTTCATTTTCCAAAGCACAAAAACACACCTTGGTCCTGTTGCCTGCTAATTTCTAAGAATGAAATGGCAATTTGCAGTTTTTTTTATTTCATTATGGATATTCTGGCTAAACTTTTTTTTTTTTTTTTATAAAGCTTTTATTTAAAGAATATAAATTTCCAAAGAACAGCTCATGGACCACAATGGCTCCCCCCCCACACAACTTCCCTCCCTCCCCCACCCTCCCCTTTTCCCGCTCCCTCTCCCCTTCCATTCACATCAAGATTCATTTTCAATTCTCTTTATACACAGGAGATCAATTTAGTACATATTACGTAAAGATTTCAACGGTTTGCCCTCGCATAGAGACACAAAATGATAATACTGTTGGAGTACTAGTTATAGTATTAATTCACAATGTACAGCACATTAAGGACAGAGATCCTACATGATTTTTTTTTTAAAAAAATTGATTAATTGTCTATGCAATTTCCAGTTTAACACCAAGATTTTTTAATCATTTGCAATTATCTTTATATAAAGAAGATCGATTCAATATATACTATGTAAGGATTTCATCAGTTTGCACCCACACAGAAACACAAAGTGTAAAAATACTGTTTCAGTACTAGTAATAGCATCACTTCACATTGGATAACACATTAAGGACAGATCCCTCATGAGACGTAAGTACACAGTGACTCCTGATGTTGATTTAGCAATTTGACACTCTTGTTTATGGCGTCAGTAATCTCCCTAGGCTCTGGTCATGAGTTGCCGAGGCTATGGAAGCCTTTAGGGTTAGCCGACTTCGATCTTATTCCCACAGGGCCATAGTCAAAGTGGAAGTTCTCTCCTCCCTTCAGAGAAAGGTACCTCCTTCTTTGATGGCCCCGTTCTTTCCACTGGGATCTCACTCGCAGAGATCTTTCATTTAGGTCTTCTGTTTTTTCCAGAGTGTCTTAGCTTTCCATGCCTAAAATATTCTCATGGGCTCTTGAGCCAGATCCGAATGCCTTAAGGGCTGATTCTGAGGCCAGAGTGCTATTTAGGACATCTGCCATTCTATGAGTCTGCTGTGTATCCTGCTTCCCATGTTGGATCATTCTCTCCCTTTTTCATTCTATCAGTTAGTATTAGCAGACACTAGTCTTGTTTGTGTGATCCCTTTGACTCTTAGACCTATCAGTGTGATCAATTGTGAGCTGAAATTGATCACTTGCACTAGTGAGATGGCCTTGGTACATGCCACCTTGATGGGGTTGTATTGGAAACCCCTGGCACAATTCTAACTCCATCATTTGGGGCCGTTCCGATTGAGCCTGTCCCAAGTTTTACATCTCCTCCCTCTCTTATTCCCACTCTTATATTTCACAGAGATCACTTTTCAGTTAAAATTTAAACACCTAAGAATAATTGTGTGTTAATTACAGAGTTCAACCTCTAGTACTAGGATAAAGAAAAAAAAATACTACCATGGATAAAGTATTACATTGTACAACAACAGTCAGCACAAGATCTGATCGAGTCACTGTTTCTCATAGTGTCCATTTCACTTCAACAGGTTTCCCCTTTGGTGCTCAGTTAGTCATCACCAATCAAGGGAAACAAATGATATTTGTCTCTTTGGGACTGACTTAATTCACTCAGCATGATGTTTTCCAGATTCCTCCATTTTGTTGCAAGTGACCGGATTTCATTGTTTTTGACTGCTGTATAGTATTCTGTAGAGTACATGTCCCATAATTTCCTAATCCAGTCTACTGTTGATGGGCATTTGGGTTGGTTCCAAGTCTTAGCTATTGTGAATTGAGCCGCAATAAACATTGCTGTGCAGACGGCTTTTTTGTTTGCCAATTTAATTTCCTTTGGGTAAATTCCAAGGAGTGGGATGGCTGGGTTGAATGGTAGGGTTATATTCATGTTTCTGAGGAATCTCCAGACTGACTTCCATAGTGGCTTCACCAGTTTGCATTCCCACCAACAGTGGATTAGTGTCCCTTTTTCCCCACATCCTCTCCAGCATCTATTGTTGGTGGATTTCTGAATGTGAGCCATTCTCACCGGGGTGAGGTGAAACCTCATTGTGGTTTTGATTTGCATTTCCCTGATTGCTAGGGATCTTGAACATTTTTTCATGTGTCTGTTGGCCATTTGGATTTCCTCTTTTGAAAAATGTCTATTGAGGTCCTTGGCCCATCTCTTAAGTGGGTTGTTTGTTTTGATGTTGTGGAGTTTCTTAATTTCTGTGTAGATTCTGGTTATCAACCCTTTATCTGTTGCATAGTTTGCAAATATATTTTCCCATTCTGTCGGTTTCCTATTCACTTTCCTGACTGTTTCTTTTGCAGTACAGAAACTTTTCAATTTGATGCAATCCCAGTAGTTAATTTTGGTTTTCAGTGCCTGTGCTTCTGGGGTCTTTTCCAAGAAGTCTTTGCCAGTACCTATGTCTTGCAGGGTTTCTCCTATGCTCTCTAGTAATTTGATGGTGTCGGGTCGTAGGTTTAAATTTTTAATCCATGTTGAATGGATTTTTGTGTAAGGTGAAAGGTAGGGGTCTTGCTTCATGGTTCTGCACGTGGAAATCCAGTTTTCCCAGCACCATTTATTAAACAGACTGACCTTACTCCAGGGACTGGTTTTGGATCGTTGATCAAATATAAGTTGGCTGTAGGTGTTTGGATTGATTTCTGGAGTTTCTATTCTGTTCCATTGGTCTATCCATCTGTTTCTGTACCAGTACCATGCTGTTTTGATAACAACTGCCCTGTAGTATGTCCTGAAATCTGGTATTGTGATGCCTCCGGCTTTGTTTTTGTTGTACAAGATTGCTTTAGCTATTCGAGGTCTCCTGTGTCTCCATATGAATTTCAGCATCATTTTTTCCAGGTCTGAGAAGAATGTCCTCGGTATCTTGATTGGTATTGCGTTGAATCTGTAAATTGCTTTTGGCAGAATGGACATTTTGATGATATTGATTCTTCCAATCCATGAGCATGGAAGATTTCTCCATTTTTTGGTATCCTCTTCTATTTCTTTCTTTAAGGTTTTGTAATTTTCATTGTAGAGATCTTTAATGTCCTTAGTTAAATTTATTCCAAGGTATTTGATTGTTTTTGTAGCTATTGTGAATGGGATTGATCTTAGCAGTTCTTCCTCAGCCGTGGCATTGTCTGTGTATACAAAGGCTGTTGATTTTTGTGCATTGATTTTATATCCTGCTACTTTGCCATACTCTTCTATGAGTTCCAATAATCTCTTAGTAGAGTTCTTTGGGTCCCCTAAATAAAGAATCATGTCGTCTGCAAAGAGGGATAGTTTGAGTTCTTCCTTCCCAACTTGTATCCCTTTAATTTCTTTTTCTTGCCTAATAGCTCTGGCTAAGACTTCCAGCACTATATTGAATAGCAGTGGTGAGAGTGGGCATCCCTGTCTGGTACCAGATCTCAGTGGAAATGCTTCCAACTTTTCCCCATTCAATAGGATATTGGCCGTGGGTTTTTCATAAATTGCTTTGATTGTATTGAGGAATGTGCCTTCTATACCCAGTTTGCTTAGGGTTTTCATCATGAAAGGGTGTTGAATTTTATCGAATGCTTTCTCTGCGTCTAGTGAGATAATCATATGGTTTTTCTTCTGCAGTCTGTTAATGTGGTGTATCACGTTGATTGTTTTGCGAATATTGAACCATCCCTGCATACCAGGGATGAATCCCACTTGGTCTGGGTGGATGATCTTTCTGATGTGTTGTTGCAGTCTATTGGCCAGAATTTTATTGAGGATTTTTGCATCTATGTTCATGAGGGATATTGGTCTGTAATTCTCTTTCAATGCTGCATCTTTTTCTGGTTTAGGAATTAAGGTGATGCTGGCTTCATAGAAGGAATTTGGGAGAATTCCCTCTTTTTCGATTGTTCTGAATAGTTTGAGAAGAATTGGGGTTAGTTCTTCTTTAAATGTCTGGTAGAATTCAGCAGTGAATCCATCTGGTCCTGAGCTTTTCTTTGTTGGGAGGGCCTTTATTACTGATTCAATTTCTGACTCACTTATGGGTCTGTTTAGGTTTTCTATGTCTTCCTGGTTCAATTTAGGTAGGTTGCATGTGTCCAGGAATCTATCCATTTCTGATAGGTTTCCCTGTTTGCTGGCATACAAGTCCATGTAGTAATTTCTGATGATTCTTTTGATTTCTGTGGTGTCTGTTGTTATATTTCCTTTTTCATCTCTGATTTTACTGATTTGGGTCTTTTCTCTTCTTTTTTTAGTTAGTTGGGCCAATGGGGTGTCAATCTTGTTTATTTTTTCAAAAAACCAGCTCCTCGTTTGGCTGATTTTTTGTAATGTTTTTTTGGATTCAATCCTGTTGATTTCTTCTCTGATTTTGATTATTTCTCTTTTTCTACTAGATTTGGGTCTAGTTTGCTGCAAATTTTCTAAATCCTTGAGATGCATTGAAAGCTCATCTATTTGGTGCCTTTCCAGTTTCTTGATGTAGGCACCTATTGATATAAACTTTCCTCTTAACACTGCTTTTGCTGTATCCCATAAGTTTTGGTATGTTGTGCTGTTATCCTCATTTACTTCCAGAAAATTTTTGATTTCTCTTTTGATTTCTTCAGTGACCCATTGTTCATTCAGGAGCATGTTGTTCAATCTCCATGTGTTTGCATATGCTGTAGGGATTCCTGAGTTGCTAATTTCCAACTTCACTCCCTCATGGTCTGAGAAGTTGCATGGTATGATTTTAATTCTTTTGAATTTGCTGAGACTTGCTTTATGGCCTAATATGTGATCAATCCTAGAGTAGGTTCCATGTGCTGCTGAGAAGAATGTGAATGCTTTCTGTGTAGGATGAAAAGTTCTGTAGATATCTGTTAGATCCATTTGGGCTATAGTGTTGTTTAAATCTACTGTCTCCTTGTTGATCTTCTGTCCTGTCGATCTGTCAATATCTGTGAGTGAAGTATTGAAGTCCCCCAGTACTATTGTGTTGGCGTCTAAGTCTCCCTTTAAGTTTCTTAACAAATTTTTTAAATAAACCTGTGGCCTGTAATTAGGTGCATATACATTGAGAATTGTTATATCTTCCTGTAGTATTGATCCCTTAATCATTATATAGTGCCCCTCTTTGTCTCTCTTAACAGTTTTTGTGTTAAAGTTTATGTAGTCCGATATTAAGATGGTTACACCCGCTCTTTTTTCATTTCTGTTGGCGTGGTATATCTTGTTCCATCCTTTTATTTTCAGTCTGTATGGATCTTCGTTGGAAAGATGTGTTTCTTGTAGGCAGCAAATAGATGGTTTTTGTTCCTTAACCCAATCAGCCAATCTCTGTCTTTTAACAGGACAGTTTAGACCTTTAACATTCAATGTGACTATTGATAAGTGGTAAGTTTGCCCTGCCATTTGCCAGATATTTTCTAATGTATGCTTTGAATTCCCTGTGATCTTTTGCCGTGAGGTTCCCTTCGTTTACCTTCTTTCATGTTGATGGTCGTGTTTCTGTGTTTCTGTGTGTAACACATCTTTAAGTATCTTTTGCAGGGCTGGACGAGTGGCAACAAATTCTTTCAATTTTTGTTTGTTATGAAAGGTCTTTATTTCACCTTCATTCACAAATGAGAGCTTTGCAGGGTATAATATTCTGGGCTGGCAGTTTTTCTCTCTAAGCACCTGGGCTATGTCTCGCCATTCCCTTCTAGCTTGTAGGGTTTCAGTTGAGAAGTCAGCTGTAAGTCTAATTGGAGATCCTCTGAGAGTAATCTGCCGTTTCTCTCTTGCACATTTTAGGATCTTTTCTTTTTGCTTCACTGTGGTGAGTTTAATTACAATATGTCGTGCCGAGGATCTCTTTTGGTCATGTTTATTAGGGGTTCTATGAGCTTCCTGGATTAGGATTTCTCTGTCTTTCTCCAAGCCTGGAAAGTTTTCTGCTAGTATCTCCCTAAAAAGGCCTTCTAATCCTTTCTCCCTCTCCATACCTTCAGGAACACCTAGAACCCGAATGTTGGGTTTTTTAATAGTATCCTGTAAATTCCCGACGATATCTTTTAGTTTTCTAATTTCCTCTTCTTGTCTTTGGTTTGACTGTTTCCTCTCCTGTTCTCTGTCTTCTAGGTCCGATATTCTCTCTTCTGCTTCACCCATTCTGGTTTTAAGGCCCTCAAGATTGCTTGTCACTTGATCTATTGAATTCTTCAATTCATTAAGATTTTTTGTCACTCTCGTAGCTTCTTGTTCTACTAGTTGTTTCATTTCATTTTGATTTCTGCGTAGTGCTTCATTCTCGCGAGAGAGATTTTCTATCTTATCCATTAAGGATTTCTGTAGTTCAAGAATTTGTTTTTGAGAACTTCTTAATGTTCTTATCAATTCTTTGAGATCTGCTTCTTGCATTTCTTCTATCTCATTATCTTCATAATCCTGACTTGGGGTGTCTTTTCCGTTTGGGGTCATCATAGCGTCTTCCTTGATCTTGCTCCCTCGGAATCTGTTTTTATTTGGCATTTTTTTTTTTTTCCCCTCACTCTTTCTCTGGGTTGTCAAGGTAACGGAGTTTGTGTGCGCGGTGTGTTCCCAGTTTTTGGATCCCCTTCAGGTTTCTACAGCCTCGGGTTTTTGGTTCCGTCTGCCTCAGTGATGGGCGGGCGGGCGGGCGGGCGGGTGCGCCTTGTCCCACTGCGTTTAATCTAGCTCGAATTAGCAGGGTGGGTGACGAGAGAGGCTAGTGTCCGTGCAGGCTCGCCTCAATTGTGCTGTTTTCCCCCGTGGGGGGTCTGCTTCCCCCCGCCAGTGTCTCGGGATCCCTGTATCGGCCCCCGTTCAAGCGCTCAGTTCCAATGGCGACTGTGTTCCGCCCGGCTTCCGGTTCAGCCGGCGGGCGCACGCCGTCCCACTGTGTTCAGTCTAGCTCGAGTGAGCAGGGTGGGCAACGAAAGAGGCTAGTGTCCGTGTGGGCTCGCCTCAACTGTGCTGTTTCCCCCGTGGCGTCTGCTTCCCCCCGCCAGTGTCTCGGGATCCCTGTATCGGCTCCCGTTCAAGCGCTCGATTCTAATGGCGACTGTGTTCCGTCCGGTTCCCGTCCCTCCCGGCAGCTCCCGTGCCACTAAGGCACGATTTGCCGTTCGCAAACTTACTTTCCCATAGGTCCTCTGCGTCTCATTCACTGGGTCCGGAAGAATTTCCACTGCATTTTTTTCCGTGAGATTTTTCCTGAGGCTACAGTAACTCTGTTTTTATTAAACTATCTTTTTGCGGACTGCTAGTGCGCGTCCTCACTATTCCGCCATCAAATGCCAACCAAGAACACATTTAGCAAATTGCCAATCAGGAAACCTGAATGCTGCTGACTGAATACACCTGAAAATCCCATTCACACTCAATTTGGCAGCAATTCGTAGCTGTTCCCTTGGCAAAAGGGTTACATTTCATTTTCGAAAACACAAAAACTCACCTTGGTCCTGTTGCGTGTTAATTTCTAAAAATGAAACATCAATTTGCTGTTTTCTTTATTTCATTATGGTTACTCTGGCTAACCTTTTTATTGTATGTTGTAAGAATATAAAATTAGAAAAGGAAGAAGGCAAAACAAATGCAAACCAAGAACACATTTAGCAAATTACCAATGGGGAAACCTGAATGTTGCTGACTGAATACACCTCAAAATCCCATTCACACTCAATTTGGAGGCAATTCATAGCTGTCCCCTCGGCAAAAGTTTAACATTTCATTTTCTAAATCACGAAAACTCACCTTAGTCGTGTTGCCTGTAGATTTCTTAGCATGAAACGCCAATTTGCACTGTATTTTTATTTCATTTTGTCCACTCTGTCTAAAGGCTTTTATGGATGGTGTCAGAATATAAAATTTGCAAAGAAAGAAGGCAAAACAAACGCAAACCCACATGACATTTAAGAAATTGCCAATCAAGAAACCTGAATGCTGCTGACTGAATACACCTGAAAATCCCATTCATACTCAATTAGGAGGCAATTCTTAGCTGTCCCCTCGGCAAAAGTGTTACATTTCATTTTCTAAAACACGAAAACTCACCTTAGTCGTGTTGCCTGTAGATTTCTTAGCATGAAACGCCAATTTGCACTACATTTCTATTTCATTTTGACCACTCTGTCTAAAGGCTTTTTTGGATGGTGTCAGGATAGAATATTTGGAAAGAAAGAAGACACAACAAACACAAACCCAGACTACATTTCAGAATTGCCAATCAAGAAACCTGAATGCTGCTGACTGAATACACCTGAAAATCCCATTCACACTCAATTTGGAGGCAACTCGTAGCTGCCCCCTCGGCAAAAGGGTTACATTTCATTTTCCAAAGCACAAAAAAACACACATTTTTCCTGTTGCCTGCTAATTTCTAAGAATGTAACAGCAATTTGCAGTTTTTTTTTTTTTCATTATGGATGTTCTGGCTAAACATTTTATTGTAAGGGGTAAGAATACAAAATTACAAAAGAAGAAGGCAAAACAACCGCATACCCAGAACACATTTAGCAAATTGCCAAACAAGAAACCCGAATGCTGCTGACTGAATACACCTGAAAATCCCATTCTCACTCAATTTGGCGGCAATTCGTAGCTGTTCCCTTGGCAAAAGGGTTACATTTCATTTTCCAAAACACAAAAACTCACCTTGGTTCTGTTGCATGATAATTTCTAAAAATGAAACACGAATTTGCTGTTTTCTTTATTTCATTATGGATACTCTGGCTAACCTTTTTATTGTATGGTGTCAGAATACAAAATTAGAAAAGGAAGAAGGCAAAACAAATGCAAACCAAGAACACATTTAGCAAATTGCCAATCAGGAAACCTGAATGCTGCTGACTGAATACACCTGAAAATCCCATTCACACTCAATTTGCAGGCAATTCTTAGCTGTCCCCTCGGCAAAAGTGTTACATTTCATTTTCCAAAACACGAAAACTCACCTTAGTCGTGTTGCCTGTAAATTTCTTAGCATGAAACGCCAATTTGCACTGTATTTTTATTTCATTTTGACCACTCTTTCTAAAGGCTTTATTGGATGGAGTCAATATAGAAAATTTGGAAAGAAAGAAGGCAAAACAAACGCAAACCCACACGACATTTAAGAAATTGCCAATCAAGAAACCTGAATGCTGCTGACTGAATACACCTGAAAATCCCATTCACACTCAATTTGGAGGCAACTCGTAGCTGTCCCCTCGGCAAAAGGGTTACATTTCATTTTCCAAAGCACAAAAATACACCTTGGTCCTGTTGCCTGCTAATTTCTAAGAATGATACGGCAATTTGCAGTTCTGTTTATTTCATTATGGATATTCTGGCTAAACTTTTTATTGTATGGTGTAAGAATACAAAATTAGAAAAGGAAGAAAACAAAACAACAGCAAACCCAGAACACATTTAGCAAATTGCCAAACAAGAAACCTGAATGCTGCTGACTGAATACACCTGAAAATCCCATTCACACTCAATTTGCAGGCAATTCTTAGCTGTTCCCTTGGCAAAGGGGTTACATTTCATTTTCCAAAACACAAAAACTCACCTTGGTCCTGTTGCATGTTAATTTCTAAAAATGAAACACCAATTTGCTGTTTTCTTTATTTCATTATGGATACTCTGGCTAAGTATTTTCTTGTATGGTGTAAGAATACAAAATGAGAAAAGGAAGAAGGCAAAAAATATGCAAACCAAGACACATTTAGCAAATTACCAATCGGGAAACCTGAATGTTGCTGACTGAATACACCTGAAAATCCCATTCACACTCAATTTGGAGGCAATTCATATCTGTGCCCTCGGCAAAAGGGAAAGATTTCATTTTCCAAAACAGAAAAAGTCACCTTGGTCCAGTTGCCTGTTAATTTCTAAGCATGGAACGCCCATTTCCTGTTTTTTTTTTTTTTATTTCATTAAGGATACTCTGGCTAAACTTTTATTGTAAGGTGTAAGAATACAAAATTAGAAAAGGAAGAAGGCAAATCAAATGGAATGCCCAAACACATTTAAGAAATTGCCAAACAAGAAACCTGAATGTTGCTGACTGAATACACCTGAAAATCCCATTCAGTCTCAATTTGCAGGCAATTCTTAGCTGTCCCCTTGGCAAAAGTGTTACATTTCATTTTCAAAAAACGAAAACTCACCTTAGTCGTGTTGCCTGTACATTTCTTAGCATGAAATGCCAATTTGCACTGTATTTTTATTTCATTTTGACCACTCTGTCTAAAGGCTTTATTGGATGGAGTCAATATAGAAAATTTGGAAAGAAAGAAGGCAAAACAAACGCAAACCCACACGACATTTAAGAAATTGCCAATCAAGAAACCTGAATGCTGCTGATTGAATACACCTGAAAATCCCATTCACACTCAATTTGGAGGCAATTCGTAGCTGTCCCCTTGGCAAAAGTGTTACATTTCATTTTCCAAAACACAAAAACTCACCTTAGTCGTGTTCCCTGTAGATTTCTTAGCATGAAACGCCCATTTGCACTGTATTTTTATTTCATTTTGACCACTCTGTCTAAAGGCTTTTTTGGATGGTGTCAGGATATAAAATTTGGAAAGAAAGAAGGCAAAACAAACGCAAACCCACACGACATTTAAGAAATTGCCAATCAAGAAACCTGAATGCTGCTGACTGAATTCACCTGAAAATCCCATTCATACTCAATTTGGAGGCAATTCATAGCTGTCCCCTCGGCAAAAGTGTTACATTTCATTTTCTAAAACACGAAAACCCACCTTAGTCGTGTTGCCTGTAGATTTCTTAGCATGAAACGCCAATTTGCACTGTATTTTTATTTTATTTTGACCACTCTGTCTAAAGGCTTTTTTGGATGGTATCAGGATAGAATATTTGGAAAGAAAGAAGACAAAACAAACGCAAACCCAGACTATATTTAAGAATTTCCAATCAAGAAACCTGAATGCTGCTGACTGAATACACCTGAAAATCCCATTCACACTCAATTTGGAGGCAACTCGTAGCTGCCCCCTCGGCAAAAGCGTTACATTTCATTTTCCAAAGCACAAAAAAACACACCTTTTTCCTGTTGCCTGCTAATTTCTAAGTATGTAACGCAAATTTGCAGTTTTTTTTTTTATTTCATTATGGATATTCTGGCTAGGCTTTTCATTGTATGGGGTAAGAATACAAAATTAGAAAAGGAAGAAGGCAAAACAACCGCAAACCCAGAACACATTAAGTAAATTGCCAAACAAGAAACCTGAATGCTGCTGACTGAATACACCTGAAAATCCCATTCACACTCAATTTGGCTGCAATTCATAGCTGTTCCCTTGGCAAAAGGGTTACATTTCATTTTCCAAAACACAAAAACTAACCTTGGTCCTGTTGCATGTTAATTTCTAAAAATGAAACACCAATTTGCTGTTTTCTTTATTTCCTTATGGATACTCTGGCTAAACTTTTTCTTGTATGGTGTAAGAATACAAAATTAGAAAAGGAAGAAAGCAAAAGAAATGCAAATGAAGTGCACATTTAGCAAATTACCAATGGGGAAACCTGAATGTTGCTGACTGAATACACCTGAAAATCCCATTCACACTCAATTTGCAGGCAATTCGTAGCTGTGCCCTCGGCAAAAGGGAAAGATTTCATTTTCCAAAACACTAAAACTCACCTGTCGTGTTTCCTGTAGATTTCTTAACATGAAATGCCCATTTGCTGTTTCTTTTTTTTACTTCATTAAGGATACTCTGGCTAAACTTTTATAGTATGAATAGAATACAAAATTAGAAAAGGAAGAAAGCAAAACAACCGCAAACCCAGAACACATTTAGCAAATTGCCAAACAAGAAACCTGAATGCTGCTGACTGAATACACCTGAAAATCCCATTCACACTCAATTTGGAGGCAACTCGTAGCTGTCCCCTCGGCAAAAGGGTTACATTTCATTTTCCAAAGCACAAAAACACACCTTGGTCCTGTTGCCTGCTAATTTCTAACAATGAAACGGCAATTTGCAGTTTTTTTATTTCATTATGGATATTCTGGCTAAACATTTAATTGTATGGGGTAAGAATACAAAATTAGAAAAGGAAGAAGGCAATGAAACCGCAAACCAAGAACACATTTAGCAAATTGCCAAACAAGAAACCTGAATGCTGCTGACTGAATACACCTGAAAATCCCATTCACACTCAATTTGGCGGCAATTCGTAGCTGTTCCCTTGGCAAAAGGGTTACATTGCATTTTCCAAAACACAAAATCTCACCTTGGTCCTGTTGCATGTTAATTTCTTTTTTTTTTTTATTTTCAGTTATCTTTATTTTTTATTTTTTTCTTTTTTATAATGCTTTTATTTAAAGAATATAAATTTCCAAAATACAGCTTATAGATTACAATGGCTTCCCCCCACATAACTTCCCCCCCACCCGCAACCCTCCCCTTTCCCACTCACTCTCCCCTTGCTTTACATCAAGATTCATTTTCAATTCTCTTTATATACAGAAGATCAGTTTACTATATATTAAGTAAAGATTTCAACAGTTTGCCCTCACATAGCAACACAAAGTGAAAAATACTGTTGGAGTATTAGTTATAGTATTAATTCACAATGTATAGCACATTAAGGACAGAGATCCTACATGATATATTTTTTTAAAAAGTTGATTAATTTTCTAGGCAATTTCCAATTTCACACCAAGATTTTTTTTCATTTTTAATTATCTATATACAGAAGATAGATTCAGTATATACTAAGTAAAGATTTCATCAGTTTGTACCCACACAGAAACACAAAGTGTAAAATACTGTTTCAGTGCTAGTTATAGCATTACTTCACATTGGACAACACATTAAGGACAGATCCACATGAGACATAAGTAAAAATGAAACACCAATTTGCGGTTTTTTTTATTTCATTATGGATACTCTGGCTAAACTTTTTCTTGTATGGTGTAAGAATACAAAATTAGAAAAGGAAGAAGGCAAAACAAATGCAAACCAAGAACACATTTAGCAAATTGCCAATCAGGAAACCTGAATGTTGCTGACTGAATACACCTGAAAACCCATTCACACTCAATTTGGAGGCAATTCGTAGCTGTCCCCTCAGCAAAAGGGTTACATTTCATTTTCCAAAGCACAAAAACACACCTTGGTCCTGTTGCCTGCTAATTTCAAAGAATGAAATGGCAATTTGCAGTTTTTTTTATTTCATTAAGGATATTCTGGCTAAATTTTTATTGTATGGGGTAAGAATACAAAATTAGAAAAGGAAGAAGGCAAAACAAACGCAAACCCAGAACACATTTAGCAAATTGCCAAACAAGAAACCTGAATGCTGCGGACTGAATGCACCTGAAAATCGCATTCACACTCAATTTGGCGGCAATTCGTAACTGTTCCCTTGGCACAAGTGTTACATTTCATTTTCCAAAACACAAAAACTCACCTTGGTCCTGTTGCATGTTAATTTCTAAAAATGAAACACCAATTTGCTGTTTTCTTTATTTCATTATGGATACTCTGGCTATGCTTTTTCTTGTATGGTGTAAGAATACAAAATGAGAAAAGGAAGAAGGCAAAACAAATGCAAACCAAGAACACATTTAGCAAATTACCAATCGGGAAACCTGAATGCTGCTGACTGAATACACCTGAAAATCCCATTCACACTCAATTTGCAGACAATTCCAAGCTGTCCCCTCGGCAAAAGTGTTACATTTCATTTTCTAAAACACGAAAACTCACCTTAGTCGTGTTGCCTGTAGATTTCTTAGCATGAAACGCCAATTTGCAATGTATTTTTATTTCATTTTGACCACTCTGTCTAAAGGCTTTTTTGGATGGTGTCAGGATATAAAATTTGGAAAAAAGAAGGCAAAACAAACGCAAAGCCAGATGACATTTAAGAAATTGCCAATCAAGAAACCTGAATGCTGCTGACTGAATACACCTGAAAATCCCATTCACACTCAATTTGGAGGCAACTCGTAGCTGTCCCCTCGGCAAAAGGGTTACATTTCATTTTCCAAAGCACAAAAACACACCTTGGTCCTGTTGCCAGCTAATTTCTAAGAATGAAACGGCAATTTGCAGTTTTTTTTTTTCTATTTCATTAAGGATATTCTGGCTAAACTTTTTCTTGTATGGTGTAAGAATACAAAATTAGAAAAGGAAGAAGGCAAAACAAATGCAAACCAAGAACACATTTAGCAAATTGCCAATCAGGAAACCTGAATGTTGCTGACTGAATACACCTGAAAACCCATTCACACTCAATTTGGAGGCAATTCGTAGCTGTCCCCTCGGCAAAAGGGTTACATTTCATTTTCCAAAGCACAAAAACCCACCTTGGTCCTGTTGCCTGCTAATTTCAAAGAATGAAACGGCAATTTGCAGTTTTTTTATTTCATTAAGGATATTCTGGCTAAATTTTTATTGTATGGGGTAAGAATACAAAATTAGAAAAGGAAGAAGGCAAAACAACCGCAAACCCAGAACACATTTAGCAAATTGCCAAACAAGAAACCTGAATGCTACGGACTGAATGCACCTGAAAATCGCATTCACACTCAATTTGGCGGGAATTCGTAACTGTTCCCTTGGCACAAGGGTTACATTTCATTTTCCAAAACACAAAAACTCACCTTGGTCCTGTTGCATGTTAATTTCTAAAAATGAAACACCAATTTGCTGTTTTCTTTATTTCATTATGGATACTCTGGCTATGCTTTTTATTGTATGGTGTAAGAATACAAAATTAGAAAAGGAAGAAGGCAAAACAAATGCAAACCAAGAACACATTTAGCAAATTGCCAATCGGGAAACTTGAATGTTGCTGACTGAATACACCTGAAAATCCCATTCACACTCAATTTGGAGGCAATTCTTAGCTAATCCCTTGGCAAAAGGATTACATTTCATTTTCCAAAACACAAAAACTCACCTTGGTCCTGTTGCATGTTAATTTCTAAAAAAGAAACACCAATTTGCTGTTTTCTTTATTTCATTATGGATACTCTGGGTAAACTTTTTCTTGTATGGTGTAAGAATACAAAATGAGAAAAGGAAGAAGGCAAAACAAATGCAAACCAAGAACACATTTAGCAAATTACCAATCGGGAAACCTGAATGCTGCTGACTGAATACACCTGAAAATCCCATTCACACTCAATTTGCAGACAATTCTAAGCTGTCCCCTCGGCAAAAGTGTTACATTTCATTTTCTAAAACACGAAAACTCACCTTAGTCGTGTTGCCTGTAGATTTCTTAGCATGAAACGCCAATTTGCAATGTATTTTTATTTCATTTTGACCACTCTGTCTAAAGTCTTTTTTGGATGGTGTCAGGATATAAAATTTGGAAAAAAGAAGGCAAAACAAACGCAAAGCCAGACGACATTTAAGAAATTGCCAATCAAGAAACCTGAATGCTGCTGACTGAATACACCTGAAAATCCCATTCACACTCTATTTGGAGGCAACTCGTAGCTGTCCCCTCGGCAAAAGGGTTACATTTCATTTTCCAAAGCACAAAAACACACCTTGGTCCTGTTGCCAGCTAATTTCTAAGACTGAAACGGCAATTTGCATTTTTTTTTTTTCTATTTCATTAAGGATATTCTGGCTAAACTTTTTATTGTATGGGGTAAGAATACAAAATTAGAAAAGGAAGAAGGCAAAACAAACGCAAATCCAGAACACATTTAGCAAATTGCCAAACAAGAAACCTGAATGCTGCTGACTGAATACACCTGAAAATCCCATTCACACTCAATTTGGCGGCAATTCGTAGCTGTTCCCTTGGCACAAGGGTTACATTTCATTTTCCAAAACACAAAAACTGACCTTGGTCCTGTTGCATGTTAATCTAAAAACGAAACACCAATTTGCTGTTTGCTTTATTTCATTATGGATACTCTGGCTATCCTTTTTATTGTATGGTGTAAGAATACAAAATGAGAAAAGGAAGAAGGCAAAACAAATGCAAACCAAGAACATATTTAGCAAATTGCCAATCAGGAAACCTGAATGTTGCTGACTGAATACACCTGAAAACCCATTCACACTCAATTTGGAGGCAACTCGTAGCTGTCCCCTCGGCAAAAGGGAAAGATTTCACTTTCCAAATTCTAAAACTCACCTTGGTCCAGTTGCCTGTTAATTTCTAAGAATGAAACGGCCATTTGCTGTTTTTTTTTTTTTATTTCATTAAGGATACTCTGGCTAAACTTTTATTGTATGGTGTAAGAATACAAAATTGGAAAAGGAAGAAGGCAAAACAACCGCAAACCCAGAACACATTTAGCAAATTGCCAAACAAGAAACCTGAATGCTGCTGACTGAATACACCTGAAAATCCCATTCACACTCAATTTGGCGGCAATTCGTTGATGTCCCCTCGGCAAAAGGGAAAGATTTCATTTTCCAAAACACTAAAACTCACCTGTCGTGTTGCCTGTACATTTCTTAACATGATACGCCCATTTGCTGTTTCTTTTTTTATTACTTCATTAAGGATACTCTGGCTAAATTTTATAGTATGATGTAAGAATACAAAATTAGAAAAGGAAGAAAGCAAAACAACCGCAAACCCAGAACACATTTAGCAAATTGCCAAACAAGAAACCTGAATGCTGCTGACTGAATACACCTGAAAATCCCATTCCCACTCAATCTGGAGGCAACTCGTAGCTGTCCCCTCGGCAAAAGGGTTACATTTCATTTTTCAAGCACATAAACACACCTTGGTCCTGTTGCCTGCTAATTTCTAACAATGAAATGGAAATTTGCAGTTTTTTTATTTCATTATGGATATTCTGGCTAAACGTTTTATTGTATGGGGTAAGAATACAAAATTAGAAAAGGAAGAAGGCAATGCAACCGCAAACCAAGAATACATTTAGCAAATTGCCAAACAAGAAACCTGAATGCTGCTGACTGAATACACCTGAAAATCCCATTCACACTCAATTTGGCGCAATTCGTAGCTGTTCCCTTGGCAAAAGGGTTCCATTTCATTTTCTAAAACACAAAAACTCACCTTGGTCCTGTTGCATGTTAAATTCTAAAAATCAAACACTAATTTGCGGTTTTCTTTATTTCATTATGGATACTCTGGCTAAGTATTTTCTTGTATGGTGTAAGATTACAAAATGAGAAAAGGAAGAAGGCAAAACAAGTGCAAACCAAGAACACATTTAGCAAATTGCCAATCAGGAAACCTGAATGTTGCAGACTGAATACACCTGAAAACCCATTCACATCAATTTGGAGGCAATTCGTAGCTGTCCCCTCGGCAAAAGGGAAAGATTTCATTTTCCAAAATACGAAAACTCACCTGTCGTGTTGCCTGTAGATTTCTTAGCATGAAACGCCAATTTGCACTGTATTTTTATTTCATTTTGACCACTCTGTCTAAAGGCTTTTTTGGATGGTGTCAGGATATAATATTTAGAAAGAAAATAGGCAAAACAAAGGCAAACCAAGAATACATTTAGCAAATTACCAATCGGGAAACCTGAATGTTGCTAACTGAATACACCTGAAAATCCCATTCACACTCAATTTGCAGGCAATTCATAGCTGTCCGCTCAGCAAAAGTGTTACATTTCATTTTCCAAAACACAAAAACTCACCTTGGTCCTGTTGCATGTTAATTTCTAAAAATGAAACACCAATTTGCTGTTTTCTTTATTTCATTATGGATACTCTGGCTAAACATTTTCTTGTATGGTGTAAGAATAAAAAATGAGAAAATGAATAAGGCAAAACAAATGCAAACCAAGAACACATTTAGCACTTTGCCAATCAGGAAACCTGAATGTTGCTGACTGAATACACCTGAAAACCCATTCACACTCAATTTGGAGGCAATTCATAGCTGTCCCCTCGGCAAAAGTGTTACATTTCATTTTCTAAAACACGAAAACTCACCTTAGTCGTGTTGCCTGTAGATTTCTTAGCATGAAACGCCAATTTGCACTGTATTTTTATTTCATTTTGACCACTCTGTCTAAAGGCTTTTTTGGATGGTGTCAGGATATAAAATTTGGAAAGAAAAAAGGCAAAACAAACGCAAACCCAGACGACATTTAAGAAATTGCCAATCAAGAAACCTGAATGCTGCTGAATGAATACACCTGAAAATCCCATTCACACTCAATTTGGAGGCAATTCATAGCAGTCCCCTCGGCAAAAGTGTTACATTTCATTTTCTAAAACACGAAATCTCACCTTAGTCGTGTTGTCTGTAGATTTCTTATCACGAAACGCCAATTTGCACTGTATTTTTATTTCATTTTGACCACTCTGTCTAAAGGCTTTTTTGGATGGTGTCAGGATAGAAAATTTGGAAAAAAGAAGGCAAAACAAACGCAAAGCCAGACGACATTAAAGAAATTGCCAATCAAGAAACCTGAATGCTGCTGACTGAATACACCTGAAAATCCCATTCACACTCAATTTGGTGGCAATTCGTACATGTCCCCTCGGCAAAAGGGAAAGATTTCATTTTCCAAAACACTAAAACTCACCTGTCGTGTTGCCTGTACATTTCTTAACATGAAACGCCCATTTGCTGTTTCTTTTTTTATTACTTCATTAAGGATACTCTGGCTAAACTTTTATAGTATGATGTAAGAATACAAAATTAGTAAAGGAAGAAAGCAAAACAACCGCAAACCCAGAACACATTTAGCAAATTGCCAAACAAGAAACCTGAATGCTGCTGACTGAATACACCTGAAAATCCCATTCCCACTCAGTCTGGAGGCAACTCGTAGCTGTCCCCTCGGCAAAAGGGTTACATTTCATTTTCCAAAGCACATAAACACACCTTGGTCCTGTTGCCTGCTAATTTCTAACAATGAAATGGAAATTTGCAGTTTTTTTATTTCATTATGGATATTCTGGCTAAACGTTTTATTGTATGGGGTAAGAATACAAAATTAGAAAAGGAAGAAGGCAATGCAACCGCGAACCCAGAACACATTTAGCAAATTGCCAAACAAGAAACCTGAATGCTGCTGACTGAATACACCTGAAAATCCCATTCACACTCAATTTGGCGCAATTCGTAGCTGTTCCCTTGGCAAAAGGGTTCCATTTCATTTTCTAAAACACAAAAACTCACCTTGGTCCTGTTGCATGTTAATTTCTAAAAATGAAACACTAATTTGCGGTTTTCTTTATTTCATTATGGATAATCTGGCTAAGTATTTTCTTGTATGGTGTAAGATTACAAAATGAGAAAATGAAGAAGGCAAAACAAATGCAAACCAAGAACACAGATAGCAAATTGCCAATCAGGAAACCTGAATGTAGCTCACTGAATACACCTGAAAATCCCATTCACACTCAATTTGGAGGCAATTCGTACCTGTGCCCTCAGCAAAAGGGAAAGATTTCATTTTCGAAAACTGTAAATCTCACCTTGGTCCAGTTGCCTGTTAATTTCTAAGCATGGAACGCACATTTGCTGTTTTTTGTTTTTTTATTTCATTAAGGATACTCTGGCTAAACTTTTATTGTATGGTGTAAGAATACAAAATTAGAAAAGGAAGAAGGCAAAACAATTGGAATGCCCATACACATTTAAGAAATTGCCAATCAAGAAACCTGAATGCTGCTGACTGAATACACCTGAAAATCCAATTCACACTCAATTTGGAGGCAACTCGTAGCTGTCCCCTCGGCAAAAGGGTTACATTTCATATTCCAAAGTACAAAATCACACCTTGGTCCTGTTGCCTGCAAATTTCTAAGAATGAAACGGCAATTTTCAGGTTTTTTTATTTCATTATGGATATTCTGTCCAGACTTTTTATTGTATGGGGTAAGAATACAAAATTAGAAAAGGAAGAAGGCAAAACAACCGCAAACCCAGAACACATTTAGCAAATTGCCAAACAAGAAACCTGAATGCTGCTGACTGAATACACCTGAAAATCCCATTCACACTCAATTTGGCGGCAATTGGTAGCTGTTCCCTTGGCAAAAGGGTTACATTTCATTTTCCAAAACACTAAACTCACCTTGGTCCTGTTGCATGTTAATTTCTTTTTTTTTTAATTTTCAGTTATCTTTATTTTTTATTTTTTTCTTTTTTATAATGCTTTTATTTAAAGAATATAAATTTCCAAAATACAGCTTATAGATTACAATGGCTTCCCCCCACATAACTTCCCCCCCACCCGCAACCCTCCCCTTTCCCACTCACTCTCCCCTTGCTTTACATCAAGATTCATTTTCAATTCTCTTTATATACAGAAGATCAGTTTACTATATATTAAGTAAAGATTTCAACAGTTTGCCCTCACATAGCAACACAAAGTGAAAAATACTGTTGGAGTATTAGTTATAGTATTAATTCACAATGTATAGCACATTAAGGACAGAGATCCTACATGATATATTTTTTTAAAAAGTTGATTAATTTTCTAGGCAATTTCCAATTTCACACCAAGATTTTTTTTTCATTTTTAATTATCTATATACAGAAGATAGATTCAGTATATACTAAGTAAAGATTTCATCAGTTTGTACCCACACAGAAACACAAAGTGTAAAATACTGTTTCAGTGCTAGTAATAGCATTACTTCACATTGGACAACACATTAAGGACAGATCCACATGAGACATAAGTAAAAATGAAACACCAATTTGCGGTTTTTTTTATTTCATTATGGATACTCTGGCTAAACTTTTTCTTGTATGGTGTAAGAATACAAAATTAGAAAAGGAAGAAGGCAAAACAAATGCAAACCAAGAACACATTTAGCAAATTGCCAATCAGGAAACCTGAATGTTGCTGACTGAATACACCTGAAAACCCATTCACACTCAATTTGGAGGCAATTCGTAGCTGTCCCCTCGGCAAAAGGGAAAGATTTCATTTTCCAAAATACGAAAACTCAACTGTCGTGTTGCCTGTAGATTTCTTAGCATGAAACGCCAATTTGCACTGTATTTTTATATCATTTTGACCACTCTGTCTAAAGGCTTTTTTGGATGGTTTCAGGATATAATATTTAGAAAGAAAAAAGGCAAAACAAAGGCAAACCAAGAACACATTTAGCAAATTACCAATCGGGAAACCTGAATGTTGCTAACTGAATACACCTGAAAATCCCATTCACACTCAATTTGGAGGCAATTCATAGCTGTGCCCTCGGCAAAAGTGTTACATTTCATTTTCCAAAACACAAAAACTCACCTTGGTCCTGTTGAATGTTAATTTCTAAAAATGAAACACCAATTTGCTGTTTTCTTTATTTAATTATGGATACTCTGGCTAAACTTTTTCTTGTATGGTGTAAGAATACAAAATGAGAAAATGAAGAAGGCAAAACAAATGCAAACCAAGAACACATTTAGCACTTTGCCAATCAGGAAACCTGAATGTTGCTGACTGAATACACCTGAAAACCCATTCACACTCAATTTGCAGACAATTCCAAGCTGTCCTCTCGGCAAAAGTGTTACATTTCATTTTCTAAAACACGAAAACTCACCTTAGTCGTGTTGCCTGTAGATTTCTTACCATGAAACGCCAATTTGCACTGTATTTTTATTTCATTTTGACCACTCTGTCTAAAGGCTTTTTTGGATGGTGTCAGGATATAAAATTTGGAAAGAAAAAAGGCAAAACAAATGCAAACGCAGACGACATTTAAGAAATTGCCAATCAAGAAACCTGAATGCTGCTGAATGAATACACCTGAAAATCCCATTCATACTCAATTTGGAGGCAATTCATAGCAGTCCCCTCGGCAAAAGTGTTACATTTCATTTTCTAAAACAAGAAATCTCACCTTAGTCGTGTTGTCTGTAGATTTCTTATCACGAAACGCCAATTTGCACTGTATTTTTATTTCATTTTGACCACTCTGTCTAAAGGCTTTTTTGGATGGTGTCAGGATAGAAAATTTGGAAAAAAGAAGGCAAAACAAATGCAAACCCAGACGACATTAAAGAAATTGCCAATCAAGAAACCTGAATGCTGCTGACTAAATACACCTGAAAATCCCATTCACACTCAATTTGGAGGCAACTCGTAGCTGCCCCCTCGGCAAAGGGTTACATTTCATTTTCCAAAGCACAAAAACACACCTTGGTCCTGTTGCCTGTTAATTTCTAAGAATGAAATGGCAAATTGCAGTTATTTTTATTTCATTATGGATATTCAGGCTAAAATTTTTATTGTATGGGTTAAGAATACAAAATTAGATAAGGAAGAAGGCAAAACAAACGCAAACCCAGAACACATTTAGCAAATTGCCAAACGAGAAACCTGAATGCTGTGGACTGAATACACCAAAAAATCGCATTCACACTCAATTTTGCGGCAATTCGTAGCTGTTCCCTTGGCAAAAGATTTACATTTCATTTTCCAAAACACAAAAACTGACCTTGGTCCTGTTGCATGTTAATTTCTAAAGTGAAACACCAATTTGCTGTTTTTTTTTATTTCATTATGGATACTCTGGCTAAACTTTTTATTGTATGGTGTAAGAATACAAAATTTTAAAAGGAAGTAGGCAAAACAAATGCAAACCAAGAACACATTTAGCAAATTGCCAATCAGGAAACCTGAATTCTGCTGACTGAATACACCTGAAAATCCCATTCATACTCAATTTGGAGGCAATTCATAGCTGTCCCCTCGGCAAAAGTGTTACATATCATTTTCCAATGCACAAAAACACACCTTGGTCCTGTTGCCTACTAATTTCTAAGAATGAAACGGCAATATGCAGTTTTTTATTATTTCATTATGGATATTCTGGCTAAACTTTTTATTATATGGGGTAAGAATACAAAATTAGAAAAGAAAGAAGGCAAAACAACTGCAAACCCAGAACAGATTTAGCAAATTGCCAAACAAGAAACCTGAATGCTGCTGACTGAATACACCTGAAAATCCCATTCACACTCAATTTGGAGGCAATTCGTAGCTGTGCCCTTGGTAAAAGGGAAAGATTTCATTTTCCAAAACACAAAAACTCACCTTGGTCCAGTTGCCTGATAATTTCTAAGCATGGGACGCCCATTTGCTGTTTTTTTTTTTTATTTCATTAAGGATACTCTAGCTAAACTTTTATTGTATCGTGTAAGAATACAAAATTAGAAAAGGAAGAAGGCAAAACAAATAGAATGCTCAAACACATTTAAGAAATTCCCAATCAAGAAACCTGAATGCTGCTGACTGAATACACCTGAAAATCCCATTCACACTCAATTTGGAGGCAACTCATAGCTTTCCCCTTGGCAAAAGGGTTACATTTCATTTTCCAAAGCACAAAAACACACCTTGGTCTTGTTGCCTGCAAATTTCTAAGAATGAAACGGCAATTTGCAGTATTTTTTTATTTCATTCTGGATATTCTGGCTAAACTTTTTATTGTATGGTGTAAGAATACAAAATTCGAAAAGGAAGAAGGCAAAACAAACGCAAACCCAGAACACATTTAGCAAATTGCCGAACAAGAAACCTGAATGCTGCTGACTGAATGCACCTGAAAATCCCATTCAAACTCAATTTGGCAGCAACTCATATCTGTTCCCTTGGCAAAAGGGTTACATTTCATTTTCCAAAGCACAAAAACTCACCTTGGTCCTGTTGCATGTTAATTTCTAAAAATGAAACACCAATTTGCTGTTTTCTTTATTTCATTATGGATACTCTGGCTAAACATTTTCTTGTATGGTGTAAGAATACAAAATTAGAAAAGGAAGAAGGCAAAACAAATGCAAACCAAGAACACATTTAGCAAATTGCCAATCAGGAAACCTGAATGTTGCTGACTGAATACACCTGAAAATCCCATTCACACTCAATTTGGAGGCAATTCGTAGCTGTCCCCTCTGCAAAAGTGTTACATTTCATTTTCTAAAACGCGACAAATCACCTTAGTCGTGTTGCCTGTAAATTTCTGAGCATGAAACGCCAATTTGCACTGTATTTTTATTTCATTTTGACCACTCTGTCAAAAGGCTTTTTTGGATGGTGTCAGGATATTAAATATGGAAAGAAAGAAGGCAAAACAAATGCAAACCCAGACGACATTTAAGAAATTGCCAATCAAGAAACCTGAATGCTGCTGACTGAATACACCTGAAAATCCCATTCACACTCAATTTGCAGAGAATTCCAAGCTGTCCTCTCGGCAAAAGTGTTACATTTCATTTTCTAAAACACGAAAACTCACCTTAGTCGTGTTGCCTGTAGATTTCTTAGCATGAAACGCCAATTTGCACTGTATTTTTATTTCATTTTGACCACTCTGTCTAAAGGCTTTTTTGGATGGTGTCAGGATATAAAATTTGGAAAGAAAAAAGGCAAAACAAACGCAAACGCAGACGACATTTAAGAAATTGCCAATCAAG
This sequence comes from Sylvilagus floridanus, assembly GCA_949820135.1. Classification (NCBI taxonomy): domain Eukaryota; kingdom Metazoa; phylum Chordata; class Mammalia; order Lagomorpha; family Leporidae; genus Sylvilagus; species Sylvilagus floridanus. The sequence goes on along the minus strand of OX463227.1, from coordinate 164,521,547 downwards.
AAACCTGAATGCTGCTGAATGAATACACCTGAAAATCCCATTCATACTCAATTTGGAGGCAATTCATAGCAGTCCCCTTGGCAAAAGTGTTACATTTCATTTTCTAAAACACGAAATCTCACCTTAGTCGTGTTGTCTGTAGATTTCTTATCACGAAACGCCAATTTGCACTGTATTTTTATTTCATTTTGACCACTCTGTCTAAAGGCTTTTTTGGATGGTGTCAGGATAGAAAATTTGGAAAAAAGAAGGCAAAACAAACGCAAACCCAGACGACATTAAAGAAATTGCCAATCAAGAAACCTGAATGCTGCTGACTGAATACACCTGAAAATCCCATTCACACTCAATTTGGAGGCAACTCGTAGCTGCCCCCTCGGCAAAGGGTTACATTTCATTTTCCAAAGCACAAAAACACACCTTGGTCCTGTTGCCTGTTAATTTCTAAGAATGAAATGGCAAATTGCAGTTATTTTTATTTCATTATGGATATTCAGGCTAAAATTTTTATTGTATGGGTTAAGAATACAAAATTAGATAAGGAAGAAGGCAAAACAAACGCAAACCCAGAACACATTTAGCAAATTGCCAAACGAGAAACCTGAATGCTGTGGACTGAATACACCAAAAAATCGCATTCACACTCAATTTTGCGGCAATTCGTAGCTGTTCCCTTGGCAAAAGATTTACATTTCATTTTCCAAAACACAAAAACTGACCTTGGTCCTGTTGCATGTTAATTTCTAAAGTGAAACACCAATTTGCTGTTTTTTTTTATTTCATTATGGATACTCTGGCTAAACTTTTTATTGTATGGTGTAAGAATACAAAATTTTAAAAGGAAGTAGGCAAAACAAATGCAAACCAAGAACACATTTAGCAAATTGCCAATCAGGAAACCTGAATTCTGCTGACTGAATACACCTGAAAATCCCATTCATACTCAATTTGGAGGCAATTCATAGCTGTCCCCTCGGCAAAAGTGTTACATATCATTTTCCAATGCACAAAAACACACCTTGGTCCTGTTGCCTACTAATTTCTAAGAATGAAACGGCAATATGCAGTTTTTTATTATTTCATTATGGATATTCTGGCTAAACTTTTTATTATATGGGGTAAGAATACAAAATTAGAAAAGAAAGAAGGCAAAACAACTGCAAACCCAGAACAGATTTAGCAAATTGCCAAACAAGAAACCTGAATGCTGCTGACTGAATACACCTGAAAATCCCGTTCACACTCAATTTGGAGGCAATTCGTAGCTGTGCCCTTGGTAAAAGGGAAAGATTTCATTTTCCAAAACACAAAAACTCACCTTGGTCCAGTTGCCTGATAATTTCTAAGCATGGGACGCCCATTTGCTGTTTTTTTTTTTTATTTCATTAAGGATACTCTAGCTAAACTTTTATTGTATCGTGTAAGAATACAAAATTAGAAAAGGAAGAAGGCAAAACAAATAGAATGCTCAAACACATTTAAGAAATTCCCAATCAAGAAACCTGAATGCTGCTGACTGAATACACCTGAAAATCCCATTCACACTCAATTTGGAGGCAACTCGTAGCTTTCCCCTCGGCAAAAGGGTTACATTTCATTTTCCAAAGCACAAAAACACACCTTGGTCTTGTTGTCTGCTAATTTCTAAGAATGAAACGGCAATTTGCAGTATTTTTTTATTTCATTCTGGATATTCTGGCTAAACTTTTTATTGTATGGGGTAAGAATACAAAATTAAAAAAGGAAGAAGGCAAAACAAACGCAAACCCAGAACACATTTAGCAAATTGCCAAACAAGAAACCTGAATGCTGCTGACTGAATACACCTGAAAATCCCATTCACACTCAATTTGGAGGCAACTCATAGCTGTTCCCTTGGCAAAAGTGTTACATTTCATTTTCCAAAGCACAAAAACTCACCTTGGTCCTGTTGCCTGCTAATTTCTAAGAATGAAACGGCAATTTGCAGGTTTTCTTTATTTCATTATGGATATTATGGCTAAACTTTTTATTGTATGGGGTAAGAATACAAAATTAAAAAAGGAAGAAGGCAAAACAAACGCAAACCCAGAACACATTTAGCAAATTGCCAAACAAGAAACCTGAATGCTGCTGACTGAATACACCTGAAAATCGCATTCACACTCAATTTGGCGGCAATTCGTAGCTGTTCCCTTGGCAAAAGGGTTACATTTCATTTTCCAAAACACAAAAATTCACCTTGGTCCTATTGCATGTTAATTTCTAAAAATGAAACACCAATTTGCTGTTTTCTTTATTTCATTATGGATACTCTGGCTAAACTTTTTCTTGTATGGTGTAAGAATACAAAATGAGAAAAGGAAGAAGGCAAAACAACTGCAAACCCGGAACACATTTAGCAAATTGCCAATCAGGAAACCTGAATGTTGCTGACTGAATACACCTTAAAATCCCATTCACACTCAATTTGGAGGCAATTCGTAGCTGTGCCCTCGGCAAAAGGGAAAGATTTCATTTTCCAAAACACTAAAACTAACCTTGGTCCAGTTGCCTGTTAATTTCTAAGCATGCGACGCCCATTTGCTGTTATTTTTTTTTTTTATTTCATTAAGGATACACTAGTTAACCTTTTATTGTATGGTGTAAGAATACAAAATTAGAAAAGGAAGAAGGCAAAATAAATGGATTGCTCAAACACATTTAAGAAATTGCCAACAAGAAACCTGAATGCTGCGGACTGAATACACCTGAAAATCACATTCACACTCAAATTGGAGGCAAGTCCTAGCTGTCCCCTAGGCAAAAGTGTTACATTTCATTTTCCAAAGCACAAAAACTCTTCTTGGTCCTGTTGACGGCTAATTTCGAAAATGAAACACCAATTTGCTGTTTTCTTTATTTCATTATGGATACTCTGGCTAACCTTTTTCTTGTATGGTGTAAGAATACAAAATGAGAAAAGGAAGAAGGCAAAACAAATGCAAACCAAGAACACATTTAGCAAATTGCCAATCAGGAAACCTGAATGTTGCTGACTCAATACACCTGAAAACCCATTCACACTCAATTTGGAGGCAATTCGTACCTGTGCCCTCAGCAAAAGGGAAAGATTTCATTTTACAAAACAGTAAATCTCACCTATCGTGTTGCCTGTAGATTTCTTAGCATGAAACGCCAATTTGCACTGTATTTTTATTTTATTTTGACCACTCTGTCTGAAGTCTTTTTTGGATGGTGTCAGGATAGAAAATTTGGAAAGAAAAAAGGCAAAACAACCGCAAACCCAGACGACATTTAAGAAATTGCCAATCAAGAAACCTGAATGCTGCTGACTGAATACACCTGAAAATCCCATTCACACTCAATTTGGCGGCAATTCATAGCTGTCCCCTAGGCATAAGGGTTACATATCATTTTCCAAAGCACAAAAACACACCTTGGTCCTGTTGCCTGCTAATTTCTAAGAATGAAATGGCAATTTGCAGTTTTTTTTTATTTCATTTGGATATTCTGGCTATACTTTTTATTGTATGGGGTAAGAATACAAAATTAGAAAAGGAAGAAGGCAAAACAAACACAAACCCAGAATACATTTTGCAAATTGCCAAACAAGAAACCTGAATGCTGCTGACTGAATGCACCTGAAAATCGCATTCACACTCAATTTGGCGGCAATTCGTAGCTGTTCCCTTGGCAAAAGGGTTACATTTCATTTTCCAAAACACAAAAACTCTCCTTGGTCCTGTTGCATGTTAATTTCTAAAAATGGAACGCCCATTTCCTGTTTTTTTTTTTTTATTTCATTTAGGATACTCTAGCTAAACTTTTATTGTATGGTGTAAGAATACAAAATTAGAAAAGGAAAAAGGCAAAACAAATGGAATGCTCAAACACATTTAAGACATTGCAAATCAAGAAACCTGTATGCTGCTGAATGAATACACCTGAAAATCCCATTCACACTCAATTTGGAGGCAACTCGTAGCTGTCCCCTCAGCAAAAGGGTTACATTTCATTTTCCAAAGCACAAAAATACACCTTGGTCCTGTTGACTACTAATTTCTAAGAAGGAAACGGCAATTTGCAGTTTTTTTTATTTCATTATGGATATCCTGGCTAAACTTTTTATTGTATGGGGTAAGAATACAAAATTAGAAAAGGAAGAAGGCAAAACAAACGCAAACCCAGAACACATTTAGCAAATTGCCAAACAAGAAACCTGAATGCTGCTGAATGAATACACCTGAAAATCCCATTCACTCACAATTTGGCGGCAATTCGTAGCTGTTCCCTTGGCAAAAGGGTTATATTTCATTTTCCAAAACACAAAACCTCACCTTGGTCCTGTTGCCTGTTAATTTCTATGCATGGAACGCCAATTTGCTGTTTTTATTTTTATTTCTTTATTGATACTCTGGCTAAACTTTTCATTGTATGGTGTAAGAATACAAAATTAGAAAACGAACAAGGCAAAACAAATGCAAACCCAGAACACATTTAGCAAATTGCCAATCAAGAAACCTGAATGTTACTGACTGAATACACCTGAAAATCCCATTCACACTCAATTTGGAGGCAATTCGTAGCTGTGCCCTCGGCAAAAGGGTTACATTTCATTTTCCAAAACACAAAAACTCACCTTGGTCGGGTTGCCTGTTATTTTCTAAGCATGGAACGCCAATTTGCTGCTTTTTTTTTATTTCATTAAGGATACTCTGGCTAAACTTTTATTTTATGGTGAAAGAATACAAAATTAGTAAAGGAAGAAGGCAAAACAAATGGAATGCACGAACACATTTAAGAAATTGCCAATCACGAACCTTGAATGCTGCTGACTGAATACACCTGAAAATCCCATTCACACTCAATTTGGCGCAATTCGTAGCTGTCCCCTCGGCAAAAGGGAAACATATCATTTTCCAAAACACGAAAACTCACCTTAGTCATGATGCCTGTAGATTTCTTAGCATGAAACGCCAATTTGCATTGTATTTTTATTTCATTTTGACCACTCTCTCAAAAGGCTTTTTTGGATGGTGTCAGGATAGAAAATTTGGAAACAAAGAAGGTAAAACAAACGGAATCCCAGAACACATTTAGCAAATAGCCAATCAAGAATCCTGAATGCTGCTGACTGAATACACCTGAAAATCCCATTCACACTAAATTTGGAAGCAATTCGTAGCTGTGCCCTCAGCAAAAGGGAAACATTTCATTTTCCAAAACACGAAAACTCACCTTAGTCATGATGCCTGTAGATTTCTTAGCATGAAACGCCAATTTGCATTGTATTTTTATTTCATTTTGACCACTCTCTCAAAAGGCTTTTTTGGATGGTGTCAGGATAGAAAATTTGGAAACAAAGAAGGTAAAACAAACGGAATCCCAGAACACATTTAGCAAATAGCCAATCAAGAAACCTGAATGCTGCTGACTGAATACACCTGAAAATCCCATTCACACTCAATTTGGAGGCAATTCGTAGCTGTGCCCTCGGCAAAAGGGTTACATTTCATTTACCAAAACACAAAACCTCACTTGGTCCTGTTGCCTGTTAATATCTAAGGATGGAACGCCAATTTGATGTTTTTTTTTGTTTCATTAAGGATACTCTCGCTAAGCTTTTTATTGTATGGGGTAGGAATACAAAATTAGAAAAGGAAGAAGGCAAAACAAACGCAAACCCAGAAGACATTAAGTAAATTGCCAATTAAGAAACCTGAATGCTGCTGACTGAATACACCTGAAAATCCCATTCACACTCAATTTGGAGGCAATTCGTAGCTGTCCCCTCGGCAAAAGGGTTACATTTCATTTTCCAAAACACAAAAACTCACCTTGGTCGGGTTGCCTGTTAATTTCTCAGCTTGGAACGCCAATTTGCTGTTTTTTTTTAATTTCATTGAGGATACTCTGGCTAAACTTTTATTGTATGGTGTAAGAATACAAAATGAGAAAAGGAAGAAGGCAAAACAATGAAAACCAAGAACACATTTAGCAAATTGCCAATCCGGAAACCTGAATGTTGCTGACTGAATACACCTGAAAATCCCATTCACACTCAATTTGGAGGCAATTCATAGCTGTGTCCTCGGCAAAACAGAAGATTTCATTTTCTAAAACACAAAAACTCACCTTGGTCCAGTTGCCTGTTAATTTCTAAGCATGGAACGCCCATTTGCTGTTTTTTTTTTTTTTTATTTCATTAAGGATTCTCTGGCTAAACTTTATTCTTCTGTAAGAACAAAATTAGAGAAGGACGAATGCAAAACAAATGGAATGCCCAAACACATTTAAGAAATTGCCAATCAAGAAACCTGAATGCTGCTAACTGAATACACCTGAAAATCCCATTCACACTCAATTTGGAGGCAACTCGTTGCTGTCCCCTGGGCAAAAGTCTTACATTTCGTTTTCCAAAGCACAAAAACACACCTTGGTCCTGTTCCCTCTAATTTCCAAGAATTGAACGGCAATTTTAAGTTTTTTCTATTTCATTATGGATATTCTGGCTAAACTTTTTATTGTATGGGGTAAGAATACAAAATTAGAAAAGGAAGAAGGGAAAGCAACCTTAAACCCAGAACACATTTAGCAAATTGCCAAACAAGAAACCTGAATGCTGCTGATTGAATACACCTGAAAACCCATTCACACTCAATTTGGAGGCAATTCGTAGCTGTGCCCTCGGCAAAAGAAGAAGATTTCATTTTCCAAATCACAAATATTCACCTTGGTCCAGTTGCATGTTAATTTCTAAAAATGAAACATCAATTTGCTGTTTAATTTATTTCATTATGGATACTCTGGCTAACATTTTTATTGTATGGTGTAAGAATACAAAATGAGAAAAGGAAGAAGGTAAAACAAATGCAAACCAAGGACATATTTAGCAAATTACCAATTGGGAAACCTGAATGCTGCTGACTGAATACACCTGAAAATCCCATTCACACTCAATTTGGAGGCATTTTGTAGCTGTGCCCTCCCCAAAAGGGTTACATTTCATTTTCCAAAACACAAAAACTCACCTTGGTCGTGTTGCCTGTTAATTTCTAAGCATGGAACGCCAATTTCCTGATTTTTTTTTTATTTCATTAAGGATACTCTGGCTAAACTTTTATTGTATGGTGTAAGCATACAAAATTAGAAAAGGAAGAAGGCAAAACAAATGAAATGCGCAAACACATTTAAGAAATTGCCAATCAAGCAACCTGAAGGCTTCTGACTGAATGCACCTGAAAATCCCATTCACACTCAATTTGGAGGCAATTCATAGCTGTGCCCTCTGTAAAAGGGAAAGATTTCATTTTCCAAAACACGAAAGCTCACCTTAGTCGTGTTGCCTGTAGATATCTTAGCATGAAACGCCAATTTGCACTGCATTTTTATTTCATTTTGACCACTCAGTCTAAAGGCTTTTTTCGATGGTGTCAGGATAGTAAATTTGGAAAGAAAGAAGGCAAAAGAAACGCAAACCCACACGACATTTAAGAAACTGCCAATCAAGAAACCTGAATGCTGCTGACTGAATACACCTGAAAATCCCATTTGTAATCAATTTGGAGGCAATCCATAGCTGTCCCCTCGGCAAAAGTGTTACATTTCATTTTCCAAAGCACAAAAACACACCTTGGTCCTGTTGCCTGCTAATTTCTAAGAATGAAACGGCAATTTGCAGTTTTTTTAATTTCATTTTGGATATTCTGGCTAAGCTTTTTATTGTATGGGGTAAGAATACAAAATTAGAAAAGGAAGAAGGCAAAACAACCGCAAACCCAGAACACATTTAGCAAATTGCCAAACAAGAACCCTGAGTGTTGCTGACTCAATACACCTGAAAATCCAATTCACACTCAATTTGGCGGCAATTCGTAGCTGTTCCCTTGGCAAAAGGGTTACATTTCATTTTCCAAAACACAAAAACTCACCTTGGTCCTGTTGCAAGTTTATTTCTAAAAATAAAACACAAATTTGCTGTTTTCTTTATTTCATTATGGATACTCTGGCTAACCTTTTTCTTCTATGGTGTAAGAATACAAAATGTGAAAAGGAAGAAGGCAAAACAAATGCAAACCAAGAACACATTTAGCAAATTGTCAATCAGGAAACCTGAATGTTGCTGACTGAATATACCTGAAAATCCCATTCACACTCAATTTGGAGGCAATTCGTAGCTGTGCCCTCGTCAAAAGTGTTACATTTCATTTTCTAAAACACGAAAACTCAGCTTAGTCTTGTTGCCTGTAGATTTCTTAGCATGAAACGCCAATTTGCACAGTATTTTTATTTCATTTTGACCACTCTGTCTAAAGGCTTTTTTGGATGGTGTCAGGATAGTAAATTTGGAAAGAAAGAAGGCAAAACAAATGCAAACCCAGACGATATTTAAGAAATTGCCCATCAAGAAACCTGAATGCTGCTGACTGAATACACCTGAAAATCCCATTCACACTCAATTTGGAGGCAATTCGTAGCTGTGCCCTCGGCAAAAGGGAAAGATTTCATTTTCCAAAACACAAAAAACCACCTTGGTCCTGTTGCCTGCTAATTTCTAAGAATGAAACGGCAATTTGCAGGTTTTTCTATTTCATTCTGGATACTCTGGCTAAACTTTTTTTTGTATGGGGTAATAATACAAAATTAGAAAAGGACGAAGGCAAAACAACCGCAAACCCAGAACACATTTAGCAAATTGCCAAACAAGAAACCTGAATGCTGCAGATTGAATACACCTGAAAATCCCATTCACACTCAATTTGGCGGCAATTCATAGCTGTTCCCTTGGCAAAAGGGTTACATTTCATTTTCCAAAACACAGAAACTCACCTTGGTCCTGTTGCATGTTAATTTCTAAAAATGAAACACCAAATTGCTGTTTTCTTTATTTCATTATGGATACTCTGGCTAAACTTTTTATTGTATGGTGTAAGAATACAAAATTAGAAAACGAACAAGGCAAAACAAATGCAAACCCAGAACACATTTAGCAAATTGCCAATCAAGAAACCTGAATGTTACTGACTGAATACACCTGAAAATCCCATTCACACTCAATTTGGAGGCAATTCGTAGCTGTGCCCTCGGCAAAAGGGTTACATTTCATTTTCCAAAACACAAAAACTCACCTTGGTCGGGTTGAATGTTATTTTCTAAGCATGGAACGCCAATTTGCTGCTTTTTTTTTATTTCATTAAGGATACTCTGGCTAAACTTTTATTTTATGGTGAAAGAATACAAAATTAGTAAAGGAAGAAGGCAAAACAAATGAAATGCCCACACATTTAAGAAATTGCCAATCAAGCAACCTGAATGCTGCTGACTGAATACACCTGAAAATTCCATTCACACTCATTTTGGCGGCAATTCTTAGCTGTTCCCTTGGCAAAAGGGTTACATTTCATTTTCTAAAACACGAAAACTCACCTTAGTCCTGTTGCCTGCTCTTTTCCAAGAATTAAACGGCAATTTGCAGTTTTTTTAATTTCATTATGGATATTCTGGCTACACTTTTAATGTATGGTGTAAAAATACAAAATTAGAAAAAGAAGAAGGGAAAACAAACGCAAACCCAGAACACATTTAGCAAATTGCCAAACAAGAAACCTGAATGCTGCTGACTTAATGCACCTGAAAATCCCATTCACACTCAATTTGCAGACAACTCGAAGCTGTCCCCTCGGCAAAAGGGTTACATTTCATTTCCCAAAACACAAAAACTCACCTTGTTCCTGTTGTATGTTCATTTCTAAAAATGAAACCCCAATTTGCTGTTTTCTTTATTTCATTATGGATAATCCTGCTAACCTTTTTATTGTATGGTGTAAGAATACAAAATTAGAAAAGGAAGAAGGCAAAACAAATGCAAACCAAGAACACATTTAGCAAATTACCAATTGGGAAACCTGAATGTTGCTGACTGAATACACCTGAAAATCCCATTCACACTCAATTTGCAGGCAATTCGTAGCTGTCCCCTCGGCAGAAGTGTTACATTTCATTTTTAAATCACGAAAACTCACCTTAGTCTTGTTGCCTGTAGATTTCTTAGCATGAAACTCCAATTTGCACTGTATTTTTATTTCACTTTGACCACTCTGTCTAAAGGCTTTTTTGGATGGTGTCAGGATATAAAATTTGGAAAGAAAGAAGGCAAAACAAATGCAAACCAACATGACATTTAAGAAATTGCCAATCAAGAAACCTGAATGCTGCTGACTGAATACACCTGAAAATCCCATTCACACTCAATTTGCAGGCAATTCATAGCTGTCCACTCGGCAAAAGTGTTACATGTCATTTTCCAATGCACAAAAATATACCTTGGTCCTGTTGCCTGCTAATTTCTAAGAATGAAACGGAAATTTGCAGTTTGTTTTATTTCATTATCGATATTCTGGCTAAACTTTTTATTGTATGGGGTAAGAATAAAAAATTAGAAAAGGAAGAAGGCAAAACAAACGCAAACCCAGAACACATTTAGCAAATTGCCAAACAAGAAACCTGAATGCTGCTGACTGAATACACCTGAAAATCCCATTCACACTCAATTTGGCGGCAATTCGTAGCTGTTCCCTTGGCAAAAGGTGTGGTGGAGTGAGAAGGCCATGCCAAGGTGGCCACTGGCAAGCGAGCTTCAGTTACTCAGGAATGGCTTTGAAACCCACCTGGCAATGGAGCCTGCCTGGCAACAGGCTGTGATTGGATGGATTGGAAACTGCCTGGGAACAGGCTATGATTGGATGGAGTGGAAACTGCCTGGGAACAGGCTGTGACTGGATGGATTGGAAACTGCCTGAGAGCAGGCTGTGATTGGATGTATTTGAAACTGCCTGGCAACAGGCTGTGATTGGATGGCTTTGGAAACTGCCTGGCAACAGGCTGTGATTGGATGGCTTTGGAAACTGCCTGGCAACAGGCTATGATTGGATGGATTGGAAACTGCCTGGTAACAGGCTGTGATTGGATGGCTTGGAAACTGCCTGACAATAGGCTTTGATTGGTTGGGGCATAGACCGCCCCTTGTCCAGATTGGCTGGTCTTGGCTATATAAGGAGTGGTTCCAACTGTAATAAACGAGTCTGCGGGCTGTTCGCCTCGAGCCTGCTTTCACCCGACTCCCGGGGTCTGTGTATTGACTCCGCGCCTCTTGCCCCCACCACGCTGCTCCTCTCAGAAATGAATCCACTGCAACATTGTTGAGAAACTAAACCGCAACATCTGGCGGGCCAACGTGACTGAGAAAGAGACAGCGTGTCGGACTCGGCGAGGTCCCTCCAGGATTTCGGCAAGTAGGCCCCTCGGTGTTTTGTGTGCTGTTCGGTTCTGTGAGGGTGAGCACAGAACCCCCTCCTACGCCCCTTTCCTTGTCCTTGTCCTCGGTCCACGTGACCCCAGGTTAGCACACACCGCCCAGAAGTGTACGTTGCTTCTCGGCTCCTCCTTTTACTTTCGGTTTGTCCGGCGAATTCACATAAGGGACTGATCACCCCAGAATTCGGAACCAAGTCATCTTCCCTCACTCGAGAGAGGTGATACTCCGGAGACACCGTGTGGGCATACGGCCTTGACCTAACGAATCAAGGAAGTCCCCCACTAAGCACAGGACATACCTACGATCTGATACACCACTGTCTGTTTGTCTAACGTAGGGAAACCTCCTGCAAAATGCCATCAACAGCTGAGGTGCTAGGAATTTGCCTCATTATGGCAGCAGTGCTGTGCGTGTCTTTCCTTCGGCTAGAGTTGGCATGCCGTGTCACTCTTAAGCACTCAGACATGGGAAAGATACCCCCCTCTCAGAATCCTGTGCAGGTTATCAAAGATAGTGAATCTGTGAGTGATAATAGCCTGACACTCCAGGTCCCTGTCTCACAGACAATAGTTGGTGATTTAGGGAGAGAGAGCTCGGACAGTGAAAATAACAATGTAGCATACAAGGTAGCAAATGATGTAGTAAACAAGGTAGCAATGCCTAGTCAGCCACCCTCCACACACCTGTGGGATGAATTTAGAGGACCTCCAGACAATAACTCATTCGAGGTCATCCCATCTGCACCCAGTGATGATCCCCACATGTGTAGCAGTACTTGGACACCACAAGCTCTCAGGGCAGCCACTAGACCCTATGCCATCAGCATGTTTGCTCTTAATGTCGAAGTGTATGCAAAATTCAGGCCCTGGATTCTAACGCCTGTAAAAAGGCTTCTATTAACCAAAGGTCGAGGATATGCTTGTGTCTTTCCAGAGAATGCAGAACAGCCCATTTGGGTTCCAGCCCGAAACATCAAGCCTGCAACGGACAGCCAACCAGGACCAGCTGAACAAGACCGAGACTCCGCCTTGTTAGCAGATGCACCTGCCCTATCATCCTACCCTGAGAAACTGCCCATAGCCACATCTGTTACTATTTTGTACCCCACTAGCTCTGGTCAGCCACTCAAATGGCCCACAGCCTATGTGCGGTCATGCCATTCCTGATAACAATTATTCCTCATTCCTACCCCAATCTGAGCAAGCAATCCTGTGGTCTCTTGATTTGAGCGCTGGTTAGTCAATGACGGGTAAGATCCCCTGGGGGACAACCTAAGACAGGCACAGCTGCGTACGGAGACCACATGGACACGGGGTCAACAATGGTATGGCCAAGAATCATGCCTCCCGTTGCTCAAAAATAAACGAAAAGGGGGAAATGTGGTGGAATGAGAAGGCCATGCCAAGGTGGCCACTGGCAAGCGAGCTTCAGTTACTCAGGAATGGCTTTGAAACCCACCTGGCAATGGAGCCTGCCTGGCAACAGGCTGTGATTGGATGGATTGGAAACTGCCTGGGAACAGGCTATGATTGGATGGAGTGGAAACTGCCTGGGAACAGGCTGTGACTGGATGGATTGGAAACTGCCTGAGAGCAGGCTGTGATTGGATGTATTAAAAACTGCCTGGCAACAGGCTGTGATTGGATGGCTTTGGAAACTGCCTGGCAACAGGCTGTGATTGGATGTATTTGAAACTGCCTAGCAACAGGCTATGATTGGATGGCTTTGGAAACTGCCTGGCAACAGGCTATGATTGGATGGATTTGAAACTGCCTGGTAACAGGCTGTGATTGGATGGCTTTGGAAACTGCCTGACAATAGGCTGTGATTGGTTGGGGCATAGACCGCCCCTTGACCAGATTGGCTGGTCTTGGCCATATAAGAAGTTGTACCAACTGTAATAAAGGAGTCTGCGGGCTGCTCGCCCTGAGCCTGCTTTCACCCGACTCCCGGCGTCTGTGTGTTGACTCCGCGCCCCTTGCCCACACCACGCTGCTCCTCTCAGAAACGAATCCACTGCAACATTGTTGAGAAACTAAACCGCAACAAAAAGGGTTATATTTCATTTTCCAAAACACAAAAACTCACCTTGTTCCTGTTGCATGTTAATTTCTAAAAATGAAACACCAATTTGCTGTTTTCTTTATTTCATTATGGATACTCTGGCAAACCTTTTTATTGTATGGTGTAAGAATAAAAATGAGAAAAGGAAGAAGGCAAAACAAATGCAAACCAAGAACACATTTAGCAAATTGCCAATGGGGAAACCTGAATGTTGCTGACTCAATACACCTGAAAATCCCATTCACACTCAATTTGGAGGAAATTCGTAGCTGTGCCCTCGGCAAAAGGGAAAGATTTCATTTTCCAAAACACAAAAACTCACATTGGTCCAGTTGCCTGTTAATTTTTAAGCATGGAACACCCATTTGCTGTTTTGTTTTTTTTTTTTATTTCATTAATGATACTCTGGCTAAACTTCTATTGTATGGTGTAAGAATACAAAATTAGAAAAGGAAGAAGGCAAAACAAATGGAATGCCCAAACACATTTAAGAAATTGCCAGTCAAGAAACCTGAATGCTGCTGACTGAATACACCTGAAAATCCCATTCACACTCAATTTGGAGGCAACTCGTAGCTGTCCCCTGGGCAAAAGTGTTACATTTCATTTTCTAAAACACGAAAACTCACCTTAGAGTGTTGCCTGTAGATTTCTTTGCATGAAACGCCAATTTGCACTGTATATTATTTCATTTTGACAACTCTCTCTAAAGGCTTTTTTGGATGGTGTCAGGATATAAAGTTTGGAAAGAAAAAAGGCAAAACAAACCTAAACCCAGACGACATTTAAGAAATTGAGAATCAAGAAACCTGAATGCTGCTGACTGAATACACCTGAAAATCCCATTCACACTCAATTTGGAGGCAATTAGCAGCTGTTCCCTTGGCAAAAGGGTTACATTTCATTTTCCAAAACACAAAAACTCACCTTTGTCCTGTTGCATGTTAATTTCTAAAAATGAAACCCCAATTTGCTGTTTTCTTTATTTCATTATGGATACTCTGGCTAACCTTTTTCTTGTATGGTGTAAGAATACAAAATTAGAAAAGGAAGAAGGCAAAACAAATGCAAACCAAGAACACATTTAGTGAATTACCAATCGGGAAACCTGAATGTTGCTGACTGAATACACCTGAAAATCCCATTCACACTGAATTTGCAGGCAACTCGTAGCTGTCCCCTTGGCAAAAGTGTTACATTTCATTTTCTAAAACACGAAAACTCACCTTAGTCGTGTTGCCTGTAGATTTCTTAGCATGAAACGCCAATTTGCACTGTATTTTTATTTCATTTTGACCACTCTGTCTAAAGGCTTTATTGGATGGAGTCAGGATAGATAATTTGGAAAGAAAGAAGGCAAAACAAACGCAAACCCAGACGACATTTAAGAAATTGCCAATCAAGAAACCTGAATGCTGCTGACTGAATACACCTGAAAATCCCATTCATACTCAATTTGGAGGCAATTCATAGCTGTCCCCTCGGCAAAAGGGTTACATTTCATTTTCCAAAGCACAAAAACACACCTTGGTCTTGTTGCCTGTTAATTTCTAAGAATGAAACGGCAATTTGCAGTTTTTTAAAATTCATTATGGATATTCTGGCTAAACTTTTTCTTATATGGGGTAAGAATACAAAATTAGAAAAGGAAGAAGGCAAAACAAATGCAAACCCAGAACACAATTAGCAAATTGCCAAACAAGAAACCTGAATGCTGCTGACTGAATACACCTGAAAATCGCATTCACACTCAATTTGGAGGCAATTCATAGGTGTTCCCTTTGCAAAAGCGTTACATTTCATTTTCCAAAACACAAAAACTCACCTTGGTCCTGTTGCATGTTCATTTCTAAAAATGAAACACCAATTTGCTGTTTTCTTTATTTCATTATGGATGCTCTGGCTAAACTTTTTATTGTAGGTTGTAAGAATACAAAATGAGAAAAGAAAGAAGGAAAACAATGCAAACCAAGAACACATTTAGCAAATTGCCAATCAGGAAACCTGAATGATGCTGACTGAATACACCTGAAAATCCCATTCACACTCAATTTGGAGGCAATTCGTAGCTGTGCCCTCGGCAAAAGTGAAAGATTTCATTTTCCAAAACACAAAAACTAACCTTGGTCCAGTTGCCTGTTAATTTCTAAGCATGGAACGCCCATTTGCTGTTTTTTTTTTTTTATTTCATTAAGGATACTCTGGTTAAACTTTTATTGTATGGTATAAGAATACAAAATTAGAAAAGGAAGAAGGCAAAACAAATGGAATGCCCAAACACATTTAAGAAATTGCCAATCAAGAAACCTGAATGCTGCTGACTGAATACACCTGAAAATCCCATTCACACTCAATTTGGAGGCAACTCGTAGCTGTCCCCTCGGCAAAAGGGTTACATTTCATATTCCAAAGCACAAAAACTCACCTTGGTCCTGTTACATGTTAATTTCTACAAATGAAACCCCAATTTGCTGTTTTCTTTATTTCATTATTGATACTCTGGCTAACCTTTTTATTGTATGGTGTAAGAATACAAAATTAGAAAAGGAAGAAGGCAAAACAAATGCAAACGTAGAACACATTTAGTAAATTACCAATCGGGAAACCTGAATGTTGCTGACTGAATACACCTGAAAATCCAATTCACACTCAATTTGCAGGCAATTCGTAGCTGTCCCCTCGGCAAAAGTGTTACATTTCATTTTCTAAAACACGAAAACTCACCTTAGTCGTGTTACCTGTAGATTTCTTAGCATGAAACACCAATTTGCACTGTATTTTAATTTCATTTTGACCACTCTGTTTAAGGGATTTATTGGATGGAGTCAGGATAGAAAATTTGGAAAGAAAGAAGGCAAAACAAACACAAACCAAGGCGACATTTAAGAAATTGCCAATCAAGAAACCTGAATGCTGCTGACTGAATACACCTGAAAATCCCATTCATACTCGATTTGTAGGCAATTCATAGCTGTCCCCTCAGCAAAAGGGTTACATTTCATTTTCCAAAGCAGAAAAACACACCTTGGTCCTGTTGCCTGTTAATTTCTAGGAATGAAACGGAAATTTGCAGTTTTTTTTATTTCATTATGGATATTCTGGCTAAACTTTTTATTGTATGGGGTAAGAATACAAAATTAGAAAAGGAAGAAGGCAAAACAAACGCAAACCCAGAACACATTTAGCAAATTGCCAAACAAGAAACCTGAATGCTGCTGACTTAATGCACCTGAAAATCGCATTCACACTCAATTTGGCGGCAATTCATAGCTGTTCCCTTGGCTAAAGGGTTACATTTCATTTTCCAAAGCACAAAAACTCACCTTGGTCCTGTTGCCTGTTAATTTCTATGCATGGAACGCCAATTTGCTGTTTTTATTTTTATTTCTTTATTGATACTCTGGCTAAACTTTTCATTGTATGGTGTAAGAATACAAAATTAGAAAACGAACAAGGCAAAACAATTGGAATGCCCAAACACATTTAAGAAATTGCCAATCAAGAAACCTGAATGCTGCTGACTGAATACACCTGAAAATCCCATTCACACTCAATTTGCAGACAACTCGAAGCTGTCCCCTCGGCAAAAGGGTTACATTTCATTTTCCAAAGCACAAAAACACACCTTGTTCCTGTTGCCTGCTAATTTCTAAGAATGAAATGGCAATTTGCAGTTTGTTTAATTTCATTATGGATATTCTGGCTAAACATTTTCTTGTATGCTATAAGAATACAAAATTAGAAAAGGAAGAAGGCAAAACAAATGCAAACCAAGAACACATTTAGTAAATTACCAATCGGGAAACCTGAATGTTGTTGACTGAATACACCTGAAAATCCCATTCACATTCAATTTGTAGGCAATTCGTAGCTGTGCCCTCGGAAAAGGGAAAGATTTCATTTTCCAAAACACGAAAACTCACCTTAGTCGTGTTGCCTGTAGATTTCTTAGCATTTAATGCCAATTTGCACTGTATTTTTATTTCATTTTGACTGCTCACTCTAAAGGCTTTTTTTGGATGGTGTCAGGATAGTAAATTTGGAAAGAAAGAAGGCAAAACAAACGCAAACCCAGACGACATTTAAGAAATTGCCAATCAAGAAACCTGAATGCTGCTGACTGAATACACATGAAAATCCCATTCACACTCAATTTGCAGACAACTCGAAGCTGTACCCTCGGCAAAAGGGTTACATTTCATTTTCCAAAGCACAAAAACACACCTTGGTCCTGTTGCCTGCTAATTTCTAAGAATGAAACGGCAATTTGCAGGTTTTTTTTTGTTTCATTATGGATATTCTGGCTAAACTTTTATTGTATGGGGTAAGAATACAAAATTAGAAAAGGAAGAAGGCAAAACAACAGCAAACCCAGAACACATTTAGCAAATTGCCAAACGAGAAACCTGAATGCTGCTGACTGAATACACCTGAAAATCGCATTCACACTCAATTTGGCGGCAATTCATAGCTGTTCCCTTGGCAAAAGTGTTACATTTCATTTTCCAAAACACAAAAAATCACCTTGGTCCTGTTGCATGTTAATTTCTAAAATGAAACACCAATTTGCTGTTTTCTTTATTTCATTATGGATACTCTGGCTAAACATTTTCTTGTATGGTGTAAGAATACAAAATGAGTGTAGGAAGAAGGCAAAACAAATGCAAACCAAGAACACATTTAGCAAATTACCAATCGGGAAACCTGAATGTTGCTGACTGAATACACCTGAAAATCCCATTCACACTCAATTTGGAGGCAACTCGTAGCTGTCCCCTCGGCAAAAGGGTTACATTTCATTTTCCAAAGCACAAAAACACACCTTGTTCCTGTTGCCTGCTAATTTCTAAGAATGAAATGGCAATTTGCAGTTCTGTTTATTTCATTATGGATATTCTGGCTAAACATTTATTGTATGGGGTAAGAATACAAAATTAGAAATGGAAGAAGGCAAAACAACAGCAAACCCAGAACACATTTAGCAAATTGCCAAACAAGAACCCTGAATGCTGCTGACTGAATACACCTGAAAATCCCATTCACACTCAATTTGGAGGCAATTCGTAGCTGTGCCCTCGGCAAAAGTGAAAGATTTCATTTTCCAAAACACAAAAACTAACCTTGGTCCAGTTGCCTGTTAATTTCTAAGCATGGAACGCCCATTTGCTGTTTTTTTTTTTTTATTTCATTAAGGATACTCTGGCTAAACTTTTATGGAATGGTATAAGAATACAAAATTAGAAAAGGAAGAAGGCAAAACAACCGCAAACCCAGAACACATTTAGCAAATTGCCAAACAAGAAACCTGAGTGTTGCTGACTCAATACACCTGAAAATCCCATTCACACTCAATTTGGCGGCAATTCATAGCTGTTCCCTTGGCAAAAGTGTTACATTTCATTTTCCAAAACACAAAAACTCACCTTGGTCCTGTTGCATGTTAATTTCTAAAAATGAAACACCAATTTGCTGTTTTCTTTATTTCATTATGGATACTCTGGCTAACCTTTTTATTGTATGGGGTAAGAATAAAAAATGAGAAAATGAAGAAGGCAAAACAAATGCAAACCAAGAACACATTTAGCAAATTACCAATGGAGAACCTGAATGTTGCTGACTGAATACACCTGAAAATCCCATTCACACTCAATTTGCAGGCAATTCGTAGCTGTGCCCTCGGCAAAAGTGTTACATTTCATTTTCTAAAACACGAAAACTCAACTTAGTCGTGTTGCCTGCAGATTTCTTAGCATGAAACGCCAATTTGCACTATATTTTTATTTCATTTTGACCACTCTGTCTAAAGGCTTTTTTGGATGGTGTCAGGATAGAAAATTTGGAAAGAAAGAAGGCAAAACAAACGCAAACCCAGACGACATTTAAGAAATTGCCAATCAAGAAACCTGAATGCTGCTGACTGAATACACCTGAAAATCCCATTCACACTCAATTTGGAGGCAACTCGTAGCTGTCCCCTCGGCAAAAGAGTTACATATCATTTTCCAAAGCACAAAAACACACCTTGGTCCTGTTGCCTGCTAATTTCTAAGAATGAAACGGCAATTTGCAGTTTTTTTTTTATTTCAGTATGGATATTCTGGCTAAACTTTTTATTGTATGGGGTAAGAATGCACAATTAGAAAAGGAAGAAGGCAAAACAAATGGAATGCCCAAACACATTTAAGAAATTGCCAGTCAAGAAACCTGAATGCTGCTGACTGAATACACCTGAAAATCGCATTCACACTCAATTTGGCGGCAATTCATAGCTGTTCCCTTGGCTAAAGGGTTACATTTCATTTTCCAAAGCACAAAAACTCACCTTGGTCCTGTTGCATGTTAATTTCTAAAAATGAAACCCCAATTTGCTGTTTTCTTTATTTCATTATGGATACTCTGGCTAACCATTTTCTTGTATGGTGTAAGAATACAAAATGAGAAAATGAAGAAGGCAAAACAAATGCAAACCAAGAACACATTTAGCAAATTACCAATGGGGAAACCTGAATGTTGCTGACTGAATACACCTGAAAATCCCATTCACACTCAATTTGCAGGCAATTCGTAGCTGTGCCCTCGGCAAAAGTGTTACATTTCATTTTCTAAAACACGAAAACTCAACTTAGTCGTGTTGCCTGCAGATTTCTTAGCATGAAACGCCAATTTGCACTGTATTTTTATTTCATTTTGACCACTCTGTCTAAAGGCTTTTTTGGATGGTGTCAGGATAGAAAATTTGGAAAGAAAGAAGGCAAAACAAACGCAAACCCAGACGACATTTAAGAAATTGCCAATCAAGAAACCTGAATGCTGCTGACTGAATACAAATGAAAATCCCATTCACACTCAATTTGAGGGCAATTCGTAGCTGTGCCCTCGGCAAAAGTGAAAGATTTCATTTTCCAAAACACAAAAACACACCTTGGTCCAGTTGCCTGTTAATTTCTAAGCATGGAACCCCCATTTGCTGTTTTTTTTTTTTATTTCATTAAGGATACTCTGGCTAAACTTTTATGGAATGGTATAAGAATACAAAATTAGAAAAGGAAGAAGGCAAAACAACCGCAAACCCAGAACACATTTAGCAAATTGCCAAACAAGAAACCTGAGTGTTGCTGACTCAATACACCTGAAAATCCCATTCACACTCAATTTGGTGGCAATTCGTAGCTGTTCCCTTGGCAAAAGTGTTACATTTCATTTTCCAAAACACAAAAACTCACCTTGGTCCAGTTGCCTGTTAATTTCTAAAAATGAAACACCAATTTGCTGTTTTCTTTATTTCAATAAGGATACTCTGGCTAAACTTTTTATTGTATGGTGTAAGAATACAAAAATAGAAAAGGAAGAAGGCAAAACAAATGGAATGCCCAAACACATTTAAGAAATTGCCAGTCAAGAAACCTGAATGCTGCTGACTGAATACACCTGAAAATCCCATTCACACTCAATTTGGAGGCAATTCGTAGCTGTGCCCTCGGCAAAAGTGTTACATTTCATTTTCTAAAACACGAAAACTCAACTTAGTCGTGTTGCCTGCAGATTTCTTAGCATGAAACGCCAATTTGCACTGTATTTTTATTTCATTTTGACCACTCTGTCTAAAGGCTTTTTTGGATGGTGTCAGGATAGAAAATTTGGAAAGAAAGAAGGCAAAACAAACGCAAACCCAGACGACATTTAAGAAATTGCCAATCAAGAAACCTGAATGCTGCTGACTGAATACACCTGAAAATCCCATTCACACTCAATTTGGAGGCAACCCGTAGCTGTCCCCTCGGCAAAAGAGTTACATATCATTTTCCAAAGCACAAAAACACACCTTGGTCCTGTTGCCTGCTAATTTCAAAGAATGCAATGGCAATTTGCAGTTTTTTTTTTATTTCAGTATGGATATTCTGGCTAAACTTTTTATTGTATGGGGTAAGAATGCACAATTAGGAAAGGAAGAAGGCAAAACAACCGCAAACCCAGAACACATTTAGCAAATTGCCAAACAATAAACCTGAATGCTGCTGACTGAATACACATGAAAATCCCATTCACACTCAATTTGGCGGCAATTCATAGCTGTTCCCTTGGCTAAAGGGTTACATTTCACTTTCCAAAGCAGAAAAACACACCTTGGTCCTGTTGCCAGTTAATTTCTAAGAATGAAACGGCAATTTGCAGTTTTTTTTATTTCATTATGGATATTCTGGCTAAACACTTTATTGTATGGGGTAAGAATACAAAATTAGAAAAGGAAGAAGGCAAAACAAACGCAAACCCAGAACACATTTAGCAAATTGCCAAACAAGAAACCTGAATGCTGCTGACTTAATGCACCTTAAAATCGCATTCACACTCAATTTGGCGGCAATTCATAGCTGTTCCCTTGGCTAAAGGGTTACATTTCATTTTCCAAAGCACAAAAACTCACCTTGGTCCTGTTGCATGTTAATTTCTAAAAATGAAACCCCAATTTGCTGTTTTCTTTATTTCATTATGGATACTCTGGCTAACCTTTTTCTTGTATGGTGTAAGAATACAAAATGAGAAAAGGAAGAAGGCAAAACAAACGCAAACCCAGAACACATTTAGCAAATTGCCAAACAAGAAACCTGAATGCTGCTGACTGAATAAACCTGAAAATCGCATTCACACTCAATTTGGCGGCATTTCGTAGCTGTTCCATTGGAAAAAGAGTTACATTTCATTTCCCAAAACACAAAAACTCACCTTGGTCCTGTGGCATGTTAATTTCCAAAAATGAAACACCAATTTGCTGTTTTCTTTATTTCATTATGGATACTCTGGCTAACCTTTTTATTGTATGGTGTAAGAATACAAAATTAAAAAAGGAAGAATGCAAAACAAATGCAAACCAAGAACATATTTAGCAAATTACCAATTGGGAAACCTGAATGTTTCTGACTGAATACACCTGAAAATCCCATTCACACTCAATTTGGAGGCAATTCGTAGCTGTCCCCTCAGCAAAAGTGTTACATTTCATTTTCTAAATCACGAAAACTCACCTTAGTCGTGTTGCCTGTAGATTTCTTAGCATGAAACGCCAATTTGCACTGCATTTCTATTTCATTTTGACCACTCTGTCTAAAGGCTTTTTTGGATGGTGTCAGGATATAAAATTTGGAAAGAAAAAAGGCAAAACAAACGCAAACCCAGATGACATTTAAGAAATTGCCAATCAAGAAACCAGAATGCTGCTGACTGAATACACCTGAAAATCCCATTCACACTAAATTTGGAGACAGTTCGTAGCTGTGCCCTCGGCAAAAGGGAAAGATTTCATTTTCAAAAACACGAAAACTCACATTGGTCCAGTTGCCTGTTATTTTCTAAGAATGGAACGCACATTTGCTGTTTTTTTTTTTTTTTTAATTTCATTACGGATACTCTGGCTAAACTTTTATTGTATGGTGTAAGAATACAAAATTAGAAAAGGAAGAAGGCAAAAGAAATGGAATGCCCAAACACATTTAAGAAATTGCCAATCAAGAAACCTGAATGCTGCTGACTGAAATCACCTGAAAATCCCATTCACACTCAATTTGGAGGCAACTCGTAGCTGTGCCCTCGGCAAAGGGGTTACATTTCATTTTCCAAGCACAAAAACAAACCTTGGTCGTCTTGCATGTTAAATTCTAAAAATGAAACACCAATATGCTGTTTTCTTTATTTCATTATGGGTACTCTGGTTAACCTTTTTATTGTATGGTGTAAGAATACAAAATTAGAAAAGGAAGAAGGCAAAGCAAATGCAAACCCTGAATACATTTAGCAAATTGCCAATCAGGAAACCTGAATGTTGCTCACTGAATACACCTGAAAATCCCATTCACACTCAATTTGGAGGCAATTCGTAGCTGTCCCTTCGGCAAAAGTGTTACATTTCATTTTCTAAAACAGAAAAACTCACCTTAGTCGTGTTGCCTGTAGATTTCTTAGCATGAAACGCCAATTTGCACTGTATTTTTATTTCATTTTGACCACTCTGTCTAAAGGCTTTTTTGGATGGTGTCAGGATAGAAAATTTTGAAAGAAAGAAGGCAAAACAAACACAAACCCAGACGACATTTAAGAAATTGCCAATCAAGAAACCTGAATGCTGCTGACTGAATACGCCTGAAAATCCCATTCACACTCAATTTGGAGGGAACTCGTAGCTGTCCCCTCGGCAAAAGGTTTACATTTCATTTTCCAAAGCACAAAAACACACCTTGGTCCTGTTGCCTGCTAATTTCTAAGAATGAAACGGCAATTTCCAGTTTTTTTTATTTCATTATGCATATTCTGGCTAAAATTTTATTGTATGGGGTAAGAATACAAAATTAGAAAAGGAAGAAGGCAAAACAACCACAAACCCAGAACACATTTACCAAATTGCCAAACAAGAAACCTGAAAGCTGCTGACTGAATACACCTGAAAATCCCATTCACACTCAATTTGGCGGCAATTCGTAGCAGTTCCCTTGGCAAAAGGGTTACATTTCATTTTCCAAAACACAAAAACTCACCTTGGTCCTGTTGCATGTTAATTTCTAAAAATGAAACACCAATTTGCTGTTTTCTTTATTTCATTATGGATACTCTGGCTAAACATTTTCTTGTAAGGTGTAAGAATACAAAATTAGAAAAGGAAGAAGGCAAAACAACCACAAACCAAGAACACATTTAGGAAATTACCAATTGGGAAACCTAAAGGTTGCTGACTGAATACACCTGAAAATCCCATTCACACTCAATTTGCAGGCAATTCGTAGATGTCTCCTCGGCAAAAGTGTTACATTTCATTTTCTAAATCAGGAAAACTCACCTTAGTCGTGTTGCCTGTAGATTTCTTAGCATGAAACGCCAATTTGCACTGTATTTTTATTTCATTTTGACCACTCTGTCTAAAGTCTTTTTTGGATGGTGTCAGGATATAAAGTTTGGAATGAAAGAAGGCAAAACAAACCTAAACCCAGACGACATTTAAGAAATTACCAATCAAGAAACCTGAATGCTGCTGACTGAATACACCTGAAAATCCCATTCACACTCAATTTGGAGGCAATTCATAGCTGTCCCCTCGGCAAAAGGGTTACATGTCATTTTCCAATGCACAAAAATACACCTTGGTCCTGTTGCCTGCTAATTTCTAAGAATGAAACGGCAATTTGCAGTTTCTTTTATTTCATTATGGATATTCTGGCTAAACACTTTATTGTATGGGGTAAGAATACAAAATTAGAAAAGGAAGAAGGCAAAACAAACGCAAACCCAGAACACATTTAGCAAATTGCCAAACAAGAAACCTGAATGCTGCTGACTGAATACACCTGAAAATCGCATTCACACTCAATTTGGCGGCAATTCGTAGCTGTTCCATTGGCAAAAGAGTTACATTTCATTTCCCAAAACACAAAAACTCACCTTGGTCCTGTGGCATGTTAATTTCCAAAAATGAAACACCAATTTGCTGTTTTCTTTATTTCATTATGGATACTCTGGCTAACCTTTTTATTGTATGGTGTAAGAATACAAAATTAAAAAAGGAAGAATGCAAAACAAATGCAAACCAAGAACATATTTAGCAAATTACCAATTGGGAAACCTGAATGTTTCTGACTGAATACACCTGAAAATCCCATTCACACTCAATTTGGAGGCAATTCGTAGCTGTCCCCTCAGCAAAAGTGTTACATTTCATTTTCTAAATCACGAAAACTCACGTTAGTCGTGTTGCCTGTAGATTTCTTAGCATGAAACGCCAATTTGCACTGCATTTCTATTTCATTTTGACCACTCTGTCTAAAGGCTTTTTTGGATGGTGTCAGGATATAAAATTTGGAAAGAAAAAAGGCAAAACAAACGCAAACCCAGATGACATTTAAGAAATTGCCAATCAAGAAACCAGAATGCTGCTGACTGAATACACCTGAAAATCCCATTCACACTAAATTTGGAGACAATTCGTAGCTGTGCCCTCGGCAAAAGGGAAAGATTTCATTTTCAAAAACACGAAAACTCACATTGGTCCAGTTGCCTGTTAATTTCTAAGAATGGAACGCCCATTTGCTGTTTTTTTTTTTTTTAATTTCATTACGGATACTCTGGCTAAACTTTTATTGTATGGTGTAAGAATACAAAATTAGAAAAGGAAGAAGGCAAAAGAAATGGAATGCCCAAACACATTTAAGAAATTGCCAATCAAGAAACCTGAATGCTGCTGACTGAAATCACCTGAAAATCCCATTCACACTCAATTTGGAGGCAACTCGTAGCTGTGCCCTCGGCAAAGGGGTTACATTTCATTTTCCAAGCACAAAAACAAACCTTGGTCGTCTTGCATGTTAAATTCTAAAAATGAAACACCAATATGCTGTTTTCTTTATTTCATTATGGGTACTCTGGTTAACCTTTTTATTGTATGGTGTAAGAATACAAAATTAGAAAAGGAAGAAGGCAAAGCAAATGCAAACCCTGAATACATTTAGCAAATTGCCAATCAGGAAACCTGAATGTTGCTCACTGAATACACAGGAAAATCCCATTCACACTCAATTTGGAGGCAATTCGTAGCTGTCCCTTCGGCAAAAGTGTTACATTTCATTTTCTAAAACAGAAAAACTCACCTTAGTAGTGTTGCCTGTAGATTCCTTAGCATGAAACGCCAATTTGCACTGTATTTTTATTTCATTTTGACCACTCTGTCTAAAGGCTTTTTTGGATGGTGTCAGGATAGAAAATTTTGAAAGAAAGAAGGCAAAACAAACACAAACCCAGACGACATTTAAGAAATTGCCAATCAAGAAACCTGAATGCTGCTGACTGAATACGCCTGAAAATCCCATTCACACTCAATTTGGAGGCAACTCGTAGCTGTCCCCTCGGCAAAAGTGTTACATTTCATTTTCCAAAGCACAAAAACACACCTTGGTCCTGTTGCCTGCTAATTTCTAAGAATGAAACGGCAATTTCCAGTTTTTTTTATTTCATTATGCATATTCTGGCTAAAATTTTATTGTATGGGGTAAGAATACAAAATTAGAAAAGGAAGAAGGCAAAACAACCACAAACCCAGAACACATTTACCAAATTGCCAAACAAGAAACCTGAAAGCTGCTGACTGAATACACCTGAAAATCGCATTCACACTCAATTTGGCGGCAATTCGTAGCAGTTCCCTTGGCAAAAGGGTTACATTTCATTTTCCAAAACACAAAAACTCACCTTGGTCCTGTTGCATGTTAATTTCTAAAAATGAAACACCAATTTGCTGTTTTCTTTATTTCATTATGGATACTCTGGCTAAACATTTTCTTGTAAGGTGTAAGAATACAAAATTAGAAAAGGAAGAAGGCAAAACAACCACAAACCAAGAACACATTTAGCAAATTACCAATTGGGAAACCTAAATGTTGCTGACTGAATACACCTGAAAATCCCATTCACACTCAATTTGCAGGCAATTCGTAGCTGTCTCCTCGGCAAAAGTGTTACATTTCATTTTCTAAATCAGGAAAACTCACCTTAGTCGTGTTGCCTGTAGATTTCTTAGCATGAAACGCCAATTTGCACTGTATTTTTATTTCATTTTGACCACTCTGTCTAAAGTCTTTTTTGGATGGTGTCAGGATATAAAGTTTGGAATGAAAGAAGGCAAAACAAACCTAAACCCAGACGACATTTAAGAAATTACCAATCAAGAAACCTGAATGCTGCTGACTGAATACACCTGAAAATCCCATTCACACTCAATTTGGAGGCAATTCATAGCTGTCCCCTCGGCAAAAGGGTTACATGTCATTTTCCAATGCACAAAAATACACCTTGGTCCTGTTGCCTGCTAATTTCTAAGAATGAAACGCCAATTTGCAGTTACTTTTATTTCATTATGTATATTCTGGCTAAACTTTTTATTGTATGGGGTAAGAATACAAAATTAGAAAAGGAAGAAGGCAAAACAAATGCAAACCCAGAACACATTTAGCAAATTGCCAAACAAGAAACCTGAATGCTGCTGACTGAATACACCTGAAAATCGCATTCACACTCAATTTGGCGGCAATTCGTAGCTGTTCCATTGGCAAAAGAGTTACATTTCATTTCCCAAAACACAAAAACTCACCTTGGTCCTGTTGCATTTTAATTTCCAAAAATGAAACACCAATTTGCTGTTTTCTTTATTTCATTATGGATACTCTGGCTAACCTTTTTATTGTATGGTGTAAGAATACAAAATTTAAAAAGGAAGAATGCAAAACAAATGCAAACCAAGAACATATTTAGCAAATTACCAATTGGGAAACCTGAATGTTGCTGACTGAATACACCTGAAAATCCCATTCACACTCAATTTGCAGGCAATTCGTAGCTGTGCCTTGGCAAAAGGGAAAGATTTCATTTTCAAAAACACGAAAACTCACATTGGTCCAGTTACCTGTTAATTTCTAAGAATGGAACGCCCATTTGCTGTTTTTTTTTTTAATTTCATTATGGATACTCTGGCTAAACTTTTATTGTATGGTGTAAGAATACAAAATTAGAAAAGGAAGAAGGCAAAAGAAATGGAATGCCCAAACACATTTAAGAAATTGCCAATCAAGAAACCTGAATGCTGCTGACTGAATACGCCTGAAAATCCCATTCACACTCAATTTGGAGGCAACTCGTAGCTGTGCCCTCGGCAAAAGGGTTACATTTCATTTTCCAAAGCACAAAAACACACCTTGGTCCTGTTGCCTGCTAATTTCTAAGAATGAAACGGCAATTTGCAGTTTTTTTTATTTCATTATGGATACTCTGGCTAAACTTTTTTATTGCATGGGGTAAGAATACAAAATTAGAAAAGGAAGAAGGCAAAACAACCGCAAACCCAGAACACATTTAGCAAATTGCCAAACAAGAAACCTGAATGCTGCTGACTGAATACACCTGAAAATCCCATTCACACTCAATTTGGCAGCAATTCATAGCTGTTCCCTTGGCAAAAGAGTTACATTTCATTTCCCAAAACACAAAAACTCACCTTGGTCCTCTTGCATGTTAATTTCTAAAAATGAAACACGAATTTGCTGTTTTCTTTATTTAATTATGGATACTCCTGCTAACCTTTTTATTGTATGGTGTAAGAATACAAAATGAGAAAAGGAAGAAGGCAAAACAAATGCAAACCAAGAACACATTTAGCAAATTACCAATTGGGAAACCTAAATGTTGCTGACTGAATACACCTGAAAATCCCATTCACACTCAATATGCAGGCAATTCGTAGCTGTCTCCTCGGCAAAAGTGTTACATTTCATTTTCTAAATCAGGAAAACTCACCTTAGTCGTGTTTCCTGTAGATTTCTTAGCATGAAACGCCAATTTGCACTGTATTTTTATTTCATTTTGACCACTCTGTCTAAAGGCGTTTTTGGATGGTGTCAGGATAGAAAATTTCGAAAGAAAGAAGGCAAAACAAATGGAATGCTCAAACACATTTAAGAAATTGCAAACCAACAAACCTCAATGCTGCAGACTGAATACACCTGAAAATCCCATTCACACTCAATTTGGAGGCAACTCGTAGCTGTCCCCTCGGCAAAAGGGTTACATTTCATTTTCCGAAGCAGAAAAACACACCTTGGTACTGTTGCCTGCTAATTTCTAAGAATGAAACAGCAATTTGCAGTTTTTTTTATTTCATTATGGATATTCTGGCTAAAGTTTTATTGTATGGGGTAAGAATACAAAATTAGAAAAGGAAGAAAGCAAAACAAAGGCAAACCCAGAACATATTTAGCAAATTGCCAAACAAGAAACCTGAATGCTGCTGACTGAATATACCTGAAAATCGCATTCACACTCAATTTGGCGGCAATTCGTAGCAGATCCCTTGGCATAAGTGTTGCATTTCATTTTCCAAAACACAAAAACTCACCTTGGTCCTGTTGCATGCTAATTTCTAAAAATAAAACACCAATTTCCTCTTTTCTTAATTTCATTATGGATACTCTGGCTAAACATTTTCTTGTAAGGTGTAAGAATACAAAATTAGAAAAGGAAGAAGGCAAAACAAATGCAAACCAAGAACACATTCAGGAAATTGCCAATCAGGAAACCTGAATGCTGCTGACTAAATACACCTGAAAATCCCATTCACACTCAATTTGGAGGCAACTCGTAGCTGTCCCCTCGGCAAAAGTGAAACATTTCATTTTCCAAAAAATGAAAACTACCCTTAGTCGTGTTGCCTGTAGATTTCTTAGCATGAAACGCCAATTTGCAATGTATTTTTATTTCATTTTGACCACTCTGTCTAAAGGCTTTAGTGGATGGTCAGGATAGAAAATTTGGATAGAAAGAAAGAAAAACAAACACAAACCCAGAACACATTTACGAAAATTGCCAATCGAGAAACCCGAATGCTGCTGACTGAACATACCTGTAAATCCAATTCACACTCAGTTTGGAGGCAATTCGTAGCAGTGCCCTCGGCAAAAGGGAAACATTTCATTTTCCAAAACACAAAAACTCACCTTAGTCGTGCTGCCTGTAGATTTCTTAGCTTGACATGCCAATTTGCTCTTTATTTTTCATTTCACCACTCTGTCTAAACGCTTTTGTGGATGGTGTCAGGATAGAACATTTGGATAGAAAGAAGGCAAAACAAACACAAACCCAGAACACATTTATCAAATTGCCAATCAAGAAACCTGAATACTGCTGACTGAACACACCTGAAAATCCCATTCACACTCAATCTGGCGGCAATTCGTAGCTGTTCCCCTCGCAAAAGTGTTACATTTCATTTTCCAAAGCACAAAAACTCACCATGGTCCTGTTGCATGTGAATTTCTAAAAATGAAACACCAATTTGCTGTTTTCTTTATTTCCTTATGGATACTCTGGCTAAACTTTTTATTGTATGGTGTAAGAATACAAAATTAGAAAAGGAAGAAGGCAAAACAAATGCAAATGAAGAACACATTTAGCAAATTACCAATTGGGAAACCTGAATGTTGCTGATGAATACACCTGAAAATCCCATTCACACTCAATTTGCAGGCAATTTTTAGCTGTTCCCTTGGCAAAAGAATTACATTTCATTTTCCAAAACACAAAAACTCATCTTGGTCCTGTTGCATGTTAATTTCTAAAAATGAAACACCAATTTGCTGTTTTCTTTATTTCATTATGGATACTCTGGCTCACCTTTTTATTGTATGGTGTAAGAATACAAAATTAGAAAAGGAAGAAGGCAAAACAAATGCAAACCAAGAAAACATTTAGCAAATTACAAATCGGGAAATCTGAATGTTGCTGACTGAATACACCTGAAAATCCCATTCATACTCAATTTGGAGGCAATTCATTGCAGTCCCCTCGGCAAAAGAGTGACATTTCATTTTCTAAAACACGAAATCTCACCATAGTCGTTTTACCTGTAGATTTCTTAGCATGAAACGCCAATTTGCACTGTATTTTTATTTCATTTTGACCACTCTGTCTAAAGGCTTTTTTGGATGGTGTCAGGATAGAAAATTTGAAAAAAGAAGGCAAAACAAACGCAAACCCAGACGACATTTAAAATTGCCAATCAAGAAACCTGAATGCTGCTGACTGAATACACCTGAAAATCCCATTCACACTAAATTTGGAGACAATTCGTAGCTGTGCCCTCGGCAAAAGGGAAAGATTTCATTTTCAAAAACACGAAAACTCACATTGGTCCAGTTGCCTGTTAATTTCTAAGAATGGAACGCCCATTTGCTGTTTTTTTTTTTTTTAATTTCATTACGGATACTCTGGCTAAACTTTTATTGTATGGTGTAAGAATACAAAATTAGAAAAGGAAGAAGGCAAAAGAAATGGAATGCCCAAACACATTTAAGAAATTGCCAATCAAGAAACCTGAATGCTGCTGACTGAAATCACCTGAAAATCCCATTCACACTCAATTTGGAGGCAACTCGTAGCTGTGCCCTCGGCAAAGGGGTTACATTTCATTTTCCAAGCACAAAAACAAACCTTGGTCGTCTTGCATGTTAAATTCTAAAAATGAAACACCAATATGCTGTTTTCTTTATTTCATTATGGGTACTCTGGTTAACCTTTTTATTGTATGGTGTAAGAATACAAAATTAGAAAAGGAAGAAGGCAAAGCAAATGCAAACCCTGAATACATTTAGCAAATTGCCAATCAGGAAACCTGAATGTTGCTCACTGAATACACAGGAAAATCCCATTCACACTCAATTTGGAGGCAATTCGTAGCTGTCCCTTCGGCAAAAGTGTTACATTTCATTTTCTAAAACAGAAAAACTCACCTTAGTAGTGTTGCCTGTAGATTCCTTAGCATGAAACGCCAATTTGCACTGTATTTTTATTTCATTTTGACCACTCTGTCTAAAGGCTTTTTTGGATGGTGTCAGGATAGAAAATTTTGAAAGAAAGAAGGCAAAACAAACACAAACCCAGACGACATTTAAGAAATTGCCAATCAAGAAACCTGAATGCTGCTGACTGAATACGCCTGAAAATCCCATTCACACTCAATTTGGAGGCAACTCGTAGCTGTCCCCTCGGCAAAAGTGTTACATTTCATTTTCCAAAGCACAAAAACACACCTTGGTCCTGTTGCCTGCTAATTTCTAAGAATGAAACGGCAATTTCCAGTTTTTTTTATTTCATTATGCATATTCTGGCTAAAATTTTATTGTATGGGGTAAGAATACAAAATTAGAAAAGGAAGAAGGCAAAACAACCACAAACCCAGAACACATTTACCAAATTGCCAAACAAGAAACCTGAAAGCTGCTGACTGAATACACCTGAAAATCGCATTCACACTCAATTTGGCGGCAATTCGTAGCAGTTCCCTTGGCAAAAGGGTTACATTTCATTTTCCAAAACACAAAAACTCACCTTGGTCCTGTTGCATGTTAATTTCTAAAAATGAAACACCAATTTGCTGTTTTCTTTATTTCATTATGGATACTCTGGCTAAACATTTTCTTGTAAGGTGTAAGAATACAAAATTAGAAAAGGAAGAAGGCAAAACAACCACAAACCAAGAACACATTTAGCAAATTACCAATTGGGAAACCTAAATGTTGCTGACTGAATACACCTGAAAATCCCATTCACACTCAATTTGCAGGCAATTCGTAGCTGTCTCCTCGGCAAAAGTGTTACATTTCATTTTCTAAATCAGGAAAACTCACCTTAGTCGTGTTGCCTGTAGATTTCTTAGCATGAAACGCCAATTTGCACTGTATTTTTATTTCATTTTGACCACTCTGTCTAAAGTCTTTTTTGGATGGTGTCAGGATATAAAGTTTGGAATGAAAGAAGGCAAAACAAACCTAAACCCAGACGACATTTAAGAAATTACCAATCAAGAAACCTGAATGCTGCTGACTGAATACACCTGAAAATCCCATTCACACTCAATTTGGAGGCAATTCATAGCTGTCCCCTCGGCAAAAGGGTTACATGTCATTTTCCAATGCACAAAAATACACCTTGGTCCTGTTGCCTGCTAATTTCTAAGAATGAAACGCCAATTTGCAGTTACTTTTATTTCATTATGTATATTCTGGCTAAACTTTTTATTGTATGGGGTAAGAATACAAAATTAGAAAAGGAAGAAGGCAAAACAAATGCAAACCCAGAACACATTTAGCAAATTGCCAAACAAGAAACCTGAATGCTGCTGACTGAATACACCTGAAAATCGCATTCACACTCAATTTGGCGGCAATTCGTAGCTGTTCCATTGGCAAAAGAGTTACAT
This sequence comes from Sylvilagus floridanus, assembly GCA_949820135.1. Classification (NCBI taxonomy): domain Eukaryota; kingdom Metazoa; phylum Chordata; class Mammalia; order Lagomorpha; family Leporidae; genus Sylvilagus; species Sylvilagus floridanus. Next base: position 164,488,413 of record OX463227.1, on the reverse strand, counting down.
TTCATTTCCCAAAACACAAAAACTCACCTTGGTCCTGTTGCATTTTAATTTCCAAAAATGAAACACCAATTTGCTGTTTTCTTTATTTCATTATGGATACTCTGGCTAACCTTTTTATTGTATGGTGTAAGAATACAAAATTAAAAAAGGAAGAATGCAAAACAAATGCAAACCAAGAACATATTTAGCAAATTACCAATTGGGAAACCTGAATGTTGCTGACTGAATACACCTGAAAATCCCATTCACACTCAATTTGCAGGCAATTCGTAGCTGTGCCTTGGCAAAAGGGAAAGATTTCATTTTCAAAAACACGAAAACTCACATTGGTCCAGTTACCTGTTAATTTCTAAGAATGGAACGCCCATTTGCTGTTTTTTTTTTTAATTTCATTATGGATACTCTGGCTAAACTTTTATTGTATGGTGTAAGAATACAAAATTAGAAAAGGAAGAAGGCAAAAGAAATGGAATGCCCAAACACATTTAAGAAATTGCCAATCAAGAAACCTGAATGCTGCTGACTGAATACGCCTGAAAATCCCATTCACACTCAATTTGGAGGCAACTCGTAGCTGTGCCCTCGGCAAAAGGGTTACATTTCATTTTCCAAAGCACAAAAACACACCTTGGTCCTGTTGCCTGCTAATTTCTAAGAATGAAACGGCAATTTGCAGTTTTTTTTATTTCATTATGGATACTCTGGCTAAACTTTTTTATTGCATGGGGTAAGAATACAAAATTAGAAAAGGAAGAAGGCAAAACAACCGCAAACCCAGAACACATTTAGCAAATTGCCAAACAAGAAACCTGAATGCTGCTGACTGAATACACCTGAAAATCCCATTCACACTCAATTTGGCAGCAATTCATAGCTGTTCCCTTGGCAAAAGAGTTACATTTCATTTCCCAAAACACAAAAACTCACCTTGGTCCTCTTGCATGTTAATTTCTAAAAATGAAACACGAATTTGCTGTTTTCTTTATTTAATTATGGATACTCCTGCTAACCTTTTTATTGTATGGTGTAAGAATACAAAATGAGAAAAGGAAGAAGGCAAAACAAATGCAAACCAAGAACACATTTAGCAAATTACCAATTGGGAAACCTAAATGTTGCTGACTGAATACACCTGAAAATCCCATTCACACTCAATATGCAGGCAATTCGTAGCTGTCTCCTCGGCAAAAGTGTTACATTTCATTTTCTAAATCAGGAAAACTCACCTTAGTCGTGTTTCCTGTAGATTTCTTAGCATGAAACGCCAATTTGCACTGTATTTTTATTTCATTTTGACCACTCTGTCTAAAGGCGTTTTTGGATGGTGTCAGGATAGAAAATTTCGAAAGAAAGAAGGCAAAACAAATGGAATGCTCAAACACATTTAAGAAATTGCAAACCAACAAACCTCAATGCTGCAGACTGAATACACCTGAAAATCCCATTCACACTCAATTTGGAGGCAACTCGTAGCTGTCCCCTCGGCAAAAGGGTTACATTTCATTTTCCGAAGCAGAAAAACACACCTTGGTACTGTTGCCTGCTAATTTCTAAGAATGAAACAGCAATTTGCAGTTTTTTTTATTTCATTATGGATATTCTGGCTAAAGTTTTATTGTATGGGGTAAGAATACAAAATTAGAAAAGGAAGAAAGCAAAACAAAGGCAAACCCAGAACATATTTAGCAAATTGCCAAACAAGAAACCTGAATGCTGCTGACTGAATATACCTGAAAATCGCATTCACACTCAATTTGGCGGCAATTCGTAGCAGATCCCTTGGCATAAGTGTTGCATTTCATTTTCCAAAACACAAAAACTCACCTTGGTCCTGTTGCATGCTAATTTCTAAAAATAAAACACCAATTTCCTCTTTTCTTAATTTCATTATGGATACTCTGGCTAAACATTTTCTTGTAAGGTGTAAGAATACAAAATTAGAAAAGGAAGAAGGCAAAACAAATGCAAACCAAGAACACATTCAGGAAATTGCCAATCAGGAAACCTGAATGCTGCTGACTAAATACACCTGAAAATCCCATTCACACTCAATTTGGAGGCAACTCGTAGCTGTCCCCTCGGCAAAAGTGAAACATTTCATTTTCCAAAAAATGAAAACTACCCTTAGTCGTGTTGCCTGTAGATTTCTTAGCATGAAACGCCAATTTGCAATGTATTTTTATTTCATTTTGACCACTCTGTCTAAAGGCTTTAGTGGATGGTCAGGATAGAAAATTTGGATAGAAAGAAAGAAAAACAAACACAAACCCAGAACACATTTACGAAAATTGCCAATCGAGAAACCCGAATGCTGCTGACTGAACATACCTGTAAATCCAATTCACACTCAGTTTGGAGGCAATTCGTAGCAGTGCCCTCGGCAAAAGGGAAACATTTCATTTTCCAAAACACAAAAACTCACCTTAGTCGTGCTGCCTGTAGATTTCTTAGCTTGACATGCCAATTTGCTCTTTATTTTTCATTTCACCACTCTGTCTAAACGCTTTTGTGGATGGTGTCAGGATAGAACATTTGGATAGAAAGAAGGCAAAACAAACACAAACCCAGAACACATTTATCAAATTGCCAATCAAGAAACCTGAATACTGCTGACTGAACACACCTGAAAATCCCATTCACACTCAATCTGGCGGCAATTCGTAGCTGTTCCCCTCGCAAAAGTGTTACATTTCATTTTCCAAAGCACAAAAACTCACCATGGTCCTGTTGCATGTGAATTTCTAAAAATGAAACACCAATTTGCTGTTTTCTTTATTTCCTTATGGATACTCTGGCTAAACTTTTTATTGTATGGTGTAAGAATACAAAATTAGAAAAGGAAGAAGGCAAAACAAATGCAAATGAAGAACACATTTAGCAAATTACCAATTGGGAAACCTGAATGTTGCTGATGAATACACCTGAAAATCCCATTCACACTCAATTTGCAGGCAATTTTTAGCTGTTCCCTTGGCAAAAGAATTACATTTCATTTTCCAAAACACAAAAACTCATCTTGGTCCTGTTGCATGTTAATTTCTAAAAATGAAACACCAATTTGCTGTTTTCTTTATTTCATTATGGATACTCTGGCTCACCTTTTTATTGTATGGTGTAAGAATACAAAATTAGAAAAGGAAGAAGGCAAAACAAATGCAAACCAAGAAAACATTTAGCAAATTACAAATCGGGAAATCTGAATGTTGCTGACTGAATACACCTGAAAATCCCATTCATACTCAATTTGGAGGCAATTCATTGCAGTCCCCTCGGCAAAAGAGTGACATTTCATTTTCTAAAACACGAAATCTCACCATAGTCGTTTTACCTGTAGATTTCTTAGCATGAAACGCCAATTTGCACTGTATTTTTATTTCATTTTGACCACTCTGTCTAAAGGCTTTTTTGGATGGTGTCAGGATAGAAAATTTGAAAAAAGAAGGCAAAACAAACGCAAACCCAGACGACATTTAAAATTGCCAATCAAGAAACCTGAATGCTGCTGACTGAATATACCTGAATATCCCATTCACACTCAATTTGGAGGCAACTCGTAGCTGTCCCCTCGGCAAAAGGGTTACATTTCATTTTCCAAAGCACAAAAACACACCTTGGTCCTGTGGCCTGCTAATTTCTAAGAATGAAACGGCAATTTTCAGTTTTTTTTATTTCATTATGGATATTCTGGCTAAATTTTTATTGTATGGGGTAAGAATACAAAATTAGAAAAGGAAGAAGGCAAAACAAACGCAAACCCAGAACACATTTAGCAAATTGCCAAACAAGAAACCTGAATGCTGCGGACAGAATGCACCTGAAAATCGCATTCACACTCAATTTGGCGGCAATTCGTATCTGTTCCCTTGGCACAAGGGTTACATTTCATTTTCCAAAGCACAAAAACTCACCTTGGTCCTGTTGCTTGTTAATTTCTAAAAATGAAACACCAATTTGCTGTTTTCTTTTTCATTATGGATACTCTGGCTATGCTTTTTATTGTATGGTGTTAGAATACAAAATTAGAAAAGGAAGAAGGCAAAACAACCGCAAACCCAGAACACATTTAGCAAATTGCAAACAAGAAACCTGAATGCTGCTGACTGAATACACCTGAAAATCCCATTCACACTCAATTTGGCGGCAATTCCTAGCTGTTCCCTTGGCAAAAGGGTTACATTTCATTTTCCAAAACACAAAAACTCACCTTGGTCCTGTTGCATATTAATTTCTAAAAATGAAACACCAATTTGCTGTTTACTTTATTTCATTATGGATACTCAGGCAAACCTTTTTATTGTATGGTGTAAGAATACAAAATGAGAAAAGGAAGAAGGCAAAACAAATGCAAACCAAGAACACATGTAGCAAATTACCAATCGGGAAACTTGAATGTTGCTGACTGAATACACCTGAAAATCCCAATCACACTCAATTTGGAGGCAACTCGTAGCTAATCCCTTGGCAATAGGATTACATTTCATTTTCCAAAACACAAAAACTCACCTTGGTCCTGTTGCATGATAATTTCTAAAAATGAAACACCAATTTGCTGTTTTCTTTATTTCATTATGGATACTCTGGGTAAACTTTTTCTTGTATGGTGTAAGAATACAAAATTAGAAAAGGAAGAAGGCTAAACAAATGCAAAGCAAGAAAACATTTAGCAAATTACCAATCAGGAAACGTGAATGTTGCTGACTGAATACACCTAACAATCCGATTCACACTCAATTTGGAGGCAATTCGTAGCTGTGCCCTCGGCAAAAGGGAAAGATTTCATTTTCCAAAACAGTAAATCTCACCTTGGTCCAGTTGCCGGTTAATTTCTAAGCATGGAACGCCTATTTGCTGTTTTTTTTTTTTTTATTTCATTAAGGATACTCTGGCTAAACTTTTATTGTATGGGGTAAGAATACAAAATTAGAAAAGGAAGAAGGCAAAACAATTGGAATGCCAAACACATTTAAGAAATTGCCAATCAAGAAACCTGAATGCTGCTGACTGAATACACCTGAAAATCCCATTCACACTCAATTTGGAGGCAACTCGTAGCTGTCCCCTCGGCAAAAGGGTTACATTTCATATTCCAAAGCACAAAATCACACCTTGGTCCTGTTGCCTGCTAATTTTAAGAATGAAAGGGCAATTTGCAGGTTTTTTTTATTTCATTAAGGACACTCTGGCTAAACTTTTATTGTATGGTGTAAGAATACAAAATTAGAAAATTAAGAAGGCAAAACAACCGCAAACCCAGAATACATTTAGCAAATTGCCAAACAAGAAACCCGAATGCTGCTGACTGAATACACGTGAAAATCGCATTCACACTCATTGGCAGCAATTCGTAGCTGATCCCTTGGCAAAACGGTTACATTTCAGTTTCCAAAACACAAAAACTCACCTTGGTCCTGTTGCATGTTAATTTGTAAAAATGAAACACCAATTTGCTGTTTTCTTTATTTCATTATGGTTACTTTGGCTAATCTTTTTATTGTATGGTGTAAGAATACAAAATTAGAAAAGGAAGAAGGCAAAACAAATGCAAACCAAGAACACATTAGCAAATTGCCAATCAGGAAACCTGAATGCTGCTGACTGAACACACCTGAAAATCCCATTCACACTCAATTTGGAGGCAATTCGTAGCTGTCCCCTCGGCAAAAGGGTTACATATCATTTTCCAAAGCACAAAAACAAACTTTGGTCCTGTTGCCTGCTAATTTCTTTTTTTTTTTTGAAACGGCAATTTGAAGTTTTTTTTATTTCATTATGGATATTCTGGCTAAATTTTTTATTGTATGTGGTAAGAATACAAAATTAGAAAAGGAAGAAGGCAAAACAACCGCAAACCCAGAAAACATTTAGCATATTGCCAAACAAGAAATTTGAATGCTGCTGACTGAACGCACCTAAAATTGCAATCACACTCAATTTGGCGGCAATTCGTAGCTGTGCCCTCGGCAAAAGGGAAAGATTTCATTTTACAAAACACAAAAACTCACCTTGGTCCTGTTGCATGTTAATTTCTAAGAATGAAACACCAATTTGCTGTTTTCTTTATTTCATTATGGATACTCTGGCTAAAATTTTTCTTGTATGGTGTAAAAATACAAAATTAGAAAAGGACGAAGGCAAAACAAATGCAAACCAAGAACACATTTAGCAAATTACCAATCAGGAAACCTGAATGTTGCTGACTGAATACACCTGAAAATCCCATTCACACTCAATTTGGAGGCAATTCGTAGCTGTGCCCTCGGCAAAGGGAAAGATTTCATTTTCCAAAACACTAAAACTCACCCGGTCCAGTTGCCTGTTAATTTCTAAGCATGGCACTCCCATTTGCTGGTTTTCTTTTTTTTATTTCATTAAGGACACTCTGGCTAAACTTTTATTGTATGGTGTAAGAATACAAAATTAGAAAAGGAAGAAGGCAAAACAATTGGAATGCCCAAACACATTTAAGAAATTGCCAATCAAGAAACCTGAATGCTGCTGACTGAATACACCTGAAAATCCCATTCCCACTCAATTTGGAGGCAACTCGTAGCTGTCCCCTCGGCAAAAGGGTTACATTTCCTTTTCCAAAGCACAAAAACACACCTTGGTCCTGTTGCCTGCTAATTTCTAAGAATGAAACGGCAATTTGTAGTTTTTTTTTTATTTCATTATGGATATTCTGGCTAAACTTTTATTGTATGGGGTAAGAATACAAAATTAGAAAAGGAAGAAGGCAAAAGAAATGCAGACCCAGAACACATTTAGCAAATTGCCAAACAAGAAACCTGAATGCTGCTGACTGAACGCACCTGAAAATTGCATTCACACTCAATTTGGCGGCAATTCGTAGCTGTGCCCTCGGTAAAAGGGAAAGATTTCATTTTCCAAAACAGAAAAACTCACCTTGGTCCTGTTGCATGTTAATTTCTAAAAATGAAACACCAATTTGTTGTTTTCTTTATTTCATTAAGGATATTCTGGCTAAACTTTTATTGTATGGTGTAAGAATACAAAATTAGAAAAGGAAGAAGGCAAAACAAACGCAAACCCAGAACACATTTAGCAAATTGCCAATCAGGAAACCTGAATGTTGCTGACTGAATACACCTGAAAATCCCATTCACACTCAATTTGGAGGCAATTCGTAGCTGTGCCCTCGGCAAAAGGGAAAGATTTCATTTTCCAAAACACTAAAACTCACGTTGGTCCAGAGGCCAGTTAAATTCTAAGCATGGAATGCCCATTTGGTGTTTTTTTTTTTTTATTACATTAAGGACACTCTGGCTAAACTTTTATTGTATGGTATAAGAATACAAAATTAGAAAAGGAAGAAGGCAAAACAACCGCAAACCCAGAATACATTTAGCAAATTGCCAAAGAAGAAACCCGAATGCTGCTGACTGAATACACCTGAAAATGGCATTCACACTCAATTTGCAGCAATTCGTAGCTGTTCCCTTGGAAAAAGGGTTAAATTTCATTTTCCAAAACACAAAAACTCACCTTGGTCCTGTTGCATGTTAATTTCTAAAAATGAAACACCAATTTGCTGTTTTCCTTATTTCATTATGGTTACTCTGGCTAAACTTTTTATTGTATGGGGTAAGAATACAAAATTAGAAAAGGAAGAAGGCAAAACAAATGCAAACCAGGAACACATTAGCAAATTGCCAATCAGGAAACCTGAATGTTGCTGACTGAATACACCTGATAATCCCATTCACACTCAATTTGGAGGCAATTCGTAGCTGTGCCCTCAGCAAAAGGGAAAGATTTCATTTTCCAAAACACAAAAACTCACCTTGGTCCTGTTGCATCTTAATTTCCAAAAATGAAACACCAATTTGCTGTTTTCTTTATTTCATTATGGATACTCTGGCTAAACTTTTTATTGTTTGGTGTAAGAATACAAAATGAGAAAAGAAAGAAGGCAAAACAAATGCAAACCAAGAACACATTTAGCAAATTGTCAATCAGGAAATCTGAATGTTGCTGACTGAATACACCTGAAAATCCCATTCACACTCAATTTGGAGGCAATTCGTAGCTGTGCCCTCGGCAAAAGGGAAAGATTTCATTTTCCAAAACAGTAATTCTCACCTTGGTATAGTTGCCGGTTAATTTCTAAGCATGGAACGCCCATTTGCTGTTTTTTTTTTTTTATTTCATTAAGGATACTCTGGCTAAACTTTTATTGTATGGTGTAAGAATACAAAATTAGAAAAGGAAGAAGGCAAAACAATTGGAATGCCCAAACACATTTAAGAAATTGCCAGTCAAGAAACCTGAATGCTGCTGACTGAATACACCTGAAAATCCCATTCACACTCAATTTGGAGGCAACTCATAGCTGTCCCCTCGGCAAAAGGGTTACATTTCATATTCCAAAGCACAAAATCACACCTTGGTCCTGTTGCATGTCAATTTCTAAAAATGAAACACCAATTTGCTGTTTTCTTTATTTCATTATGGATATTCTGGCTAGAGTTTTTATTGTATGGGGTAAGATTACAAAATTAGAAAAGGAAGAAGGCAAAACAACCGCAAACCCAGAACACATTTAGCAAATTGCCAAACAAGAAACCTGAATGATGCTGACTGAATACAAGTGAAAATCCCATTCACACTCAATTTGGCGGCAATTCGTAGCTGTTCCCTTGGCAAAAGGGTTACATTTCATTTTCCAAAACACAAAATCAGACCTTGGTCCTGTTGCCTGCTAATTTCTAAGAATGAAACGGCAATTTGCAATTTTTTTCTATTTCATTATGGATATACTGGCTAAACTTTTTATTGTATGGTGTAAGAATACAAAATTAGAATAGGAAGAAGGCAAAACAAATGCAAACCAAGAACACATTTAGCAAATTGCCAAACAAGAAACCTGAATGCTGCTGACTGAATACACCTGAAAATCCCATTCATACTCAATTTGGAGGCAATTCATAGCTGTCCTCTCGGCAAAAGGGTTGCATAACTTTTTCCAAAGCACAAAAACACACCTTGGTCCTGTTGCCTGCTAATTTCTAAGAATGAAACGGCAATTTGCAGTTTTTTTTATTTTATTATGGATATTCTGGATAAGCTTTTTTTTGTATGGGGTAAGAATACAAAATTAGAAAAGGAAGAAGGGAAAGCAACTGCAAAACCAGAACACATTTAGCAAATTGCCAAACAAGAAATCTGAATGCTGCTGACTGAATACACGTGAAAATCCCATTCCCACTCAATTTGGAGGCAACTCGCAGCTCTCCCCTCGGCAAAAGGGTTACATTTCATTTTCCAAAACACAAAAACTCACCTTGGTCCTGTTGCATGTTCATTTCCAAAAATGAAGCACCAATTTGCTGTTTTCTTTATTTCATTATGGATACTCTGGCTAAACTTTTTCTTGTATGGTGTAAGAATACAAAATTAGAAAAGGAAGAAGGCAAAAGAAATGCAGACCCAGAACACATTTAGCAAATTGCCAAACAAGAAACCTGAATGCTGCTGACTGAACGCACCTGAAAATTGCATTCACACTCAATTTGACGGCAATTCGTAGCTGTGCCCTCGGTAAAAGGGAAAGATTTCATTTTCCAAAACAGAAAAACTCACCTTGGTCCTGTTGCATGTTAATTTCTAAAAATGAAACACCAATTTGTTGTTTTCTTTATTTCATTAAGGATATTCTGGCTAAACTTTTATTGTATGGTGTAAGAATACAAAATTAGAAAAGGAAGAAGGCAAAACAAACGCAAACCCAGAACACATTTAGCAAATTGCCAATCAGGAAACCTGAATGTTGCTGACTGAATACACCTGAAAATCCCATTCACACTCAATTTGGAGGCAATTCGTAGCTGTGCCCTCGGCAAAAGGGAAAGATTTCATTTTCCAAAACACTAAAACTCACCTTGGTCCAGTTGCCAGTTAAATTCTAAGCATGGAATGCCCATTTGGTGTTTTTTTTTTTTTATTACATTAAGGACACTCTGGCTAAACTTTTATTGTATGGTATAAGAATACAAAATTAGAAAAGGAAGAAGGCAAAACAACCGCAAACCCAGAATACATTTAGCAAATTGCCAAAGAAGAAACCCGAATGCTGCTGACTGAATACACCTGAAAATGGCATTCACACTCAATTGGCAGCAATTCGTAGCTGTTCCCTTGGAAAAAGGGTTAAATTTCATTTTCCAAAACACAAAAACTCACCTTGGTCCTGTTGCATGTTAATTTCTAAAAATGAAACACCAATTTGCTGTTTTCCTTATTTCATTATGGTTACTCTGGCTAAACTTTTTATTGTATGGGGTAAGAATACAAAATTAGAAAAGGAAGAAGGCAAAACAAATGCAAACCAGGAACACATTAGCAAATTGCCAATCAGGAAACCTGAATGTTGCTGACTGAATACACCTGATAATCCCATTCACACTCAATTTGGAGGCAATTCGTAGCTGTGCCCTCAGCAAAAGGGAAAGATTTCATTTTCCAAAACACAAAAACTCACCTTGGTCCTGTTGCATCTTAATTTCCAAAAATGAAACACCAATTTGCTGTTTTCTTTATTTCATTATGGATACTCTGGCTAAACTTTTTATTGTTTGGTGTAAGAATACAAAATGAGAAAAGAAAGAAGGCAAAACAAATGCAAACCAAGAACACATTTAGCAAATTGTCAATCAGGAAATCTGAATGTTGCTGACTGAATACACCTGAAAATCCCATTCACACTCAATTTGGAGGCAATTCGTAGCTGTGCCCTCGGCAAAAGGGAAAGATTTCATTTTCCAAAACAGTAATTCTCACCTTGGTACAGTTGCCGGTTAATTTCTAAGCATGGAACGCCCATTTGCTGTTTTTTTTTTTTTTTATTTCATTAAGGATACTCTGGCTAAACTTTTATTGTATGGTGTAAGAATACAAAATTAGAAAAGGAAGAAGGGAAAGCAACTGCAAAACCAGAACACATTTAGCAAATTGCCAAACAAGAAACCTGAATGCTGCTGACTGAATACACGTGAAAATCCCATTCCCACTCAATTTGGAGGCAACTCGCAGCTCTCCCCTCGGCAAAAGGGTTACATTTCATTTTCCAAAACACAAAAACTCACCTTGGTCCTGTTGCATGTTCATTTCCAAAAATGAAGCACCAATTTGCTGTTTTCTTTATTTCATTATGGATACTCTGGCTAAACTTTTTCTTGTATGGTGTAAGAATACAAAATTAGAAAAGAAGAAGGCAAAACAAATGCAAACCAAGAACACATTTAGCAAATTACCAATCGGGAAACCTGAATGTTGCTGACGGAATACACCTGAAAATCCCATTCACACTCAATTTGGAGGCAACTCGTAGCTGTCCCCTCGGCAAAAGGGTTGCATTTCATTTTCCAAAGCACAAAAACACACCTTGGTCCTGTTTTCTGCTAATTTCTAAGAATGAAAGGGCAATTTGCAGTTTTTTTTATTTCATTATGGATATTCTGGCTAAACTTTTTAATGTATGGGGTAAGAATACAAAATCAGAAAAGGAAGAAGGCAAAAAAACACAAACCCAGAACACATTTAGCAAATTGCCAAACAAGAAACCTGAATGCTTCTGACTGAACACACCTGAAAATCCCATTCACACTCAAATTTGCAGCAATTCGTATCTGTTCCCTTGGCAAAAGGGTTACATTTCATTTTCCAAAACACAAAAACTCACCTTGGTCCAGTTGCATGTCAATTTCTAAAAATGAAACACCAATTTGCTGTTTTCTTTATTTCATTATGGTTACTCTGGCTAAACTATTTATTGTATGGTGTAAGAATACAAAATTAGAAAAGGAAGAAGGCAAAATAAATGCAAACCAAGAACACATTTAGCAAATTACCAATCAAGAAACGTGAATGTTGTTGACTGAATACACCTAACAATCCCATTCACACTCAATTTGGAGGCAATTCGTAGCTGTGCCCTCAGCAAAAGGGAAAGATTTCATTTTCCAAAACAGTAAATCTCAGCTTGGTCCAGTTGCCGGTTAATTTCTAAGCATGGAACGCCCATTTGCTGTTTTTTTTTTTTTTATTTGATTAAGGATACTCTGGCTAAACTTTTATTGTATGGGGTAAGAATACAAAATTAGAAAAGGAAGAAGGCAAAACAATTGGAATGCCCAAACACATTTAAGAAATTGCCAATCAAGAAACCTGAATGCTGCTGACTGAATACACCTGAAAATCCCATTCACACTCAATTTGGAGGCAACTCGTAGCTGTCCCCTCGGCAAAAGGGTTAGATTTCATATTCCAAAGCACAAAATCACACCTTGGTCCTGTTGCCTGCTAATTTCTAAGAATGAAACGGCAATTTGCAGGTTTTTGTATTTCATTAAGGACACTCTGGCTAAACTTTTATTGTATGGTGTAAGAATACAAAATTAGAAAATTAAGAAGGCAAAACAACCGCAAACCCAGAATACATTTAGCAAATTGCCAAACAAGAAACCTGAATGCTGCTGACTGAACGCACCTAAAAATTGCAATCACACTCAATTTGGAGGCAATTCGTACCTGTGCCCTCGGCAAAAGTGTTACATTTCATTTTCCAAAGCACAAAAACACACCTTGGTCCTGTTGCCTGCTAATTTCTAAGAATGAAACGGCAATTTGTAGTTTTTTTTAATTTCATTATGGATATTCTGGCTAAACTTTAATTGTATGGGGTAAGAATACAAAATTAGAAAAGGAAGAAGGCAAAAGAAATGCAGACCCAGAACACATTTAGCAAATTGCCAAACAAGAAACCTGAATGCTGCTGACTGAACGCACCTGAAAATTGCATTCACACTCAATTTGGCGGCAATTCGTAGCTGTGCCCTCGGTAAAAGGGAAAGAATTCATTTTCCAAAACACAAAAACTCACCTTGGTTCTGTTGCATGTTAATTTCTAAAAATGAAACACCAATTTGTTGTTTTCTTTATTTCATTAAGGATACTCTGGTAAACTTTTATTGTATGGTGTAAGAATACAAAATTAGAAAAGGAAGAAGGCAAAACAACCGCAAACCCAGAACACATTTAGCAAATTGCCAATCAGTAAACCTGAATGTTGCTGACTGAATACACCTGAAAATCCCATTCACACTCAATTTGGAGGCAATTAGTAGCTGTGCCCTCGGCAAAAGGGAAAGATTTCATTTTCCAAAACACTAAAACTCAACTTGGTCCAGTTGCCTGTTAATTTCTAAGCATGGAATGCCCATTTGGTGTTTTTTTTTTTTATTACATTAAGGACACTCTGGCTAAACTTTTATTGTAAGGTGTAAGAATACAAAATTAGAAAAGTAAGAAGGCAAAACAACCGCAAAGCCAGAATACATTTAGCAAATTGCCAAACAAGAAACCCGAATGCTGCTGACTGAATACACCTGAAAATCGCATTCACACTCAATTGGCAGCAATTCGTAGCTGTTCCCTTGGAAAAAGGGTTACATTTCATTTTCCAAAACACAAAAACTCACCTTGGTCCTGTTGCATGTTAATTTCTAAAAATGAAACACCAATTTGCTGTTTTCTTTATTTCATTATGGATACTCTGGCTAAACTTTTTCTTTAATTGTGTAAGAATAAAAAATTAGAAAAGGAAGAAGGCAAAACAAATGCAAACCAGGAACACATTAGCAAATTGCCAATCAGGAAACCTGAATGATGCTGACTGAATACACCTGATAATCCCATTCACACTCAATTTGGAGGCAATTCGTAGCTGTGCCCTCAGCAAAAGGGAAAGATTTCATTTTCCAAAACACAAAAACTCACCTTGGTCCTGTTGCATGTTAATTTCCAAAAATGAAACACCAATTTGCTGTTTTCTTTATTTCATTATGGATACTCTGGCTAGCCTTTTTATTGTTTGGTGTAAGAGTACAAAATGAGAAAAGGAAGAAGGCAAAACAATGCAAACCAAGAACACATTTAGCAAATTTTCAATCAGGAAATCTGAATGTTGCTGACTGAATACACCTGAAAATCCCATTCACACTCAATTTGGAGGCAATTCGTAGCTGTGCCCTCGGCAAAAGGGAAAGATTTCATTTTCCAAAACAGTAAATCTCACCTTGGTCCAGTTGCCTGTTAATTTCTAAGCATGGAACGCCCATTCGCTGTTTTTTTTTTTTTTTTATTTCATTAGGGATATTCTGGCTAAACTTTTATTGTATGGTGTAAGAATACAAAATTAGAAAAGGAAGAAGGCAAAACAATTGGAATGCCCAAACACATTTAAGAAATTGCCAATCAAGAAACCTGAATGCTGCTGACTGAATACACCTGAAAATCCCATTCACACTCAATTTGGAGGCAACTCGTAGCTGTCCCCTCGGCAAAAGGGTTAGATTTCATATTCCAAAGCACAAAATCACACCTTGGTCCTGTTGCCTGCTAATTTCTAAGAATGAAACGGCAATTTGCAGGTTTTTGTATTTCATTAAGGACACTCTGGCTAAACTTTTATTGTATGGTGTAAGAATACAAAATTAGAAAATTAAGAAGGCAAAACAACCGCAAACCCAGAATACATTTAGCAAATTGCCAAACAAGAAACCTGAATGCTGCTGACTGAACGCACCTAAAAATTGCAATCACACTCAATTTGGCGGCAATTCGTAGCTGTGCCCTCGGCAAAAGGGAAAGATTTCATTTTCCAAAACACTAAAACTCACCTTGGTCCTGTTGCATGTTAATTTCTAAAATGAAACACCAATTTGCTGTTTTCTATATTTCATTATGGATACTCTGGCTAAAATTTTTCTTGTATGGTGTAAGAATACAAAATTAGAAAAGGAAGAAGGCAAAACAAATGCAAACCAAGAACACATTTAGCAAATTACCAATCAGGAAACCTGAATGTTGCTGACTGAATACACCTGAAAATCCCATTCACAATCAATTTGGAGGCAATTCGTAGCTGTGCCCTCGGCAAAGGGAAAGATTTCATTTTCCAAAACACTAAAACTCACCCGGTCCAGTTGCCTGTTAATTTCTAAGCATGGCACGCCCATTTGCTGGTTTTCTTTTTTTTATTTCATTAAGGACACTCTGGCTAAACTTTTATTGTATGGTGTAAGAATACAAAATTAGAAAAGGAAGAAGGCAAAACAATTGCAATGCCCAAACACATTTAAGAAATTGCCAAAGAAGAAACCTGAATGCTGCTGACTGAATACACCTGAAAATCCCATTCACACTCAATTTGGAGGCAACTCGTAGCTGTCCCCTCGGCAAAAGAGTTACATTTCATTTTCCAAAACAAAAAAACTCACTTTGGTCCTGTTGCATGTTAATCTCTAAAAATGAAACACGAATTTGCTATTTTCTTTATTTCATTATGGTTACTCTGGCTAAACATTTTATTGTATGGTGTAAGAATACAAAATTAGAAAAGGAAGAAGGCAAAACAAATGCAAACCAGGAACATATTAGCAAATTGCCAATCAGGAAACCTGAATGTTGCTGACTGAATACACCTGATAATCCCATTCACACTCAATTTGGAGGCAATTCGTAGCTGTGCCCTCAGCAAAAGGGAAAGATTTCATTTTCCAAAACACAAAAACTCACTTTGGTCCTGTTGCATGTTAATTTCCAAAAATGAAACACCAATTTGCTGTTATCTTTATTTCATTATGGATACTCTGGCTAAACTTTTTATTGTTTGGTGTAAGAATACAAAATGAGAAAAGGAAGAAGGCAAAACAAATGCAAACCAAGAACACATTTAGCAAATTACCAATCAGGAAACCTGAATGTTGCTGACTGAATACACCTGAAAATCCCATTCACACTCAATTTGCAGGCAATTCTTAGCAGTCCCCTAGGCAAAAGTGTTACATTTCATTTGCTAAATCACGAAAACTCACCTTAGTCGTGTTGCCTGTAGATTTCTTAGCATGAAACGCCAATTTGCACTGCATTTCTATTTCATTTTGATAACACTGTCTAAAGGCTTTTTTGGATGGTGTCAGAATAGAAAATTTGGAAAGAAAGAAGGCAAAACAAACGCAAACCCAGACAACATTTAAGAAATTGCCAATCAAGAAACCTGAATACTGCTGACTGAATACACCTGAAAATCCCATTCACACTCAATTTGGAGGCAACTCGTAGCTGTCCCCTCGGCAAAAGTGTTACATTTCATTTTCCAAAGCACAAAAACACACCTTGGTCCTGTTGCCTGCTAATTTCTAAGAATGAAACGGCAATTTGTAGTTTTTTTTAATTTCATTATGGATATTCTGGCTAAACTTTTATTGTATGGGGTAAGAATACAAAATTAGAAAAGGAAGAAGGCAAAAGAAATGCAGACCCAGAACACATTTAGCAAATTGCCAAACAAGAAACCTGAATGCTGCTGACTGAACGCACCTGAAAATTGCATTCACACTCAATTTGGCGGCAATTCGTAGCTGTGCCCTCGGTAAAAGGGAAAGAATTCATTTTCCAAAACACAAAAACTCACCTTGGTTCTGTTGCATGTTAATTTCTAAAAATGAAACACCAATTTGTTGTTTTCTTTATTTCATTAAGGATACTCTGGTAAACTTTTATTGTATGGTGTAAGAATACAAAATTAGAAAAGGAAGAAGGCAAAACAACCGCAAACCCAGAACACATTTAGCAAATTGCCAATCAGTAAACCTGAATGTTGCTGACTGAATACACCTGAAAATCCCATTCACACTCAATTTGGAGGCAATTAGTAGCTGTGCCCTCGGCAAAAGGGAAAGATTTCATTTTCCAAAACACTAAAACTCAACTTGGTCCAGTTGTCTGTTAATTTCTAAGCATGGAATGCCCATTTGGTGTTTTTTTTTTTTATTACATTAAGGACACTCTGGCTAAACTTTTATTGTAAGGTGTAAGAATACAAAATTAGAAAAGTAAGAAGGCAAAACAACCGCAAAGCCAGAATACATTTAGCAAATTGCCAAACAAGAAACCCGAATGCTGCTGACTGAATACACCTGAAAATCGCATTCACACTCAATTGGCAGCAATTCGTAGCTGTTCCCTTGGAAAAAGGGTTACATTTCATTTTCCAAAACACAAAAACTCACCTTGGTCCTGTTGCATGTTAATTTCTAAAAATGAAACACCAATTTGCTGTTTTCTTTATTTCATTATGGATACTCTGGCTAAACTTTTTCTTTAATTGTGTAAGAATAAAAAATTAGAAAAGGAAGAAGGCAAAACAAATGCAAACCAGGAACACATTAGCAAATTGCCAATCAAGAAACCTGAATGATGCTGACTGAATACACCTGATAATCCCATTCACACTCAATTTGGAGGCAATTCGTAGCTGTGCCCTCAGCAAAAGGGAAAGATTTCATTTTCCAAAACACAAAAACTCACCTTGGTCCTGTTGCATGTTAATTTCCAAAAATGAAACACCAATTTGCTGTTTTCTTTATTTCATTATGGATACTCTGGCTAGCCTTTTTATTGTTTGGTGTAAGAGTACAAAATGAGAAAAGGAAGAAGGCAAAACAATGCAAACCAAGAACACATTTAGCAAATTTTCAATCAGGAAATCTGAATGTTGCTGACTGAATACACCTGAAAATCCCATTCACACTCAATTTGGAGGCAATTCGTAGCTGTGCCCTCGGCAAAAGGGAAAGATTTCATTTTCCAAAACAGTAAATCTCACCTTGGTCCAGTTGCCTGTTAATTTCTAAGCATGGAACGCCCATTCGCTGTTTTTTTTTTTTTTTTAT
This sequence comes from Sylvilagus floridanus, assembly GCA_949820135.1. Lineage (NCBI taxonomy): Eukaryota > Metazoa > Chordata > Mammalia > Lagomorpha > Leporidae > Sylvilagus > Sylvilagus floridanus. The sequence continues at coordinate 164,470,660 of OX463227.1, read as the reverse complement.
TTCATTAGGGATATTCTGGCTAAACTTTTATTGTATGGTGTAAGAATACAAAATTAGAAAAGGAAGAAGGCAAAACAATTGGAATGCCCAAACACATTTAAGAAATTGCCAATCAAGAAACCTGAATGCTGCTGACTGAATACACCTGAAAATCCCATTCACACTCAATTTGGAGGCAACTCGTAGCTGTCCCCTCGGCAAAAGAGTTACATTTCATTTTCCAAAACACAAAAACCACCTTGGTCCTGTTGCATGTTAATTTCTAAAAATGAAACACGAATTTGCTATTTTCTTTATTTCATTATGGTTACTCTGGCTAAACATTTTATTGTATGGTGTAAGAATACAAAATTAGAAAAGGAAGAAGGCAAAACAAATGCAAACCAGGAACACATTAGCAAATTGCCAATCAGGAAACCTGAATGTTGCTGACTGAATACACCTGATAATCCAATTCACACTCAATTTGGAGGCAATTCGTAGCTGTGCCCTCAGCAAAAGGGAAAGATTTCATTTTCCAAAACACAAAAACTCACTTTGGTCCTGTTGCATGTCAATTTCCAAAAATGAAACACCAATTTGCTGTTATCTTTATTTCATTATGGATACTCTGGCTAAACTTTTTATTGTTTGGTGTAAGAATACAAAATGAGAAAAGGAAGAAGGCAAAACAAATGCAAACCAAGAACACATTTAGCAAATTACCAATCAGGAAACCTGAATGTTGCTGACTGAATACACCTGAAAATCCCATTCACACTCAATTTGCAGGCAATTCTTAGCAGTCCCCTAGGCAAAAGTGTTACATTTCATTTGCTAAATCACGAAAACTCACCTTAGTCGTGTTGCCTGTAGATTTCTTAGCATGAAACGCCAATTTGCACTGCATTTCTATTTCATTTTGATAACACTGTCTAAAGGCTTTTTTGGATGGTGTCAGAATAGAAAATTTGGAAAGAAAGAAGGCAAAACAAACGCAAACCCAAACAACATTTAAGAAATTGCCAATCAAGAAACCTGAATACTGCTGACTGAATACACCTGAAAATCCCATTCACACTCAATTTGGAGGCAACTCGTAGCTGTCCCCTCGGCAAAAGTGTTACATTTCATTTTCCAAAGCACAAAAACACACCTTGGTCCTGTTGCCTGCTAATTTCTAAGAATGAAACGGCAATTTGTAGTTTTTTTTAATTTCATTATGGATATTCTGGCTAAACTTTTATTGTATGGGGTAAGAATACAAAATTAGAAAAGGAAGAAGGCAAAAGAAATGCAGACCCAGAACACATTTAGCAAATTGCCAAACAAGAAACCTGAATGCTGCTGACTGAACGCACCTGAAAATTGCATTCACACTCAATTTGGCGGCAATTCGTAGCTGTGCCCTCGGTAAAAGGGAAAGAATTCATTTTCCAAAACACAAAAACTCACCTTGGTTCTGTTGCATGTTAATTTCTAAAAATGAAACACCAATTTGTTGTTTTCTTTATTTCATTAAGGATACTCTGGTAAACTTTTATTGTATGGTGTAAGAATACAAAATTAGAAAAGGAAGAAGGCAAAACAACCGCAAACCCAGAACACATTTAGCAAATTGCCAATCAGTAAACCTGAATGTTGCTGACTGAATACACCTGAAAATCCCATTCACACTCAATTTGGAGGCAATTCGTAGCTGTGCCCTCGGCAAAAGGGAAAGATTTCATTTTCCAAAACACTAAAACTCACCTTGGTCCAGTTGCCTGTTAATTTCTAAGCATGGAATGCCCATTTGGTGTTTTTTTTTTTATTATTACATTAAGGACACTCTGGCTAAACTTTTATTGTATGGTGTAAGAATACAAAATTAGAAAAGTAAGAAGGCAAAACAACCGCAAAGCCAGAATACATTTAGCAAATTGCCAAACAAGAAACCCGAATGCTGTGGACTGAATACACCTGAAAATCGCATTCACACTCAATTGGCAGCAATTCGTAGCTGTTCCCTTGGAAAAAGGGTTACATTTCATTTTACAAAACACAAAAACTCACCTTGGTCCTGTTGCATGTTAATTTCTAAAAATGAAACACCAATTTGCTGTTTTCTTTATTTCATTATGGATACTCTGGCTAAACTTTTTCTTTAATTGTGTAAGAATAAAAAATTAGAAAAGGAAGAAGGCAAAACAAATGCAAACCAGGAACACATTAGCAAATTGCCAATCAGGAAACCTGAATGATGCTGACTGAATACACCTGATAATCCCATTCACACTCAATTTGGAGGCAATTCGTAGCTGTGCCCTCAGCAAAAGGGAAAGATTTCATTTTCCAAAACACAAAAACTCACCTTGGTCCTGTTGCATGTTAATTTCCAAAAATGAAACACCAATTTGCTGTTTTCTTTATTTCATTATGGATACTCTGGCTAGCCTTTTTATTGTTTGGTGTAAGAGTACAAAATGAGAAAAGGAAGAAGGCAAAACAAATGCAAACCAAGAACACATTTAGCAAATTTTCAATCAGGAAATCTGAATGTTGCTGACTGAATACACCTGAAAATCCCATTCACACTCAATTTGGAGGCAATTCGTAGCTGTGCCCTCGGCAAAAGCGAAATGTTTCATTTTCCAAAACAGTAAATCTCACCTTGGTCCAGTTGCCTGTAGATTTCTTAACATGGAACGCCCATTTGCTTTTTTTTTTTTTTTTTATTTCATTAAGGATACTCTGGCTAAACTTTTATTGTATGGTGTAAGAATACAAAATTAGAAAAGGAAGAAGGCAAAACAAATGGAATGCCCAAACACATTTATGAAATTGCCAATCAAGAACCCTGAATGCTGCTGACTGAAATCACCTGAAAATCCCATTCACACTCAATTTGGCGGCAACTCGTAGCTGTGCCCTCGGAAAAAGTGTTACATTTCATATTCCAAAGCACAAAATCACACCTTGGTCCTGTTGCCTGCTAATTGCTAAGAATGAAACGGCAATTTGCAGTTTTTTTTTATTTCGTTATGGATATTCTGGCTAAACTTTTTCTTGTATGGTGTAAGAATACAAAATTAGAAAAGGAAGAAGGCAAAACAAATGCAAACCAAGAACACATTTAGCAAATTACCAATGGGGAAACCTGAATGTTGCTGGTGAATACACCTGAAAATCCCATTCACACTAAATTTGGAGGCAACTCATAGCTGTCCCCTCGACAAAAGTGTTACATTTCATTTTGCAAAACACGAAAACTCACCTTAGTCGGGTTGCCTCTAGATTTCTTAGCATGAAACGCCAATTTGCACTGTATTTTTATTTCATTTTGACCACTCTGTCTAAAGGCTTTATTGGATGGAGTCAATATAGAAAATTTGGAAAGAAAGAAGGCAAAACAAACGCAAACCCACACTACATTTAAGATATTGCCAATCAAGAAACCTGAATGCTGCTGACTGAATACACCTGAAAATCCCATTCCCACTCAATTTGCAGGAAATTCATAGCTGTTCCCTTGGCAAAAAGGTTACATTTCATTTTCCAAAACACAAAAACTCACCTTGGTCCTGTTGCATGTTAATTTCTAAAAATGAAACACCAATTTGCTGTTTTCTTTATTTCATTACGGATAATCTGGCTAAACTTTTTACTGTATGGTGTAAGAATACAAAATGAGAAAAGGAAGAAGGCAAAACAAATGCAAACCAAGAACACATTTAGCAAATTTTCAATCAGGAAATCTGAATGTTGCTGACTGAATACACCTGAAAATCCCATTCACACTCAATTTGGAGGCAATTCGTAGCTGTGCCCTCGGCAAAAGCGAAATATTTCATTTTCCAAAACAGTAAATCTCACCTTGGTCCAGTTGCCTGTAGATTTCTTAACATGGAACGCCCATTTGCTGTTTTTTTTTTTTTATTTCATTAAGGATACTCTGGCTAAACTTTTATTGTATGGTGTAAGAATACAAAATTAGAAAAGGAAGAAGGCAAAACAAATGGAATGCCCAAACACATTTATGAAATTGCCAATCAAGAACCCTGAATGCTGCTGACTGAAATCACCTGAAAATCCCATTCACACTCAATTTGGCGGCAACTCGTAGCTGTGCCCTCGGAAAAAGTGTTACATTTCATATTCCAAAGCACAAAATCACACCTTGGTCCTGTTGCCTGCTAATTGCTAAGAATGAAACGGCAATTTGCAGTTTTTTTTTATTTCGTTATGGATATTCTGGCTAAACTTTTTCTTGTATGGTGTAAGAATACAAAATTAGAAAAGGAAGAAGGCAAAACAAATGCAAACCAAGAACACATTTAGCAAATTACCAATGGGGAAACCTGAATGTTGCTGGTGAATACACCTGAAAATCCCATTCACACTAAATTTGGAGGCAACTCATAGCTGTCCCCTCGACAAAAGTGTTACATTTCATTTTGCAAAACACGAAAACTCACCTTAGTCGGGTTGCCTCTAGATTTCTTAGCATGAAACGCCAATTTGCACTGTATTTTTATTTCATTTTGACCACTCTGTCTAAAGGCTTTATTGGATGGAGTCAATATAGAAAATTTGGAAAGAAAGAAGGCAAAACAAACGCAAACCCACACTACATTTAAGATATTGCCAATCAAGAAACCTGAATGCTGCTGACTGAATACACCTGAAAATCCCATTCCCACTCAATTTGCAGGAAATTCATAGCTGTTCCCTTGGCAAAAAGGTTACATTTCATTTTCCAAAACACAAAAACTCACCTTGGTCCTGTTGCATGTTAATTTCTAAAAATGAAACACCAATTTGCTGTTTTCTTTATTTCATTACGGATAATCTGGCTAAACTTTTTACTGTATGGTGTAAAAATACAAAATGAGAAAAGGAAGAAGGCAAAACAAATGCAAACCAAGAACACATTTAGCAAATTACCAATCGGGAAACCTGAAATTGCTGACTGAATACACCTGAAAATCCCATTCACACTCAATTTGCAGGCAATTCTTAGCTGTCCCCTCGGCAGAAGTGTTACATTTCATTTTCCAAAACACGAAAACTCACCTTAGTTGTGTTTCCTGTGGATTTCTTAGCATGAAACGACAATTTGCACTGTATTTTTATTTCATTTTGACCACTCTGTCTAAAGACTTTTTTGGATGGTGTCAGGATACACAATTTGGAAAAAAGAAGGCAAAACAAACGCACACCCACACGACATTTAAGAAATTGCCAATCAAGAAACCTGAATGCTGCTGACTGAATACACCTGAAAATCACATTCACACTCAATTTGCAGGCAATTCCTAGCTGTCCCCTCGGCAAAAGGGTTACATTTCATTTTCCAAAGCACAAAAACTCACCTTGGTCCTGTTGCATGTTAATTTCTAAAAATGAAACACCAATTTGCTGTTTTCTTTATTTCATTATGGATACTCAGGCAAACCATTTTATTGTATGGTGTAAGAATACAAAATGAGAAAAGGAAGAAGGCAAAACAAATGCAAACCAAGAACACATTTAATAAATTGCCAATCCGGAAACCTGAATGTTGCTGACTGAATACACCTGAAAATCCCATTCACACTCAATTTGCAGGCAATTCTTAGCTGTCCCCTCGGCAAAAGGGAAAGATTTCATTTTCCAAAACAGAAAAACTCACCTTGGTCCAGTTGCCTGTTAATTTCTAAGCATGGAACGCCCATTTCCTGTTTTTTTTTTTTTTATTTCATTAAGGATACTCTGGTTAAACTTTTATTGTAAGGTGTAAGAATACAAAATTAGAAAAGGAAGAAGGCAAATCAAATGGAATGCCCAAACACATTTAAGAAATTGCCAATCAAGAAACCTGAATGTTGCTGACTGAATACACCTGAAAATCCCATTCAGACTCAATTTGCAGGCAATTCTTAGCTGTCCCCTTGGCAAAAGTGTTACATTTCATTTTCCAAAAACGAAAACTCACCTTAGTCGTGTTGCCTGTAGATTTCTTAGCATGAAACGCCAATTTGCACTGTATTTTTATTTCATTTTGACCACTCTGTCTAAAGGCTTTATTGGATGGAGTCAATATAGAAAATTTGGAAAGAAAGTAGGCAAAACAAACGCAAACCCACACGACATTTAAGAAATTGCCAATCAAGAAACCTGAATGCTGCTGACTGAATACACCTGAAAATCCCATTCACACTCAATTTGAAAGCAATTCGTAGCTGTCCCCTTGGAAAAAGTGTTACATTTCATTTTCCAAAAACGAAAACTCACCTTAGTCGTGTTGCCTGTAGATTTCTTAGCATGAAACGCCCATTTGCACTGTATTTTTATTTCATTTTGACCACTCTGTCTAAAGGCTTTTATGGATGGTGTCAGGATAGAATATTTGGAAAGAAAGAAGACAAAAAAAACGCAAACCCAGACTACATTTAAGAATTGCCAATCAAGAAACCTGAATTTTGCTGACTGAATACACCTGAAAATCCCATTCACACTCAATTTGGAGGCAACTCGTAGCTGCCCCTTCGGCAAAAGGGTTACATTTCATTTTCCAAAGCACAAAAAAACACACCTTTTTCCTGTTGCCTGCTAATTTCTAAGTATGTAACGCCAATTTGCAGTTTTTTTTTTTATTTCATTATGGATATTCTGGCTAGGCTTTTCATTGTATGGGGTAAGAATACAAAATTAGAAAAGGAAGAAGGCAAAACAAATGCAAACCAAGAACACATTTAGCAAATTGCCAAACAAGAAACCTGAATGCTGCTGACTGAATACACCTGAAAATCCCATTCACACTCAATTTGGCGGCAATTCCTAGCTGTTCCCTTGGCAAAAGGGTTACATTTCATTCTCCAAAACACAAAAACTCACCTAGGTCCTGTTGCATGTTAATTTCTAAAAATGAAACACCAATTTGCTGTTTTCTTTATTTCCTTATGGATACTCTGGCTAAACTTTTTCTTGTATGGTGTAAGAATACAAAATTAGAAAAGGAAGAAAGCAAAACAAATGCATATGAAGAACACATTTAGCAAATTACCAATGGGGAAACCTGAATGTTGCTGACTGAATACACCTGAAAATCCCATTCACACTCAATTTGCAGGCAATTCGTAGCTGTCCCCTCGGCAAAATTGTTACATTTCATTTTCTAAAACACGAAAACTCACCTTAGTCGTGTTGCCTGTAGATTTCTTAGCATGAAACGCCAATTTGCACTGTATTTTTATTTCATTTTGACCACTCTGTAGCTGTCCCCTCGGCAAAAGGGTTACATTTCATTTTCCAAAGCACAAAAATACACCTTGGTCCTGTTGCCTGCTAATTTCTAAGAATGAAACGGCAATTTGCAGTTTTTTTTTATTTCATTTGGATATTCTGGCTAAACTTTTATTGTATGGGGTAAGAATACAAAATTAGAAAAGGAAGAAGGCAAAACAAACGCAAACCCAAAACACATTTAGCAAATTGCAAAACAAGAAACCTGAATGCTGCTGACTGAATACACCTGAAAATCCCATTCACACTCAATTTGCAGGCAATTCTTAGCTGTTCCCTTGGCAAAAGTGTTACATTTCATTTTCCAAAAACGAAAACTCACCTTAGTCGTGTTGCCTGTAGATTTCTTAGCATGAAACGCCAATTTGCACTGTATTTTTATTTCATTTTGACCACTCTGTCTAAAGGCTTTATTGGATGGAGTCAATATAGAAAATTTGGAAAGAAAGTAGGCAAAACAAACGCAAACCCACACGACATTTAAGAAATTGCCAATCAAGAAACCTGAATGCTGCTGACTGAATACACCTGAAAATCCCATTCACACTCAATTTGGAGGCAATTCGTAGCTGTCCCCTTGGAAAAAGTGTTACATTTCATTTTCCAAAAACGAAAACTCACCTTAGTCGTGTTGCCTGTAGATTTCTTAGCATGAAACGCCAATTTGCACTGTATTTAAGAAATTGCCAATCAAGAAACCTGAATGCTGCTGACTGAATACACCTGAAAATCACATTCACACTCAATTTGGCGGCAATTCCTAGCTGTTCCCTTGGCAAAAAGGTTACATTTCATTTTCCAAAACACAAAAACTCACCTTGGTCCTGTTGCATGTTAATTTCTAAAAATGAAACACCAATTTGTTGTTTTCTTTATTTCATTATGGATACTCAGGTAAACCTTTTTATTGTATGGTGTAAGAATACAAAATTAGAAAAGGAAGAAGGCAAAAAATATGCAAACCAAGAACACATTTAGCAAATTACCAATCGGGAAACCTGAATGTTGCTGACTGAATACACCTGAAAATCCCATTCACACTCAATTTGCAGGCAATTCTTAGCTGTCCCCTCGGCAAAAGGGAAAGATTTCATTTTCAAAACAGAAAAACTCACCTTGGTCCAGTTGCCTGTTAATTTCTAAGCATGGAACGCCCATTTCCTGTTTTTTTTTTTATTTCATTAAGGATATTCTGGTTAAACTTTTATTGTAACCTGTAAGAATACAAAATTAGAAAAGGAAGAAGGCAAATCAAATGGAATGCCCAAACACATTTAAAAAAGTGCCAATCAAGAAACCTGAATGTTGCTGACTGAATACACCTGAAAATCCCATTCACACTCAATTTGGAGGCAATTCGTAGCTGTCCCCTCGGCAAAAGTGTTACATTTCATTTTCTAAATCACGAAAACTCACCTTAGTCGTGTTGCCTGTAGATTTCTTAGCATGAAACGCCAATTTGCACTGTATTTTTATTTCATTTTGACCACTCTGTCTAAAGGCTTTATTGGATGGAGTCAGGATAGAAAATTTGGAAAGAAAGTAGGCAAAACAAACGCAAACCCACACGACATTTAAGAAATTGCCAATCAAGAAACCTGAATGCTGCTGACTGAATACACCTGAAAATCCCATTCACACTCAATTTGGAGGCAACTCATAGCTGTCCCCTCGGCCAAAGGGTTACATTTCATTTTCCAAAGCACAAAAATACACCTTGGTCCTGTTGCCTGCTAATTTCTAAGAATGAATCGGCAATTTGCAGTTTTTTTTTATTTTGTTATGGATATTCTGGCTAAACTTTTTAGTGTATGGGGTAAGAATACAAAATTAGAAAAGGAAGAAGGCAAAACAACCGCAAACCCAGAACACATTTAGCAAATTGCCAAACAAGAAACCTGAATGCTGCTGACTGAATACACCTGAAAATCCCATTCACACTCAATTTGGAGGCAATTCGCAGCTGTGCCCTCGGCAAAAGGGAAAGATTTCATTTTCCAAAACAGAAAAACTCACCTTGGTCCAGTTGCCTGTTAATTTCTAAGGATGGAACGCCCATTTCCTGTTTTTTTTTTATTTCATTAAGGATACTCTGGTTAAACTTTTATTGTAAGGTGTAAGAATACAAAATTAGAAAAGGAAGAAGGCAAATCAAATGGAATGCCCAAACACATTTAAGAAATTGCCAATCAAGAAACCTGAATGTTGCTGACTGAATACACCTGAAAATCCCATTCAGACTCAATTTGCAGGCAATTCTTAGCTGTCCCCTTGGCAAAAGTGTTACATTTCATTTTTCAAAAACGAAAACTCACCTTAGTCGTGTTCCCTGTAGATTTCTTAGCATGAAACGCCCATTTGCACTGTATTTTTATTTCATTTTGACCACTCTGTCTAAAGGCTTTTATGGATGGTGTCAGGATAGAAAATTTGGAAAGAAAGAAGGCAAAACAAACGCAAACCCACACGACATTTAAGAAATTGCCAATCAAGAAACCTGAATGCTGCTGACTGAATACACCTGAAAATCCCATTCATACTCAATTTGGAGGCAATTCATAGCTGTCCCCTCGGCAAAAGCGTTACATTTCATTTTCTAAAACACGAAAAGTCACCTTAGTCATGTTGCCTGTAGATTTCTTAGCATGAAACGCCAATTTGCACTGTATTTTTATTTCATTTTGACCACTCTGTCTAAAGGCTTTTTTGGATGGTATCAGGATAGAATATTTGGAAAGAAAGAAGACAAAACAAACGCAAACCCAGACTACATTTAAGAATTGCCAATCAAGAAACCTCAATTTTGCTGAATGAATACACCTGAAAATCCCATTCACACTCAATTTGGAGGCAACTCGTAGCTGCCCCCTCGGCAAAAGGGTTACATTTCATTTTCCAAAGCACAAAAAAACACACCTTTTTCCTGTTGCCTGCTAATTTCTAAGTATGTAACGCCAATTTGCAGTTTTTTTTTGTTTATTTCATTATGGATATTCTGGCTAGGCTTTTCATTGTATGGGGTAAGAATACAAAATTAGAAAAGGAAGAAGGCAAAACAAATGCAAATGAAGAACACATTTAGCAAATTACCAATGGGGAAACCTGAATGTTGCTGACTGAATACACCTGAAAATCCCATTCACACTCAATTTGCAGGCAATTCGTAGCTGTCCCCTCGGCAAAAGTGTTACATTTCATTTTCTAAAACACGAAAACTCACCTTAGTCGTGTTGCCTGTAGATTTCTTAGCATGAAATGCCAATTTGCACTGTATTTTTATTACATTTTGCCCACTCTGTCTAAAGGCTTTATTGGATGGAGTCAGGATAGAAAATTTGGAAAGAAGGAAGGCAAAACAAACGCAAACCCTGACGACATTTAAGAAATTGCCAATCAAGAAACCTGAATGCTGCTGACTGAATACACCTGAAAATCCCATTCACACTCAATTTGGAGGCAACTCGTAGCTGTCCCCTCGGCAAAAGGGTTACATTTCATTTTCCAAAGCACAAAAATACACCTTGGTCCTGTTGCCTGCTAATTTCTAAGAATGAAACGGCAATTTGCAGTTTTTTTTTATTTCGTTATGGATATTCTGGCTAAACTTTTTATTGTATGGGGTAAGAATACAAAATTAGAAAAGGAAGAAGGCAAAACAACCGCAAACCCAGAACACATTTAGCAAATTGCCAAACAAGAAACCTGAATGCTGCTGACTGAATACACCTGAAAATCACATTCACACTCAATTTGGCGGCAATTCCTAGCTGTTCCCTTGGCAAAAAGGTTACATTTCATTTTCCAAAACACAAAAACTCACCTTGGTCCTGTTGCATGTTAATTTCTAAAAATGAAACACCAATTTGCTGTTTTCTTTATTTCCTTATGGATACTCTGGCTAAACTTTTTCTTGTATGGTGTAAGAATACAAAATGAGAAAAGGAAGAAGGCAAAAAATATGCAAACCAAGAACACATTTAGCAAATTACCAATCGGGAAACCTGAATGTTGCTGACTGAATACACCTGAAAATCCCATTCACACTCAATTTGGAGGCAATTCGTAGCTGTGCCCTCGGCAAAAGGGAAAGATTTCATTTTCCAAAACAGAAAAACTCACCTTGGTCCTGTTGCCTGTTAATTACTAAGCAGGGAACGCCCATTTCCTGTTTTTTTTTTTTTATTTCATTAAGGATACTCTGGCTAAACTTTTATTGTATGGTGTAAGAATACAAAATTAGAAAAGGAAGAAGGCAAATCAAATGGAATGCCCAAACACATTTAAGAAATTGCCAATCAAGAAACCTGAATGTTGCTGACTGAATACACCTGAAAATCCCATTCAGACTCAATTTGCAGGCAATTCTTAGCTGTCCCCTTGGCAAAAGTGTTACATTTCATTTTCCAAAAACGAAAACTCACCTTAGTCGTGTTGCCTGTAGATTTCTTAGCATGAAACGCCAATTTGCACTGTATTTTTATTTCATTTTGACCACTCTGTCTAAAGGCTTTATTGGATGGAGTCAGGATAGAAAATTTGGAAAGAAAGTAGGCAAAACAAACGCAAACCCACACGACATTTAAGAAATTGCCAATCAAGAAACCTGAATGCTGCTGACTGAATACACCTGAAAATCCCATTCACACTCAATTTGGAGGCAACTCGTAGCTGTCCCCTCGGCAAAAGGGTTACATTTCATTTTCCAAAGCACAAAAATACACCTTGGTCCTGTTGCCTGCTAATTTCTAAGAATGAATCGGCAATTTGCAGTTTTTTTTTATTTTGTTATGGATATTCTGGCTAAACTTTTTAGTGTATGGGGTAAGAATACAAAATTAGAAAAGGAAGAAGGCAAAACAACCGCAAACCCAGAACACATTTAGCAAATTGCCAAACAAGAAACCTGAATGCTGCTGACTGAATACACCTGAAAATCCCATTCACACTCAATTTGGAGGCAATTCGCAGCTGTGCCCTCGGCAAAAGGGAAAGATTTCATTTTCCAAAACAGAAAAACTCACCTTGGTCCAGTTGCCTGTTAATTTCTAAGGATGGAACGCCCATTTCCTGTTTTTTTTTTTATTTCATTAAGGATACTCTGGTTAAACTTTTATTGTAAGGTGTAAGAATACAAAATTAGAAAAGGAAGAAGGCAAATCAAATGGAATGCCCAAACACATTTAAGAAATTGCCAATCAAGAAACCTGAATGTTGCTGACTGAATACACCTGAAAATCCCATTCAGACTCAATTTGCAGGCAATTCTTAGCTGTCCCCTTGGCAAAAGTGTTACATTTCATTTTTCAAAAACGAAAACTCACCTTAGTCGTGTTCCCTGTAGATTTCTTAGCATGAAACGCCCATTTGCACTGTATTTTTATTTCATTTTGACCACTCTGTCTAAAGGCTTTTATGGATGGTGTCAGGATAGAAAATTTGGAAAGAAAGAAGGCAAAACAAACGCAAACCCACACGACATTTAAGAAATTGCCAATCAAGAAACCTGAATGCTGCTGACTGAATACACCTGAAAATCCCATTCATACTCAATTTGGAGGCAATTCATAGCTGTCCCCTCGGCAAAAGCGTTACATTTCATTTTCTAAAACACGAAAACTCACCTTAGTCATGTTGCCTGTAGATTTCTTAGCATGAAACGCCAATTTGCACTGTATTTTTATTTCATTTTGACCACTCTGTCTAAAGGCTTTTTTGGATGGTATCAGGATAGAATATTTGGAAAGAAAGAAGACAAAACAAACGCAAACCCAGACTACATTTAAGAATTGCCAATCAAGAAACCTCAATTTTGCTGAATGAATACACCTGAAAATCCCATTCACACTCAATTTGGAGGCAACTCGTAGCTGCCCCCTCGGCAAAAGGGTTACATTTCATTTTCCAAAGCACAAAAAAACACACCTTTTTCCTGTTGCCTGCTAATTTCTAAGTATGTAACGCCAATTTGCAGTTTTTTTTTGTTTATTTCATTATGGATATTCTGGCTAGGCTTTTCATTGTATGGGGTAAGAATACAAAATTAGAAAAGGAAGAAGGCAAAACAAAGGCAAATGAAGAACACATTTAGCAAATTACCAATGGGGAAACCTGAATGTTGCTGACTGAATACACCTGAAAATCCCATTCACACTCAATTTGCAGGCAATTCGTAGCTGTCCCCTCGGCAAAAGTGTTACATTTCATTTTCTAAAACACGAAAACTCACCTTAGTCGTGTTGCCTGTAGATTTCTTAGCATGAAATGCCAATTTGCACTGTATTTTTATTACATTTTGCCCACTCTGTCTAAAGGCTTTATTGGATGGAGTCAGGATAGAAAATTTGGAAAGAAGGAAGGCAAAACAAACGCAAACCCAGACGACATTTAAGAAATTGCCAATCAAGAAACCTGAATGCTGCTGACTGAATACACCTGAAAATCCCATTCACACTCAATTTGGAGGCAACTCGTAGCTGTCCCCTCGGCAAAAGGGTTACATTTCATTTTCCAAAGCACAAAAATACACCTTGGTCCTGTTGCCTGCTAATTTCTAAGAATGAAACGGCAATTTGCAGTTTTTTTTTATTTCGTTATGGATATTCTGGCTAAACTTTTTATTGTATGGGGTAAGAATACAAAATTAGAAAAGGAAGAAGGCAAAACAACCGCAAACTCAGAACACATTTAGCAAATTGCCAAACAAGAAACCTGAATGCTGCTGACTGAATACACCTGAAAATCACATTCACACTCAATTTGGCGGCAATTCCTAGCTGTTCCCTTGGCAAAAAGGTTACATTTCATTTTCCAAAACACAAAAACTCACCTTGGTCCTGTTGCATGTTAATTTCTAAAAATGAAACACCAATTTGCTGTTTTCTTTATTTCCTTATGGATACTCTGGCTAAACTTTTTCTTGTATGGTGTAAGAATACAAAATGAGAAAAGGAAGAAGGCAAAAAATAAGCAAACCAAGAACACATTTAGCAAATTACCAATCGGGAAACCTGAATGTTGCTGACTGAATACACCTGAAAATCCCATTCACACTCAATTTGGAGGCAATTCGTAGCTGTGCCCTCGGCAAAAGGGAAAGATTTCATTTTCCAAAACAGAAAAACTCACCTTGGTCCTGTTGCCTGTTAATTACTAAGCAGGGAACGCCCATTTCCTGTTTTTTTTTTTTTATTTCATTAAGGATACTCTGGCTAAACTTTTATTGTATGGTGTAAGAATACAAAATTAGAAAAGGAAGAAGGCAAATCAAATGGAATGCCCAAACACATTTAAGAAATTGCCAATCAAGAAACCTGAATGTTGCTGACTGAATACACCTGAAAATCCCATTCAGACTCAATTTGCAGGCAATTCTTAGCTGTCCCCTTGGCAAAAGTGTTACATTTCATTTTCCAAAAACGAAAACTCACCTTAGTCGTGTTGCCTGTAGATTTCTTAGCATGAAACGCCAATTTGCACTGTATTTTTATTTCATTTTGACCACTCTGTCTAAAGGCTTTATTGGATGGAGTCAATATAGAAAATTTGGAAAGAAAGAAGGCAAAACAAACGCAAACCCACACGACATTTAAGAAATTGCCAATCAAGAAACCTGAATGCTGCAGACTGAATACACCTGAAAATCACATTCATACACAATTTGGAGGCAATTCATAGCTGTCCCCTCGGCAAAAGTGTTACATTTCATTTTCTAAAACACGAAAACTCACCTTAGTCGTGTTGCCTGTAGATTTCTTAGCATGAAACGCCAATTTGCACTGTATTTTTATTTCATTTTGACCACTCTGTCTAAAGGCTTTTTTGGATGGTATCAGGATAGAATATTTGGAAAGAAAGAAGACAAAACAAACGCAAACCCAGACTACATTTAAGAATTGCCAATCAAGAAACCTGAATTTTGCTGACTGAATACACCTGAAAATCCCATTCACACTCAATTTGGAGGCAACTCGTAGCTGCCCCCTCGGCAAAAGGGTTACATTTCATATTCCAAAGCACAAAAAAACACACCTTTTTCCTGTTGCCTGCTAATTTCTAAGTATGTAACGCCAATTTGCAGTTTTTTTTTTTATTTCATTATGGATATTCTGGCTAGGCTTTTCATTGTATGGGGTAAGAATACAAAATTAGAAAAGGAAGAAGACAAAACAACCGCAAACCCAGAACACATTTAGCAAATTGCCAAACAAGAAACCTGAATGCTGCTGACTGAATACACCTGAAAATCCCATTCACACTCAATTTGGCGGCAATTCCTAGCTGTTCCCTTGGCAAAAGGGTTACATTTCATTTTCCAAAACACAAAAACTCACCTTGGTCCTGTTGCATGTTAATTTCTAAAAATGAAACACCAATTTGCTGTTTTCTTTATTTCCTTATGGATACTCTGGCTAAACTTTTTCTTGTATGGTGTATGAATACAAAATTAGAAAAGGAAGAAAGCAAAACAAATGCAAATGAAGAACACATTTAGCAAATTACCAATGGGGAAACCTGAATGTTGCTGACTGAATACACCTGAAAATCCCATTCACACTCAATTTGCAGGCAATTCGTAGCTGTCCCCTCGGCAAAAGTGTTACATTTCATTTTCTAAAACACGAAAACTCACCTTAGTCGTGTTGCCTGTAGATTTCTTAGCATGAAATGCCAATTTGCACTGTATTTTTATTACATTTTGCCCACTCTGTCTAAAGGCTATATTGGATGGAGTCAGGATAGAAAATTTGGAAAGAAGGAAGGCAAAACAAACGCAAACCCACATGACATTTAAGAAATTGCCAATCAAGAAACCTGAATGCTGCTGAGTGAATACACCTGAAAATCCCATTCACACTCAATTTGGAGGCAACTCGTAGCTGTCCCCTCGGCAAAAGGGAAAGATTTCATTTTCCAAAACACTAAAACTCACCTAGGTCCAGTTGCCTGTTAATTTCTAAGCATGGAACGCCCATTTGCTTTTTTTTTTTAATTTCATTAAGGATACTCTGGCTAAACTTTTATTGTATGCTGTATGAATACAAAATTAGAAAAGGAGGAAGGCAAAACAAATGGAATGCCCAAACACATTTAAGAAATTGCCAATCAAGAAACCTGAATGCTGCTGACTGAATACACAGGAAAATCCCTTTCAATCTCAATTTGGAGGCAACTCGTAGCTGTCCCCTCGGCAAAAGGGTTACATTTCATTTTCCAAAGCACAAAAACACACCTTGGTCCTGTTGCCTGCTAATTTCTAGAATGAAACGGCAATTTGCATTTTTTTATTTCATTATGGATATTCTGGCAAAATATTTTATTCCATGGGGTAAGAATACAAAATTAGAAAAGGAAGAAGACAAAACAACCGCAAACCCAGAACACATTTAGCAAATTGCCAAACAAGAAACCTGAATGCTGCTGACTGAATACACCTGAAAATCCCATTCACACTCAATTTGGCGGCAATTCGTAACTGTTCCCTTGGCAAAAGGGTTACATTTCATTTTCCAAAACACAAAAACTCACCTTGGTCCTGTTGCATGTTAATTTCTAAAAATGAAACACCAATTTGCTGTTTTCTTTATTTCCTTATGGATACTCTGGCTAAACTTTTTCTTGTATGGTGTAAGAATACAAAATTAGAAAAGGAAGAAAGCAAAACAAATGCAAATGAAGAACACATTTAGCAAATTACCAATGGGGAAACCTGAATGTTGCTGACTGAATACACCTGAAAATCCCATTCACACTCAATTTGCAGGCAATTCGTAGCTGTCCCCTCGGCAAAAGTGTTACATTTCATTTTCTAAAACACGAAAACTCACCTTAGTCGTGTTGCCTGTAGATTTCTTAGCATGAAATGCCAATTTGCACTGTATTTTTATTACATTTTGCCCACTCTGTCTAAAGGCTATATTGGATGGAGTCAGGATAGAAAATTTGGAAAGAAGGAAGGCAAAACAAACGCAAACCCACATGACATTTAAGAAATTGCCAATCAAGAAACCTGAATGCTGCTGACTGAATACACCTGAAAATCCCATTCACACTCAATTTGGAGGCAACTCGTAGCTGTCCCCTCGGCAAAAGGGAAAGATTTCATTTTCCAAAACACTAAAACTCACCTAGGTCCAGTTGCCTGTTAATTTCTAAGCATGGAACGCCCATTTGCTTTTTTTTTTTAATTTCATTAAGGATACTCTGGCTAAACTTTTATTGTATGCTGTAAGAATACAAAATTAGAAAAGGAGGAAGGCAAAACAAATGGAATGCCGAAACACATTTAAGAAATTGCCAATCAAGAAACCTGAATGCTGCTGACTGAATACACAGGAAAATCCCTTTCAATCTCAATTTGGAGGCAACTCGTAGCTGTCCCCTCGGCAAAAGTGTTACATTTCATTTTCCAAAGCACAAAAACACACCTTGGTCCTGTTGCCTGCTAATTTCTAGAATGAAACGGCAATTTGCATTTTTTTATTTCATTATGGATATTCTGGCTAAATATTTTATTCCATGGGGTAAGAATACAAAATTAGAAAAGAAGAAGGCAAAGCAACCGCAAACCCAGAACACATTTAGCAAATTGCCAAACAAGAAACCTGAATGCTGCTGACTGAATACACCTGAAAATCCCATTCACACTCAATTTGGCGGCAATTCGTAGCTGCTCCCTTGGCAAAAGGGTTACATTTCATTTTCCAAAACACAAAAACTCACCTTGGTCCTGTTGCATGTTAATTTCTAAAATGAAACACCAATTTGCTGTTTTCTTTATTTCATTATGGATACTCTGGCTAAACTTTTTATTGTATGGTAAGAATACAAAATGAGAAAAGGAAGAAGGCAAAACAATGCAAACCAAGAACACATTTAGCAAATTGCCAATCAGGAAACCTGAATGTTGCTGACTGAATACACCTGAAAATCCCATTCACACTCAATTTGCAGGCAATTCTTAGCTGTGCCCTCGGGAAAAGGGAAAGATTTCATTTTCCAAAACACAAAAACTAACCTTGGTCCAGTTGCCTGTTAATTTCTAAGCATGGAACGCCCATTTGCTTTTTTTTTTTTTTTATTTCATTAAGGATACTCTGGCTAAACTTTTATTGTATGGTGTAAGAATACAAAATTAGAAAAGGAAGAAGGCAAAACAACCGCAAACCTAGAACACATTTAGCAAATTGCCAAAGAAGAAACCTGAATGCTGCTGACTGAATACACCTGAAAATCCCATTCACACTCAATTTGGAGGCAATTCGTAGCTGTGCCCTCGGCAAAAGAGAAGGATTTCATTTTCCAAAACAGTAAATCTCACCTTGGTCCAGTTGCCTGTTAATTTCTAAGCATGGAACGCCCATTTGCTGTTTTTTTTTTTTTTTTATTTAAGGATACTCTGGCTAAACTTTTATTGCATGGTGTAAGAATACAAAATAAGAAAACGAAGAAGGCAAAACAAATGGAATGCCTAAACACATTTAAGAAATTACCAATCAAGAAACCTGAATGCTGCTGACTGAATACACCTGAAAATCCCATTCACACTCAATTTGGAGGCAATTCATAGCTGTCCCCTCGGCAAAAGGGTTACATTTCATTTTCCAAAGCACAAAGATACACCTTGGTCCTGTTGCCAGCTAATTTCTAAGAATGAAACGGCAATTTGCAGTTTTTTTTTATTTCATTATGGATATTCTGGCTAGACTTTTTATTGTATGGGGGAAGAATACAAAATTAGAAAAGGAAGAAGGCAAAACAACCGCAAACCCAGAACACATTAGCAAATTGCCAAACAAGAAACCTGAATGCTGCTGACTGAATACACCTGAAAATCCATTCAAACTCAATTTGGCGGCAATTCGTAGCTGTTCCCTTGGCAAAGGGTTACATTACATTTTCCAAAACACAAAAACACACCTTGGTCCTGTTGCATGTTAATTTCTGAAAATGAAACACCAATTTGCTGTTTTCTTTATTTCATTATGGATACTCTGGCTAACATTTTTATTGTATGGTGTCAGAATAAAAATTAGAAAAGGAAGAAGGCAAAACAATGCAAACCTAGAACACATTTAGCAAATTACCAATCGAGAAACCTGAATGTTGCTGACTGAATACACCTGAAAATCCCATTCACACTCAATTTGCAGGCAATTCGTAGCTGTCCCCTCGGCAAAAGTGTTACATTTCATGTTCTAAAACACAAAAACTCACCTTAGTCGTGTTGCCTGTAGATTTCTTAGCATGAAACGCCAATTTGCACTGTATTTTTATTTCATTTTGACCACTCTGTCTAAAGGCTTTATTGGATGGAGTCAGGATAGAAAATTTGGAAAGAAAGAAGGCAAAACAAACGCAAACCCACACTACATTTAAGAAATTGCCAATCAAGAAACCTGAATGCTGCTGAATGAATATACCTGAAAATCCCTTTCACACTCAATTTGGAGGCAATTCATAGCTGTCCTCTCGGCAAAAGTGTTACATTTCATTTTCCAAAGCACAATAATACACCTTGGTCCTGTTGCCTGCTAATTTCTAAGAATGAAACGGCAATTTGCAGTTTTTTTTATTTCATTATGGATATTCTGGCTAGACTTTTTATTGTATGGGGTAAGAATACAAAATTAGAAAAGGAAGAAGGCAAAAAATATGCAAACCAAGAACACATTTAGCAAACTACCAATCGGGAAACCTGAATGTTGCTGACTGAATACACCTGAAAATCCCATTAACACTCAATTTGGAGGCAATTCATAGCTGTGCCCTCGGCAAAAGGGAAAGATTTCATTTTCCAAAACAGAAAAACTCACCTTGGTCCAGTTGCCTGTTAATTTCTAAGCATGGAACGCCCATTTTCTGTTTTTTTTTTATTTCATTAAGGATACTCTGGCTAAACTTTTATTGTATGGTGTAAGAATACAAAATTAGAAAAGGAAGAAGGCAAAACAATTGGAATGCCCAAACACATTTAAGAAATTGCCAATCAAGAAACCTGAATGTTGCTGACTGAATACACCTGAAAATCCCATTCATACTCAATTTGGAGGCAATTCATAGCTGTCCCCTCGGCAAAAGTGTTACATTTCATTTTCTAAAACACAAAAACTCACCTTAGTCGTGTTGCCTGTAGATTTCTTAGCATGAAACGCCAATTTGCACTACATTTCTATTTCATTTTGACCACTCTGTCTAAAGGCTTTTTTGGATGGTGTCAGGATAGAATACTTGGAAAGAAAGAAGACAAAACAAACGCAAACCCAGACTACATTTAAGAATTGCCAATCAAGAAATCTGAATGCTGCGGACTGAATACACCTGAAAATCACATTCGCACTCAATTTGGCGGCAATTTATAGCTGTTCCCTTGGCAAAAGGGTTACATTTCATTTTCCAAAACACAAAAACTCACCTTTGTCCTCTTGCATGTTAATTTCTAAAAATGAAGCACCAATTTGCTGTTGTCTTTATTTCATTATGGATAATCTGGCTAACCTTTTTATTGTATGGGGTAAGAATACAAAATTAGAAAATGAAGAAGGCAAAAAATATGCAAACCAAGAACACATTTAGCAAATTACCAATCGGGAAACCTGAATGCTGCTGACTGAATACACCTGAAAATCCCTTTCACACTCAATTTGGAGGCAACTCGTAGCTGTCCCCTCGGCAAAAGGGTTACATTTCATTTTCCAAAGCACAAAAACACACCTTGGTCCTGTTGCCTGCTAATTTCTAAGAATGAAATGGCAATTTGCAGTTTTTTTATTTCATTATGGATATTCTGCCTAAACTTTTTATCGTATGGTGTAAGAATACAAAATTAGAAAAGGAAGAAGGCAAAACAAATGCAAACCAAGAACACATTTAGCAAATTGCCAATCAGGAAACCTGAATATTGCTCACTGAATACACCTGAAAATCGCATTCACACTCAATTTGGAGGCAATTCGTAGCTGTTCCCTTTGCAAAAGTGTTACATTTCATTTTCCAAAACACAAAAACTCACCTTGGTCCTGTTGCATGTTAATTTCTAAAAATGAAACACCAATTTGCTGTTTTCTTTATTTCATTATGGATACTCTGGCTAAACATTTTCTTGTATGGTGTAAGAATACAAAATTAGAAAAGGAAGAAAGCAAAACAACCGCAAACCAAGAACACATTAGCAAATTGCCAATCAGGAAACCTGAATGTTGTTGACTGAATACACATGAAAATCCCATTCACACTCAATTTGGAGGCAATTCGTAGCTGTGCCCTCGGCAAAAGGGAAAGATTTCATTTTCCAAAACACAAAAACTCACCTTGGTCTAGTTGCCTGTTAATTTCTAAGCATGGAACGCCCATTTGCTGTTTTTTTTTTTTTTTCATTAAGGATGCTCTGGCTAAACTTTTATTGTATGGTGTAAGAATACAAAATTAGAAAAGGAAGAAGGCAAAACAAATGGAATGCCGAAACACATTTAAGAAATTGCCAATCAGGGCCGGCGCCGTGGCTCAACAGGCTAATCCTCTGCGTTGCAGCGCCGGCACACCGGGTTCTAGTCCCGGTCGGGGTGCCGGATTCTGTTCCGGTTGCCCCTCTTCCAGGCCAGCCCTCTGCTGTGGCCCGGGAGTGCAGTGGAGGATGGCCCACGTGCTTGGGCCCTGTACCCCATGGGGAGACCAGGAAAAGCACTGTCCACTTTGCCTGTCAAAAAAAAAAAAAAAAATTGCCAATCAAGAAACCTGAATGCTGCTGACTGAATACACCTGAAAATCCCATTCACACTCAATTTGGAGGCAACTCGTAGCTGTTCCCTCGGCAAAAGGGTTACATTTCATTTTCCAAAGCACAAAAACACACCTTGGTCCTGTTGCCTGCTAATTTCTAAGAATGAAACGGCAATTTGCACTGTATTTTTATTTCATTTTGACCACTCTGTCTAAAGGCTTTTTTGGATGGTGTCAGGATATAAAATTTGAAAAGAAAAAAGGCAAAACAAATGCAAACACAGACGACATTTAAAAAATTGCCAATCAAGAAACCTGAATGCTGCTGACTGAATACACCTGAAAATCCCATTCACAGTCAATTTGGTGACAATTCGTACCTGCTCCCTTAGCAAAAGGGTTAAATTTTATTTTCCAAAACACAAAAACTCACCTTAGTCCTGTTGAATGTTAATTTCTAAAAATGAAACACCAATTTGCTGTTTTCTTTATTTCATTATGGATACTCTGGCTAACCATTTTATTGTATGGTGTAAGAACACTAAATTAGAAAAGAAAGAAGGCAAAACAAAATCAAACCAAGAACATAATTAGGAAATTGCCAATCAGGAAACCTGAATGTTGCTGACTGAATACACCTGAAAATCCCATTCACACTCAATTTGGAGGCAACTCGTAGCTGTCCCCGAGGCAAAGGGGTTACGTTTCATTTTCCAAGCACAAAAACAAACCTTGGTACTCTTGCATGTTAATTTCTAAAAATGAAACAACAATATGCTGTTTTCTTTATTTCATTATGGATACTCTGGTTAACCTTTTTATTGTATGGTGTAAGAATACAAAATTAGAAAAGGAAGAAGGCAAAACAAATGCAAACCAAGAACACATTTAGCAAATTGCCAATCAGGAAACCTGAATGTTGCTGACTGAATACACATGAAAATCCCATTCACATTCAATTTGGAGGTAATTCGTAGCTGTCCCTTCTGCAATAGTGTTACATTTCATTTTCTAAAACACAAAAACTCACCTTAGTCGTGTTGCCTGTAGATTTCTTAGCATGAAACGCCAATTTGCACTACATTTCTATTTCATTTTGACCACTCTGTCTAAAGGCTTTTTTGGATGGTGTCAGGTTAGAAAATTTCAAAAGAAAGAAGGCAAAACACACACAAACCCAGACGACATTTAAGAAATTGCCAATCAAGAAACCTGAATGCTGCTGACAGAATACGCCTGAAAGTCCCATTCACACTCAATTTGGAGGCAACTCGTAGCTGTCCCCTCGGCAAAAGGGTTACATTTCATTTTCCAAAACACAAAAACTCACCTTGGTCCTGTTGCATGTTAATTTCTAAAAATGAAACTCCAATTTGCGGTTTTCTTTATTTCATTATGGATACTCTGGCTAAGCATTTTCTTGTAAGGTGTAAGAATACAAAATTAGAAAAGGAAGAAGGCAAAACAAATGCAAACCAATAACACATTCAGCAAATTGCCAATCAGGAAATCTGAATGCTGCTGACTGAATACACCTGAAAATCCTATTCACACTCAATTTGGAGGCAACTCGTAGCTGTCCCCTCGGCAAAAGTGAAACATTTCTTATTCCAAAACTCCAAAACTACCCTTAGTCGTGTTGCCTGTAGATTTCTTAGCATGAAACGCCAATTTGCACTGTATTTTTATTTCATTTTGACCACTCTGTCTAAAGGCTTTAGTGGATGGTCAGGATAGAAAATTTGGAAAAAAAGAAAGAAAAACAAACACAAACCCAGAACACATTTACGAAATTGCCAATCGAGAAACCCGAATGCTGCTGACTGAACATACCTGTAAATCCAATTCACACTCAGTTTGGAGGCAATTCGTAGCAGTGCCCTCGGCAAAAGGGAAACATTTCATTTTCCAAAACACAAAAACTCACCTTAGTCGTGCTGCCTGTAGATTTCTTAGCTTGAAACTCCAATTTGCACTGAATTTCTATTTCATTTTTCCCACTCTGTCTAAACGCTTTTGTGGATGGTGTCAGGATAGAAAATTTGGATAGAAAGAAGGCAAAACAAACACAAACCCAGAACACATTTATTAAATTGCCAATCAAGAAACCTGAATACGGCTGACTGAACACACCTGAAAATCCCATTCAAACTCAATTTGGAGGCAATTCGTAGATGTTCCCTTGGCAAAAGTGTTACATTTCATTTTCCAAAGCACAAAATCTCACGTTGGGTCTGTTGCATGTTAATTTCTAAAAATGAAACACCAATTTGCTGTTTTCTTTATTTCATTATGGATACTCTGGTTAAAATTTTTATTGTATGGTGTAAGAATACAAAATTAGAAAAGGAAGAAGGCAAAACAAATGCAAACCAAGAACACATTTGGCAAATTACCAATCGGGAAACCTGAATGTTGCTGACTGAATACACCTGAAAATCCCATTCACACTCAATTTGGAGGCAACTCGTAGCTATCCCCTCGGCAAAAGAGTTACATTTCACTTTCCAAAACAAAAAAACACACCTTGTTCCTGTTGCCTACTAATTTCAAAGAATGAAACGGCAATTTGCAGTTTTTTTTTATTTCATTATGGATATTCTGGCTAGGCTTTTCATTGTATGGGGTAAGAATACAAAATTAGAAAAGGAAGAAGGCAAAACAACCGCAAACCAAGAACACATTTAGCAAATTGCCAAACAAGAAACCTGAATGCTGCTGACTGAATACACCTGAAAATCCCATTCACACTCAATTTGCAGGCAATTCCAAGCTGTTCCCTTGGCAAAAGGGTTACATTTCATTTTCCAAAACACAAAAACTAACCTTGGTCCTGTTGCATGTTAATTTCTAAAAATGAAACACGAATTTGCTGTTTTCTTTATTTCATTATGGATACTCTGGCTAACCTTTTTTTGTATGGTGTAAGAATACAAAATTAGAAAAGGAAGAAGGCAAAACAAATGCAAACCAAGAACACATTTAGCAAATTGCCAATCCGGAAACCTGAATGTTCCTGACTGAATACACCTGAAAAACCCATTCATACTCAATTTGCAGGCAATTCTTAGCTGTCCCCTTGGCAAAAGTGTTACATTTCATTTTCCAAAACACGAAAACTCACCTTAGTCATGTTGCCTGTAGATTTCTTAGCATGAAACGCTAATTTGCACTGTATTTTTATTTCATTTTGACCACTCTGTCTAAAGGCTTTATTGGATGGAGTCAATATAGAAAATTTGGAAAGAAAGAAGGCAAAACAAACGCAAACCCACACGACATTTAAGAAATTGCCAATCAAGAAACCTGAATGCTGCTGACTGAATACACCTGAACATCCCATTCACACTCAATTTGGAGGCAACTCGGAGCTGTCCCCTCGGCAAAAGGGTTACATTTCATTTTCCAAAGCACAAAAAAACACACCTTTTTCCTGTTGCCTGCTAATTTCTAAGTATGTAACGCCAATTTGCAGTTTTTTTTTTATTTCATTATGGATATTCTGGCTAGGCTTTTCATTGTATGGGGTAAGAATACAAAATTAGAAAAGGAAGAAGGCAAAACAACCGCAAACCCAGAACACATTTAGTAAATTGCCAAACAAGAAACCTGAATGCTGCTGACTGAATACACCTGAAAATCCCATTCACACTCAATTTGGCTGCAATTCATAGCTGTTCCCTTGGCAAAAGTGTTACATTTCATTTTCCAAAACACAAAAACTCACCTTGGTCCTGTTGCATGTTAATTTCTAAAAATGAAACACCCATTTGCTGTTTTCTTTATTTCATTATGGATACTCAGGCAAACCTTTTTATTGTATGGTGTAAGAATACAAAATGAGAAAAGGAAGAAGGCAAAAAATATGTAAACCAAGAACATATTTAGCAAATTACCAATCGGGAAACCTGAATGTTGCTGACTGAATACACCTGAAAATCCCATTCACACTCAATTTGGAGGCAATTCATAGCTGTGCCCTCGGCAAAAGGGAAAGATTTCATTTTCCAAAACAGAAAAAGTCACCTTGGTACAGTTGCCTGTTAATTTCTAAGCATGGAACGCCCATTTCCTGTTTTTTTTTTTTATTTCATTAAGGATACTCTGGCTAAACTTTTATTGTAAGGTGTAAGAACACAAAATTAGAAAAGGAAGAAGGCAAATCAAATGGAATGCCCAAACACATTTAAGAAATTGCCAATCAAGAAACCTGAATGTTGCTGACTGAATACACCTGAAAATCCCATTCATACTCAATTTGCAGGCAATTCTTAGCTGTCCCCTTGGCAAAAGTGTTACATTTCATTTTCCAAAAACGAAAAGTCACCTTAGTCGTGTTGCCTGTAGATTTCTTAGCATGAAACGCCAATTTGCACTGTATTTTTATTTCATTTTAACCACTCTGTCTAAAGACTTTATTGGATGGAGTCAATATAGAAAATTTGGAAAGAAAGAAGGCAAAACAAACGCAAACCCACACGACATTTAAGAAATTGCCAATCAAGAAACCTGAATGCTGCTGACTGAATACACCTGAAAATCCCATTCACACTCAATTTGGAGGCAATTCGTAGCTTTCCCCTTGGCAAAAGTGTTACATTTCATTTTCTAAAACACGAAAACTCACCTTAGTCGTGTTCCCTGTAGATTTCTTAGCATGAAACGCCCATTTGCACTGTATTTTTATTTCATTTTGACCACACTGTCTAAAGGCTTTTATGGATGGTGTCAGGATATAAAATTTGGAAAGAAAGAAGGCAAAACAAACGCAAACCAACACGACATTTAAGAAATTGCCAATCAAGAAACCTGAATGCTGCTGACTGAATACACCTGAAAATCCCATTCATACTCAATTTGGAGGCAATTCATAGCTGTCCCCTCGGCAAAAGTGTTACATTTCATTTTCTAAAACACGAAAACTCACCTTAGTCGTGTTGCCTGTAGATTTCTTAGCATGAAACGCCAATTTACACTGTTTTTTAATTTCATTTTGACCACTCTGTCTAAAGGCTTTTTTGGATGGTATCAGGATAGAATATTTGGAAAGAAAGAAGACAAAAGAAACGCAAACCCAGACTATATTTAAGAATTGCCAATCAAGAAACCTGAATGCTGCTGACTGAATACACCTGAAAATCCCATTCACACTCAATTTGGAGGCAACTTGGAGCTGCCCCCTCGGCAAAGGGTTACATTTCATTTTCCAAAGCACAAAAAAACACACCTTTTTCCTGTTGCCTGCTAATTTCTAAGTATGTAACGCCAATTTGCAGTTTTTTTTTATTTCATTATGGATATTCTGGCTAGGCTTTTCATTGTATGGGGTAAGAATACAAAATTAGAAAAGGAAGAAGGCAAAACAACCGCAAACCCAGAACACATTTAGTAAATTGCCAAACAAGAAACCTGAATGCTGCTGACTGAATACACCTGAAAATCCCATTCACACTCAATTTGGCGGCAATTCCAAGCTGTTCCCTTGGCAAAAGGGTTACATTTCATTTTCCAAAACACAAAAACTCACCTTGGTCCTGTTGCATGTTAATTTCTAAAAATGAAACACCAATTTGCTGTTTTCTTTATTTCCTTATGGATACTCTTTCTAAACATTTTCTTGTATGGTATAAGAATACAAAATTAGAAAAGGAAGAAAGCAAAACAAATGCAAATGAAGAACACATTTAGCAAATTACCAATGGGGAAACCTGAATGCTGCTGACTGAATACACCTGAAAATCCCATTCACGCTCAATTTGCAGGCAATTCGTAGCTGTCCCCTCGGCAAAAGGGTTACATTTCATTTTCCAAAGCACAAAAACACACCTTGGTCCTGTTGCCTGCTAATTTCTAAGAATGAAACGGCAATTTTCACTGTATTTTTATTTCAATTTGACCACTCTGTCTAAAGGCTTTTTTGGATGGTGTCAGGATATAAAATCTGAAAAGAAAAAAGGCAAAACAAATGCAAACACAGACGACATTTAAAAAATTGCCAACCAAGAAACCTGAATGCTGCTGACTGAATACACCTGAAAATCCCATTCACACTCAATTTGGCGGCAATTCGTACCTGCTCCCTTAGCAAAAGGGTTAAATTTTATTTTACAAAACACAAAAACTCACCTTGGTCCTGTTGAATGTTAATTTCTAAAAATGAAACACCAATTTGCTGTTTTCTTTATTTCATTATGGATACTCTGGCTAACCATTTTATTGTTTGGTGTAAGAATACAAAATTAGAAAAGAAAGAAGGCAAAACAAAATCAAACCAAGAACATAATTAGGAAATTGCCAATCAGGAAACCTGAATGTTGCTGACTGAATACACCTGAAAATCCCATTCACACTCAATTTGGAGGCAACTCGTAGCTGTCCCCGAGGCAAAGGGGTTACGTTTCATTTTCCAAGCACAAAAACAAACCTTGGTCCTCTTGCATGTTAATTTCTAAAAATGAAACAACAATATGCTGTTTTCTTTATTTCATTATGGATACTCTGGTTAACCTTTTTATTGTATGGTGTAAGAATACAAAATTAGAAAAGGAAGAAGGCAAAACAAATGCAAACCAAGAACACATTTAGCAAATTGCCAATCAGGAAACCTGAATGTTGCTGACTGAATACACATGAAAATCCCTTTCACACTCAATTTGCAGACAATTCCAAGCAATCCCTTCCGCAATAGTGTTACATTTCATTTTCTAAAACACAGAAACTCACCTTAGTCGTGTTGCCTGTAGATTTCATAGCATGAAACGCCAATTTGCACTGTATTTTTATTTCATTTTGACCACTCTGTCTAAAGGCTTTTTTGGATGGTGTCAGGTTAGAAAATTTCAAAAGAAAGAAGGCAAAACACACACAAACCCAGACGACATTTAAGAAATTGCCAATCAAGAAACCTGAATGCTGTTGACGGAATACGCCTGAAAATCCCATTCACACTCAATTTGGAGGCAACTCGTAGCTGTCCCCTCGGCAAAAGGGTTACATTTCATTTTCCAAAACACAAAAACTCACCTTGGTCCTGTTGCATGTTAATTTCTAAAAATGAAACACCAATATGCGGTTTTCTTTATTTCATTATGGATACTCTGGCTAAGCATTTTCTTGTAAGGTGTAAGAATACAAAATTAGAAAAGGAAGAAGGCAAAACAAATGCAAACCAATAACACATTCAGCAAATTGCCAATCAGGAAACCTGAATGCTGCTGACTGAATACACCTGAAAATCCCATTCACACTCAATTTGGAGGCAACTCGTAGCTGTCCCCTCGGCAAAAGTGAAACATTTCTTTTTCCAGAATTCCAAAACTACCCTTAGTCGTGTTGCCTGTAGATTTCTTAGCATGAAACGCCAATTTGCACTGTATTTTTATTTTATTTTTACCACTCTGTCTAAAGGCTTTAGTGGATGGTCAGGATAGAAAATTTGGAAAAAAAGAAAGAAAAACAAACACAAACCCAGAACACATTTACGAAATTGCCAATCGAGAAACCCGAATGCTGCTGATTGAACATACCTGTAAATCCAATTCACACTCAGTTTGGAGGCAATTCGTAGCAGTGCCCTCGGCAAAAGGGAAACATTTCATTTTCCAAAACACAAAAACTCACCTTAGTCGTGCTGCCTGTAGATTTCTTAGCTTGAAACGCCAATTTGCACTGCATTTCTATTTCATTTTGCCCACTCTGTCTAAACGCTTTTGTGGATGGTGTCAGGATAGAAAATTTGGATAGAAAGAAGGCAAAAGAAACACAAACCCAGAACACATTTATTAAATTGCCAATCAAGAAACCTGAATGTTGCTGACTGAATACACCTGAAAATCCCATTCACACTCAATTTGGAGGCAACTCGTAGCTGTGCCCTCGGCAAAAGGGTTACATTTCATTTTCAAAGCACAAAAATACACCTTGGTCCTGTTGCCTGCTAATTTCTAAGAATGAAACGGCAATTTGCAGTTTTTTTTATTTCGTTATGGATATTCTGGCTAAATTTTTATTGTATGGGGTAAGAATACAAAATTAGAAAAGGAAGAAGGGAAAACAAACGCAAACCCAGAACACATTTAGCAAATTGCCAAACAAGAAACCTGAATGCTGCTGACTGAATACACCTGAAAATCCCATTCACACTCAATTTGCAGGCAATTCTTAGCTGTTCCCTTGGCAAAAGGGTTACATTTCATTTTCCAAAACACAAAAACTCACCTTGGTCCTGTTGCATGTTAATTTCTAAAAATGAAACACCAATTTGCTCTTTTCTTTATTTCATTATGGATACTCAGGCAAAACTTTTTATTGTATGGTGTAAGAATACAAAATGAGAAAAGGAAGACGGCAAAAAATATGCAAACCAAGAACACATTTAGCAAATTACCAATCGGGAAACCTGAATGTTGCTGACTGAATACACATGAAAATCCCATTCACACTCAATTTGGAGGCAATTCATAGCTGTGCCCTCGGCAAAAGGGAAAGATTTCATTTTCCAAAACAGAAAAAGTCACCTTGGTCCAGTTACCTGTTAATTTCTAAGCATGGAACGCCCATTTCCTGTTTTTTTTTTTTATTTCATTAAGGATACTCTGGCTAAACTTTTATTGTAAGGTGTAAGAATACAAAATTAGAAAAGGAAGAAGGCAAAACAAATGGAATGCCCAAACACATTTAAGAAATTGCCAATCAAGAAACCTGAATGTTGTTGACTGAATACACCTGAAAATCCCATTCAGACTCAATTTGCAGGCAATTCTTAGCTGTCCCCTTGGCAAAAGTGTTACATTTCATTTTCCAAAAACGAAAACTCACCTTAGTCGTGTTGCCTGTACATTTCTTAGCATGAAATGCCAATTTGCACTGTATTTTTATTTCATCTTGACCACTCTGTCTAAAGGCTTTATTGGATGGAGTCAATATAGAAAATTTGGAAAGAAAGAAGGCAAAACAAACGCAAACCCACACGACATTTAAGAAATTGCCAATCAAGAAACCTGAATGCTGCTGACTGAATACACCTGAAAATCCCATTCATACTCAATTTGGAGGCAATTCATTGCTGTAACCTCGGCAAAAGTGTTACATTTCATTTTCTAAAACACGAAAACCCACCTTAGTCATGTTGCCTGTAGATTTCTTAACATGAAACGCCAATTTGCACTGTATTTTTATTTCATTTTGACCACTCTGTCTAAAGGCTTTTTTGGATGGTATCAGGATAGAATATTTGGAAAGAAAGAAGACAAAAGAAACGCAAACCCAGACTATATTTAAGAATTGCCAATCAAGAAACCTGAATGCTGCTGACTGAATACACCTGAAAATCCCATTCACACTCAATTTGGAGGCAACTCGTAGCTGCCCCCTCGGCAAAAGGGTTACATTTCATTTTCCAAAGCACAAAAAAACACATCTTTTTCCTGTTGCCTGCTAATTTCTAAGTATGTAACGCAAATTTGCAGTTTTTTTTTTATTTCATTATGGATATTCTGGCTAGGCTTTTCATTGTATGGGGTAAGAATACAAAATTAGAAAAGGAAGAAGGCAAAACAACCGCAAACCCAGAACACATTTAGTAAATTGCCAAACAAGAAACCTGAATGCTGCTGACTGAATACACCTGAAAATCCCATTCACACTCAATTTGGCTGCAATTCATAGCTGTTCCCTTGGCAAAAGGGTTACATTTCATTTTCCAAAACACAAAAACTCACCTTGGTCCTGTTGCATGTTAATTTCTAAAAATGAAACACCAATTTGCTGTTTTCTTTATTTCCTTATGGATACTCTGGCTAACCTTTTTATTGTATGTTGTAAGAATACAAAATGAGAAAAGGAAGAAGGCAAAACAAATGCAAACCAAGAACACATTTAGCAAATTGCCAATCAGGAAACTTGAATGTTGCTGACTGAATACACCTGAAAATCCCATTCACACTCAATTTGGAGGCAATTCGTAGCTGTGCCCTCAGCAAAAGGGAAAGATTTCATTTTCGAAAACTGTAAATCTCACCTTGGTCCAGTTGCCTGTTAATTTCTAAGCATGGAACGCACATTTGCTGTTTTTTTTTTTTTATTTCATTAAGGATACTCTGGCTAAACTTTTATTGTATGGTGTAAGAATACAAAATTATAAAAGGAAGAAGGCAAAACAATTGGAATGCCCATACACATTTAAGAAATTGCCAATCAAGAAACCTGAATGCTGCTGACTGAATACACCTGAAAATCCCATTCACACTCAATTTGGAGGCAACTCGTAGCTGTCCCCTCGGCAAAAGGGTTACATTTCATATTCCAAAGTACAAAATCACACCTTGGTCCTGTTGCCTGCTAATTTCTAAGAATGAAACGGCAATTTGCAGTTTTTTTTATTTCATTATGGATATTCTGGCTAGACGTTTTATTGTATGGGGTAAGAATACAAAATTAGAAAAGGAAGAAGGCAAAACAACCACAAACCTAGAACACATTTAGCCAATTGCCAAACAAGAAACCTGAATGCTGCTGACTGAATACACCTGAAAATCCCATTCACACTCAATTTGGAGGCAACTCGTAGCTGCCCCCTCGGCAAAAGGGTTACATTTCATTTTCCAAAGCACAAAAAAACACATCTTTTTCCTGTTGCCTGCTAATTTCTAAGTATGTAACGCAAATTTGCAGTTTTTTTTTTATTTCATTATGGATATTCTGGCTAGGCTTTTCATTGTATGGGGTAAGAATACAAAATTAGAAAAGGAAGAAGGAAAAACAACCGCAAACCCAGAACACATTTAGTAAATTGCCAAACAAGAAACCTGAATGCTGCTGACTGAATACACCTGAAAATCGCATTCACACTCAATTTGGCGGCAATTCGTAGCTGTTCCCTTGGCAAAAGGGTTACATTTCATTTTCCAAAACACAAAAACTCACCTTGGTCCTGTTGCATGTTAATTTCTTTTTTTTTTATTTTCAGTTATCTTTATTTTTTATTTTTTTATTTTTTATAATGCTTTTATATAAAGAATATAAATTTCCAAAATACAGCTTATAGATTACAATGGCTTCCCCCCACATAACTTCCCCCCCACCCGCAACCCTCCCCTTTCCCACTCACTCTCCGCTTGCTTTACATCAAGATTCATTTTCAATTCTCTTTATATACAGAAGATCAGTTTACTATATATTAAGTAAAGATTTCAACAGTTTGCCCTCACATAGCAACACAAAGTGAAAAATACTGTTGGAGTATTAGTTATAGTATTAATTCACAATGTATAGCACATTAAGGACAGAGATCCTACATGATATATTTTTTTAAAAAGTTGATTAATTTTCTAGGCAATTTCCAATTTCACACCAAGATTTTTTTTCATTTTTAATTATCTATATACAGAAGATAGATTCAGTATATACTAAGTAAAGATTTCATCAGTTTGTACCCACACAGAAACACAAAGTGTAAAATACTGTTTCAGTGCTAGTTATAGCATTACTTCACATTGGACAACACATTAAGGACAGATCCACATGAGACATAAGTAAAAAAAAAAACACCAATTTGCGGTTTTTTTTATTTCATTATGGATACTCTGGCTAAACTTTTTCTTGTATGGTGTAAGAATACAAAATTAGAAAAGGAAGAAGGCAAAACAAATGCAAACCAAGAACACATTTAGCAAAATGCCAATCAGGAAACCGGAATGTTGCTGACTGAATACACCTGAAAACCCATTCACACTCAATTTGGAGGCAATTCGTAGCTGTCCCCTCGGCAAAAGGGTTACATTTCATTTTCCAAAGCACAAAAACACACCTTGGTCCTGTTGCCTGCTAATTTCAAAGAATGAAACGGCAATTTGCAGTTTTTTTATTTCAT
This sequence comes from Sylvilagus floridanus, assembly GCA_949820135.1. Classification (NCBI taxonomy): domain Eukaryota; kingdom Metazoa; phylum Chordata; class Mammalia; order Lagomorpha; family Leporidae; genus Sylvilagus; species Sylvilagus floridanus. Next base: position 164,436,831 of record OX463227.1, on the reverse strand, counting down.
TAAGGATATTCTGGCTAAATTTTTATTGTATGGGGTAAGAATACAAAATTAGAAAAGGAAGAAGGCAAAACAAACGCAAACCCAGAACACATTTAGCAAATTGCCAAACAAGAAACCTGAATGCTGCGGACTGAATGCACCTGAAAATCGCATTCACACTCAATTTGGCGGCAATTCGTAACTGTTCCCTTGGCACAAGGGTTACATTTCAATTTCCAAAACACAAAAACTCACCTTGGTCCTGTTGCATGTTAATTTCTAAAAATGAAACGGCAATTTGTTGTTTTCTTTATTTCATTATGGATACTCTGGCTATGCTTTTTATTGTATGGTGTAAGAATACAAAATTAGAAAAGGAAGAAGGCAAAACAAATGCAAACAAAGAACGCATTTAGCAAATTACCAATCGGGAAACTTGAATGTTGCTGACTGAATACACCTGAAAATCCCATTCACACTCAATTTGGAGGCAATTCTTAGCTCATCCCTTGGCAAAAGGATGACATTTCATTTTCCAAAACACAAAAACTCACCTTGGTCCTGTTGCATGTTAATTTCTAAAAAAGAAACACCAATTTGCTGTTTTCTTTATTTCATTATGGATACTCTGGCTAAACTTTTTCTTGTATGGTGTAAGAATACAAAATGAGAAAAGGAAGAAGGCAAAACAAATGCAAACCAAGAACACATTTAGCAAATTACCAATCGGGAAACATGAATGTTGCTAACTGAATACACCTGAAAATCCCATTCAAACTCAATTTGCAGACAATTCCAAGCTGTCCCCCTGGCAAAAGTGTTACATTTCATTTTCTAAAACACGAAAACTCACCTTAGTCGTGTTGCCTGTAGATTTCTTAGCATGAAACGCCAATTTGCACTGTATTTTTATTTCATTTTGACCACTCTGTCTAAAGGCTTTTTTGGATGGTGTCAGGATATAAAATTTGGAAAAAAGAAGGCAAAACAAACACAAAGCCAGACGACATTTAAGAAATTGCCAATCAAGAAACCTGAATGCTGCTGACTGAATACACCTGAAAATCCCATTCACACTGAATTTGGAGGCAACTCGTAGCTGTCCCCTCGGCAAAAGGGTTACATTTCATTTTCCAAAGCACAAAAACACACCTTGGTCCTGTTGCCAGCTAATTTCTAAGAATGAAACGTCAATTTGCAGTTTTTTTTTTTCTATTTCATTAAGGATATTCTGGCTAAACTTTTTATTGTATGGGGTAAGAATACAAAATTAGAAAAGGAAGAAGGCAAAACAAACGCAAATCCAGAACACATTTAGCAAATTGCCAAACAAGAAACCTGAATGCTGCTGACTGAACGCACCTGAAAATCGCATTCACACTCAATTTGGCGGCAATTCGTAGCTGTTCCCTTGGCACAAGGTTTACATTTCATTTTCCAAAACACAAAAACTGACCTTGGTCCTGTTGCATGTTAATTTCTAAAAACGAAACACCAATTTGCTGTTTGCTTTATTTCATTATGGATACTCTGGCTATCCTTTTTATTGTATGGTGTAAGAATACAAAATGAGAAAAGGAAGAAGGCAAAACAAATGCAAACCAAGAACACATTTAGCAAATTGCCAATCAGGAAACCTGATTGTTGCTGACTGAATACACCTGAAAACCCATTCACACTCAATTTGGAGGCAACTCGTAGCTGTCCCCTCGGCAAAAGGGAAAGATTTCACTTTCCAAAACGCTAAAACTCACCTTGGTCCAGTTGCCTGTTAATTTCTAAGAATGAAACGGCCATTTGCTGTTTTTTTTTTTTTTATTTCATTAAGGATACTCTGGCTAAACTTTTATTGTATGGTGTAAGAATACAAAATTGGAAAAGGAAGAAGGCAAAACAACCGCAAACCCAGAACACATTTAGCAAATTGCCAAAGAAGAAACCTGAATGTTGCTGACTGAATACACCTGAAAATCCCATTCACACTCAATTTGGAGGCAACTCGTAGCTGTGCCCTCGGCAAAAGGGTTACATTTCATTTTCAAAGCACAAAAATACACCTTGGTCCTGTTGCCTGCTAATTTCTAAGAATGAAACGGCAATTTGCAGTTTTTTTTATTTCGTTATGGATATTCTGGCTAAATTTTTATTGTATGGGGTAAGAATACAAAATTAGAAAAGGAAGAAGGGAAAACAAACGCAAACCCAGAACACATTTAGCAAATTGCCAAACAAGAAACCTGAATGCTGCTGACTGAATACACCTGAAAATCCCATTCACACTCAATTTGCAGGCAATTCTTAGCTGTTCCCTTGGCAAAAGGGTTACATTTCATTTTCCAAAACACAAAAACTCACCTTGGTCCTGTTGCATGTTAATTTCTAAAAATGAAACACCAATTTGCTCTTTTCTTTATTTCATTATGGATACTCAGGCAAAACTTTTTATTGTATGGTGTAAGAATACAAAATGAGAAAAGGAAGACGGCAAAAAATATGCAAACCAAGAACACATTTAGCAAATTACCAATCGGGAAACCTGAATGTTGCTGACTGAATACACATGAAAATCCCATTCACACTCAATTTGGAGGCAATTCATAGCTGTGCCCTCGGCAAAAGGGAAAGATTTCATTTTCCAAAACAGAAAAAGTCACCTTGGTCCAGTTACCTGTTAATTTCTAAGCATGGAACGCCCATTTCCTGTTTTTTTTTTTTATTTCATTAAGGATACTCTGGCTAAACTTTTATTGTAAGGTGTAAGAATACAAAATTAGAAAAGGAAGAAGGCAAAACAAATGGAATGCCCAAACACATTTAAGAAATTGCCAATCAAGAAACCTGAATGTTGTTGACTGAATACACCTGAAAATCCCATTCAGACTCAATTTGCAGGCAATTCTTAGCTGTCCCCTTGGCAAAAGTGTTACATTTCATTTTCCAAAAACGAAAACTCACCTTAGTCGTGTTGCCTGTACATTTCTTAGCATGAAATGCCAATTTGCACTGTATTTTTATTTCATCTTGACCACTCTGTCTAAAGGCTTTATTGGATGGAGTCAATATAGAAAATTTGGAAAGAAAGAAGGCAAAACAAACGCAAACCCACACGACATTTAAGAAATTGCCAATCAAGAAACCTGAATGCTGCTGACTGAATACACCTGAAAATCCCATTCATACTCAATTTGGAGGCAATTCATTGCTGTAACCTCGGCAAAAGTGTTACATTTCATTTTCTAAAACACGAAAACCCACCTTAGTCATGTTGCCTGTAGATTTCTTAACATGAAACGCCAATTTGCACTGTATTTTTATTTCATTTTGACCACTCTGTCTAAAGGCTTTTTTGGATGGTATCAGGATAGAATATTTGGAAAGAAAGAAGACAAAAGAAACGCAAACCCAGACTATATTTAAGAATTGCCAATCAAGAAACCTGAATGCTGCTGACTGAATACACCTGAAAATCCCATTCACACTCAATTTGGAGGCAACTCGTAGCTGCCCCCTCGGCAAAAGGGTTACATTTCATTTTCCAAAGCACAAAAAAACACATCTTTTTCCTGTTGCCTGCTAATTTCTAAGTATGTAACGCAAATTTGCAGTTTTTTTTTTATTTCATTATGGATATTCTGGCTAGGCTTTTCATTGTATGGGGTAAGAATACAAAATTAGAAAAGGAAGAAGGCAAAACAACCGCAAACCCAGAACACATTTAGTAAATTGCCAAACAAGAAACCTGAATGCTGCTGACTGAATACACCTGAAAATCCCATTCACACTCAATTTGGCTGCAATTCATAGCTGTTCCCTTGGCAAAAGGGTTACATTTCATTTTCCAAAACACAAAAACTCACCTTGGTCCTGTTGCATGTTAATTTCTAAAAATGAAACACCAATTTGCTGTTTTCTTTATTTCCTTATGGATACTCTGGCTAACCTTTTTATTGTATGTTGTAAGAATACAAAATGAGAAAAGGAAGAAGGCAAAACAAATGCAAACCAAGAACACATTTAGCAAATTGCCAATCAGGAAACTTGAATGTTGCTGACTGAATACACCTGAAAATCCCATTCACACTCAATTTGGAGGCAATTCGTAGCTGTGCCCTCAGCAAAAGGGAAAGATTTCATTTTCGAAAACTGTAAATCTCACCTTGGTCCAGTTGCCTGTTAATTTCTAAGCATGGAACGCACATTTGCTGTTTTTTTTTTTTTATTTCATTAAGGATACTCTGGCTAAACTTTTATTGTATGGTGTAAGAATACAAAATTATAAAAGGAAGAAGGCAAAACAATTGGAATGCCCATACACATTTAAGAAATTGCCAATCAAGAAACCTGAATGCTGCTGACTGAATACACCTGAAAATCCCATTCACACTCAATTTGGAGGCAACTCGTAGCTGTCCCCTCGGCAAAAGGGTTACATTTCATATTCCAAAGTACAAAATCACACCTTGGTCCTGTTGCCTGCTAATTTCTAAGAATGAAACGGCAATTTGCAGTTTTTTTTATTTCATTATGGATATTCTGGCTAGACGTTTTATTGTATGGGGTAAGAATACAAAATTAGAAAAGGAAGAAGGCAAAACAACCACAAACCTAGAACACATTTAGCCAATTGCCAAACAAGAAACCTGAATGCTGCTGACTGAATACACCTGAAAATCCCATTCACACTCAATTTGGAGGCAACTCGTAGCTGCCCCCTCGGCAAAAGGGTTACATTTCATTTTCCAAAGCACAAAAAAACACATCTTTTTCCTGTTGCCTGCTAATTTCTAAGTATGTAACGCAAATTTGCAGTTTTTTTTTTATTTCATTATGGATATTCTGGCTAGGCTTTTCATTGTATGGGGTAAGAATACAAAATTAGAAAAGGAAGAAGGCAAAACAACCGCAAACCCAGAACACATTTAGTAAATTGCCAAACAAGAAACCTGAATGCTGCTGACTGAATACACCTGAAAATCCCATTCACACTCAATTTGGCTGCAATTCATAGCTGTTCCCTTGGCAAAAGGGTTACATTTCATTTTCCAAAACACAAAAACTCACCTTGGTCCTGTTGCATGTTAATTTCTAAAAATGAAACACCAATTTGCTGTTTTCTTTATTTCCTTATGGATACTCTGGCTAACCTTTTTATTGTATGTTGTAAGAATACAAAATGAGAAAAGGAAGAAGGCAAAACAAATGCAAACCAAGAACACATTTAGCAAATTGCCAATCAGGAAACTTGAATGTTGCTGACTGAATACACCTGAAAATCCCATTCACACTCAATTTGGAGGCAATTCGTAGCTGTGCCCTCAGCAAAAGGGAAAGATTTCATTTTCGAAAACTGTAAATCTCACCTTGGTCCAGTTGCCTGTTAATTTCTAAGCATGGAACGCACATTTGCTGTTTTTTTTTTTTTATTTCATTAAGGATACTCTGGCTAAACTTTTATTGTATGGTGTAAGAATACAAAATTATAAAAGGAAGAAGGCAAAACAATTGGAATGCCCATACACATTTAAGAAATTGCCAATCAAGAAACCTGAATGCTGCTGACTGAATACACCTGAAAATCCCATTCACACTCAATTTGGAGGCAACTCGTAGCTGTCCCCTCGGCAAAAGGGTTACATTTCATATTCCAAAGTACAAAATCACACCTTGGTCCTGTTGCCTGCTAATTTCTAAGAATGAAACGGCAATTTGCAGTTTTTTTTATTTCATTATGGATATTCTGGCTAGACGTTTTATTGTATGGGGTAAGAATACAAAATTAGAAAAGGAAGAAGGCAAAACAACCACAAACCTAGAACACATTTAGCCAATTGCCAAACAAGAAACCTGAATGCTGCTGACTGAATACACCTGAAAATCCCATTCACACTCAATTTGGAGGCAACTCGTAGCTGCCCCCTCGGCAAAAGGGTTACATTTCATTTTCCAAAGCACAAAAAAACACATCTTTTTCCTGTTGCCTGCTAATTTCTAAGTATGTAACGCAAATTTGCAGTTTTTTTTTTATTTCATTATGGATATTCTGGCTAGGCTTTTCATTGTATGGGGTAAGAATACAAAATTAGAAAAGGAAGAAGGAAAAACAACCGCAAACCCAGAACACATTTAGTAAATTGCCAAACAAGAAACCTGAATGCTGCTGACTGAATACACCTGAAAATCGCATTCACACTCAATTTGGCGGCAATTCGTAGCTGTTCCCTTGGCAAAAGGGTTACATTTCATTTTCCAAAACACAAAAACTCACCTTGGTCCTGTTGCATGTTAATTTCTTTTTTTTTTATTTTCAGTTATCTTTATTTTTTATTTTTTTATTTTTTATAATGCTTTTATATAAAGAATATAAATTTCCAAAATACAGCTTATAGATTACAATGGCTTCCCCCCACATAACTTCCCCCCCACCCGCAACCCTCCCCTTTCCCACTCACTCTCCGCTTGCTTTACATCAAGATTCATTTTCAATTCTCTTTATATACAGAAGATCAGTTTACTATATATTAAGTAAAGATTTCAACAGTTTGCCCTCACATAGCAACACAAAGTGAAAAATACTGTTGGAGTATTAGTTATAGTATTAATTCACAATGTATAGCACATTAAGGACAGAGATCCTACATGATATATTTTTTTAAAAAGTTGATTAATTTTCTAGGCAATTTCCAATTTCACACCAAGATTTTTTTTCATTTTTAATTATCTATATACAGAAGATAGATTCAGTATATACTAAGTAAAGATTTCATCAGTTTGTACCCACACAGAAACACAAAGTGTAAAATACTGTTTCAGTGCTAGTTATAGCATTACTTCACATTGGACAACACATTAAGGACAGATCCACATGAGACATAAGTAAAAAAAAAAACACCAATTTGCGGTTTTTTTTATTTCATTATGGATACTCTGGCTAAACTTTTTCTTGTATGGTGTAAGAATACAAAATTAGAAAAGGAAGAAGGCAAAACAAATGCAAACCAAGAACACATTTAGCAAAATGCCAATCAGGAAACCGGAATGTTGCTGACTGAATACACCTGAAAACCCATTCACACTCAATTTGGAGGCAATTCGTAGCTGTCCCCTCGGCAAAAGGGTTACATTTCATTTTCCAAAGCACAAAAACACACCTTGGTCCTGTTGCCTGCTAATTTCAAAGAATGAAACGGCAATTTGCAGTTTTTTTATTTCATTAAGGATATTCTGGCTAAATTTTTATTGTATGGGGTAAGAATACAAAATTAGAAAAGGAAGAAGGCAAAACAAACGCAAACCCAGAACACATTTAGCAAATTGCCAAACAAGAAACCTGAATGCTGCGGACTGAATGCACCTGAAAATCGCATTCACACTCAATTTGGCGGCAATTCGTAACTGTTCCCTTGGCACAAGGGTTACATTTCAATTTCCAAAACACAAAAACTCACCTTGGTCCTGTTGCATGTTAATTTCTAAAAATGAAACGGCAATTTGTTGTTTTCTTTATTTCATTATGGATACTCTGGCTATGCTTTTTATTGTATGGTGTAAGAATACAAAATTAGAAAAGGAAGAAGGCAAAACAAATGCAAACAAAGAACGCATTTAGCAAATTACCAATCGGGAAACTTGAATGTTGCTGACTGAATACACCTGAAAATCCCATTCACACTCAATTTGGAGGCAATTCTTAGCTCATCCCTTGGCAAAAGGATGACATTTCATTTTCCAAAACACAAAAACTCACCTTGGTCCTGTTGCATGTTAATTTCTAAAAAAGAAACACCAATTTGCTGTTTTCTTTATTTCATTATGGATACTCTGGCTAAACTTTTTCTTGTATGGTGTAAGAATACAAAATGAGAAAAGGAAGAAGGCAAAACAAATGCAAACCAAGAACACATTTAGCAAATTACCAATCGGGAAACATGAATGTTGCTAACTGAATACACCTGAAAATCCCATTCAAACTCAATTTGCAGACAATTCCAAGCTGTCCCCCTGGCAAAAGTGTTACATTTCATTTTCTAAAACACGAAAACTCACCTTAGTCGTGTTGCCTGTAGATTTCTTAGCATGAAACGCCAATTTGCACTGTATTTTTATTTCATTTTGACCACTCTGTCTAAAGGCTTTTTTGGATGGTGTCAGGATATAAAATTTGGAAAAAAGAAGGCAAAACAAACACAAAGCCAGACGACATTTAAGAAATTGCCAATCAAGAAACCTGAATGCTGCTGACTGAATACACCTGAAAATCCCATTCACACTGAATTTGGAGGCAACTCGTAGCTGTCCCCTCGGCAAAAGGGTTACATTTCATTTTCCAAAGCACAAAAACACACCTTGGTCCTGTTGCCAGCTAATTTCTAAGAATGAAACGTCAATTTGCAGTTTTTTTTTTTCTATTTCATTAAGGATATTCTGGCTAAACTTTTTATTGTATGGGGTAAGAATACAAAATTAGAAAAGGAAGAAGGCAAAACAAACGCAAATCCAGAACACATTTAGCAAATTGCCAAACAAGAAACCTGAATGCTGCTGACTGAACGCACCTGAAAATCGCATTCACACTCAATTTGGCGGCAATTCGTAGCTGTTCCCTTGGCACAAGGTTTACATTTCATTTTCCAAAACACAAAAACTGACCTTGGTCCTGTTGCATGTTAATTTCTAAAAACGAAACACCAATTTGCTGTTTGCTTTATTTCATTATGGATACTCTGGCTATCCTTTTTATTGTATGGTGTAAGAATACAAAATGAGAAAAGGAAGAAGGCAAAACAAATGCAAACCAAGAACACATTTAGCAAATTGCCAATCAGGAAACCTGATTGTTGCTGACTGAATACACCTGAAAACCCATTCACACTCAATTTGGAGGCAACTCGTAGCTGTCCCCTCGGCAAAAGGGAAAGATTTCACTTTCCAAAACGCTAAAACTCACCTTGGTCCAGTTGCCTGTTAATTTCTAAGAATGAAACGGCCATTTGCTGTTTTTTTTTTTTTTATTTCATTAAGGATACTCTGGCTAAACTTTTATTGTATGGTGTAAGAATACAAAATTGGAAAAGGAAGAAGGCAAAACAACCGCAAACCCAGAACACATTTAGCAAATTGCCAAAGAAGAAACCTGAATGCTGCTGACTGAATACACCTGAAAATCCCATTCACACTCAATTTGGCGGCAATTCGTAGATGTCCCCTCGGCAAAAGGGAAAGATTTCATTTTCCAAAACACTAAAACTCACCTGTCGTGTTGCCTGTACATTTCTTAACATGAAACGCCCATTTGCTGTTTCTTTTTTTATTACTTCATTAAGGATACTCTGGCTAAACTTTTATAGTATGATGTAAGAATACAAAATTAGAAAAGGAAGAAAGCAAAACAACCGCAAACCCAGAACACATTTAGCAAATTGCCAAACAAGAAACCTGAATGCTGCTGACTGAATACACCTGAAAATCCCATTCCCACTCAATTTGGAGGCAACTCGTAGCTGTCCCCTCGGCAAAAGGGTTACATTTCATTTTTCAAGCACATAAACACACCTTGGTCCTGTTGCCTGCTAATTTCTAACAATGAAATGGAAATTTGCAGTTTTTTTATTTCATTATGGATATTCTGGCTAAACGTTTTATTGTATGGGGTAAGAATACAAAATTAGAAAAGGAAGAAGGCAATGCAACCGCAAACCAAGAACACATTTAGCAAATTGCCAAACAAGAAACCTGAATGCTGCTGACTGAATACACCTGAAAATCCCATTCACACTCAATTTGGCGCAATTCGTAGCTGTTCCCTTGGCAAAAGGGTTCCATTTCATTTTCTAAAACACAAAAACTCACCTTGGTTGTTGCATGTTAATTTCTAAAAATGAAACACTAATTTGCGGTTTTCTTTATTTCATTATGGATACTCTGGCTAAGTATTTTCTTGTATGGTGTAAGATTACAAAATGAGAAAAGGAAGAAGGCAAAACAAGTGCAAACCAAGAACACATTTAACAAATTGCCAATCAGGAAACCTGAATGTTGCAGACTGAATACACCTGAAAACCCATTCACACTCAATTTAGATGCAATTCGTAGCTGTCCCCTCGGCAAAAGGGAAAGATTTCATTTTCCAAAATACGAAAACTCACCTGTCGTGTTGCCTGTAGATTTCTTAGCATGAAATGCCAATTTGCACTGTATTTTTATTTCATTTTGACCACTCTGTCTAAAGGCTTTTTTGGATGGTGTCAGGATATAATATTTAGAAAGAAAAAAGGCAAAACAAAGGCAAACCAAGAACACATTTAGCAAATTACCAATCGGGAAACCTGAATGTTGCTGACTCAATACACCTGAAAATCCCATTGAAACTCAATTTGCAGGCAATTCATAGCTGTCCGCTCGGCAAAAGTGTTACATTTCATTTTCCAAAACACAAAAACTCACCTTGGTCCTGTTGCATGTTAATTTCTAAAAATGAAACACCAATTTGCTGTTTTCTTTATTTCATTATGGATACTCTGGCTAAACTTTTTCTTGTATGGTGTAAGAATACAAAATGAGAAAATGAAGAAGGCAAAACAAATGCAAACCAAGAACACATTTAGCACTTTGCCAATCAGGAAACCTGAATATTGCTGACTGAATACACCTGAAAACCCATTCACACTCAATTTGGAGGCAATTCGTAGCTGTCCCCTCGGCAAAAGTGTTACATTTCATTTTCTAAAACATGAAAACTCACCTTAGTCGTGTTGCCTGTAGATTTCTTAGCATGAAACGCCAATTTGCACTGTATTTTTATTTCATTTTGACCACTCTGTCTAAAGGCTTTTTTGGATGGTGTCAGGATATAAAATTTGGAAAGAAAAAAGGCAAAACAAACGCAAACCCAGACGACATTTAAGAAATTGCCAATCAAGAAACCTGAACGCTGCTGAATGAATACACCTGAAAATCCCATTCATACTCAATTTGGAGGCAATTCATAGCAGTCCCCTCGGCAAAAGTGTTACATTTCATTTTCTAAAACACGAAATCTCACCTTAGTCGTGTTGTCTGTAGATTTCTTATCACGAAACGCCAATTTGCACTGTATTTTTATTTCATTTTGACCACTCTGTCTAAAGGCTTTTTTGGATGGTGTCAGGATAGAAAATTTGGAAAGAAAGAAGGCAAAACAAATGCAAACCCAGACGACATTTAAGAAATTGCCAATCAAGAAACCTGAATGCTGCTGACTGAATACACCTGAAAATCCCATTCACACTCAATTTGGAGGCAACTCGTAGCTGTCCCCTCGGCAAAAGGGTTACATTTCATTTTCCAAAGCACAAAAACACACCTTGGTCCTGTTGCCAGCTAATTTCTAAGAATGAAACGGCAATTTGCAGTTTTTTTTTTTCTATTTCATTAAGGATATTCTGGCTAAACTTTTTATTGTATGGGGTAAGAATACAAAATTAGAAAAGGAAGAAGGCAAAACAAACGCAAATCCAGAACACATTTAGCAAATTGCCAAACAAGAAACCTGAGTGTTGCTGACTGAATGCACCTGAAAATCGCATTCACACTCAATTTGGCGGCAATTCGTAGCTGTTCCCTTGGCACAAGGGTTACATTTCATTTTCCAAAACACAAAAACTGACCTTGGTCCTGTTGCATGTTAATTTCAAAAAACGAAACACCAATTTGCTGTTTGCTTTATTTCATTATGGATACTCTGGCTATCCTTTTTATTGTATGGTGTAAGAATACAAAATGAGAATAGGAAGAAGGCAAAACAAATGCAAACGAAGAACACTTTTAGCAAATTGCCAATCAGGAAACCTGAATGTTGCTGACTGAATACACCTGAAAACCCATTCACACTCAATTTGGAGGCAACTTGTAGCTGTCCCCTCGGCAAAAGGGAAAGATTTCACTTTCCAAAACACAAAAACTCACCTTGGTCCAGTTGCCTGTTAATTTCTAAGAATGAAACGGCCATTTGCTGTTTTTTTTTTTTGTTTGTTTCATTAAGGATACTCTGGCTAAACTTTTATTGTATGGTGTAAGAATACAAAATTGGAAAAGGAAGAAGGCAAAACAACCGCAAACCCAGAACACATTTAGCAAATTGCCAAAGAAGAAACCTGAATGCTGCTGACTGAATACACCTGAAAATCCCATTCACACTCAATTTGGCGGCAATTCGTAGATGTCCCCTCGGCAAAAGGGAAAGATTTCATTTTCCAAAACACTAAAACTCACCTGTCGTGTTGCCTGTACATTTCTTAACATGAAACGCCCATTTGCTGTTTCTTTTTTTATTACTTCATTAAGGATACTCTGGCTAACTTTTATAGTATGATGTAAGAATACAAAATTAGAAAAGGAAGAAAGCAAAACAACCGCAAACCCAGAACACATTTAGCAAATTGCCAAACAAGAAACCTGAATGCTGCTGACTGAATGCACCTGAAAATCCCATTCCCACTCAATTTGGAGGCAACTCGTAGCTGTCCCCTCGGCAAAAGGGTTACATTTCATTTTCCAAAGCACATAAACACACCTTGGTCCTGTTGCCTGCTAATTTCTAACAATGAAATGGAAATTTGCAGTTTTTTTATTTCATTATGGATATTCTGGCTAAACGTTTTATTGTATGGGGTAAGAATACAAAATTAGAAAAGGAAGAAGGCAAAACAACCGCAAACCAAGAACACATTTAGCAAATTGCCAAACAAGAAACCTGAATGCTGCTGACTGAATACACCTGAAAATCCCATTCACACTCAATTTGGCGCAATTCATAGCTGTTCCCTTGGCAAAAGGGTTCCATTTCATTTTCTAAAACACAAAAACTCACCTTGGTCCTGTTGCATGTTAATTTCTAAAAATGAAACACTAATTTGCGGTTTTCTTTATTTCATTATGGATACTCTGGCTAAGTATTTTCTTGTATGGTGTAAGATTACAAAATTAGAAAAGGAAGAAGGCAAAACAAATGCAAACCAAGAACACAGTTAGCAAATTGGCAATAGGGAACCTGAATGTAGCTCACTGAATACACCTGAAAATCCCATTCACACTCTATTTGGAGGCAATTCGTAGCTGTCCCCTCGGCAAAAGGGAAAGATTTCATTTTCCAAAATACGAAAACTCACCTTAGTCGTATTGCATGTAGATTTCTTAGCATGAAATGCCAATTTGCACTGTATTTTTATTTCATTTTGACTGCTCACTCTAAAGGCTTTTTTGGATGGTGTCAGGATAGTAAATTTGGAAAGAAAGAAGGCAAAACAAACGCAAACCCAGACGACATTTAAGAAATTGCCAATCAAGAAACCTGAATGCTGCTGACTGAATACACCTGAAAATCCCATTCACACTCAATTTGGAGGCAACTCGTAGCTGTCGCCTCGGCAAAGGGTTACATTTCATTTTCCAAAGCACAAAAACACACCTTGGTCCTGTTGCCTGCTAATTTCTAAGAATGAAATGGCAAATTGCAGTTTTTTTTATTTCATTATGGATATTCTGGCTAAAATTTTTATTGTATGGGGTAAGAATACAAAATTAGAAAAGGAAGAAGGCAAAACAACCGCAAACCCAGAACACATTTAGCAAATTGCCAAACGAGAAACCTGAATGCTGTGGACTGAATACACCAAAAAATCGCATTCACACTCAATTTTGCGGCAATTCGTAGCTGTTCCCTTGGGAAAAGATTTACATTTCATTTACCAAAACACAAAAACTGACCTTGGTCCTGTTGCATGTTAATTTCTAAAGTGAAACACCAATACACCTGAAAATCCCATTCACACTCAATTTGGAAGCAATTCGTAGCTGTGTCCTCAGCAAAAGGGAAACATTTCATTTTCCAAAACACGAAAACTCACCTTAGTCATGATGCCTGTAGATTTCTTAGCATGAAACGCCAATTTGCATTGTATTTTTATTTCATTTTGACCACTCTCTCAAAAGGCTTTTTTGGATGGTGTCAGGATAGAAAATTTGGAAACAAAGAAGGTAAAACAAACGGAATCCCAGAACACATTTAGCAAATAGCCTTATTTCATTAAGGATACTCTCGCTAACCTTTTTATTGTATGGGGTAGGAATACAAAATGAGAAAAGGAAGAAGGCAAAACAAACGCAAACCCAGAAGACATTAAGTAAATTGCCAATTAAGAAACCTGAATGCTGCTGACTGAATACACCTGAAAATCCCATTCACACTCAATTTGGAGGCAATTCGTAGCTGTGCCCTCGGCAAAAGGGTTACATTTCATTTTCCAAAACACAAAAACTCACCTTGGTCGGGTTGCCTGTTAATTTCTCAGCTTGGAACGACAATTTGCTGTTTTTTTTTTATTTCATTGAGGATACTCTGGCTAAACTTTTATTGTATGGTGTAAGAATACAAAATGACAAAAGGAAGAAGGCAAAACAATGAAAACCAAGAACACATTTAGCAAATTGCCAATCAGGAAACCTGAATGTTGCTGACTGAATACACCTGAAAATCCCATTCACACTCAATTTGGAGGGAATTCATAGCTGTGTCCTCGGCAAAACAGAAGATTTCATTTTCTAAAACACAAAAACTCACCTTGGTCCAGTTGCCTGTTAATTTCTAAGCATGGAATGCCCATTTGCTGTTTTTTTTTTTTATTTCATTAAGGATTCTCTGGCTAAACTTTATTCTTTTGTAAGAACAAAATTAGAGAAGGACGAATGCAAAACAAATGGAATGCCCAAACACATTTAAGAAATTGCCAATCAAGAAACCTGAATGCTGCTAAATGAATACACCTGAAAATCCCATTCACACTCAATTTGGAGGCAACTCGTTGCTGTCCCCTGGGCAAAAGTCTTACATTTCGTTTTCCAAAGCACAAAAACACACCTTGGTCCTGTTCCCTCTAATTTCCAAGAATTGAACGGCAATTTTAAGTTTTTTCTATTTCATTATGGATATTCTGGCTAAACTTTTCATTATATGGGGTAAGAATACAAAATTAGAAAAGGAAGAAGGCAAAACAACTGCAAACCCAGAACAGATTCAGCAAATTGCCAAACAAGAAACCTGAATGCTGCTGACTGAATACACCTGAAAATCCCATTCACACTCAATTTGGAGGCAATTCGTAGCTGTGCCCTTGGTAAAAGGGAAAGATTTCATTTTCCAAAACACAAAAACTCACCTTGGTCCAGTTGCCTGATAATTTCTAAGCATGGGACGCCCATTTGCTCTTTTTTTTTTTTATTTCATTAAGGATATTCTAGCTAAACTTTTATTGTATCGTGTAAGAATACAAATTAGAAAAGGAAGAAGGCAAAACAAATAGAATGCTCAAACACATTTAAGAAATTCCCAATCAAGAAACCTGAATGCTGCTGACTGAATACACCTGAAAATCCCATTCACACTCAATTTGGAGGCAACTCGTAGCTTTCCCCTCGGCAAAAGGGTTACATTTCATTTTCCAAAGCACAAAAACACACCTTGGTCTTGTTGCCTGCAAATTTCTAAGAATGAAACGGCAATTTGCAGTATTTTTTTATTTCATTCTGGATATTCTTGCTAAACTTTTTATTGTATGGGGTAAGAATACAAAATTCGAAAAGGAAGAAGGCAAAACAAACGCAAACCCAGAACACATTTAGCAAATTGCCGAACAAGAAACCTGAATGCTGCTGACTGAATGCACCTGAAAATCCCATTCAAACTCAATTTGGCAGCAACTCATAGCTGTTCCCTTGGCAAAAGGGTTACATTTCATTTTCCAAAGCACAAAAACTCACCTTGGTCCTGTTGCATGTTAATTTCTAAAAATGAAACACCAATTTGCTGTTTTCTTTATTTCATTATGGATACTCTGGCTAAACATTTTCTTGTATGGTGTAAGAATACAAAATTAGAAAAGGAAGAAGGCAAAACAAATGCAAACCAAGAACACATTTAGCAAATTGCCAATCAGGAAACCTGAATGTTGCTGACTGAATACACCTGAAAATCCCATTCACACTCAATTTGGAGGCAATTCGTAGCTGTCTCCTCTGCAAAAGTGTTACATTTCATTTTCTAAAACGCGACAAATCACCTTAGTCGTGTTGCCTGTAATTTTCTGAGCATGAAACGCCAATTTGCACTGTATTTTTATTTCATTTTGACCACTCTGTCAAAAGGCTTTTTGGGATGGTGTCAGGATATTAAATATGGAAAGAAAGCAGGCAAAACAAACGCAAACCCAGACAACATTTAAGAAATTGCCAATCAAGAAACCTGAATGCTGCTGACTGAATACACCTGAAAATCGCATTCACACTCAATTTGGCGGCAATTCGTAGCTGTTCCCTTGGCAAAAGGGTTACATTTCATTTTCCAAAACACAAAAACTCACCTTGGTCCTGTTGCATGTTAATTTCTAAAAATGAAACACCAATTTGCTGTTTTCTTTATTTCATTATGCATACTCTGGCTAAACTTTTATGGAATGGAATAAGAATACAAAATGAGAAAAGGAAGAAGGCAAAACAACCGCAAACCCAGAACACATTTAGCAAATTGCCAATCAGGAAAACTGAATGTTCCTGACTGAATACACCTTAAAATCCCATTCACACTCAATTTGGAGGCAATTCGTAGCTGTGCCCTCGGCAAAAGGGAAAGATTTCATTTTCCAATACACAAAAACTAACCTTGGTCCAGTTGCCTGTTAATTTCTAAGCATGGGACGCCCATTTGCTGTTTTTTTTTTTTTATTTCATTAAGGATACTCTAGTTAAACTTTTATTGTATGGTGTAAGAATAAAAATTAGAAAAGGAAGAAGGCAAAATAAATGGAATGCTCAAACACATTTAAGAAATTGCCAACAAGAAACCTGAATGCTGCGGACTGAATACACCTGAAAATCACATTCACACTCAAATTGGAGGCAAGTCAAGGCTGTCCCCTAGGCAAAAGTGTTACATTTCATTTTCCAAAGCACAAAAACTCTTCTTGGTCCTGTTGACTGCTAATTTCGAAAATGAAACACCAATTTGCTGTTTTCTTTATTTCATTATGGATACTCTGGCTAACCTTTTTGTTGTATGGTGTAAGAATACAAAATGAGAAAAGGAAGAAGGCAAAACAAATGCAAACCAAGAACACATTTAGCAAATTGCCAATCAGAAAACCTGAATGTTGCTGACTGAATACACCTGAAAACCCATTCACACTCAATTTGGAGGCAATTTGTACCTGTGCCCTCAGCAAAAGGGAAAGATTTCATTTTATAAAACAGTAAATCTCACCTATCGTGTTGCCTGTAGATTTCTTAGCATGAAACGCCAATTTGCACTGTATTTTTATTTTATTTTGACCACTCTGTCTGAAGTCTTTTTTGGATGGTGTCAGGATAGAAAATTTGGAAAGAAAAAAGGCAAAACAACCGCACACCCAGACGACATTTAAGAAATTGCCAATCAAGAAACCTGAATGCTGCTGACTGAATACACCTGAAAATCCCATTCACACTCAATTTGGTGGCAATTCATAGCTGTCCCCTAGGCATAAGGGTTACATATCATTTTCCAAAGCACAAAAACACACCTTGGTCCTGTTGCCTGCTAATTTCTAAGAATGAAATGGCAATTTGCAGTTTTTTTTTATTTCATTTGTATATTCTGGCTATACTTTTTATTGTATGGGGTAAGAATACAAAATTAGAAAAGGAAGAAGGCAAAACAAACACAAACCCAGAATACATTTTGCAAATTGCCAAACAAGAAACCTGAATGCTGCTGACTGAATGCACCAGAAAATCGCATTCACACTCAATTTGGCGGCAATTCGTAGAAGTTCCCTTGGCAAAAGGGTTACATTTCATTTTCCAAAACACAAAAACTCACCTTGGTCCTGTTGCATGTTCATTTGTAAAAATGAAACACCAATTTGCTGTTTTCATTATTTCATTATGGATACTCTGGCTAAACTTTTTCTTGTATGGTGTAAGAATACAAAATTAGAAAAGGAAGAAGGCAAAACAAATGCAAACCAAGAACACATTTAGCAAATATCCAATCGGGAAACCTGAATGTTGCTGACTGAATACACCTGAAAATCACATTCACACCAATTTGGAGGCAATTCGTAGCTGTGCCCTCGGCAAAAGGGAAAGATTTCATTTTCCAAAACACAAAAACTCACCTTGGTCCAGTTGCCTGTTAATTTCTAAAAATGAAACACCCATTTGCTGTTTTCTTTATTTCATTATGGATACTCTAGCTAAAATTTTATTGTATGGTGTAAGAATACAAAATTGGAAAAGGAAGAAGGCGCAACAAATGGAATGCTCAAACACATTTAAGAAATTGCCAATCGGGAAACCTGAATGTTGCTGACTGAATACACCTGAAAATCCCATTCACACTCAATTTGCAGACAGTTCGTAGCTGTCCCCTCTTCAAAAGTGTTACATTTCATTTTCTAAAACACGAAAACTCATCTTAGTCGTGTTGCCTGTAGATTTCTAGGCATGAAACGCCAATTTGCACTGTATATTTATGGCATTTTGACCACTGTGTATAAAGGCTTTTTTGGATGGTGTCAGGATAGTAAATTTGGAAAGAATTAAGGCAAAAGAAACGCAAACCCAGAGGACATTTAAGAAATTGCCAATCAAGAAACCTGAATGCTGCTGACTGAATACACCTGAAAATCCCAATCACACTCAATTTGGAGGCAATTCGTAGCTGTGCCCTCGGCAAAAGTGTTACATTTCATTTTCCAAAACACAAAAACTCACCTTGGTCGGGTTGCCTGTTATCTTCTAAGCATGGAACGCCAATTTGCTGCATTTTTTTTTATTTCATTATGGATATTCAGGCTAAACATTTTGTTGTATGGGGTAAGAATACAAAATTAGAAAAGGAAGAAGGCAAAACAAATGCAAACCAAGAACACATTTAGCAAATTGCCAAACAAGAAACCTGAATGCTGCTGACTGAATACACCTGAAAATCCCATTCACACTCAATTTGGCGGCAATTCGTAGCTGTTCCCTTGGCAAAAGGGATACATTTCATTTTCCAAAACACAAAAACTCTCCTTGGTCCTGTTGCATGTTAATTTCTAAAAATGGAACGCCCATTTCCTGTTTTTTTTTTTATTTCATTAAGGATACTCTAGCTAAACTTTTATTGTATGGTGTAAGAATACAAAATTAGAAAAGGAAAAAGGCAAAACAAATGGAATGCTCAAACACATTTAAGACATTGCAAATCAAGAAACCTGTATGGTGCTGACTGAATACACCTGAAAATCCCATTCACACTCAATTTGGAGGCAACTCGTAGCTGTCCCCTCAGCAAAATGGTTACATTTCATTTTCCAAAGCACAAAAATACACCTTGGTCCTGTTGACTACTAATTTCTAAGAAGGAAACGGCAATTTGCAGTTTTTTTTATTTCATTATGGATATCCTGGCTAAACTTTTTATTGTATGGGGTAAGAATACAAAATTAGAAAAGGAAGAAGGCAAAACAAACGCAAACCCAGAACACATTTAGCAAATTGCCAAACAAGAAACCTGAATGCTGCTGAATGAATACACCTGAAAATCCCATTCACACACAATTTGGCGGCAATTCGTAGCTGTTCCCTTGGCAAAAGGGTTATATTTCATTTTCCAAAACACAAAACCTCACCTTGGTCCTGTTGCCTGTTAATTTCTATGCATGGAACGCCAATTTGCTGTTTTTATTTTTATTTCTTTATGGATACTCTGGCTAAACTTTTCATTGTATGGTGTAAGAATACAAAATTAGAAAACGAACAAGGCAAAACAAATGCAAACCCAGAACACATTTAGCAAATTGCCAATCAAGAAACCTGAATGTTACTGACTGAATACACCTGAAAATCCCATTCACACTCAATTTGGAGGCAATTCGTAGCTGTGCCCTCGGCAAAAGGGTTACATTTCATTTTCCAAAACACAAAAACTCACTTTGGTCGGGTTGCCTGTTATTTTCTAAGCATGGAACGCCAATTTGCTGCTTTTTTTTTATTTCATTAAGGATACTCTGGCTATACTTTTATTTTATGGTGAAAGAATACAAAATTAGTAAAGGAAGAAGGCAAAACAAATGGAATGCACGAACACATTTAAGAAATTGCCAATCACGAACCTTGAATGCTGCTGACTGAATACACCTGAAAATCCCATTCACACTCAATTTGGCGCAATTCGTAGCTGTGCCCTCGGCAAAAGGGAAACATATCATTTTCCAAAACACGAAAACTCACCTTAGTCGTGATGCCTGTAGATTTCTTAGCATGAAACGCCAATTTGCATTGTATTTTTATTTCATTTTGACCAATCTGTCAAAAGGCTTTTTTGGATGGTGTCAGGATAGAAAATTTGGAAAGAAAGAAGGTAAAACAAACGAAATCCCAGAACACATTTAGCAAATTGCCAATCAAGAATCCTGAATGCTGCTGACTGAATACACCTGAAAATCCCATTCACACTCAATTTGGAAGCAATTCGTAGCTGTGTCCTCAGCAAAAGGGAAACATTTCATTTTCCAAAACACGAAAACTCACCTTAGTCATGATGCCTGTAGATTTCTTAGCATGAAACGCCAATTTGCATTGTATTTTTATTTCATTTTGACCACTCTCTCAAAAGGCTTTTTTGGATGGTGTCAGGATAGAAAATTTGGAAACAAAGAAGGTAAAACAAACGGAATCCCAGAACACATTTAGCAAATAGCCTTATTTCATTAAGGATACTCTCGCTAACCTTTTTATTGTATGGGGTAGGAATACAAAATGAGAAAAGGAAGAAGGCAAAACAAACGCAAACCCAGAAGACATTAAGTAAATTGCCAATTAAGAAACCTGAATGCTGCTGACTGAATACACCTGAAAATCCCATTCACACTCAATTTGGAGGCAATTCGTAGCTGTGCCCTCGGCAAAAGGGTTACATTTCATTTTCCAAAACACAAAAACTCACCTTGGTCGGGTTGCCTGTTAATTTCTCAGCTTGGAACGACAATTTGCTGTTTTTTTTTTATTTCATTGAGGATACTCTGGCTAAACTTTTCTTGTATGGTGTAAGAATACAAAATGACAAAAGGAAGAAGGCAAAACAATGAAAACCAAGAACACATTTAGCAAATTGCCAATCAGGAAACCTGAATGTTGCTGACTGAATACACCTGAAAATCCCATTCACACTCAATTTGGAGGGAATTCATAGCTGTGTCCTCGGCAAAACAGAAGATTTCATTTTCTAAAACACAAAAACTCACCTTGGTCCAGTTGCCTGTTAATTTCTAAGCATGGAATGCCCATTTGCTGTTTTTTTTTTTTTATTTCATTAAGGATTCTCTGGCTAAACTTTATTCTTTTGTAAGAACAAAATTAGAGAAGGACGAATGCAAAACAAATGGAATGCCCAAACACATTTAAGAAATTGCCAATCAAGAAACCTGAATGCTGCTAAATGAATACACCTGAAAATCCCATTCACACTCAATTTGGAGGCAACTCGTTGCTGTCCCCTGGGCAAAAGTCTTACATTTCGTTTTCCAAAGCACAAAAACACACCTTGGTCCTGTTCCCTCTAATTTCCAAGAATTGAACGGCAATTTTAAGTTTTTTCTATTTCATTATGGATATTCTGGCTAAACTTTTCATTATATGGGGTAAGAATACAAAATTAGAAAAGGAAGAAGGCAAAACAACTGCAAACCCAGAACAGATTCAGCAAATTGCCAAACAAGAAACCTGAATGCTGCTGACTGAATACACCTGAAAATCCCATTCACACTCAATTTGGAGGCAATTCGTAGCTGTGCCCTTGGTAAAAGGGAAAGATTTCATTTTCCAAAACACAAAAACTCACCTTGGTCCAGTTGCCTGATAATTTCTAAGCATGGGACGCCCATTTGCTCTTTTTTTTTTTTATTTCATTAAGGATATTCTAGCTAAACTTTTATTGTATCGTGTAAGAATACAAATTAGAAAAGGAAGAAGGCAAAACAAATAGAATGCTCAAACACATTTAAGAAATTCCCAATCAAGAAACCTGAATGCTGCTGACTGAATACACCTGAAAATCCCATTCACACTCAATTTGGAGGCAACTCGTAGCTTTCCCCTCGGCAAAAGGGTTACATTTCATTTTCCAAAGCACAAAAACACACCTTGGTCTTGTTGCCTGCAAATTTCTAAGAATGAAACGGCAATTTGCAGTATTTTTTTATTTCATTCTGGATATTCTTGCTAAACTTTTTATTGTATGGGGTAAGAATACAAAATTCGAAAAGGAAGAAGGCAAAACAAACGCAAACCCAGAACACATTTAGCAAATTGCCGAACAAGAAACCTGAATGCTGCTGACTGAATGCACCTGAAAATCCCATTCAAACTCAATTTGGCAGCAACTCATAGCTGTTCCCTTGGCAAAAGGGTTACATTTCATTTTCCAAAGCACAAAAACTCACCTTGGTCCTGTTGCATGTTAATTTCTAAAAATGAAACACCAATTTGCTGTTTTCTTTATTTCATTATGGATACTCTGGCTAAACATTTTCTTGTATGGTGTAAGAATACAAAATTAGAAAAGGAAGAAGGCAAAACAAATGCAAACCAAGAACACATTTAGCAAATTGCCAATCAGGAAACCTGAATGTTGCTGACTGAATACACCTGAAAATCCCATTCACACTCAATTTGGAGGCAATTCGTAGCTGTCTCCTCTGCAAAAGTGTTACATTTCATTTTCTAAAACGCGACAAATCACCTTAGTCGTGTTGCCTGTAATTTTCTGAGCATGAAACGCCAATTTGCACTGTATTTTTATTTCATTTTGACCACTCTGTCAAAAGGCTTTTTGGGATGGTGTCAGGATATTAAATATGGAAAGAAAGCAGGCAAAACAAACGCAAACCCAGACAACATTTAAGAAATTGCCAATCAAGAAACCTGAATGCTGCTGACTGAATACACCTGAAAATCGCATTCACACTCAATTTGGCGGCAATTCGTAGCTGTTCCCTTGGCAAAAGGGTTACATTTCATTTTCCAAAACACAAAAACTCACCTTGGTCCTGTTGCATGTTAATTTCTAAAAATGAAACACCAATTTGCTGTTTTCTTTATTTCATTATGCATACTCTGGCTAAACTTTTATGGAATGGAATAAGAATACAAAATGAGAAAAGGAAGAAGGCAAAACAACCGCAAACCCAGAACACATTTAGCAAATTGCCAATCAGGAAAACTGAATGTTCCTGACTGAATACACCTTAAAATCCCATTCACACTCAATTTGGAGGCAATTCGTAGCTGTGCCCTCGGCAAAAGGGAAAGATTTCATTTTCCAATACACAAAAACTAACCTTGGTCCAGTTGCCTGTTAATTTCTAAGCATGGGACGCCCATTTGCTGTTTTTTTTTTTTATTTCATTAAGGATACTCTAGTTAAACTTTTATTGTATGGTGTAAGAATAAAAATTAGAAAAGGAAGAAGGCAAAATAAATGGAATGCTCAAACACATTTAAGAAATTGCCAACAAGAAACCTGAATGCTGCGGACTGAATACACCTGAAAATCACATTCACACTCAAATTGGAGGCAAGTCAAGGCTGTCCCCTAGGCAAAAGTGTTACATTTCATTTTCCAAAGCACAAAAACTCTTCTTGGTCCTGTTGACTGCTAATTTCGAAAATGAAACACCAATTTGCTGTTTTCTTTATTTCATTATGGATACTCTGGCTAACCTTTTTGTTGTATGGTGTAAGAATACAAAATGAGAAAAGGAAGAAGGCAAAACAAATGCAAACCAAGAACACATTTAGCAAATTGCCAATCAGAAAACCTGAATGTTGCTGACTGAATACACCTGAAAACCCATTCACACTCAATTTGGAGGCAATTTGTACCTGTGCCCTCAGCAAAAGGGAAAGATTTCATTTTATAAAACAGTAAATCTCACCTATCGTGTTGCCTGTAGATTTCTTAGCATGAAACGCCAATTTGCACTGTATTTTTATTTTATTTTGACCACTCTGTCTGAAGTCTTTTTTGGATGGTGTCAGGATAGAAAATTTGGAAAGAAAAAAGGCAAAACAACCGCACACCCAGACGACATTTAAGAAATTGCCAATCAAGAAACCTGAATGCTGCTGACTGAATACACCTGAAAATCCCATTCACACTCAATTTGGTGGCAATTCATAGCTGTCCCCTAGGCATAAGGGTTACATATCATTTTCCAAAGCACAAAAACACACCTTGGTCCTGTTGCCTGCTAATTTCTAAGAATGAAATGGCAATTTGCAGTTTTTTTTTATTTCATTTGTATATTCTGGCTATACTTTTTATTGTATGGGGTAAGAATACAAAATTAGAAAAGGAAGAAGGCAAAACAAACACAAACCCAGAATACATTTTGCAAATTGCCAAACAAGAAACCTGAATGCTGCTGACTGAATGCACCAGAAAATCGCATTCACACTCAATTTGGCGGCAATTCGTAGATGTTCCCTTGGCAAAAGGGTTACATTTCATTTTCCAAAACACAAAAACTCACCTTGGTCCTGTTGCATGTTCATTTGTAAAAATGAAACACCAATTTGCTGTTTTCATTATTTCATTATGGATACTCTGGCTAAACTTTTTCTTGTATGGTGTAAGAATACAAAATTAGAAAAGGAAGAAGGCAAAACAAATGCAAACCAAGAACACATTTAGCAAATATCCAATCGGGAAACCTGAATGTTGCTGACTGAATACACCTTAAAATCCCATTCACACTCAATTTGGAGGCAATTCGTAGCTGTGCCCTCGGCAAAAGGGAAAGATTTCATTTTCCAAAACACAAAAACTCACCTTGGTCCAGTTGCCTGTTAATTTCTAAAAATGAAACACCCATTTGCTGTTTTCTTTATTTCATTATGGATACTCTAGCTAAAATTTTATTGTATGGTGTAAGAATACAAAATTGGAAAAGGAAGAAGGCGCAACAAATGGAATGCTCAAACACATTTAAGAAATTGCCAATCGGGAAACCTGAATGTTGCTGACTGAATACACCTGAAAATCCCATTCACACTCAATTTGCAGACAGTTCGTAGCTGTCCCCTCTTCAAAAGTGTTACATTTCATTTTCTAAAACACGAAAACTCATCTTAGTCGTGTTGCCTGTAGATTTCTAGGCATGAAACGCCAATTTGCACTGTATATTTATGGCATTTTGACCACTGTGTATAAAGGCTTTTTTGGATGGTGTCAGGATAGTAAATTTGGAAAGAATTAAGGCAAAAGAAACGCAAACCCAGAGGACATTTAAGAAATTGCCAATCAAGAAACCTGAATGCTGCTGACTGAATACACCTGAAAATCCCAATCACACTCAATTTGGAGGCAATTCGTAGCTGTGCCCTCGGCAAAAGTGTTACATTTCATTTTCCAAAACACAAAAACTCACCTTGGTCGGGTTGCCTGTTATCTTCTAAGCATGGAACGCCAATTTGCTGCATTTTTTTTTATTTCATTATGGATATTCAGGCTAAACATTTTGTTGTATGGGGTAAGAATACAAAATTAGAAAAGGAAGAAGGCAAAACAAATGCAAACCAAGAACACATTTAGCAAATTGCCAAACAAGAAACCTGAATGCTGCTGACTGAATACACCTGAAAATCCCATTCACACTCAATTTGGCGGCAATTCGTAGCTGTTCCCTTGGCAAAAGGGATACATTTCATTTTCCAAAACACAAAAACTCTCCTTGGTCCTGTTGCATGTTAATTTCTAAAAATGGAACGCCCATTTCCTGTTTTTTTTTTTATTTCATTAAGGATACTCTAGCTAAACTTTTATTGTATGGTGTAAGAATACAAAATTAGAAAAGGAAAAAGGCAAAACAAATGGAATGCTCAAACACATTTAAGACATTGCAAATCAAGAAACCTGTATGGTGCTGACTGAATACACCTGAAAATCCCATTCACACTCAATTTGGAGGCAACTCGTAGCTGTCCCCTCAGCAAAATGGTTACATTTCATTTTCCAAAGCACAAAAATACACCTTGGTCCTGTTGACTACTAATTTCTAAGAAGGAAACGGCAATTTGCAGTTTTTTTTATTTCATTATGGATATCCTGGCTAAACTTTTTATTGTATGGGGTAAGAATACAAAATTAGAAAAGGAAGAAGGCAAAACAAACGCAAACCCAGAACACATTTAGCAAATTGCCAAACAAGAAACCTGAATGCTGCTGAATGAATACACCTGAAAATCCCATTCACACACAATTTGGCGGCAATTCGTAGCTGTTCCCTTGGCAAAAGGGTTATATTTCATTTTCCAAAACACAAAACCTCACCTTGGTCCTGTTGCCTGTTAATTTCTATGCATGGAACGCCAATTTGCTGTTTTTATTTTTATTTCTTTATGGATACTCTGGCTAAACTTTTCATTGTATGGTGTAAGAATACAAAATTAGAAAACGAACAAGGCAAAACAAATGCAAACCCAGAACACATTTAGCAAATTGCCAATCAAGAAACCTGAATGTTACTGACTGAATACACCTGAAAATCCCATTCACACTCAATTTGGAGGCAATTCGTAGCTGTGCCCTCGGCAAAAGGGTTACATTTCATTTTCCAAAACACAAAAACTCACTTTGGTCGGGTTGCCTGTTATTTTCTAAGCATGGAACGCCAATTTGCTGCTTTTTTTTTATTTCATTAAGGATACTCTGGCTATACTTTTATTTTATGGTGAAAGAATACAAAATTAGTAAAGGAAGAAGGCAAAACAAATGGAATGCACGAACACATTTAAGAAATTGCCAATCACGAACCTTGAATGCTGCTGACTGAATACACCTGAAAATCCCATTCACACTCAATTTGGCGCAATTCGTAGCTGTGCCCTCGGCAAAAGGGAAACATATCATTTTCCAAAACACGAAAACTCACCTTAGTCGTGATGCCTGTAGATTTCTTAGCATGAAACGCCAATTTGCATTGTATTTTTATTTCATTTTGACCAATCTGTCAAAAGGCTTTTTTGGATGGTGTCAGGATAGAAAATTTGGAAAGAAAGAAGGTAAAACAAACGAAATCCCAGAACACATTTAGCAAATTGCCAATCAAGAATCCTGAATGCTGCTGACTGAATACACCTGAAAATCCCATTCACACTCAATTTGGAAGCAATTCGTAGCTGTGTCCTCAGCAAAAGGGAAACATTTCATTTTCCAAAACACGAAAACTCACCTTAGTCATGATGCCTGTAGATTTCTTAGCATGAAACGCCAATTTGCATTGTATTTTTATTTCATTTTGACCACTCTCTCAAAAGGCTTTTTTGGATGGTGTCAGGATAGAAAATTTGGAAACAAAGAAGGTAAAACAAACGGAATCCCAGAACACATTTAGCAAATAGCCTTATTTCATTAAGGATACTCTCGCTAACCTTTTTATTGTATGGGGTAGGAATACAAAATGAGAAAAGGAAGAAGGCAAAACAAACGCAAACCCAGAAGACATTAAGTAAATTGCCAATTAAGAAACCTGAATGCTGCTGACTGAATACACCTGAAAATCCCATTCACACTCAATTTGGAGGCAATTCGTAGCTGTGCCCTCGGCAAAAGGGTTACATTTCATTTTCCAAAACACAAAAACTCACCTTGGTCGGGTTGCCTGTTAATTTCTCAGCTTGGAACGACAATTTGCTGTTTTTTTTTTATTTCATTGAGGATACTCTGGCTAAACTTTTCTTGTATGGTGTAAGAATACAAAATGACAAAAGGAAGAAGGCAAAACAATGAAAACCAAGAACACATTTAGCAAATTGCCAATCAGGAAACCTGAATGTTGCTGACTGAATACACCTGAAAATCCCATTCACACTCAATTTGGAGGGAATTCATAGCTGTGTCCTCGGCAAAACAGAAGATTTCATTTTCTAAAACACAAAAACTCACCTTGGTCCAGTTGCCTGTTAATTTCTAAGCATGGAATGCCCATTTGCTGTTTTTTTTTTTTTTATTTCATTAAGGATTCTCTGGCTAAACTTTATTCTTTTGTAAGAACAAAATTAGAGAAGGACGAATGCAAAACAAATGGAATGCCCAAACACATTTAAGAAATTGCCAATCAAGAAACCTGAATGCTGCTAAATGAATACACCTGAAAATCCCATTCACACTCAATTTGGAGGCAACTCGTTGCTGTCCCCTGGGCAAAAGTCTTACATTTCGTTTTCCAAAGCACAAAAACACACCTTGGTCCTGTTCCCTCTAATTTCCAAGAATTGAACGGCAATTTTAAGTTTTTTCTATTTCATTATGGATATTCTGGCTAAACTTTTCATTATATGGGGTAAGAATACAAAATTAGAAAAGGAAGAAGGCAAAACAACTGCAAACCCAGAACAGATTCAGCAAATTGCCAAACAAGAAACCTGAATGCTGCTGACTGAATACACCTGAAAATCCCATTCACACTCAATTTGGAGGCAATTCGTAGCTGTGCCCTTGGTAAAAGGGAAAGATTTCATTTTCCAAAACACAAAAACTCACCTTGGTCCAGTTGCCTGATAATTTCTAAGCATGGGACGCCCATTTGCTCTTTTTTTTTTTTATTTCATTAAGGATATTCTAGCTAAACTTTTATTGTATCGTGTAAGAATACAAATTAGAAAAGGAAGAAGGCAAAACAAATAGAATGCTCAAACACATTTAAGAAATTCCCAATCAAGAAACCTGAATGCTGCTGACTGAATACACCTGAAAATCCCATTCACACTCAATTTGGAGGCAACTCGTAGCTTTCCCCTCGGCAAAAGGGTTACATTTCATTTTCCAAAGCACAAAAACACACCTTGGTCTTGTTGCCTGCAAATTTCTAAGAATGAAACGGCAATTTGCAGTATTTTTTTATTTCATTCTGGATATTCTTGCTAAACTTTTTATTGTATGGGGTAAGAATACAAAATTCGAAAAGGAAGAAGGCAAAACAAACGCAAACCCAGAACACATTTAGCAAATTGCCGAACAAGAAACCTGAATGCTGCTGACTGAATGCACCTGAAAATCCCATTCAAACTCAATTTGGCAGCAACTCATAGCTGTTCCCTTGGCAAAAGGGTTACATTTCATTTTCCAAAGCACAAAAACTCACCTTGGTCCTATTGCATGTTAATTTCTAAAAATGAAACACCAATTTGCTGTTTTCTTTATTTCATTATGGATACTCTGGCTAAACATTTTCTTGTATGGTGTAAGAATACAAAATTAGAAAAGGAAGAAGGCAAAACAAATGCAAACCAAGAACACATTTAGCAAATTGCCAATCAGGAAACCTGAATGTTGCTGACTGAATACACCTGAAAATCCCATTCACACTCAATTTGGAGGCAATTCGTAGCTGTCTCCTCTGCAAAAGTGTTACATTTCATTTTCTAAAACGCGACAAATCACCTTAGTCGTGTTGCCTGTAATTTTCTGAGCATGAAACGCCAATTTGCACTGTATTTTTATTTCATTTTGACCACTCTGTCAAAAGGCTTTTTGGGATGGTGTCAGGATATTAAATATGGAAAGAAAGCAGGCAAAACAAACGCAAACCCAGACAACATTTAAGAAATTGCCAATCAAGAAACCTGAATGCTGCTGACTGAATACACCTGAAAATCGCATTCACACTCAATTTGGCGGCAATTCGTAGCTGTTCCCTTGGCAAAAGGGTTACATTTCATTTTCCAAAACACAAAAACTCACCTTGGTCCTGTTGCATGTTAATTTCTAAAAATGAAACACCAATTTGCTGTTTTCTTTATTTCATTATGCATACTCTGGCTAAACTTTTATGGAATGGAATAAGAATACAAAATGAGAAAAGGAAGAAGGCAAAACAACCGCAAACCCAGAACACATTTAGCAAATTGCCAATCAGGAAAACTGAATGTTCCTGACTGAATACACCTTAAAATCCCATTCACACTCAATTTGGAGGCAATTCGTAGCTGTGCCCTCGGCAAAAGGGAAAGATTTCATTTTCCAATACACAAAAACTAACCTTGGTCCAGTTGCCTGTTAATTTCTAAGCATGGGACGCCCATTTGCTGTTTTTTTTTTTTTTTATTTCATTAAGGATACTCTAGTTAAACTTTTATTGTATGGTGTAAGAATAAAAATTAGAAAAGGAAGAAGGCAAAATAAATGGAATGCTCAAACACATTTAAGAAATTGCCAACAAGAAACCTGAATGCTGCGGACTGAATACACCTGAAAATCACATTCACACTCAAATTGGAGGCAAGTCAAGGCTGTCCCCTAGGCAAAAGTGTTACATTTCATTTTCCAAAGCACAAAAACTCTTCTTGGTCCTGTTGACTGCTAATTTCGAAAATGAAACACCAATTTGCTGTTTTCTTTATTTCATTATGGATACTCTGGCTAACCTTTTTGTTGTATGGTGTAAGAATACAAAATGAGAAAAGGAAGAAGGCAAAACAAATGCAAACCAAGAACACATTTAGCAAATTGCCAATCAGGAAACCTGAATGTTGCTGACTGAATACACCTGAAAACCCATTCACACTCAATTTGGAGGCAATTTGTACCTGTGCCCTCAGCAAAAGGGAAAGATTTCATTTTATAAAACAGTAAATCTCACCTATCGTGTTGCCTGTAGATTTCTTAGCATGAAACGCCAATTTGCACTGTATTTTTATTTTATTTTGACCACTCTGTCTGAAGTCTTTTTTGGATGGTGTCAGGATAGAAAATTTGGAAAGAAAAAAGGCAAAACAACCGCACACCCAGACGACATTTAAGAAATTGCCAATCAAGAAACCTGAATGCTGCTGACTGAATACACCTGAAAATCCCATTCACACTCAATTTGGTGGCAATTCATAGCTGTCCCCTAGGCATAAGGGTTACATATCATTTTCCAAAGCACAAAAACACACCTTGGTCCTGTTGCCTGCTAATTTCTAAGAATGAAATGGCAATTTGCAGTTTTTTTTTATTTCATTTGTATATTCTGGCTATACTTTTTATTGTATGGGGTAAGAATACAAAATTAGAAAAGGAAGAAGGCAAAACAAACACAAACCCAGAATACATTTTGCAAATTGCCAAACAAGAAACCTGAATGCTGCTGACTGAATGCACCAGAAAATCGCATTCACACTCAATTTGGCGGCAATTCGTAGATGTTCCCTTGGCAAAAGGGTTACATTTCATTTTCCAAAACACAAAAACTCACCTTGGTCCTGTTGCATGTTCATTTGTAAAAATGAAACACCAATTTGCTGTTTTCATTATTTCATTATGGATACTCTGGCTAAACTTTTTCTTGTATGGTGTAAGAATACAAAATTAGAAAAGGAAGAAGGCAAAACAAATGCAAACCAAGAACACATTTAGCAAATATCCAATCGGGAAACCTGAATGTTGCTGACTGAATACACCTTAAAATCCCATTCACACTCAATTTGGAGGCAATTCGTAGCTGTGCCCTCGGCAAAAGGGAAAGATTTCATTTTCCAAAACACAAAAACTCACCTTGGTCCAGTTGCCTGTTAATTTCTAAAAATGAAACACCCATTTGCTGTTTTCTTTATTTCATTATGGATACTCTAGCTAAAATTTTATTGTATGGTGTAAGAATACAAAATTGGAAAAGGAAGAAGGCGCAACAAATGGAATGCTCAAACACATTTAAGAAATTGCCAATCGGGAAACCTGAATGTTGCTGACTGAATACACCTGAAAATCCCATTCACACTCAATTTGCAGACAGTTCGTAGCTGTCCCCTCTTCAAAAGTGTTACATTTCATTTTCTAAAACACGAAAACTCATCTTAGTCGTGTTGCCTGTAGATTTCTAGGCATGAAACGCCAATTTGCACTGTATATTTATGGCATTTTGACCACTGTGTATAAAGGCTTTTTTGGATGGTGTCAGGATAGTAAATTTGGAAAGAATTAAGGCAAAAGAAACGCAAACCCAGAGGACATTTAAGAAATTGCCAATCAAGAAACCTGAATGCTGCTGACTGAATACACCTGAAAATCCCAATCACACTCAATTTGGAGGCAATTCGTAGCTGTGCCCTCGGCAAAAGTGTTACATTTCATTTTCCAAAACACAAAAACTCACCTTGGTCGGGTTGCCTGTTATCTTCTAAGCATGGAACGCCAATTTGCTGCATTTTTTTTTATTTCATTATGGATATTCAGGCTAAACATTTTGTTGTATGGGGTAAGAATACAAAATTAGAAAAGGAAGAAGGCAAAACAAATGCAAACCAAGAACACATTTAGCAAATTGCCAAACAAGAAACCTGAATGCTGCTGACTGAATACACCTGAAAATCCCATTCACACTCAATTTGGCGGCAATTCGTAGCTGTTCCCTTGGCAAAAGGGATACATTTCATTTTCCAAAACACAAAAACTCTCCTTGGTCCTGTTGCATGTTAATTTCTAAAAATGGAACGCCCATTTCCTGTTTTTTTTTTTATTTCATTAAGGATACTCTAGCTAAACTTTTATTGTATGGTGTAAGAATACAAAATTAGAAAAGGAAAAAGGCAAAACAAATGGAATGCTCAAACACATTTAAGACATTGCAAATCAAGAAACCTGTATGGTGCTGACTGAATACACCTGAAAATCCCATTCACACTCAATTTGGAGGCAACTCGTAGCTGTCCCCTCAGCAAAATGGTTACATTTCATTTTCCAAAGCACAAAAATACACCTTGGTCCTGTTGACTACTAATTTCTAAGAAGGAAACGGCAATTTGCAGTTTTTTTTATTTCATTATGGATATCCTGGCTAAACTTTTTATTGTATGGGGTAAGAATACAAAATTAGAAAAGGAAGAAGGCAAAACAAACGCAAACCCAGAACACATTTAGCAAATTGCCAAACAAGAAACCTGAATGCTGCTGAATGAATACACCTGAAAATCCCATTCACACACAATTTGGCGGCAATTCGTAGCTGTTCCCTTGGCAAAAGGGTTATATTTCATTTTCCAAAACACAAAACCTCACCTTGGTCCTGTTGCCTGTTAATTTCTATGCATGGAACGCCAATTTGCTGTTTTTATTTTTATTTCTTTATGGATACTCTGGCTAAACTTTTCATTGTATGGTGTAAGAATACAAAATTAGAAAACGAACAAGGCAAAACAAATGCAAACCCAGAACACATTTAGCAAATTGCCAATCAAGAAACCTGAATGTTACTGACTGAATACACCTGAAAATCCCATTCACACTCAATTTGGAGGCAATTCGTAGCTGTGCCCTCGGCAAAAGGGTTACATTTCATTTTCCAAAACACAAAAACTCACTTTGGTCGGGTTGCCTGTTATTTTCTAAGCATGGAACGCCAATTTGCTGCTTTTTTTTTATTTCATTAAGGATACTCTGGCTATACTTTTATTTTATGGTGAAAGAATACAAAATTAGTAAAGGAAGAAGGCAAAACAAATGGAATGCACGAACACATTTAAGAAATTGCCAATCACGAACCTTGAATGCTGCTGACTGAATACACCTGAAAATCCCATTCACACTCAATTTGGCGCAATTCGTAGCTGTGCCCTCGGCAAAAGGGAAACATATCATTTTCCAAAACACGAAAACTCACCTTAGTCGTGATGCCTGTAGATTTCTTAGCATGAAACGCCAATTTGCATTGTATTTTTATTTCATTTTGACCAATCTGTCAAAAGGCTTTTTTGGATGGTGTCAGGATAGAAAATTTGGAAAGAAAGAAGGTAAAACAAACGAAATCCCAGAACACATTTAGCAAATTGCCAATCAAGAATCCTGAATGCTGCTGACTGAATACACCTGAAAATCCCATTCACACTCAATTTGGAAGCAATTCGTAGCTGTGTCCTCAGCAAAAGGGAAACATTTCATTTTCCAAAACACGAAAACTCACCTTAGTCATGATGCCTGTAGATTTCTTAGCATGAAACGCCAATTTGCATTGTATTTTTATTTCATTTTGACCACTCTCTCAAAAGGCTTTTTTGGATGGTGTCAGGATAGAAAATTTGGAAACAAAGAAGGTAAAACAAACGGAATCCCAGAACACATTTAGCAAATAGCCTTATTTCATTAAGGATACTCTCGCTAACCTTTTTATTGTATGGGGTAGGAATACAAAATGAGAAAAGGAAGAAGGCAAAACAAACGCAAACCCAGAAGACATTAAGTAAATTGCCAATTAAGAAACCTGAATGCTGCTGACTGAATACACCTGAAAATCCCATTCACACTCAATTTGGAGGCAATTCGTAGCTGTGCCCTCGGCAAAAGGGTTACATTTCATTTTCCAAAACACAAAAACTCACCTTGGTCGGGTTGCCTGTTAATTTCTCAGCTTGGAACGACAATTTGCTGTTTTTTTTTTATTTCATTGAGGATACTCTGGCTAAACTTTTCTTGTATGGTGTAAGAATACAAAATGACAAAAGGAAGAAGGCAAAACAATGAAAACCAAGAACACATTTAGCAAATTGCCAATCAGGAAACCTGAATGTTGCTGACTGAATACACCTGAAAATCCCATTCACACTCAATTTGGAGGGAATTCATAGCTGTGTCCTCGGCAAAACAGAAGATTTCATTTTCTAAAACACAAAAACTCACCTTGGTCCAGTTGCCTGTTAATTTCTAAGCATGGAATGCCCATTTGCTGTTTTTTTTTTTTTATTTCATTAAGGATTCTCTGGCTAAACTTTATTCTTTTGTAAGAACAAAATTAGAGAAGGACGAATGCAAAACAAATGGAATGCCCAAACACATTTAAGAAATTGCCAATCAAGAAACCTGAATGCTGCTAAATGAATACACCTGAAAATCCCATTCACACTCAATTTGGAGGCAACTCGTTGCTGTCCCCTGGGCAAAAGTCTTACATTTCGTTTTCCAAAGCACAAAAACACACCTTGGTCCTGTTCCCTCTAATTTCCAAGAATTGAACGGCAATTTTAAGTTTTTTCTATTTCATTATGGATATTCTGGCTAAACTTTTCATTATATGGGGTAAGAATACAAAATTAGAAAAGGAAGAAGGCAAAACAACTGCAAACCCAGAACAGATTCAGCAAATTGCCAAACAAGAAACCTGAATGCTGCTGACTGAATACACCTGAAAATCCCATTCACACTCAATTTGGAGGCAATTCGTAGCTGTGCCCTTGGTAAAAGGGAAAGATTTCATTTTCCAAAACACAAAAACTCACCTTGGTCCAGTTGCCTGATAATTTCTAAGCATGGGACGCCCATTTGCTCTTTTTTTTTTTTATTTCATTAAGGATATTCTAGCTAAACTTTTATTGTATCGTGTAAGAATACAAATTAGAAAAGGAAGAAGGCAAAACAAATAGAATGCTCAAACACATTTAAGAAATTCCCAATCAAGAAACCTGAATGCTGCTGACTGAATACACCTGAAAATCCCATTCACACTCAATTTGGAGGCAACTCGTAGCTTTCCCCTCGGCAAAAGGGTTACATTTCATTTTCCAAAGCACAAAAACACACCTTGGTCTTGTTGCCTGCAAATTTCTAAGAATGAAACGGCAATTTGCAGTATTTTTTTATTTCATTCTGGATATTCTTGCTAAACTTTTTATTGTATGGGGTAAGAATACAAAATTCGAAAAGGAAGAAGGCAAAACAAACGCAAACCCAGAACACATTTAGCAAATTGCCGAACAAGAAACCTGAATGCTGCTGACTGAATGCACCTGAAAATCCCATTCAAACTCAATTTGGCAGCAACTCATAGCTGTTCCCTTGGCAAAAGGGTTACATTTCATTTTCCAAAGCACAAAAACTCACCTTGGTCCTATTGCATGTTAATTTCTAAAAATGAAACACCAATTTGCTGTTTTCTTTATTTCATTATGGATACTCTGGCTAAACATTTTCTTGTATGGTGTAAGAATACAAAATTAGAAAAGGAAGAAGGCAAAACAAATGCAAACCAAGAACACATTTAGCAAATTGCCAATCAGGAAACCTGAATGTTGCTGACTGAATACACCTGAAAATCCCATTCACACTCAATTTGGAGGCAATTCGTAGCTGTCTCCTCTGCAAAAGTGTTACATTTCATTTTCTAAAACGCGACAAATCACCTTAGTCGTGTTGCCTGTAATTTTCTGAGCATGAAACGCCAATTTGCACTGTATTTTTATTTCATTTTGACCACTCTGTCAAAAGGCTTTTTGGGATGGTGTCAGGATATTAAATATGGAAAGAAAGCAGGCAAAACAAACGCAAACCCAGACAACATTTAAGAAATTGCCAATCAAGAAACCTGAATGCTGCTGACTGAATACACCTGAAAATCGCATTCACACTCAATTTGGCGGCAATTCGTAGCTGTTCCCTTGGCAAAAGGGTTACATTTCATTTTCCAAAACACAAAAACTCACCTTGGTCCTGTTGCATGTTAATTTCTAAAAATGAAACACCAATTTGCTGTTTTCTTTATTTCATTATGCATACTCTGGCTAAACTTTTATGGAATGGAATAAGAATACAAAATGAGAAAAGGAAGAAGGCAAAACAACCGCAAACCCAGAACACATTTAGCAAATTGCCAATCAGGAAAACTGAATGTTCCTGACTGAATACACCTTAAAATCCCATTCACACTCAATTTGGAGGCAATTCGTAGCTGTGCCCTCGGCAAAAGGGAAAGATTTCATTTTCCAATACACAAAAACTAACCTTGGTCCAGTTGCCTGTTAATTTCTAAGCATGGGACGCCCATTTGCTGTTTTTTTTTTTTTTTATTTCATTAAGGATACTCTAGTTAAACTTTTATTGTATGGTGTAAGAATAAAAATTAGAAAAGGAAGAAGGCAAAATAAATGGAATGCTCAAACACATTTAAGAAATTGCCAACAAGAAACCTGAATGCTGCGGACTGAATACACCTGAAAATCACATTCACACTCAAATTGGAGGCAAGTCAAGGCTGTCCCCTCGGCAAAAGTGTTACATTTCATTTTCCAAAGCACAAAAACTCTTCTTGGTCCTGTTGACTGCTAATTTCGAAAATGAAACACCAATTTGCTGTTTTCTTTATTTCATTATGGATACTCTGGCTAACCTTTTTGTTGTATGGTGTAAGAATACAAAATGAGAAAAGGAAGAAGGCAAAACAAATGCAAACCAAGAACACATTTAGCAAATTGCCAATCAGGAAACCTGAATGTTGCTGACTGAATACACCTGAAAACCCATTCACACTCAATTTGGAGGCAATTTGTACCTGTGCCCTCAGCAAAAGGGAAAGATTTCATTTTATAAAACAGTAAATCTCACCTATCGTGTTGCCTGTAGATTTCTTAGCATGAAACGCCAATTTGCACTGTATTTTTATTTTATTTTGACCACTCTGTCTGAAGTCTTTTTTGGATGGTGTCAGGATAGAAAATTTGGAAAGAAAAAAGGCAAAACAACCGCACACCCAGACGACATTTAAGAAATTGCCAATCAAGAAACCTGAATGCTGCTGACTGAATACACCTGAAAATCCCATTCACACTCAATTTGGTGGCAATTCATAGCTGTCCCCTAGGCATAAGGGTTACATATCATTTTCCAAAGCACAAAAACACACCTTGGTCCTGTTGCCTGCTAATTTCTAAGAATGAAATGGCAATTTGCAGTTTTTTTTTATTTCATTTGTATATTCTGGCTATACTTTTTATTGTATGGGGTAAGAATACAAAATTAGAAAAGGAAGAAGGCAAAACAAACACAAACCCAGAATACATTTTGCAAATTGCCAAACAAGAAACCTGAATGCTGCTGACTGAATGCACCAGAAAATCGCATTCACACTCAATTTGGCGGCAATTCGTAGATGTTCCCTTGGCAAAAGGGTTACATTTCATTTTCCAAAACACAAAAACTCACCTTGGTCCTGTTGCATGTTCATTTGTAAAAATGAAACACCAATTTGCTGTTTTCATTATTTCATTATGGATACTCTGGCTAAACTTTTTCTTGTATGGTGTAAGAATACAAAATTAGAAAAGGAAGAAGGCAAAACAAATGCAAACCAAGAACACATTTAGCAAATATCCAATCGGGAAACCTGAATGTTGCTGACTGAATACACCTGAAAATCACATTCACACCAATTTGGAGGCAATTCGTAGCTGTGCCCTCGGCAAAAGGGAAAGATTTCATTTTCCAAAACACAAAAACTCACCTTGGTCCAGTTGCCTGTTAATTTCTAAAAATGAAACACCCATTTGCTGTTTTCTTTATTTCATTATGGATACTCTAGCTAAAATTTTATTGTATGGTGTAAGAATACAAAATTGGAAAAGGAAGAAGGCGCAACAAATGGAATGCTCAAACACATTTAAGAAATTGCCAATCGGGAAACCTGAATGTTGCTGACTGAATACACCTGAAAATCCCATTCACACTCAATTTGCAGACAGTTCGTAGCTGTCCCCTCTTCAAAAGTGTTACATTTCATTTTCTAAAACACGAAAACTCATCTTAGTCGTGTTGCCTGTAGATTTCTAGGCATGAAACGCCAATTTGCACTGTATATTTATGGCATTTTGACCACTGTGTATAAAGGCTTTTTTGGATGGTGTCAGGATAGTAAATTTGGAAAGAATTAAGGCAAAAGAAACGCAAACCCAGAGGACATTTAAGAAATTGCCAATCAAGAAACCTGAATGCTGCTGACTGAATACACCTGAAAATCCCAATCACACTCAATTTGGAGGCAATTCGTAGCTGTGCCCTCGGCAAAAGTGTTACATTTCATTTTCCAAAACACAAAAACTCACCTTGGTCGGGTTGCCTGTTATCTTCTAAGCATGGAACGCCAATTTGCTGCATTTTTTTTTATTTCATTATGGATATTCAGGCTAAACATTTTGTTGTATGGGGTAAGAATACAAAATTAGAAA
This sequence comes from Sylvilagus floridanus, assembly GCA_949820135.1. Lineage (NCBI taxonomy): Eukaryota > Metazoa > Chordata > Mammalia > Lagomorpha > Leporidae > Sylvilagus > Sylvilagus floridanus. The sequence continues at coordinate 164,397,843 of OX463227.1, read as the reverse complement.
AGGAAGAAGGCAAAACAAATGCAAACCAAGAACACATTTAGCAAATTGCCAAACAAGAAACCTGAATGCTGCTGACTGAATACACCTGAAAATCCCATTCACACTCAATTTGGCGGCAATTCGTAGCTGTTCCCTTGGCAAAAGGGATACATTTCATTTTCCAAAACACAAAAACTCTCCTTGGTCCTGTTGCATGTTAATTTCTAAAAATGGAACGCCCATTTCCTGTTTTTTTTTTTATTTCATTAAGGATACTCTAGCTAAACTTTTATTGTATGGTGTAAGAATACAAAATTAGAAAAGGAAAAAGGCAAAACAAATGGAATGCTCAAACACATTTAAGACATTGCAAATCAAGAAACCTGTATGGTGCTGACTGAATACACCTGAAAATCCCATTCACACTCAATTTGGAGGCAACTCGTAGCTGTCCCCTCAGCAAAATGGTTACATTTCATTTTCCAAAGCACAAAAATACACCTTGGTCCTGTTGACTACTAATTTCTAAGAAGGAAACGGCAATTTGCAGTTTTTTTTATTTCATTATGGATATCCTGGCTAAACTTTTTATTGTATGGGGTAAGAATACAAAATTAGAAAAGGAAGAAGGCAAAACAAACGCAAACCCAGAACACATTTAGCAAATTGCCAAACAAGAAACCTGAATGCTGCTGAATGAATACACCTGAAAATCCCATTCACACACAATTTGGCGGCAATTCGTAGCTGTTCCCTTGGCAAAAGGGTTATATTTCATTTTCCAAAACACAAAACCTCACCTTGGTCCTGTTGCCTGTTAATTTCTATGCATGGAACGCCAATTTGCTGTTTTTATTTTTATTTCTTTATGGATACTCTGGCTAAACTTTTCATTGTATGGTGTAAGAATACAAAATTAGAAAACGAACAAGGCAAAACAAATGCAAACCCAGAACACATTTAGCAAATTGCCAATCAAGAAACCTGAATGTTACTGACTGAATACACCTGAAAATCCCATTCACACTCAATTTGGAGGCAATTCGTAGCTGTGCCCTCGGCAAAAGGGTTACATTTCATTTTGCAAAACACAAAAACTCACTTTGGTCGGGTTGCCTGTTATTTTCTAAGCATGGAACGCCAATTTGCTGCTTTTTTTTTATTTCATTAAGGATACTCTGGCTATACTTTTATTTTATGGTGAAAGAATACAAAATTAGTAAAGGAAGAAGGCAAAACAAATGGAATGCACGAACACATTTAAGAAATTGCCAATCACGAACCTTGAATGCTGCTGACTGAATACACCTGAAAATCCCATTCACACTCAATTTGGCGCAATTCGTAGCTGTGCCCTCGGCAAAAGGGAAACATATCATTTTCCAAAACACGAAAACTCACCTTAGTCGTGATGCCTGTAGATTTCTTAGCATGAAACGCCAATTTGCATTGTATTTTTATTTCATTTTGACCAATCTGTCAAAAGGCTTTTTTGGATGGTGTCAGGATAGAAAATTTGGAAAGAAAGAAGGTAAAACAAACGAAATCCCAGAACACATTTAGCAAATTGCCAATCAAGAATCCTGAATGCTGCTGACTGAATACACCTGAAAATCCCATTCACACTCAATTTGGAAGCAATTCGTAGCTGTGTCCTCAGCAAAAGGGAAACATTTCATTTTCCAAAACACGAAAACTCACCTTAGTCATGATGCCTGTAGATTTCTTAGCATGAAACGCCAATTTGCATTGTATTTTTATTTCATTTTGACCACTCTCTCAAAAGGCTTTTTTGGATGGTGTCAGGATAGAAAATTTGGAAACAAAGAAGGTAAAACAAACGGAATCCCAGAACACATTTAGCAAATAGCCTTATTTCATTAAGGATACTCTCGCTAACCTTTTTATTGTATGGGGTAGGAATACAAAATGAGAAAAGGAAGAAGGCAAAACAAACGCAAACCCAGAAGACATTAAGTAAATTGCCAATTAAGAAACCTGAATGCTGCTGACTGAATACACCTGAAAATCCCATTCACACTCAATTTGGAGGCAATTCGTAGCTGTGCCCTCGGCAAAAGGGTTACATTTCATTTTCCAAAACACAAAAACTCACCTTGGTCGGGTTGCCTGTTAATTTCTCAGCTTGGAACGACAATTTGCTGTTTTTTTTTTATTTCATTGAGGATACTCTGGCTAAACTTTTATTGTATGGTGTAAGAATACAAAATGACAAAAGGAAGAAGGCAAAACAATGAAAACCAAGAACACATTTAGCAAATTGCCAATCAGGAAACCTGAATGTTGCTGACTGAATACACCTGAAAATCCCATTCACACTCAATTTGGAGGGAATTCATAGCTGTGTCCTCGGCAAAACAGAAGATTTCATTTTCTAAAACACAAAAACTCACCTTGGTCCAGTTGCCTGTTAATTTCTAAGCATGGAATGCCCATTTGCTGTTTTTTTTTTTTTATTTCATTAAGGATTCTCTGGCTAAACTTTATTCTTTTGTAAGAACAAAATTAGAGAAGGACGAATGCAAAACAAATGGAATGCCCAAACACATTTAAGAAATTGCCAATCAAGAAACCTGAATGCTGCTAAATGAATACACCTGAAAATCCCATTCACACTCAATTTGGAGGCAACTCGTTGCTGTCCCCTGGGCAAAAGTCTTACATTTCGTTTTCCAAAGCACAAAAACACACCTTGGTCCTGTTCCCTCTAATTTCCAAGAATTGAACGGCAATTTTAAGTTTTTTCTATTTCATTATGGATATTCTGGCTAAACTTTTTATTGTATGGGGTAAGAATACAAAATTAGAAAAGGAAGAAGGGAAAGCAACATTAAACCCAGAACACATTTAGCAAATTGCCAAACAAGAAACCTGAATGCTGCTGATTGAATACACCTGAAAACCCATTCACACTCAATTTGGAGGCAATTCGTAGCTGTGCCCTCGGCAAAAGAAGAAGATTTCATTTTCCAAATCACAAAAATTCACCTTGGTCCAGTTGCATGTTAATTTCTAAAAATGAAACACCAATTTGCTGATTTCTTTATTTCATTATGGATACTCTGGCTAACCTTTTTATTGTATGGTGTAAGAATACAAAATGAGAAAAGGAAGAAGGTAAAACAAATGCAAACCAAGGACATATTTAGCAAATTACCAATTGGGAAACCTGAATGCTGCTGACTGAATACACCTGAAAATCCCATTCACACTCAATTTGGAGGCAATTCGTAGCTGTGCCCTACCCAAAAGGGTTACATTTCATTTTCCAAAACACAAAAACTCACCTTGGTGGGTTGCCTGTTATTTTCTAAGCATGGAACGCCAATTTGCTGTTTTCTTTATTTCATTATGGATACTCTGGCTAAACTTTTATTGTATGGTGTAAGAATAGAAAATTAGAAAAGGAAGAAGGCAAAACAAATGGAATGCTCAAACACATTTAAGAAATTGCAAATCAACAAACCTGAATGCTGCTGACTGAATACACCTGAAAATCCCATTCATACTCAATTTGGAGGCAACTTGTAGCTGTCCCCTCGGCAAAAGGGTTACATTTCATTTTCCAAAGCACAAAAACACACCTTGGTCCTGTTGCCTGCTAATTTCTAAGAATGAAACGGCAATTTGCAGGTTTTTTTATTTCATTCTCAATACTCTGGCTAAACTTTTTATTGTATGGTGTAAGAATACAAAATGAGAAAAGGAAGAAGGCAAAACAACCGCAAACCCAGAACACATTTAGCAAATTGCCAAACAAGAAACCTGAATGCTGCTGACTTAATGCACCTGAAAATCCCATTCACACTCAATTTGGCGGCAATTCATAGCTGTACCCTGGCAAAAGGGTTACATTTCATTTTCCAAAACATTGAAACTCACCTTGGTCCTGTTGCATGTTAATTTCTAAAAATGAAACACCAAATTGCTGTTTTCTTTATTTCATTATGGATACTCTGGCTAAACTTTTTATTGTATGGTGTAAGAATACAAAATTAGAAAACGAACAAGGCAAAACAAATGCAAACCCAGAACACATTTAGCAAATTGCCAATCAAGAAACCTGAATGTTACTGACTGAATACACCTGAAAATCCCATTCACACTCAATATGAGGCAATTCGTAGCTGTGCCCTCGGCAAAAGGGTTACATTTCATTTTCCAAAACACAAAAACTCACCTTGGTCGGGTTGCCTGTTATTTTCTAAGCATGGAACGCCAATTTGCTGCTTTTTTTTTATTTCATTAAGGATACTCTGGCTAAACTTTTTTTTTATGGTGAAAGAATACAAAATTAGTAAAGGAAGAAGGCAAAACAAATGAAATGCCCACACATTTAGCCAATTGCCAAAGAAGAAACCTGAATGCTGCTGACTGAATACACCTGAAAATCCCATTCACACTCATTTTGGCGGCAATTCATAGCTGTTCCCTTGGCAAAAGGGTTACATTTCATTTTCTAAAACACGAAAACTCACCTTAGTCCTGTTGCCTGCTCTTTTCCAAGAATTAAACGGCAATTTGCAGTTTTTTTAATTTCATTATGGATATTCTGGCTACACTTTTAATGTATGGTGTAAGAATACAAAATTAGAAAAGGAAGAAGGGAAAACAAACGCAAACCCAGAACACATTTAGCCAATTGCCAAACAAGAAACCTGAATGCTGCTGACTGAATGCACCTGAAAATCCCATTCACACTCAATTTGGCGGCAATTCATAGCTGTTCCCTTGGCAAAAGGGTTACATTTCATTTCCCAAAACACAAAAACTCACCTTGTTCCTGTTGCATGTTCATTTCTAAAAATGAAACCCCAATTTGCTGTTTTCTTTTTTCATTATGGATAATCCTGCTAACCTTTTTATTGTATGGTGTAAGAATACAAAATGAGAAAAGGAAGAAGGCAAAACAAATGCAAACCAAGAACACATTTACCAAATTACCAATTGGGAAACCTGAATGTTGCTGACTGAATACACCTGAAAATCTATTCACACTCAATTTGCAGGCAATTCGTAGCTGTCCCCTCGGCAGAAGTGTTACATTTCATTTTTAAATCACGAAAACTCACCTTAGTCTTGTTGCCTGTAGATTTCTTAGCATGAAACGCCAATTTGCACTGTATTTTTATTTCACTTTGACCACTCTGTCTAAAGGCTTTTTTGGATGGTGTCAGGATAGAAAATTTGGAAAGAAAGAAGGCAAAACAAATGCAAACCAACATGACATTTAAGAAATTGCCAATCAAGAAACCTGAATGCTGCTGACTGAATACACCTGAAAATCCCATTCACACTCAATTTGCAGGCAATTCATAGCTGTCCACTCGGCAAAAGTGTTACATGTCATTTTCCAATGCACAAAAATATACCTTGGTCCTGTTGCCTGCTAATTTCTAAGAATGAAACGGAAATTTGCAGTTTGTTTTATTTCATTATCGATATTCTGGCTAAACTTTTATTGTATGGGGTAAGAATACAAAATTAGAAAAGGAAGAAGGCAAAACAAATGAAATGCCCAAACACATTTAAGAAATTGCCAATCAAGCAACCTGAAGGCTTCTGACTGAATGCACCTGAAAATCCCATTCACACTCAATTTGGAGGCAATTAGCAGCTGTTCCCTTGGCAAAAGGGTTACATTTCATTTTCCAAAGCACAAAAACTCACCTTTGTCCTGTTGCATGTTAATTTCTAAAAATGAAACCCCAATTTGCTGTTTTCTTTATTTCATTATGGATACTCTGGCTAACCTTTTTCTTGTATGGTGTAAGAATACAAAATTAGAAAAGGAAGAAGGCAAAACAAATGCAAACCAAGAACACATTTAGTGAATTACCAATCGGGAAACCTGAATGTTGCTGACTGAATACACCTGAAAATCCCATTCACACTCAATTTGCAGGCAACTCGTAGCTGTCCCCTTGGCAAAAGTGTTACATTTCATTTTCTAAAACACGAAAACTCACCTTAGTCGTGTTGCCTGTAGATTTCTTAGCATGAAACGCCAATTTGCACTGTATTTTTATTTCATTTTGACCACTCTGTCTAAAGGCTTTATTGGATGGAGTCAGGATAGATAATTTGGAAAGAAAGAAGGCAAAACAAACGCAAACCCAGACGACATTTAAGAAATTGCCAATCAAGAAACCTGAATGCTGCTGACTGAATACACCTGAAAATCCCATTCATACTCAATTTGGAGGCAATTCATAGCTGTCCCCTCGGCAAAAGGGTTACATTTCATTTTCCAAAGCACAAAAACACACCTTGGTCTTGTTGCCTGTTAATTTCTAAGGATGAAACGGCAATTTGCAGTTTTTTTAAATTCATTATGGATATTCTGGCTAAACTTTTTCTTATATGGGGTAAGAATACAAAATTAGAAAAGGAAGAAGGCAAAACAAATGCAAACCCAGAACACAATTAGCAAATTGCCAAACAAGAAACCTGAATGCTGCTGACTGAATACACCTGAAAATCCCATTCACACTCAATTTGGCGGCAATTCATAGGTGTTCCCTTTGCAAAAGCGTTACATTTCATTTTCCAAAACACAAAAACTCACCTTGGTCCTCTTGCATGTTCATTTCTAAAAATGAAACACCAATTTGCTGTTTTCTTTATTTCATTATGGATGCTCTAGCTAAACTTTTTATTGTATGTTGTAAGAATACAAAATGAGAAAAGGAAGAAGGAAAACAATGCAAACCAAGAACACATTTAGCAAATTGCCAATCAGGAAACCTGAATGTTGCTGACTGAATACACCTGAAAATCCCATTCACACTCAATTTGGAGGCAATTCGTAGCTGTGCCCTCGGCAAAAGTGAAAGATTTCATTTTCCAAAACACAAAAACTAACCTTGGTCCAGTTGCCTGTTAATTTCTAAGCATGGAACGCCCATTTGCTGTTTTTTTTTTTATTTCATTAAGGATACTCTGGTTAAACTTTTATTGTATGGTATAAGAATACAAAATTAGAAAAGGAAGAAGGCAAAACAAATGGAATGCCCAAACACATTTAAGAAATTGCCAATAAAGAAACCTAAATGCTGCTGACTGAATACACCTGAAAATCCCATTCACACTCAATTTGGAGGCAACTCGTAGCTGTCCCCTCGGCAAAAGGGTTACATTTCATATTCCAAAGCACAAAAACTCACCTTGGTCCTGTTACATGTTAATTTCTACAAATGAAACCCCAATTTGCTGTTTTCTTTATTTCATTATGGATACTCTGGCTAACCTTTTTATTGTATGGTGTAAGAATACAAAATTAGAAAAGGAAGAAGGCAAAACAAATGCAAACCTAGAACACATTTAGTAAATTACCAATCGGGAAACCTGAATGTTGCTGACTGAATACACCTGAAAATCCCATTCACACTCAATTTGGAGGCAATTCGTAGCTGTCCCCTCGGCAAAAGTGTTACATTTCATTTTCTAAAACACGAAAACTCACCTTAGTCGTGTTACCTGTAGATTTCTTAGCATGAAACACCAATTTGCACTGTATTTTAATTTCATTTTGACCACTCTGTTTAAGGGATTTATTGGATGGAGTCAGGATAGAAAATTTGGAAAGAAAGAAGGCAAACAAACACAAACCAAGGCGACATTTAAGAAATTGCCAATCAAGAAACCTGAATGCTGCTGACTGAATACACCTGAAAATCCCATTCATACTCGATTTGTAGGCAATTCATAGCTGTCCCCTCAGCAAAAGGGTTACATTTCATTTTCCAAAGCAGAAAAACACACCTTGGTCCTGTTGCCTGTTAATTTCTAGGAATGAAACGGCAATTTGCAGTTTTTTTTATTTCATTATGGATATTCTGGCTAAACTTTTTATTGTATGGGGTAAGAATACAAAATTAGAAAAGGAAGAAGGCAAAACAAACGCAAACCCAGAACACATTTAGCAAATTGCCAAACAAGAAACCTGAATGCTGCTGACTTAATGCACCTGAAAATCGCATTCACACTCAATTTGGCGGCAATTCATAGCTGTTCCCTTGGCTAAAGGGTTACATTTCATTTTCCAAAGCACAAAAACTCACCTTGGTCCTGTTGCATGTTAATTTCTAAAAATGAAAACCCAATTTGCTGTTTTCTTTATTTCATTATGGATACTCTGGCTAACCTTTTTCTTGTATGGTGTAAGAATACAAAATTAGAAAAGGAAGAAGGCAAAACAAATGCAAACCAAGAACACATTTAGCAAATTGCCAATCAGGAAACCTGAATGTTGCTGACTGAATACACCTGAAAATCCCATTCACACTCAATTTGGAGGCAATTCGTAGCTGTCCCCTCGGCAAAAGTGTTACATTTCATTTTCTAAAACACGAAAACTCACCTTAGTCGTGTTGCCTGTAGATTTCTTAGCATGAAACGCCAATTTGCAATGTATTTTTATTTCATTTTGACCACTCTGTCTAAAGGCTTTTTTGGATGGTGTCAGGATAGAAAATTTGGAAAGACAGAAGGCAAAACAACCGCAAACCCACACGACATTTAAGTAATTGCCAATCAAGAAACCTGAATGCTGCTGACTGAATACACCTGAAAATCCCATTCACACTCAATTTGGAGGCAATCCATAGCTGTCCCCTCGGCAAAAGGGTTACATTTCATTTTCCAAAGCACAAAAATACACCTTGGTCCTGTTGCCTGCCAATTTTTTAAGAATGAAACGGAAATTTGCAGTTTTTTTTTATTTCATTATGGATATTCTGGCTAAACATTTATTGTATGGGGTAAGAATACAAAATTAGAAAAGGAAGAAGGCAAAACAAACGCAAACCCAGAACACATTTAGCAAATTGCCAAACAAGAAACCTGAATGCTGCTGACTTAATGCACCTGAAAATCGCATTCACACTCAATTTGGCGGCAATTCATAGCTGTTCCCTTGGCTAAAGGGTTACATTTCATTTTCCAAAGCACAAAAACTCACCTTGGTCCTGTTGCATGTTAATTTCTAAAAATGAAAGCCCAATTTGCTGTTTTCTTTATTTCATTATGGATACTCTGGCTAACCTTTTTCTTGTATGGTGTAAGAATACAAAATTAGAAAAGGAAGAAGGCAAAACAAACGCAAACCCAGAGCACATTTAGCAAATTGCCAAACAAGAAACCTGAGTGTTGCTGACTGAATACACCTGAAAATCCCATTCACACTCAATTTGGTGGCAATTCGTAGCTGTTCCCTTTGCAAAAGTGTTACATTTCATTTTCCAAAACACAAAAACTCACCTTTGTCCTGTTGCATGTTAATTTCTAAAAATGAAACACCAATTTGCTGTTTTCTTTATTTCATTATGGATACTCTGGCTAAACTTTTTATTGTATGGTGTAAGAATACAAAATTAGAAAAGGAAGAAGGCAAAACAATGCAAACGAAGAACACATTTAGCAAATTGCCAATCAGGAAACCTGAAGGTTGCTGACTGAATTCACCTGAAAATCCCATTCACACTCAATTTGGAGGCAATTCGTAGCTGTGCCCTCGGCAAAAGTGAAAGACTTCATTTTCCAAAACACAAAAACTAACCTTGGTCCAGTTGCCTGTTAATTTCTAAGCATGGAACGCACATTTGCTGTTTTTTTTTTTTTTTATTTCATTAAGAATACTATGGCTAAACTTTTATTGTATGGTATAAGAATACAAAATTACAAAAGAAAGAAGGCAAAACAAATGGAATGCCCAAACACATTTAAGAAATTGCCAATCAAGAAACCTGAATGCTGCTGAATGAATACACCTGAAAATCCCATTCACACTCAATTTGCAGACAACTCGAAGCTGTGCCCTCGGCAAAAGTGAAAGACTTCATTTTCCAAAGCACAAAAACACACCTTGGTCCTGTTGCCTGCTAATTTCTAAGAATGAAACGGCAATTTGCAGGTTTTTTTTATTTCATTATGGATATTCTGGCTAAACTTTTTATTGTATGGGGTAAGAATACAAAATTAGAAAAGGAAGAAGGCAAAACAAATGCACACCCAGAACACATTTAGCAAATTGCCAAACAAGAAACCTGAATGCTGCTGACTGAATACACCTGAAAATCCCATTCACACTCAATTTGGAGGCAACTCGTAGCTGTCCCCTCGGCAAAAGGGTTACATTTCATTTTCCAAAGCACAAAAATACACCTTGTTCCTGTTGCCTGCTAATTTCTAAGAATGAAACGGCAATTTGCAGTTTTTTTAATTTCATTATGGATATTCTGGCTAAACATTTTCTTGTATGCTATAAGAATACAAAATGAGAAAAGGAAGAAGGCAAAACAAATGCAAACCTAGAACACATTTAGCAAATTACCAATCGGGAAACCTGAATGTTGCTGACTGAATACACCTGAAAATCCCATTCACACTCAATTTGGATGCAATTCGTAGCTGTGCCCTCAGAAAAGAGAAAGATTTCATTTTCCAAAACACGAAAACTCACCTTAGTCGTGTTGCCTGTAGATTTCTTAGCATTTAATGCCAATTTGCACTGTATTTTTATTTCATTTTGACTGCACACTCTAAAGGCTTTTTTTGGATGGTGTCAGGATAGTAAATTTGGAAAGAAAGAAGGCAAAACAAACGCAAACCCAGACGAATTTAAGAAATTGCCAATCAAGAAACCTGAATGCTGCTGACTGAATACACATGAAAATCCCATTCACACTCAATTTGGAGGCAACTCATAGCTGTCCCATCGGCAAAAGTGTTACATATCATTTTCCAAAGCACAAAAACACACCTTGGTCCTGTTGCCTGCTGATTTCAAAGAATGAAATGGCAATTTGCAGTTTTTTTTTATTTCCGTATGGATATTCTGGCTAAACTTTTATTGTATGGGGTAAGAATACAAAATTAGAAAAGGAAGAAGGCAAAACAACTGCAAACCCAGAACACATTTAGCAAATTGCCAAACAAGAAACCTGAATGCTGCTGACTGAATACACATGAAAATCCCATTCACACTCAATTTGGAGGCAACTCGTAGCTGTCCCCTCGGCAAAAGGGTTACATTTCATTTTCCAAAACGCAAAAACTCACCTTGGTCCTGTTGCATGATAATTTCTAAAATGAAACACCAATTTGCTGTTTTCTTTATTTCATTATGGATACTCTGGCTAAACATTTTCTTGTATGGTGTAAGAATACAAAATGAGTGTAGGAAGAAGGCAAAACAAATGCAAACCAAGAACACATTTAGCAAATTACCAATCGGGAAACCTGAATGTTGCTGACTGAATACACCTGAAAATCCCATTCACACTCAATTTGCAGGCAATTCGTAGCTGTGCCCTCGGCAAAAGTGTTACATTTCATTTTCTAAAACACGAAAACTCACCTTAGTCGTGTTGCCTGTAGATTTCTTAGCATGAAACGCCAATTTCCACAGTATTTTTATTTCCTATTGACCACTCTGCCTAAAGGCTTTATTGGATGGAGTCAGGATATAAAATTTGGAAAGAAAGAAGGCAAAACAAACACAAACCCAGGCGATATTTAAGAAATTGCCAATCAAGAAACCTGAATGCTGCTGACTGAATACACCTGAAAATCCAATTCGTACTCAATTTGGAGGCAATTCATAGCTGTCCCCTCGGCAAAAGGGTTACATTTCACGTTGCAAAGCACAAAAATACACCTTGGTCCTGTTGCCAGCTAATTTCTAAGAATGAAACGGAAATTTGCAGTTTTTTTTAATTCATTATGGATATTCTGGCTAAACTTTTTATTGTATGGGGTAAGAATGCAAAATTAGAAAAGGAAGAAGGGAAAACAAACGCAAACCCAGAACACATTTAGCAAATTGCCAAACAAGAAACCTGAATGCTGCTGACTGAATACACATGAAAATCCAATTCACACTCAATTTGGCGGCAATTCGTAGCTGTTCCCTTGGCAAAAGGGTTACATTTCATTTTCCAAAACACAAAAACTCACCTTGGTCCTGTTGCATGTTAATTTCTAAAAATGAAACCCCAATTTGCTGTTTTCTTTATTTTATTATGGATGCTCTGGCTAAACTTTTTATTGTATGTTGTAAGAATACAAAATGAGAAAAGGAAGAAGGAAAACAATGCAAACCTAGAACACATTTAGCAAATTGCCAATCAGGAAACCTGAATGTTGCTGACTGAATACACCTGAAAATCCCATTCACACTCAATTTGGAGGCAATTCGTAGCTGTGCCCTCGGCAAAAGTGAAAGATTTCATTTTCCAAAACACAAAAACTAACCTTGGTCCAGTTGCCTGTTAATTTCTAAGCATGGAACGCCCATTTCTTGTTTTTTTTTTTTATTTCATTAAGGATACTCTGGTTAAACTTTTATTGTATGGTATAAGAATACAAAATTACAAAAGGAAGAAGGCAAAACAAATGGAATGCCCAAACACATTTAAGAAATTGCCAATCAAGAAACCTGAATGCTGCTGACTGAATAAACCTGAAAATCCCATTCACACTCAATTTGGAGGCAACTCGTAGCTGTCCCCTCGGCAAAAGGGTTACATTTCATTTTCCAAAGCACAAAAACTCACCTTGGTCCTGTTACATGTTAATTTCTACAAATGAAACCCCAATTTGCTGTTTTCTTTATTTCATTATGGATACTCTGGCTAACCATTTTATTGTATGGTTTAAGAATACAAAATTAGAAAAGGAAGAAGGCAAAACAAATGCAAACCTAGAACACATTTAGTAAATTACCAATCGGGAAACCTGAATGTTGCTGACTGAATACACCTGAAAATCCCATTCACACTCAATTTGCAGGCAATTCGTAGCTGTCCCCTCGGCAAATGTGTTACATTTCATTTTCTAAAACACGAAAACTCATCTTAGTCGTGTTGCCTGTAGATTTCTTAGCATGAAACGCCAATTTGCACTGTATTTTAATTTCATTTTGACCACTCTGTTTAAGGGATTTATTGGATGGAGTCAGGATAGAAAATTTGGAAAGAAAGAAGGCAAAACAAACACAAACCAAGGCGACATTTATGAAATTGCCAATCAAGAAACCTGAATGCTGCTGACTGAATACACCTGAAAATCCCATTCATATTCGATTTGTAGGCAATTCATAGCTGTCCCCTCAGCAAAAGGGTTACATTTCATTTTCCAAAGCAGAAAAACACACCTTGGTCCTGTTGCCTGCTAATTTCTAAGAATGAAACGGCAATTTGCAGGTTTTTTTTATTTCATTATGGATATTCTGGCTAAACTTTTTATTGTATGGGGTAAGAATACAAAATTAGAAAAGGAAGAAGGCAAAACAAATGTACACCCAGAACACATTTAGCAAATTGCCAAACAAGAAACCTGAATGCTGCTGACTGAATACACCTGAAAATCCCATTCACACTCAATTTGGAGGCAACTCGTAGCTGTCCCCTCGGCAAAAGGGTTACATTTCATTTTCCAAAGCACAAAAATACACCTTGTTCCTGTTGCCTGCTAATTTCTAAGAATGAAACGGTAATTTGCAGTTTTTTTAATTTCATTATGGATATTCTGGCTAAACATTTTCTTGTATGCTATAAGAATACAAAATGAGAAAAGGAAGAAGGCAAAACAAATGCAAACCTAGAACACATTTAGCAAATTACCAATCGGGAAACCTGAATGTTGCTGACTGAATACACCTGAAAATCCCATTCACACTCAATTTGGATGCAATTCGTAGCTGTGCCCTCAGAAAAGAGAAAGATTTCATTTTCCAAAACACGAAAACTCACCTTAGTCGTGTTGCCTGTAGATTTCTTAGCATTTAATGCCAATTTGCACTGTATTTTTATTTCATTTTGACTGCTCACTCTAAAGGCTTTTTTTGGATGGTGTCAGGATAGTAAATTTGGAAAGAAAGAAGGCAAAACAAACGCAAACCCAGACAAATTTAAGAAATTGCCAATCAAGAAACCTGAATGCTGCTGACTGAATACACATGAAAATCCCATTCACACTCAATTTGGAGGCAACTCATAGCTGTCCCATCGGCAAAAGTGTTACATATCATTTTCCAAAGCACAAAAACACACCTTGGTCCTGTTGCCTGCTGATTTCAAAGAATGAAATGGCAATTTGCAGTTTTTTTTTATTTCCATATGGATATTCTGGCTAAACTTTTATTGTATGGGGTAAGAATACAAAATTAGAAAAGGAAGAAGGCAAAACAACTGCAAACCCAGAACACATTTAGCAAATTGCCAATCGGGAAACCGGAATGTTGCTGACTGAATACACCTGAAAATCCCATTCACACTCAATTTGGAGGCAACTCGTAGCTGTCCCCTCGGCAAAAGGGTTACATTTCATTTTCCAAAACGCAAAAACTTACCTTGGTCCTGTTGCATGATAATTTCTAAAATGAAACACCAATTTGCTGTTTTCTTTATTTCATTATGGATACTCTGGCTAAACATTTTCTTGTATGGTGTAAGAATACAAAATGAGTGTAGGAAGAAGGCAAAACAAATGCAAACCAAGAACACATTTAGCAAATTACCAATCGGGAAACCTGAATGTTGCTGACTGAATACACCTGAAAATCCCATTCACACTCAATTTGCAGGCAATTCGTAGCTGTGCCCTCGGCAAAAGTGTTACATTTCATTTTCTAAAACACGAAAACTCACCTTAGTCGTGTTGCCTGTAGATTTCTTAGCATGAAACGCCAATTTCCACAGTATTTTTATTTCCTATTGACCACTCTGCCTAAAGGCTTTATTGGATGGAGTCAGGATATAAAATTTGGAAAGAAAGAAGGCAAAACAAACACAAACCCAGGCGATATTTAAGAAATTGCCAATCAAGAAACCTGAATGCTGCTGACTGAATACACCTGAAAATCCAATTCGTACTCAATTTGGAGGCAATTCATAGCTGTCCCCTCGGCAAAAGGGTTACATTTCACTTTCCAAAGCACAAAAATACACCTTGGTCCTGTTGCCAGCTAATTTCTAAGAATGAAACGGAAATTTGCAGTTTTTTTTAATTCATTATGGATATTCTGGCTAAACTTTTTATTGTATGGGGTAAGAATGCAAAATTAGAAAAGGAAGAAGGGAAAACAAACGCAAACCCAGAACACATTTAGCAAATTGCCAAACAAGAAACCTGAATGCTGCTGACTGAATACACATGAAAATCCAATTCACACTCAATTTGGCGGCAATTCGTAGCTGTTCCCTTGGCAAAAGGGTTACATTTCATTTTCCAAAACACAAAAACTCACCTTGGTCCTGTTGCATGTTAATTTCTAAAAATGAAACCCCAATTTACTGTTTTCTTTATTTTATTATGGATGCTCTGGCTAAACTTTTTATTGTATGTTGTAAGAATACAAAATGAGAAAAGGAAGAAGGAAAACAATGCAAACCTAGAACACATTTAGCAAATTGCCAATCAGGAAACCTGAATGTTGCTGACTGAATACACCTGAAAATCCCATTCACACTCAATTTGGAGGCAATTCGTAGCTGTGCCCTCGGCAAAAGTGAAAGATTTCATTTTCCAAAACACAAAAACTAACCTTGGTCCAGTTGCCTGTTAATTTCTAAGCATGGAACGCCCATTTCTTGTTTTTTTTTTTTATTTCATTAAGGATACTCTGGTTAAACTTTTATTGTATGGTATAAGAATACAAAATTACAAAAGGAAGAAGGCAAAACAAATGGAATGCCCAAACACATTTAAGAAATTGCCAATCAAGAAACCTGAATGCTGCTGACTGAATAAACCTGAAAATCCCATTCACACTCAATTTGGAGGCAACTCGTAGCTGTCCCCTCGGCAAAAGGGTTACATTTCATATTCCAAAGCACAAAAACTCACCTTGGTCCTGTTACATGTTAATTTCTACAAATGAAACCCCAATTTGCTGTTTTCTTTATTTCATTTGGATACTCTGGCTAACCATTTTATTGTATGGTTTAAGAATACAAAATTAGAAGAGGAAGAAGGCAAAACAAATGCAAACCTAGAACACATTTAGTAAATTACCAATCGGGAAACCTGAATGTTGCTGACTGAATACACCTGAAAATCCCATTCACACTCAATTTGCAGGCAATTCGTAGCTGTCCCCTCGGCAAAAGTGTTACATTTCATTTTCTAAAACACGAAAACTCAACTTAGTCGTGTTGCCTGTAGATTTCTTAGCATGAAACGCCAATTTGCACTGTATTTTAATTTCATTTTGACCACTCTGTTTAAGGGATTTATTGGATGGAGTCAGGATAGAAAATTTGGAAAGAAAGAAGGCAAAACAAACACAAACCAAGGCGACATTTATGAAATTGCCAATCAAGAAACCTGAATGCTGCTGACTGAATACACCTGAAAATCCCATTCATATTCGATTTGTAGGCAATTCATAGCTGTCCCCTCAGCAAAAGGGTTACATTTCATTTTCCAAAGCAGAAAAACACACCTTGGTCCTGTTGCCTGTTAATTTCTAAGAATGAAACGGCAATTTGCAGTTTTTTTTATTTCATTATGGATATTCTGGCTAAACATTTTATTGTATGGGGTAAGAATACAAAATTAGAAAAGGAAGAAGGCAAAACAAACGCAAACCCAGAACACATTTAGCAAATTGCCAAACAAGAAACCTAAATGCTGCTGACTTAATGCACCTGAAAATCGCATTCACAATCAATTTGGCGGCAATTCGTATCTGTTCCCTTGGCAAAAGGGAAAGATTTCATTTTCCAAAACACTAAAACTCACCTTGGTCCTGTTGCATGTTAATTTCTAAAAATGAAACCCCAATTTGCTGTTTTCTTTATTTCATTATGGATACTCTGGCTAACCTTTTTCTTGTATGGTGTAAGAATACAAAATTAGAAAACGAAGAAGGCAAAACAAATGCAAACCAAGAACACATTTAGCAAATTGCCAATCAGGAAACCTGAATGTTGCTGACTGAATACACCTGAAAATCGCATTCACACTCAATTTGCAGGCAATTCATAGCTGTCCCCTCGGCAAAAGTGTTACATTTCATTTTCTAAAACACGAAAACTCACCTTAGTCGTGTTGCCTGTAGATTTCTTAGCATGAAACGCCAATTTGCAATGTATTTTTATTTCATTTTGACCACTCTGTCTAAAGGCTTTTTTGGATGGTGTCAGGATAGAAAATTTGGAAAGAAAGAAGGCAAAACAAACGCAAACCCACACGACATTTAAGAAATAGCCAATCAAGAAACCTGAATGCTGCTGACTGAATACACCTGAAAATCCCATTTGTAATCAATTTGGAGGCAATCCATAGCTGTCCCCTCGGCAAAAGGGTTACATTTCATTTTCCAAAGCACAAAAATACACCTTGGTCCTGTTGCCTGCCAATTTTTTAAGAATGAAACAGAAATTTGCAGTTTTTTTTATTTCATTATGGATATTCTGGCTAAACATTTATTGTATGGGGTAAGAATACAAAATTAGAAAAGGAAGAAGGCAAAACAAACGCAAACCCAGAACACATTTAGCAAATTGCCAAACAAGAAACCTGAGTGTTGCTGACTGAATACACCTGAAAATCCCATTCACACTCAATTTGGTGGCAATTCGTAGCTGTTCCCTTTGCAAAAGTGTTACATTTCATTTTCCAAAACACAAAAATCACCTTTGTCCTGTTGCATGTTAATTTCTAAAAATGAAACACCAATTTGCCGTTTTCTTTATTTCATTATGGATACTCTGGCTAAACTTTTTATTGTATGGTGTAAGAATACAAAATGAGAAAAGGAAGAAGGCAAAACAATGCAAACCAAGAACACATTTAGCAAATTGCCAATCAGGAAACCTGAATGTTGCTGACTGAATACACCTGAAAATCCCATTCACACTCAATTTGGAGGCAATTCGTAGCTGTGCCCTCGGCAAAAGTGAAAGACTTCATTTTCCAAAACACAAAAACTAACCTTGGTCCAGTTACCTGTTAATTTCTAAGCATGGAACGCCCATTTGCTGTTTATTTTTTTTTATTTCATTAAGGATACTCTGGCTAAACTTTTATTGTATGGTATAAGAATACAAAATTACAAAAGGAAGAAGGCAAAACAAATGGAATACCCAAACACATTTAAGAAATTGCCAATCAAGAAACCTGAATGCTGCTGACTGAATACACCTGAAAATCCCATTCTCACTCAATTTGCAGACAACTCGAAGCTGTCCCCTCGGCAAAAGGGTTACATTTCATTTTCCAAAGCACAAAAACACACCTTGGTCCTGTTGCCTGCTAATTTCTAAGAATGAAACGGCAATTTGCAGTTTTTTTTTATTTCATTATGGATATTCTGGCTAAACTTTTTATTGTATGGGGTAAGAATGCACAATTAGAAAAGGAACAAGGCAAAACAAATGCACACCCAGAACACATTTAGCAAATTGCCAAACAAGAAACCTGAATGCTGCTGACTGAATACACATGAAAATCCCATTCACACTCAATTTGGAGGCAACTCGTAGCTGTCCCCTCGGCAAAAGGGTTACATTTCATTTTCCAAAGCACAAGAACACACCTTGTTCCTGTTGCCTGCTAATTTCTAAGAAAGAAACGGCAATTTGCAGTTTTTTAAATTTCATTATGGATATTCTGGCTAAACATTTTCTTGTATGCTATAAGAATACAAAATGAGAAAAGGAAGAAGGCAAAACAAATGCATACCGAGAACACATTTAGCAAATTACCAATCGGGAAACCTGAATGTTGCTGACTGAATACACCTGAAAATCCCATTCACACTCAATTTGGATGCAATTCGTAGCTGTGCCCTCGGAAAAGGGAAAAATTTCATTTTCCAAAACACGAAAACTCACCTTAGTCGTGTTGCATGTAGATTTCTTAGCATGAAATGCCAATTTGCACTGTATTTTTATTTCATTTTGACTGCTCACTCTAAAGGCTTTTTTTGGATGGTGTCAGGATAGTAAATTTGGAAAGAAAGCAGGCAAAACAAACGCAAACCCAGACGACATTTAAAGAAATTGCCAATCAAGAAACCTGAATGCTGCTGACTGAATACACATGAAAATCCCATTCACACTCAATTTGGAGGCAACTCATAGCTGTCCCCTCGGCAAAAGGGTTACATATCATTTTCCAAAGCACAAAAACTCACCTTGTTCCTGTTGCCTGCTAATTTCAAAGAATGAAATGGCAATTTGCAGTTTTTTTTTTATTTCAGTATGGATATTCAGGCTAAAATTTTATGTATGGGGTAAGAATACAAAATTAGAAAAGGAAGAAGGCAAAACAACTGCAAACCCAGAACACATTTAGCAAATTGCCAAACAAGAAACCTGAATGCTGCTGACTGAATACACCTGAAAATCCCATTCACACTCAATTTGGCGGCAATTCGTAGCTGTTCCCTTGGCAAAAGGGTTACATTTCATTTTCCAAAACACAAAAACTCACCTTGGTCCTGTTGC
Source organism: Sylvilagus floridanus (assembly GCA_949820135.1). Lineage (NCBI taxonomy): Eukaryota > Metazoa > Chordata > Mammalia > Lagomorpha > Leporidae > Sylvilagus > Sylvilagus floridanus. Next base: position 164,378,386 of record OX463227.1, on the reverse strand, counting down.
ATGTTAATTTCTAAAATGAAACACCAATTTGCTGTTTTCTTTATTTCATTATGGATACTCTGGCTAAACATTTTCTTGTATGGTGTAAGAATACAAAATGAGTGTAGGAAGAAGGCAAAACAAATGCAAACCAAGAACACATTTAGCAAATTACCAATCGGGAAACCTGAATGTTGCTGACTGAATACACCTGAAAATCCCATTCACACTCAATTTGGAGGCAACTCGTAGCTGTCCCCTCGGCAAAAGGGTTACATTTCATTTTCCAAAACACAAAAACTCACCTTGGTCCTGTTGCATGTTAACTTCTAAAATGAAACACCAATTTGCTGTTTTCTTTATTTCATTATGGATTTCTGGCTAAACATTTTCTTCTATGGTGTAAGAATACAAAATGAGAAAAGGAAGAAGGCAAAACAAATGCAAACCAAGAACACATTTAGCAAATTACCAATCGGGACCTGAATGTTGCTGACTGAATACACCTGAAAATCCCATTCACACTCAATTTGGAGGCAATTCGTAGCTGTGCCCTCGGCAAAAGTGTTACATTTCATTTTCTAAAACACGAAAACTCACCTTAGTCGTGTTGCCTGTAGATTTCTTAGCATGAAACGCCAATTTGCACTGTATTTTTATTTCATTTTGACCACTCTGCCTAAAGGCTTTATTGGATGGAGTCAATATAGAAAATTTGGAAAGAAAGAAGGCAAAACCAACACAAACCCAGGCGATATTTAAGAAATTGCCAATCAAGAAACCTGAATGCTGCTGACTGAATACACCTGAAAATCCCATTCGTACTTAATTTGGAGGCAATTCATAGCTGTCCCCTCGGCAAAAGGGTTACATTTCACTTTCCAAAGCACAAAAATACACCTTGGTCCTGTTGTCAGCTAATTTCTAAGAATGAAACGGAAATTTGCAGTTTTTTTTAATTCATTATGGATATTCTGGCTAAACTTTTTATTGTATGGGGTAAGAATGCAAAATTAGAAAAGGAAGAAGGGAAAACAAACGCAAACCCAGAACACATTTAGCAAATTGCCAAACAAGAAACCTGAATGCTGCTGACTGAATACACCTGAAAATCCCATTCACACTCAATTTGGCGGCAATTCGTAGCTGTTCCCTTGGCTAAAGGGTTACATTTCATTTTACAAAACACAAAAACTCACCTTGGTCCTGTTGCATGTTAATTTCTAAAAATGAAACCCCAATTTGCTGTTTTCTTTATTTCATTATGGATGCTCTGGCTAAACTTTTTATTGTATGTTGTAAGAATACAAAATGAGAAAAGGAAGAAGGGAAACAATGCAAACCTAGAACACATTTAGCAAATTGCCAATCAGGAAACCTGAATGTTGCTGACTGAATACACCTGAAAATCCCATTCACACTCAATTTGGAGGCAATTCGTAGCTGTGCCCTCGGAAAAGGGAAAGATTTCATTTTCCAAAACACGAAAACTCACCTTAGTCGTGTTGCATGTAGATTTCTTAGCATGAAATGCTAATTTGCACTGTATTTTTATTTCATTTTGACTGCTCACTCTAAAGGCTTTTTTTGGATGGTGTCAGGATAGTAAATTTGGAAAGAAAGAAGGCAAAACAAACGCAAACCCAGACGAATTTAAGAAATTGCCAATCAAGAAACCTGAATGCTGCTGACTGAATACACATGAAAATCCCATTCACACTCAATTTGGAGGCAACTCGTAGCTGTCCCCTCGGCAAAAGGGTTACATTTCATTTTCCAAAGCACAAAAACTCACCTTGTTCCTGTTGCCTGCTAATTTCAAAGAATGAAATGGCAATTTGCAGTTTTTTTTTTATTTCAGTATGGATATTCAGGCTAAACTTTTATGTATGGGGTAAGAATACAAAATTAGAAAAGGAAGAAGGCGAAACAACTGCAAACCCAGAACACATTTAGCAAATTGCCAAACAAGAAACCTGAATGCTGCTGACTGAATACACCTGAAAATCCCATTCACACTCAATTTGGCGGCAATTCGTAGCTGTTCCCTTGGCAAAAGGGTTACATTTCATTTTCCAAAACACAAAAACTCACCTTGGTCCTGTTGCATGTTAATTTCTAAAATGAAACACCAATTTGCTGTTTTCTTTATTTCATTATGGATACTCTGGCTAAATTTTCTTGTATGGTGTAAGAATACAAAATGAGTGTAGGAAGAAGGCAAAACAAATGCAAACCAAGAACACATTTAGCAAATTACCAATCGGGAAACCTGAATGTTGCTGACTGAATACACCTGAAAATCCCATTCACACTCAATTTGGAGGCAACTCGTAGCTGTCCCCTCGGCAAAAGGGTTACATTTCATTTTCCAAAGCACAAAAACACACCTTGTTCCTGTTGCCTGCTAATTTCTAAGAATGAAACGGCAATTTGCAGTTCTGTTTATTTCATTATGGATATTCTGGCTAAACTTTTTATTGTATGGGGTAAGAATACAAAATTAGAAATGGAAGAAGGCAAAACAACAGCAAACCCAGAACACATTTAGCAAATTGCCAAACAAGAACCCTGAATGCTGCTGACTGAATACACCTGAAAATCCCATTCACACTCAATATGGAGGCAATTCGTAGCTGTGCCCTCGGCAAAAGTGAAAGATTTCATTTTCCAAAACACAAAAACTAACCTTGGTCCAGTTGCCTGTTAATTTCTAAGCATGGAACGCCCATTTGCTGTTTTTTTTTATTTCATTAAGGATACTCTGGCTAAACTTTTATGGAATGGTATAAGAATACAAAATTAGAAAAGGAAGAAGGCAAAACAACCGCAAACCCAGAACACATTTAGCAAATTGCCAAACAAGAAACCTGAGTGTTGCTGACTCAATACACCTGAAAATCCCATTCACACTCAATTTGGCGGCAATTCATAGCTGTTCCCTTGGCAAAAGTGTTACATTTCATTTTCCAAAACACAAAAACTCACCTTGGTCCTGTTGCATGTTAATTTCTAAAAATGAAACACCAATTTGCTGTTTTCTTTATTTCAGTATGGATACTCTGGCTAAACTTTGTATTGTATGGTGTAAGAATGCACAATTAGAAAAGAAAGAAGGCAAAACAAATGGAATGCCCAAACACATTTAAGAAATTGCCAGTCAAGAAACCTGAATGCTGCTGACTGAATACACATGAAAATCCCATTCACACTCAATTTGGAGGCAACTCATAGCTGTCCCCTCGGCAAAAGGGTTACATATCATTTTCCAAAGCACAAAAACTCACCTTGTTCCTGTTGCCTGCTAATTTCAAAGAATGAAATGGCAATTTGCAGTTTTTTTTTTATTTCAGTATGGATATTCAGGCTAAAATTTTATGTATGGGGTAAGAATACAAAATTAGAAAAGGAAGAAGGCAAAACAACTGCAAACCCAGAACACATTTAGCAAATTGCCAAACAAGAAACCTGAATGCTGCTGACTGAATACACCTGAAAATCCCATTCACACTCAATTTGGCGGCAATTCGTAGCTGTTCCCTTGGCAAAAGGGTTACATTTCATTTTACAAAACACAAAAACTCACCTTGGTCCTGTTGCATGTTAATTTCTAAAATGAAACACCAATTTGCTGTTTTCTTTATTTCATTATGGATACTCTGGCTAAACATTTTCTTGTATGGTGTAAGAATACAAAATGAGTGTAGGAAGAAGGCAAAACAAATGCAAACCAAGAACACATTTAGCAAATTACCAATCGGGAAACCTGAATGTTGCTGACTGAATACACCTGAAAATCCCATTCACACTCAATTTGGAGGCAACTCGTAGCTGTCCCCTCGGCAAAAGGGTTACATTTCATTTTCCAAAACACAAAAACTCACCTTGGTCCTGTTGCATGTTAACTTCTAAAATGAAACACCAATTTGCTGTTTTCTTTATTTCATTATGGATTTCTGGCTAAACATTTTCTTCTATGGTGTAAGAATACAAAATGAGAAAAGGAAGAAGGCAAAACAAATGCAAACCAAGAACACATTTAGCAAATTACCAATCGGGACCTGAATGTTGAGGACTGAATACACCTGAAAATCCCATTCACACTCAATTTGGAGGCAATTCGTAGCTGTGCCCTCGGCAAAAGTGTTACATTTCATTTTCTAAAACACGAAAACTCACCTTAGTCGTGTTGCCTGTAGATTTCTTAGCATGAAACGCCAATTTCCACAGTATTTTTATTTCCTTTTGACCACTCTGCCTAAAGGCTTTATTGGATGGAGTCAATATAGAAAATTTGGAAAGAAAGAAGGCAAAACAAACACAAACCCAGGCGATATTTAAGAAATTGCCAATCAAGAAACCTGAATGCTGCTGACTGAATACACCTGAAAATCCCATTCGTACTTAATTTGGAGGCAATTCATAGCTGTCCCCTCGGCAAAAGGGTTACATTTCACTTTCCAAAGCACAAAAATACACCTTGGTCCTGTTGTCAGCTAATTTCTAAGAATGAAACGGAAATTTGCAGTTTTTTTTAATTCATTATGGATATTCTGGCTAAACTTTTTATTGTATGGGGTAAGAATGCAAAATTAGAAAAGGAAGAAGGGAAAACAAACGCAAACCCAGAACACATTTAGCAAATTGCCAAACAAGAAACCTGAATGCTGCTGACTGAATACACCTGAAAATCCCATTCACACTCAATTTGGCGGCAATTCGTAGCTGTTCCCTTGGCTAAAGGGTTACATTTCATTTTCCAAAACACAAAAACTCACCTTGGTCCTGTTGCATGTTAATTTCTAAAAATGAAACCCCAATTTGCTGTTTTCTTTATTTCATTATGGATGCTCTGGCTAAACTTTTTATTGTATGTTGTAAGAATACAAAATGAGAAAAGGAAGAAGGGAAACAATGCAAACCTAGAACACATTTAGCAAATTACCAATCGGGAAACCTGAATGTTGCTGACTGAATACACCTGAAAATCCCATTCACACTCAATTTGGAGGCAATTCGTAGCTGTGCCCTCGGAAAAGGGAAAGATTTCATTTTCCAAAACACGAAAACTCACCTTAGTCGTGTTGCATGTAGATTTCTTAGCATGAAATGCTAATTTGCACTGTATTTTTATTTCATTTTGACTGCTCACTCTAAAGGCTTTTTTTGGATGGTGTCAGGATAGTAAATTTGGAAAGAAAGAAGGCAAAACAAACGCAAACCCAGACGAATTTAAGAAATTGCCAATCAAGAAACCTGAATGCTGCTGACTGAATACACATGAAAATCCCATTCACACTCAATTTGAAGGCAACTCGTAGCTGTCCCCTCGGCAAAAGGGTTACATTTCATTTTCCAAAGCACAAAAACTCACCTTGTTCCTGTTGCCTGCTAATTTCAAAGAATGAAATGGCAATTTGCAGTTTTTTTTTTTATTTCAGTATGGATATTCAGGCTAAACTTTTATGTATGGGGTAAGAATACAAAATTAGAAAAGGAAGAAGGCGAAACAACTGCAAACCCAGAACACATTTAGCAAATTGCCAAACAAGAAACCTGAATGCTGCTGACTGAATACACCTGAAAATCCCATTCACACTCAATTTGGCGGCAATTCGTAGCTGTTCCCTTGGCAAAAGGGTTACATTTCATTTTCCAAAACACAAAAACTCACCTTGGTCCTGTTGCATGTTAATTTCTAAAATGAAACACCAATTTGCTGTTTTCTTTATTTCATTATGGATACTCTGGCTAAATTTTCTTGTATGGTGTAAGAATACAAAATGAGTGTAGGAAGAAGGCAAAACAAATGCAAACCAAGAACACATTTAGCAAATTACCAATCGGGAAACCTGAATGTTGCTGACTGAATACACCTGAAAATCCCATTCACACTCAATTTGGAGGCAACTCGTAGCTGTCCCCTCGGCAAAAGGGTTACATTTCATTTTCCAAAGCACAAAAACACACCTTGTTCCTGTTGCCTGCTAATTTCTAAGAATGAAACGGCAATTTGCAGTTCTGTTTATTTCATTATGGATATTCTGGCTAAACTTTTTATTGTATGGGGTAAGAATACAAAATTAGAAATGGAAGAAGGCAAAACAACAGCAAACCCAGAACACATTTAGCAAATTGCCAAACAAGAACCCTGAATGCTGCTGACTGAATACACCTGAAAATCCCATTCACACTCAATATGGAGGCAATTCGTAGCTGTGCCCTCGGCAAAAGTGAAAGATTTCATTTTCCAAAACACAAAAACTAACCTTGGTCCAGTTGCCTGTTAATTTCTAAGCATGGAACGCCCATTTGCTGTTTTTTTTTATTTCATTAAGGATACTCTGGCTAAACTTTTATGGAATGGTATAAGAATACAAAATTAGAAAAGGAAGAAGGCAAAACAACCGCAAACCCAGAACACATTTAGCAAATTGCCAAACAAGAAACCTGAGTGTTGCTGACTCAATACACCTGAAAATCCCATTCACACTCAATTTGGCGGCAATTCATAGCTGTTCCCTTGGCAAAAGTGTTACATTTCATTTTCCAAAACACAAAAACTCACCTTGGTCCTGTTGCATGTTAATTTCTAAAAATGAAACACCAATTTGCTGTTTTCTTTATTTCAATATGGATACTCTGGCTAAACTTTGTATTGTATGGTGTAAGAATGCACAATTAGAAAAGAAAGAAGGCAAAACAAATGGAATGCCCAAACACATTTAAGAAATTGCCAGTCAAGAAACCTGAATGCTGCTGACTGAATACACGTGAAAATACCATTCACACTCAATTTGGAGGCAACTCGAAGCTGTCCCCTCAGCAAAAGGGTTACATTTCATTTTCCAAAGCACAAAATCACACCTTGGTCCTGTTGCTTGCTAATTTCTAAGAATGAAACGGCAATTTGCAGTTTTTTTTTATTTCATTATGGATATTCTGGCTAAACTTTTTATTGTATGAGGTAAGAATACAAAATTAGAAAAGGAAGAAGGCAAAAGAAACGAAAACCCAGAACACATTTAGCAAATTGCCAAACAAGAAACCTGAATGCTGCTGACTGAATACACCTGAAAATCGCATTCAACTCAATTTGGCGGCAATTCGTAGCTGTACCCTTGGCAAAAGGGTTACATTTCATTTTCCAAAACACAAAAACTCACCTTGGTCCTGTTGCATGTTAATTTCTAAAAATGAAACACCAATTTGCTGTTTTCTTTATTTCATTATGGATACTCTGGGTAAACTTTTTATTGTATGGGGTAAGAATAAAAAATGAGAAAAGGAAGAAGGCAAAACAAATGCAAACCAAGAACACATTTAGCAAATTACCAATCGGGAAACCTGAATGTTGCTGACTGAATACACCTGAAAATCCCATTCACACTCAATTTGCAGGCAATTCGTAGCTGTGCCCTCGGCAAAAGTGTTACATTTCATTTTCTAAAACACGAAAACTCAACTTAGTCGTGTTGCCTGCAGATTTCTTAGCATGAAACACCAATTTGCACTATATTTTTATTTCATTTTGACCACTCTGTCTAAAGGCTTTTTTGGATGGTGTCAGGATAGAAAATTTGGAAAGAAAGAAGGCAAAACAAACGCAAACCCAGACGACATTTAAAATTGCCAATCAAGAAACCTGAATGCTGCTGACTGAATACACCTGAAAATCCCATTCACACTCAATTTGGAGGCAACTCGTAGCTGTCCCCTCGGCAAAAGGGTTACATATCATTTTCCAAAGCACAAAAACACACCTTGGTCCTGTTGCCTGCTAATTTCAAAGAATGAAATGGCAATTTGCAGTTTTTTTTTATTTCAGTATGGATATTCTGGCTAAACTTTTTATTGTATGGGGTAAGAATGCACAATTAGAAAAGGAAGAAGGCAAAACAACCGCAAACCCACAACACATTTAGCAAGTTGCCAAACAATAAACCTGAATGCTGCTGACTGAATACAGCTGAAAATCCCATTCACACTCAATTTGGCGGCAATTCATAGCTGTCCCCTCAGCAAAAGGGTTACATTTCACTTTCCAAAGCAGAAAAACACACCTTGGTCCTGTTGCCTGTTAATTTCTAAGAATGAAACGGCAATTTGCAGTTTTTTTTATTTCATTATGGATATTCTGGCTAAACACTTTATTGTATGGGGTAAGAATACAAAATTAGAAAAGGAAGAAGGCAAAACAAACGCAAACCCAGAACACATTTAGCAAATTGCCAAACAAGAAACCTGAATGCTGCTGACTTAATGCACCTGAAAATCGCATTCACACTCAATTTGGCGGCAATTCATAGCTGTTCCCTTGGCTAAAGGGTTACATTTCATTTTCCAAAGCACAAAAACTCACCTTGGTCCTGTTGCATGTTAATTTCTAAAAATGAAACCCCAATTTGCTGTTTTCTTTATTTCATTATGGATACTCTGGCTAAACATTTTCTTCTATGGTGTAAGAATACAAAATGAGAAAATAAAGAAGGCAAAACAAATGCAAACCAAGAACACATTTAGCAAATTGCCAAACAAGAAACCTGAATGTTGCTGACTGAATACACCTGAAAATCCCATTCACACTCAATTTGCAGGCAATTCGTAGCTGTGCCCTCGGCAAAAGTGTTACATTTCATTTTCTAAAACACGAAAACTCAACTTAGTCGTGTTGCCTGTAGATTTTTTAGCATGAAACGCCAATTTGCACTGTATTTTTATTTCATTTTGACCACTCTGTCTAAAGGCTTTTTTGGATGGTGTCAGGATAGAAAATTTGGAAAGAAAGAAGGCAAAACAAACGCAAACCCAGACGACATTTAAGAAATTGCCAATCAAGAAACCTGAATGCTGCTGACTGAATACACCTGAAAATCCCATTCACACTCAATTTGGAGGCAACTCGTAGCTGTCCCCTCGGCAAAAGGGTTACATATCATTTTCCAAAGCACAAAAACACACCTTGGTCCAGTTGCCTGCTAATTTCAAAGAATGAAATGGCAATTTGCAGTTTTTTTTTTTTATTTCAGTATGGATATTCTGGCTAAACTTTTTATTGTATGGGGTAAGAATGCACAATTAGAAAAGGAAGAAGGCAAAACAACCGCAAATCCAGAACACATTTAGCAAATTGCCAAACAAGAAACCTGAATGCTGCTGACTGAATACAGCTGAAAATCCCATTCACACTCAATTTGGCGGCAATTCATAGCTGTCCCCTCAGCAAAAGGGTTACATTTCATTTTCCAAAGCAGAAAAACACACCTTGGTCCTGTTGCCTGTTAATTTCTAAGAATGAAACACCAATTTGCAGTTTTTTTTATTTCATTATGGATATTCTGGCTAAACACTTTATTGTATGGGGTAAGAATACAAAATTAGAAAAGGAAGAAGGCAAAACAAACGCAAACCAAGAACACATTTAGCAAATTACCAATCGGGAAACCTGAATGTTGCTGACTGAATACACCTGAAAATCCCACTCACACTCAATTTGCAGGCAATTCGTAGCTGTGCCCTCGGCAAAAGTGTTACATTTCATTTTCTAAAACACGAAAACTCAACTTAGTCGTGTTGCCTGCAGATTTCTTAGCATGAAACGCCAATTTGCACTGTATTTTTATTTCCTTTTGACCACTCTGCCTAAAGGCTTTATTGGATGGAGTCAGGATATAAAATTTGGAAAGAAAGAAGGCAAAACAAACGCAAACCCAGACGACATTTAAGAAATTGCCAATCAAGAAACCTGAATGCTGCTGACTGAATACACCTGAAAATCCCATTCACACTCAATTTGGAGGCAACTCGTAGCTGTACCCTCGGCAAAAGGGTTACATATCATTTTCCAAAGCACAAAAACACACCTTGGTCCTGTTGCCTGCTATTTTCAAAGAATGAAATGGCAATTTGCAGTTTTTTTTTATTTCAGTATGGATATTCTGGCTAAACTTTTTATTGTATCGGGTAAGAATACAAAATTAGAAAAGGAAGAAGGCAAAACAAACGCAAACCCAGAACACATTTAGCAAATTGCCAAACAAGAAACCTGAATGCTGCTGACTGAATACACCTGAAAATCGCATTCACACTCAATTTGGCGGCAATTCATAGCTGTTCCCTTGGCTAAAGGGTTACATTTCATTTTCCAAAGCACAAAAACTCACCTTGGTCCTGTTGCATGTTAATTTCTAAAAATGAAACCCCAATTTGCTTTTTTCTTTATTTCATTATGGATACTCTGGCTAACCTTTTTCTTGTATGGTGTAAGAATACAAAATTAGAAAAGGAAGAAGGCAAAACAAATACAAACCAAGAACACATTTAGCAAATTGCCAATCAGGAAACCTGAATGTTGCTGACTGAATACACCTGAAAATCCCATTCACACTCAATTTGGAGGCAATTCGTAGCTGTCCCCTCGGCAAAAGTGTTACATTTCATTTTCTAAAACACGAAAACTCACCTTAGTCGTGTTGCCTGTAGATTTCTTAGCATGAAACGCCAATTTGCAATGTATTTTTATTTCATTTTGACCACTCTGTCTAAAGGCTTTTTTGGATGGTGTCAGGATAGAAAATTAGGAAAGAAAGAAGGCAAAACAAACGCAAACCCACACGACATTTAAGAAATTGCCAATCAAGAAACCTGAATGCTGCTGACTGAATACACCTGAAAATCCCATTTGTAATCAATTTGGAGGCAATCCATAGCTGTCCCCTCGGCAAAAGGGTTACATTTCATTTTCCAAAGCACAAAAATACACCTTGGTCCTGTTGCCTGCCAATTTTTTAAGAATGAAACGGAAATTTGCAGTTTTTTTTTATTTCATTATGGATATTCTGGCTAAACATTTATTGTATGGGGTAAGAATACAAAATTAGAAAAGGAAGAAGGCAAAACAAACGCAAACCCAGAGCACATTTAGCAAATTGCCAAACAAGAAACCTGAGTGTTGCTGACTGAATACACCTGAAAATCCCATTCACACTCAATTTGGTGGCAATTCGTAGCTGTTCCCTTTGCAAAAGTGTTACATTTCATTTTCCAAAACACAAAAACTCATCTTGTTCCTGTTACGTGTTAATTTCTAAAAATGAAACACCAATTTGCTGTTTTCTTTATTTCATTATGGATACTCTGGCTAAACTTTTTATTGTATGGTGTAAGAATACAAAATGAGAAAAGGAAGAAGGCAAAACAATGCAAACCAAGAACACATTTAGCAAATTGCCAATCAGGAAACCTGAATGTTGCTGACTGAATACACCTGAAAATCCCATTCACACTCAATTTGCAGGCAATTCGTAGCTGTGCCCTCAGAAAAGAGAAAGATTTCATTTTCCAAAACACAAAAACTAACCTTGGTCCAGTTGCCTGTTAATTTCTAAGCATGGAACGCCCATTTGCTGTTTTTTTTTATTTCATTAAGGATACTCTGGCTAAACTTTTATGGAATGGTATAAGAATACAAAATTAGAAAAGGAAGAAGGCAAAACAACCGCAAACCCAGAACACATTTAGCAAATTGCCAAACAAGAAACCTGAGTGTTGCTGACTCAATACACCTGAAAATCCCATTCACACTCAATTTGGCGGCAATTCATAGCTGTTCCCTTGGCAAAAGTGTTACATTTCATTTTCCAAAACACAAAAACTCACCTTGGTCCTGTTGCATGTTAATTTCTAAAAATGAAACACCAATTTGCTGTTTTCTTTATTTCAATATGGATACTCTGGCTAAACTTTGTATTGTATGGTGTAAGAATGCACAATTAGAAAAGAAAGAAGGCAAAACAAATGGAATGCCCAAACACATTTAAGAAATTGCCAGTCAAGAAACCTGAATGCTGCTGACTGAATACACGTGAAAATACCATTCACACTCAATTTGGAGGCAACTCGAAGCTGTCCCCTCAGCAAAAGGGTTACATTTCATTTTCCAAAGCACAAAATCACACCTTGGTCCTGTTGCTTGCTAATTTCTAAGAATGAAACGGCAATTTGCAGTTTTTTTTTATTTCATTATGGATATTCTGGCTAAACTTTTTATTGTATGAGGTAAGAATACAAAATTAGAAAAGGAAGAAGGCAAAAGAAACGAAAACCCAGAACACATTTAGCAAATTGCCAAACAAGAAACCTGAATGCTGCTGACTGAATACACCTGAAAATCGCATTCAACTCAATTTGGCGGCAATTCGTAGCTGTACCCTTGGCTAAAGGGTTACATTTCATTTTCCAAAACACAAAAACTCACCTTGGTCCTGTTGCATGTTAATTTCTAAAAATGAAACACCAATTTGCTGTTTTCTTTATTTCATTATGGATACTCTGGGTAAACTTTTTATTGTATGGGGTAAGAATAAAAAATGAGAAAAGGAAGAAGGCAAAACAAATGCAAACCAAGAACACATTTAGCAAATTACCAATCGGGAAACCTGAATGTTGCTGACTGAATACACCTGAAAATCCCATTCACACTCAATTTGCAGGCAATTCGTAGCTGTGCCCTCGGCAAAAGTGTTACATTTCATTTTCTAAAACACGAAAACTCAACTTAGTCGTGTTGCCTGCAGATTTCTTAGCATGAAACACCAATTTGCACTATATTTTTATTTCATTTTGACCACTCTGTCTAAAGGCTTTTTTGGATGGTGTCAGGATAGAAAATTTGGAAAGAAAGAAGGCAAAACAAACGCACACCCAGACGACATTTAAAATTGCCAATCAAGAAACCTGAATGCTGCTGACTGAATACACCTGAAAATCCCATTCACACTCAATTTGGAGGCAACTCGTAGCTGTCCCCTCGGCAAAAGGGTTACATATCATTTTCCAAAGCACAAAAACACACCTTGGTCCTGTTGCCTGCTAATTTCAAAGAATGAAATGGCAATTTGCAGTTTTTTTTTATTTCAGTATGGATATTCTGGCTAAACTTTTTATTGTATGGGGTAAGAATGCACAATTAGAAAAGGAAGAAGGCAAAACAACCGCAAACCCACAACACATTTAGCAAGTTGCCAAACAATAAACCTGAATGCTGCTGACTGAATACAGCTGAAAATCCCATTCACACTCAATTTGGTGGCAATTCATAGCTGTCCCCTCAGCAAAAGGGTTACATTTCATTTTCCAAAGCAGAAAAACACACCTTGGTCCTGTTGCCTGTTAATTTCTAAGAATGAAACGGCAATTTGCAGTTTTTTTTATTTCATTATGGATATTCTGGCTAAACACTTTATTGTATGGGGTAAGAATACAAAATTAGAAAAGGAAGAAGGCAAAACAAACGCAAACCCAGAACACATTTAGCAAATTGCCAAACAAGAAACCTGAATGCTGCTGACTTAATGCACCTGAAAATCGCATTCACACTCAATTTGGCGGCAATTCATAGCTGTTCCCTTGGCTAAAGGGTTACATTTCATTTTCCAAAGCACAAAAACTCACCTTGGTCCTGTTGCATGTTAATTTCTAAAAATGAAACCCCAATTTGCTTTTTTCTTTATTTCATTATGGATACTCTGGCTAACCTTTTTCTTGTATGGTGTAAGAATACAAAATTAGAAAAGGAAGAAGGCAAAACAAATACAAACCAAGAACACATTTAGCAAATTGCCAATCAGGAAACCTGAATGTTGCTGACTGAATACACCTGAAAATCCCATTCACACTCAATTTGGAGGCAATTCGTAGCTGTCCCCTCGGCAAAAGTGTTACATTTCATTTTCTAAAACACGAAAACTCACCTTAGTCGTGTTGCCTGTAGATTTCTTAGCATGAAACGCCAATTTGCAATGTATTTTTATTTCATTTTGACCACTCTGTCTAAAGGCTTTTTTGGATGGTGTCAGGATAGAAAATTAGGAAAGAAAGAAGGCAAAACAAACGCAAACCCACACGACATTTAAGAAATTGCCAATCAAGAAACCTGAATGCTGCTGACTGAATACACCTGAAAATCCCATTTGTAATCAATTTGGAGGCAATCCATAGCTGTCCCCTCGGCAAAAGGGTTACATTTCATTTTCCAAAGCACAAAAATACACCTTGGTCCTGTTGCCTGCCAATTTTTTAAGAATGAAACGGAAATTTGCAGTTTTTTTTTTATTTCATTATGGATATTCTGGCTAAACATTTATTGTATGGGGTAAGAATACAAAATTAGAAAAGGAAGAAGGCAAAACAAACGCAAACCCAGAGCACATTTAGCAAATTGCCAAACAAGAAACCTGAGTGTTGCTGACTGAATACACCTGAAAATCCCATTCACACTCAATTTGGTGGCAATTCGTAGCTGTTCCCTTTGCAAAAGTGTTACATTTCATTTTCCAAAACACAAAAACTCATCTTGTTCCTGTTACGTGTTAATTTCTAAAAATGAAACACCAATTTGCTGTTTTCTTTATTTCATTGTGGATACTCTGGCTAAACTTTTTATTGTATGGTGTAAGAATACAAAATGAGAAAAGGAAGAAGGCAAAACAATGCAAACCAAGAACACATTTAGCAAATTGCCAATCAGGAAACCTGAATGTTGCTGACTGAATACACCTGAAAATCCCATTCACACTCAATTTGCAGGCAATTCGTAGCTGTGCCCTCGGCAAAAGTGAAAGACTTCATTTTCCAAAACAGAAAAACTAACCTTGGTCCAGTTGCCTGTTAATTTCTAAGCATGGAACGCCCATTTGCTGTTTTTTTTTTTATTTCATTAAGGATACTATGGCTAAACTTTTATTGTATGGTATAAGAATACAAAATTACAAAAGGAAGAAGGCAAAACAAATGGAATGCCCAAACACATTTAAGAAATTGCCAATCAAGAAACCTGAATGCTGCTGACTGAATACACCTGAAAATCCTATTCACACTCAATTTGCAGACAACTCGAAGCTGTCCCCTCGGCAAAAGGGTTACATTTCATTTTCCAAAGCACAAAATCACACCTTGGTCCTGTTGCTTGCTAATTTCTAAGAATGAAACGGGAATTAGCAGTTTTTTTTTATTTCATATGGATATTCTGGCTAAACTTTTTATTGTATGGGGTAAGAATACAAAATTGGAAAAGGAAGAAGGCAAAACAACAGCAAACCCAGAACACATTTAGCAAATTGCCAAACAAGAAACCTGAATGCTGCTGACTGAATACACCTGAAAATCCCATTCACACTCAATTTGGAGGCAACTCGTAGCTGTCCCCTCGGCAAAAGTGTTACATATCATTTTCCAAAGCACAAAAACACACCTTGGTCCTGTTGCCTGCTATTTTCAAAGAATGAAATGGCAATTTGCAGTTTTTTTTTTTTTATTTCAGTATGGATATTCTGGCTAAACTTTTTATTGTATGGGGTAAGAATGCACAATTAGAAAAGGAAGAAGGCAAAACAACCGCAAACCCAGAACACATTTAGCAAATTGCCAAACAATAAACCTGAATGCTACTGACTGAATACAGCTGAAAATCCCATTCACACTCAATTTGGCGGCAATTCATAGCTGTCCCCTCAGCAAAAGGGTTACATTTCACTTTCCAAAGCAGAAAAACACACCTTGGTCCTGTT
Source organism: Sylvilagus floridanus (assembly GCA_949820135.1). Classification (NCBI taxonomy): domain Eukaryota; kingdom Metazoa; phylum Chordata; class Mammalia; order Lagomorpha; family Leporidae; genus Sylvilagus; species Sylvilagus floridanus. The sequence goes on along the minus strand of OX463227.1, from coordinate 164,362,841 downwards.
GCCTGTTAATTTCTAAGAATGAAACGGCAATTTGCAGTTTTTTTTATTTCATTATGGATATTCTGGCTAAACACTTTATTGTATGGGGTAAGAATACAAAATTAGAAAATGAAGAAGGCAAAACAAATACAAACCAAGAACACATTTAGCAAATTACCAATCGGGAAACCTGAATGTTGCTGACTGAATACACCTGAAAATCCCATTCACACTCAATTTGCAGGCAATTCGTAGCTGTGCCCTCGGCAAAAGTGTTACATTTCATTTTCTAAAACACGAAAACTCAACTTAGTCGTGTTGCCTGTAGATTTCTTAGCATGAAACGCCAATTTGCACTGTATTTTTATTTCATTTTGACCACTCTGTCTAAAGGCTTTTTTGGATGGTGTCAGGATAGAAAATTTGGAAAGAAAGAAGGCAAAACAAACGCAAACCCAGACGACATTTAAGAAATTGCCAATCAAGAAACCTGAATGCTGCTGACTGAATACACCTGAAAATCCCATTCACACTCAATTTGGAGGCAACTCGTAGCTGTCCCCTCGGCAAAAGGGTTACATATCATTTTCCAAAGCACAAAAACACACCTTGGTCCTGTTGCCTGCTAATTTCAAAGAATGAAATGGCAATTTGCAGTTTTTTTTTTTTTATTTCAGTATGGATATTCTGGCTAAACTTTTTATTGTATGGGGTAAGAATGCACAATTAGAAAAGGAAGAAGGCAAAACAACCCCAAACCCAGAACACATTTAGCAAAGTGCCAAACAATAAACCTGAATGCTGCTGACTGAATACAGCTGAAAATCGCATTCACACTCAATTTGGCGGCAATTCATAGCTGTCCCCTCAGCAAAAGGGTTACATTTCATTTTCCAAAGCAGAAAAACACACCTTGGTCCTGTTGCCTGTTAATTTCTAAGAATGAAACGGCAATTTGCAGGTTTTTTTATTTCATTATGGATATTCTGGCTAAACACTTTATTGTATGGTGTAAGAATACAAAATTAGAAAAGGAAGAAGGCAAAACAAACGCAAACCCAGAACACATTTAGCAAATTGCCAAACAAGAAACCTGAATGCTGCGGACTTAATGCACCTGAAAATCGCATTCACACTCAATTTGGCGGCAATTCATAGCTGTTCCCTTGGCTAAAGGGTTACATTTCATTTTCCAAAGCACAAAAACTCACCTTGGTCCTGTTGCATGTTAATTTCTAAAAATGAAACCCCAATTTGCTGTTTTCTTTATTTCATTATGCATACTCTGGCTAACCTTTTTCTTGTGTGGTGTAAGAATACAAAATTAGAAAAGGAAGAAGGCAAAACAAATGCAAACCAAGAACACATTTAGCAAATTACCAATCGGGAAACCTGAATGTTGCTGACTGAATACACCTGAAAATCCCATTCACACTCAATTTGGAGGCAATTCGTAGCTGTCCCCTCGGCAAAAGTGTTACATTTCATTTTCTAAACACGAAAACTCACCTTAGTCGTGTTGCCTGTAGATTTCTTAGCATGAAACGCCAATTTGCAATGTATTTTTATTTCATTTTGACCACTCTGTCTAAAGGCTTTTTTGGATGGTGTCAGGATAGAAAATTTGGAAAGAAAGAAGGCAAAACAAACGCAAACCCAGACGACATTTAAGAAATTGCCAATCAAGAAACCTGAATGCTGCTGACTGAATACACCTGAAAATCCCATTTGTAATCAATTTGGAGGCAATCCATAGCTGTCCCCTCGGCAAAAGGGTTACATTTCATTTTCCAAAGCACAAAAATACACCTTGGTCCTGTTGCCTGCCAATTTTTTAAGAATGAAACGGAAATTTGCAGTTTTTTTTTATTTCATTATGGATATTCTGGCTAAACATTTATTGTATGGGGTAAGAATACAAAATTAGAAAAGGAAGAAGGCAAAACAAACGCAAACCCAGAGCACATTTAGCAAATTGCCAAACAAGAAACCTGAGTGTTGCTGACTGAATACACCTGAAAATCCCATTCACACTCAATTTGGTGGCAATTCGTAGCTGTTCCCTTTGCAAAAGTGTTACATTTCATTTTCCAAAACACAAAAACTCATCTTGTTCCTGTTACATGTTAATTTCTAAAAATGAAACCCCAATTTGCTGTTTTCTTTATTTCATTATGGATACTCTGGCTAAACTTTTTATTGTATGGTGTAAGAATACAAAATGAGAAAAGGAAGAAGGCAAAACAATGCAAACCAAGAACACATTTAGCAAATTGCCAATCAGGAAACCTGAATGTTGCTGACTGAATACACCTGAAAATCCCATTCACACTCAATTTGCAGGCAATTCGTAGCTGTGCCCTCGGCAAAAGTGAAAGACTTCATTTTCCAAAACACAAAAACTAACCTTGGTCCAGTTGCCTGTTAATTTCTAAGCATGGAACGCCCATTTGCTGTTTTTTTTTTATTTCATTAAGGATACTATGGCTAAACTTTTATTGTATGGTATAAGAATACAAAATTACAAAAGGAAGTAGGCAAAACAAATGGAATGCCCAAACACATTTAAGAAATTGCCAATCAAGAAACCTGAATGCTGCTGACTGAATACACCTGAAAATCCCATTCACACTCAATTTGCAGACAACTCGAAGCTGTCCCCTCGGCAAAAGGGTTACATTTCATTTTCCAAAGCACAAAATCACACCTTGGTCCTGTTGCCTGCTAATTTCTAAGAATGAAACGGCAATTTGCAGTTTTTTTATTTCATTATGGATATTCTGGCTAAACTTTTTATAGTATGGGGTAAGAATACAAAATTACAAAAGGAAGAAGGCAAAACAAATGGAATGCCCAAACACATTTAAGAAATTGCCAATCAAGAAACCTGAGTGTTGCTGACTCAATACACCTGAAAATCCAATTCACACTCAATTTGGAGGCAACTCGTAGTTGTACCCTCGGCGAAAGGGTTACATTTCATTTTCCAAAACACAAAAACTCACCTTGGTCCTGTTGCATGTTAACTTCTAAAAATGAAACACCAATTTGCTGTTTTCTTATTTCAATATGGATACTCTGGCTAAACTTTTTATTGTATGGTGTAAGAATACAAAATTAGAAAAGGAAGAAGGCAAAACAAATGGAATGCCCAAACACATTTAAGAAATTGCCAGTCAAGAAACCTGAATGCTGCTGACTGAATACACCTGAAAATCCCATTCACACTCAATTTGCAGGCAATTCGTAGCTGTGCCCTCGGCAAAAGTGTTACATTTCATTTTCTAAAACACGAAAACTCAACTTAGTCGTGTTGCCTGTAGATTTCTTAGCATGAAACGCCAATTTGCACTGTATTTTTATTTCATTTTGACCACTCTGTCTAAAGGCTTTTTTGGATGGTGTCAGGATAGAAAATTTGGAAAGAAAGAAGGCAAAACAAACGCAAACCCAGACGACATTTAAGAAATTGCCAATCAAGAAACCTGAATGCTGCTGACTGAATACACCTGAAAATCCCATTTGTAATCAATTTGGAGGCAATCCATAGCTGTCCCCTCGGCAAAAGGGTTACATTTCATTTTCCAAAGCACAAAAATACACCTTGGTCCTGTTGCCTGCCAATTTTTTAAGAATGAAACGGAAATTTGCAGTTTTTTTTTATTTCATTATGGATATTCTGGCTAAACATTTATTGTATGGGGTAAGAATACAAAATTAGAAAAGGAAGAAGGCAAAACAAACGCAAACCCAGAGCACATTTAGCAAATTGCCAAACAAGAAACCTGAGTGTTGCTGACTGAATACACCTGAAAATCCCATTCACACTCAATTTGGTGGCAATTCGTAGCTGTTCCCTTTGCAAAAGTGTTACATTTCATTTTCCAAAACACAAAAACTCATCTTGTTCCTGTTACATGTTAATTTCTAAAAATGAAACCCCAATTTGCTGTTTTCTTTATTTCATTATGGATACTCTGGCTAAACTTTTTATTGTATGGTGTAAGAATACAAAATGAGAAAAGGAAGAAGGCAAAACAATGCAAACCAAGAACACATTTAGCAAATTGCCAATCAGGAAACCTGAATGTTGCTGACTGAATACACCTGAAAATCCCATTCACACTCAATTTGCAGGCAATTCGTAGCTGTGCCCTCGGCAAAAGTGAAAGACTTCATTTTCCAAAACACAAAAACTAACCTTGGTCCAGTTGCCTGTTAATTTCTAAGCATGGAACGCCCATTTGCTGTTTTTTTTTATTTCATTAAGGATACTATGGCTAAACTTTTATTGTATGGTATAAGAATACAAAATTACAAAAGGAAGTAGGCAAAACAAATGGAATGCCCAAACACATTTAAGAAATTGCCAATCAAGAAACCTGAATGCTGCTGACTGAATACACCTGAAAATCCCATTCACACTCAATTTGCAGACAACTCGAAGCTGTCCCCTCGGCAAAAGGGTTACATTTCATTTTCCAAAGCACAAAATCACACCTTGGTCCTGTTGCCTGCTAATTTCTAAGAATGAAACGGAAATTTGCAGTTTTTTTATTTCATTATGGATATTCTGGCTAAACTTTTTATAGTATGGGGTAAGAATACAAAATTACAAAAGGAAGAAGGCAAAACAAATGGAATGCCCAAACACATTTAAGAAATTGCCAATCAAGAAACCTGAGTGTTGCTGACTCAATACACCTGAAAATCCAATTCACACTCAATTTGGAGGCAACTCGTAGTTGTACCCTCGGCGAAAGGGTTACATTTCATTTTCCAAAACACAAAAACTCACCTTGGTCCTGTTGCATGTTAACTTCTAAAAATGAAACACCAATTTGCTGTTTTCTTATTTCAATATGGATACTCTGGCTAAACTTTTTATTGTATGGTGTAAGAATACAAAATTAGAAAAGGAAGAAGGCAAAACAAATGGAATGCCCAAACACATTTAAGAAATTGCCAGTCAAGAAACCTGAATGCTGCTGACTGAATACACCTGAAAATCCCATTCACACTCAATTTGGAGGCAACTCGAAGCTGTCCCCTCAGCAAAAAGGTTATATTTCATTTTCCAAAGCACAAAATCACACCTTGGTCCTGTTGCTTGCTAATTTCTAAGAATGAAACGGCAATTTGCAGTTTTTTTTTATTTCATTATGGATATTCTGGCTAAACTTTTTATTGTATGAGGTAAGAATACAAAATTAGAAAAGGAAGAAGGCAAAAGAAACGAAAACCCAGAACACATTTAGCAAATTGCCAAACAAGAAACCTGAATGCTGCTGACTGAATACAGCTGAAAATCGCATTCACACTCAATTTGGCGGTAATTCGTAGCTGTACCCTTGGCAAAAGGGTTACATTTCATTTTCCAAAACACAAAAACTCACCTTGGTACTGTTGCATGTTAATTTCTAAAAATGAAACACCAATCTGCTGTTTTCTTTATTTCATTATGGATACTCTGGCTAACCTTTTTCTTGTATGGTGTAAGAGTACAAAATTAGAAAAGGAAGAAGGCAAAACAAATGCAAACCAAGAACACATTTAGCAAATTGCCAATCAGGAAACCTGAATGTTGCTGACTGAATACACCTGAAAATCCCATTCACACTCAATTTGCAGGCAATTCGTAGCTGTCCCCTCGGCAAAAGTGTTACATTTCATTTTCTAAAACACGAAAACTCACCTTAGTCGTGTTGCCTGTAGATTTCTTAGCATGAAACGCCAATTAGCAATGTATTTTTATTTCATTTTGACCACTCTGTCTAAAGGCTTTTGTGGATGGTGTCAGGATAGAAAATTTGGAAAGAAAGAAGGCAAAACAAACGCAAACCCACACGACATTTAAGAAATTGCCAATCAAGAAACCTGAATGCTGCTGACTGAATACACCTGAAAATCCCATTTGTAATCAATTTGGAGGCAATCCATAGCTGTCCCCTCGGCAAAAGGGTTACATATCATTTTCCAAAGCACAAAAACACACCTTGGTCCTGTTGCCTGCCAATTTTTTAAGAATGAAACGGAAATTTGCAGTTTTTTTTTTATTTCATTATGGATATTCTGGCTAAACATTTATTGTATGGGGTAAGAATACAAAATTAGAAAAGGAAGAAGGCAAAACAAACGCAAACCCAGAGCACATTTAGCAAATAGCCAAACAAGAAACCTGAGTGTTGCTGACTGAATACACCTGAAAATCCCATTCACACTCAATTTGGTGGCAATTCGTAGCAGTTCCCTTTGCAAAAGTGTTACATTTCATTTTCCAAAACACAAAAACTCATCTTGTTCCTGTTACATGTTAATTTCTAAAAATGAAACACCAATTTGCTGTTTTCTTTATTTCATTATGAATACTCTGGCTAAACTTTTTATTGTATGGTGTAAGAATACAAAATGAGAATAGGAAGAAGGCAAAACAATGCAAACCAAGAACACATTTAGCAAATTGCCAATCAGGAAACCTGAATGTTGCTGACTGAATACACCTGAAAATCCCATTCACACTCAATTTGCAGGCAATTCGTAGCTGTGCCCTCGGCAAAAGTGTTACATTTCATTTTCTAAAACACGAAAACTCAACTTAGTCGTGTTGCCTGCAGATTTCTTAGCATGAAATGCCAATTTGCACTGTATTTTTATTTCATTTTGACCACTCTGTCTAAAGGCTTTTTTGGATGGTGTCAGGATAGAAAATTTGGAAAGAAAGAAGGCAAAACAAACGCAAACCCAGACGACATTTAAGAAATTGCCAATCAAGAAACCTGAATGCTGCTGACTGAATACACCTGAAAATCCCATTCACACTCAATTTGGAGGCAACTCGTAGCTGTCCCCTCGGCAAAAGGGTTACATATCATTTTCCAAAGCACAAAAACACACCTTGGTCCTGTTGCCTGCTAATTTCAAAGAATGCAATGGCAATTTGCAGTTTTTTTTTTTATTTCAGTATGGATATTCTGGCTAAACTTTTTATTGTATGTGGTAAGAATGCACAATTAGAAAAGGAAGAAGACAAAACAACCGCAAACCCAGAACACATTTAGCAAATCGCCAAACAATAAACCTGAATGCTGCTGACTGAATACATCTGAAAATCCCATTCACACTCAATTTGGCGGCAATTCATAGCTGTCCCCTCAGCAAAAGGGTTACATTTCACTTTCCAAAGCAGAAAAACACACCTTGGTCCTGTTGCCTGTTAATTTCTAAGAATGAAACGGAAATTTGCAGTTTTTTTATTTCATTATGGATATTCTGGCTAAACTTTTTATAGTATGGGGTAAGAATACAAAATTACAAAAGGAAGAAGGCAAAACAAATGGAATGCCCAAACACATTTAAGAAATTGCCAATCAAGAAACCTGAGTGTTGCTGACTCAATACACCTGAAAATCCAATTCACACTCAATTTGGAGGCAACTCGTAGTTGTACCCTCGGCGAAAGGGTTACATTTCATTTTCCAAAACACAAAAACTCACCTTGGTCCTGTTGCATGTTAACTTCTAAAAATGAAACACCAATTTGCTGTTTTCTTATTTCAATATGGATACTCTGGCTAAACTTTTTATTGTATGGTGTAAGAATACAAAATTAGAAAAGGAAGAAGGCAAAACAAATGGAATGCCCAAACACATTTAAGAAATTGCCAGTCAAGAAACCTGAATGCTGCTGACTGAATACACCTGAAAATCCCATTCACACTCAATTTGGAGGCAACTCGAAGCTGTCCCCTCAGCAAAAAGGTTATATTTCATTTTCCAAAGCACAAAATCACACCTTGGTCCTGTTGCTTGCTAATTTCTAAGAATGAAACGGCAATTTGCAGTTTTTTTTTATTTCATTATGGATATTCTGGCTAAACTTTTTATTGTATGAGGTAAGAATACAAAATTAGAAAAGGAAGAAGGCAAAAGAAACGAAAACCCAGAACACATTTAGCAAATTGCCAAACAAGAAACCTGAATGCTGCTGACTGAATACAGCTGAAAATCGCATTCACACTCAATTTGGCGGTAATTCGTAGCTGTACCCTTGGCAAAAGGGTTACATTTCATTTTCCAAAACACAAAAACTCACCTTGGTACTGTTGCATGTTAATTTCTAAAAATGAAACACCAATCTGCTGTTTTCTTTATTTCATTATGGATACTCTGGCTAACCTTTTTCTTGTATGGTGTAAGAGTACAAAATTAGAAAAGGAAGAAGGCAAAACAAATGCAAACCAAGAACACATTTAGCAAATTGCCAATCAGGAAACCTGAATGTTGCTGACTGAATACACCTGAAAATCCCATTCACACTCAATTTGCAGGCAATTCGTAGCTGTCCCCTCGGCAAAAGTGTTACATTTCATTTTCTAAAACACGAAAACTCACCTTAGTCGTGTTGCCTGTAGATTTCTTAGCATGAAACGCCAATTAGCAATGTATTTTTATTTCATTTTGACCACTCTGTCTAAAGGCTTTTGTGGATGGTGTCAGGATAGAAAATTTGGAAAGAAAGAAGGCAAAACAAACGCAAACCCAGACGACATTTAAGAAATTGCCAATCAAGAAACCTGAATGCTGCTGACTGAATACACCTGAAAATCCCATTTGTAATCAATTTGGAGGCAATCCATAGCTGTCCCCTCGGCAAAAGGGTTACATATCATTTTCCAAAGCACAAAAACACACCTTGGTCCTGTTGCCTGCCAATTTTTTAAGAATGAAACGGAAATTTGCAGTTTTTTTTTTATTTCATTATGGATATTCTGGCTAAACATTTATTGTATGGGGTAAGAATACAAAATTAGAAAAGGAAGAAGGCAAAACAAACGCAAACCCAGAGCACATTTAGCAAATAGCCAAACAAGAAACCTGAGTGTTGCTGACTGAATACACCTGAAAATCCCATTCACACTCAATTTGGTGGCAATTCGTAGCAGTTCCCTTTGCAAAAGTGTTACATTTCATTTTCCAAAACACAAAAACTCATCTTGTTCCTGTTACATGTTAATTTCTAAAAATGAAACACCAATTTGCTGTTTTCTTTATTTCATTATGAATACTCTGGCTAAACTTTTTATTGTATGGTGTAAGAATACAAAATGAGAATAGGAAGAAGGCAAAACAATGCAAACCAAGAACACATTTAGCAAATTGCCAATCAGGAAACCTGAATGTTGCTGACTGAATACACCTGAAAATCCCATTCACACTCAATTTGCAGGCAATTCGTAGCTGTGCCCTCGGCAAAAGTGTTACATTTCATTTTCTAAAACACGAAAACTCAACTTAGTCGTGTTGCCTGCAGATTTCTTAGCATGAAATGCCAATTTGCACTGTATTTTTATTTCATTTTGACCACTCTGTCTAAAGGCTTTTTTGGATGGTGTCAGGATAGAAAATTTGGAAAGAAAGAAGGCAAAACAAACGCAAACCCAGACGACATTTAAGAAATTGCCAATCAAGAAACCTGAATGCTGCTGACTGAATACACCTGAAAATCCCATTCACACTCAATTTGGAGGCAACTCGTAGCTGTCCCCTCGGCAAAAGGGTTACATATCATTTTCCAAAGCACAAAAACACACCTTGGTCCTGTTGCCTGCTAATTTCAAAGAATGCAATGGCAATTTGCAGTTTTTTTTTTTATTTCAGTATGGATATTCTGGCTAAACTTTTTATTGTATGTGGTAAGAATGCACAATTAGAAAAGGAAGAAGACAAAACAACCGCAAACCCAGAACACATTTAGCAAATCGCCAAACAATAAACCTGAATGCTGCTGACTGAATACATCTGAAAATCCCATTCACACTCAATTTGGCGGCAATTCATAGCTGTCCCCTCAGCAAAAGGGTTACATTTCACTTTCCAAAGCAGAAAAACACACCTTGGTCCTGTTGCCTGTTAATTTCTAGGAATGAAACGGCAATTTGCAGTTTTTTTTTATTTCATTATGCATATTCTGGCTAAACACTTTATTGTATGGGGTAAGAATACAAAATTAGAAAAGGAAGAAGGCAAAACAAACGCAAACCCAGAACACATTTAGCAAATTGCCAAACAAGAAACCTGAATGCTGCTGACTTAATGCACCTGAAAATCGTATTCACACTCAATTTGGCGGCAATTCATAGCTGTTCCCTTGGCTAAAGGGTTACATTTCATTTTCCAAAGCACAAAAACTCACCTTGGTCCTGTTGCATGTTAATTTCTAAAAATGAAACCCCAATTTGCTGTTTTCTTTATTTCATTATGGATCCTATGGCTAACCTTTTTCTTGTATGGTGTAAGAATACAAAATGAGAAAATGAAGAAGGCAAAACAAATGCAAACCAAGAACACATTTAGCAAATTACCAATCGGGAAACCTGAATGTTGCTGACTGAATACACCTGAAAATCCCATTCACACACAATTTGGAGGCAACTGGTAGCTGTCCCATCGGCAAAAGGGTTACATTTCATTTTCCAAAGCACAAAAACACACCTTGGTCCTGTTGCCTGCTAATTTCAAAGAATGAAACGGCAATTTGCAGTTGTGTTTATTTCATTATGGATATTCTGGCTAAACTTTTTATTGTATGGGGTAAGAATACAAAATTAGAAAAGGAAGAAGGCAAAACAACAGCAAACCCAGAACACATTTAGCAAATTGCCAAACAAGAAACCTGAATGCTGCTGACTGAATACACATGAAAATCCCATTCACACTCAATTTGGCGGCAATTCGTAGCTGTGCCCTCGGCAAAAGTGAAAGATTTCATTTTCCAAAACACAAAAACTAACCTTGGTCCAGTTGCCTGTTAATTTCTAAGCATGGAACGCCCATTTGCTGTTTTTTTTTTTTTATTTCATTAAGGATACTCTGGCTAAACTTTTATGGAATGGTATAAGAATACAAAATTAGAAAAGGAAGAAGGCAAAACAACCGCAAACCCAGAACACATTTAGCAAATTGCCAAACAACAATCCTGAGTGTTGCTGACTCAATACACCTGAAAATCCCATTCAAACTCAATTTGGCGGCAATTCATAGCTGTTCCCTTTGCAAAAGTGTTACATTTCATTTTCCAAAACACAAAAACTCACCTTGGTCCTGTTGCATGTTAATTTCTAAAAATGAAACACCAATTTTCTGTTTTCTTTATTTCATTATGGATACTCTGGCTAATCTTTTTATTGTATGGTGTAAGAATACAAAATTAGAAAAGGAAGAAGGCAAAACAAATGGAATGCCCAAACACATTTAAGAAATTGCCAATCAAGAAACCTGAATGCTGCTGACTGAATACACATGAAAATCCCATTCACACTCAATTTGGAGGCAACTCGAAGCTGTCCCCTCAGCAAAAGGGTTACATTTCATTTTCCAAAGCACAAAATCACACCTTGGTCCTGTTGCTTGCTAATTTCTAAGAATGAAACGGCAATTTGCAGGTTTTTTTTATTTCATTATGGATATTCTGGCTAAACTTTTTATTGTATGGGGTAAGAATACAAAATTAGAAAAGGAAGAAGGCAAAAGAAACGAAAAGCCAGAACACATTTAGCAAATTGCCAAACAAGAAACCTGAATGCTGCTGACTGAATACAGCTGAAAATCGCATTCACACTCAATTTGGCGGTAATTCGTAGCTGTACCCTTGGCAAAAGGGTTACATTTCATTTTCCAAAACACAAAAACTCACCTTGGTACTGTTGCATGTTAATTTCTAGAAATGCAACACCAATTTGCTGTTTTCTTTATTTCATTATGGATACTCTGGCTAACCTTTTTATTGTATGGGGTAAGAATACAAAATTAGAAAAGGAAGAAGGCAAAACAAATGCAAACCAAGAACACGTTTAGCAAATTGGCAACTAAGAAACCTGAATGCTGCTGACTGAATACACCTGAAAATCCCATTCACACTCAATTTGGCGGCAATTCTTAGCTGTCCCCTCGGCAAAAGTGTTACATTTCATTTTCTAAAACACGAAAACTCACCTTAGTCGTGTTGCCTGTAGATTTCTTAGCATGAAACGCCAATTTGCACTGTATTTTTATTTCATTTTGACCACTCTGTCTAAAGGCTTTTTTAGATGGTGTCAGGATAGAAAATTTGGAAAGAAAGAAGGCAAAACAAACGCAAACCCAGACGACATTTAAGAAATTGCCAATCAAGAAACCTGAATGCTGCTGACTGAATACACCTGAAAATCCCATTCACACTCAATTTGGAGGCAACTCGTAGCTGTCCCCTCGGCAAAAGTGTTACATATCATTTTCCAAAGCACAAAAACACACCTTGGTCCTGTTGCCTGCTAATTTCAAGGAATGAAATGGCAATTTGCAGTTTTTTTTTTCTATTTCATTAAGGACATTCTGGCTAAACTTTTTATTGTATGGGGTAAGAATACACAATTAGAAAAGGAAGAAGGCAAAACAACCGCAAACCCAGAACACATTGAGCAAATTGCCAAACAAGAAACCTGAATGCTGCTGACTGAATACACCTGAAAATCCCATTCACACTCAATTTGGCGGCAATTCGTAGCTGTTCCCTTGGCAAAAGGGTTACATTTCATTTTCCAAAACACAAAAGCTCATCTTGTTCCTGTTACATGTTAATTTCTAAAAATGAAACACCAATTTGCTGATTTCTTTATTTCATTATGGATACTCTGGGTAAACATTTTCTTGTATGGTGTTAGAATACAAAATGAGTGAAGGAAGAAGGCAAAACAAATGCAAACCAAGAACACATTTAGCAAATTACCAATCGGGAAACCTGAATGTTGCTGACTGAATACACCTGAAAATCCCATTCAAACTCAATTTGGAGGCAACTCGTAGCTGTCCCCTTGGCAAAAGGGTTACATTTCATTTTCCAAAGCACAAAAACACACCTTGGTCCTGTTGCCTGCTAATTTCTAAGAATGAAACGGCAATTTGTAGTTTTTTTTTTATTTCATTATGGATATTCTGGCTAAACTTTTATTGTATGGGGTAAGAATACAAAATTAGAAAAGGAAGAAGGCAAAACAAATGGAATGCTCAAACACATTTAAGACATTGCAAATCAAGAAACCTGTATGCTGCTGAATGAATACACCTGAAAATCCCATTCACACTCAATTTGGAGGCAACTCGTAGCTGTCCCCTCAGCAAAAGGGTTACATTTCATTTTCCAAAGCACAAAAATACACCTTGGTCCTGTTGACTACTAATTTCTAAGAAGGAAACGGCAATTTGCAGTTTTTTATTTCATTATGGATATCCTGGCTAAACTTTTTATTGTATGGGGTACGAATACAAAATATGAAAAGGGAGAAGGCAAAACAAACACAAACCCAGAACACATTTAGCAAATTGCCAAACAAGAAACCTGAATGCTGCTGAATGAATACACCTGAAAATCCCATTCACACACAATTTGGCAGCAATTCGTAGCTGTTCCCTTGGCAAAAGGGTTATATTTCATTTTCCAAAACACAAAACCTCACCTTGGTCCTGTTGCCTGTTAATTTCTATGCATGGAACGCCAATTTGCTGTTTTTATTTTTATTTCTTTATTGATACTCTGGCTAAACTTTTCATTGTATGGTGTAAGAATACAAAATTAGAAAAGAAGAAGGCAAATCAAATGCAAACCCAGAACACATTTAGCAAATTGCCAATCAAGAAACCTGAATGTTACTGACTGAATACACTTGAAAATCTCATTCACACTCAATTTGGAGGCAATTCGTAGCTGTGCCCTCGGCAAAAGGGTTACATTTCATTTTCCAAAACACAAAAACTCACCTTGGTCGGGTTGCCTGTTATTTTCTAAGCATGGAACGCCAATTTGCTGCTTTTTTTTTATTTCTTTAAGGATACTCTGGCTAAACTTTTATTTTATGGTGAAAGAATACTAAATTAGTAAAGGAAGAAGGCAAAACAAATGGAATGCACGAACACATTTAAGAAATTGCCAATCACGAACCTTGAATGCTGCTGACTGAATACACCTGAAAATCCCATTCACACTCAATTTGGCTCAATTCGTAGCTGTGCCCTCGGCAAAAGGGAAACATATCATTTTCCAAAACACGAAAACTCACCTTAGTCGTGATGCCTGTAGATTTCTTAGCATGAAATGCCAATTTGCACTGTATTTTTATTTCATTTTGACTGCTCACTCTAAAGGCTTTTTTTGGATGGTGTCAGGATAGTAAATTTGGAAAGAAAGCAGGCAAAACAAACGCAAACCCACACGACATTTAAGAAATTGCCAATCAAGAAACCTGAATGCTGCTGACTGAATACACATGAAAATCTCATTCACACTCAATGTGGAGGCAACTCATAGCTGTCCCCTCGGCAAAAGTGTTACATATCATTTTCCAAAGCACAAAAACACACCTTGGTCCTGTTGCCTGCTGATTTCAAAGAATGAAATGGCAATTTGCAGTTTTTTTTTATTTTCATATGGATATTCTGGCTAAACTTTTGTTGTATGGGGTAAGAATACAAAATTAGAAAAGGAAGAAGGCAAAACAACTGTAAACCCAGAACACATTTAGCAAATTGCCAAACAAGAAACCTGAATGCTGCTGACTGAATACACCTGAAAATCCCATTCACACTCAATTTGGCGGCAATTCCTAGCTGTTCCTTTGGCAAAAGGGTTACATTTCATTTTCCAAAACACAAAAACACACCTTGGTCCTGTTGCATGTTAATTTCTAAAATGAAACACCAATTTGCTGTTTTCTTTATTTCATTATGGATACTCTGGCTAAACATTTTCTTGTATGGTGTAAGAATACAAAATGAGTGTAGGAAGAAGGCAAAACAAATGCAAACCAAGAACACATTTAGCAAATTACCAATCGGGAAACCGGAATGTTGCTGACTGAATACACCTGAAAATCCCATTCACACTCAATTTGGAGGCAACTCGTAGCTGTCCCCTCGGCAAAAGGGTTACATTTCATTTTCCAAAACACAAAAACTCACCTTGGTCCTGTTGCATGTTAATTTCTAAAATGAAACACCAATTTGCTGTTTTCTTTATTTCATTATGGATACTCTGGCTAACCATTTTATTGTATGGTGTAAGAATATAAAATGAGAAAAGGAAGAAGGCAAAACAAATGCAAACCAAGAACACATTTAGCAAATTACCAATCGGGAAACCTGAATGTTGCTGATGAATACACCTGAAAATCCCATTCACACTCAATTTGCAGGCAATTTTTAGCTGTTCCCTTGGCAAAAGAATTACATTTCATTTTCCAAAACACAAAAACTCATCTTGGTCCTGTTGCATGTTAATTTCTAAAAATGAAACACCAAATTGCTGTTTTCTTTATTTCATTATGGATACTCTGGCTAACCTTTTTATTGTATGGTGTAAGAATATAAAATTAGAAAAGGAAGAAGGCAAAACAAATGCAAACCAAGAACACATTTAGCAAATTACCAATCGGGAAATCTGAATGTTGCTGACTGAATACACCTGAAAATCCCATTCATACTCAATTTGGAGGCAATTCCAAGCTGTCCCCTCGGCAAAATTGTTACATTTCATTTTCTAAAACACGAAATCTCACCTTAGTCGTGTTGTCTGTAGATTTCTTATCACGAAACGCCAATTTGCACTGTATTTTTATTTCATTTTGACCACTCTGTCTAAAGGCTTTTTTGGATGGTGTCAGGATAGAAAATTTGAAAAAAGAAGGCAAAACAAACGCAAACCCAGACGACATTTAAAATTGCCAATCAAGAAACCTGAATGCTGCTGACTGAATAAACCTGAATATCCCATTCACACTCAATTTGGAGTTTTTTTTATTTCATTATGGATGTTCTGGCTAAATTTTTATTGTATGGGGTAAGAATACAAAATTAGAAAAGGAAGAAGGCAAAACAAACGCAAACCCAGAACACATTTAGCAAATTGCCAAACAAGAAACCTGAATGCTGCGGACCTAATGCACCTGAAAATCGCATTCACACTCAATTTGGCGGCAATTCGTATCTGTTCCCTTGGCACAAGGGTTACATTTCATTTTCCAAAGCACAAAAACTCACCTTGGTCCTGTTGCTTGTTAATTTCTAAAAATGAAACACCAATTTGCTGTTTTCTTTATTTCATTATGGATACTCTGGCTATGCTTTTTATTGTATGGTGTTAGAATACAAAATGAGAAAAGGAAGAAGGCAAAACAAATGCAAACCAAGAACATATGTAGCAAATTACCAATCGGGAAACTTGAATGTTGCTGACTGAATACACCTGAAAATCCCATTCACACTCAATTTGGAGGCAACTCGTAGCTAATCCCTTGGCAATAGGATTACATTTCATTTTCCAAAACGCAAAAACTCACCTTGGTCCTGTTGCATGTTAATTTCTAAAAATGAAACACCAATTTGCTGTTTTCTTTATTTCATTATGGATACTCTGGGTAAACTTTTTCTTGTATGGTGTAAGAATACAAAATTAGAAAAGGAAGAAGGCAAAAGAAATGCAAACCAAGAACACATTTAGCAAATTACCAATCGGGAAACCTGAATGTTGCTGACTGAATACACCTGAAAATCCCATTCACACTCAATTTGCAGACAATTCCAAGCTGTCCCCTCGGCAAAAGTGTTACATTTCATTTTCTAAAACACGAAAACTCACCTTAGTCGTGTTGCCTGTAGATTTCTTAGCATGAAACGTCAATTTGCACTGTATTTTTATTGCATTTTGACCACTCTGTCTAAAGGCTTTTTTGGATGGTGTCAGGATATAAAATTTGGAAAAAAGAGGCAAAACAAACGCAAACCCAGACGACATTTAAGAAATTGAAAATCAAGAAACCTGAATGCTGCTGACTGAATACACCTGAAAATCCCATTCACACTCAATTTGGAGGCAACTCGTAGCTGTTCCCTCGGCAAAAGGGTTACATTTCATTTTCCAATGCACAAAAACACACCTTGGTCCTGTTGCCAGCTAATTTCTAAGAATGAAACGGCAATTTGCAGTTTTTTTTTTATTTCATTATGGATATTCTGGCTAAACTTTTTATTGTATGGGGTAAGAATACAAAATTAGAAAAGGAAGAAGGCAAAACAACCGCAAACCCAGAACAAATTCAGTAAATTGCCAAACAAGAAACCAGAATGCTGCTGACTGAATACACCTGAAAATCGCATTCACACTCAATTTGCAGGCAATTCGCAGCTGTTTCTTGGCAAAATGGTTTCATTTCATTTTCCAAAGCACAAAAACTCACCTTGGTCCTGTTGCGTGTTAATTTCTAAAAAACGAAACACCAATTTGCTGTTTTCTTTATTTCATTATGGATACTCTGGCTAAACTTTTTCTTGTATGGTGTAAGAATACAAAATGAGAAATGGAAGAAGGCAAAAAAATGCAAACCAAGAACACATTTAGCAAATTGCCAATCATTAAACCTGAATGCTGCTGACTGAATACACCTGAAAATCCCATTCCCACTCAATTTGGAGGCAACTCGCAGCTGTCCCCTCAGCAAAAGGGTTACATTTCATTTTCAAAACACAAAAACTCACCTTGGTCTTGTTGAATGTTCATTTCCAAAAATGAAGCACCAATTTGCTGTTTTATTTATTTCATTATGGATACTCTGGCTAAACTTTTTCTTGTATGGTGTAAGAATACAAAATTAGAAAAGACGAAGGCAAAACAAATGCAAACCCAGAACACATTTAGCAAATTACCAATCGGGAAACCTGAATGTTGCTGACTGAATGCACCTGAAAATCCCATTCACACTCAATTTGGAGGCAACTCGTATCTGTCCCCTCGGCAAAAGGGAAAGATTTCATTTTCCAAAGCACAAAAACACACCTTGGTCCTGTTGCCTGCTAATTTCTAAGAATGAAACGGAAATTTGCAGTTTTTTTTTATTTCATTATGGATATTCTGGCTAAACTTTTTATTGTATGGGGTAAGAATACAAAATTAGAAAAGGAAGAAGGCAAAACAACCGCAAACCCAGAACACCTTTACCAAATTGCCAAATAAGAAACCTGAATGCTGCTGACTGAATACACCTGAAAATCCCATTCACGCTCAAATTGGCAGCAATTCGTATCTGTTCCTTGGCAAAAGGGTTACATTTCATTTTCCAAAACACAAAAACTCACCTTGGTCCTGTTGCATGTCAATTTCTAAAAATGAAACAACAATTTGCTGTTTTCTTTATTTCATTATGGTTACTCTGGCTAAACTTTTTATTGTATGGTGTAAGAATACAAAATTAGAAAAGGAAGAAGGCAAAACAAATGCAAAGCAAGAACACATTTAGCAAATTACCAATCAGGAAACGTGAATGTTGCTGACTGAATACACCTAACAATCCGATTCACACTCAATTTGGAGGCAATTCGTAGCTGTGCCCTCGGCAAAAGGGAAAGATTTCATTTTCCAAAACAGTAAATCTCACCTTGGTCCAGTTGCCGGTTAATTTCTAAGCATGGAACGCCTATTTGCTGTTTTTTTTTTTTATTTCATTAAGGATACTCTGGCTAAACTTTTATTGTATGGGGTAAGAATACAAAATTAGAAAAGGAAGAAGGCAAAACAATTGGAATGCCAAACACATTTAAGAAATTGCCAATCAAGAAACCTGAATGCTGCTGACTGAATACACCTGAAAATCCCATTCACACTCAATTTGGAGGCAACTCGTAGCTGTCCCCTCGGCAAAAGTGTTACATTTCATATGCCAAAGCACAAAATCACACCTTGGTCCTGTTGCCTGCTAATTTTAATAATGAAAGGGTAATTTGCAGGTTTTTTTTATTTCATTAAGGACACTGGCTAAACTTTTATTGTATGGTGTAAGAATACAAAATTAGAAAATTAAGAAGGCAAAACAACCGCAAACCCAGAATACATTTAGCAAATTGCCAAACAAGAAACCCGAATGCTGCTGACTGAATACACCTGAAAATCCCATTCACACTCAATTGGCAGCAATTCGTAGCTGATCCCTTGGCAAAAAGGTTACATTTCATTTTCCAAAACAGAAAAACTCACCTTGGTCCTGTTGCATGTTAATTTGTAAAAATGAAACACCAATTTGCTGTTTTCTTTATTTCATTATGGTTACTTTGGCTAAACTTTTTATTGTATGGTGTAAGAATACAAAATTAGAAAAGGAAGAAGGCAAAACAAATGCAAACCAAGAACACATTAGCAAATTGCCAATCAGGAAACCTGAATGCTGCTGACTGAATACACCTGAAAATCCCATTCACACTCAATTTGGAGGCAATTCGTAGCTGTCCCCTCGGCAAAAGGGTTACATATCATTTTCCAAAGCACAAAAACAAACTTAGGTCCTGTTGCCTGCTAATTTCTTTTTTTTTTTTTGAAACGGCAATTTGAAGTTTTTTTTATTTCATTATGGATATTCTGGCTAAATTTTTTATTGTATGTGGTAAGAATACAAAATTAGAAAAGGAAGAAGGCAAAACAACCGCAAACCCAGAAAACATTTAGCATATTGCCAAACAATAAATTTGAATGCTGCTGACTGAACGCACCTAAAATTGCAATCACACTCAATTTGGCGGCAATTCGTAGCTGTGCCCTCGGCAAAAGGGAAAGATTTCATTTTACAAAACACAAAAACTCACCTTGGTCCTGTTGCATGTTAATTTCTAAGAATGAAACACCAATTTGCTGTTTTCTTTATTTCATTATGGATACTCTGGCTAAAATTTTTCTTGTATGGTGTAAAAATACAAAATTAGAAAAGGACGAATGCAAAACAAATGCAAACCAAGAACACATTTAGCAAATTACCAATCAGGAAACCTGAATGTTGCTGACTGAATACACCTGAAAATCCCATTCACACTCAATTTGGAGGCAATTCGTAGCTGTGCCCTCGGCAAAGGGAAAGATTTCATTTTCCAAAACACTAAAACTCACCCGGTCCAGTTGCCTGTTAATTTCTAAGCATGGCACTCCCATTTGCTGGTTTTCTTTTTTTTATTTCATTAAGGACACTCTGGCTAAACCTTTATTGTATGGTGTAAGAATACAAAATTAGAAAAGGAAGAAGGCAAAACAATTGGAATGCCCAAACACATTTAAGAAATTGCCAAAGAAGAAACCTGAATGCTGCTGACTGAATACACCTGAAAATCCCATTCACACTCAATTTGGAGGCAACTCGTAGCTGTCCCCTCGGCAAAAGGGTTACATTTCATTTTCCAAAGCACAAAAACACACCTTGGTCCTGTTGCCTGCTAATTTCTAAGAATGAAACGGCAATTTGTAGTTTTTTTTTATTTCATTATGGATATTCTGGCTAAACTTTTATTGTATGGGGTAAGAATACAAAATTAGAAAAGGAAGAAGGCAAAACAAATGCAGACCCAGAACACATTTAGCAAATTGCCAAACAAGAAACCTGAATGCTGCTGACTGAACGCACCTGAAAATTGCATTCACACTCAATTTGGCGGCAATTCGTAGCTGTGCCCTCGGTAAAAGGGAAAGATTTCATTTTCCAAAACAGAAAAACTCACCTTGGTCCTGTTGCATGTTAATTTCTAAAAATGAAACACCAATTTGTTGTTTTCTTTATTTCATTAAGGATATTCTGGCTAAACTTTTATTGTATGGTGTAAGAATACAAAATTAGAAAAGGGAGAAGGCAAAACAACCGCAAACCCAGAACACATTTAGCAAATTGCCAATCAGGAAACCTGAATGTTGCTGACTGAATACACCTGAAAATCCCATTCACACTCAATTTGGAGGCAATTCGTAGCTGTGCCCTCGGCAAAAGGGAAAGATTTCATTTTCCAAAACACTAAAACTCACCTTGGTCCAGTTGCCAGTTAAATTCTAAGCATGGAATGCCCATTTGGTGTTTTTTTTTTTATTACATTAAGGACACTCTGGCTAAACTTTTATTGTATGGTATAAGAATACAAAATTAGAAAAGTAAGAAGGCAAAACAACCGCAAAGCCAGAATACATTTAGCAAATGGCCAAAGAAGAAACCCGAATGCTGCTGACTGAATACACCTGAAAATGGCATTCACACTCAATTGGCAGCAATTCGTAGCTGTTCCCTTGGAAAAAGGGTTAAATTTCATTTTCCAAAACACAAAAACTCACCTTGGTCCTGTTGCATGTTAATTTCTAAAAATGAAACACCAATTTGCTGTTTTCCTTATTTCATTATGGTTACTCTGGCTAAACTTTTTATTGTATGGGGTAAGAATACAAAATTAGAAAAGGAAGAAGGCAAAACAAATGCAAACCAGGAACACATTAGCAAATTGCCAATCAGGAAACCTGAATGTTGCTGACTGAATACACCTGATAATCCCATTCACACTCAATTTGGCGGCAATTCGTAGCTGTTCCCTTGGCAAAAGGGTTACATTTCATTTTCCAAAACACAAAAACTCACCTTGGTCCTGTTGCATGTTAATTTCTAAAATGAAACACCAATTTGCTGTTTTCTTTATTTCATTATGGATACTCTGGCTAACCATTTTATTGTATGGTGTAAGAATATAAAATGAGAAAAGGAAGAAGGCAAAACAAATGCAAACCAAGAACACATTTAGCAAATTACCAATCGGGAAACCTGAATGTTGCTGATGAATACACCTGAAAATCCCATTCACACTCAATTTGCAGGCAATTTTTAGCTGTTCCCTTGGCAAAAGAATTACATTTCATTTTCCAAAACACAAAAACTCATCTTGGTCCTGTTGCATGTTAATTTCTAAAAATGAAACACCAAATTGCTGTTTTCTTTATTTCATTATGGATACTCTGGCTAACCTTTTTATTGTATGGTGTAAGAATATAAAATTAGAAAAGGAAGAAGGCAAAACAAATGCAAACCAAGAACACATTTAGCAAATTACCAATCGGGAAATCTGAATGTTGCTGACTGAATACACCTGAAAATCCCATTCATACTCAATTTGGAGGCAATTCCAAGCTGTCCCCTCGGCAAAATTGTTACATTTCATTTTCTAAAACACGAAATCTCACCTTAGTCGTGTTGTCTGTAGATTTCTTATCACGAAACGCCAATTTGCACTGTATTTTTATTTCATTTTGACCACTCTGTCTAAAGGCTTTTTTGGATGGTGTCAGGATAGAAAATTTGAAAAAAGAAGGCAAAACAAACGCAAACCCAGACGACATTTAAAATTGCCAATCAAGAAACCTGAATGCTGCTGACTGAATAAACCTGAATATCCCATTCACACTCAATTTGGAGTTTTTTTTATTTCATTATGGATGTTCTGGCTAAATTTTTATTGTATGGGGTAAGAATACAAAATTAGAAAAGGAAGAAGGCAAAACAAACGCAAACCCAGAACACATTTAGCAAATTGCCAAACAAGAAACCTGAATGCTGCGGACCTAATGCACCTGAAAATCGCATTCACACTCAATTTGGCGGCAATTCGTATCTGTTCCCTTGGCACAAGGGTTACATTTCATTTTCCAAAGCACAAAAACTCACCTTGGTCCTGTTGCTTGTTAATTTCTAAAAATGAAACACCAATTTGCTGTTTTCTTTATTTCATTATGGATACTCTGGCTATGCTTTTTATTGTATGGTGTTAGAATACAAAATGAGAAAAGGAAGAAGGCAAAACAAATGCAAACCAAGAACATATGTAGCAAATTACCAATCGGGAAACTTGAATGTTGCTGACTGAATACACCTGAAAATCCCATTCACACTCAATTTGGAGGCAACTCGTAGCTAATCCCTTGGCAATAGGATTACATTTCATTTTCCAAAACGCAAAAACTCACCTTGGTCCTGTTGCATGTTAATTTCTAAAAATGAAACACCAATTTGCTGTTTTCTTTATTTCATTATGGATACTCTGGGTAAACTTTTTCTTGTATGGTGTAAGAATACAAAATTAGAAAAGGAAGAAGGCAAAAGAAATGCAAACCAAGAACACATTTAGCAAATTACCAATCGGGAAACCTGAATGTTGCTGACTGAATACACCTGAAAATCCCATTCACACTCAATTTGCAGACAATTCCAAGCTGTCCCCTCGGCAAAAGTGTTACATTTCATTTTCTAAAACACGAAAACTCACCTTAGTCGTGTTGCCTGTAGATTTCTTAGCATGAAACGTCAATTTGCACTGTATTTTTATTGCATTTTGACCACTCTGTCTAAAGGCTTTTTTGGATGGTGTCAGGATATAAAATTTGGAAAAAAGAGGCAAAACAAACGCAAACCCAGACGACATTTAAGAAATTGAAAATCAAGAAACCTGAATGCTGCTGACTGAATACACCTGAAAATCCCATTCACACTCAATTTGGAGGCAACTCGTAGCTGTTCCCTCGGCAAAAGGGTTACATTTCATTTTCCAATGCACAAAAACACACCTTGGTCCTGTTGCCAGCTAATTTCTAAGAATGAAACGGCAATTTGCAGTTTTTTTTTTATTTCATTATGGATATTCTGGCTAAACTTTTTATTGTATGGGGTAAGAATACAAAATTAGAAAAGGAAGAAGGCAAAACAACCGCAAACCCAGAACAAATTCAGTAAATTGCCAAACAAGAAACCAGAATGCTGCTGACTGAATACACCTGAAAATCGCATTCACACTCAATTTGCAGGCAATTCGCAGCTGTTTCTTGGCAAAATGGTTTCATTTCATTTTCCAAAGCACAAAAACTCACCTTGGTCCTGTTGCGTGTTAATTTCTAAAAAACGAAACACCAATTTGCTGTTTTCTTTATTTCATTATGGATACTCTGGCTAAACTTTTTCTTGTATGGTGTAAGAATACAAAATGAGAAATGGAAGAAGGCAAAAAAATGCAAACCAAGAACACATTTAGCAAATTGCCAATCATTAAACCTGAATGCTGCTGACTGAATACACCTGAAAATCCCATTCCCACTCAATTTGGAGGCAACTCGCAGCTGTCCCCTCAGCAAAAGGGTTACATTTCATTTTCAAAACACAAAAACTCACCTTGGTCTTGTTGAATGTTCATTTCCAAAAATGAAGCACCAATTTGCTGTTTTATTTATTTCATTATGGATACTCTGGCTAAACTTTTTCTTGTATGGTGTAAGAATACAAAATTAGAAAAGACGAAGGCAAAACAAATGCAAACCCAGAACACATTTAGCAAATTACCAATCGGGAAACCTGAATGTTGCTGACTGAATGCACCTGAAAATCCCATTCACACTCAATTTGGAGGCAACTCGTATCTGTCCCCTCGGCAAAAGGGAAAGATTTCATTTTCCAAAGCACAAAAACACACCTTGGTCCTGTTGCCTGCTAATTTCTAAGAATGAAACGGAAATTTGCAGTTTTTTTTTATTTCATTATGGATATTCTGGCTAAACTTTTTATTGTATGGGGTAAGAATACAAAATTAGAAAAGGAAGAAGGCAAAACAACCGCAAACCCAGAACACCTTTACCAAATTGCCAAATAAGAAACCTGAATGCTGCTGACTGAATACACCTGAAAATCCCATTCACGCTCAAATTGGCAGCAATTCGTATCTGTTCCTTGGCAAAAGGGTTACATTTCATTTTCCAAAACACAAAAACTCACCTTGGTCCTGTTGCATGTCAATTTCTAAAAATGAAACAACAATTTGCTGTTTTCTTTATTTCATTATGGTTACTCTGGCTAAACTTTTTATTGTATGGTGTAAGAATACAAAATTAGAAAAGGAAGAAGGCAAAACAAATGCAAAGCAAGAACACATTTAGCAAATTACCAATCAGGAAACGTGAATGTTGCTGACTGAATACACCTAACAATCCGATTCACACTCAATTTGGAGGCAATTCGTAGCTGTGCCCTCGGCAAAAGGGAAAGATTTCATTTTCCAAAACAGTAAATCTCACCTTGGTCCAGTTGCCGGTTAATTTCTAAGCATGGAACGCCTATTTGCTGTTTTTTTTTTTTATTTCATTAAGGATACTCTGGCTAAACTTTTATTGTATGGGGTAAGAATACAAAATTAGAAAAGGAAGAAGGCAAAACAATTGGAATGCCAAACACATTTAAGAAATTGCCAATCAAGAAACCTGAATGCTGCTGACTGAATACACCTGAAAATCCCATTCACACTCAATTTGGAGGCAACTCGTAGCTGTCCCCTCGGCAAAAGTGTTACATTTCATATGCCAAAGCACAAAATCACACCTTGGTCCTGTTGCCTGCTAATTTTAATAATGAAAGGGTAATTTGCAGGTTTTTTTTATTTCATTAAGGACACTGGCTAAACTTTTATTGTATGGTGTAAGAATACAAAATTAGAAAATTAAGAAGGCAAAACAACCGCAAACCCAGAATACATTTAGCAAATTGCCAAACAAGAAACCCGAATGCTGCTGACTGAATACACCTGAAAATCCCATTCACACTCAATTGGCAGCAATTCGTAGCTGATCCCTTGGCAAAAAGGTTACATTTCATTTTCCAAAACAGAAAAACTCACCTTGGTCCTGTTGCATGTTAATTTGTAAAAATGAAACACCAATTTGCTGTTTTCTTTATTTCATTATGGTTACTTTGGCTAAACTTTTTATTGTATGGTGTAAGAATACAAAATTAGAAAAGGAAGAAGGCAAAACAAATGCAAACCAAGAACACATTAGCAAATTGCCAATCAGGAAACCTGAATGCTGCTGACTGAATACACCTGAAAATCCCATTCACACTCAATTTGGAGGCAATTCGTAGCTGTCCCCTCGGCAAAAGGGTTACATATCATTTTCCAAAGCACAAAAACAAACTTAGGTCCTGTTGCCTGCTAATTTCTTTTTTTTTTTTTGAAACGGCAATTTGAAGTTTTTTTTATTTCATTATGGATATTCTGGCTAAATTTTTTATTGTATGTGGTAAGAATACAAAATTAGAAAAGGAAGAAGGCAAAACAACCGCAAACCCAGAAAACATTTAGCATATTGCCAAACAATAAATTTGAATGCTGCTGACTGAACGCACCTAAAATTGCAATCACACTCAATTTGGCGGCAATTCGTAGCTGTGCCCTCGGCAAAAGGGAAAGATTTCATTTTACAAAACACAAAAACTCACCTTGGTCCTGTTGCATGTTAATTTCTAAGAATGAAACACCAATTTGCTGTTTTCTTTATTTCATTATGGATACTCTGGCTAAAATTTTTCTTGTATGGTGTAAAAATACAAAATTAGAAAAGGACGAATGCAAAACAAATGCAAACCAAGAACACATTTAGCAAATTACCAATCAGGAAACCTGAATGTTGCTGACTGAATACACCTGAAAATCCCATTCACACTCAATTTGGAGGCAATTCGTAGCTGTGCCCTCGGCAAAGGGAAAGATTTCATTTTCCAAAACACTAAAACTCACCCGGTCCAGTTGCCTGTTAATTTCTAAGCATGGCACTCCCATTTGCTGGTTTTCTTTTTTTTATTTCATTAAGGACACTCTGGCTAAACCTTTATTGTATGGTGTAAGAATACAAAATTAGAAAAGGAAGAAGGCAAAACAATTGGAATGCCCAAACACATTTAAGAAATTGCCAAAGAAGAAACCTGAATGCTGCTGACTGAATACACCTGAAAATCCCATTCACACTCAATTTGGAGGCAACTCGTAGCTGTCCCCTCGGCAAAAGGGTTACATTTCATTTTCCAAAGCACAAAAACACACCTTGGTCCTGTTGCCTGCTAATTTCTAAGAATGAAACGGCAATTTGTAGTTTTTTTTTATTTCATTATGGATATTCTGGCTAAACTTTTATTGTATGGGGTAAGAATACAAAATTAGAAAAGGAAGAAGGCAAAACAAATGCAGACCCAGAACACATTTAGCAAATTGCCAAACAAGAAACCTGAATGCTGCTGACTGAACGCACCTGAAAATTGCATTCACACTCAATTTGGCGGCAATTCGTAGCTGTGCCCTCGGTAAAAGGGAAAGATTTCATTTTCCAAAACAGAAAAACTCACCTTGGTCCTGTTGCATGTTAATTTCTAAAAATGAAACACCAATTTGTTGTTTTCTTTATTTCATTAAGGATATTCTGGCTAAACTTTTATTGTATGGTGTAAGAATACAAAATTAGAAAAGGGAGAAGGCAAAACAACCGCAAACCCAGAACACATTTAGCAAATTGCCAATCAGGAAACCTGAATGTTGCTGACTGAATACACCTGAAAATCCCATTCACACTCAATTTGGAGGCAATTCGTAGCTGTGCCCTCGGCAAAAGGGAAAGATTTCATTTTCCAAAACACTAAAACTCACCTTGGTCCAGTTGCCAGTTAAATTCTAAGCATGGAATGCCCATTTGGTGTTTTTTTTTTTTATTACATTAAGGACACTCTGGCTAAACTTTTATTGTATGGTATAAGAATACAAAATTAGAAAAGTAAGAAGGCAAAACAACCGCAAAGCCAGAATACATTTAGCAAATGGCCAAAGAAGAAACCCGAATGCTGCTGACTGAATACACCTGAAAATGGCATTCACACTCAATTGGCAGCAATTCGTAGCTGTTCCCTTGGAAAAAGGGTTAAATTTCATTTTCCAAAACACAAAAACTCACCTTGGTCCTGTTGCATGTTAATTTCTAAAAATGAAACACCAATTTGCTGTTTTCCTTATTTCATTATGGTTACTCTGGCTAAACTTTTTATTGTATGGGGTAAGAATACAAAATTAGAAAAGGAAGAAGGCAAAATAAATGCAAACCAGGAACACATTAGCAAATTGCCAATCAGGAAACCTGAATGTTGCTGACTGAATACACCTGATAATCCCATTCACACTCAATTTGGAGGCAATTCGTAGCTGTGCCCTCAGCAAAAGGGAAAGATTTCATTTTCCAAAACACAAAAACTCACCTTGGTCCTGTTGCATGTTAATTTCCAAAAATGAAACACCAATTTGCTGTTTTCTTTATTTCATTATGGATACTCTGGCTAAACTTTTTATTGTTTGGTGTAAGAATACAAAATGAGAAAAGAAAGAAGGCAAAACAAATGCAAACCAAGAACACCTTTAGCAAATTGTCAATCAGGAAATCTGAATGTTGCTGACTGAATACACCTGAAAATCCCATTCACACTCAATTTGGAGGCAATTCGTAGCTGTGCCCTCGGCAAAAGGGAAAGATTTCATTTTCCAAAACAGTAATTCTCACCTTGGTACAGTTGCCGGTTAATTTCTAAGCATGGAACGCCCATTTGCTGTTTTTTTTTTTTTTATTTCATTAAGGATACTCTGGCTAAACTTTTATTGTATGGTGTAAGAATACAAAATTAGAAAAGGAAGAAGGCAAAACAATTGGAATGCCCAAACAAATTTAAGAAATTGCCAATCAAGAAACCTGAATGCTGCTGACTGAATACACCTGAAAATCCCATTCACACTCAATTTGGAGGCAACTCATAGCTGTCCCCTTGGCAAAAGGGTTACATTTCATATTCCAAAGCACAAAATCACACCTTGGTCCTGTTGCATGTCAATTTCTAAAAATGAAACACCAATTTGCTGTTTTCTTTATTTCATTATGGATATTCTGGCTAGACTTTTTATTGTATGGGGTAAGAATACAAAATTAGAAAAGGAAGAAGGCAAAACAACCGCAAACCCAGAACACATTTAGCAAATTGCCAAACAAGAAACCTGAATGATGCTGACTGAATACAAGTGAAAATCCCATTCACACTCAATTTGGCGGCAATTCGTAGCTGTTCCCTTGGCAAAAGGGTTACATTTCATTTTCCAAAACACAAAATCAGACCTTGGTCCTGTTGCCTGCTAATTTCTAAGAATGAAACGGCAATTTGCAATTTTTTCTATTTCATTATGGATATGCTGGCTAAACGTTTTATTGTATGGGGTAAGAATACAAAATTAGAATAGGAAGAAGGCAAAACAAATGCAAACCAAGACCACATTTAGCAAATTGCCAAACAAGAAACCTGAATGCTGCTGACTGAATACACCTGAAAATCCCATTCATACTCAATTTGGAGGCAATTCATAGCTGTCCTCTCGGCAAAAGGGTTGCATAACTTTTTCCAAAGCACAAAAACACACCTTGGTCCTGTTGCCTGCTAATTTCTAAGAATGAAACGGCAATTTGCAGTTTTTTTTATTTTATTATGGATATTCTGGATAAGCTTTTTTTTGTATGGGGTAAGAATACAAAATTAGAAAAGGAAGAAGGGAAAGCAACCGCAAAACCAGAACACATTTAGCAAATTGCCAAACAAGAAACCTGAATGCTGCTGACTGAATACACGTGAAAATCCCATTCCCACTCAATTTGGAGGCAACTCGCAGCTCTCCCCTCGGCAAAAGGGTTACATTTCATTTTCCAAAACACAAAAACACACCTTGGTCCTGTTGCATGTTCATTTCCAAAAATGAAGCACCAATTTGCTGTTTTCTTTATTTCATTATGGATACTCTGGCTAAACTTTTTCTTGTATGGTGTAAGAATACAAAATTAGAAAAGAAGAAGGCAAAACAAATGCAAACCAAGAACACATTTAGCAAATTACCAATCGGGAAACCTGAATGTTGCTGACTGAATACACCTGAAAATCCCATTCACACTCAATTTGGAGGCAACTCGTAGCTGTCCCCTCGGCAAAAGGGTTGCATTTCATTTTCCAAAGCACAAAAACACACCTTGGTCCGGTTTTCTGCTAATTTCTAAGAATGAAACGGCAATTTGCAGTTTTTTTTATTTCATTATGGATATTCTGGCTAAACTTTTTATTGTATGGGGTAAGAATACAAAATCAGAAAAGGAAGAAGGCAAAAAAACACAAACCCAGAACACATTTAGCAAATTGCCAAACAAGAAACCTGAATGCTTCTGACTGAACACACCTGAAAATCCCATTCACACTCAAATTTGCAGCAATTCGTATCTGTTCCCTTGGCAAAAGGGTTACATTTCATTTTCCAAAACACAAAAACTCACCTTGGTCCAGTTGCATGTCAATTTCTAAAAATGAAACACCAATTTGCTGTTTTCTTTATTTCATTATGGTTACTCTGGCTAAACTATTTATTGTATGGTGTAAGAATACAAAATTAGAAAAGGAAGAAGGCAAAATAAATGCAAACCAAGAACACATTTAGCAAATTACCAATCAAGAAACGTGAATGTTGTTGACTGAATACACCTAACAATCCCATTCACACTCAATTTGGAGGCAATTCGTAGCTGTGCCCTCGGCAAAAGGGAAAGATTTCATTTTCCAAAACAGTAAATCTCAGCTTGGTCCAGTTGCCGGTTAATTTCTAAGCATGGAACGCCCATTTGCTGTTTTTTTTTTTTTATTTGATTAAGGATACTCTGGCTAAACTTTTATTGTATGGGGTAAGAATACAAAATTAGAAAAGGAAGAAGGCAAAACAATTGGAATGCCCAAACACATTTAAGAAATTGCCAATCAAGAAACCTGAATGCTGCTGACTGAATACACCTGAAAATCCCATTCACACTCAATTTGGAGGCAACTCGTAGCTGTCCCCTCGGCAAAAGGGTTAGATTTCATATTCCAAAGCACAAAATCACACCTTGGTCCTGTTGCCTGCTAATTTCTAAGAATGAAACGGCAATTTGCAGGTTTTTCTTTTCATTAAGGACACTCTGGCTAAACTTTTATTGTATGGTGTAAGAATACAAAATTAGAAAAGGAAGAAGGCAAAACAAATGCAAACCAAGAACACATTTAGCAAATTGCCAATCAGGAAACCTGAATGTTGCTGACTGAATACACCTGAAAATCCCATTCACACTCAATTTGGAGGCAATTCGTAGCTGTCCCCTCGGCAAAAGGGAAAGATTTCATTTTCCAAAACACAAAAACTCACCTTGGTCCTGTTGCTGGTTAATTTCTAAGCATGGAACGCCCACTAGCTGTTTTTTTTTTTTATTTCATTAACGACACTGGCTAAACTTTTATTGTATGGTGTAAGAATACAAAATTAGAAAAGGAAGAAGGCAAAACAAATGCAAACCAAGAACACATTTAGCAAATTACCAATGAAGAAACCTGAATGCTGCTGACTGAATACACCTGAAAATCCCATTCATACTCAATTTGGAGGCAATTCATAGCTGTCCTCTCGGCAAAAGGGTTGCATATCTTTTTCCAAAGCACAAAAACGCACCTTGGTCCTGTTGCCTGCTAATTTCTAAAAATGAAACGGCAATTTGCAGGTTTTTGTATTTCATTAAGGACACTCTGGCTAAACTTTTATTGTATGGTGTAAGAATACAAAATTAGAAAATTAAGAAGGCAAAACAACCGCAAACCCAGAATACATTTAGCAAATTGCCAAACAAGAAACCTGAATGCTGCTGACTGAACGCACCTAAAAATTGCAATCACACTCAATTTGGCGGCAATTCGTATCTGTTCCCTTGGCAAAAGGGAAAGATTTCATTTTCCAAAACACTAAAACTCACCTTGGTCCTGTTGCATGTTAATTTCTAAAATGAAACACCAATTTGCTGTTTTCTATATTTCATTATGGATACTCTGGCTAAAATTTTTCTTCTTTGGTGTAAGAATACAAAATTAGAAAAGGAAGAAGGCAAAACAAATGCAAACCAAGAACACATTTAGCAAATTACCAATCAGGAAACCTGAATGTTGCTGACTGAATACACCTGAAAATCCCATTCACACTCAATTTGGAGGCAATTCGTAGCTGTGCCCTCGGCAAAGGGAAAGATTTCATTTTCCAAAACACTAAAACTCACCCGGTCCAGTTGCCTGTTAATTTCTAAGCATGGCACGCCCATTTGCTGGTTTTCTTTTTTTTATTTCATTAAGGACACTCTGGCTAAACTTTTATTGTATGGTGTAAGAATACAAAATTAGAAAAGGAAGAAGGCAAAACAATTGCAATGCCCAAACACATTTAAGAAATTGCCAAAGAAGAAACCTGAATGCTGCTGACTGAATACACCTGAAAATCCCATCACACTCAATTTGGAGGCAACTCGTAGCTGTCCCCTCGGCAAAAGAGTTACATTTCATTTTCCAAAACAAAAAAACTCACCTTGGTCCTGTTGCATGTTAATCTCTAAAAATGAAACACGAATTTGCTATTTTCTTTATTTCATTATGGTTACTCTGGCTAACCATTTTATTGTATGGTGTAAGAATACAAAATTAGAAAAGGAAGAAGGCAAAACAAATGCAAACCAGGAACACATTAGCAAATTGCCAATCAGGAAACCTGAATGTTGCTGACTGAATACACCTGATAATCCCATTCACACTCAATTTGGAGGCAATTCGTAGCTGTGCCCTCAGCAAAAGGGAAAGATTTCATTTTCCAAAACACAAAAACTCACTTTGGTCCTGTTGCATGTTAATTTCCAAAAATGAAACACCAATTTGCTGTTATCTTTATTTCATTATGGATACTCTGGCTAAACTTTTTATTGTTTGGTGTAAGAATACAAAATGAGAAAAGGAAGAAGGCAAAACAAATGCAAACCAAGAACACATTTAGCAAATTACCAATCAGGAAACCTGAATGTTGCTGACTGAATACACCTGAAAATCCCATTCACACTCAATTTGCAGGCAATTCTTAGCAGTCCCCTAGGCAAAAGTGTTACATTTCATTTGCTAAATCACGAAAACTCACCTTAGTCGTGTTGCCTGTAGATTTCTTAGCATGAAACGCCAATTTGCACTGCATTTCTATTTCATTTTGATAACACTGTCTAAAGGCTTTTTTGGATGGTGTCAGAATAGAAAATTTGGAAAGAAAGAAGGCAAAACAAACGCAAACCCAGACAACATTTAAGAAATTGCCAATCAAGAAACCTGAATACTGCTGACTGAATACACCTGAAAATCCCATTCACACTCAATTTGGAGGCAACTCGTAGCTGTCCCCTCGGCAAAAGTGTTACATTTCATTTTCCAAAGCACAAAAACACACCTTGGTCCTGTTGCCTGCTAATTTCTAAGAATGAAACGGCAATTTGTAGTTTTTTTTAATTTCATTATGGATATTCTGGCTAAACTTTTATTGTATGGGGTAAGAATACAAAATTAGAAAAGGAAGAAGGCAAAAGAAATGCAGACCCAGAACACATTTAGCAAATTGCCAAACAAGAAACCTGAATGCTGCTGACTGAACGCACCTGAAAATTGCATTCACACTCAATTTGGCGGCAATTCGTAGCTGTGCCCTCGGTAAAAGGGAAAGAATTCATTTTCCAAAACAGAAAAACTCACCTTGGTTCTGTTGCATGTTAATTTCTAAAAATGAAACACCAATTTGTTGTTTTCTTTATTTCATTAAGGATACTCTGGTAAACTTTTATTGTATGGTGTAAGAATACAAAATTAGAAAAGGAAGAAGGCAAAACAACCGCAAACCCAGAACACATTTAGCAAATTGCCAATCAGTAAACCTGAATGTTGCTGACTGAATACACCTGAAAATCCCATTCACACTCAATTTGGAGGCAATTAGTAGCTGTGCCCTCGGCAAAAGGGAAAGATTTCATTTTCCAAAACACTAAAACTCAACTTGGTCCAGTTGCCTGTTAATTTCTAAGCATGGAATGCCCATTTGCTGTTTTTTTTTTTTTTATTACATTAAGGACACTCTGGCTAAACTTTTATTGTATGGTGTAAGAATACAAAATTAGAAAAGTAAGAAGGCAAAACAACCGCAAAGCCAGAATACATTTAGCAAATTGCCAAACAAGAAACCCGAATGCTGCTGACTGAATACACCTGAAAATCGCATTCACACTCAATTGGCAGCAATTCGTAGCTGTTCCCTTGGAAAAAGGGTTACATTTCATTTTCCAAAACACAAAAACTCACCTTGGTCCTGTTGCATGTTAATTTCTAAAAATGAAACACCAATTTGCTGTTTTCTTTATTTCATTATGGATACTCTGGCTAAACTTTTTCTTTAATTGTGTAAGAATAAAAAATTAGAAAAGGAAGAAGGCAAAACAAATGCAAACCAGGAACACATTAGCAAATTGCCAATCAGGAAACCTGAATGATGCTGACTGAATACACCTGATAATCCCATTCACACTCAATTTGGAGGCAATTCGTAGCTGTGCCCTCAGCAAAAGTGAAAGATTTCATTTTCCAAAACACAAAAACTCACCTTGGTCCTGTTGCATGTTAATTTCCAAAAATGAAACACCAATTTGCTGTTTTCTTTATTTCATTATGGATACTCTGGCTAACCTTTTTATTGTTTGGTGTAAGAGTACAAAATTAGAAAAGGAAGAAGGCAAAACAATGCAAACCAAGAACACATTTAGCAAATTTTCAATCAGGAAATCTGAATGTTGCTGACTGAATACACCTGAAAATCCCATTCACACTCAATTTGGAGGCAATTCGTAGCTGTGCCCTCGGCAAAAGGGAAAGATTTCATTTTCCAAAACAGTAAATCTCACCTTGGTCCAGTTGCCTGTTAATTTCTAAGCATGGAAACCCCTATTCGCTGTTTTTTTTTTTTATTTCATTAGGGATATTCTGGCTAAACTTTTATTGTATGGTGTAAGAATACAAAATTAGAAAAGGAAGAAGGCAAAACAATTGGAATGCCCAAACACATTTAAGAAATTGCCAATCAAGAAACCTGAATGCTGCTGACTGAATACACCTGAAAATCCCATTCACACTCAATTTGGAGGCAACTCGTAGCTGTCCCCTCGGCAAAAGAGTTACATTTCATTTTCCAAAACACAAAAACTCACCTTGGTCCTGTTGCATGTTAATTTCTAAAAATGAAACACGAATTTGCTATTTTCTTTATTTCATTATGGTTACTCTGGCTAAACATTTTATTGTATGGTGTAAGAATACAAAATTAGAAAAGGAAGAAGGCAAAACAAATGCAAACCAGGAACACATTAGCAAATTGCCAATCAGGAAACCTGAATGTTGCTGACTGAATACACCTGATAATCCAATTCACACTCAATTTGGAGGCAATTCGTAGCTGTGCCCTCAGCAAAAGGGAAAGATTTCATTTTTCAAAACACAAAAACTCACTTTGGTCCTGTTGCATGTTAATTTCCAAAAATGAAACACCAATTTGCTGTTATCTTTATTTCATTATGGATACTCTGGCTAAACTTTTTATTGTTTGGTGTAAGAATACAAAATGAGAAAAGGAAGAAGGCAAAACAAATGCAAACCAAGAACACATTTAGCAAATTACCAATCAGGAAACCTGAATGTTGCTGACTGAATACACCTGAAAATCCCATTCACACTCAATTTGCAGGCAATTCTTAGCAGTCCCCTAGGCAAAAGTGTTACATTTCATTTGCTAAATCACGAAAACTCACCTTAGTCGTGTTGCCTGTAGATTTCTTAGCATGAAACGCCAATTTGCACTGCATTTCTATTTCATTTTGATAACACTGTCTAAAGGCTTTTTTGGATGGTGTCAGAATAGAAAATTTGGAAAGAAAGAAGACAAAACAAACGCAAACCCAGACAACATTTAAGAAATTGCCAATCAAGAAACCTGAATACTGCTGACTGAATACACCTGAAAATCCCATTCACACTCAATTTGGAGGCAACTCGTAGCTGTCGCCTCGGCAAAAGTGTTACATTTCATTTTCCAAAGCACAAAAACACACCTTGGTCCTGTTGCCTGCTAATTTTTATGAATGAAACGGCAATTTGTAGTTTTTTTTAATTTCATTATGGATATTCTGGCTAAACTTTTATTGTATGGGGTAAGAATACAAAATTAGAAAAGGAAGAAGGCAAAAGAAATGCAGACCCAGAACACATTTAGCAAATTGCCAAACAAGAAACCTGAATGCTGCTGACTGAACGCACCTGAAAATTGCATTCACACTCAATTTGGCGGCAATTCGTAGCTGTGCCCTCGGTAAAAGGGAAAGAATTCATTTTCCAAAACACAAAAACTCACCTTGGTCCTGTTGCATGTTAATTTCTAAAAATGAAACACCAATTTGTTGTTTTCTTTATTTCATTAAGGATACTCTGGTAAACTTTTATTGTATGGTGTAAGAATACAAAATGAGAAAAGGAAGAAGGCAAAAAATATGCAAACCAAGAACACATTTAGCAAATTACCAATCCGGAAACCTGAATGTTGCTGACTGAATACACCTGAAAATCCCATTCACACTCAATTTGCAGGCAATTCTTAGCTGTCCCCTCGGCAAAAGGGAAAGATTTCATTTTCCAAAACAGAAAAACTCACCTTGGTCCAGTTGCCTGTTAATTTCTAAGCATGGAACGCCCATTTCCTGTTTTTTTTTTTTTTATTTCATTAAGGATACTCTGGTTAAACTTTTATTGTAAGGTGTAAGAATACAAAATTAGAAAAGGAAGAAGGCAAATCAAATGGAATGCCCAAACACATTTAAGAAATTGCCAATCAAGAAACCTGAATGTTGCTGACTGAATACACCTGAAAATCCCATTCAGACTCAATTTGCAGGCAATTCTTAGCTGTCCCCTTGGCAAAAGTGTTACATTTCATTTTCCAAAAACAAAAACTCACCTTAGTCGTGTTGCCTGTAGATTTCTTAGCATGAAACGCCCATTTGCACTGTATTTTTATTTCATTTTGACCACTCTGTCTAAAGGCTTTTATGGATGGTGTCAGGATAGAATATTTGGAAAGAAAGAAGACAAAAAAAACGCAAACCCAGACTACATTTAAGAATTGCCAATCAAGAAACCTGAATTTTGCTGACTGAATACACCTGAAAATCCCATTCACACTCAATTTGGAGGCAACTCGTAGCTGCCCCTTCGGCAAAAGGGTTACATTTCATTTTCCAAATCACAAAAAAACACACCTTTTTCCTGTTGCCTGCTAATTTCTAAGTATGTAACGCCAATTTGCAGTTTTTTTTTTTTATTTCATTATGGATATTCTGGCTAGGCTTTTCATTGTATGGGGTAAGAATACAAAATTAGAAAAGGAAGAAGGCAAAACAACCGCAAACCCAGAACACATTTAGCAAATTGCCAAACAAGAAACCTGAATGCTGCTGACTGAATACACCTGAAAATCCCATTCACACTCAATTTGGCGGCAATTCATAGCTGTTCCCTTGGCAAAAGGGTTACATTTCATTTTCCAAAACACAAAAACTCACCTTGGTCCTGTTGCATGTTAATTTCTAAAAATGAAACACCAATTTGCTGTTTTCTTTATTTCCTTATGGATACTCTGGCTAAACTTTTTCTTGTATGGTGTAAGAATACAAAATTAGAAAAGGAAGAAAGCAAAACAAATGCAAATGAAGAACACATTTAGCAAATTACCAATGGGGAAACCTGAATGTTGCTGACTGAATACACCTGAAAATCCCATTCACACTCAATTTGCAGGCAATTCTTAGCTGTTCCCTTGGCAATAGGGTTACATTTCATTTTCCAAAAACGAAAACTCACCTTAGTCGTGTTGCCTGTAGATTTCTTAGCATGAAACGCCAATTTGCACTGTATTTTTATTTCATTTTGACCACTCTGTCTAAAGGCTTTATTGGATGGAGTCAATATAGAAAATTTGGAAAGAAAGTAGGCAAAACAAACGCAAACCCACACGACATTAAAGAAATTGCCAATCAAGAAACCTGAATGCTGCTGACTGAATACACCTGAAAATCCCATTCACACTCAATTTGGAGGCAATTCGTAGCTGTCCCCTTGGAAAAAGTGTTACATTTCATTTTCCAAAAACGAAAACTCACCTTAGTCGTGTTGCCTGTAGATTTCTTAGCATGAAACGCCAATTTGCACTGTACTTTTATTTCATTTTGACCACTCTGTCTAAAGGCTTTTATGGATGGTGTCAGGATAGAATATTTGGAAAGAAAGAAGACAAAAAAAACGCAAACCCAGACTACATTTAAGAATTGCCAATCAAGAAACCTGAATTTTGCTGACTGAATACACCTGAAAATCCCATTCACACTCAATTTGGAGGCAACTCGTAGCTGCCCCTTCGGCAAAAGGGTTACATTTCATTTTCCAAATCACAAAAAAACACACCTTTTTCCTGTTGCCTGCTAATTTCTAAGTATGTAACGCCAATTTGCAGTTTTTTTTATTTCATTATGGATATTCTGGCTAGGCTTTTCATTGTATGGGGTAAGAATACAAAGTTAGAAAAGGAAGAAGGCAAAACAACCGCAAACCCAGAACACATTTAGCAAATTGTCAAACAAGAAACCTGAATGCTGCTGACTGAATACACCTGAAAATCCCATTCACACTCAATTTGGCGGCAATTCATAGCTGTTCCCTTGGCAAAAGGGTTACATTTCATTTTCCAAAACACAAAAACTCACCTTGGTCCTGTTGCATGTTAATTTCTAAAAATGAAACACCAATTTGCTGTTTTCTTTATTTCCTTATGGATACTCTGGCTAAACTTTTTCTTGTATGGTGTAAGAATACAAAATTAGAAAAGGAAGAAAGCAAAACAAATGCAAATGAAGAACACATTTAGCAAATTACCAATGGGGAAACCTGAATGTTGCTGACTGAATACACCTGAAAATCCCATTCACACTCAATTTGCAGGCAATTCGTAGCTGTCCCCTCGGCAAAATTGTTACATTTCATTTTCTAAAACACGAAAACTCACCTTAGTCGTGTTGCCTGCAGATTTCTTAGCATGAAACGCCAATTTGCACTGTATTTTTATTTCATTTTGACCACTCTGTCTAAAGGCTTTATTGGATGGAGTCAATATAGAAAATTTGGTAAGAAAGAAGGCAAAACAAACGCAAACCCACACGACATTTAAGAAATTGCCAATCAAGAAACCTGAATGCTGCTGACTGAATACACCTGAAAATCCCATTCACACTCAATTTGGAGGCAACTCGTAGCTGTCCCCTCGGCAAAAGGGTTACATTTCATTTTCCAAAGCACAAAAATACACCTTGGTCCTGTTGCCTGCTAATTTCTAAGAATGAAACGGCAATTTGCAGTTTTTTTTTATTTCATTTGGATATTCTGGCTAAACTTTTATTGTATGGGGTAAGAATACAAAATTAGAAAAGGAAGAAGGCAAAACAAACGCAAACCCAAAACACATTTAGCAAATTGCAAAACAAGAAACCTGAATGCTGCTGACTGAATACACCTGAAAATCCCATTCACACTCAATTTGCAGGCAATTCTTAGCTGTTCCCTTGGCAAAAGGGTTACATTTCATTTTCCAAAACACAAAAACTCACCTTGGTCCTGTTGCATGTTAATTTCTAAAAATGAAACACCAATTTGCTGTTTTCTTTATTTCATTATGGATACTCAGGCAAACCTTTTTATTGTACGGTGTAAGAATACAAAATTAGAAAAGGAAGAAGGCAAAAAATATGCAAACCAAGAACACATTTAGCAAATTACCAATCAGGAAACCTGAATGTTGCTGACTGAATACACCTGAAAATCCCATTCACACTCAATTTGCAGGCAATTCTTAGCTGTCCCCTCGGCAAAAGGGAAAGATTTCATTTTCAAAACAGAAAAACTCACCTTGATCCAGTTGCCTGTTAATTTCTAAGCATGGAACGCCCATTTCCTGTTTTTTTTTTTATTTCATTAAGGATACTCTGGTTAAACTTTTATTGTAACCTGTAAGAATACAAAATTAGAAAAGGAAGAAGGCAAATCAAATGGAATGCCCAAACACATTTAAAAAAGTGCCAATCAAGAAACCTGAATGTTGCTGACTGAATACACCTGAAAATCCCATTCACACTCAATTTGCAGGCAATTCGTAGCTGTCCCCTCGGCAAAAGTGTTACATTTCATTTTCTAAATCACGAAAACTCACCTTAGTCGTGTTGCCTGTAGATTTCTTAGCATGAAACGCCAATTTGCACTGTATTTTTATTTCATTTTGACCACTCTGTCTAAAGGCTTTATTGGATGGAGTCAGGATAGAAAATTTGGAAACAAAGTAGGCAAAACAAACGCAAACCCAGACGACATTTAAGAAATTGCCAATCAAGAAACCTGAATGCTGCTGACTGAATACACCTGAAAATCCCATTCACACTCAATTTGGAGGCAACTCGTAGCTGTCCCCTCGGCAAAAGGGTTACATTTCATTTTCCAAAGCACAAAAATACACCTTGGTCCTGTTGCCTGCTAATTTCTAAGAATGAATCGGCAATTTGCAGTTTTTTTTTATTTTGTTATGGATATTCTGGCTAAACTTTTTAGTGTATGGGGTAAGAATACAAAATTAGAAAAGGAAGAAGGCAAAACAACCGCAAACCCAGAACACATTTAGCAAATTGCCAAACAAGAAACCTGAATGCTGCTGACTGAATACACCTGAAAATCCCATTCACACTCAATTTGGCGGCAATTCCTAGCTGTTCCCTTGGCAAAAAGGTTACATTTCATTTTCCAAAACACAAAAACTCACCTTGGTCCTGTTGCATGTTAATTTCTAAAAATGAAACACCAATTTGCTGTTTTCTTTATTTCATTATGGATACTCAGGCAAACCTTTTTATTGTATGGTGTAAGAATACAAAATGAGAAAAGGAAGAAGGCAAAAAATATGCAAACCAAGAACACATTTAGCAAATTACCAATCAGGAAACCTGAATGTTGCTGACTGAATACACCTGAAAATCCCATTCACACTCAATTTGGAGGCAATTCGCAGCTGTGCCCTCGGCAAAAGGGAAAGATTTCATTTTCCAAAACAGAAAAACTCACCTTGGTCCAGTTGCCTGTTAATTTCTAAGCAGGGAACGCCCATTTCCTGTTTTTTTTTTTATTTCATTAAGGATACTCTGGTTAAACTTTTATTGTAAGGTGTAAGAATACAAAATTAGAAAAGGAAGAAGGCAAATCAAATGGAATGCCCAAACACATTTAAGAAATTGCCAATCAAGAAACCTGAATGTTGCTGACTGAATACACCTGAAAATCCCATTCAGACTCAATTTGCAGGCAATTCTTAGCTGTCCCCTTGGCAAAAGTGTTACATTTCATTTTTCAAAAACGAAAACTCACCTTAGTCGTGTTGCCTGTAGATTTCTTAGCATGAAACGCCCATTTGCACTGTATTTTTATTTCATTTTGACCACTCTGTCTAAAGGCTTTTATGGATGGTGTCAGGATAGAAAATTTGGAAAGAAAGAAGGCAAAACAAACGCAAACCCACACGACATTTAAGAAATTGCCAATCAAGAAACCTGAATGCTGCTGACTGAATACACCTGAAAATCCCATTCATACTCAATTTGGAGGCAATTCATAGCTGTCCCCTCGGCAAAAGTGTTACATTTCATTTTCTAAAACACGAAAACTCACCTTAGTCATGTTGCCTGTAGATTTCTTAGCATGAAACGCCAATTTGCACTGTATTTTTATTTCATTTTGACCACTCTGTCTAAAGGCTTTTTTGGATGGTATCAGGATAGAATATTTGGAAAGAAAGAAGACAAAACAAACGCAAACCCAGACTACATTTAAGAATTGCCAATCAAGAAACCTCAATTTTGCTGAATTAATACACCTGAAAATCCCATTCACACTCAATTTGGAGGCAACTCGTAGCTGCCCCCTCGGCAAAAGGGTTACATTTCATTATCCAAAGCACAAAAAAACACACCTTTTTCCTGTTGCCTGCTAATTTCTAAGTATGTAACGCCAATTTGCAGTTTTTTTTTTTTATTTCATTATGGATAATCTGGCTAGGCTTTTCATTGTATGGGGTAAGAATACAAAATTAGAAAAGGAAGAAGGCAAAATAAATGCAAATGAAGAACACATTTAGCAAATTACCAATGGGGAAACCTGAATGTTGCTGACTGAATACACCTGAAAATCCCATTCACACTCAATTTGCAGGCAATTCTTAGCTGTCCCCTCGGCAAAAGGGAAAGATTTCATTTTCCAAAACAGAAAAACTCACCTTGGTCCAGTTGCCTGTTATTTTCTAAGCATGGAACGCCCATTTCCTGTTTTTTTTTTTTTTTATTTCATTAAGGATACTCTGGTTAAACTTTTATTGTAAGGTGTAAGAATACAAAATTAGAAAAGGAAGAAGGCAAATCAAATGGAATGCCCAAACACATTTAAGAAATTGCCAATCAAGAAACCTGAATGTTGCTGACTGAATACACCTGAAAATCCCATTCAGACTCAATTTGCAGGCAATTCTTAGCTGTCCCCTTGGCAAAAGTGTTACATTTCATTTTCCAAAAATGAAAACTCACCTTAGTCGTGTTGCCTGTAGATTTCTTAGCATGAAACGCCA
This sequence comes from Sylvilagus floridanus, assembly GCA_949820135.1. Classification (NCBI taxonomy): domain Eukaryota; kingdom Metazoa; phylum Chordata; class Mammalia; order Lagomorpha; family Leporidae; genus Sylvilagus; species Sylvilagus floridanus. The sequence goes on along the minus strand of OX463227.1, from coordinate 164,320,523 downwards.
ATTTGCACTGTATTTTTATTTCATTTTGACCACTCTGTCTAAAGGCTTTATTCGATGGAGTCAATATAGAAAATTTGGAAAGAAAGTAGGCAAAACAAACGCAAACCCACACGACATTTAAGAAATTGCAATCAAGAAACCTGAATGCTGCTGACTGAATACACCTGAAAATCCCATTCACACTCAATTTGGAGGCAACTCGTAGCTGCCCCTTCGGCAAAAGGGTTACATTTCATTTTACAAATCACAAAAAAACACACCTTTTTCCTGTTGCCTGCTAATTTCTAAGTATGTAACGCTAATTTGCAGTTTTTTTTTTTTATTTCATTATGGATATTCTGGCTAGGCTTTTCATTGTATGGGGTAAGAATACAAAATTAGAAAAGGAAGAAGGCAAAACAAACGCAAACCCAGAACACATTTAGCAAATTGCCAAACAAGAAACCTGAATGCTGCTGACTGAATACACCTGAAAATCCCATTCACACTCAATTTGGCAGCAATTCATAGCTGTTCCCTTGGCAAAAGGGTTACATTTCATTTTCCAAAACACAAAAACTCACCTTGGTCCTGTTGCATGTTAATTTCTAAAAATGAAACACCAATTTGCTGTTTTCTTTATTTCCTTATGGATACTCTGGCTAAACTTTTTCTTGTATGGTGTAAGAATACAAAATTAGAAAAGGAAGAAAGCAAAACAAATGCAAATGAAGAACACATTTAGCAAATTACCAATGGGGAAACCTGAATGTTGCTGACTGAATACACCTGAAAATCCCATTCACACTCAATTTGCAGGCAATTCGTAGCTCTCCCCTCGGCAAAATTGTTACATTTCATTTTCTAAAACACGAAAACTCACCTTAGTCGTGTTGCCTGTAGATTTCTTAGCATGAAACGCCAATTTGCACTGTATATTTATTTCATTTTGACCACTCTGTCTAAAGGCTTTATTGGATGGAGTCAATATAGAAAATTTGGTAAGAAAGAAGGCAAAACAAACGCAAACCCACACGACATTTAAGAAATTGCCAATCAAGAAACCTGAATGCTGCTGACTGAATACACCTGAAAATCCCATTCACACTCAATTTGGAGGCAACTCGTAGCTGTCCCCTCGGCAAAAGGGTTACATTTCATTTTCCAAAGCACAAAAATACACCTTGGTCCTGTTGCGTGCTAATTTCTAAGAATGAAACGGCAATTTGCAGTTTTTTTTTATTTCATTTGGATATTCTGGCTAAACTTTTATTGTATGGGGTAAGAATACAAAATTAGAAAAGGAAGAAGGCAAAACAAACGCAAACCCAAAACACATTTAGCAAATTGCAAAACAAGAAACCTGAATGCTGCTGACTGAATACACCTGAAAATCCCATTCACACTCAATTTGCAGGCAATTCTTAGCTGTTCCCTTGGCAAAAGGGTTACATTTCATTTTCCAAAACACAAAAACTCACCTTGGTCCTGTTGCATGTTAATTTCTAAAAATGAAACACCAATTTGCTGTTTTCTTTATTTCATTATGGATACTCAGGCAAACCTTTTTATTGTACGGTGTAAGAATACAAAATTAGAAAAGGAAGAAGGCAAAAAATATGCAAACCAAGATCACATTTAGCAAATTACCAATCAGGAAACCTGAATGTTGCTGACTGAATACACCTGAAAATCCCATTCACACTCAATTTGCAGGCAATTCTTAGCTGTCCCCTCGGCAAAATGGAAAGATTTCATTTTCAAAACAGAAAAACTCACCTTGGTCCAGTTGCCTGTAAATTTCAAAGCATGGAACGCCCATTTCCTGTTTTTTTTTTATTTCATTAAGGATACTCTGGTTAAACTTTTATTGTAACCTGTAAGAATACAAAATTAGAAAAGGAAGAAGGCAAATCAAATGGAATGCCCAAACACATTTAAAAAAGTGCCAATCAAGAAACCTGAATGTTGCTGACTGAATACACCTGAAAATCCCATTCACACTCAATTTGCAGGCAATTCGTAGCTGTCCCCTCGGCAAAAGTGTTACATTTCATTTTCTAAATCACGAAAACTCACCTTAGTCGTGTTGCCTGTAGATTTCTTAGCATGAAACGCCAATTTGCACTGTATTTTTATTTCATTTTGACCACTCTGTCTAAAGGCTTTATTGGATGGAGTCAGGATAGAAAATTTGGAAACAAAGTAGGCAAAACAAACGCAAACCCAGACGACATTTAAGAAATTGCCAATCAAGAAACCTGAATGCTGCTGACTGAATACACCTGAAAATCCCATTCACACTCAATTTGGAGGCAACTCGTAGCTGTCCCCTCGGCAAAAGGGTTACATTTCATTTTCCAAAGCACAAAAATACACCTTGGTCCTGTTGCCTGCTAATTTCTAAGAATGAAACGGCAATTTGCAGTTTTTTTTTATTTCGTTATGGATATTCTGGCTAAACTTTTTATTGTATGGGGTAAGAATACAAAATTAGAAAAGGAAGAAGGCAAAACAACCGCAAACCCAGAACACATTTAGCAAATTGCCAAACAAGAAACCTGAATGCTGCTGACTGAATACACCTGAAAATCCCATTCACACTCAATTTGGCGGCAATTCCTAGCTGTTCCCTTGGCAAAAAGGTTACATTTCATTTTCCAAAACACAAAAACTCACCTTGGTCCTGTTGCATGTTAATTTCTAAAAATGAAACACCAATTTGCTGTTTTCTTTATTTCATTATGGATACTCAGGTAAACCTTTTTATTGTATGGTGTAAGAATACAAAATGAGAAAAGGAAGAAGGCAAAAAATATGCAAACCAAGAACACATTTAGCAAATTACCAATCGGGAAACCTGAATGTTGCTGACTGAATACACCTGAAAATCCCATTCACACTCAATTTCGAGGCAATTCGTAGCTGTGCCCTCGGCAAAAGTGAAAGATTTCATTTTCCAAAACAGAAAAACTCACCTTGGTCCTGTTGCCTGTTAATTTCTAAGCAGGGAACGCCCATTTCCTGTTTTTTTTTTTTTTATTTCATTAAGGATACTCTGGCTAAACTTTTATTTTATGGTGTAAGAATACAAAATTAGAAAAGGAAGAAGGCAAATCAAATGGAATGCCCAAACACATTTAAGAAATTGCCAATCAAGAAACCTGAATGTTGCTGACTGAATACACCTGAAAATCCCATTCACACTCAATTTGCAGGCAATTCGTAGCTGTCCCCTTGGCAAAAGTGTTACATTTCATTTTCCAAAAACGAAAACTCACCTTAGTCGTGTTGCCTGTAGATTTCTTAGCATGAAACGCCAATTTGCACTGTATTTTTATTTCATTTTGACCACTCTGTCTAAAGGCTTTATTGGATGGAGTCAATATAGAAAATTTGGAAAGAAAGAAGGCAAAACAAACGCAAACCCACACGACATTTAAGAAATTGCCAATCAAGAAACCTGAATGCTGCTGACTGAATACACCTGAAAATCCCATTCACACTCAATTTGGAGGCAATTCGTAGCTGTCCCCTTGGCAAAAGTGTTTCATTTCATTTTCAAAAACGAAAACTCACCTTAGTCGTGTTCCCTGTAGATTTCTTAGCATGAAACGCCCATTTGCACTGTATTTTTATTTCATTTTGACCACTCTGTCTAAAGGCTTTTATGGATGGTGTCAGGATATAAAATTTGGAAAGAAAGAAGGCAAAACAAACGCAAACCCACACGACATTTAAGAAATTGCCAATCAAGAAACCTGAATGCTGCAGACTGAATACACCTGAAAATCCCATTCATACACAATTTGGAGGCAATTCATAGCTGTCCCCTCGGCAAAAGTGTTACATTTCATTTTCTAAAACACGAAAACTCACCTTAGTCGTGTTGCCTGTAGATTTCTTAGCATGAAACGCCAATTTGCACTGTATTTTTATTTCATTTTAACCACTCTGTCTAAAGGCTTTTTTGGATGGTATCAGGATAGAATATTTGGAAAAAAGAAGACAAAACAAACGCAAACCCAGACTACATTTAAGAATTGCCAATCAAGAAACCTGAATTTTGCTGACTGAATACACCTGAAAATCCCATTCACACTCAATTTGGAGGCAACTCGTAGCTGCCCCCTCGGCAAAAGGGTTACATTTCATATTCCAAAGCACAAAAAAACACACCTTTTTCCTGTTGCCTGCTAATTTCTAAGTATGTAACGCCAATTTGCAGTTTTTTTTTATTTCATTATGGATATTCTGGCTAGGCTTTTCATTGTATGGGGTAAGAATACAAAATTAGAAAAGGAAGAAGACAAAACAACTGCAAACCCAGAACACATTTAGCAAATTGCCAAACAAGAAACCTGAATGCTGCTGACTGAATACACCTGAAAATCCCATTCACACTCAATTTGGCGGCAATTCGTAGCTGCTCCCTTGGCAAAAGGGTTACATTTCATTTTCCAAAACACAAAAACTCACCTTGGTCCTGTTGCATGTTAATTTCTAAAAATGAAACACCAATTTGCTGTTTTCTTTATTTCCTTATGGATACTCTGGCTAAACTTTTTCTTGTATGGTGTAAGAATACAAAATTAGAAAAGGAAGAAAGCAAAACAAATGCAAATGAAGAACACATTTAGCAAATTACCAATGGGGAAACCTGAATGTTGCTGACTGAATACACCTGAAAATCCCATTCACACTCAATTTGCAGGCAATTCGTAGCTGTCCCCTCGGCAAAAGTGTTACATTTCATTTTCTAAAACACGAAAACTCACCTTAGTCGTGTTGCCTGTAGATTTCTTAGCATGAAATGCCAATTTGCACTGTATTTTTATTACATTTTGCCCACTCTGTCTAAAGGCTATATTGGATGGAGTCAGGATAGAAAATTTGGAAAGAAGGAAGGCAAAACAAACGCAAACCCACATGACATTTAAGAAATTGCCAATCAAGAAACCTGAATGCTGCTGACTGAATACACCTGAAAATCCCATTCACACTCAATTTGGAGGCAACTCGTAGCTGTCCCCTCGGCAAAAGGGAAAGATTTCATTTTCCAAAACACTAAAACTCACCTAGGTCCAGTTGCCTGTTAATTTCTAAGCATGGAACGCCCATTTGCTTTTTTTTTTTAATTTCATTAAGGATACTCTGGCTAAACTTTTATTGTATGCTGTAAGAATACAAAATTAGAAAAGGAGGAAGGCAAAACAAATGGAATGCCCAAACACATTTAAGAAATTGCCAATCAAGAAACCTGAATGCTGCTGACTGAATACACAGGAAAATCCCTTTCAATCTCAATTTGGAGGCAACTCGTAGCTGTTCCCTCGGCAAAAGGGTTACATTTCATTTTCCAAAGCACAAAAACACACCTTGGTCCTGTTGCCTGCTAATTTCTAGAATGAAACGGCAATTTGCATTTTTTTATTTCATTATGGATATTCTGGCTAAATATTTTATTCCATGGGGTAAGAATACAAAATTAGAAAAGGAAGAAGACAAAACAACCGCAAACCCAGAACACATTTAGCAAATTGCCAAACAAGAAACCTGAATGCTGCTGACTGAATACACCTGAAAATCCCATTCACACTCAATTTGGCGGCAATTCCTAGCTGTTCCCTTGGCAAAAGGGTTACATTTCATTTTCCAAAACACAAAAACTCACCTTGGTCCTGTTGCATGTTAATTTCTAAAAATGAAACACCAATTTGCTGTTTTCTTTATTTCCTTATGGATACTCTGGCTAAACTTTTTCTTGTATGGTGTAAGAATACAAAATTAGAAAAGGAAGAAAGCAAAACAAATGCAAATGAAGAACACATTTAGCAAATTACCAATGGGGAAACCTGAATGTTGCTGACTGAATACACCTGAAAATCCCATTCACACTCAATTTGCAGGCAATTCGTAGCTGTCCCCTCGGCAAAAGTGTTACATTTCATTTTCTAAAACACGAAAACTCACCTTAGTCGTGTTGCCTGTAGATTTCTTAGCATGAAATGCCAATTTGCACTGTATTTTTATTACATTTTGCCCACTCTGTCTAAAGGCTATATTGGATGGAGTCAGGATAGAAAATTTGGAAAGAAGGAAGGCAAAACAAACGCAAACCCACATGACATTTAAGAAATTGCCAATCAAGAAACCTGAATGCTGCTGACTGAATACACCTGAAAATCCCATTCACACTCAATTTGGAGGCAACTCGTAGCTGTCCCCTCGGCAAAAGGGAAAGATTTCATTTTCCAAAACACTAAAACTCACCTAGGTCCAGTTGCCTGTTAATTTCTAAGCATGGAACGCCCATTTGCTTTTTTTTTTAATTTCATTAAGGATACTCTGGCTAAACTTTTATTGTATGCTGTAAGAATACAAAATTAGAAAAGGAGGAAGGCAAAACAAATGGAATGCCCAAACACATTTAAGAAATTGCCAATCAAGAAACCTGAATGCTGCTGACTGAATACACAGGAAAATCCCTTTCAATCTCAATTTGGAGGCAACTCGTAGCTGTCCCCTCGGCAAAAGTGTTACATTTCATTTTCCAAAGCACAAAAACACACCTTGGTCCTGTTGCCTGCTAATTTCTAGAATGAAACGGCAATTTGCATTTTTTTATTTCATTATGGATATTCTGGCTAAATATTTTATTCCATGGGGTAAGAATACAAAATTAGAAAAGGAAGAAGGCAAAGCAACCGCAAACCCAGAACACATTTAGCAAATTGCCAAACAAGAAACCTGAATGCTGCTGACTGAATACACCTGAAAATCCCATTCACACTCAATTTGGCAGCAATTCGTAGCTGCTCCCTTGGCAAAAGGGTTACATTTCATTTTCCAAAACACAAAAACTCACCTTGGTCCTGTTGCATGTTAATTTCTAAAAATGAAACACCAATTTGCTGTTTTCTTTATTTCATTATGGATACTCAGGTAAACCTTTTTATTGTATGGTGTAAGAATACAAAATGAAAAAAGGAAGAAGGCAAAAAATATGCAAACCAAGAACACATTTAGCAAATTGCCAATCAGGAAACCTGAATGTTGCTGACTCAATACACCTGAAAATCCCATTCACACTCAATTTGGAGGCAATTCGTAGCTGTGCCCTCGGCCAAAGGGAAAGATTTCATTTTCCAAAACAGAAAAACTCACCTTGGTCCAGTTGCCTGTTAATTACTAAGCAGGGAACGCCCATTTCCTGTTTTTTTTTTTTTATTTCATTAAGGATACTCTGGCTAAACTTTTATTGTATGGTGTAAGAATACAAAATTAGAAAAGGAAGAAGGCAAATCAAATGGAATGCCCAAACACATTTAAGAAATTGCCAATCAAGAAACCTGAATGTTGCTGACTGAATACACCTGAAAATCCCATTCAGACTCAATTTGGAGGCAATTCTTAGCTGTCCCCTTGGCAAAAGTGTTACATTTCATTTTCCAAAAACGAAAACTCACCTTAGTCGTGTTGCCTGTTGATTTCTTAGCATGAAACCCCAATTTGCACTGTATTTTTATTTCATTTTGACCACTCTGTCTAAAGGCTTTATTGGATGGAGTCAATATAGAAAATTTGGAAAGAAAGAAGGCAAAACAAACGCAAACCCACACGACATTTAAGAAATTGCCAATTAAGAAACCTGAATGCTGCTGACTGAATACACCTGAAAATCCCATTCACACTCAATTTGGAGGCAACTCGTAGCTGCCCCCTCGGCAAAAGGGTTACATTTCATATTCCAAAGCACAAAAAAACACACCTTTTTCCTGTTGCCTGCTAATTTCTAAGTATGTAACGCCAATTTGCAGTTTTTTTTTATTTCATTATGGATATTCTGGCTAGGCTTTTCATTGTATGGGGTAAGAATACAAAATTAGAAAAGGAAGAAGACAAAACAACCGCAAACCCAGAACACATTTAGCAAATTGCCAAACAAGAAACCTGAATGCTGCTGACTGAATACACCTGAAAATCCCATTCACACTCAATTTGGCGGCAATTCCTAGCTGTTCCCTTGGCAAAAGGGTTACATTTCATTTTCCAAAACACAAAAACTCACCTTGGTCCTGTTGCATGTTAATTTCTAAAAATGAAACACCAATTTGCTGTTTTCTTTATTTCCTTATGGATACTCTGGCTAAACTTTTTCTTGTATGGTGTAAGAATACAAAATTAGAAAAGGAAGAAAGCAAAACAAATGCAAATGAAGAACACATTTAGCAAATTACCAATGGGGAAACCTGAATGTTGCTGACTGAATACACCTGAAAATCCCATTCACACTCAATTTGCAGGCAATTCGTAGCTGTCCCCTCGGCAAAAGTGTTACATTTCATTTTCTAAAACACGAAAACTCACCTTAGTCGTGTTGCCTGTAGATTTCTTAGCATGAAATGCCAATTTGCACTGTATTTTTATTACATTTTGCCCACTCTGTCTAAAGGCTATATTGGATGGAGTCAGGATAGAAAATTTGGAAAGAAGGAAGGCAAAACAAACGCAAACCCACATGACATTTAAGAAATTGCCAATCAAGAAACCTGAATGCTGCTGACTGAATACACCTGAAAATCCCATTCACACTCAATTTGGAGGCAACTCGTAGCTGTCCCCTCGGCAAAAGGGAAAGATTTCATTTTCCAAAACACTAAAACTCACCTAGGTCCAGTTGCCTGTTAATTTCTAAGCATGGAACGCCCATTTGCTTTTTTTTTTTAATTTCATTAAGGATACTCTGGCTAAACTTTTATTGTATGCTGTAAGAATACAAAATTAGAAAAGGAGGAAGGCAAAACAAATGGAATGCCCAAACACATTTAAGAAATTGCCAATCAAGAAACCTGAATGCTGCTGACTGAATACACAGGAAAATCCCTTTCAATCTCAATTTGGAGGCAACTCGTAGCTGTTCCCTCGGCAAAAGGGTTACATTTCATTTTCCAAAGCACAAAAACACACCTTGGTCCTGTTGCCTGCTAATTTCTAGAATGAAACGGCAATTTGCATTTTTTTATTTCATTATGGATATTCTGGCTAAATATTTTATTCCATGGGGTAAGAATACAAAATTAGAAAAGGAAGAAGACAAAACAACCGCAAACCCAGAACACATTTAGCAAATTGCCAAACAAGAAACCTGAATGCTGCTGACTGAATACACCTGAAAATCCCATTCACACTCAATTTGGCGGCAATTCCTAGCTGTTCCCTTGGCAAAAGGGTTACATTTCATTTTCCAAAACACAAAAACTCACCTTGGTCCTGTTGCATGTTAATTTCTAAAAATGAAACACCAATTTGCTGTTTTCTTTATTTCCTTATGGATACTCTGGCTAAACTTTTTCTTGTATGGTGTAAGAATACAAAATTAGAAAAGGAAGAAAGCAAAACAAATGCAAATGAAGAACACATTTAGCAAATTACCAATGGGGAAACCTGAATGTTGCTGACTGAATACACCTGAAAATCCCATTCACACTCAATTTGCAGGCAATTCGTAGCTGTCCCCTCGGCAAAAGTGTTACATTTCATTTTCTAAAACACGAAAACTCACCTTAGTCGTGTTGCCTGTAGATTTCTTAGCATGAAATGCCAATTTGCACTGTATTTTTATTACATTTTGCCCACTCTGTCTAAAGGCTATATTGGATGGAGTCAGGATAGAAAATTTGGAAAGAAGGAAGGCAAAACAAACGCAAACCCACATGACATTTAAGAAATTGCCAATCAAGAAACCTGAATGCTGCTGACTGAATACACCTGAAAATCCCATTCACACTCAATTTGGAGGCAACTCGTAGCTGTCCCCTCGGCAAAAGGGAAAGATTTCATTTTCCAAAACACTAAAACTCACCTAGGTCCAGTTGCCTGTTAATTTCTAAGCATGGAACGCCCATTTGCTTTTTTTTTTTAATTTCATTAAGGATACTCTGGCTAAACTTTTATTGTATGCTGTAAGAATACAAAATTAGAAAAGGAGGAAGGCAAAACAAATGGAATGCCCAAACACATTTAAGAAATTGCCAATCAAGAAACCTGAATGCTGCTGACTGAATACACAGGAAAATCCCTTTCAATCTCAATTTGGAGGCAACTCGTAGCTGTCCCCTCGGCAAAAGTGTTACATTTCATTTTCCAAAGCACAAAAACACACCTTGGTCCTGTTGCCTGCTAATTTCTAGAATGAAACGGCAATTTGCATTTTTTTATTTCATTATGGATATTCTGGCTAAATATTTTATTCCATGGGGTAAGAATACAAAATTAGAAAAGGAAGAAGGCAAAGCAACCGCAAACCCAGAACACATTTAGCAAATTGCCAAACAAGAAACCTGAATGCTGCTGACTGAATACACCTGAAAATCCCATTCACACTCAATTTGGCGGCAATTCGTAGCTGCTCCCTTGGCAAAAGGGTTACATTTCATTTTCCAAAACACAAAAACTCACCTTGGTCCTGTTGCATGTTAATTTCTAAAAATGAAACACCAATTTGCTGTTTTCTTTATTTCATTATGGATACTCAGGTAAACCTTTTTATTGTATGGTGTAAGAATACAAAATGAAAAAAGGAAGAAGGCAAAAAATATGCAAACCAAGAACACATTTAGCAAATTACCAATCGGGAAACCTGAATGTTGCTGACTGAATACACCTGAAAATCCCATTCACACTCAATTTGGAGGCAATTCGTAGCTGTGCCCTCGGCCAAAGGGAAAGATTTCATTTTCCAAAACAGAAAAACTCACCTTGGTCCAGTTGCCTGTTAATTACTAAGCAGGGAACGCCCATTTCCTGTTTTTTTTTTTTTTATTTCATTAAGGATACTCTGGCTAAACTTTTATTGTATGGTGTAAGAATACAAAATTAGAAAAGGAAGAAGGCAAATCAAATGGAATGCCCAAACACATTTAAGAAATTGCCAATCAAGAAACCTGAATGTTGCTGACTGAATACACCTGAAAATCCCATTCAGACTCAATTTGGAGGCAATTCTTAGCTGTCCCCTTGGCAAAAGTGTTACATTTCATTTTCCAAAAACGAAAACTCACCTTAGTCGTGTTGCCTGTTGATTTCTTAGCATGAAACCCCAATTTGCACTGTATTTTTATTTCATTTTGACCACTCTGTCTAAAGGCTTTATTGGATGGAGTCAATATAGAAAATTTGGAAAGAAAGAAGGCAAAACAAACGCAAACCCACACGACATTTAAGAAATTGCCAATTAAGAAACCTGAATGCTGCTGACTGAATACACCTGAAAATCCCATTCACACTCAATTTGGAGGCAATTCGTAGCTGTCCCCTTGGCAAAAGTGTTGCATTTCATTTTCCAAAAACGAAAACTCACCTTAGTCGTGTTCCCTGTAGATTTCTTAGCATGAAACGCCCATTTGCACTGTATTTTTATTTCATTTTGACCACTCTGTCTAAAGGCTTTTATGGATGGTGTCAGGATATAAAATTTGGAAAGAAAGAAGGCAAAACAAACGCAAACCCACACGACATTTAAGAAATTGCCAATCAAGAAACCTGAATGCTGCAGACTGAATACACCTGAAAATCCCAATCATACACAATTTGGAGGCAATTCATAGCTGTCCCCTCGGCAAAAGTGTTACATTTCAGTTTCTAAAACACGAAAACTCACCTTAGTCGTGTTGCCTGTAGATTTCTTAGCATGAAACGCCAATTTGCACTGTATTTTTATTTCATTTTGACCACTCTGTCTAAAGGCTTTTTTGGATGGTATCAGGATAGAATATTTGGAAAGAAAGAAGACAAAACAAACGCAAACCCAGACTACATTTAAGAATTGCCAATCAAGAAACCTGAATTTTGCTGACTGAATACACCTGAAAATCCCATTCACACTCAATTTGGAGGCAACTCGTAGCTGCCCCCTCAGCAAAAGCGTTACATTTCATATTCCAAAGCACAAAAAAACACACCTTTTTCCTGTTGCCTGCTAATTTCTAAGTATGTAACGCCAATTTGCAGTTTTTTTTTTATTTCATTATGGATATTCTGGCTAGGCTTTTCATTGTATGGGGTAAGAATACAAAATTAGAAAAGGAAGAAGACAAAACAACCGCAAACCCAGAACACATTTAGCAAATTGCCAAACAAGAAACCTGAATGCTGCTGACTGAATACACCTGAAAATCCCATTCACACTCAATTTGGCGGCAATTCCTAGCTGTTCCCTTGGCAAAAGGGTTACATTTCATTTTCCAAAACACAAAAACTCACCTTGGTCCTGTTGCATGTTAATTTCTAAAAATGAAACACCAATTTGCTGTTTTCTTTATTTCCTTATGGATACTCTGGCTAAACTTTTTCTTGTATGGTGTAAGAATACAAAATTAGAAAAGGAAGAAAGCAAAACAAATGCAAATGAAGAACACATTTAGCAAATTACCAATGGGGAAACCTGAATGTTGCTGACTGAATACACCTGAAAATCCCATTCACACTCAATTTGCAGGCAATTCGTAGCTGTCCCCTCGGCAAAAGTGTTACATTTCATTTTCTAAAACACGAAAACTCACCTTAGTCGTGTTGCCTGTAGATTTCTTAGCATGAAATGCCAATTTGCACTGTATTTTTATTACATTTTGCCCACTCTGTCTAAAGGCTATATTGGATGGAGTCAGGATAGAAAATTTGGAAAGAAGGAAGGCAAAACAAACGCAAACCCACATGACATTTAAGAAATTGCCAATCAAGAAACCTGAATGCTGCTGACTGAATACACCTGAAAATCCCATTCACACTCAATTTGGAGGCAACTCGTAGCTGTCCCCTCGGCAAAAGGGAAAGATTTCATTTTCCAAAACACTAAAACTCACCTAGGTCCAGTTGCCTGTTAATTTCTAAGCATGGAACGCCCATTTGCTTTTTTTTTTTAATTTCATTAAGGATACTCTGGCTAAACTTTTATTGTATGCTGTAAGAATACAAAATTAGAAAAGGAGGAAGGCAAAACAAATGGAATGCCCAAACACATTTAAGAAATTGCCAATCAAGAAACCTGAATGCTGCTGACTGAATACACAGGAAAATCCCTTTCAATCTCAATTTGGAGGCAACTCGTAGCTGTCCCCTCGGCAAAAGTGTTACATTTCATTTTCCAAAGCACAAAAACACACCTTGGTCCTGTTGCCTGCTAATTTCTAGAATGAAACGGCAATTTGCATTTTTTTATTTCATTATGGATATTCTGGCTAAATATTTTATTCCATGGGGTAAGAATACAAAATTAGAAAAGGAAGAAGGCAAAGCAACCGCAAACCCAGAACACATTTAGCAAATTGCCAAACAAGAAACCTGAATGCTGCTGACTGAATACACCTGAAAATCCCATTCACACTCAATTTGGCGGCAATTCGTAGCTGCTCCCTTGGCAAAAGGGTTACATTTCATTTTCCAAAACACAAAAACTCACCTTGGTCCTGTTGCATGTTAATTTCTAAAAATGAAACACCAATTTGCTGTTTTCTTTATTTCATTATGGATACTCAGGTAAACCTTTTTATTGTATGGTGTAAGAATACAAAATGAGAAAAGGAAGAAGGCAAAACAAATGCAAATGAAGAACACATTTAGCAAATTACCAATGGGGAAACCTGAATGTTGCTGACTGAATACACCTGAAAATCCCATTCACACTCAATTTGCAGGCAATTCGTAGCTGTCCCCTCGGCAAAAGTGTTACATTTCATTTTCTAAAACACGAAAACTCACCTTAGTCGTGTTGCCTGTAGATTTCTTAGCATGAAATGCCAATTTGCACTGTATTTTTATTACATTTTGCCCACTCTGTCTAAAGGCTATATTGGATGGAGTCAGGATAGAAAATTTGGAAAGAAGGAAGGCAAAACAAACGCAAACCCACATGACATTTAAGAAATTGCCAATCAAGAAACCTGAATGCTGCTGACTGAATACACCTGAAAATCCCATTCACACTCAATTTGGAGGCAACTCGTAGCTGTCCCCTCGGCAAAAGGGAAAGATTTCATTTTCCAAAACACTAAAACTCACCTAGGTCCAGTTGCCTGTTAATTTCTAAGCATGGAACGCCCATTTGCTTTTTTTTTTTAATTTCATTAAGGATACTCTGGCTAAACTTTTATTGTATGCTGTAAGAATACAAAATTAGAAAAGGAGGAAGGCAAAACAAATGGAATGCCCAAACACATTTAAGAAATTGCCAATCAAGAAACCTGAATGCTGCTGACTGAATACACAGGAAAATCCCTTTCAATCTCAATTTGGAGGCAACTCGTAGCTGTCCCCTCGGCAAAAGTGTTACATTTCATTTTCCAAAGCACAAAAACACACCTTGGTCCTGTTGCCTGCTAATTTCTAGAATGAAACGGCAATTTGCATTTTTTTATTTCATTATGGATATTCTGGCTAAATATTTTATTCCATGGGGTAAGAATACAAAATTAGAAAAGGAAGAAGGCAAATCAACCGCAAACCCAGAACACATTTAGCAAATTGCCAAACAAGAAACCTGAATGCTGCTGACTGAATACACCTGAAAATCCCATTCACACTCAATTTGGCGGCAATTCGTAGCTGCTCCCTTGGCAAAAGGGTTACATTTCATTTTCCAAAACACAAAAACTCACCTTGGTCCTGTTGCATGTTAATTTCTAAAATGAAACACCAATTTGCTGTTTTCTTTATTTCATTATGGATACTCTGGCTAAACTTTTTATTGTATGGTAAGAATACAAAATGAGAAAAGGAAGAAGGCAAAACAATGCAAACCAAGAACACATTTAGCAAATTGCCAATCAGGAAACCTGAATGTTGCTGACTGAATACACCTGAAAATCCCATTCACACTCAATTTGCAGGCAATTCTTAGCTGTGCCCTCGGCAAAAGGGAAAGATTTCATTTTCCAAAACACAAAAAATAACCTTGGTCCAGTTGCCTGTTAATTTCTAAGCATGGAACGCCCATTTGCTTTTTTTTTTTTTATTTCATTAAGGATACTCTGGCTAAACTTTTATTGTATGGTGTAAGAATACAAAATTAGAAAAGGAAGAAGGCAAAACAACCGCAAACCTAGAACACATTTAGCAAATTGCCAAAGAAGAAACCTGAATGCTGCTGACTGAATACACCTGAAAATCCCATTCACACTCAATTTGGAGGCAATTCGTAGCTGTGCCCTCGGCAAAAGAGAAGGATTTCATTTTCCAAAACAGTAAATCTCACCTTGGTCCAGTTGCCTGTTAATTTCTAAGCATGGAACGCCCATTTGCTGTTTTTTTTTTTTTATTTAAGGATACTCTGGCTAAACTTTTATTGCATGGTGTAAGAATACAAAATTAGAAAACGAAGAAGGCAAAACAAATGGAATGCCTAAACACATTTAAGAAATTACCAATCAAGAAACCTGAATGCTGCTGACTGAATACACCTGAAAATCCCATTCACACTCAATTTGGAGGCAATTCATAGCTGTCCCCTCGGCAAAAGGGTTACATTTCATTTTCCAAAGCACAAAGATACACCTTGGTCCTGTTGCCAGCTAATTTCTAAGAATGAAACGGCAATTTGCAGTTTTTTTTATTTCATTATGGATATTCTGGCTAGACTTTTTATTGTATGGGGGAAGAATACAAAATTAGAAAAGGAAGAAGGCAAAACAACCGCAAACCCAGAACACATTAGCAAATTGCCAAACAAGAAACCTGAATGCTGCTGACTGAATACACCTGAAAATCCATTCACACTCAATTTGGCGGCAATTCGTAGCTGTTCCCTTGGCAAAGGGTTACATTTCATTTTCCAAAACACAAAAACACACCTTGGTCCTGTTGCATGTTAATTTCTGAAAATGAAACACCAATTTGCTGTTTTCTTTATTTCATTATGGATACTCTGGCTAACATTTTTATTGTATGGTGTCAGAATAAAAATTAGAAAAGGAAGAAGGCAAAACAATGCAAACCTAGAACACATTTAGCAAATTACCAATCGAGAAACCTGAATGTTGCTGACTGAATACACCTGAAAATCCCATTCACACTCAATTTGCAGGCAATTCGTAGCTGTCCCCTCGGCAAAAGTGTTACATTTCATTTTCTAAAACACAAAAACTCACCTTAGTCGTGTTGCCTGTAGATTTCTTAGCATGAAACGCCAATTTGCACTGTATTTTTATTTCATTTTGACCACTCTGTCTAAAGGCTTTATTGGATGGAGTCAGGATAGAAAATTTGGAAAGAAAGAAGGCAAAACAAACGCAAACCCACACTACATTTAAGAAATTGCCAATCAAGAAACCTGAATGCTTCTGAATGAATATACCTGAAAATCCCTTTCACACTCAATTTGGAGGCAATTCATAGCTGTCCCCTCGGCAAAAGTGTTACATTTCATTTTCCAAAGCACAATAATACACCTTGGTCCTGTTGCCTGCTAATTTCTAAGAATGAAACGGCAATTTGCAGTTTTTTTTATTTCATTATGGATATTCTGGCTAGACTTTTTATTGTATGGGGTAAGAATACAAAATTAGAAAAGGAAGAAGGCAAAAAATATGCAAACCAAGAACACATTTAGCAAACTACCAATCGGGAAACCTGAATGTTGCTGACTGAATACACCTGAAAATCCCATTAACACTCAATTTGGAGGCAATTCATAGCTGTGCCCTCGGCAAAAGGGAAATATTTCATTTTCCAAAACAGAAAAACTCACCTTGGTCCAGTTGCCTGTTAATTTCTAAGCATGGAACGCCCATTTTCTGTTTTTTTTTTATTTCATTAAGGATACTCTGGCTAAACTTTTATTGTATGGTGTAAGAATACAAAATTAGAAAAGGAAGAAAGCAAATCAGATGGAATGCCCAAACACATTTAAGAAATTGCCAATTAAGAAACCTGAATGTTGCTGACTGAATACACCTGAAAATCCCATTCATACTCAATTTGGAGGCAATTCATAGCTGTCCCCTCGGCAAAAGTGTAACATTTCATTTTCTAAAACACAAAAACTCACCTTAGTCGTGTTGCCTGTAGATTTCTTAGCATGAAACGCCAATTTGCACTACATTTCTATTTCATTTTGACCACTCTGTCTAAAGGCTTTTTTGGATGGTGTCAGGATAGAATACTTGGAAAGAAAGAAGACAAAACAAACGCAAACCCAGACTACATTTAAGAATTGCCAATCAAGAAATCTGAATGCTGCGGACTGAATACACCTGAAAATCACATTCGCACTCAATTTGGCGGCAATTTATAGCTGTTCCCTTGGCAAAAGGGTTACATTTCATTTTCCAAAACACAAAAACTCACCTTTGTCCTCTTGCATGTTAATTTCTAAAAATGAAGCACCAATTTGCTGTTGTCTTTATTTCATTATGGATAATCTGGCTAACCTTTTTATTGTATGGGGTAAGAATACAAAATTAGAAAAGGAAGAAGGCAAAAAATATGCAAACCAAGAACACATTTAGCAAATTACCAATCGGGAAACCTGAATGCTGCTGACTGAATACACCTGAAAATCCCTTTCACACTCAATTTGGAGGCAACTCGTAGCTGTCCCCTCGGCAAAAGGGTTACATTTCATTTTCCAAAGCACAAAAACACACCTTGGTCCTGTTGCCTGCTAATTTCTAAGAATGAAATGGCAATTTGCAGTTTTTTTATTTCATTATGGATATTCTGCCTAAACTTTTTATCGTATGGTGTAAGAATACAAAATTAGAAAAGGAAGAAGGCAAAACAAATGCAAACCAAGAACACATTTAGCAAATTGCCAATCAGGAAACCTGAATATTGCTCACTGAATACACCTGAAAATCGCATTCACACTCAATTTGGCGGAAATTCGTAGCTGTTCCCTTTGCAAAAGTGTTACATTTCATTTTCCAAAACACAAAAACTCACCTTGGTCCTGTTGCATGTTAATTTCTAAAAATGAAACACCAATTTGCTGTTTTCTTTATTTCATTATGGATACTCTGGCTAAACATTTTCTTGTATGGTGTAAGAATACAAAATTAGAAAAGGAAGAAAGCAAAACAACCGCAATCCAAGAACACATTAGCAAATTGCCAATCAGGAAACCTGAATGTTGTTGACTGAATACACATGAAAATCCCATTCACACTCAATTTGGAGGCAATTCGTAGCTGTGCCCTCGGCAAAAGGGAAAGATTTCATTTTCCAAAACACAAAAACTCACCTTGGTCTAGTTGCCTGTTAATTTCTAAGCATGGAACGCCCATTTGCTGTTTTTTTTTTTTTTTTCATTAAGGATACTCTGGCTAAACTTTTATTGTATGGTGTAAGAATACAAAATTAGAAAAGGAAGAAGGCAAAACAAATGGAATGCCGAAACACATTTAAGAAATTGCCAATCAGGGCCGGCGCCGTGGCTCAACAGGCTAATCCTCTGCCTTGCAGCGCCGGCACACCGGGTTCTAGTCCCGGTCGGGGTGCCGGATTCTGTTCCGGTTGCCCCTCTTCCAGGCCAGCCCTCTGCTGTGGCCCGGGAGTGCAGTGGAGGATGGCCCACGTGCTTGGGCCCTGTACCCCATGGGGAGACCAGGAAAAGCACTGTCCACTTTGCCTGTCAAAAAAAAAAAAAAAAAAGAAATTGCCAATCAAGAAACCTGAATGCTGCTGACTGAATACACCTGAAAATCCCATTCACACTCAATTTGGAGGCAACTCGTAGCTGTTCCCTCGGCAAAAGGGTTACATTTCATTTTCCAAAGCACAAAAACACACCTTGGTCCTGTTGCCTGCTAATTTCTAAGAATGAAACGGCAATTTGCACTGTATTTTTATTTCATTTTGACCACTCTGTCTAAAGGCTTTTTTGGATGGTGTCAGGATATAAAATTTGAAAAGAAAAAAGGCAAAACAAATGCAAACACAGACGACATTTAAAAAATTGCCAATCAAGAAACCTGAATGCTGCTGACTGAATACACCTGAAAATCCCATTCACAGTCAATTTGGCGACAATTCGTACCTGCTCCCTTAGCAAAAGGGTTAAATTTTATTTTCCAAAACACAAAAACTCACCTTGGTCCTGTTGAATGTTAATTTCTAAAAATGAAACACCAATTTGCTGTTTTCTTTATTTCATTATGGATACTCTGGCTAACCATTTTATTGTATGGTGCAAGAACACTAAATTAGAAAAGAAAGAAGGCAAAACAAAATCAAACCAAGAACATAATTAGGAAATTGCCAATCAGGAAACCTGAATGTTGCTGACTGAATACACCTGAAAATCCCATTCACACTCAATTTGGAGGCAACTCGTAGCTGTCCCTTAGGCAAAGGGGTTACATTTCATTTTCCAAGCACAAAAACAAACCTTGGTACTCTTGCATGTTAATTTCTAAAAATGAAACAACAATATGCTGTTTTCTTTATTTCATTATGGATACTCTGGTTAACCTTTTTATTGTATGGTGTAAGAATACAAAATTAGAAAAGGAAGAAGGCAAAACAAATGCAAACCAAGAACACATTTAGCAAATTGCCAATCAGGAAACCTGAATGTTGCTGACTGAATACACATGAAAATCCCATTCACATTCAATTTGGAGGTAATTCGTAGCTGTCCCTTCTGCAATAGTGTTACATTTCATTTTCTAAAACACAAAAACTCACCTTAGTCGTGTTGCCTGTAGATTTCTTAGCATGAAACGCCAATTTGCACTACATTTCTATTTCATTTTGACCACTCTGTCTAAAGGCTTTTTTGGATGGTGTCAGGTTAGAAAATTTCAAAAGAAAGAAGGCAAAACACACACAAACCCAGACGACATTTAAGAAATTGCCAATCAAGAAACCTGAATGCTGCTGACAGAATACGCCTGAAAATCCCATTCACACTCAATTTGGAGGCAACTCGTAGCTGTCCCCTCGGCAAAAGGGTTACATTTCATTTTCCAAAACACAAAAACTCACCTTGGTCCTGTTGCATGTTAATTTCTAAAAATGAAACTCCAATTTGCGGTTTTCTTTATTTCATTATGGATACTCTGGCTAAGCATTTTCTTGTAAGGTGTAAGAATACAAAATTAGAAAAGGAAGAAGGCAAAACAAATGCAAACCAATAACACATTCAGCAAATTGCCAATCAGGAAATCTGAATGCTGCTGACTGAATACACCTGAAAATCCTATTCACACTCAATTTGGAGGCAACTCGTAGCTGTCCCCTCGGCAAAAGTGAAACATTTCTTATTCCAAAACTCCAAAACTACCCTTAGTCGTGTTGCCTGTAGATTTCTTAGCATGAAACGCCAATTTGCACTGTATTTTTATTTCATTTTGACCACTCTGTCTAAAGGCTTTAGTGGATGGTCAGGATAGAAAATTTGGAAAAAAAGAAAGAAAAACAAACACAAACCCAGAACACATTTACGAAATTGCCAATCGAGAAACCCGAATGCTGCTGACTGAACATACCTGTAAATCCAATTCACACTCAGTTTGGAGGCAATTCGTAGCAGTGCCCTCGGCAAAAGGGAAACATTTCATTTTCCAAAACACAAAAACTCACCTTAGTCGTGCTGCCTGTAGATTTCTTAGCTTGAAACGCCAATTTGCACTGAATTTCTATTTCATTTTTCCCACTCTGTCTAAACGCTTTTGTGGATGGTGTCAGGATAGAAAATTTGGATAGAAAGAAGGCAAAACAAACACAAACCCAGAACACATTTATTAAATTGCCAATCAAGAAACCTGAATACGGCTGACTGAACACACCTGAAAATCCCATTCACACTCAATTTGGAGGCAATTCGTAGATGTTCCCTTGGCAAAAGTGTTACATTTCATTTTCCAAAGCACAAAATCTCACCTTGGGTCTGTTGCATGTTAATTTCTAAAAATGAAACACCAATTTGCTGTTTTCTTTATTTCATTATGGATACTCTGGTTAAAATTTTTATTGTATGGTGTAAGAATACAAAATTAGAAAAGGAAGAAGGCAAAACAAATGCAAACCAAGAACACATTTGGCAAATTACCAATCGGGAAACCTGAATGTTGCTGACTGAATACACCTGAAAATCCCATTCACACTCAATTTGGAGGCAACTCGTAGCTATCCCCTCGGCAAAAGAGTTACATTTCACTTTCCAAAACAAAAAAACACACCTTGTTCCTGTTGCCTACTAATTTCAAAGAATGAAACGGCAATTTGCAGTTTTTTTTTTATTTCATTATGGATATTCTGGCTAGGCTTTTCATTGTATGGGGTAAGAATACAAAATTAGAAAAGGAAGAAGGCAAAACAACCGCAAACCCAGAGCCCATTTAGCAAATTGCCAAACAAGAAACCTGAATGCTGCTGACTGAATATACCTGAAAATCCCATTCACACTCAATTTGCAGGCAATTCCAAGCTGTTCCCTTGGCAAAAGGGTTACATTTCATTTTCCAAAACACAAAAACTCACCTTGGTCCTGTTGCATGTTAATTTCTAAAAATGAAACACCAATTTGCACTACATTTCTATTTCATTTTGACCACTCTGTCTAAAGGCTTTTTTGGATGGTGTCAGGATAGAATATTTGGAAAGAAAGAAGACAAAACAAACACAAACCCAGACTACATTTCAGAATTGCCAATCAAGAAACCTGAATGCTGCTGACTGAATACCCCTGAAAATCCCATTCACACTCAATTTGGAGGCAACTCGGAGCTGCCCCCTCGGCAAAAGGGTTACATTTCATTTTCCAAAGCACAAAAAAACACACCTTTTTCCTGTTGCCTGCTAATTTCTAAGAATGTAACCGCAATTTGCAGTTTTTTTTTCTTATTTCATTATGGATGTTCTGGCTAAACATTTTATTGTAAGGGGTAAGAATACAAAATTAGAAAAGAAGAAGGCAAAACAACCGCATACCCAGAACACATTTTGCAAATTGCCAAACAAGAAACCCGAATGCTGCTGACTGAATACACCTGAAAATCCCATTCACACTCAATTTGGCGGCAATTCGTAGCTGTTCCCTTGGCAAAAGGGTTACATTTCATTTTCCAAAACACAAAAACTCACCTTGGTTCTGTTGCATGTTAATTTCTAAAAATGAAACACGAATTTGCTGTTTTCTTTATTTCATTATGGATACTCTGGCTAACCTTTTTTTGTATGGTGTAAGAATACAAAATTAGAAAAGGAAGAAGGCAAAACAAATGCAAACCAAGAACACATTTAGCAAATTGCCAATCCGGAAACCTGAATGTTCCTGACTGAATACACCTGAAAAACCCATTCATACTCAATTTGCAGGCAATTCTTAGCTGTCCCCTTGGCAAAAGTGTTACATTTCATTTTCCAAAACACAAAAACTCACCTTGGTCCTGTTGCATGTTAATTTCTAAAAATGAAACACCAATTTGCTGTTTTCTTTATTTCATTATGGATACTCAGGCAAAACTTTTTATTGTATGGTGTAAGAATACAAAATGAGAAAAGGAAGAAGGCAAAAAATATGCAAACCAAGAACACATTTAGCAAATTACCAATCAGGAAACCTGAATGTTGCTGACTGAATACACCTGAAAATCTATTCACACTCAATTTGGAGGTAATTCACAGCTGTGCCCTCGGCAAAACGGAAAGATTTCATTTTCCAAAACAGAAAAAGTCACCTTGGTCCAGTTGCCTGTTAATTTCTAAGCATGGAACGCCCATTTCCTGTTTTTTTTTTTTTTATTTCATTAAGGATACTCTGGCTAAACTTTTATTGTAAGGTGTAAGAATACAAAATTAGAAAAGGAAGAAGGCAAAACAAATGGAATGCCCAAACACATTTAAGAAATTGCCAATCAAGAAACCTGAATGTTGTTGACTGAATACACCTGAAAATCCCATTCAGACTCAATTTGCAGGCAATTCTTAGCTGTCCCCTTGGCAAAAGTGTTACATTTCATTTTCCAAAAACGAAAACTCACCTTAGTCGTGTTGCCTGTACATTTCTTAGCATGAAATGCCAATTTGCACTGTATTTTTATTTCATCTTGACCACTCTGTCTAAAGGCTTTATTGGATGGAGTCAATATAGAAAATTTGGAAAGAAAGAAGGCAAAACAAACGCAAACCCACACGACATTTAAGAAATTGCCAATCAAAAAACCTGAATGCTGCTGACTGAATACACCTGAAAATCCCATTCACACTCAATTTGGAGGCAATTCGTAGCTGTCCCCTTGGCAAAAGTGTTACATTTCATTTTCCAAAAACGAAAACTCACCTTAGTCGTGTTCCCTGTAGATTTCTTAGCATGAAACGCCCATTTGCACTGTATTTTTATTTCATTTTGACCACTCTGTCTAAAGGCTTTTTTGGATGGTGTCAGGATATAAAATTTGGAAAGAAAGAAGGCAAAACAAACGCAAACCCACACGACATTTAAGAAATTGCCAATCAAGAAACCTGAATGCTGCTGACTGAATACACCTGAAAATCCCATTCACACTCAATTTGGCTGCAATTCATAGCTGTTCCCTTGGCAAAAGGGTTACATTTCATTTTCCAAAACACAAAAACTCACCTTGGTCCTGTTGCATGTTAATTTCTAAAAATGAAACACCAATTTGCTGTTTTCTTTATTTCATTATGGATACTCTGGCTAACCTTTTTATTGTATGTTGTAAGAATACAAAATGAGAAAAGGAAGAAGGCAAAACAAATGCAAACCAAGAACACATTTAGCAAATTGCCAATCAGGAAACTTGAATGTTGCTGACTGAATACACCTGAAAATCCCATTCACACTCAATTTGGAGGCAATTCGTAGCTGTGCCCTCAGCAAAAGGGAAAGATTTCATTTTCGAAAACTGTAAATCTCACCTTGGTCCAGTTGCCTGTTAATTTCTAAGCAATGAACGCACATTTGCTGTTTTTTTTTTTTTATTTCATTAAGGATACTCTGGCTAAACTTTTATTGTATGGTGTAAGAATACAAAATTAGAAAAGGAAGAAGGCAAAACAATTGGAATGCCCATACACATTTAAGAAATTGCCAATCAAGAAACCTGAATGCTGCTGACTGATTACACCTGAAAATCCCATTCACACTCAATTTGGAGGCAACTCGTAGCTGTCCCCTCAGCAAAAGGGTTACATTTCATATTCCAAAGTACAAAATCACACCTTGGTCCTGTTGCCTGCTAATTTCTAAGAATTAAACGGCAATTTGCAGTTTTTTTTATTTCATTATGGATATTCTGGCTAGACTTTTTATTGTATGGGGTAAGAATACAAAATTAGAAAAGGAAGAAGGCAAAACAACCACAAACCTAGAACACATTTAGCCAATTGCCAAACAAGAAACCTGAATGCTGCTGACTGAATACACCTGAAAATCCCATTCACACTCAATTTGGAGGCAACTCGTAGCTGCCCCCTCGGCAAAAGGGTTACATTTCATTTTCCAAAGCACAAAAAAACACATCTTTTTCCTGTTGCCTGCTAATTTCTAAGTATGTAACGCAAATTTGCAGTTTTTTTTTTATTTCATTATGGATATTCTGGCTAGGCTTTTCATTGTATGGGGTAAGAATACAAAATTAGAAAAGGAAGAAGGCAAAACAACCGCAAACCCAGAACACATTTAGTAAATTGCCAAACAAGAAACCTGAATGCTGCTGACTGAATACACCTGAAAATCGCATTCACACTCAATTTGGCGGCAATTCGTAGCTGTTCCCTTGGCAAAAGGGTTACATTTCATTTTCCAAAACACAAAAACTCACCTTGGTCCTGTTGCATGTTAATTTCTTTTTTTTTTATTTTCAGTTATCTTTATTTTTTATTTTTTTCTTTTTTATAATGCTTTTATTTAAAGAATATAAATTTCCAAAATACAGCTTATAGATTACAATGGCTTCCCCCCACATAACTTCCCCCCCACCCGCAACCCTCCCCTTTCCCACTCACTCTCCGCTTGCTTTACATCAAGATTCATTTTCAATTCTCTTTATATACAGAAGATCAGTTTACTATATATTAAGTAAAGATTTCAACAGTTTGCCCTCACATAGCAACACAAAGTGAAAAATACTGTTGGAGTATTAGTTATAGTATTAATTCACAATGTATAGCACATTAAGGACAGAGATCCTACATGATATATTTTTTTAAAAAGTTGATTAATTTTCTAGGCAATTTCCAATTTCACACCAAGATTTTTTTTCATTTTTAATTATCTATATACAGAAGATAGATTCAGTATATACTAAGTAAAGATTTCATCAGTTTGTACCCACACAGAAACACAAAGTGTAAAATACTGTTTCAGTGCTAGTTATAGCATTACTTCACATTGGACAACACATTAAGGACAGATCCACATGAGACATAAGTAAAAAAAAAAACACCAATTTGCGGTTTTTTTTATTTCATTATGGATACTCTGGCTAAACTTTTTCTTGTATGGTGTAAGAATACAAAATTAGAAAAGGAAGAAGGCAAAACAAATGCAAACCAAGAACACATTTAGCAAATTGCCAATCAGGAAACCGGAATGTTGCTGACTGAATACACCTGAAAACCCATTCACACTCAATTTGGAGGCAATTCGTAGCTGTCCCCTCGGCAAAAGGGTTACATTTCATTTTCCAAAGCACAAAAACACACCTTGGTCCTGTTGCCTGCTAATTTCAAAGAATGAAACGGCAATTTGCAGTTTTTTTATTTGATTAAGGATATTCTGGCTAAATTTTTATTGTATGGGGTAAGAATACAAAATTAGAAAAGGAAGAAGGCAAAACAAACGCAAACCCAGAACACATTTAGCAAATTGCCAAACAAGAAACCTGAATGCTGCGGACTGAATGCACCTGAAGATCGCATTCACACTCAATTTGGCGACAATTCGTAACTGTTCCCTTGGCACAAGGGTTACATTTCAATTTCCAAAACACAAAAACTCACCTTGGTCCTGTTGCATGTTAATTTCTAAAAATGAAACGGCAATTTGCTGTTTTCTTTATTTCATTATGGATACTCTGGCTATGCTTTTTATTGTATGGTGTAAGAATACAAAATTAGAAAAGGAAGAAGGCAAAACAAATGCAAACCAAGAACACATTTAGCAAATTACCAATCGGGAAACTTGAATGTTGCTGACTGAATACACCTGAAAATCCCATTCACACTCAATTTGGAGGCAATTCTTAGCTAATCCCTTGGCAAAAGGATGACATTTCATTTTCCAAAACACAAAAACTCACCTTGGTCCTGTTGCATGTTAATTTCTAAAAAAGAAACACCAATTTGCTGTTTTCTTTATTTCATTATGGATACTCTGGCTAAACTTTTTCTTGTATGGTGTAAGAATACAAAATGAGAAAATGAAGAAGGCAAAACAAATGCAAACCAAGAACACATTTAGCACTTTGCCGATCAGGAAACCTGAATGTTGCTGACTGAATACACCTGAAAACCCATTCACACTCAATTTGCAGACAATTCCAAGCTGTCCCCTCGGCAAAAGTGTTACATTTCATTTTCTAAAACACGAAAACTCACCTTAGTCGTGTTGCCTGTAGATTTCTTAGCATGAAACGCCAATTTGCACTGTATTTTTATTTCATTTTGACCACTCTGTCTAAAGGCTTTTTTGGATGGTGTCAGGATATAAAATTTGGAAAGAAAAAAGGCAAAACAAACGCAAACCCAGACGACATTTAAGAAATTGCCAATCAAGAAACCTGAATGCTGCTGAATGAATACACCTGAAAATCCCATTCATACTCAATTTGGAGGCAATTCAT
Organism: Sylvilagus floridanus; assembly: GCA_949820135.1. Lineage (NCBI taxonomy): Eukaryota > Metazoa > Chordata > Mammalia > Lagomorpha > Leporidae > Sylvilagus > Sylvilagus floridanus. Next base: position 164,293,740 of record OX463227.1, on the reverse strand, counting down.
AGCAGTACCCTCGGCAAAAGTGTTACATTTCATTTTCTAAAACACGAAATCTCACCTTAGTCGTGTTGTCTGTAGATTTCTTATCACGAAACGCCAATTTGCACTGTATTTTTATTTCATTTTGACCACTCTGTCTAAAGGCTTTTTTGGATGGTGTCAGGATAGAAAATTTGGAAAAAAGAAGGCAAAACAAACGCAAACCCAGACGACATTAAAGAAATTGCCAATCAAGAAACCTGAATGCTGCTGACTGAATACACCTGAAAATCCCATTCACACTCAATTTGGAGGCAACTCGTAGCTGTCGCCTCGGCAAAGGGTTACATTTCATTTTCCAAAGCACAAAAACACACCTTGGTCCTGTTGCCTGCTAATTTCTAAGAATGAAACGGCAATTTGCAGTTTTTTTTTTTCTATTTCATTAAGGATATTCTGGCTAAACTTTTTATTGTATGGGGTAAGAATTCAAAATTAGAAAAGGAAGAAGGCAAAACAAACGCAAATCCAGAACACATTTAGCAAATTGCCAAACAAGAAACCTGAATGCTGCTGACTGAATGCACCTTAAAATCGCATTCACACTCAATTTGGCGGCAATTCGTAGCTGTTCCCTTGGCACAAGGGTTACATTTCATTTTCCAAAACACAAAAACTGAGCTTGGTCCTGTTGCATGTTAATTTCTAAAAACGAAACACCAATTTGCTGTTTGCTTTATTTCATTATGGATACTCTGGCTATCCTTTTTATTGTATGGTGTAAGAATACAAAATGAGAATAGGAAGAAGGCAAAACAAATGCAAACGAAGAACACATTTAGCAAATTGCCAATCAGGAAACCTGAATGTTGCTGACTGAATACACCTGAAAACCCATTCACACTCAATTTGGAGGCAACTTGTAGCTGTCCCCTCGGCAAAAGGGAAAGATTTCACTTTCCAAAACACAAAAACTCACCTTGGTCCAGTTGCCTGTTAATTTCTAAGAATGAAACGGCCATTTGCTGTTTTTTTTTTTGTTTGTTTCATTAAGGATACTCTGGCTAAATTTTTATTGTATGGTGTAAGAATACAAAATTGGAAAAGGAAGAAGGCAAAACAACCGCAAACCCAGAACACATTTAGCAAATTGCCAAAGAAGAAACCTGAATGCTGCTGACTGAATACACCTGAAAATCCCATTCACACTCAATTTGGCGGCAATTCGTAGATGTCCCCTCGGCAAAAGGGAAAGATTTCATTTTCCAAAACACTAAAACTCACCTGTCGTGTTGCCTGTACATTTCTTAACATGAAACGCCCATTTGCTGTTTCTTTTTTTATTACTTCATTAAGGATACTCTGGCTAACTTTTATAGTATGATGTAAGAATACAAAATTAGAAAAGGAAGAAAGCAAAACAACCGCAAACCCAGAACACATTTAGCAAATTGCCAAACAAGAAACCTGAATGCTGCTGACTGAATACACCTGAAAATCCCATTCCCACTCAATTTGGAGGCAACTCGTAGCTGTCCCCTCGGCAAAAGGGTTACATTTCATTTTTCAAGCACATAAACACACCTTGGTCCTGTTGCCTGCTAATTTCTAACAATGAAATGGAAATTTGCAGTTTTTTTATTTCATTATGGATATTCTGGCTAAACGTTTTATTGTATGGGGTAAGAATACAAAATTAGAAAATGAAGAAGGCAATGCAACCGCAAACCAAGAACACATTTAGCAAATTGCCAAACAAGAAACCTGAATGCTGCTGACTGAATACACCTGAAAATCCCATTCACACTCAATTTGGCGCAATTCGTAGCTGTTCCCTTGGCAAAAGGGTTCCATTTCATTTTCTAAAACACAAAAACTCACCTTGGTTGTTGCATGTTAATTTCTAAAAATGAAACACTAATTTGCGGTTTTCTTTATTTCATTATGGATACTCTGGCTAAGTATTTTCTTGTATGGTGTAAGATTACAAAATGAGAAAAGGAAGAAGGCAAAACAAATGCAAACCAAGAACACATTTAGCAAATTGCCAATCAGGAAACCTGAATGTAGCTCACTGAATACACCTGAAAATCCCATTCACACTCAATTTGGAGGCAATTCGTAGCTGTCCCCTCGGCAAAAGGGAAAGATTTCATTTTCCAAAATACGAAAACTCACCTGTCGTGTTGCCTGTAGATTTCTTAGCATGAAACGCCAATTTGCACTGTATTTTTATTTCATTTTGACCACTCTGTCTAAAGGCTTTTTTGGATGGTGTCAGGATATAATATTTAGAAAGAAAAAAGGCAAAACAAAGGCAAACCAAGAACACATTTAGCAAATTACCAATCGGGAAACCTGAATGTTGCTAACTGAATACACCTGAAAATCCCATTCACACTCAATTTGCAGGCAATTCATAGCTGTCCGCTCGGCAAAAGTGTTACATTTCATTTTCCAAAACACAAAAACTCACCTTGGTCCTGTTGCATGTTAATTTCTAAAAATGAAACACCAATTTGCTGTTTTCTTTATTTCATTATGGATACTCTGGCTAAACTTTTTCTTGTATGGTGTAAGAATACAAAATGAGAAAATGAAGAAGGCAAAACAAATGCAAACCAAGAACACATTTAGCTCTTTGCCAATCAGGAAACCTGAATGTTCCTGACTCAATACACCTGAAAACCCATTCACACTCAATTTGCAGACAATTCCAAGCTGTCCCCTCGGCAAAAGTGTTACATTTCATTTTCTAAAACACGAAAACTCACCTTAGTCGTGTTGCCTGTAGATTTCTTAGCATGAAACGCCAATTTGCACTGTATTTTTATTTCATTTTGACCACTCTGTCTAAAGGCTTTTTTGGATGGTGTCAGGATATAAAATTTGGAAAGAAAAAAGGCAAAACAAACGCAAACCCAGACGACATTTAAGAAATTTCCAATCAAGAAACCTGAATGCTGCTGAATGAATACACCTGAAAATCCCATTCATACTCAATTTGGAGGCAATTCATAGCAGTCCCCTCGGCAAAAGTGTTACATTTCATTTTCTAAAACACGAAATCTCACCTTAGTCGTGTTGTCTGTAGATTTCTTATCACGAAACGCCAATTTGCACTGTATTTTTATTTCATTTTGACCACTCTGTCTAAAGGCTTTTTTGGATGGTGTCAGGATAGAAAATTTGGAAAAAAGAAGGCAAAACAAACGCAAACCCAGACGACATTAAAGAAATTGCCAATCAAGAAACCTGAATGCTGCTGACTGAATACACCTGAAAATCCCATTCACACTCAATTTGGAGGCAACTCGTAGCTGTCACCTCGGCAAAGGGTTACATTTCATTTTCCAAAGCACAAAAACACACCTTGGTCCTGTTGCCTGCTAATTTCTAAGAATGAAATGGCAAATTGCAGTTTTTTTTATTTCATTATGGATATTCTGGCTAAAATTTTTATTGTATGGGTTAAGAATACAAAATTAGAAAAGGAAGAAGGCAAAACAACCGCAAACCCAGAACACATTTAGCAAATTGCCAAACGAGAAACCTGAATGCTGTGGACTGAATACACCAAAAAATCGCATTCACACTCAATTTTGCGGCAATTCGTAGCTGTTCCCTTGGGAAAAGATTTACATTTCATTTTCCAAAACACAAAAACTGACCTTGGTCCTGTTGCATGTTAATTTCTAAAGTGAAACACCAATTTGCTGTTTTTTTTTATTTCATAATGGATACTCTGGCTAAACTTTTTCTTGTATGGTGTAAGAATACAAAATTTTAAAAGGAAGTAGGCAAAACAACTGCAAACCAAGAACACATTTATCAAATTGCCAATCAGGAAACCTGAATTCTGCTGACTGAATACACCTGAAAATCCCATTCATACTCAATTTGGAGGCAATTCATAGCTGTCCCCACGGCAAAAGTGTTACATATCATTTTCCAATGCACAAAAACACACCTTGGTCCTGTTGCCTACTAATTTGTAAGAATGAAACGGCAATATGCAGTTTTTTATTATTTCATTATGGATATTCTGGCTAAACTTTTCATTATATGGGGTAAGAATACAAAATTAGAAAAGGAAGAAGGCAAAACAACTGCAAACCCAGAACAGATTCAGCAAATTGCCAAACAAGAAACCTGAATGCTGCTGACTGAATACACCTGAAAATCCCATTCACACTCAATTTGGAGGCAATTCGTAGCTGTGCCCTTGGTAAAAGGGAAAGATTTCATTTTCCAAAACACAAAAACTCACCTTGGTCCAGTTGCCTGATAATTTCTAAGCATGGGACGCCCATTTGCTGTTTTTTTTTTTTTATTTCATTAAGGATATTCTAGCTAAACTTTTATTGAATCGTGTAAGAATACAAATTAGAAAAGGAATAAGGCAAAACAAATAGAATGCTCAAACACATTTAAGAAATTCCCAATCAAGAAACCTGAATGCTGCTGACTGAATACACCTGAAAATCCCATTCACACTCAATTTGGAGGCAACTCGTAGCTTTCCCCTCGGCAAAAGGGTTACATTTCATTTTCCAAAGCACAAAAACACACCTTGGTCTTGTTGCCTGCAAATTTCTAAGAATGAAACGGCAATTTGCAGTATTTTTTTATTTCATTCTGGATATTCTTGCTAAACTTTTTATTGTATGGGGTAAGAATACAAAATTAGAAAAGGAAGAAGGCAAAACAAACGCAAACCCAGAACACATTTAGCAAATTGCCGAACAAGAAACCTGAATGCTGCTGACTGAATGCACCTGAAAATCCCATTCAAACTCAATTTGGCAGCAACTCATAGCTGTTCCCTTGGCAAAAGGGTTACATTTCATTTTCCAAAGCACAAAAACTCACCTTGGTCCTGTTGCATGTTAATTTCTAAAAATGAAACACCAATTTGCTGTTTTCTTTATTTCATTATGGATACTCTGGCTAAACATTTTCTTGTATGGTGTAAGAATACAAAATTAGAAAAGGAAGAAGGCAAAACAAATGCAAACCAAGAACACATTTAGCAAATTGCCAATCAGGAAACCTGAATGTTGCTGACTGAATACACCTGAAAATCCCATTCACACTCAATTTGGAGGCAATTCGTAGCTGTCCCCTCTGCAAAAGTGTTACATTTCATTTTCTAAAACGCGACAAATCACCTTAGTCGTGTTGCCTGTAATTTTCTGAGCATGAAACGCCAATTTCCACTGTATTTTTATTTCATTTTGACCACTCTGTCAAAAGGCTTTTTTGGATGGTGTCAGGATATTAAATATGGAAAGAAAGCAGGCAAAACAAACGCAAACCCAGACAACATTTAAGAAATTGCCAATCAAGAAACCTGAATGCTGCTGACTGAATACACCTGAAAATCCCATTCACACTCAATTTGGAGGCAACTCATAGCTGTCCCCTAGGAAAAGTGTTACATTTCATTTTCCAAAGCAAAAAACTCACCTTGGTCCTGTTGCCTGCTAATTTCTAAGAATGAAACGGCAATTTGCAGGTTTTATTTATTTCATTATGGATATTATGGCTAAACTTTTTTTGTATGGGGTAAGAATACAAAATTAAAAAAGGAAGAAGGCAAAACAAACGCAAACCCAGAACACATTTAGCAAATTGCCAAACAAGAAACCTGAATGCTGCTGACTGAATACACCTGAAAATCGCATTCACACTCAATTTGGCGGCAATTCGTAGCTGTTCCCTTGGCAAAAGGGTTACATTTCATTTTCCAAAACACAAAAACTCACTTGGTCCTGTTGCATGTTAATTTCTAAAAATGAAACACCAATTTGCTGTTTTCTTTATTTCATTATGCATACTCTGGCTAAACTTTTATGGAATGGAATAAGAATACAAAATGAGAAAAGGAAGAAGGCAAAACAACCGCAAACCAAGAACACATTTAGCAAATTGCCAATCAGGAAAACTGAATGTTCCTGACTGAATACACCTTAAAATCCCATTCACACTCAATTTGGAGGCAATTCGTAGCTGTGCCCTCGGCAAAAGGAAAAGATTTCATTTTCCAATACACAAAAACTAACCTTGGTCCAGTTGCCTGTTAATTTCTAAGCATGGGACGCCCATTTGCTGTTTTTTTTTTTTTATTTCATTAAGGATACTCTAGTTAAACTTTTATTGTATGGTGTAAGAATAAAAATTAGAAAAGGAAGAAGGCAAAATAAATGGAATGCTCAAACACATTTAAGAAATTGCCAACAAGAAACCTGAATGCTGCGGACTGAATACACCTGAAAATCACATTCACACTCAAATTGGAGGCAAGTCCTAGCTGTCCCCTAGGCAAAAGTGTTACATTTCATTTTCCAAAGCACAAAAACTCTTCTTGGTCCTGTTGACTGCTAATTTCGAAAATGAAACACCAATTTGCTGTTTTCTTTATTTCATTATGGATACTCTGGCTAACCTTTTTGTTGTATGGTGTAAGAATACAAAATGAGAAAAGGAAGAAGGCAAAACAAATGCAAACCAAGAACACATTTAGCAAATTGCCAATCAGGAAACCTGAATGTTGCTGACTGAATACACCTGAAAATCCCATTCACACTCCATTTGCAGGCAATTTGTAGCTGTCCGCTCGGCAAAAGTGTTACATTTCATTTTCCAAAGCACAAAAACACACCTTGTTCCTGTTGCCTGCTAATTTCTAAGAATGAAACGGCAATTTGCAGTTTTTTTTAATTTCATTATGGATATTCTGGCTAAACATTTTCTTGTATGGTATAAGAATACAAAATGAGAAAAGGAAGAAGGCAAAACATATGCAAACCAAGAACACATTTAGCAAATTGCCAATCAGGAAACCTGAATGTTCCTGACTCAATACACCTGAAAATCCCATTCACACTCCATTTGCAGGCAATTTGTAGCTGTCCCCTCGGCAAAAGTGTTACATTTCATTTTCTAAAACACGAAAACTCACCTTAGTCATGTTGCCTGTAGATTTCTTAGCATGAAATGCAAATTTGCACTGTATTTTTATTTCATTTTGACCACTCTGTCTAAAGGCTTTTTTGGATGGTGTCAGGATAGAAAATTTGGAAAGAAAGAAGGCAAACAAACACAAACCAAGGCGACATTTAAGAAACTGCCAATCAAGAAACCTGAATGCTGCTGACTGAATACACCTGAAAATCCCATTCACACTCAATTTGGAGGCAACTCGTAGCTGTCCCCTCGGCAAAAGTGTTACATTTCATTTTCCAAAACACATAAACTCACCTTGGTCGGGTTGCCTGTTATCGTCTAAGCATGGAACGCCAATTTGCTGCTTTTTTTTTTTATTTCATTATGGATATTCTGGCTAAACTTTTATTGTATGGTGTAAGAATACAAAATTAGAAAAGGAAGAATGCAAAACAAACGCAAACCCAGAACACATTTAGCAAATTGCCAAACAAGAAACCTGAATGCTGCTGACTGAATACACCTGAAAATCCCATTCACACTCAATTTGGCGGCAATTCGTAGCTGTTCCCTTGGCAAAAGGGATACATTTCATTTTCCAAAACACAAAAACTCTCCTTGGTCCTGTTGCATGTTAATTTCTAAAAATGGAACGCCCATTTCCTGTTTTTTTTTTTTTATTTCATTAAGGATACTCTAGCTAAACTTTTATTGTATGGTGTAAGAATACAAAATTAGAAAAGGAAAAAGGCAAAATAAATGGAATGCTCAAACACATTTAAGACATTGCAAATCAAGAAACCTGTATGGTGCTGACTGAATACACCTGAAAATCCCATTCACACTCAATTTGGAGGCAACTCGTAGCTGTCCCCTCAGCAAAAGGGTTACATTTCATTTTCCAAAGCACAAAAATACACCTTGGTCCTGTTGACTACTAATTTCTAAGAAGGAAACGGCAATTTGCAGTTTTTTTTATTTCATTATGGATATCCTGGCTAAACTTTTTATTGTATGGGGTAAGAATACAAAATTAGAAAAGGAAGAAGGCAAAACAAACGCAAACCCAGAACACATTTAGCCTATTGCCAAACAAGAAACCTGAATGCTGCTGAATGAATACACCTGAAAATCCCATTCACACACAATTTGGCGGCAATTCGTAGCTGTTCCCTTGGCAAAAGGGTTATATTTCATTTTCCAAAACACAAAACCTCACCTTGGTCCTGTTGCCTGTTAATTTCTATGCATGGAACGCCAATTTGCTGTTTTTATTTTTATTTCTTTATGGATACTCTGGCTAAACTTTTCATTGTATGGTGTAAGAATACAAAATTAGAAAACGAACAAGGCAAAACAAATGCAAACCCAGAACACATTTAGCAAATTGCCAATCAAGAAACCTGAATGTTACTGACTGAATACACCTGAAAATCCCATTCACACTCAATTTGGAGGCAATTCGTAGCTGTGCCCTCGGCAAAAGGGTTACATTTCATTTTCCAAAACACAAAAACTCACTTTGGTCGGGTTGCCTGTTATTTTCTAAGCATGGAACGCCAATTTGCTGCTTTTTTTTTATTTCATTAAGGATACTCTGGCTAAACTTTTATTTTATGGTGAAAGAATACAAAATTAGTAAAGGAAGAAGGCAAAACAAATGGAATGCACGAACACATTTAAGAAATTGCCAATCACGAACCTTGAATGCTGCTGACTGAATACACCTGAAAATCCCATTCACACTCAATTTGGAGGCAATTCGTAGCTGTCCCCTTGGCAAAAGGGAAACATATCATTTTCCAAAACACGAAAACTCACCTTAGTCGTGATGCCTGTAGATTTCTTAGCATGAAACGCCAATTTGCATTGTATTTTTATTTCATTTTGACCAATCTGTCAAAAGGCTTTTTTGGATGGTGTCAGGATAGAAAATTTGGAAAGAAAGAAGGTAAAACAAACGAAATCCCAGAACACATTTAGCAAATTGCCAATCAAGAATCCTGAATGCTGCTGACTGAATACACCTGAAAATCCCATTCACACTCAATTTGGAAGCAATTCGTAGCTGTGCCCTCAGCAAAAGGGAAACATTTCATTTTCCAAAACACGAAAACTCACCTTAGTCATGATGCCTGTAGATTTCTTAGCATGAAACGCCAATTTGCATTGTATTTTTATTTCATTTTGACCACTCTCTCAAAAGGCTTTTTTGGATGGTGTCAGGATAGAAAATTTGGAAACAAAGAAGGTAAAACAAACGGAATCCCAGAACACATTTAGCAAATAGCCTTATTTCATTAAGGATACTCTCGCTAACCTTTTTATTGTATGGGGTAGGAATACAAAATTAGAAAAGGAAGAAGGCAAAACAACCGCAAACCCAGAAGACATTAAGTAAATTGCCAATTAAGAAACCTGAATGCTGCTGACTGAATACACCTGAAAATCCCATTCACACTCAATTTGGAGGCAATTCGTAGCTGTCACCTCGGCAAAAGGGTTACATTTCATTTTCCAAAACACAAAAACTCACCTTGGTCGGGTTGCCTGTTAATTTCTCAGCTTGGAACGACAATTTGCTGTTTTTTTTTTATTTCATTGAGGATACTCTGGCTAAACTTTTATTGTATGGTGTAAGAATACAAAATGAGAAAAGGAAGAAGGCAAAACAATGAAAACCAAGAACACATTTAGCAAATTGCCAATCAGGAAACCTGAATGTTGCTGACTGAATACACCTGAAAATCCCATTCACACTCAATTTGGAGGGAATTCATAGCTGTGTCCTCGGCAAAACAGAAGATTTCATTTTCTAAAACACAAAAACTCACCTTGGTCCAGTTGCCTGTTAATTTCTAAGCATGGAACGCCCATTTGCTGTTTTTTTTTTTTATTTCATTAAGGATTCTCTGGCTAAACTTTATTCTTTTGTAAGAACAAAATTAGAGAAGGACGAATGCAAAACAAATGGAATGCCCAAACACATTTAAGAAATTGCCAATCAAGAAACCTGAATGCTGCTAAATGAATACACCTGAAAATCCCATTCACACTCAATTTGGAGGCAACTCGTTGCTGTCCCCTGGGCAAAAGTCTTACATTTCGTTTTCCAAAGCACAAAAACACACCTTGGTCCTGTTCCCTCTAATTTCCAAGAATTGAACGGCAATTTTAAGTTTTTTCTATTTCATTATGGATATTCTGGCTAAACTTTTTATTGTATGGGGTAAGAATACAAAATTAGAAAAGGAAGAAGGGAAAGCAACATTAAACCCAGAACACATTTAGCAAATTGCCAAACAAGAAACCTGAATGCTGCTGATTGAATACACCTGAAAACCCATTCACACTCAATTTGGAGGCAATTCGTAGCTGTGCCCTCGGCAAAAGAAGAAGATTTCATTTTCCAAATCACAAAAATTCACCTTGGTCCAGTTGCATGTTAATTTCTAAAAATGAAACACCAATTTGCTGATTTCTTTATTTCATTATGGATACTCTGGCTAACCTTTTTATTGTATGGTGTAAGAATACAAAATGAGAAAAGGAAGAAGGTAAAACAAATGCAAACCAAGGACATATTTAGCAAATTACCAATTGGGAAACCTGAATGCTGCTGACTGAATACACCTGAAAATCCCATTCATACTCAATTTGGAGGCAATTCGTAGCTGTGCCCTACCCAAAAGGGTTACATTTCATTTTCCAAAACACAAAAACTCACCTTGGTCGGGTTGCCTGTTATTTTCTAAGCATGGAACGCCAATTTGCTGTTTTCTTTATTTCATTATGGATACTCTGGCTAAACTTTTATTGTATGGTGTAAGAATACAAAATTAGAAAAGGAAGAAGGCAAAACAAATGAAATGCCCAAACACGTTTAAGAAAATGCCAATCAAGCAACCTGAAGGCTTCTGACTGAATGCACCTGAAAATCCCATTCACACTCAATTTGGAGGCAATTCATAGCTGTGCCCTCTGTAAAAGAGAAAGATTTCATTTTCCAAAACACGAAAGCTCACCTTAGTCGTGTTGCCTGTAGATATCTTAGCATGAAACGCCAATTTGCACTGCATTTTTATTTCATTTTGACCACTCAGTCTAAAGGCTTTTTTCGATGGTGTCAGGATAGTAAATTTGGAAAGAAAGAAGGCAAAAGCAACGCAAACCCACACGACATTTAAGAAATTGCCAATCAAGAAACCTGAATGCTGCTGACTGAATACACCTGAAAATCCCATTTGTAATCAATTTGGAGGCAATCCATAGCTGTCCCCTCGGCAAAAGTGTTACATTTCATTTTCCAAAGCACAAAAACACACCTTGGTCCTGTTGCCTGCTAATTTCTAAGAATGAAACGGCAATTTGCAGTTTTTTTAATTTTATTTTGGATATTCTGGCTAAGCTTTTTATTGTATGGGGTAAGAATACAAAATTAGAAAAGGAAGAAGGCAAAACAACCGCAAACCCAGAACACATTTAGCAAATTGCCAAACAAGAAACCTGAATGCTGCTGACTGAATACACCTGAAAATCCCATTTACACTCAATTTGGAGGCAACTCGTAGCTGTCCCCTGGGCAATAGTGTTACATTTCATTTTCTAAAACACGAAAACTCACCTTAGAGTGTTGCCTGTAGATTTCTTTGCATGAAACGCCAATTTGCACTGTATATTATTTCATTTTGACAACTCTCTCTAAACGCTTTTTTGGATGGTGTCAGGATATAAAGTTTGGAAAGAAAAAAGGCAAAACAAACCTAAACCCAGACGACATTTAAGAAATTGAGAATCAAGAAACCTGAATGCTGCTGACTGAATACACCTGAAAATCCCATTCACACTCAATTTGGAGGCAATTAGCAGCTGTTCCCTTGGCAAAAGGGTTACATTTCATTTTCCAAAGCACAAAAACTCACCTTTGTCCTGTTGCATGTTAATTTCTAAAAATGAAACCCCAATTTGCTGTTTTCTTTATTTCATTATGGATACTCTGGCTAACCTTTTTCTTGTATGGTGTAAGAATACAAAATTAGAAAAGGAAGAAGGCAAAACAAATGCAAACCAAGAACACATTTAGTGAATTACCAATCGGGAAACCTGAATGTTGCTGACTGAATACACCTGAAAATCCCATTCACACTCAATTTGCAGGCAACTCGTAGCTGTCCCCTTGGCAAAAGTGTTACATTTCATTTTCTAAAACACGAAAACTCACCTTAGTCGTGTTGCCTGTAGATTTCTTAGCATGAAACGCCAATTTGCACTGTATTTTTATTTCATTTTGACCACTCTGTCTAAAGGCTTTATTGGATGGAGTCAGGATAGATAATTTGGAAAGAAAGAAGGCAAAACAAACGCAAACCCAGACGACATTTAAGAAATTGCCAATCAAGAAACCTGAATGCTGCTGACTGAATACACCTGAAAATCCCATTCATACTCAATTTGGAGGCAATTCATAGCTGTCCCCTCGGCAAAAGGGTTACATTTCATTTTCCAAAGCACAAAAACACACCTTGGTCTTGTTGCCTGTTAATTTCTAAGAATGAAACGGCAATTTGCAGTTTTTTTAAATTCATTATGGATATTCTGGCTAAACATTTTCTTTTATGGGGTAAGAATACAAAATTAGAAAAGGAAGAAGGCAAAACAAATGCAAACCCAGACGACATTTAAGAAATTGCCAAACAAGAAACCTGAATGCTGCTGACTGAATACACCTGAAAATCCCATTCACACTCAATTTGGCGGCAATTCATAGGTGTTCCCTTTGCAAAAGCGTTACATTTCATTTTCCAAAACACAAAAACTCACCTTGGTCCTCTTGCATGTTCATTTCTAAAAATGAAACACCAATTTGCTGTTTTCTTTATTTCATTATGGATGCTCTAGCTAAACTTTTTATTGTATGTTGTAAGAATACAAAATGAGAAAAGGAAGAAGGAAAACAATGCAAACCAAGAACACATTTAGCAAATTGCCAATCAGGAAACCTGAATGTTGCTGACTGAATACACCTGAAAATCCCATTCACACTCAATTTGGAGGCAATTCGCAGCTGTGCCCTCGGCAAAAGGGAAAGATTTCATTTTCCAAAACAGAAAAACTCACCTTGGTCCAGTTGCCTGTTAATTTCTAAGCATGGAACGCCCATTTGCTGTTTTTTTTTTTTATTTCATTAAGGATACTCTGGTTAAACTTTTATTGTATGGTATAAGAATACAAAATTAGAAAAGGAAGAAGGCAAAACAAATGGAATGCCCAAACACATTTAAGAAATTGCCAATCAAGAAACCTGAATGCTGCTGACTGAATACACCTGAAAATCCCATTCACACTCAATTTGGAGGCAACTCGTAGCTGTCCCCTCGGCAAAAGGGTTACATTTCATATTCCAAAGCACAAAAACTCACCTTGGTCCTGTTACATGTTAATTTCTACAAATGAAACCCCAATTTGCTGTTTTCTTTATTTCATTATGGATACTCTGGCTAACCTTTTTATTGTATGGTGTAAGAATACAAAATTAGAAAAGGAAGAAGGCAAAACAAATGCAAACCTAGAACACATTTAGTAAATTACCAATCGGGAAACCTGAATGTTGCTGACTGAATACACCTGAAAATCCCATTCACACTCAATTTGGAGGCAATTCGTAGCTGTCCCCTCGGCAAAAGTGTTACATTTCATTTTCTAAAACACGAAAACTCACCTTAGTCGTGTTACCTGTAGATTTCTTAGCATGAAACACCAATTTGCACTGTATTTTAATTTCATTTTGACCACTCTGTTTAAGGGATTTATTGGATGGAGTCAGGATAGAAAATTTGGAAAGAAAGAAGGCAAACAAACACAAACCAAGGCGACATTTAAGAAATTGCCAATCAAGAAACCTGAATGCTGCTGACTGAATACACCTGAAAATCCCATTCATACTCGATTTGTAGGCAATTCATAGCTGTCCCCTCAGCAAAAGTGTTACATTTCATTTTCCAAAGCAGAAAAACACACCTTGGTCCTGTTGCCTGTTAATTTCTAGGAATGAAACGGCAATTTGCAGTTTTTTTTATTTCATTATGGATATTCTGGCTAAACTTTTTATTGTATGGGGTAAGAATACAAAATTAGAAAAGGAAGAAGGCAAAACAAACGCAAACCCAGAACACATTTAGCAAATTGCCAAACAAGAAACCTGAATGCTGCTGACTTAATGCACCTGAAAATCGCATTCACACTCAATTTGGCGGCAATTCATAGCTGTTCCCTTGGCTAAAGGGTTACATTTCATTTTCCAAAGCACAAAAACTCACCTTGGTCCTGTTGCATGTTAATTTCTAAAAATGAAACCCCAATTTGCTGTTTTCTTTATTTCATTATGGATACTCTGGCTAACCTTTTTCTTGTATGGTGTAAGAATACAAAATTAGAAAAGGAAGAAGGCAAAACAAACGCAAACCCAGAGCACATTTAGCAAATTGCCAAACAAGAAACCTGAGTGTTGCTGACTGAATACACCTGAAAATCCCATTCACACTCAATTTGGTGGCAATTCGTAGCTGTTCCCTTTGCAAAAGTGTTACATTTCATTTTCCAAAACACAAAAACTCACCTTTGTCCTGTTGCATGTTAATTTCTAAAAATGAAACACCAATTTGCTGTTTTCTTTATTTCATTATGGATACTCTGGCTAAACTTTTTATTGTATGGTGTAAGAATACAAAATGAGAAAAGGAAGAAGGCAAAACAATGCAAACCAAGAACACATTTAGCAAATTGCCAATCAGGAAACCTGAATGTTGCTGACTGAATACACCTGAAAATCCCATTCACACTCAATTTGGAGGCAATTCGGAGCTGTGCCCTCGGCAAAAGTGAAAGACTTCATTTTCCAAAACACAAAAACTAACCTTGGTCCAGTTGCCTGTTAATTTCTAAGCATGGAACGCACATTTGCTGTTTTTTTTTTTTATTTCATAAAGAATACTATGGCTAAACTTTTATTGTATGGTATAAGAATACAAAATTACAAAAGAAAGAAGGCAAAACAAATGGAATGCCCAAACACATTTAAGAAATTGCCAATCAAGAAACCTGAATGCTGCTGAATGAATACACCTGAAAATCCCATTCACACTCAATTTGCAGACAACTCGAAGCTGTCCCCTCGGCAAAAGGGTTACATTTCATATTCCAAAGCACAAAGACTCACCTTGGTCCTGTTACATGTTAATTTCTACAAATGAAACCCCAATTTGCTGTTTTCTTTATTTCATTATGGATACTCTGGCTAACCTTTTTATTGCATGGTGTAAGAATACAAAATTAGAAAAGGAAGAAGGCAAAACAATGAAAACCAAGAACACATTTAGCAAATTGCCAATCAGGAAACCTGAATGTTGCTGACTGAATACACCTGAAAATCCCATTCACACTCAATTTGGAGGGAATTCATAGCTGTGTCCTCGGCAAAACAGAAGATTTCATTTTCTAAAACACAAAAACTCACCTTGGTCCAGTTGCCTGTTAATTTCTAAGCATGGAACGCCCATTTGCTGTTTTTTTTTTTTTTATTGCATTAAGGATTCTCTGGCTAAACTTTATTCTTTTGTAAGAACAAAATTAGAGAAGGACGAATGCAAAACAAATGGAATGCCCAAACACATTTAAGAAATTGCCAATCAAGAAACCTGAATGCTGCTAAATGAATACACCTGAAAATCCCATTCACACTCAATTTGGAGGCAACTCGTTGCTGTCCCCTGGGCAAAAGTCTTACATTTCGTTTTCCAAAGCACAAAAACACACCTTGGTCCTGTTCCCTCTAATTTCCAAGAATTGAACGGCAATTTTAAGTTTTTTCTATTTCATTATGGATATTCTGGCTAAACTTTTTATTGTATGGGGTAAGAATACAAAATTAGAAAAGGAAGAAGGGAAAGCAACATTAAACCCAGAACACATTTAGCAAATTGCCAAACAAGAAACCTGAATGCTGCTGATTGAATACACCTGAAAACCCATTCACACTCAATTTGGAGGCAATTCGTAGCTGTGCCCTCGGCAAAAGAAGAAGATTTCATTTTCCAAATCACAAAAATTCACCTTGGTCCAGTTGCATGTTAATTTCTAAAAATGAAACACCAATTTGCTGATTTCTTTATTTCATTATGGATACTCTGGCTAACCTTTTTATTGTATGGTGTAAGAATACAAAATGAGAAAAGGAAGAAGGTAAAACAAATGCAAACCAAGGACATATTTAGCAAATTACCAATTGGGAAACCTGAATGCTGCTGACTGAATACACCTGAAAATCCCATTCATACTCAATTTGGAGGCAATTCGTAGCTGTGCCCTACCCAAAAGGGTTACATTTCATTTTCCAAAACACAAAAACTCACCTTGGTCGGGTTGCCTGTTATTTTCTAAGCATGGAACGCCAATTTGCTGTTTTCTTTATTTCATTATGGATACTCTGGCTAAACTTTTATTGTATGGTGTAAGAATACAAAATTAGAAAAGGAAGAAGGCAAAACAAATGAAATGCCCAAACACGTTTAAGAAAATGCCAATCAAGCAACCTGAAGGCTTCTGACTGAATGCACCTGAAAATCCCATTCACACTCAATTTGGAGGCAATTCATAGCTGTGCCCTCTGTAAAAGAGAAAGATTTCATTTTCCAAAACACGAAAGCTCACCTTAGTCATGTTGCCTGTAGATATCTTAGCATGAAACGCCAATTTGCACTGCATTTTTATTTCATTTTGACCACTCAGTCTAAAGGCTTTTTTCGATGGTGTCAGGATAGTAAATTTGGAAAGAAAGAAGGCAAAAGCAACGCAAACCCACACGACATTTAAGAAATTGCCAATCAAGAAACCTGAATGCTGCTGACTGAATACACCTGAAAATCCCATTTGTAATCAATTTGGAGGCAATCCATAGCTGTCCCCTCGGCAAAAGTGTTACATTTCATTTTCCAAAGCACAAAAACACACCTTGGTCCTGTTGCCTGCTAATTTCTAAGAATGAAACGGCAATTTGCAGTTTTTTTAATTTTATTTTGGATATTCTGGCTAAGCTTTTTATTGTATGGGGTAAGAATACAAAATTAGAAAAGGAAGAAGGCAAAACAACCGCAAACCCAGAACACATTTAGCAAATTGCCAAACAAGAAACCTGAATGCTGCTGACTGAATACACCTGAAAATCCCATTTACACTCAATTTGGAGGCAACTCGTAGCTGTCCCCTGGGCAAAAGTGTTACATTTCATTTTCTAAAACACGAAAACTCACCTTAGAGTGTTGCCTGTAGATTTCTTTGCATGAAACGCCAATTTGCACTGTATATTATTTCATTTTGACAACTCTCTCTAAACGCTTTTTTGGATGGTGTCAGGATATAAAGTTTGGAAAGAAAAAAGGCAAAACAAACCTAAACCCAGACGACATTTAAGAAATTGAGAATCAAGAAACCTGAATGCTGCTGACTGAATACACCTGAAAATCCCATTCACACTCAATTTGGAGGCAATTAGCAGCTGTTCCCTTGGCAAAAGGGTTACATTTCATTTTCCAAAGCACAAAAACTCACCTTTGTCCTGTTGCATGTTAATTTCTAAAAATGAAACCCCAATTTGCTGTTTTCTTTATTTCATTATGGATACTCTGGCTAACCTTTTTCTTGTATGGTGTAAGAATACAAAATTAGAAAAGGAAGAAGGCAAAACAAATGCAAACCAAGAACACATTTAGTGAATTACCAATCGGGAAACCTGAATGTTGCTGACTGAATACACCTGAAAATCCCATTCACACTCAATTTGCAGGCAACTCGTAGCTGTCCCCTTGGCAAAAGTGTTACATTTCATTTTCTAAAACACGAAAACTCACCTTAGTCGTGTTGCCTGTAGATTTCTTAGCATGAAACGCCAATTTGCACTGTATTTTTATTTCATTTTGACCACTCTGTCTAAAGGCTTTATTGGATGGAGTCAGGATAGATAATTTGGAAAGAAAGAAGGCAAAACAAACGCAAACCCAGACGACATTTAAGAAATTGCCAATCAAGAAACCTGAATGCTGCTGACTGAATACACCTGAAAATCCCATTCATACTCAATTTGGAGGCAATTCATAGCTGTCCCCTCGGCAAAAGGGTTACATTTCATTTTCCAAAGCACAAAAACACACCTTGGTCTTGTTGCCTGTTAATTTCTAAGAATGAAACGGCAATTTGCAGTTTTTTTAAATTCATTATGGATATTCTGGCTAAACATTTTCTTATATGGGGTAAGAATACAAAATTAGAAAAGGAAGAAGGCAAAACAAATGCAAACCCAGAACACAATTAGCAAATTGCCAAACAAGAAACCTGAATGCTGCTGACTGAATACACCTGAAAATCCCATTCACACTCAATTTGGCGGCAATTCATAGGTGTTCCCTTTGCAAAAGCGTTACATTTCATTTTCCAAAACACAAAAACTCACCTTGGTCCTCTTGCATGTTCATTTCTAAAAATGAAACACCAATTTGCTGTTTTCTTTATTTCATTATGGATGCTCTAGCTAAACTTTTTATTGTATGTTGTAAGAATACAAAATGAGAAAAGGAAGAAGGAAAACAATGCAAACCAAGAACACATTTAGCAAATTGCCAATCAGGAAACCTGAATGTTGCTGACTGAATACACCTGAAAATCCCATTCACACTCAATTTGGAGGCAATTCGCAGCTGTGCCCTCGGCAAAAGGGAAAGATTTCATTTTCCAAAACAGAAAAACTCACCTTGGTCCAGTTGCCTGTTAATTTCTAAGCATGGAACGCCCATTTGCTGTTTTTTTTTTTTATTTCATTAAGGATACTCTGGTTAAACTTTTATTGTATGGTATAAGAATACAAAATTAGAAAAGGAAGAAGGCAAAACAAATGGAATGCCCAAACACATTTAAGAAATTGCCAATCAAGAAACCTGAATGCTGCTGACTGAATACACCTGAAAATCCCATTCACACTCAATTTGGAGGCAACTCGTAGCTGTCCCCTCGGCAAAAGGGTTACATTTCATATTCCAAAGCACAAAAACTCACCTTGGTCCTGTTACATGTTAATTTCTACAAATGAAACCCCAATTTGCTGTTTTCTTTATTTCATTATGGATACTCTGGCTAACCTTTTTATTGTATGGTGTAAGAATACAAAATTAGAAAAGGAAGAAGGCAAAACAAATGCAAACCTAGAACACATTTAGTAAATTACCAATCGGGAAACCTGAATGTTGCTGACTGAATACACCTGAAAATCCCATTCACACTCAATTTGGAGGCAATTCGTAGCTGTCCCCTCGGCAAAAGTGTTACATTTCATTTTCTAAAACACGAAAACTCACCTTAGTCGTGTTACCTGTAGATTTCTTAGCATGAAACACCAATTTGCACTGTATTTTAATTTCATTTTGACCACTCTGTTTAAGGGATTTATTGGATGGAGTCAGGATAGAAAATTTGGAAAGAAAGAAGGCAAACAAACACAAACCAAGGCGACATTTAAGAAATTGCCAATCAAGAAACCTGAATGCTGCTGACTGAATACACCTGAAAATCCCATTCATACTCGATTTGTAGGCAATTCATAGCTGTCCCCTCAGCAAAAGGGTTACATTTCATTTTCCAAAGCAGAAAAACACACCTTGGTCCTGTTGCCTGTTAATTTCTAGGAATGAAACGGCAATTTGCAGTTTTTTTTATTTCATTATGGATATTCTGGCTAAACTTTTTATTGTATGGGGTAAGAATACAAAATTAGAAAAGGAAGAAGGCAAAACAAACGCAAACCCAGAACACATTTAGCAAATTGCCAAACAAGAAACCTGAATGCTGCTGACTTAATGCACCTGAAAATCGCATTCACACTCAATTTGGCGGCAATTCATAGCTGTTCCCTTGGCTAAAGGGTTACATTTCATTTTCCAAATCACAAAAACTCACCTTGGTCCTGTTGCATGTTAATTTCTAAAAATGAAACCCCAATTTGCTGTTTTCTTTATTTCATTATGGATACTCTGGCTAACCTTTTTCTTGTATGGTGTAAGAATACAAAATTAGAAAAGGAAGAAGGCAAAACAAATGCAAACCAAGAACACATTTAGCAAATTGCCAATCAGGAAACCTGAATGTTGCTGACTGAATACACCTGAAAATCCCATTCACACTCAATTTGGAGGCAATTCGTAGCTGTCCCCTCGGCAAAAGTGTTACATTTCATTTTCTAAAACACGAAAACTCACCTTAGTCGTGTTGCCTGTAGATTTCTTAGCATGAAAGGCCAATTTGCAATGTATTTTTATTTCATTTTGACCACTCTGTCTAAAGGCTTTTTTGGATGGTGTCAGGATAGAAAATTTGGAAAGACAGAAGGCAAAACAACCGCAAACCCACACGACATTTAAGAAATTGCCAATCAAGAAACCTGAATGCTGCTGACTGAATACACCTGAAAATCCCATTCACACTCAATTTGGAGGCAATCCATAGCTGTCCCCTCGGCAAAAGGGTTACATTTCATTTTCCAAAGCACAAAAATACACCTTGGTCCTGTTGCCTGCCAATTTTTTAAGAATGAAACGGAAATTTGCAGTTTTTTTTTATTTCATTATGGATACTCTGGCTAACCTTTTTCTTGTATGGTGTAAGAATACAAAATTAGAAAAGGAAGAAGGCAAAACAAACGCAAACCCAGAGCACATTTAGCAAATTGCCAAACAAGAAACCTGAGTGTTGCTGACTGAATACACCTGAAAATCCCATTCACACTCAATTTGGTGGCAATTCGTAGCTGTTCCCTTTGCAAAAGTGTTACATTTCATTTTCCAAAACACAAAAACTCACCTTTGTCCTGTTGCATGTTAATTTCTAAAAATGAAACACCAATTTGCTGTTTTCTTTATTTCATTATGGATACTCTGGCTAAACTTTTTATTGTATGGTGTAAGAATACAAAATGAGAAAAGGAAGAAGGCAAAACAATGCAAACCAAGAACACATTTAGCAAATTGCCAATCAGGAAACCTGAATGTTGCTGACTGAATACACCTGAAAATCCCATTCACACTCAATTTGGAGGCAATTCGGAGCTGTGCCCTCGGCAAAAGTGAAAGACTTCATTTTCCAAAACACAAAAACTAACCTTGGTCCAGTTGCCTGTTAATTTCTAAGCATGGAACGCACATTTGCTGTTTTTTTTTTTATTTCATAAAGAATACTATGGCTAAACTTTTATTGTATGGTATAAGAATACAAAATTACAAAAGAAAGAAGGCAAAACAAATGGAATGCCCAAACACATTTAAGAAATTGCCAATCAAGAAACCTGAATGCTGCTGAATGAATACACCTGAAAATCCCATTCACACTCAATTTGCAGACAACTCGAAGCTGTCCCCTCGGCAAAAGGGTTACATTTCATATTCCAAAGCACAAAGACTCACCTTGGTCCTGTTACATGTTAATTTCTACAAATGAAACCCCAATTTGCTGTTTTCTTTATTTCATTATGGATACTCTGGCTAACCTTTTTATTGTATGGTGTAAGAATACAAAATTAGAAAAGGAAGAAGGCAAAACAAATGCAAACCTAGAACACATTTAGTAAATTACCAATCGGGAAACCTGAATGTTGCTGACTGAATACACCTGAAAATCCCATTCACACTCAATTTGCAGGCAATTCGTAGCTGTCCCCTCGGCAAAAGTGTTACATTTCATTTTCTAAAACACGAAAACTCACCTTAGTCGTGTTACCTGTAGATTTCTTAGCATGAAACACCAATTTGCACTGTATTTTAATTTCATTTTGACCACTCTGTTTAAGGGATTTATTGGATGGAGTCAGGATAGAAAATTTGGAAAGAAAGAAGGCAAACAAACACAAACCAAGGCGACATTTAAGAAATTGCCAATCAAGAAACCTGAATGCTGCTGACTGAATACACCTGAAAATCCCATTCATACTCGATTTGTAGGCAATTCATAGCTGTCCCCTCAGCAAAAGGGTTACATTTCATTTTCCAAAGCAGAAAAACACACCTTGGTCCTGTTGCCTGTTAATTTCTAGGAATGAAATGGCAATTTGCAGTTTTTTTTATTTCATTATGGATATTCTGGCTAAATTTTTATTGTATGGGGTAAGAATACAAAATTAGAAAAGGAAGAAGGCAAAACAAACGCAAACCCAGAACACATTTAGCAAATTGCCAAACAAGAAACCTGAATGCTGCTGACTTAATGCACTTGAAAATCGCATTCACACTCAATTTGGCGGCAATTCATAGCTGTTCCCTTGGCTAAAGGGTTACATTTCATTTTCCAAAGCACAAAAACTCACCTTGGTCCTGTTGCATGTTAATTTCTAAAAATGAAACCCCAATTTGCTGTTTTCTTTATTTCATTATGGATACTCTGGCTAACCTTTTTCTTGTATGGTGTAAGAATACAAAATTAGAAAAGGAAGAAGGCAAAACAAATGCAAACCAAGAACACATTTAGCAAATTGCCAATCAGGAAACCTGAATGTTGCTGACTGAATACACCTGAAAATCCCATTCACACTCAATTTGGAGGCAATTCGTAGCTGTCCCCTCGGCAAAAGTGTTACATTTCATTTTCTAAAACACGAAAACTCACCTTAGTCGTGTTGCCTGTAGATTTCTTAGCATGAAACGCCAATTTGCAATGTATTTTTATTTCATTTTGACCACTCTGTCTAAAGGCTTTTTTGGATGGTGTCAGGATAGAAAATTTGGAAAGACAGAAGGCAAAACAACCGCAAACCCACACGACATTTAAGAAATTGCCAATCAAGAAACCTGAATGCTGCTGACTGAATACACCTGAAAATCCCATTCACACTCAATTTGGAGGCAATCCATAGCTGTCCCCTCGGCAAAAGGGTTACATTTCATTTTCCAAAGCACAAAAATACACCTTGGTCCTGTTGCCTGCCAATTTTTTAAGAATGAAACGGAAATTTGCAGTTTTTTTTTATTTCATTATGGATATTCTGGCTAAACATTTATTGTATGGGGTAAGAATACAAAATTAGAAAAGGAAGAAGGCAAAACAAACGCAAACCCAGAACACATTTAGCAAATTGCCAAACAAGAAACCTGAATGCTGCTGACTTAATGCACCTGAAAATCGCATTCACACTCAATTTGGCGGCAATTCATAGCTGTTCCCTTGGCTAAAGGGTTACATTTCATTTTCCAAAGCACAAAAACTCACCTTGGTCCTGTTGCATGTTAATTTCTAAAAATGAAAGCCCAATTTGCTGTTTTCTTTATTTCATTATGGATACTCTGGCTAACCTTTTTCTTGTATGGTGTAAGAATACAAAATTAGAAAAGGAAGAAGGCAAAACAAACGCAAACCCAGAGCACATTTAGCAAATTGCCAAACAAGAAACCTGAGTGTTGCTGACTGAATACACCTGAAAATCCCATTCACACTCAATTTGGTGGCAATTCGTAGCTGTTCCCTTTGCAAAAGTGTTACATTTCATTTTCCAAAACACAAAAACTCACCTTTGTCCTGTTGCATGTTAATTTCTAAAAATGAAACACCAATTTGCTGTTTTCTTTATTTCATTATGGATACTCTGGCTAAACTTTTTATTGTATGGTGTAAGAATACAAAATGAGAAAAGGAAGAAGGCAAAACAATGCAAACCAAGAACACATTTAGCAAATTGCCAATCAGGAAACCTGAATGTTGCTGACTGAATACACCTGAAAATCCCATTCACACTCAATTTGGAGGCAATTCGGAGCTGTGCCCTCGGCAAAAGTGAAAGACTTCATTTTCCAAAACACAAAAACTAACCTTGGTCCAGTTGCCTGTTAATTTCTAAGCATGGAACGCACATTTGCTGTTTTTTTTTTTTATTTCATTAAGAATACTATTTCTAAACTTTTATTGTATGGTATAAGAATACAAAATTACAAAAGAAAGAAGGCAAAACAAATGGAATGCCCAAACACATTTAAGAAATTGCCAATCAAGAAACCTGAATGCTGCTGAATGAATACACCTGAAAATCCCATTCACACTCAATTTGCAGACAACTCGAAGCTGTCCCCTCGGCAAAAGGGTTACATTTCATTTTCCAAAGCACAAAAACACACCTTGGTCCTGTTGCCTGCTAATTTCTAAGAATGAAACGGCAATTTGCAGGTTTTTTTTTTTTTATTTCATTATGGATATTCTGGCTAAACTTTTTATTGTATGGGGTAAGAATACAAAATTAGAAAAGGAAGAAGGCAAAACAAATGCACACCCAGAACACATATAGCAAATTGCCAAACAAGAAACCTGAATGCTGCTGACTGAATACACCTGAAAATCCCATTCACACTCAATTTGGAGGCAACTCGTAGCTGTCCCCTCGGCAAAAGGGTTACATTTCATTTTCCAAAGCACAAAAATACACCTTGTTCCTGTTGCCTGCTAATTTCTAAGAATGAAACGGCAATTTGCAGTTTTTTTAATTTCATTATGGATATTCTGGCTAAACATTTTCTTGTATGCTATAAGAATACAAAATGAGAAAAGGAAGAAGGCAAAACAAACGCAAACCTAGAACACATTTAGCAAATTACCAATCGGGAAACCTGAATGTTGCTGACTGAATACACCTGAAAATCCCATTCACACTCAATTTGGATGCAATTCGTAGCTATGCCCTCGGAAAAGAGAAAGATTTCATTTTCCAAAACACGAAAACTCACCTTAGTCGTGTTGCCTGTAGATTTCTTAGCATTTAATGCCAATTTGCACTGTATTTTTATTTCATTTTGACTGCTCACTCTAAAGGCTTTTTTTGGATGGTGTCAGGATAGTAAATTTGGAAAGAAAGAAGGCAAAACAAACGCAAACCCAGACGACATTTAAGAAATTGCCAATCAAGAAACCTGAATGCTGCTGACTGAATACACATGAAAATCCCATTCACACTCAATTTGGAGGCAACTCATAGCTGTCCCATCGGCAAAAGTGTTACATATCATTTTCCAAAGCACAAAAACACACCTTGGTCCTGTTGCCTGCTGATTTCAAAGAATGAAATGGCAATTTGCAGTTTTTTTTTATTTCCGTATGGATATTCTGGCTAAACTTTTATTGTATGGGGTAAGAATACAAAATTAGAAAAGGAAGAAGGCAAAACAACTGCAAACCCAGAACACATTTAGCAAATTGCCAATCAGGAAACCTGAATGTTGCTGACTGAATACACCTGAAAATCCCATTCACACTCAATTTGGAGGCAATTCATAGCTGTCCCCTCAGCAAAAGGGTTACATTTCATTTTCCAAAGCAGAAAAACACACCTTGGTCCTGTTGCCTGTTAATTTCTAGGAATGAAACGGCAATTTGCAGTTTTTTTTATTTCATTATGGATATTCTGGCTAAACTTTTTATTGTATGGGGTAAGAATACAAAATTAGAAAAGGAAGAAGGCAAAACAACTGCAAACCCAGAACACATTTAGCAAATTGCCAAACAAGAAACCTGAATGCTGCTGACTTAATGCACCTGAAAATCGCATTCACACTCAATTTGGCGGCAATTCATAGCTGTTCCCTTGGCTAAAGGGTTACATTTCATTTTCCAAAGCACAAAAACTCACCTTGGTCCTGTTGCATGTTAATTTCTAAAAATGAAACCCCAATTTGCTGTTTTCTTTATTTCATTATGGATACTCTGGCTAACCTTTTTCTTGTATGGTGTAAGAATACAAAATTAGAAAAGGAAGAAGGCAAAACAAATGCAAACCAAGAACACATTTAGCAAATTGCCAATCAGGAAACCTGAATGTTGCTGACTGAATACACCTGAAAATCCCATTCACACTCAATTTGGAGGCAATTCGTAGCTGTCCCCTCGGCAAAAGTGTTACATTTCATTTTCTAAAACACGAAAACTCACCTTAGTCGTGTTGCCTGTAGATTTCTTAGCATGAAAGGCCAATTTGCAATGTATTTTTATTTCATTTTGACCACTCTGTCTAAAGGCTTTTTTGGATGGTGTCAGGATAGAAAATTTGGAAAGACAGAAGGCAAAACAACCGCAAACCCACACGACATTTAAGAAATTGCCAATCAAGAAACCTGAATGCTGCTGACTGAATACACCTGAAAATCCCATTCACACTCAATTTGGAGGCAATCCATAGCTGTCCCCTCGGCAAAAGGGTTACATTTCATTTTCCAAAGCACAAAAATACACCTTGGTCCTGTTGCCTGCCAATTTTTTAAGAATGAAACGGAAATTTGCAGTTTTTTTTTATTTCATTATGGATATTCTGGCTAAACATTTATTGTATGGGGTAAGAATACAAAATTAGAAAAGGAAGAAGGCAAAACAAACGCAAACCCAGAACACATTTAGCAAATTGCCAAACAAGAAACCTGAATGCTGCTGACTTAATGCACCTGAAAATCGCATTCACACTCAATTTGGCGGCAATTCATAGCTGTTCCCTTGGCTAAAGGGTTACATTTCATTTTCCAAAGCACAAAAACTCACCTTGGTCCTGTTGCATGTTAATTTCTAAAAATGAAAGCCCAATTTGCTGTTTTCTTTATTTCATTATGGATACTCTGGCTAACCTTTTTCTTGTATGGTGTAAGAATACAAAATTAGAAAAGGAAGAAGGCAAAACAAACGCAAACCCAGAGCACATTTAGCAAATTGCCAAACAAGAAACCTGAGTGTTGCTGACTGAATACACCTGAAAATCCCATTCACACTCAATTTGGTGGCAATTCGTAGCTGTTCCCTTTGCAAAAGTGTTACATTTCATTTTCCAAAACACAAAAACTCACCTTTGTCCTGTTGCATGTTAATTTCTAAAAATGAAACACCAATTTGCTGTTTTCTTTATTTCATTATGGATACTCTGGCTAAACTTTTTATTGTATGGTGTAAGAATACAAAATGAGAAAAGGAAGAAGGCAAAACAATGCAAACCAAGAACACATTTAGCAAATTGCCAATCAGGAAACCTGAATGTTGCTGACTGAATACACCTGAAAATCCCATTCACACTCAATTTGGAGGCAATTCGGAGCTGTGCCCTCGGCAAAAGTGAAAGACTTCATTTTCCAAAACACAAAAACTAACCTTGGTCCAGTTTTCTGTTAATTTCTAAGCATGGAACGCACATTTGCTGTTTTTTTTTTTATTTCATAAAGAATACTATGGCTAAACTTTTATTGTATGGTATAAGAATACAAAATTACAAAAGAAAGAAGGCAAAACAAATGGAATGCCCAAACACATTTAAGAAATTGCCAATCAAGAAACCTGAATGCTGCTGAATGAATACACCTGAAAATCCCATTCACACTCAATTTGCAGACAACTCGAAGCTGTCCCCTCGGCAAAAGGGTTACATTTCATATTCCAAAGCACAAAGACTCACCTTGGTCCTGTTACATGTTAATTTCTACAAATGAAACCCCAATTTGCTGTTTTCTTTATTTCATTATGGATACTCTGGCTAACCTTTTTATTGTATGGTGTAAGAATACAAAATTAGAAAAGGAAGAAGGCAAAACAAATGCAAACCTAGAACACATTTAGTAAATTACCAATCGGGAAACCTGAATGTTGCTGACTGAATACACCTGAAAATCCCATTCACACTCAATTTGCAGGCAATTCGTAGCTGTCCCCTCGGCAAAAGTGTTACATTTCATTTTCTAAAACACGAAAACTCACCTTAGTCGTGTTACCTGTAGATTTCTTAGCATGAAACACCAATTTGCACTGTATTTTAATTTCATTTTGACCACTCTGTTTAAGGGATTTATTGGATGGAGTCAGGATAGAAAATTTGGAAAGAAAGAAGGCAAACAAACACAAACCAAGGCGACATTTAAGAAATTGCCAATCAAGAAACCTGAATGCTGCTGACTGAATACACCTGAAAATCCCATTCATACTCGATTTGTAGGCAATTCATAGCTGTCCCCTCAGCAAAAGGGTTACATTTCATTTTCCAAAGCAGAAAAACACACCTTGGTCCTGTTGCCTGTTAATTTCTAGGAATGAAATGGCAATTTGCAGTTTTTTTTATTTCATTATGGATATTCTGGCTAAATTTTTATTGTATGGGGTAAGAATACAAAATTAGAAAAGGAAGAAGGCAAAACAAACGCAAACCCAGAACACATTTAGCAAATTGCCAAACAAGAAACCTGAATGCTGCTGACTTAATGCACCTGAAAATCGCATTCACACTCAATTTGGCGGCAATTCATAGCTGTTCCCTTGGCTAAAGGGTTACATTTCATTTTCCAAAGCACAAAAACTCACCTTGGTCCTGTTGCATGTTAATTTCTAAAAATGAAACCCCAATTTGCTGTTTTCTTTATTTCATTATGGATACTCTGGCTAACCTTTTTCTTGTATGGTGTAAGAATACAAAATTAGAAAAGGAAGAAGGCAAAACAAATGCAAACCAAGAACACATTTAGCAAATTGCCAATCAGGAAACCTGAATGTTGCTGACTGAATACACCTGAAAATCCCATTCACACTCAATTTGGAGGCAATTCGTAGCTGTCCCCTCGGCAAAAGTGTTACATTTCATTTTCTAAAACACGAAAACTCACCTTAGTCGTGTTGCCTGTAGATTTCTTAGCATGAAACGCCAATTTGCAATGTATTTTTATTTCATTTTGACCACTCTGTCTAAAGGCTTTTTTGGATGGTGTCAGGATAGAAAATTTGGAAAGACAGAAGGCAAAACAACCGCAAACCCAGACGACATTTAAGAAATTGCCAATCAAGAAACCTGAATGCTGCTGACTGAATACACCTGAAAATCCCATTCACACTCAATTTGGAGGCAATCCATAGCTGTCCCCTCGGCAAAAGGGTTACATTTCATTTTCCAAAGCACAAAAATACACCTTGGTCCTGTTGCCTGCCAATTTTTTAAGAATGAAACGGAAATTTGCAGTTTTTTTTTATTTCATTATGGATATTCTGGCTAAACATTTATTGTATGGGGTAAGAATACAAAATTAGAAAAGGAAGAAGGCAAAACAAACGCAAACCCAGAACACATTTAGCAAATTGCCAAACAAGAAACCTGAATGCTGCTGACTTAATGCACCTGAAAATCGCATTCACACTCAATTTGGCGGCAATTCATAGCTGTTCCCTTGGCTAAAGGGTTACATTTCATTTTCCAAAGCACAAAAACTCACCTTGGTCCTGTTGCATGTTAATTTCTAAAAATGAAAGCCCAATTTGCTGTTTTCTTTATTTCATTATGGATACTCTGGCTAACCTTTTTCTTGTATGGTGTAAGAATACAAAATTAGAAAAGGAAGAAGGCAAAACAAACGCAAACCCAGAGCACATTTAGCAAATTGCCAAACAAGAAACCTGAGTGTTGCTGACTGAATACACCTGAAAATCCCATTCACACTCAATTTGGTGGCAATTCGTAGCTGTTCCCTTTGCAAAAGTGTTACATTTCATTTTCCAAAACACAAAAACTCACCTTTGTCCTGTTGCATGTTAATTTCTAAAAATGAAACACCAATTTGCTGTTTTCTTTATTTCATTATGGATACTCTGGCTAAACTTTTTATTGTATGGTGTAAGAATACAAAATGAGAAAAGGAAGAAGGCAAAACAATGCAAACCAAGAACACATTTAGTAAATTACCAATCGGGAAACCTGAATGTTGCTGACTGAATACACCTGAAAATCCCATTCACACTCAATTTGCAGGCAATTCGTAGCTGTCCCCTCGGCAAAAGTGTTACATTTCATTTTCTAAAACACGAAAACTCACCTTAGTCGTGTTGCCTGTAGATTTCTTAGCATGAAACGCCAATTTGCACTGCATTTCTATTTCATTTTGACCACTCTGTCTAAAGGCTTTTTTGGATGGTGTCAGGATATAAAATTTGGAAAGAAAAAAGGCAAAACAAACGCAAACCCAGATGACATTTAAGAAATTGCCAATCAAGAAACCAGAATGCTGCTGACTGAATACACCTGAAAATCCCATTCACACTAAATTTGGAGACAATTCGTAGCTGTGCCCTCGGCAAAAGGGAAAGATTTCATTTTCAAAAACACGAAAACTCACATTGGTCCAGTTGCCTGTTAATTTCTAAGAATGGAACGCCCATTTGCTGTTTTTTTTTTTTTTTAATTTCATTACGGATACTCTGGCTAAACTTTTATTGTATGGTGTACGAATACAAAATTAGAAAAGGAAGAAGGCAAAAGAAATGGAATGCCCAAACACATTTAAGAAATTGCCAATCAAGAAACCTGAATGTTGCTGACTGAATACACCTGAAAATCCCATTCACACTCAATTTGCAGGCAATTCGTAGCTGTCCCCTCGGCAAAAGTGTTACATTTCATTTTCTAAAACACGAAAACTCACCTTAGTCGTGTTACCTGTAGATTTCTTAGCATGAAACACCAATTTGCACTGTATTTTAATTTCATTTTGACCACTCTGTTTAAGGGATTTATTGGATGGAGTCAGGATAGAAAATTTGGAAAGAAAGAAGGCAAACAAACACAAACCAAGGCGACATTTAAGAAATTGCCAATCAAGAAACCTGAATGCTGCTGACTGAATACACCTGAAAATCCCATTCATACTCGATTTGTAGGCAATTCATAGCTGTCCCCTCAGCAAAAGGGTTACATTTCATTTTCCAAAGCAGAAAAACACACCTTGGTCCTGTTGCCTGTTAATTTCTAGGAATGAAATGGCAATTTGCAGTTTTTTTTATTTCATTATGGATATTCTGGCTAAATTTTTATTGTATGGGGTAAGAATACAAAATTAGAAAAGGAAGAAGGCAAAACAAACGCAAACCCAGAACACATTTAGCAAATTGCCAAACAAGAAACCTGAATGCTGCTGACTTAATGCACCTGAAAATCGCATTCACACTCAATTTGGCGGCAATTCATAGCTGTTCCCTTGGCTAAAGGGTTACATTTCATTTTCCAAAGCACAAAAACTCACCTTGGTCCTGTTGCATGTTAATTTCTAAAAATGAAACCCCAATTTGCTGTTTTCTTTATTTCATTATGGATACTCTGGCTAACCTTTTTCTTGTATGGTGTAAGAATACAAAATTAGAAAAGGAAGAAGGCAAAACAAATGCAAACCAAGAACACATTTAGCAAATTGCCAATCAGGAAACCTGAATGTTGCTGACTGAATACACCTGAAAATCCCATTCACACTCAATTTGGAGGCAATTCGTAGCTGTCCCCTCGGCAAAAGTGTTACATTTCATTTTCTAAAACACGAAAACTCACCTTAGTCGTGTTGCCTGTAGATTTCTTAGCATGAAACGCCAATTTGCAATGTATTTTTATTTCATTTTGACCACTCTGTCTAAAGGCTTTTTTGGATGGTGTCAGGATAGAAAATTTGGAAAGACAGAAGGCAAAACAACCGCAAACCCAGACGACATTTAAGAAATTGCCAATCAAGAAACCTGAATGCTGCTGACTGAATACACCTGAAAATCCCATTCACACTCAATTTGGAGGCAATCCATAGCTGTCCCCTCGGCAAAAGGGTTACATTTCATTTTCCAAAGCACAAAAATACACCTTGGTCCTGTTGCCTGCCAATTTTTTAAGAATGAAACGGAAATTTGCAGTTTTTTTTTATTTCATTATGGATATTCTGGCTAAACATTTATTGTATGGGGTAAGAATACAAAATTAGAAAAGGAAGAAGGCAAAACAAACGCAAACCCAGAACACATTTAGCAAATTGCCAAACAAGAAACCTGAATGCTGCTGACTTAATGCACCTGAAAATCGC
Organism: Sylvilagus floridanus; assembly: GCA_949820135.1. NCBI lineage: Eukaryota > Metazoa > Chordata > Mammalia > Lagomorpha > Leporidae > Sylvilagus > Sylvilagus floridanus. Next base: position 164,261,917 of record OX463227.1, on the reverse strand, counting down.
ATTCACACTCAATTTGGCGGCAATTCATAGCTGTTCCCTTGGCTAAAGGGTTACATTTCATTTTCCAAAGCACAAAAACTCACCTTGGTCCTGTTGCATGTTAATTTCTAAAAATGAAAGCCCAATTTGCTGTTTTCTTTATTTCATTATGGATACTCTGGCTAACCTTTTTCTTGTATGGTGTAAGAATACAAAATTAGAAAAGGAAGAAGGCAAAACAAACGCAAACCCAGAGCACATTTAGCAAATTGCCAAACAAGAAACCTGAGTGTTGCTGACTGAATACACCTGAAAATCCCATTCACACTCAATTTGGTGGCAATTCGTAGCTGTTCCCTTTGCAAAAGTGTTACATTTCATTTTCCAAAACACAAAAACTCACCTTTGTCCTGTTGCATGTTAATTTCTAAAAATGAAACACCAATTTGCTGTTTTCTTTATTTCATTATGGATACTCTGGCTAAACTTTTTATTGTATGGTGTAAGAATACAAAATGAGAAAAGGAAGAAGGCAAAACAATGCAAACCAAGAACACATTTAGCAAATTGCCAATCAGGAAACCTGAATGTTGCTGACTGAATACACCTGAAAATCCCATTCACACTCAATTTGGAGGCAATTCGGAGCTGTCCCCTCGGCAAAAGTGTTACATTTCATTTTCTAAAACACGAAAACTCACCTTAGTCGTGTTGCCTGTAGATTTCTTAGCATGAAACGCCAATTTGCACTGCATTTCTATTTCATTTTGACCACTCTGTCTAAAGGCTTTTTTGGATGGTGTCAGGATATAAAATTTGGAAAGAAAAAAGGCAAAACAAACGCAAACCCAGATGACATTTAAGAAATTGCCAATCAAGAAACCAGAATGCTGCTGACTGAATACACCTGAAAATCCCATTCACACTAAATTTGGAGACAATTCGTAGCTGTGCCCTCGGCAAAAGGGAAAGATTTCATTTTCAAAAACACGAAAACTCACATTGGTCCAGTTGCCTGTTAATTTCTATGAATGGAACGCCCATTTGCTGTTTTTTTTTTTTTTTAATTTCATTACGGATACTCTGGCTAAACTTTTATTGTATGGTGTACGAATACAAAATTAGAAAAGGAAGAAGGCAAAAGAAATGGAATGCCCAAACACATTTAAGAAATTGCCAATCAAGAAACCTGAATGTTGCTGACTGAATACACCTGAAAATCCCATTCACACTCAATTTGCAGGCAATTCGTAGCTGTCCCCTCGGCAAAAGTGTTACATTTCATTTTCTAAAACACGAAAACTCACCTTAGTCGTGTTACCTGTAGATTTCTTAGCATGAAACACCAATTTGCACTGTATTTTAATTTCATTTTGACCACTCTGTTTAAGGGATTTATTGGATGGAGTCAGGATAGAAAATTTGGAAAGAAAGAAGGCAAACAAACACAAACCAAGGCGACATTTAAGAAATTGCCAATCAAGAAACCTGAATGCTGCTGACTGAATACACCTGAAAATCCCATTCATACTCGATTTGTAGGCAATTCATAGCTGTCCCCTCAGCAAAAGGGTTACATTTCATTTTCCAAAGCAGAAAAACACACCTTGGTCCTGTTGCCTGTTAATTTCTAGGAATGAAATGGCAATTTGCAGTTTTTTTTATTTCATTATGGATATTCTGGCTAAATTTTTATTGTATGGGGTAAGAATACAAAATTAGAAAAGGAAGAAGGCAAAACAAACGCAAACCCAGAACACATTTAGCAAATTGCCAAACAAGAAACCTGAATGCTGCTGACTTAATGCACCTGAAAATCGCATTCACACTCAATTTGGCGGCAATTCATAGCTGTTCCCTTGGCTAAAGGGTTACATTTCATTTTCCAAAGCACAAAAACTCACCTTGGTCCTGTTGCATGTTAATTTCTAAAAATGAAACCCCAATTTGCTGTTTTCTTTATTTCATTATGGATACTCTGGCTAACCTTTTTCTTGTATGGTGTAAGAATACAAAATTAGAAAAGGAAGAAGGCAAAACAAATGCAAACCAAGAACACATTTAGCAAATTGCCAATCAGGAAACCTGAATGTTGCTGACTGAATACACCTGAAAATCCCATTCACACTCAATTTGGAGGCAATTCGTAGCTGTCCCCTCGGCAAAAGTGTTACATTTCATTTTCTAAAACACGAAAACTCTCCTTAGTCGTGTTGCCTGTAGATTTCTTAGCATGAAACGCCAATTTGCAATGTATTTTTATTTCATTTTGACCACTCTGTCTAAAGGCTTTTTTGGATGGTGTCAGGATAGAAAATTTGGAAAGACAGAAGGCAAAACAACCGCAAACCCAGACGACATTTAAGAAATTGCCAATCAAGAAACCTGAATGCTGCTGACTGAATACACCTGAAAATCCCATTCACACTCAATTTGGAGGCAATCCATAGCTGTCCCCTCGGCAAAAGGGTTACATTTCATTTTCCAAAGCACAAAAATACACCTTGGTCCTGTTGCCTGCCAATTTTTTAAGAATGAAACGGAAATTTGCAGTTTTTTTTTATTTCATTATGGATATTCTGGCTAAACATTTATTGTATGGGGTAAGAATACAAAATTAGAAAAGGAAGAAGGCAAAACAAACGCAAACCCAGAACACATTTAGCAAATTGCCAAACAAGAAACCTGAATGCTGCTGACTTAATGCACCTGAAAATCGCATTCACACTCAATTTGGCGGCAATTCATAGCTGTTCCCTTGGCTAAAGGGTTACATTTCATTTTCCAAAGCACAAAAACTCACCTTGGTCCTGTTGCATGTTAATTTCTAAAAATGAAAGCCCAATTTGCTGTTTTCTTTATTTCATTATGGATACTCTGGCTAACCTTTTTCTTGTATGGTGTAAGAATACAAAATTAGAAAAGGAAGAAGGCAAAACAAACGCAAACCCAGAGCACATTTAGCAAATTGCCAAACAAGAAACCTGAGTGTTGCTGACTGAATACACCTGAAAATCCCATTCACACTCAATTTGGTGGCAATTCGTAGCTGTTCCCTTTGCAAAAGTGTTACATTTCATTTTCCAAAACACAAAAACTCACCTTTGTCCTGTTGCATGTTAATTTCTAAAAATGAAACACCAATTTGCTGTTTTCTTTATTTCATTATGGATACTCTGGCTAAACTTTTTATTGTATGGTGTAAGAATACAAAATGAGAAAAGGAAGAAGGCAAAACAATGCAAACCAAGAACACATTTAGCAAATTGCCAATCAGGAAACCTGAATGTTGCTGACTGAATACACCTGAAAATCCCATTCACACTCAATTTGGAGGCAATTCGGAGCTGTGCCCTCGGCAAAAGTGAAAGACTTCATTTTCCAAAACACAAAAACTAACCTTGGTCCAGTTGCCTGTTAATTTCTAAGCATGGAACGCACATTTGCTGTTTTTTTTTTTTTTATTTCATTAAGAATACTATTTCTAAACTTTTATTGTATGGTATAAGAATACAAAATTACAAAAGAAAGAAGGCAAAACAAATGGAATGCCCAAACACATTTAAGAAATTGCCAATCAAGAAACCTGAATGCTGCTGAATGAATACACCTGAAAATCCCATTCACACTCAATTTGCAGACAACTCGAAGCTGTCCCCTCGGCAAAAGGGTTACATTTCATTTTCCAAAGCACAAAAACACACCTTGGTCCTGTTGCCTGCTAATTTCTAAGAATGAAACGGCAATTTGCAGGTTTTTTTTTTTTATTTCATTATGGATATTCTGGCTAAACTTTTTATTGTATGGGGTAAGAATACAAAATTAGAAAAGGAAGAAGGCAAAACAAATGCACACCCAGAACACATATAGCAAATTGCCAAACAAGAAACCTGAATGCTGCTGACTGAATACACCTGAAAATCCCATTCACACTCAATTTGGAGGCAACTCGTAGCTGTCCCCTCGGCAAAAGGGTTACATTTCATTTTCCAAAGCACAAAAATACACCTTGTTCCTGTTGCCTGCTAATTTCTAAGAATGAAACGGCAATTTGCAGTTTTTTTAATTTCATTATGGATATTCTGGCTAAACATTTTCTTGTATGCTATAAGAATACAAAATGAGAAAAGGAAGAAGGCAAAACAAATGCAAACCTAGAACACATTTAGCAAATTACCAATCGGGAAACCTGAATGTTGCTGACTGAATACACCTGAAAATCCCATTCACACTCAATTTGGATGCAATTCGTAGCTATGCCCTCGGAAAAGAGAAAGATTTCATTTTCCAAAACACGAAAACTCACCTTAGTCGTGTTGCCTGTAGATTTCTTAGCATTTAATGCCAATTTGCACTGTATTTTTATTTCATTTTGACTGCTCACTCTAAAGGCTTTTTTTGGATAGTGTCAGGATAGTAAATTTGGAAAGAAAGAAGGCAAAACAAACGCAAACCCAGACGACATTTAAGAAATTGCCAATCAAGAAACCTGAATGCTGCTGACTGAATACACATGAAAATCCCATTCACACTCAATTTGGAGGCAACTCATAGCTGTCCCATCGGCAAAAGTGTTACATATCATTTTCCAAAGCACAAAAACACACCTTGGTCCTGTTGCCTGCTGATTTCAAAGAATGAAATGGCAATTTGCAGTTTTTTTTTATTTCCGTATGGATATTCTGGCTAAACTTTTATTGTATGGGGTAAGAATACAAAATTAGAAAAGGAAGAAGGCAAAACAACTGCAAACCCAGAACACATTTAGCAAATTGCCAATCAGGAAACCTGAATGTTGCTGACTGAATACACCTGAAAATCCCATTCACACTCAATTTGGAGGCAATTCATAGCTGTCCCCTCAGCAAAAGGGTTACATTTCATTTTCCAAAGCAGAAAAACACACCTTGGTCCTGTTGCCTGTTAATTTCTAGGAATGAAACGGCAATTTGCAGTTTTTTTTATTTCATTATGGATATTCTGGCTAAACTTTTTATTGTATGGGGTAAGAATACAAAATTAGAAAAGGAAGAAGGCAAAACAAACGCAAACCCAGAACACATTTAGCAAATTGCCAAACAAGAAACCTGAATGCTGCTGACTTAATGCACCTGAAAATCGCATTCACACTCAATTTGGCGGCAATTCATAGCTGTTCCCTTGGCTAAAGGGTTACATTTCATTTTCCAAAGCACAAAAACTCACCTTGGTCCTGTTGCATGTTAATTTCTAAAAATGAAACCCCAATTTGCTGTTTTCTTTATTTCATTATGGATACTCTGGCTAACCTTTTTCTTGTATGGTGTAAGAATACAAAATTAGAAAAGGAAGAAGGCAAAACAAATGCAAACCAAGAACACATTTAGCAAATTGCCAATCAGGAAACCTGAATGTTGCTGACTGAATACACCTGAAAATCCCATTCACACTCAATTTGGAGGCAATTCGTAGCTGTCCCTTCGGCAAAAGTGTTACATTTCATTTTCTAAAACACGAAAACTCACCTTAGTCGTGTTGCCTGTAGATTTCTTAGCATGAAACGCCAATTTGCAATGTATTTTTATTTCATTTTGACCACTCTGTCTAAAGGCTTTTTTGGATGGTGTCAGGATAGAAAATTTGGAAAGACAGAAGGCAAAACAACCGCAAACCCAGACGACATTTAAGAAATTGCCAATCAAGAAACCTGAATGCTGCTGACTGAATACACCTGAAAATCCCATTCACACTCAATTTGGAGGCAATCCATAGCTGTCCCCTCGGCAAAAGGGTTACATTTCATTTTCCAAAGCACAAAAATACACCTTGGTCCTGTTGCCTGCCAATTTTTTAAGAATGAAACGGAAATTTGCAGTTTTTTTTTATTTCATTATGGATATTCTGGCTAAACATTTATTGTATGGGGTAAGAATACAAAATTAGAAAAGGAAGAAGGCAAAACAAACGCAAACCCAGAACACATTTAGCAAATTGCCAAACAAGAAACCTGAATGCTGCTGACTTAATGCACCTGAAAATCGCATTCACACTCAATTTGGCGGCAATTCATAGCTGTTCCCTTGGCTAAAGGGTTACATTTCATTTTCCAAAGCACAAAAACTCACCTTGGTCCTGTTGCATGTTAATTTCTAAAAATGAAAGCCCAATTTGCTGTTTTCTTTATTTCATTATGGATACTCTGGCTAACCTTTTTCTTGTATGGTGTAAGAATACAAAATTAGAAAAGGAAGAAGGCAAAACAAACGCAAACCCAGAGCACATTTAGCAAATTGCCAAACAAGAAACCTGAGTGTTGCTGACTGAATACACCTGAAAATCCCATTCACACTCAATTTGGTGGCAATTCGTAGCTGTTCCCTTTGCAAAAGTGTTACATTTCATTTTCCAAAACACAAAAACTCACCTTTGTCCTGTTGCATGTTAATTTCTAAAAATGAAACACCAATTTGCTGTTTTCTTTATTTCATTATGGATACTCTGGCTAAACTTTTTATTGTATGGTGTAAGAATACAAAATGAGAAAAGGAAGAAGGCAAAACAATGCAAACCAAGAACACATTTAGCAAATTGCCAATCAGGAAACCTGAATGTTGCTGACTGAATACACCTGAAAATCCCATTCACACTCAATTTGGAGGCAATTCGGAGCTGTGCCCTCGGCAAAAGTGAAAGACTTCATTTTCCAAAACACAAAAACTAACCTTGGTCCAGTTGCCTGTTAATTTCTAAGCATGGAACGCACATTTGCTGTTTTTTTTTTTTTATTTCATTAAGAATACTATTTCTAAACTTTTATTGTATGGTATAAGAATACAAAATTACAAAAGAAAGAAGGCAAAACAAATGGAATGCCCAAACACATTTAAGAAATTGCCAATCAAGAAACCTGAATGCTGCTGAATGAATACACCTGAAAATCCCATTCACACTCAATTTGCAGACAACTCGAAGCTGTCCCCTCGGCAAAAGGGTTACATTTCATTTTCCAAAGCACAAAAACACACCTTGGTCCTGTTGCCTGCTAATTTCTAAGAATGAAACGGCAATTTGCAGGTTTTTTTTTTTTATTTCATTATGGATATTCTGGCTAAACTTTTTATTGTATGGGGTAAGAATACAAAATTAGAAAAGGAAGAAGGCAAAACAAATGCACACCCAGAACACATATAGCAAATTGCCAAACAAGAAACCTGAATGCTGCTGACTGAATACACCTGAAAATCCCATTCACACTCAATTTGGAGGCAACTCGTAGCTGTCCCCTCGGCAAAAGGGTTACATTTCATTTTCCAAAGCACAAAAATACACCTTGTTCCTGTTGCCTGCTAATTTCTAAGAATGAAACGGCAATTTGCAGTTTTTTTAATTTCATTATGGATATTCTGGCTAAACATTTTCTTGTATGCTATAAGAATACAAAATGAGAAAAGGAAGAAGGCAAAACAAATGCAAACCTAGAACACATTTAGCAAATTACCAATCGGGAAACCTGAATGTTGCTGACTGAATACACCTGAAAATCCCATTCACACTCAATTTGGATGCAATTCGTAGCTATGCCCTCGGAAAAGAGAAAGATTTCATTTTCCAAAACACGAAAACTCACCTTAGTCGTGTTGCCTGTAGATTTCTTAGCATTTAATGCCAATTTGCACTGTATTTTTATTTCATTTTGACTGCTCACTCTAAAGGCTTTTTTTGGATAGTGTCAGGATAGTAAATTTGGAAAGAAAGAAGGCAAAACAAACGCAAACCCAGACGACATTTAAGAAATTGCCAATCAAGAAACCTGAATGCTGCTGACTGAATACACATGAAAATCCCATTCACACTCAATTTGGAGGCAACTCATAGCTGTCCCATCGGCAAAAGTGTTACATATCATTTTCCAAAGCACAAAAACACACCTTGGTCCTGTTGCCTGCTGATTTCAAAGAATGAAATGGCAATTTGCAGTTTTTTTTTATTTCCGTATGGATATTCTGGCTAAACTTTTATTGTATGGGGTAAGAATACAAAATTAGAAAAGGAAGAAGGCAAAACAACTGCAAACCCAGAACACATTTAGCAAATTGCCAATCAGGAAACCTGAATGTTGCTGACTGAATACACCTGAAAATCCCATTCACACTCAATTTGGAGGCAATTCATAGCTGTCCCCTCAGCAAAAGGGTTACATTTCATTTTCCAAAGCAGAAAAACACACCTTGGTCCTGTTGCCTGTTAATTTCTAGGAATGAAACGGCAATTTGCAGTTTTTTTTATTTCATTATGGATATTCTGGCTAAACTTTTTATTGTATGGGGTAAGAATACAAAATTAGAAAAGGAAGAAGGCAAAACAAACGCAAACCCAGAACACATTTAGCAAATTGCCAAACAAGAAACCTGAATGCTGCTGACTTAATGCACCTGAAAATCGCATTCACACTCAATTTGGCGGCAATTCATAGCTGTTCCCTTGGCTAAAGGGTTACATTTCATTTTCCAAAGCACAAAAACTCACCTTGGTCCTGTTGCATGTTAATTTCTAAAAATGAAACCCCAATTTGCTGTTTTCTTTATTTCATTATGGATACTCTGGCTAACCTTTTTCTTGTATGGTGTAAGAATACAAAATTAGAAAAGGAAGAAGGCAAAACAAATGCAAACCAAGAACACATTTAGCAAATTGCCAATCAGGAAACCTGAATGTTGCTGACTGAATACACCTGAAAATCCCATTCACACTCAATTTGGAGGCAATTCGTAGCTGTCCCCTCGGCAAAAGTGTTACATTTCATTTTCTAAAACACGAAAACTCACCTTAGTCGTGTTGCCTGTAGATTTCTTAGCATGAAACGCCAATTTGCAATGTATTTTTATTTCATTTTGACCACTCTGTCTAAAGGCTTTTTTGGATGGTGTCAGGATAGAAAATTTGGAAAGACAGAAGGCAAAACAACCGCAAACCCAGACGACATTTAAAAAATTGCCAATCAAGAAACCTGAATGCTGCTGACTGAATACACCTGAAAATCCCATTCACACTCAATTTGGAGGCAATCCATAGCTGTCCCCTCGGCAAAAGGGTTACATTTCATTTTCCAAAGCACAAAAATACACCTTGGTCCTGTTGCCTGCCAATTTTTTAAGAATGAAACGGAAATTTGCAGTTTTTTTTTATTTCATTATGGATATTCTGGCTAAACATTTATTGTATGGGGTAAGAATACAAAATTAGAAAAGGAAGAAGGCAAAACAAACGCAAACCCAGAACACATTTAGCAAATTGCCAAACAAGAAACCTGAATGCTGCTGACTTAATGCACCTGAAAATCGCATTCACACTCAATTTGGCGGCAATTCATAGCTGTTCCCTTGGCTAAAGGGTTACATTTCATTTTCCAAAGCACAAAAACTCACCTTGGTCCTGTTGCATGTTAATTTCTAAAAATGAAAGCCCAATTTGCTGTTTTCTTTATTTCATTATGGATACTCTGGCTAACCTTTTTCTTGTATGGTGTAAGAATACAAAATTAGAAAAGGAAGAAGGCAAAACAAACGCAAACCCAGAGCACATTTAGCAAATTGCCAAACAAGAAACCTGAGTGTTGCTGACTGAATACACCTGAAAATCCCATTCACACTCAATTTGGTGGCAATTCGTAGCTGTTCCCTTTGCAAAAGTGTTACATTTCATTTTCCAAAACACAAAAACTCACCTTTGTCCTGTTGCATGTTAATTTCTAAAAATGAAACACCAATTTGCTGTTTTCTTTATTTCATTATGGATACTCTGGCTAAACTTTTTATTGTATGGTGTAAGAATACAAAATGAGAAAAGGAAGAAGGCAAAACAATGCAAACCAAGAACACATTTAGCAAATTGCCAATCAGGAAACCTGAATGTTGCTGACTGAATACACCTGAAAATCCCATTCACACTCAATTTGGAGGCAATTCGGAGCTGTGCCCTCGGCAAAAGTGAAAGACTTCATTTTCCAAAACACAAAAACTAAGCTTGGTCCAGTTTTCTGTTAATTTCTAAGCATGGAACGCACATTTGCTGTTTTTTTTTTTTATTTCATAAAGAATACTATGGCTAAACTTTTATTGTATGGTATAAGAATACAAAATTACAAAAGAAAGAAGGCAAAACAAATGGAATGCCCAAACACATTTAAGAAATTGCCAATCAAGAAACCTGAATGCTGCTGAATGAATACACCTGAAAATCCCATTCACACTCAATTTGCAGACAACTCGAAGCTGTCCCCTCGGCAAAAGGGTTACATTTCATATTCCAAAGCACAAAGACTCACCTTGGTCCTGTTACATGTTAATTTCTACAAATGAAACCCCAATTTGCTGTTTTCTTTATTTCATTATGGATACTCTGGCTAACCTTTTTATTGTATGGTGTAAGAATACAAAATTAGAAAAGGAAGAAGGCAAAACAAATGCAAACCTAGAACACATTTAGTAAATTACCAATCGGGAAACCTGAATGTTGCTGACTGAATACACCTGAAAATCCCATTCACACTCAATTTGCAGGCAATTCGTAGCTGTCCCCTCGGCAAAAGTGTTACATTTCATTTTCTAAAACACGAAAACTCACCTTAGTCGTGTTACCTGTAGATTTCTTAGGATGAAACACCAATTTGCACTGTATTTTAATTTCATTTTGACCACTCTGTTTAAGGGATTTATTGGATGGAGTCAGGATAGAAAATTTGGAAAGAAAGAAGGCAAACAAACACAAACCAAGGCGACATTTAAGAAATTGCCAATCAAGAAACCTGAATGCTGCTGACTGAATACACCTGAAAATCCCATTCATACTCGATTTGTAGGCAATTCATAGCTGTCCCCTCAGCAAAAGGGTTACATTTCATTTTCCAAAGCAGAAAAACACACCTTGGTCCTGTTGCCTGTTAATTTCTAGGAATGAAATGGCAATTTGCAGTTTTTTTTATTTCATTATGGATATTCTGGCTAAATTTTTATTGTATGGGGTAAGAATACAAAATTAGAAAAGGAAGAAGGCAAAACAAACGCAAACCCAGAACACATTTAGCAAATTGCCAAACAAGAAACCTGAATGCTGCTGACTTAATGCACCTGAAAATCGCATTCACACTCAATTTGGCGGCAATTCATAGCTGTTCCCTTGGCTAAAGGGTTACATTTCATTTTCCAAAGCACAAAAACTCACCTTGGTCCTGTTGCATGTTAATTTCTAAAAATGAAACCCCAATTTGCTGTTTTCTTTATTTCATTATGGATACTCTGGCTAACCTTTTTCTTGTATGGTGTAAGAATACAAAATTAGAAAAGGAAGAAGGCAAAACAAATGCAAACCAAGAACACATTTAGCAAATTGCCAATCAGGAAACCTGAATGTTGCTGACTGAATACACCTGAAAATCCCATTCACACTCAATTTGGAGGCAATTCGTAGCTGTCCCCTCGGCAAAAGTGTTACATTTCATTTTCTAAAACACGAAAACTCACCTTAGTCGTGTTGCCTGTAGATTTCTTAGCATGAAACGCCAATTTGCAATGTATTTTTATTTCATTTTGACCACTCTGTCTAAAGGCTTTTTTGGATGGTGTCAGGATAGAAAATTTGGAAAGACAGAAGGCAAAACAACCGCAAACCCAGACGACATTTAAGAAATTGCCAATCAAGAAACCTGAATGCTGCTGACTGAATACACCTGAAAATCCCATTCACACTCAATTTGGAGGCAATCCATAGCTGTCCCCTCGGCAAAAGGGTTACATTTCATTTTCCAAAGCACAAAAATACACCTTGGTCCTGTTGCCTGCCAATTTTTTAAGAATGAAACGGAAATTTGCAGTTTTTTTTTATTTCATTATGGATATTCTGGCTAAACATTTATTGTATGGGGTAAGAATACAAAATTAGAAAAGGAAGAAGGCAAAACAAACGCAAACCCAGAACACATTTAGCAAATTGCCAAACAAGAAACCTGAATGCTGCTGACTTAATGCACCTGAAAATCGCATTCACACTCAATTTGGCGGCAATTCATAGCTGTTCCCTTGGCTAAAGGGTTACATTTCATTTTCCAAAGCACAAAAACTCACCTTGGTCCTGTTGCATGTTAATTTCTAAAAATGAAAGCCCAATTTGCTGTTTTCTTTATTTCATTATGGATACTCTGGCTAACCTTTTTCTTGTATGGTGTAAGAATACAAAATTAGAAAAGGAAGAAGGCAAAACAACCGCAAACCCAGAGCACATTTAGCAAATTGCCAAACAAGAAACCTGAGTGTTGCTGACTGAATACACCTGAAAATCCCATTCACACTCAATTTGGTGGCAATTCGTAGCTGTTCCCTTTGCAAAAGTGTTACATTTCATTTTCCAAAACACAAAAACTCACCTTTGTCCTGTTGCATGTTAATTTCTAAAAATGAAACACCAATTTGCTGTTTTCTTTATTTCATTATGGATACTCTGGCTAAACTTTTTATTGTATGGTGTAAGAATACAAAATGAGAAAAGGAAGAAGGCAAAACAATGCAAACCAAGAACACATTTAGCAAATTGCCAATCAGGAAACCTGAATGTTGCTGACTGAATACACCTGAAAATCCCATTCACACTCAATTTGGAGGCAATTCGGAGCTGTGCCCTCGGCAAAAGTGAAAGACTTCATTTTCCAAAACACAAAAACTAACCTTGGTCCAGTTGCCTGTTAATTTCTAAGCATGGAACGCACATTTGCTGTTTTTTTTTTTTATTTCATTAAGAATACTATTTCTAAACTTTTATTGTATGGTATAAGAATACAAAATTACAAAAGAAAGAAGGCAAAACAAATGGAATGCCCAAACACATTTAAGAAATTGCCAATCAAGAAACCTGAATGCTGCTGAATGAATACACCTGAAAATCCCATTCACACTCAATTTGCAGACAACTCGAAGCTGTCCCCTCGGCAAAAGGGTTACATTTCATTTTCCAAAGCACAAAAACACACCTTGGTCCTGTTGCCTGCTAATTTCTAAGAATGAAACGGCAATTTGCAGGTTTTTTTTTTTTTATTTCATTATGGATATTCTGGCTAAACTTTTTATTGTATGGGGTAAGAATACAAAATTAGAAAAGGAAGAAGGCAAAACAAATGCACACCCAGAACACATATAGCAAATTGCCAAACAAGAAACCTGAATGCTGCTGACTGAATACACCTGAAAATCCCATTCACACTCAATTTGGAGGCAACTCGTAGCTGTCCCCTCGGCAAAAGGGTTACATTTCATTTTCCAAAGCACAAAAATACACCTTGTTCCTGTTGCCTGCTAATTTCTAAGAATGAAACGGCAATTTGCAGTTTTTTTAATTTCATTATGGATATTCTGGCTAAACATTTTCTTGTATGCTATAAGAATACAAAATGAGAAAAGGAAGAAGGCAAAACAAATGCAAACCTAGAACACATTTAGCAAATTACCAATCGGGAAACCTGAATGTTGCTGACTGAATACACCTGAAAATCCCATTCACACTCAATTTGGATGCAATTCGTAGCTATGCCCTCGGAAAAGAGAAAGATTTCATTTTCCAAAACACGAAAACTCACCTTAGTCGTGTTGCCTGTAGATTTCTTAGCATTTAATGCCAATTTGCACTGTATTTTTATTTCATTTTGACTGCTCACTCTAAAGGCTTTTTTTGGATGGTGTCAGGATAGTAAATTTGGAAAGAAAGAAGGCAAAACAAACGCAAACCCAGACGACATTTAAGAAATTGCCAATCAAGAAACCTGAATGCTGCTGACTGAATACACATGAAAATCCCATTCACACTCAATTTGGAGGCAACTCATAGCTGTCCCATCGGCAAAAGTGTTACATATCATTTTCCAAAGCACAAAAACACACCTTGGTCCTGTTGCCTGCTGATTTCAAAGAATGAAATGGCAATTTGCAGTTTTTTTTTATTTCCGTATGGATATTCTGGCTAAACTTTTATTGTATGGGGTAAGAATACAAAATTAGAAAAGGAAGAAGGCAAAACAACTGCAAACCCAGAACACATTTAGCAAATTGCCAATCAGGAAACCTGAATGTTGCTGACTGAATACACCTGAAAATCCCATTCACACTCAATTTGGAGGCAATTCGTAGCTGTCCCCTCGGCAAAAGTGTTACATTTCATTTTCTAAAACACGAAAACTCACCTTAGTCGTGTTGCCTGTAGATTTCTTAGCATGAAACGCCAATTTGCAATGTATTTTTATTTCATTTTGACCACTCTGTCTAAAGGCTTTTTTGGATGGTGTCAGGATAGAAAATTTGGAAAGACAGAAGGCAAAACAACCGCAAACCCACACGACATTTAAGAAATTGCCAATCAAGAAACCTGAATGCTGCTGACTGAATACACCTGAAAATCCCATTCACACTCAATTTGGAGGCAATCCATAGCTGTCCCCTCGGCAAAAGGGTTACATTTCATTTTCCAAAGCACAAAAATACACCTTGGTCCTGTTGCCTGCCAATTTTTTAAGAATGAAACGGAAATTTGCAGTTTTTTTTTATTTCATTATGGATATTCTGGCTAAACATTTATTGTATGGGGTAAGAATACAAAATTAGAAAAGGAAGAAGGCAAAACAAACGCAAACCCAGAACACATTTAGCAAATTGCCAAACAAGAAACCTGAATGCTGCTGACTTAATGCACCTGAAAATCGCATTCACACTCAATTTGGCGGCAATTCATAGCTGTTCCCTTGGCTAAAGGGTTACATTTCATTTTCCAAAGCACAAAAACTCACCTTGGTCCTGTTGCATGTTAATTTCTAAAAATGAAAGCCCAATTTGCTGTTTTCTTTATTTCATTATGGATACTCTGGCTAACCTTTTTCTTGTATGGTGTAAGAATACAAAATTAGAAAAGGAAGAAGGCAAAACAAACGCAAACCCAGAGCACATTTAGCAAATTGCCAAACAAGAAACCTGAGTGTTGCTGACTGAATACACCTGAAAATCCCATTCACACTCAATTTGGTGGCAATTCGTAGCTGTTCCCTTTGCAAAAGTGTTACATTTCATTTTCCAAAACACAAAAACTCACCTTTGTCCTGTTGCATGTTAATTTCTAAAAATGAAACACCAATTTGCTGTTTTCTTTATTTCATTATGGATACTCTGGCTAAACTTTTTATTGTATGGTGTAAGAATACAAAATGAGAAAAGGAAGAAGGCAAAACAATGCAAACCAAGAACACATTTAGCAAATTGCCAATCAGGAAACCTGAATGTTGCTGACTGAATACACCTGAAAATCCCATTCACACTCAATTTGGAGGCAATTCGGAGCTGTGCCCTCGGCAAAAGTGAAAGACTTCATTTTCCAAAACACAAAAACTAACCTTGGTCCAGTTGCCTGTTAATTTCTAAGCATGGAACGCACATTTGCTGTTTTTTTTTTTATTTCATAAAGAATACTATGGCTAAACTTTTATTGTATGGTATAAGAATACAAAATTACAAAAGAAAGAAGGCAAAACAAATGGAATGCCCAAACACATTTAAGAAATTGCCAATCAAGAAACCTGAATGCTGCTGAATGAATACACCTGAAAATCCCATTCACACTCAATTTGCAGACAACTCGAAGCTGTCCCCTCGGCAAAAGGGTTACATTTCATATTCCAAAGCACAAAGACTCACCTTGGTCCTGTTACATGTTAATTTCTACAAATGAAACCCCAATTTGCTGTTTTCTTTATTTCATTATGGATACTCTGGCTAACCTTTTTATTGTATGGTGTAAGAATACAAAATTAGAAAAGGAAGAAGGCAAAACAAATGCAAACCTAGAACACATTTAGTAAATTACCAATCGGGAAACCTGAATGTTGCTGACTGAATACACCTGAAAATCCAATTCACACTCAATTTGCAGGCAATTCGTAGCTGTCCCCTCGGCAAAAGTGTTACATTTCATTTTCTAAAACACGAAAACTCACCTTAGTCGTGTTACCTGTAGATTTCTTAGCATGAAACACCAATTTGCACTGTATTTTAATTTCATTTTGACCACTCTGTTTAAGGGATTTATTGGATGGAGTCAGGATAGAAAATTTGGAAAGAAAGAAGGCAAACAAACACAAACCAAGGCGACATTTAAGAAATTGCCAATCAAGAAACCTGAATGCTGCTGACTGAATACACCTGAAAATCCCATTCATACTCGATTTGTAGGCAATTCATAGCTGTCCCCTCAGCAAAAGGGTTACATTTCATTTTCCAAAGCAGAAAAACACACCTTGGTCCTGTTGCCTGTTAATTTCTAGGAATGAAACGGCAATTTGCAGTTTTTTTTATTTCATTATGGATATTCTGGCTAAACTTTTTATTGTATGGGGTAAGAATACAAAATTAGAAAAGGAAGAAGGCAAAACAAACGCAAACCCAGAACACATTTAGCAAATTGCCAAACAAGAAACCTGAATGCTGCTGACTTAATGCACCTGAAAATCGCATTCACACTCAATTTGGCGGCAATTCATAGCTGTTCCCTTGGCTAAAGGGTTACATTTCATTTTCCAAAGCACAAAAACTCACCTTGGTCCTGTTGCATGTTAATTTCTAAAAATGAAACCCCAATTTGCTGTTTTCTTTATTTCATTATGGATACTCTGGCTAACCTTTTTCTTGTATGGTGTAAGAATACAAAATTAGAAAAGGAAGAAGGCAAAACAAATGCAAACCAAGAACACATTTAGCAAATTGCCAATCAGGAAACCTGAATGTTGCTGACTGAATACACCTGAAAATCCCATTCACACTCAATTTGGAGGCAATTCGTAGCTGTCCCCTCGGCAAAAGTGTTACATTTCATTTTCTAAAACACGAAAACTCACCTTAGTCGTGTTGCCTGTAGATTTCTTAGCATGAAACGCCAATTTGCAATGTATTTTTATTTCATTTTGACCACTCTGTCTAAAGGCTTTTTTGGATGGTGTCAGGATAGAAAATTTGGAAAGACAGAAGGCAAAACAACCGCAAACCCACACGACATTTAAGAAATTGCCAATCAAGAAACCTGAATGCTGCTGACTGAATACACCTGAAAATCCCATTCACACTCAATTTGGAGGCAATCCATAGCTGTCCCCTCGGCAAAAGGGTTACATTTCATTTTCCAAAGCACAAAAATACACCTTGGTCCTGTTGCCTGCCAATTTTTTAAGAATGAAACGGAAATTTGCAGTTTTTTTTTATTTCATTATGGATATTCTGGCTAAACATTTATTGTATGGGGTAAGAATACAAAATTAGAAAAGGAAGAAGGCAAAACAAACGCAAACCCAGAACACATTTAGCAAATTGCCAAACAAGAAACCTGAATGCTGCTGACTTAATGCACCTGAAAATCGCATTCACACTCAATTTGGCGGCAATTCATAGCTGTTCCCTTGGCTAAAGGGTTACATTTCATTTTCCAAAGCACAAAAACTCACCTTGGTCCTGTTGCATGTTAATTTCTAAAAATGAAAGCCCAATTTGCTGTTTTCTTTATTTCATTATGGATACTCTGGCTAACCTTTTTCTTGTATGGTGTAAGAATACAAAATTAGAAAAGGAAGAAGGGAAAACAAACGCAAACCCAGAGCACATTTAGCAAATTGCCAAACAAGAAACCTGAGTGTTGCTGACTGAATACACCTGAAAATCCCATTCACACTCAATTTGGTGGCAATTCGTAGCTGTTCCCTTTGCAAAAGTGTTACATTTCATTTTCCAAAACACAAAAACTCACCTTTGTCCTGTTGCATGTTAATTTCTAAAAATGAAACACCAATTTGCTGTTTTCTTTATTTCATTATGGATACTCTGGCTAAACTTTTTATTGTATGGTGTAAGAATACAAAATGAGAAAAGGAAGAAGGCAAAACAATGCAAACCAAGAACACATTTAGCAAATTGCCAATCAGGAAACCTGAATGTTGCTGACTGAATACACCTGAAAATCCCATTCACACTCAATTTGGAGGCAATTCGGAGCTGTGCCCTCGGCAAAAGTGAAAGACTTCATTTTCCAAAACACAAAAACTAACCTTGGTCCAGTTGCCTGTTAATTTCTAAGCATGGAACGCACATTTGCTGTTTTTTTTTTTATTTCATAAAGAATACTATGGCTAAACTTTTATTGTATGGTATAAGAATACAAAATTACAAAAGAAAGAAGGCAAAACAAATGGAATGCCCAAACACATTTAAGAAATTGCCAATCAAGAAACCTGAATGCTGCTGAATGAATACACCTGAAAATCCCATTCACACTCAATTTGCAGACAACTCGAAGCTGTCCCCTCGGCAAAAGGGTTACATTTCATATTCCAAAGCACAAAGACTCACCTTGGTCCTGTTACATGTTAATTTCTACAAATGAAACCCCAATTTGCTGTTTTCTTTATTTCATTATGGATACTCTGGCTAACCTTTTTATTGTATGGTGTAAGAATACAAAATTAGAAAAGGAAGAAGGCAAAACAAATGCAAACCTAGAACACATTTAGTAAATTACCAATCGGGAAACCTGAATGTTGCTGACTGAATACACCTGAAAATCCAATTCACACTCAATTTGCAGGCAATTCGTAGCTGTCCCCTCGGCAAAAGTGTTACATTTCATTTTCTAAAACACGAAAACTCACCTTAGTCGTGTTACCTGTAGATTTCTTAGCATGAAACACCAATTTGCACTGTATTTTAATTTCATTTTGACCACTCTGTTTAAGGGATTTATTGGATGGAGTCAGGATAGAAAATTTGGAAAGAAAGAAGGCAAACAAACACAAACCAAGGCGACATTTAAGAAATTGCCAATCAAGAAACCTGAATGCTGCTGACTGAATACACCTGAAAATCCCATTCATACTCGATTTGTAGGCAATTCATAGCTGTCCCCTCAGCAAAAGGGTTACATTTCATTTTCCAAAGCAGAAAAACACACCTTGGTCCTGTTGCCTGTTAATTTCTAGGAATGAAACGGCAATTTGCAGTTTTTTTTATTTCATTATGGATATTCTGGCTAAACTTTTTATTGTATGGGGTAAGAATACAAAATTAGAAAAGGAAGAAGGCAAAACAAACGCAAACCCAGAACACATTTAGCAAATTGCCAAACAAGAAACCTGAATGCTGCTGACTTAATGCACCTGAAAATCGCATTCACACTCAATTTGGCGGCAATTCATAGCTGTTCCCTTGGCTAAAGGGTTACATTTCATTTTCCAAAGCACAAAAACTCACCTTGGTCCTGTTGCATGTTAATTTCTAAAAATGAAACCCCAATTTGCTGTTTTCTTTATTTCATTATGGATACTCTGGCTAACCTTTTTCTTGTATGGTGTAAGAATACAAAATTAGAAAAGGAAGAAGGCAAAACAAATGCAAACCAAGAACACATTTAGCAAATTGCCAATCAGGAAACCTGAATGTTGCTGACTGAATACACCTGAAAATCCCATTCACACTCAATTTGGAGGCAATTCGTAGCTGTCCCCTCGGCAAAAGTGTTACATTTCATTTTCTAAAACACGAAAACTCACCTTAGTCGTGTTGCCTGTAGATTTCTTAGCATGAAACGCCAATTTGCAATGTATTTTTATTTCATTTTGACCACTCTGTCTAAAGGCTTTTTTGGATGGTGTCAGGATAGAAAATTTGGAAAGACAGAAGGCAAAACAACCGCAAACCCACACGACATTTAAGAAATTGCCAATCAAGAAACCTGAATGCTGCTGACTGAATACACCTGAAAATCCCATTCACACTCAATTTGGAGGCAATCCATAGCTGTCCCCTCGGCAAAAGGGTTACATTTCATTTTCCAAAGCACAAAAATACACCTTGGTCCTGTTGCCTGCCAATTTTTTAAGAATGAAACGGAAATTTGCAGTTTTTTTTTATTTCATTATGGATATTCTGGCTAAACATTTATTGTATGGGGTAAGAATACAAAATTAGAAAAGGAAGAAGGCAAAACAAACGCAAACCCAGAACACATTTAGCAAATTGCCAAACAAGAAACCTGAATGCTGCTGACTTAATGCACCTGAAAATCGCATTCACACTCAATTTGGCGGCAATTCATAGCTGTTCCCTTGGCTAAAGGGTTACATTTCATTTTCCAAAGCACAAAAACTCACCTTGGTCCTGTTGCATGTTAATTTCTAAAAATGAAAGCCCAATTTGCTGTTTTCTTTATTTCATTATGGATACTCTGGCTAACCTTTTTCTTGTATGGTGTAAGAATACAAAATTAGAAAAGGAAGAAGGGAAAACAAACGCAAACCCAGAGCACATTTAGCAAATTGCCAAACAAGAAACCTGAGTGTTGCTGACTGAATACACCTGAAAATCCCATTCACACTCAATTTGGTGGCAATTCGTAGCTGTTCCCTTTGCAAAAGTGTTACATTTCATTTTCCAAAACACAAAAACTCACCTTTGTCCTGTTGCATGTTAATTTCTAAAAATGAAACACCAATTTGCTGTTTTCTTTATTTCATTATGGATACTCTGGCTAAACTTTTTATTGTATGGTGTAAGAATACAAAATGAGAAAAGGAAGAAGGCAAAACAATGCAAACCAAGAACACATTTAGCAAATTGCCAATCAGGAAACCTGAATGTTGCTGACTGAATACACCTGAAAATCCCATTCACACTCAATTTGGAGGCAATTCGGAGCTGTGCCCTCGGCAAAAGTGAAAGACTTCATTTTCCAAAACACAAAAACTAACCTTGGTCCAGTTGCCTGTTAATTTCTAAGCATGGAACGCACATTTGCTGTTTTTTTTTTTATTTCATAAAGAATACTATGGCTAAACTTTTATTGTATGGTATAAGAATACAAAATTACAAAAGAAAGAAGGCAAAACAAATGGAATGCCCAAACACATTTAAGAAATTGCCAATCAAGAAACCTGAATGCTGCTGAATGAATACACCTGAAAATCCCATTCACACTCAATTTGCAGACAACTCGAAGCTGTCCCCTCGGCAAAAGGGTTACATTTCATATTCCAAAGCACAAAGACTCACCTTGGTCCTGTTACATGTTAATTTCTACAAATGAAACCCCAATTTGCTGTTTTCTTTATTTCATTATGGATACTCTGGCTAACCTTTTTATTGTATGGTGTAAGAATACAAAATTAGAAAAGGAAGAAGGCAAAACAAATGCAAACCTAGAACACATTTAGTAAATTACCAATCGGGAAACCTGAATGTTGCTGACTGAATACACCTGAAAATCCCATTCACACTCAATTTGCAGGCAATTCGTAGCTGTCCCCTCGGCAAAAGTGTTACATTTCATTTTCTAAAACACGAAAACTCACCTTAGTCGTGTTACCTGTAGATTTCTTAGCATGAAACACCAATTTGCACTGTATTTTAATTTCATTTTGACCACTCTGTTTAAGGGATTTATTGGATGGAGTCAGGATAGAAAATTTGGAAAGAAAGAAGGCAAACAAACACAAACCAAGCCGACATTTAAGAAATTGCCAATCAAGAAACCTGAATGCTGCTGACTGAATACACCTGAAAATCCCATTCATACTCGATTTGTAGGCAATTCATAGCTGTCCCCTCAGCAAAAGGGTTACATTTCATTTTCCAAAGCAGAAAAACACACCTTTGTCCTGTTGCCTGTTAATTTCTAGGAATGAAACGGCAATTTGCAGTTTTTTTTATTTCATTATGGATATTCTGGCTAAACTTTTTATTGTATGGGGTAAGAATACAAAATTAGAAAAGGAAGAAGGCAAAACAAACGCAAACCCAGAACACATTTAGCAAATTGCCAAACAAGAAACCTGAATGCTGCTGACTTAATGCACCTGAAAATCGCATTCACACTCAATTTGGCGGCAATTCATAGCTGTTCCCTTGGCTAAAGGGTTACATTTCATTTTCCAAAGCACAAAAACTCACCTTGGTCCTGTTGCATGTTAATTTCTAAAAATGAAAGCCCAATTTGCTGTTTTCTTTATTTCATTATGGATACTCTGGCTAACCTTTTTCTTGTATGGTGTAAGAATACAAAATTAGAAAAGGAAGAAGGCAAAACAAATGCAAACCAAGAACACATTTAGCAAATTGCCAATCAGGAAACCTGAATGTTGCTGACTGAATACACCTGAAAATCCCATTCACACTCAATTTGGAGGCAATTCGTAGCTGTCCCCTCGGCAAAAGTGTTACATTTCATTTTCTAAAACACGAAAACTCACCTTAGTCGTGTTGCCTGTAGATTTCTTAGCATGAAAGGCCAATTTGCAATGTATTTTTATTTCATTTTGACCACTCTGTCTAAAGGCTTTTTTGGATGGTGTCAGGATAGAAAATTTGGAAAGACAGAAGGCAAAACAACCGCAAACCCACACGACATTTAAGAAATTGCCAATCAAGAAACCTGAATGCTGCTGACTGAATACACCTGAAAATACCATTCACACTCAATTTGGAGGCAATCCATAGCTGTCCCCTCGGCAAAAGGGTTACATTTCATTTTCCAAAGCACAAAAATACACCTTGGTCCTGTTGCCTGCCAATTTTTTAAGAATGAAACGGAAATTTGCAGTTTTTTTTTATTTCATTATGGATATTCTGGCTAAACATTTATTGTATGGGGTAAGAATACAAAATTAGAAAAGGAAGAAGGCAAAACAAACGCAAACCCAGAACACATTTAGCAAATTGCCAAACAAGAAACCTGAATGCTGCTGACTTAATGCACCTGAAAATCGCATTCACACTCAATTTGGCGGCAATTCATAGCTGTTCCCTTGGCTAAAGGGTTACATTTCATTTTCCAAAGCACAAAAACTCACCTTGGTCCTGTTGCATGTTAATTTCTAAAAATGAAAGCCCAATTTGCTGTTTTCTTTATTTCATTATGGATACTCTGGCTAACCTTTTTCTTGTATGGTGTAAGAATACAAAATTAGAAAAGGAAGAAGGGAAAACAAACGCAAACCCAGAGCACATTTAGCAAATTGCCAAACAAGAAACCTGAGTGTTGCTGACTGAATACACCTGAAAATCCCATTCACACTCAATTTGGTGGCAATTCGTAGCTGTTCCCTTTGCAAAAGTGTTACATTTCATTTTCCAAAACACAAAAACTCACCTTTGTCCTGTTGCATGTTAATTTCTAAAAATGAAACACCAATTTGCTGTTTTCTTTATTTCATTATGGATACTCTGGCTAAACTTTTTATTGTATGGTGTAAGAATACAAAATGAGAAAAGGAAGAAGGCAAAACAATGCAAACCAAGAACACATTTAGCAAATTGCCAATCAGGAAACCTGAATGTTGCTGACTGAATACACCTGAAAATCCCATTCACACTCAATTTGGAGGCAATTCGGAGCTGTGCCCTCGGCAAAAGTGAAAGACTTCATTTTCCAAAACACAAAAACTAACCTTGGTCCAGTTGCCTGTTAATTTCTAAGCATGGAACGCACATTTGCTGTTTTTTTTTTTTTATTTCATAAAGAATACTATGGCTAAACTTTTATTGTATGGTATAAGAATACAAAATTACAAAAGAAAGAAGGCAAAACAAATGGAATGCCCAAACACATTTAAGAAATTGCCAATCAAGAAACCTGAATGCTGCTGAATGAATACACCTGAAAATCCCATTCACACTCAATTTGCAGACAACTCGAAGCTGTCCCCTCGGCAAAAGGGTTACATTTCATATTCCAAAGCACAAAGACTCACCTTGGTCCTGTTACATGTTAATTTCTACAAATGAAACCCCAATTTGCTGTTTTCTTTATTTCATTATGGATACTCTGGCTAACCTTTTTATTGTATGGTGTAAGAATACAAAATTAGAAAAGGAAGAAGGCAAAACAAATGCAAACCTAGAACACATTTAGTAAATTACCAATCGGGAAACCTGAATGTTGCTGACTGAATACACCTGAAAATCCCATTCACACTCAATTTGCAGGCAATTCGTAGCTGTCCCCTCGGCAAAAGTGTTACATTTCATTTTCTAAAACACGAAAACTCACCTTAGTCGTGTTACCTGTAGATTTCTTAGCATGAAACACCAATTTGCACTGTATTTTAATTTCATTTTGACCACTCTGTTTAAGGGATTTATTGGATGGAGTCAGGATAGAAAATTTGGAAAGAAAGAAGGCAAACAAACACAAACCAAGGCGACATTTAAGAAATTGCCAATCAAGAAACCTGAATGCTGCTGACTGAATACACCTGAAAATCCCATTCATACTCGATTTGTAGGCAATTCATAGCTGTCCCCTCAGCAAAAGGGTTACATTTCATTTTCCAAAGCAGAAAAACACACCTTTGTCCTGTTGCCTGTTAATTTCTAGGAATGAAACGGCAATTTGCAGTTTTTTTTATTTCATTATGGATATTCTGGCTAAACTTTTTATTGTATGGGGTAAGAATACAAAATTAGAAAAGGAAGAAGGCAAAACAAACGCAAACCCAGAACACATTTAGCAAATTGCCAAACAAGAAACCTGAATGCTGCTGACTTAATGCACCTGAAAATCGCATTCACACTCAATTTGGCGGCAATTCATAGCTGTTCCCTTGGCTAAAGGGTTACATTTCATTTTCCAAAGCACAAAAACTCACCTTGGTCCTGTTGCATGTTAATTTCTAAAAATGAAAGCCCAATTTGCTGTTTTCTTTATTTCATTATGGATACTCTGGCTAACCTTTTTCTTGTATGGTGTAAGAATACAAAATTAGAAAAGGAAGAAGGCAAAACAAATGCAAACCAAGAACACATTTAGCAAATTGCCAATCAGGAAACCTGAATGTTGCTGACTGAATACACCTGAAAATCCCATTCACACTCAATTTGGAGGCAATTCGTAGCTGTCCCCTCGGCAAAAGTGTTACATTTCATTTTCTAAAACACGAAAACTCACCTTAGTCGTGTTGCCTGTAGATTTCTTAGCATGAAAGGCCAATTTGCAATGTATTTTTATTTCATTTTGACCACTCTGTCTAAAGGCTTTTTTGGATGGTGTCAGGATAGAAAATTTGGAAAGACAGAAGGCAAAACAACCGCAAACCCACACGACATTTAAGAAATTGCCAATCAAGAAACCTGAATGCTGCTGACTGAATACACCTGAAAATCCCATTCACACTCAATTTGGAGGCAATCCATAGCTGTCCCCTCGGCAAAAGGGTTACATTTCATTTTCCAAAGCACAAAAATACACCTTGGTCCTGTTGCCTGCCAATTTTTTAAGAATGAAACGGAAATTTGCAGTTTTTTTTTATTTCATTATGGATATTCTGGCTAAACATTTATTGTATGGGGTAAGAATACAAAATTAGAAAAGGAAGAAGGCAAAACAAACGCAAACCCAGAACACATTTAGCAAATTGCCAAACAAGAAACCTGAATGCTGCTGACTTAATGCACCTGAAAATCGCATTCACACTCAATTTGGCGGCAATTCATAGCTGTTCCCTTGGCTAAAGGGTTACATTTCATTTTCCAAAGCACAAAAATTCACCTTGGTCCTGTTGCATGTTAATTTCTAAAAATGAAAGCCCAATTTGCTGTTTTCTTTATTTCATTATGGATACTCTGGCTAACCTTTTTCTTGTATGGTGTAAGAATACAAAATTAGAAAAGGAAGAAGGCAAAACAAACGCAAACCCAGAGCACATTTAGCAAATTGCCAAACAAGAAACCTGAGTGTTGCTGACTGAATACACCTGAAAATCCCATTCACACTCAATTTGGTGGCAATTCGTAGCTGTTCCCTTTGCAAAAGTGTTACATTTCATTTTCCAAAACACAAAAACTCACCTTTGTCCTGTTGCATGTTAATTTCTAAAAATGAAACACCAATTTGCTGTTTTCTTTATTTCATTATGGATACTCTGGCTAAACTTTTTATTGTATGGTGTAAGAATACAAAATGAGAAAAGGAAGAAGGCAAAACAATGCAAACCAAGAACACATTTAGCAAATTGCCAATCAGGAAACCTGAATGTTGCTGACTGAATACACCTGAAAATCCCATTCACACTCAATTTGGAGGCAATTCGGAGCTGTGCCCTCGGCAAAAGTGAAAGACTTCATTTTCCAAAACACAAAAACTAACCTTGGTCCAGTTGCCTGTTAATTTCTAAGCATGGAACGCACATTTGCTGTTTTTTTTTTTTATTTCATAAAGAATACTATGGCTAAACTTTTATTGTATGGTATAAGAATACAAAATTACAAAAGAAAGAAGGCAAAACAAATGGAATGCCCAAACACATTTAAGAAATTGCCAATCAAGAAACCTGAATGCTGCTGAATGAATACACCTGAAAATCCCATTCACACTCAATTTGCAGACAACTCGAAGCTGTCCCCTCGGCAAAAGGGTTACATTTCATATTCCAAAGCACAAAGACTCACCTTGGTCCTGTTACATGTTAATTTCTACAAATGAAACCCCAATTTGCTGTTTTCTTTATTTCATTATGGATACTCTGGCTAACCTTTTTATTGTATGGTGTAAGAATACAAAATTAGAAAAGGAAGAAGGCAAAACAAATGCAAACCTAGAACACATTTAGTAAATTACCAATCGGGAAACCTGAATGTTGCTGACTGAATACACCTGAAAATCCCATTCACACTCAATTTGCAGGCAATTCGTAGCTGTCCCCTCGGCAAAAGTGTTACATTTCATTTTCTAAAACACGAAAACTCACCTTAGTCGTGTTACCTGTAGATTTCTTAGCATGAAACACCAATTTGCACTGTATTTTAATTTCATTTTGACCACTCTGTTTAAGGGATTTATTGGATGGAGTCAGGATAGAAAATTTGGAAAGAAAGAAGGCAAACAAACACAAACCAAGGCGACATTTAAGAAATTGCCAATCAAGAAACCTGAATGCTGCTGACTGAATACACCTGAAAATCCCATTCATACTCGATTTGTAGGCAATTCATAGCTGTCCCCTCAGCAAAAGGGTTACATTTCATTTTCCAAAGCAGAAAAACACACCTTTGTCCTGTTGCCTGTTAATTTCTAGGAATGAAACGGCAATTTGCAGTTTTTTTTATTTCATTATGGATATTCTGGCTAAACTTTTTATTGTATGGGGTAAGAATACAAAATTAGAAAAGGAAGAAGGCAAAACAAACGCAAACCCAGAACACATTTAGCAAATTGCCAAACAAGAAACCTGAATGCTGCTGACTTAATGCACCTGAAAATCGCATTCACACTCAATTTGGCGGCAATTCATAGCTGTTCCCTTGGCTAAAGGGTTACATTTCATTTTCCAAAGCACAAAAACTCACCTTGGTCCTGTTGCATGTTAATTTCTAAAAATGAAAGCCCAATTTGCTGTTTTCTTTATTTCATTATGGATACTCTGGCTAACCTTTTTCTTGTATGGTGTAAGAATACAAAATTAGAAAAGGAAGAAGGCAAAACAAATGCAAACCAAGAACACATTTAGCAAATTGCCAATCAGGAAACCTGAATGTTGCTGACTGAATACACCTGAAAATCCCATTCACACTCAATTTGGAGGCAATTCGTAGCTGTCCCCTCGGCAAAAGTGTTACATTTCATTTTCTAAAACACGAAAACTCACCTTAGTCGTGTTGCCTGTAGATTTCTTAGCATGAAAGGCCAATTTGCAATGTATTTTTATTTCATTTTGACCACTCTGTCTAAAGGCTTTTTTGGATGGTGTCAGGATAGAAAATTTGGAAAGACAGAAGGCAAAACAACCGCAAACCCACACGACATTTAAGAAATTGCCAATCAAGAAACCTGAATGCTGCTGACTGAATACACCTGAAAATCCCATTCACACTCAATTTGGAGGCAATCCATAGCTGTCCCCTCGGCAAAAGGGTTACATTTCATTTTCCAAAGCACAAAAATACACCTTGGTCCTGTTGCCTGCCAATTTTTTAACAATGAAACGGAAATTTGCAGTTTTTTTTTATTTCATTATGGATATTCTGGCTAAACATTTATTGTATGGGGTAAGAATACAAAATTAGAAAAGGAAGAAGGCAAAACAAACGCAAACCCAGAACACATTTAGCAAATTGCCAAACAAGAAACCTGAATGCTGCTGACTTAATGCACCTGAAAATCGCATTCACACTCAATTTGGCGGCAATTCATAGCTGTTCCCTTGGCTAAAGGGTTACATTTCATTTTCCAAAGCACAAAAACTCACCTTGGTCCTGTTGCATGTTAATTTCTAAAAATGAAAGCCCAATTTGCTGTTTTCTTTATTTCATTATGGATACTCTGGCTAACCTTTTTCTTGTATGGTGTAAGAATACAAAATTAGAAAAGGAAGAAGGCAAAACAAACGCAAACCCAGAGCACATTTAGCAAATTGCCAAACAAGAAACCTGAGTGTTGCTGACTGAATACACCTGAAAATCCCATTCACACTCAATTTGGTGGCAATTCGTAGCTGTTCCCTTTGCAAAAGTGTTACATTTCATTTTCCAAAACACAAAAACTCACCTTTGTCCTGTTGCATGTTAATTTCTAAAAATGAAACACCAATTTGCTGTTTTCTTTATTTCATTATGGATACTCTGGCTAAACTTTTTATTGTATGGTGTAAGAATACAAAATGAGAAAAGGAAGAAGGCAAAACAATGCAAACCAAGAACACATTTAGCAAATTGCCAATCAGGAAACCTGAATGTTGCTGACTGAATACACCTGAAAATCCCATTCACACTCAATTTGGAGGCAATTCGGAGCTGTGCCCTCGGCAAAAGTGAAAGACTTCATTTTCCAAAACACAAAAACTAACCTTGGTCCAGTTGCCTGTTAATTTCTAAGCATGGAACGCACATTTGCTGTTTTTTTTTTTTATTTCATTAAGAATACTATGGCTAAACTTTTATTGTATGGTATAAGAATACAAAATTACAAAAGAAAGAAGGCAAAACAAATGGAATGCCCAAACACATTTAAGAAATTGCCAATCAAGAAACCTGAATGCTGCTGAATGAATACACCTGAAAATCCCATTCACACTCAATTTGCAGACAACTCGAAGCTGTCCCCTCGGCAAAAGGGTTACATTTCATTTTCCAAAGCACAAAAACACACCTTGGTCCTGTTGCCTTCTAATTTCTAAGAATGAAACGGCAATTTGCAGGTTTTTTTTTTTTATTTCATTATGGATATTCTGGCTAAACTTTTTATTGTATGGGGTAAGAATACAAAATTAGAAAAGGAAGAAGGCAAAACAAATGCACACCCAGAACACATATAGCAAATTGCCAAACAAGAAACCTGAATGCTGCTGACTGAATACACCTGAAAATCCCATTCACACTCAATTTGGAGGCAACTCGTAGCTGTCCCCTCGGCAAAAGGGTTACATTTCATTTTCCAAAGCACAAAAATACACCTTGTTCCTGTTGCCTGCTAATTTCTAAGAATGAAACGGCAATTTGCAGTTTTTTTAATTTCATTATGGATATTCTGGCTAAACATTTTCTTGTATGCTATAAGAATACAAAATGAGAAAAGGAAGAATGCAAAACAAATGCAAACCTAGAACACATTTAGCAAATTACCAATCGGGAAACCTGAATGTTGCTGACTGAATACACCTGAAAATCCCATTCACACTCAATTTGGATGCAATTCGTAGCTATGCCCTCGGAAAAGAGAAAGATTTCATTTTCCAAAACACGAAAACTCACCTTAGTCGTGTTGCCTGTAGATTTCTTAGCATTTAATGCCAATTTGCACTGTATTTTTATTTCATTTTGACTGCTCACTCTAAAGGCTTTTTTTGGATGGTGTCAGGATAGTAAATTTGGAAAGAAAGAAGGCAAAACAAACGCAAACCCAGACGACATTTAAGAAATTGCCAATCAAGAAACCTGAATGCTGCTGACTGAATACACATGAAAATCCCATTCACACTCAATTTGGAGGCAACTCATAGCTGTCCCATCGGCAAAAGTGTTACATATCATTTTCCAAAGCACAAAAACACACCTTGGTCCTGTTGCCTGCTGATTTCAAAGAATGAAATGGCAATTTGCAGTTTTTTTTTATTTCCGTATGGATATTCTGGCTAAACTTTTATTGTATGGGGTAAGAATACAAAATTAGAAAAGGAAGAAGGCAAAACAACTGCAAACCCAGAACACATTTAGCAAATTGCCAATCAGGAAACCTGAATATTGCTGACTGAATACACCTGAAAATCCCATTCACACTCAATTTGGAGGCAATTCGTAGCTGTCCCCTCGGCAAAAGTGTTACATTTCATTTTCTAAAACACGAAAACTCACCTTAGTCGTGTTGCCTGTAGATTTCTTAGCATGAAAGGCCAATTTGCAATGTATTTTTATTTCATTTTGACCACTCTGTCTAAAGGCTTTTTTGGATGGTGTCAGGATAGAAAATTTGGAAAGACAGAAGGCAAAACAACCGCAAACCCACACGACATTTAAGAAATTGCCAATCAAGAAACCTGAATGCTGCTGACTGAATACACCTGAAAATCCCATTCACACTCAATTTGGAGGCAATCCATAGCTGTCCCCTCGGCAAAAGGGTTACATTTCATTTTCCAAAGCACAAAAATACACCTTGGTCCTGTTGCCTGCCAATTTTTTAAGAATGAAACGGAAATTTGCAGTTTTTTTTTATTTCATTATGGATATTCTGGCTAAACATTTATTGTATGGGGTAAGAATACAAAATTAGAAAAGGAAGAAGGCAAAACAAACGCAAACCCAGAACACATTTAGCAAATTGCCAAACAAGAAACCTGAATGCTGCTGACTTAATGCACCTGAAAATCGCATTCACACTCAATTTGGCGGCAATTCATAGCTGTTCCCTTGGCTAAAGGGTTACATTTCATTTTCCAAAGCACAAAAACTCACCTTGGTCCTGTTGCATGTTAATTTCTAAAAATGAAAGCCCAATTTGCTGTTTTCTTTATTTCATTATGGATACTCTGGCTAACCTTTTTCTTGTATGGTGTAAGAATACAAAATTAGAAAAGGAAGAAGGCAAAACAAACGCAAACCCAGAGCACATTTAGCAAATTGCCAAACAAGAAACCTGAGTGTTGCTGACTGAATACACCTGAAAATCCCATTCACACTCAATTTGGTGGCAATTCGTAGCTGTTCCCTTTGCAAAAGTGTTACATTTCATTTTCCAAAACACAAAAACTCACCTTTGTCCTGTTGCATGTTAATTTCTAAAAATGAAACACCAATTTGCTGTTTTCTTTATTTCATTATGGATACTCTGGCTAAACTTTTTATTGTATGGTGTAAGAATACAAAATGAGAAAAGGAAGAAGGCAAAACAATGCAAACCAAGAACACATTTAGCAAATTGCCAATCAGGAAACCTGAATGTTGCTGACTGAATACACCTGAAAATCCCATTCACACTCAATTTGGAGGCAATTCGGAGCTGTGCCCTCGGCAAAAGTGAAAGACTTCATTTTCCAAAACACAAAAACTAACCTTGGTCCAGTTGCCTGTTAATTTCTAAGCATGGAACGCACATTTGCTGTTTTTTTTTTTTATTTCATTAAGAATACTATTTCTAAACTTTTATTGTATGGTATAAGAATACAAAATTACAAAAGAAAGAAGGCAAAACAAATGGAATGCCCAAACACATTTAAGAAATTGCCAATCAAGAAACCTGAATGCTGCTGAATGAATACACCTGAAAATCCCATTCACACTCAATTTGCAGACAACTCGAAGCTGTCCCCTCGGCAAAAGGGTTACATTTCATTTTCCAAAGCACAAAAACACACCTTGGTCCTGTTGCCTGCTAATTTCTAAGAATGAAACGGCAATTTGCAGGTTTTTTTTTTTTATTTCATTATGGATATTCTGGCTAAACTTTTTATTGTATGGGGTAAGAATACAAAATTAGAAAAGGAAGAAGGCAAAACAAATGCACACCCAGAACACATATAGCAAATTGCCAAACAAGAAACCTGAATGCTGCTGACTGAATACACCTGAAAATCCCATTCACACTCAATTTGGAGGCAACTCGTAGCTGTCCCCTCGGCAAAAGGGTTACATTTCATTTTCCAAAGCACAAAAATACACCTTGTTCCTGTTGCCTGCTAATTTCTAAGAATGAAACGGCAATTTGCAGTTTTTTTAATTTCATTATGGATATTCTGGCTAAACATTTTCTTGTATGCTATAAGAATACAAAATGAGAAAAGGAAGAAGGCAAAACAAATGCAAACCTAGAACACATTTAGCAAATTACCAATCGGAAAACCTGAATGTTGCTGACTGAATACACCTGAAAATCCCATTCACACTCAATTTGGATGCAATTCGTAGCTATGCCCTCGGAAAAGAGAAAGATTTCATTTTCCAAAACACGAAAACTCACCTTAGTCGTGTTGCCTGTAGATTTCTTAGCATTTAATGCCAATTTGCACTGTATTTTTATTTCATTTTGACTGCTCACTCTAAAGGCTTTTTTTGGATGGTGTCAGGATAGTAAATTTGGAAAGAAAGAAGGCAAAACAAACGCAAACCCAGACGACATTTAAGAAATTGCCAATCAAGAAACCTGAATGCTGCTGACTGAATACACATGAAAATCCCATTCACACTCAATTTGGAGGCAACTCATAGCTGTCCCATCGGCAAAAGTGTTACATATCATTTTCCAAAGCACAAAAACACACCTTGGTCCTGTTGCCTGCTGATTTCAAAGAATGAAATGGCAATTTGCAGTTTTTTTTTATTTCCGTATGGATATTCTGGCTAAACTTTTATTGTATGGTGTAAGAATACAAAATTAGAAAAGGAAGAAGGCAAAACAACTGCAAACCCAGAACACATTTAGCAAATTGCCAATCAGGAAACCTGAATGTTGCTGACTGAATACACCTGAAAATCCCATTCACACTCAATTTGGAGGCAATTCGTAGCTGTCCCCTCGGCAAAAGTGTTACATTTCATTTTCTAAAACACGAAAACTCACCTTAGTCGTGTTGCCTGTAGATTTCTTAGCATGAAACGCCAATTTGCAATGTATTTTTATTTCATTTTGACCACTCTGTCTAAAGGCTTTTTTGGATGGTGTCAGGATAGAAAATTTGGAAAGACAGAAGGCAAAACAACCGCAAACCCACACGACATTTAAGAAATTGCCAATCAAGAAACCTGAATGCTGCTGACTGAATACACCTGAAAATCCCATTCACACTCAATTTGGAGGCAATCCATAGCTGTCCCCTCGGCAAAAGGGTTACATTTCATTTTCCAAAGCACAAAAATACACCTTGGTCCTGTTGCCTGCCAATTTTTTAAGAATGAAACGGAAATTTGCAGTTTTTTTTTATTTCATTATGGATATTCTGGCTAAACATTTATTGTATGGGGTAAGAATACAAAATTAGAAAAGGAAGAAGGCAAAACAAACGCAAACCCAGAACACATTTAGCAAATTGCCAAACAAGAAACCTGAATGCTGCTGACTTAATGCACCTGAAAATCGCATTCACACTCAATTTGGCGGCAATTCATAGCTGTTCCCTTGGCTAAAGGGTTACATTTCATTTTCCAAAGCACAAAAACTCACCTTGGTCCTGTTGCATGTTAATTTCTAAAAATGAAAGCCCAATTTGCTGTTTTCTTTATTTCATTATGGATACTCTGGCTAACCTTTTTCTTGTATGGTGTAAGAATACAAAATTAGAAAAGGAAGAAGGCAAAACAAACGCAAACCCAGAGCACATTTAGCAAATTGCCAAACAAGAAACCTGAGTGTTGCTGACTGAATACACCTGAAAATCCCATTCACACTCAATTTGGTGGCAATTCGTAGCTGTTCCCTTTGCAAAAGTGTTACATTTCATTTTCCAAAACACAAAAACTCACCTTTGTCCTGTTGCATGTTAATTTCTAAAAATGAAACACCAATTTGCTGTTTTCTTTATTTCATTATGGATACTCTGGCTAAACTTTTTATTGTATGGTGTAAGAATACAAAATGAGAAAAGGAAGAAGGCAAAACAATGCAAACCAAGAACACATTTAGCAAATTGCCAATCAGGAAACCTGAATGTTGCTGACTGAATACACCTGAAAATCCCATTCACACTCAATTTGGAGGCAATTCGGAGCTGTGCCCTCGGCAAAAGTGAAAGACTTCATTTTCCAAAACACAAAAACTAACCTTGGTCCAGTTGCCTGTTAATTTCTAAGCATGGAACGCACATTTGCTGTTTTTTTTTTTTATTTCATAAAGAATACTATGGCTAAACTTTTATTGTATGGTATAAGAATACAAAATTACAAAAGAAAGAAGGCAAAACAAATGGAATGCCCAAACACATTTAAGAAATTGCCAATCAAGAAACCTGAATGCTGCTGAATGAATACACCTGAAAATCCCATTCACACTCAATTTGCAGACAACTCGAAGCTGTCCCCTCGGCAAAAGGGTTACATTTCATATTCCAAAGCACAAAGACTCACCTTGGTCCTGTTACATGTTAATTTCTACAAATGAAACCCCAATTTGCTGTTTTCTTTATTTCATTATGGATACTCTGGCTAACCTTTTTATTGTATGGTGTAAGAATACAAAATTAGAAAAGGAAGAAGGCAAAACAAATGCAAACCTAGAACACATTTAGTAAATTACCAATCGGGAAACCTGAATGTTGCTGACTGAATACACCTGAAAATCCAATTCACACTCAATTTGCAGGCAATTCGTAGCTGTCCCCTCGGCAAAAGTGTTACATTTCATTTTCTAAAACACGAAAACTCACCTTAGTCGTGTTACCTGTAGATTTCTTAGCATGAAACACCAATTTGCACTGTATTTTAATTTCATTTTGACCACTCTGTTTAAGGGATTTATTGGATGGAGTCAGGATAGAAAATTTGGAAAGAAAGAAGGCAAACAAACACAAACCAAGGCGACATTTAAGAAATTGCCAATCAAGAAACCTGAATGCTGCTGACTGAATACACCTGAAAATCCCATTCATACTCGATTTGTAGGCAATTCATAGCTGTCCCCTCAGCAAAAGGGTTACATTTCATTTTCCAAAGCAGAAAAACACACCTTGGTCCTGTTGCCTGTTAATTTCTAGGAATGAAACGGCAATTTGCAGTTTTTTTTATTTCATTATGGATATTCTGGCTAAACTTTTTATTGTATGGGGTAAGAATACAAAATTAGAAAAGGAAGAAGGCAAAACAAACGCAAACCCAGAACACATTTAGCAAATTGCCAAACAAGAAACCTGAATGCTGCTGACTTAATGCACCTGAAAATCGCATTCACACTCAATTTGGCGGCAATTCATAGCTGTTCCCTTGGCTAAAGGGTTACATTTCATTTTCCAAAGCACAAAAACTCACCTTGGTCCTGTTGCATGTTAATTTCTAAAAATGAAACCCCAATTTGCTGTTTTCTTTATTTCATTATGGATACTCTGGCTAACCTTTTTCTTGTATGGTGTAAGAATACAAAATTAGAAAAGGAAGAAGGCAAAACAAATGCAAACCAAGAACACATTTAGCAAATTGCCAATCAGGAAACCTGAATGTTGCTGACTGAATACACCTGAAAATCCCATTCACACTCAATTTGCAGGCAATTCGTAGCTGTCCCCTCGGCAGAAGTGTTACATTTCATTTTCTAAAACACGAAAACTCACCTTAGTCGTGTTGCCTGTAGATTCCTTAGCATGAAACGCCAATTTGCAATGTATTTTTATTTCATTTTGACCACTCTGTCTAAAGGCTTTTTTGGATGGTGTCAGGATAGAAAATTTGGAAAGACAGAAGGCAAAACAACCGCAAACCCAGACGACATTTAAGAAATTGCCAATCAAGAAACCTGAATGCTGCTGACTGAATACACCTGAAAATCCCATTCACACTCAATTTGGAGGCAATCCATAGCTGTCCCCTCGGCAAAAGGGTTACATTTCATTTTCCAAAGCACAAAAATACACCTTGGTCCTGTTGCCTGCCAATCTTTTAAGAATGAAACGGAAATTTGCAGTTTTTTTTTTATTTCATTATGGATATTCTGGCTAAACATTTATTGTATGGGGTAAGAATACAAAATTAGAAAAGGAAGAAGGCAAAACAAACGCAAACCCAGAACACATTTAGCAAATTGCCAAACAAGAAACCTGAATGCTGCTGACTTAATGCACCTGAAAATCGCATTCACACTCAATTTGGCGGCAATTCATAGCTGTTCCCTTGGCTAAAGGGTTACATTTCATTTTCCAAAGCACAAAAACTCACCTTGGTCCTGTTGCATGTTAATTTCTAAAAATGAAAGCCCAATTTGCTGTTTTCTTTATTTCATTATGGATACTCTGGCTAACCTTTTTCTTGTATGGTGTAAGAATACAAAATTAGAAAAGGAAGAAGGCAAAACAAACGCAAACCCAGAGCACATTTAGCAAATTGCCAAACAAGAAACCTGAGTGTTGCTGACTGAATACACCTGAAAATCCCATTCACACTCAATTTGGTGGCAATTCGTAGCTGTTCCCTTTGCAAAAGTGTTACATTTCATTTTCCAAAACACAAAAACTCACCTTTGTCCTGTTGCATGTTAATTTCTAAAAATGAAACACCAATTTGCTGTTTTCTTTATTTCATTATGGATACTCTGGCTAAACTTTTTATTGTATGGTGTAAGAATACAAAATGAGAAAAGGAAGAAGGCAAAACAATGCAAACCAAGAACACATTTAGCAAATTGCCAATCAGGAAACCTGAATGTTGCTGACTGAATACACCTGAAAATCCCATTCACACTCAATTTGGAGGCAATTCGGAGCTGTGCCCTCGGCAAAAGTGAAAGACTTCATTTTCCAAAACACAAAAACTAACCTTGGTCCAGTTGCCTGTTAATTTCTAAGCATGGAACGCACATTTGCTGTTTTTTTTTTATTTCATTAAGAATACTATGGCTAAACTTTTATTGTATGGTATAAGAATACAAAATTACAAAAGAAAGAAGGCAAAACAAATGGAATGCCCAAACACATTTAAGAAATTGCCAATCAAGAAACCTGAATGCTGCTGAATGAATACACCTGAAAATCCCATTCACACTCAATTTGCAGACAACTCGAAGCTGTCCCCTCGGCAAAAGGGTTACATTTCATTTTCCAAAGCACAAAAACACACCTTGGTCCTGTTGCCTGCTAATTTCTAAGAATGAAACGGCAATTTGCAGGTTTTTTTTTTTTTATTTCATTATGGATATTCTGGCTAAACTTTTTATTGTATGGGGTAAGAATACAAAATTAGAAAAGGAAGAAGGCAAAGCAAATGCACACCCAGAACACATATAGCAAATTGCCAAACAAGAAACCTGAATGCTGCTGACTGAATACACCTGAAAATCCCATTCACACTCAATCTGGAGGCAACTCGTAGCTGTCCCCTCGGCAAAAGGGTTACATTTCATTTTCCAAAGCACAAAAATACACCTTGTTCCTGTTGCCTGCTAATTTCTAAGAATGAAACGGCAATTTGCAGTTTTTTTAATTTCATTATGGATATTCTGGCTAAACATTTTCTTGTATGCTATAAGAATACAAAATGAGAAAAGGAAGAAGGCAAAACAAATGCAAACCTAGAACACATTTAGCAAATTACCAATCGGGAAACCTGAATGTTGCTGACTGAATACACCTGAAAATCCCATTCACACTCAATTTGGATGCAATTCGTAGCTGTGCCCTCGGAAAAGAGAAAGATTTCATTTTCCAAAACACGAAAACTCACCTTAGTCGTGTTGCCTGTAGATTTCTTAGCATTTAATGCCAATTTGCACTGTATTTTTATTTCATTTTGACTGCTCACTCTAAAGGCTTTTTTTGGATGGTGTCAGGATAGTAAATTTGGAAAGAAAGAAGGCAAAACAAACGCAAACCCAGACGACATTTAAGAAATTGCCAATCAAGAAACCTGAATGCTGCTGACTGAATACACATGAAAATCCCATTCACACTCAATTTGGAGGCAACTCATAGCTGTCCCATCGGCAAAAGTGTTACATATCATTTTCCAAAGCACAAAAACACACCTTGGTCCTGTTGCCTGCTGATTTCAAAGAATGAAATGGCAATTTGCAGTTTTTTTTTATTTCCGTATGGATATTCTGGCTAAACTTTTATTGTATGGGGTAAGAATACAAAATTAGAAAAGGAAGAAGGCAAAACAACTGCAAACCCAGAACACATTTAGCAAATTGCCAATCGGGAAACCGGAATGTTGCTGACTGAATACACCTGAAAACCCCTTTCACACTCAATTTGGAGGCAACTCGTAGCTGTCCCCTCGGCAAAAGGGTTACATTTCATTTTCCAAAACACAAAAACTCACCTTGGTCCTGTTGCATGATAATTTCTAAAATGAAACACCAATTTGCTGTTTTCTTTATTTCATTATGGATACTCTGGCTAAACATTTTCTTGTATGGTGTAAGAATACAAAATGAGAAAAGGAAGAAGGCAAAACAAATGCAAACCAAGAACACATTTAGCAAATTACCAATCGGGAAACCTGAATGTTGCTGACTGAATACACCTGAAAATCCCATTCACACTCAATTTGCAGGCAATTCGTAGCTGTGCCCTCGGCAAAAGTGTTACATTTCATTTTCTAAAACACGAAAACTCACCTTAGTCGTGTTGCCTGTAGATTTCTTAGCATGAAACGCCAATTTCCACAGTATTTTTATTTCCTTTTGACCACTCTGCCTAAAGGCTTTATTGGATGGAGTCAGGATATAAAATTTGGAAAGAAAGAAGGCAAAACAAACACAAACCCAGGCGATATTTAAGAAATTGCCAATCAAGAAACCTGAATGCTGCTGACTGAATACACCTGAAAATCCAATTCGTACTCAATTTGGAGGCAATTCATAGCTGTCCCCTCGGCAAAAGGGTTACATTTCATTTTCCAAAGCACAAAAATACACCTTGGTCCTGTTGCCTGCCAATTTTTTAAGAATGAAACGGAAATTTGCAGTTTTTTTTATTTCATTATGGATATTCTGGCTAAACATTTATTGTATGGGGTAAGAATACAAAATTAGAAAAGGAAGAAGGGAAAACAAACGCAAACCCAGAGCACATTTAGCAAATTGCCAAACAAGAAACCTGAGTGTTGCTGACTGAATACACCTGAAAATCCCATTCACACTCAATTTGGTGGCAATTCGTAGCTGTTCCCTTTGCAAAAGTGTTACATTTCATTTTCCAAAACACAAAAATCACCTTTGTCCTGTTGCATGTTAATTTCTAAAAATGAAACACCAATTTGCTGTTTTCTTTATTTCATTATGGATACTCTGGCTAAACTTTTTATTGTATGGTGTAAGAATACAAAATGAGAAAAGGAAGAAGGCAAAACAATGCAAACCAAGAACACATTTAGCAAATTGCCAATCAGGAAACCTGAATGTTGCTGACTGAATACACCTGAAAATCCCATTCACACTCAATTTGCAGGCAACTCGTAGCTGTCCCCTCGGCAAAAGGGTTACATTTCATTTTCCAAAGCACAAAAACTCACCTTGTTCCTGTTGCCTGCTAATTTCTAAGAATGAAACGGCAATTTGCAGTTTTTTTTTTATTTCATTATGGATATTCTGGCTAAACTTTTTATTGTATGGGGTAAGAATACAAAATTAGAAAAGGAAGAAGGCAAAACAAACGCACACCCAGAATATATTTAGCAAATTTCCAAACAAGAAACCTGAATGCTGCTGACTGAATACACCTGAAAATCCCATTCACACTCAATTTGGCGGCAACTCGTAGCTGTCCCCTCGGCAAAAGGGTTACATTTCATTTTCCAAAGCACAAGAACACACCTTGTTCCTGTTGCCTGCTAATTGCTAAGAATGAAACGGCAATTTGCAGTTTTTTTAATTTCATTATGGATATTCTGGCTAAACATTTTCTTGTATGCTATAAGAATACAAAATGAGAAAAGGAAGAAGGCAAAACAAATGCAAACCAAGAACACATTTAGCAAATTACCAATCGGGAAACCTGAATGTTGCTGACTGAATACACCTGAAAATCCCATTCACACTCAATTTGGATGCAATTCGTAGCTGTGCCCTCGGAAAAGGGAAAGATTTCATTTTCCAAAACACGAAAACTCACCTTAGTCGTGTTGCATGTAGATTTCTTAGCATGAAATGCTAATTTGCACTGTATTTTTATTTCATTTTGACTGCTCACTCTAAAGGATTTTTGGATGGTGTCAGGATAGTAAATTTGGAACGAAAGAAGGCAAAACAAACGCAAACCCAGACGACATTTAAGAAATTGCCAATCAAGAAACCTGAATGCTGCTGACTGAATACACATGAAAATCCCATTCACACTCAATTTGGAGGCACCTCGTAGCTGTCCCCTCGGCAAAAGGGTTACATTTCATTTTCCAAAGCACAAAATCACACCTTGGTCCTGTTGCCTGCTAATTTCTAAGAATGAAACGGCAATTTGCAGTTTTTTTTATTTCATTATGGATATTCTGGCTAAACTTTATTGTATGGGGTAAGAATACAAAATTAGAAAAGGAAGAAGGCAAAACAACTGCAAACCCAGAACACATTTAGCAAATTGCCAAACAAGAAACCTGAATGCTGCTGACTGAATACACCTGAAAATCCCATTCACACTCAATTTGGCGGCAATTCGTAGCTGTTCCCTTGGCAAAAGGGTTACATTTCATTTTCCAAAACACAAAAACTCACCTTGGTCCTGTTGCATGTTAATTTCTAAAATGAAACACCAATTTGCTGTTTTCTTTATTTCATTATGGATACTCTGGCTAAACATTTTCTTGTATGGTGTAAGAATACAAAATGAGTGTAGGAAGAAGGCAAAACAAATGCAAACCAAGAACACATTTAGCAAATTATCAATCGGGAAACCTGAATGTTGCTGACTGAATACACCTGAAAATCCCATTCACACTCAATTTGGAGGCAACTCGTAGCTGTCCCCTCGGCAAAAGGGTTACATTTCATTTTCCAAAGCACAAAAACACACCTTGTTCCTGTTGCCTGCTAATTTCTAACAATGAAACGGCAATTTGCAGTTCTGTTTATTTCATTATGGATATTCTGGCTAAACTTTTTATTGTATGGGGTAAGAATACAAAATTAGAAATGGAAGAAGGCAAAACAACAGCAAACCCAGAACACATTTAGCAAATTGCCAAACAAGAACCCTGAATGCTGCTGACTGAATACACCTGAAAATCCCATTCACACTCAATATGGAGGCAATTCGTAGCTGTGCCCTCGGCAAAAGTGAAAGATTTCATTTTCCAAAACACAAAAACTAACCTTGGTCCAGTTGCCTGTTAATTTCTAAGCATGGAACGCCCATTTGCTGTTTTTTTTTTAATTCATTAAGGATACTCTGGCTAAACTTTTATGGAATGGTATAAGAATACAAAATTAGAAAAGGAAGAAGGCAAAACAACCGCAAACCCAGAACACATTTAGCAAATTGCCAAACAAGAAACCTGAGTGTTGCTGACTCAATACACCTGAAAATCCCATTCACACTCAATTTGGCGGCAATTCATAGCTGTTCCCTTGGCAAAAGTGTTACATTTCATTTTCCAAAACACAAAAACTCACCTTGGTCCTGTTGCATGTTAATTTCTAAAAATGAAACACCAATTTGCTGTTTTCTTTATTTCAATATGGATACTCTGGCTAAACTTTTTATTGTATGGTGTAAGAATACAAAATTAGAAAAGGAAGAAGGCAAAACAAATGGAATGCCCAAACACATTTAAGAAATTGCCAGTCAAGAAACCTGAATGCTGCTGACTGAATACACCTGAAAATCCCATTCACACTCAATTTGGAGGCAACTCGAAGCTGTCCCCTCAGCAAAAGGGTTACATTTCATTTTCCAAAGCACAAAATCACACCTTGGTCCTGTTGCTTGCTAATTTCTAAGAATGAAACGGCAATTTGCAGTTTTTTTTTATTTCATTATGGATATTCTGGCTAAACTTTTTATTGTATGAGGTAGGAATACAAAATTAGAAAAGGAAGAAGGCAAAAGAAACGAAAACCCAGAACACATTTAGCAAATTGCCAAACAAGAAACCTGAATGCTGCTGACTGAATACACCTGAAAATCGCATTCAACTCAATTTGGCGGCAATTCGTAGCTGTACCCTTGGCTAAAGGGTTACATTTCATTTTCCAAAACACAAAAACTCACCTTGGTCCTGTTGCATGTTAATTTCTAAAAATGAAACACCAATTTGCTGTTTTCTTTATTTCATTATGGATACTCTGGCTAACCTTTTTATTGTATGGGGTAAGAATAAAAAATGAGAAAATGAAGAAGGCAAAACAAATGCAAACCAAGAACACATTTAGCAAATTACCAATCGGGAAACCTGAATGTTGCTGACTGAATACACCTGAAAATCCCATTCACACTCAATTTGCAGGCAATTCGTAGCTGTGCCCTCGGCAAAAGTGTTACATTTCATTTTCTAAAACACGAAAACTCAACTTAGTCGTGTTGCCTGCAGATTTCTTAGCATGAAACGCCAATTTGCACTATATTTTTATTTCATTTTGACCACTCTGTCTAAAGGGTTTTTTGGATGGTGTCAGGATAGAAAATTTGGAAAGAAAGAAGGCAAAACAAACGCAAACCCAGACGACATTTAAAATTGCCAATCAAGAAACCTGAATGCTGCTGACTGAATACACCTGAAAATCCCATTCACACTCAATTTGGAGGCAACTCGTAGCTGTCCCCTCGGCAAAAGGGTTACATATCATTTTCCAAAGCACAAAAACACACCTTGGTCCTGTTGCCTGCTAATTTCAAAGAATGAAATGGCAATTTGCAGTTTTTTTTTATTTCAGTATGGATATTCTGGCTAAACTTTTTATTGTATGGGGTAAGAATGCACAATTAGAAAAGGAAGAAGGCAAAACAACCGCAAACCCAGAACACATTTAGCAAGTTGCCAAACAATAAACCTGAATGCTGCTGACTGAATACAGCTGAAAATCGCATTCACACTCAATTTGGCGGCAATTCATAGCTGTCCCCTCAGCAAAAGGGTTACATTTCACTTTCCAAAGCAGAAAAACACACCTTGGTCCTGTTGCCTGTTAATTTCTAAGAATGAAACGGCAATTTGCAGTTTTTTTTATTTCATTATGGATATTCTGGCTAAACACTTTATTGTATGGGGTAAGAATACAAAATTAGAAAAGGAAGAAGGCAAAACAAACGCAAACCCAGAACACATTTAGCAAATTGCCAAACAAGAAACCTGAATGCTGCTGACTTAATGCACCTGAAAATCGCATTCACACTCAATTTGGCGGCAATTCATAGCTGTTCCCTTGGCTAAAGGGTTACATTTCATTTTCCAAAGCACAAAAACTCACCTTGGTCCTGTTGCATGTTAATTTCTAAAAATGAAACCCCAATTTGCTGTTTTCTTTATTTCATTATGGATACTCTGGCTAAACATTTTCTTGTATGGTGTAAGAATACAAAATGAGAAAATGAAGAAGGCAAAACAAATGCAAACCAAGAACACATTTAGCAAATTACCAATCGGGAAACCTGAATGTTGCTGACTGAATACACCTGAAAATCCCATTCACACTCAATTTGCAGGCAATTCGTAGCTGTGCCCTCGGCAAAAGTGTTACATTTCATTTTCTAAAACACGAAAACTCAACTTAGTCGTGTTGCCTGTAGATTTTTTAGCATGAAACGCCAATTTGCACTGTATTTTTATTTCATTTTGACCACTCTGTCTAAAGGCTTTTTTGGATGGTGTCAGGATAGAAAATTTGGAAAGAAAGAAGGCAAAACAAACGCAAACCCACACGACATTTCAGAAATTGCCAATCAAGAAACCTGAATGCTGCTGACTGAATACACCTGAAAATCCCATTCACACTCACTTTGGAGGCAACTCGTAGCTGTCCCCTCGGCAAAAGGGTTACATATCATTTTCCAAAGCACAAAAACA
The DNA here is from genome assembly GCA_949820135.1 of Sylvilagus floridanus. Taxonomy (NCBI): domain Eukaryota; kingdom Metazoa; phylum Chordata; class Mammalia; order Lagomorpha; family Leporidae; genus Sylvilagus; species Sylvilagus floridanus. Next base: position 164,217,791 of record OX463227.1, on the reverse strand, counting down.
CACCTTGGTCCTGTTGCCTGCTAATTTCAAAGAATGAAATGGCAATTTGCAGTTTTTTTTTTTATTTCAGTATGGATATTCTGGCTAAACTTTTTATTGTATGGGGTAAGAATGCACAATTAGAAAAGGAAGAAGGCAAAACAACCGCAAATCCAGAACACATTTAGCAAATTGCCAAACAAGAAACCTGAATGCTGCTGACTGAATACAGCTGAAAATCGCATTCACACTCAATTTGGCGGCAATTCATAGCTGTCCCCTCAGCAAAAGGGTTACATTTCATTTTCCAAAGCAGAAAAACACACCTTGGTCCTGTTGCCTGTTAATTTCTAAGAATGAAACACCAATTTGCAGTTTTTTTTATTTCATTATGGATATTCTGGCTAAACACTTTATTGTATGGGGTAAGAATACAAAATTAGAAAAGGAAGAAGGCAAAACAAACGCAAACCAAGAACACATTTAGCAAATTACCAATCGGGAAACCTGAATGTTGCTGACTGAATACACCTGAAAATCCCACTCACACTCAATTTCTAGGCAATTCGTAGCTGTGCCCTCGGCAAAAGTGTTACATTTCATTTTATAAAACACGAAAACTCAACTTAGTCGTGTTGCCTGCAGATTTCTTAGCATGAAACGCCAATTTGCACTGTATTTTTATTTCCTTTTGACCACTCTGCCTAAAGGCTTTATTGGATGGAGTCAGGATATAAAATTTGGAAAGAAAGAAGGCAAAACAAACGCAAACCCAGACGACATTTAAGAAATTGCCAATCAAGAAACCTGAATGCTGCTGACTGAATAAACCTGAAAATCCCATTCACACTCAATTTGGAGGCAACTCGTAGCTGTCCCCTCGGCAAAAGGGTTACATATCATTTTCCAAAGCACAAAAACACACCTTGGTCCTGTTGCCTGCTAATTTCAAAGAATGAAATGGCAATTTGCAGTTTTTTTTTTTTTATTTCAGTATGGATATTCTGGCTAAACTTTTTATTGTATGGGGTAAGAATGCACAATTAGAAAAGGAAGAAGGCAAAACAACCGCAAACCCAGAACACATTTAGCAAATTGCCAAACAAGAAACCTGAATGCTGCTGACTGAATACAGCTGAAAATCGCATTCACACTCAATTTGGCGGCAATTCATAGCTGTCCCCTCAGCAAAAGGGTTACATTTCATTTTCCAAAGCAGAAAAACACACCTTGGTCCTGTTGCCTGTTAATTTCTAAGAATGAAACGGCAATTTGCAGGTTTTTTTATTTCATTATGGATATTCTGGCTAAACACTTTATTGTATGGTGTAAGAATACAAAATTAGAAAAGGAAGAAGGCAAAACAAACGCAAACCCAGAACACATTTAGCAAATTGCCAAACAAGAAACCTGAATGCTGCTGACTTAATGCACCTGAAAATCGCATTCACACTCAATTTGGCGGCAATTCATAGCTGTTCCCTTGGCTAAAGGGTTACATTTCATTTTCCAAAGCACAAAAACTCACCTTGGTCCTGTTGCATGTTAATTTCTAAAAATGAAACCCCAATTTGCTGTTTTCTTTATTTCATTATGCATACTCTGGCTAACCTTTTTCTTGTATGGTGTAAGAATACAAAATTAGAAAATGAAGAAGGCAAAACAAATGCAAACCAAGAACACATTTAGCAAATTACCAATCGGGAAACCTGAATGTTGCTGACTGAATACACCTGAAAATCCCATTCACACTCAATTTGGAGGCAATTCGTAGCTGTCCCCTCGGCAAAAGTGTTACATTTCATTTTCTAAACACGAAAACTCACCTTAGTCGTGTTGCCTGTAGATTTCTTAGCATGAAACGCCAATTTGCAATGTATTTTTATTTCATTTTGACCACTCTGTCTAAAGGCTTTTTTGGATGGTGTCAGGATAGAAAATTTGGAAAGAAAGAAGGCAAAACAAACGCAAACCCAGACGACATTTAAGAAATTGCCAATCAAGAAACCTGAATGCTGCTGACTGAATACACCTGAAAATCCCATTTGTAATCAATTTGGAGGCAATCCATAGCTGTCCCCTCGGCAAAAGGGTTACATTTCATTTTCCAAAGCACAAAAATACACCTTGGTCCTGTTGCCTGCCAATTTTTTAAGAATGAAACGGAAATTTGCAGTTTTTTTTTATTTCATTATGGATATTCTGGCTAAATATTTATTGTATGGGGTAAGAATACAAAATTAGAAAAGGAAGAAGGCAAAACAAACGCAAACCCAGAGCACATTTAGCAAATTGCCAAACAAGAAACCTGAGTGTTGCTGACTGAATACACCTGAAAATCCCATTCACACTCAATTTGGTGGCAATTCGTAGCTGTTCCCTTTGCAAAAGGGTTACATTTCATTTTCCAAAACACAAAAACTCATCTTGTTCCTGTTACATGTTAATTTCTAAAAATGAAACCCCAATTTGCTGTTTTCTTTATTTCATTATGGATACTCTGGCTAAACTTTTTATTGTATGGTGTAAGAATACAAAATGAGAAAAGGAAGAAGGCAAAACAATGCAAACCAAGAACACATTTAGCAAATTGCCAATCAGGAAACCTGAATGTTGCTGACTGAATACACCTGAAAATCCCATTCACACTCAATTTGCAGGCAATTCGAAGCTGTGCCCTCGGCAAAAGTGAAAGACTTCATTTTCCAAAACACAAAAACTAACCTTGGTCCAGTTGCCTGTTAATTTCTAAGCATGGAACGCACATTTGCTGTTTTTTTTTTATTTCATTAAGGATACTATGGCTAAACTTTTATTGTATGGTATAAGAATACAAAATTACAAAAGGAAGAAGGCAAAACAAATGGAATGCCCAAACACATTTAAGAAATTGCCAATCAAGAAACCTGAATGCTGCTGACTGAATACACCTGAAAATCCCATTCACACTCAATTTGCAGACAACTCGAAGCTGTCCCCTCGGCAAAAGGGTTACATTTCATTTTCCAAAGCACAAAATCACACCTTGGTCCTGTTGCCGGCTAATTTCTAAGAATGAAACGGCAATTTGCAGTTTTTTTTATTTCATTATGGATATTCTGGCTAAACTTTTTATAGTATGGGGTAAGAATACAAAATTGGAAAAGGAAGAAGGCAAAACAACAGCAAACCCAGAACACATTTAGCAAATTGCCAAACAAGAAACCTGAATGCTGCTGACTGAATACACCTGAAAATCCCATTCACACTCAATTTGGAGGCAATTCGTAGCTGTGCCCTCTGCAAAAGTGAAAGATTTCATTTTCCAAAACACAAAAACTAACCTTGGTCCAGTTGCCTGTTAATTTCTAAGCATGGAACGCCCATTTGCTGTTTTTTTTTTTTTTTTATTTCATTAAGGATACTCTGGCTAAACTTTTATGGAATGGTATAAGAATACAAAATTAGAAAAGGAAGAAGGCAAAACAACCGCAAACCCAGAACACATTTAGCAAATTGCCAAACAAGAAACCTGAGTGTTGCTGACTCAATACACCTGAAAATCCCATTCACACTCAATTTGGCGGCAATTCATAGCTGTTCCCTTTGCAAAAGTGTTACATTTCATTTTCCAAAACACCAAAACTCACCTTGGTTCTGTTGCATGTTAATTTCTAAAAATGAAACACCAATTTGCTGTTTTCTTTATTTCATTATGGATACTCTGGCTAACCTTTTTCTTGTATGGTGTAAGAATACAAAATGAGAAAATGAAGAAGGCAAAACAAATGCAAACCAAGAACACATTTAGCAAATTACCAATCGGGAAACCTGAATGTTGCTGACTGAATACACCTGAAAATCCCATTCACACTCAATTTGCAGGCAATTCGTAGCTGTCCCCTCGGCAAAAGTGTTACATTTCATTTTCTAAAACACGAAAACTCACCTTAGTCGTGTTGCATGTAGATTTCTTAGCATGAAACGCCAATTTGCACTGTATTTTTATTTCATTTTGACCACTCTGTCTAAAGGCTTTTTTGGATGGTGTCAGGATAGAAAATTTGGAAAGAAAGAAGGCAAAACAAACGCAAACCCAGACGACATTTAAGAAATTCCCAATCAAGAAACCTGAATGCTGCTGACTGAATACACCTGAAAATCCCATTCACACTCAATTTGGAGGCAACTCGTAGCTGTCCCCTCGGCAAAAGGGTTACATATAATTTTCCAAAGCACAAAAACACACCTTGTTCCTGTTGCCTGCTAATTTCAAAGAATGCAATGGCAATTTGCAGTTTTTTTTTTTATTTCAGTATGGATATTCTGGCTAAACTTTTTATTGTATGGGGTATGAATGCACAATTAGAAAAGGAAGAAGGCAAAACAACCGCAAACCCAGAACACATTTAGCAAATTGCCAAACAATAAACCTGAATGCTGCTGACTGAATACAGCTGAAAATCCCATTCACACTCAATTTGGCGGCAATTCATAGCTGTCCCCTCAGCAAAAGGGTTACATTTCACTTTCCAAAGCAGAAAAACACACCTTGGTCCTGTTGCCTGTTAATTTCTAAAAATGAAACGGCAATTTGCAGTTTTTTTTGTTTAATTATGGATATTCTGGCTAAACACTTTATTGTATGGGGTAAGAATACAAAATTAGAAAAGGAAGAAGGCAAAACAAACGCAAACCCAGAACACATTTAGCAAATTGCCAAACAAGAAACCTGAGTGTTGCTGACTGAATACACCTGAAAATCCCATTCACACTCAATTTGGTGGCAATTCGTAGCTGTTCCCTTTGCAAAAGGGTTACATTTCATTTTCCAAAACACAAAAACTCATCTTGTTCCTGTTACATGTTAATTTCTAAAAATGAAACCCCAATTTGCTGTTTTCTTTATTTCATTATGGATACTCTGGCTAAACTTTTTATTGTATGGTGTAAGAATACAAAATGAGAAAAGGAAGAAGGCAAAACAATGCAAACCAAGAACACATTTAGCAAATTGCCAATCAGGAAACCTGAATGTTGCTGACTGAATACACCTGAAAATCCCATTCACACTCAATTTGCAGGCAATTCGAAGCTGTGCCCTCGGCAAAAGTGAAAGACTTCATTTTCCAAAACACAAAAACTAACCTTGGTCCAGTTGCCTGTTAATTTCTAAGCATGGAACGCACATTTGCTGTTTTTTTTTTATTTCATTAAGGATACTATGGCTAAACTTTTATTGTATGGTATAAGAATACAAAATTACAAAAGGAAGAAGGCAAAACAAATGGAATGCCCAAACACATTTAAGAAATTGCCAATCAAGAAACCTGAATGCTGCTGACTGAATACACCTGAAAATCCCATTCACACTCAATTTGCAGACAACTCGAAGCTGTCCCCTCGGCAAAAGGGTTACATTTCATTTTCCAAAGCACAAAATCACACCTTGGTCCTGTTGCCGGCTAATTTCTAAGAATGAAACGGCAATTTGCAGTTTTTTTTATTTCATTATGGATATTCTGGCTAAACTTTTTATAGTATGGGGTAAGAATACAAAATTGGAAAAGGAAGAAGGCAAAACAACAGCAAACCCAGAACACATTTAGCAAATTGCCAAACAAGAAACCTGAATGCTGCTGACTGAATACACCTGAAAATCCCATTCACACTCAATTTGGAGGCAATTCGTAGCTGTGCCCTCTGCAAAAGTGAAAGATTTCATTTTCCAAAACACAAAAACTAACCTTGGTCCAGTTGCCTGTTAATTTCTAAGCATGGAACGCCCATTTGCTGTTTTTTTTTTTTTTATTTCATTAAGGATACTCTGGCTAAACTTTTATGGAATGGTATAAGAATACAAAATTAGAAAAGGAAGAAGGCAAAACAACCGCAAACCCAGAACACATTTAGCAAATTGCCAAACAAGAAACCTGAGTGTTGCTGACTGAATACACCTGAAAATCCCATTCACACTCAATTTGGCGGCAATTCATAGCTGTTCCCTTTGCAAAAGTGTTACATTTCATTTTCCAAAACACCAAAACTCACCTTGGTTCTGTTGCATGTTAATTTCTAAAAATGAAACACCAATTTGCTGTTTTCTTTATTTCATTATGGATACTCTGGCTAACCTTTTTCTTGTATGGTGTAAGAATACAAAATGAGAAAATGAAGAAGGCAAAACAAATGCAAACCAAGAACACATTTAGCAAATTACCAATCGGGAAACCTGAATGTTGCTGACTGAATACACCTGAAAATCCCATTCACACTCAATTTGCAGGCAATTCGTAGCTGTCCCCTCGGCAAAAGTGTTACATTTCATTTTCTAAAACACGAAAACTCACCTTAGTCGTGTTGCATGTAGATTTCTTAGCATGAAACGCCAATTTGCACTGTATTTTTATTTCATTTTGACCACTCTGTCTAAAGGCTTTTTTGGATGGTGTCAGGATAGAAAATTTGGAAAGAAAGAAGGCAAAACAAACGCAAACCCAGACGACATTTAAGAAATTCCCAATCAAGAAACCTGAATGCTGCTGACTGAATACACCTGAAAATCCCATTCACACTCAATTTGGAGGCAACTCGTAGCTGTCCCCTCGGCAAAAGGGTTACATATAATTTTCCAAAGCACAAAAACACACCTTGTTCCTGTTGCCTGCTAATTTCAAAGAATGCAATGGCAATTTGCAGTTTTTTTTTTTGTTTCAGTATGGATATTCTGGCTAAACTTTTTATTGTATGGGGTATGAATGCACAATTAGAAAAGGAAGAAGGCAAAACAACCGCAAACCCAGAACACATTTAGCAAATTGCCAAACAATAAACCTGAATGCTGCTGACTGAATACAGCTGAAAATCCCATTCACACTCAATTTGGCGGCAATTCATAGCTGTCCCCTCAGCAAAAGGGTTACATTTCACTTTCCAAAGCAGAAAAACACACCTTGGTCCTGTTGCCTGTTAATTTCTAAAAATGAAACGGCAATTTGCAGTTTTTTTTGTTTAATTATGGATATTCTGGCTAAACACTTTATTGTATGGGGTAAGAATACAAAATTAGAAAAGGAAGAAGGCAAAACAAACGCAAACCCAGAACACATTTAGCAAATTGCCAAACAAGAAACCTGAATGCTGCTGACTTAATGCACCTGAAAATCGCATTCACACTCAATTTGGCGACAATTCATAGCTGTTCCCTTGGCTAAAGGGTTACATTTCATTTTCCAAAGCACAAAAACTCACCTTGGTCCTGTTGCATGTTAATTTCTAAAAATGAAACCCCAATTTGCTGTTTTCTTTATTTCATTATGCATACTCTGGCTAACCTTTTTCTTGTATGGTGTAAGAATACAAAATTAGAAAAGGAAGAAGGCAAAACAAATGCAAACCAAGAACACATTTAGCAAATTACCAATCGGGAAACCTGAATGTTGCTGACTGAATACACCTGAAAATCCCATTCACACTCAATTTGGAGGCAATTCGTAGCTGTCCCCTCGGCAAAAGTGTTACATTTCATTTTCTAAACACGAAAACTCACCTTAGTCGTGTTGCCTGTAGATTTCTTAGCATGAAACGCCAATTTGCAATGTATTTTTATTTCATTTTGACCACTCTGTCTAAAGGCTTTTTTGCATGGTGTCAGGATAGAAAATTTGGAAAGAAAGAAGGCAAAACAAACGCAAACCCAGACGACATTTAAGAAATTGCCAATCAAGAAACCTGAATGCTACTGACTGAATACACCTGAAAATCCCATTTGTAATCAATTTGGAGGCAATCCATAGCTGTCCCCTCGGCAAAAGGGTTACATTTCATTTTCCAAAGCACAAAAATACACCTTGGTCCTGTTGCCTGCCAATTTTTTAAGAATGAAACGGAAATTTGCAGTTTTTTTTTATTTCATTATGGATATTCTGGCTAAATATTTATTGTATGGGGTAAGAATACAAAATTAGAAAAGGAAGAAGGCAAAACAAACGCAAACCCAGAGCACATTTAGCAAATTGCCAAACAAGAAACCTGAGTGTTGCTGACTGAATACACCTGAAAATCCCATTCACACTCAATTTGGTGGCAATTCGTAGCTGTTCCCTTTGCAAAAGTGTTACATTTCATTTTCCAAAACACAAAAACTCATCTTGTTCCTGTTACATGTTAATTTCTAAAAATGAAACCCCAATTTGCTGTTTTCTTTATTTCATTATGGATACTCTGGCTAAACTTTTTATTGTATGGTGTAAGAATACAAAATGAGAAAAGGAAGAAGGCAAAACAATGCAAACCAAGAACACATTTAGCAAATTGCCAATCAGGAAACCTGAATGTTGCTGACTGAATACACCTGAAAATCCCATTCACACTCAATTTGCAGGCAATTCGAAGCTGTGCCCTCGGCAAAAGTGAAAGACTTCATTTTCCAAAACACAAAAACTAACCTTGGTCCAGTTGCCTGTTAATTTCTAAGCATGGAACGCACATTTGCTGTTTTTTTTTTATTTCATTAAGGATACTATGGCTAAACTTTTATTGTATGGTATAAGAATACAAAATTACAAAAGGAAGAAGGCAAAACAAATGGAATGCCCAAACACATTTAAGAAATTGCCAATCAAGAAACCTGAATGCTGCTGACTGAATACACCTGAAAATCCCATTCACACTCAATTTGCAGACAACTCGAAGCTGTCCCCTCGGCAAAAGGGTTACATTTCATTTTCCAAAGCACAAAATCACACCTTGGTCCTGTTGCCGGCTAATTTCTAAGAATGAAACGGCAATTTGCAGTTTTTTTTATTTCATTATGGATATTCTGGCTAAACTTTTTATAGTATGGGGTAAGAATACAAAATTGGAAAAGGAAGAAGGCAAAACAACAGCAAACCCAGAACACATTTAGCAAATTGCCAAACAAGAAACCTGAATGCTGCTGACTGAATACACCTGAAAATCCCATTCACACTCAATTTGGAGGCAATTCGTAGCTGTGCCCTCTGCAAAAGTGAAAGATTTCATTTTCCAAAACACAAAAACTAACCTTGGTCCAGTTGCCTGTTAATTTCTAAGCATGGAACGCCCATTTGCTGTTTTTTTTTTTTTTATTTCATTAAGGATACTCTGGCTAAACTTTTATGGAATGGTATAAGAATACAAAATTAGAAAAGGAAGAAGGCAAAACAACCGCAAACCCAGAACACATTTAGCAAATTGCCAAACAAGAAACCTGAGTGTTGCTGACTCAATACACCTGAAAATCCCATTCACACTCAATTTGGCGGCAATTCATAGCTGTTCCCTTTGCAAAAGTGTTACATTTCATTTTCCAAAACACCAAAACTCACCTTGGTTCTGTTGCATGTTAATTTCTAAAAATGAAACACCAATTTGCTGTTTTCTTTATTTCATTATGGATACTCTGGCTAACCTTTTTCTTGTATGGTGTAAGAATACAAAATGAGAAAATGAAGAAGGCAAAACAAATGCAAACCAAGAACACATTTAGCAAATTACCAATCGGGAAACCTGAATGTTGCTGACTGAATACACCTGAAAATCCCATTCACACTCAATTTGCAGGCAATTCGTAGCTGTGCCCTCGGCAAAAGTGTTACATTTCATTTTCTAAAACACGAAAACTCAACTTAGTCGTGTTGCATGTAGATTTCTTAGCATGAAACGCCAATTTGCACTGTATTTTTATTTCATTTTGACCACTCTGTCTAAAGGCTTTTTTGGATGGTGTCAGGATAGAAAATTTGGAAAGAAAGAAGGCAAAACAAACGCAAACCCACACGACATTTAAGAAATTCCCAATCAAGAAACCTGAATGCTGCTGACTGAATACACCTGAAAATCCCATTCACACTCAATTTGGAGGCAACTCGTAGCTGTCCCCTCGGCAAAAGGGTTACATATCATTTTCCAAAGCACAAAAACACACCTTGTTCCTGTTGCCTGCTAATTTCAAAGAATGCAATGGCAATTTGCAGTTTTTTTTTTTATTTCAGTATGGATATTCTGGCTAAACTTTTTATTGTATGGGGTATGAATGCACAATTAGAAAAGGAAGAAGGCAAAACAACCGCAAACCCAGAACACATTTAGCAAATTGCCAAACAATAAACCTGAATGCTGCTGACTGAATACAGCTGAAAATCCCATTCACACTCAATTTGGCGGCAATTCATAGCTGTCCCCTCAGCAAAAGGGTTACATTTCACTTTCCAAAGCAGAAAAACACACCTTGGTCCTGTTGCCTGTTAATTTCTAAAAATGAAACGGCAATTTGCAGTTTTTTTTGTTTCATTATGGATATTCTGGCTAAACACTTTATTGTATGGGGTAAGAATACAAAATTAGAAAAGGAAGAAGGCAAAACAAACGCAAACCCAGAACACATTTAGCAAATTGCCAAACAAGAAACCTGAATGCTGCTGACTTAATGCACCTGAAAATCGCATTCACACTCAATTTGGGGACAATTCATAGCTGTTCCCTTGGCTAAAGGGTTACATTTCATTTTCCAAAGCACAAAAACTCACCTTGGTCCTGTTGCATGTTAATTTCTAAAAATGAAACCCCAATTTGCTGTTTTCTTTATTTCATTATGGATACTCTGGCTAACCTTTTTCTTGTATGGTTTAAGAATACAAAATGAGAAAATGAAGAAGGCAAAACAAATGCAAACCAAGAACACATTTAGCAAATTACCAATCGGGAAACCTGAATGTTGCTGACTGAATACACCTGAAAATCCCATTCACACTCAATTTGGAGGCAATTCGTAGCTGTGCCCTCAGCAAAAGTGTTACATTTCATTTTCTAAAACACGAAAACTCAACTTAGTCGTGTTGCCTGAGGATTTCTTAGCATGAAACGCCAATTTGCACTGTATTTTTATTTCATTTTGACCACTCTGTCTAAAGGCTTTTTTGGATGGTGTCAGGATAGAAAATTTGGAAAGAAAGAAGGCAAAACAAACGCAAACCCAGACGACATTTAAGAAATTGCCAATCAAGAAACCTGAATGCTGCTGACTGAATACACCTGAAAATCCCATTCACACTCAATTTGGAGGCAACTCGTAGCTGTCCCCTCGGCAAAAGGGTTACATATCATTTTCCAAAGCACAAAAACACACCTTGGTCCTGTTGCCTGCTAATTTCAAAGAATGAAATGGCAATTTGCAGTTTTTTTTTTTATTTCAGTATGGATATTCTGGCTAAACTTTTTATTGTATGGGGTAAGAATGCACAATTAGAAAAGGAAGAAGGCAAAACAACCGCAAACCCAGAACACATTTAGCAAATTGCCAAACAATAAACCTGAATGCTGCTGACTGAATACAGCTGAAAATCGCATTCACACTCAATTTGGCGGCAATTAATAGCTGTCCCCTCAGCAAAAGGGTTACATTTCACTTTCCAAAGCAGAAAAACACACCTTGGTCCTGTTGCCTGTTAATTTCTAAGAATGAAACGGCAATTTGCAGTTTTTTTTATTTCATTATGGATATTCTGGCTAAAACTGTTATTGTATGGGGTAAGAATACAAAATTAGAAAAGGAAGAAGGCAAAACAAACGCAAACCCAGAACACATTTAGCAAATTGCCAAACAGAAACCTGAATGCTGCTGACTTAATGCACCTGAAAATCGCATTCACACTCAATTTGGCGGCAATTCATAGCTGTTCCCTTGGCTAAAGGGTTACATTTCATTTTCCAAAGCACAAAAACTCACCTTGGTCCTGTTGCATGTTAATTTCTAAAAATGAAACACCAATTTGCTGTTTTCTTTATTTCATTATGGATACTCTGGCTAACCTTTTTATTGTGTGGTGTAAGAGTACAAAATTAGAAAAGGAAGAAGGCAAAACAAATGCAAACCAAGAACACATTTAGCAAATTACCAACCGGGAAACCTGAATGTTGCTGACTGAATACACCTGAAAATCCCATTCACACTCAATTTGGAGGCAATTCGTAGCTGTGCCCTCAGCAAAAGTGTTACATTTCATTTTCTAAAACACGAAAACTCAACTTAGTCGTGTTGCCTGTAGATTTCTTAGCATGAAACGCCAATTTGCACTGTATTTTTATTTCATTTTGACCACTCTGTCTAAAGGCTTTTTTGGATGGTGTCAGGATAGAAAATTTGGAAAGAAAGAAGGCAAAACAAACGCAAACCCAGACGACATTTAAGAAATTGCCAATCAAGAAACCTGAATGCTGCTGACTGAATACACCTGAAAATCCCATTCACACTCAATTTGGAGGCAACTCGTAGCTGTCCCCTCGGCAAAAGGGTTACATATCATTTTCCAAAGCACAAAAACACACCTTGGTCCTGTTGCCTGCTAATTTCAAAGAATGAAATGACAATTTGCAGTTTTTTTTTTTATTTCAGTATGGATATTCTGGCTAAACTTTTTATTGTATGGGGTAAGAATGCACAATTAGAAAAGGAAGAAGGCAAAACAACCGCAAACTCAGAACACATTTAGCAAATTGCCAAACAATAAACCTGAATGCTGCTGACTGAATACAGCTGAAAATCGCATTCACACTCAATTTGGCGGCAATTAATAGCTGTCCCCTCAGCAAAAGGGTTACATTTCATTTTCCAATGCAGAAAAACACACCTTGGTCCTGTTGCCTGTTAATTTCTAAGAATGAAATGGCAATTTGCAGTTTTTTTTATTTCATTATGGATATTCTGGCTAAAACTGTTATTGTATGGGGTAAGAATACAAAATTAGAAAAGGAAGAAGGCAAAACAAACGCAAACCCAGAACACATTTAGCAAATTGCCAAACAGAAACCTGAATGCTGCTGACTTAATGCACCTGAAAATCGCATTCACACTCAATTTGGCGGCAATTCATAGCTGTTCCCTTGGCTAAAGGGTTACATTTCATTTTCCAAAGCACAAAAACTCACCTTGGTCCTGTTGCATGTTAATTTCTAAAAATGAAACACCAATTTGCTGTTTTCTTTATTTCATTATGGATACTCTGGCTAACCTTTTTATTGTGTGGTGTAAGAGTACAAAATTAGAAAAGGAAGAAGGCAAAACAAATGGAATGCCCAAACACATTTAAGAAATTGCCAGTCAAGAAACCTGAATGCTGCTGACTGAATACACCTGAAAATCCCATTCACACTCAATTTGGAGGCAACTCGAAGCTGTCCCCTCAGCAAAAAGGTTACATTTCATTTTCCAAAGCACAAAATCACACCTTGGTCCTGTTGCTTGCTAATTTCTAAGAATGAAACGGCAATTTGCAGTTTTTTTTTATTTCATTATGGATATTCTGGCTAAACTTTTTATTGTATGAGGTAAGAATACAAAATTAGAAAAGGAAGAAGGCAAAAGAAACGAAAAGCCAGAACACATTTAGCAAATTGCCAAACAAGAAACCTGAATGCTGCTGACTGAATACAGCTGAAAATCGCATTCACACTCAATTTGGCGGTAATTCGTAGCTGTACCCTTGGCAAAAGGGTTACATTTCATTTTCCAAAACACAAAAACTCACCTTGGTACTGTTGCATGTTAATTTCTAAAAATGAAACACCAATCTGCTGTTTTCTTTATTTCATTATGGATACTCTGGCTAACCTTTTTCTTGTATGGTGTAAGAGTACAAAATTAGAAAAGGAAGAAGGCAAAACAAATGCAAACCAAGAACACATTTAGCAAATTGCCAATCAGGAAACCTGAATGTTGCTGACTGAATACACCTGAAAATCCCATTCACACTCAATTTGCAGGCAATTCGTAGCTGTCCCCTCGGCAAAAGTGTTACATTTCATTTTCTAAAACACGAAAACTCACCTTAGTCGTGTTGCCTGTAGATTTCTTAGCATGAAACGCCAATTTGCAATGTATTTTTATTTCATTTTGACCACTCTGTCTAAAGGCTTTTTTGCATGGTGTCAGGATAGAAAATTTGGAAAGAAAGAAGGCAAAACAAACGCAAACCCACACGACATTTAAGAAATTGCCAATCAAGAAACCTGAATGCTGCTGACTGAATACACCTGAAAATCCCATTTGTAATCAATTTGGAGGCAATCCATAGCTGTCCCCTCGGCAAAAGGGTTACATTTCATTTTCCAAAGCACAAAAATACACCTTGGTCCTGTTGCCTGCCTATTTTTTAAGAATGAAACGGAAATTTGCAGTTTTTTTTTATTTCATTATGGATATTCTGGCTAAACATTTATTGTATGGGGTAAGAAAACAAAATTAGAAAAGGAAGAAGGCAAAACAAACGCAAACCCAGAGCACATTTAGCAAATTGCCAAACAAGAAACCTGAGTGTTGCTGACTGAATACACCTGAAAATCCCATTCACACTCAATTTGGTGGCAATTCGTAGCAGTTCCCTTTGCAAAAGTGTTACATTTCATTTTCCAAAACACAAAAACTCATCTTGTTCCTGTTACATGTTAATTTCTAAAAATGAAACACCAATTTGCTGTTTTCTTTATTTCATTATGAATACTCTGGCTAAACATTTATTGTATGGGGTAAGAAAACAAAATTAGAAAAGGAAGAAGGCAAAACAAACGCAAACCCAGAGCACATTTAGCAAATTGCCAAACAAGAAACCTGAGTGTTGCTGACTCAATACACCTGAAAATCCCATTCAAACTCAATTTGGCGGCAATTCATAGCTGTTCCCTTTGCAAAAGTGTTACATTTCATTTTCCAAAACACAAAAACTCACCTTGGTCCTGTTGCATGTTAATTTCTAAAAATGAAACACCAATTTGCTGTTTTCTTTATTTCATTATGGATACTCTGGCTAAACTTTTTATTGTATGGTGTAAGAATACAAAATTAGAAAAGGAAGAAGGCAAAACAAATGGAATGCCCAAACACATTTAAGAAATTGCCAATCAAGAAACCTGAATGCTGCTGACTGAATACACATGAAAATCCCATTCACACTCAATTTGGAGGCAACTCGAAGCTGTCCCCTCAGCAAAAGGGTTACATTTCATTTTCCAAAGCACAAAATCACACCTTGGTCCTGTTGCTTGCTAATTTCTAAGAATGAAACGGCAATTTGCAGTTTTTTTTTATTTCATTATGGATATTCTGGCTAAACTTTTTATTGTATGGGGTAAGAATACAAAATTAGAAAAGGAAGAAGGCAAAAGAAACGAAAAGCCAGAACACATTTAGCAAATTGCCAAACAAGAAACCTGAATGCTGCTGACTGAATACAGCTGAAAATCGCATTCACACTCAATTTGGCGGTAATTCGTAGCTGTACCCTTGGCAAAAGGGTTACATTTCATTTTCCAAAACACAAAAACTCACCTTGGTACTGTTGCATGTTAATTTCTAGAAATGCAACACCAATTTGCTGTTTTCTTTATTTCATTATGGATACTCTGGCTAACCTTTTTATTGTATGGGGTAAGAATACAAAATTAGAAAAGGAAGAAGGCAAAACAAATGCAAACCAAGAACACGTTTAGCAAATTGGCAACCAAGAAACCTGAATGCTGCTGACTGAATACACCTGAAAATCCCATTCACACTCAATTTGGCGGCAATTCTTAGCTGTCCCCTCGGCAAAAGTGTTACATTTCATTTTCTAAAACACGAAAACTCACCTTAGTCGTGTTGCCTGTAGATTTCTTAGCATGAAACACCAATTTGCACTGTATTTTTATTTCATTTTGACCACTCTGTCTAAAGACTTTTTTGGATGGTGTCAGGATAGAAAATTTGGAAAGAAAGAAGGCAAAACAAACGCAAACCCAGACGACATTTAAGAAATTGCCAATCAAGAAACCTGAATGCTGCTGACTGAATACACCTGAAAATCCCATTCACACTCAATTTGGAGGCAACTCGTAGCTGTCCCCTCGGCAAAAGGGTTACATATCATTTTCCAAAGCACAAAAACACACCTTGGTCCTGTTGCCTGCTAATTTCAAGGAATGAAATGGCAATTTGCAGTTTTTTTTTTTCTATTTCATTAAGGATATTCTGGCTAAACTTTTTATTGTATGGGGTAAGAATACACAATTAGAAAAGGAAGAAGGCAAAACAACCGAAAACCCAGAACACATTTAGCAAATTGCCAAACAAGAAACCTGAATGCTGCTGACTGAATACACCTGAAAATCCCATTCACACTCAATTTGGCGGCAATTCGTAGCTGTTCCCTTGGCAAAAGGGTTACATTTCATTTTCCAAAACACAAAAGCTCATCTTGTTCCTGTTACATGTTAATTTCTAAAAATGAAACACCAATTTGCTGATTTCTTTATTTCATTATGGATACTCTGGGTAAACATTTTCTTGTATGGTGTTAGAATACAAAATGAGTGAAGGAAGAAGGCAAAACAAATGCAAACCAAGAACACATTTAGCAAATTACCAATCGGGAAACCTGAATGTTGCTGACTGAATACACCTGAAAATCCCATTCACACTCAATTTGGAGGCAACTCGTAGCTGTCCCCTCGGCAAAAGGGTTACATTTCATTTTCCAAAGCACAAAAACACACCTTGTTCCTGTTGCCTGCTAATTTCAAAGAATGAAACGGCAATTTGCAGTTCTGTTTTTTTCATTATGGTTATTCTGGCTAAACTTTTTATTGTATGGGGTAAGAATACAAAATTAGAAAAGGAAGAAGGCAAAACAACAGCAAACCCAGAACACATTTAGCAAATTGCCAAACAAGAAACCTGAATGCTGCTGACTGAATACACCTGAAAATCCCATTCACACTCAATTTGGAGGCAATTCGTAGCTGTGCCCTCCGCAAAAGTGAAAGATTTCATTTTCCAAAACACAAAAACTAACCTTGGTCCAGTTGCCTGTTAATTTCTAAGCATGGAACGCCCATTTGCTGTTTTTTTTTTTTTTATTTCATTAAGGATACTCTGGCTAAACTTTTATGGAATGGTATAAGAATACAAAATTAGAAAAGGAAGAAGGCAAAACAAATGCAAACCAAGAACACATTTAGCAAATTGGCAACCAAGAAACCTGAATGCTGCTGACTGAGTACACCTGAAAATCCCATTCACACTCAATTTGCAGGCAATTCTTAGCTGTCCCCTTGGCAAAAGGGATACATTTCATTTTCTAAAACACGAAAACTCACCTTAGTCGTGTTGCCTGTAGATTTCTTAGCATGAAACGCCAATTTGCACTGTATTTTTATTTCATTTTGACCACTCTGTCTAAAGGCTTTTTTGGATGGTGTCAGGATAGAAAATTTGGAAAGAAAGAAGGCAAAACAAACGCAAACCCAGACGACATTTAAGAAATTGCCAATCAAGAAACCTGAATGCTGCTGACTGAATACACCTGAAAATCCCATTCACACTCAATTTGGAGGCAACTCGTAGCTGTCCCCTCGGCAAAAGTGTTACATTTCATTTTCCAAAACACAAAAACTCACCTTAGTCGGGTTGCCAGTTATCGTCTAAGCATGGAACGCCAATTTGCTGCTTTTTTTTTATTTCATTATGGATATTCTGGCTAAACTTTTTGTTGTATGGGGTAAGAATACAAAATTAGAAAAGGAAGAAGGCAAAACAAACGCAAACCCAGAACACATTTAGCAAATTGCCAAACAAGAAACCTGAATGCTGCTGACTGAATACACCTGAAAATCCCATTCACACTCAATTTGGCGGCAATTCGTAGCTGTTCCCTTGGCAAAAGGGATACATTTCATTTTCCAAAACACAAAAACTCTCCTTGGTCCTGTTGCATGTTAATTTCTAAAAATGGAACGCCCATTTCCTGTTTTTTTTTTTTTATTTCATTAAGGATCATCTAGCTAAATTTTATTGTATGGTGTAAGAATACAAAATTAGAAAAGGAAAAAGGCAAAACAAATGGAATGCTCAAACACATTTAAGACATTGCAAATCAAGAAACCTGAATGCTGCTGAATGAATACACCTGAAAATCCCATTCACACACAATTTGGCAGCAATTCGTAGCTGTTCCCTTGGCAAAAGGGTTATATTTCATTTTCCAAAACACAAAACCTCACCTTGGTCCTGTTGCCTGTTAATTTCTATGCATGGAACGCCAATTTGCTGTTTTTATTTTTATTTCTTTATTGATACTCTGGCTAAACTTTTCATTGTATGGTGTAAGAATACAAAATTAGAAAACGAACAAGGCAAATCAAATGCAAACCCAGAACACATTTAGCAAATTGCCAATCAAGAAACCTGAATGTTACTGACTGAATACACCTGA
Source organism: Sylvilagus floridanus (assembly GCA_949820135.1). Taxonomy (NCBI): domain Eukaryota; kingdom Metazoa; phylum Chordata; class Mammalia; order Lagomorpha; family Leporidae; genus Sylvilagus; species Sylvilagus floridanus. The sequence goes on along the minus strand of OX463227.1, from coordinate 164,199,570 downwards.
AAATCTCATTCACACTCAATTTGGAGGCAATTCGTAGCTGTGCCCTCGGCAAAAGGGTTACATTTCATTTTCCAAAACACAAAAACTCACCTTGGTCGGGTTGCCTGTTATTTTCTAAGCATGGAACGCCAATTTGCTGCTTTTTTTTATTTCATTAAGGATACTCTGGCTAAACTTTTATTTTATGGTGAAAGAATACTAAATTAGTAAAGGAAGAAGGCAAAACAAATGGAATGCACGAACACATTTAAGAAATTGCCAATCACGAACCTTGAATGCTGCTGACTGAATACACCTGAAAATCCCATTCACACTCAATTTGGCGCAATTCGTAGCTGTGCCCTCGGCAAAAGGGAAACATATCATTTTCCAAAACACGAAAACTCACCTTAGTCATGATGCCTGTAGATTTCTTAGCATGAAACGCCAATTTGCATTGTATTTTTATTTCATTTTGACCAATCTGTCAAAAGGCTTTTTTGGATGGTGTCAGGATAGAAAATTTGGAAAGAAAGAAGGTAAAACAAACGAAATCCCAGAACACATTTAGCAAATTGCCAATCAAGAATCCTGAATGCTGCTGACTGAATACACCTGAAAATCCCATTCACACTCAATTTGGAAGCAATTCGTAGCTGTGCCCTCAGCAAAAGGGAAACATTTCATTTTCCAAAACACGAAAACTCACCTTAGTCATGATGCCTGTAGATTTCTTAGCATGAAACGCCAATTTGCATTGTATTTTTATTTCATTTTGACCACTCTCTCAAAAGGCTTTTTTGGATGGTGTCAGGATAGAAAATTTGGAAAAAAGGAAGGTAAAACAAACGGAATCCCAGAACACATTTAGCAAATAGCCAATCAAGAAACCTGAATGCTGCTAACTGAATACACCTGAAAATCCCATTCACACTCAATTTGGAGGCAACTCGTTGCTGTCCCCTCGGCAAAAGTCTTACATTTCGTTTTCCAAAGCACAAAAACACACCTTGGTCCTGTTCCCTCTAATTTCCAAGAATTGAACGGCAATTTTAAGTTTTTTCTATTTCATTGTGGATATTCTGTCTAAACTTTTTATTGATTGGGGTAAGAATACAAAATTAGAAAAGGAAGAAGGGAAAGCAACCTTAAACCCAGAACACATTTAGCAAATTGCCAAACAAGAAACCTGAATGCTGCTGACTGAATACACCTGAAAATCCCATTCTCACTCAATTTGGTGGCAATTCTTAGCTGTTCCCTTGGCATAAGGGTTACATTTCATTTTCCAAAACACAAAAACTCACCTTGGTCCTGTTGCATGTTAATTTCTAAAAATGAAACACCAATTTGCTGTTTTCTTTATTTCATTATGGATACTCTGGCTAAACTTTTTATTGTATGGTGTAAGAATACAAAATTAGAAAAGGAAGAAGGCAAAACAAATGGAATGCCCAAACACATTTAAGAAATTGCCAATCAAGAAACCTGAATGCTGCTGACTGAATACACATGAAAATCCCATTCACACTCAATTTGGAGGCAACTCGAAGCTGTCCCCTCAGCAAAAGGGTTACATTTCATTTTCCAAAGCACAAAATCACACCTTGGTCCTGTTGCTTGCTAATTTCTAAGAATGAAACGGCAATTTGCAGTTTTTTTTTATTTCATTATGGATATTCTGGCTAAACTTTTTATTGTATGGGGTAAGAATACAAAATTAGAAAAGGAAGAAGGCAAAAGAAACGAAAAGCCAGAACACATTTAGCAAATTGCCAATCAGGAAACCTGAATGCTGCTGACTGAATACAGCTGAAAATCGCATTCACACTCAATTTGGCGGTAATTCATAGCTGTACCCTTGGCAAAAGGGTTACATTTCATTTTCCAAAACACAAAAACTCACCTTGGTACTGTTGCATGTTAATTTCTAAAAATGAAACACCAATTTGCTGTTTTCTTTATTTCATTATGGATACTCTGGCTAACCTTTTTATTGTATGGGGTAAGAATACAAAATTAGAAAAGGAAGAAGGCAAAACAAATGCAAACCAAGAACACATTTAGCAAATTGGCAACCAAGAAACCTGAATGCTGCTGACTGAATACACCTGAAAATCCCATTCACACTCAATTTGGCGGCAATTCTTAGCTGTCCCCTCGGCAAAAGTGTTACATTTCATTTTCTAAAACACGAAAACTCACCTTAGTCGTGTTGCCTGTAGATTTCTTAGCATGAAACGCCAATTTGCACTGTATTTTTATTTCATTTTGACCACTCTGTCTAAAGGCTTTTTTGGATGGTGTCAGGATAGAAAATTTGGAAAGAAAGAAGGCAAAACAAACGCAAACCCAGACGACATTTAAGAAATTGCCAATCAAGAAACCTGAATGCTGCTGACTGAATACACCTGAAAATCCCATTCACACTCAATTTGGAGGCAACTCGTAGCTGTCCCCTCGGCAAAAGTGTTACATTTCATTTTCCAAAACACAAAAACTCACCTTAGTCGGGTTGCCAGTTATCGTCTAAGCATGGAACGCCAATTTGCTGCTTTTTTTTTATTTCATTATGGATATTCTGGCTAAACTTTTTGTTGTATGGGGTAAGAATACAAAATTAGAAAAGGAAGAAGGCAAAACAAACGCAAACCCAGAACACATTTAGCAAATTGCCAAACAAGAAACCTGAATGCTGCTGACTGAATACACCTGAAAATCCCATTCACACTCAATTTGGCGGCAATTCGTAGCTGTTCCCTTGGCAAAAGGGATACATTTCATTTTCCAAAACACAAAAACTCTCCTTGGTCCTGTTGCATGTTAATTTCTAAAAATGGAACGCCCATTTCCTGTTTTTTTTTTTATTTCATTAAGGATCATCTAGCTAAATTTTATTGTATGGTGTAAGAATACAAAATTAGAAAAGGAAAAACGCAAAACAAATGGAATGCTCAAACACATTTAAGACATTGCAAATCAAGAAACCTGTATGCTGCTGAATGAATACACCTGAAAATCCCATTCACACTCAATTTGGAGGCAACTCGTAGCTGTCCCCTCAGCAAAAGGGTTACATTTCATTTTCCAAAGCACAAAAATACACCTTGGTCCTATTGACTACTAATTTCTAAGAAGGAAACGGCAATTTGCAGTTTTTTTTATTTCATTATGGATATTCTGGCTAAACTTTTTATTGTATGGGTTACGAATACAAAATATGAAAAGGGAGAAGGCAAAACAAACGCAAACCCAGAACACATTTAGCAAATTGCCAAACAAGAAACCTGAATGCTGCTGAATGAATACACCTGAAAATCCCATTCACACACAATTTGGCAGCAATTCGTAGCTGTTCCCTTGGCAAAAGGGTTATATTTCATTTTCCAAAACACAAAACCTCACCTTGGTCCTGTTGCCTGTTAATTTCTATGCATGGAACGCCAATTTGCTGTTTTTATTTTTATTTCTTTATTGATACTCTGGCTAAACTTTTCATTGTATGGTGTAAGAATACAAAATTAGAAAACGAACAAGGCAAATCAAATGCAAACCCAGAACACATTTAGCAAATTGCCAATCAAGAAACCTGAATGTTACTGACTGAATACACCTGAAAATCTCATTCACACTCAATTTGGAGGCAATTCGTAGCTGTGCCCTCGGCAAAAGGGTTACATTTCATTTTCCAAAACACAAAAACTCACCTTGGTCGGGTTGCCTGTTATTTTCTAAGCATGGAACGCCAATTTGCTGCTTTTTTTTATTTCATTAAGGATACTCTGGCTAAACTTTTATTTTATGGTGAAAGAATACTAAATTAGTAAAGGAAGAAGGCAAAACAAATGGAATGCACGAACACATTTAAGAAATTGCCAATCACGAACCTTGAATGCTGCTGACTGAATACACCTGAAAATCCCATTCACACTCAATTTGGCGCAATTCGTAGCTGTGCCCTCGGCAAAAGGGAAACATATCATTTTCCAAAACACGAAAACTCACCTTAGTCGTGATGCCTGTAGATTTCTTAGCATGAAACGCCAATTTGCATTGTATTTTTATTTCATTTTGACCAATCTGTCAAAAGGCTTTTTTGGATGGTGTAGGGTAGAAAATTTGGAAAGAAAGAAGGTAAAACAAACGAAATCCCAGAACACATTTAGCAAATTGCCAATCAAGAATCCTGAATGCTGCTGACTGAATACACCTGAAAATCCCATTCACACTCAATTTGGAAGCAATTCGTAGCTGTGCCCTCAGCAAAAGGGAAACATTTCATTTTCCAAAACACGAAAACTCACCTTAGTCATGATGCCTGTAGATTTCTTAGCATGAAACGCCAATTTGCATTGTATTTTTATTTCATTTTGACCACTCTCTCAAAAGGCTTTTTTGGATGGTGTCAGGATAGAAAATTTGGAAAAAAGGAAGGTAAAACAAACGGAATCCCAGAAAACATTTAGCAAATAGCCAATCAAGAAACCTGAATGCTGCTAACTGAATACACCTGAAAATCCCATTCACACTCAATTTGGAGGCAACTCGTTGCTGTCCCCTCGGCAAAAGTCTTACATTTCGTTTTCCAAAGCACAAAAACACACCTTGGTCCTGTTCCCTCTAATTTCCAAGAATTGAACGGCAATTTTAAGTTTTTTCTATTTCATTGTGGATATTCTGTCTAAACTTTTTATTGATAGGGGTAAGAATACAAAATTAGAAAAGGAAGAAGGGAAAGCAACCTTAAACCCAGAACACATTTAGTAAATTGCCAAACAAGAAACCTGAATGCTGCTGATTTAATACACCTGAAAACCCATTCACACTCAATTTGGAGGCAATTCGCAGCTGTGCCCTCGGCAGAAGAAGAAGATTTCATTTTCCAAATCACAAAAATTCACCTTGGTCCAGTTGCATGTTAATTTCTAAAAATGAAACACCAATTTGCTGTTTAATTTATTTCATTATGGATACTCTGGCTAACCTTTTTATTGTATGGTGTAAGAATACAAAATTAGAAAAGGAAGAAGGTAAAACAAATGCAAACCAAGGACATATTTAGCAAATTACCAATTGGGAAACCTGAATGCTGCTGACTGAATACACCTGAAAATCCCATTCACACTCAATTTGGAGGCATTTTGTAGCTGTGCCCTCCCCAAAAGGGTTACATTTCATTTTCCAAAACACAAAAACTCACCTTGGTCGGGTTGCCTGTTAATTTCTAAGCATGGAACGCCAATTTCCTGTTTTTTTTTTTTTATTTCATTAAGGATACTCTGGCTAAACTTTTATTGTATGGTGTAAGAATACAAAATTAGAAAAGGAAGAAGGCAAAATAAATGGAATGCTCAAACACATTTAAGAAATTGCCAATCAAGAAACCTGAATGCTGCTGACTGAATACACCTGAAAATCCCATTCACACTCAATTTGGAGGCAATTCGTAGCTGTGCCCTCGGCAAAAGGGAAAGATTTCATTTTCCAAAACACAAAAAACCACCTTGTTCCAGTTGACTGTTAATTTCTACGCATGGAACACCCATTTGCTGTTTTTTTTTTTTTTTTATCTCATTAAGGATACTCTAGCTAAACTTTTATTGTATGGTGTAAGAATACAAAATTAGAAAAGGAAGAAGGCAAAACAAACGCAAACCCAGAACACATTTAGCAAATTGCCGAACAAGAAACCTGAATGCTGCTGACTGAATGCACCTGAAAATCCCATTCAAACTCAATTTGGCGGCAACTCATAGCTGTTCCCTTGGCAAAAGGGTTACATTTCATTTTCCAAAGCACAAAAACTCACCTTGGTCCTGTTGCATGTTAATTTCTAAAAATGAAACACCAATTTGCTCTTTTCTTTATTTCATTATGGATACTCTGGCTAACCATTTTCTTGTATGGTGTAAGAATACAAAATTAGAAAAGGAAGAAGGCAAAACAAATGCAAACCAAGAACACATTTAGCAAATTGCCAATCAGGAAACCTGAATGTTGCTGACTGAATACACCTGAAAATCCCATTCACACTCAATTTGGAGGCAATTCGTAGCTGTCCCCTCGGCAAAAGTGTTACATTTCATTTTCTAAAACGCGACAAATCACATTAGTCGTGTTGCCTGTAAATTTCTGAGCATGAAACGCCAATTTGCACTGTATTTTTATTTCATTTTGACCACTCTGTCAAAAGGCTTTTTTGGATGGTGTCAGGATATTAAATATGGAAAGAAAGCAGGCAAAACAAACGCAAACCCAGACAACATTTAAGAAATTGCCAATCAAGAAACCTGAATGCTGCTGACTGAATACACCTGAAAATCCCATTCACACTCAATTTGGAGGCAACTCATAGCTGTCCCCTCGGCAAAAGGGTTACATTTCATTTTCCAAAGCAAAAAACTCACCTTGGTCCTGTTGCCTGCTAATTTCTAAGAATGAAACGGCAATTTGCAGGTTTTCTTTATTTCATTATGGATATTATGGCTAAACTTTTTATTGTATGGAGTAAGAATACAAAATTAAAAAAGGAAGAAGGCAAAACAAACGCAAACCCAGAACACATTTAGCAAATTGCCAAACAAGAAACCTGAATGCTGCTGACTGAATACACCTGAAAATCGCATTCACACTCAATTTGGCGGCAATTCGTAGCTGTTCCCTTGGTAAAAGGGTTACATTTCATTTTCCAAAACACAAAAACTCACCTTGGTCCTTTTGCATGTTAATTTCTAAAAATGAAACACCAATTTGCTGTTTTCTTTATTTCATTATGCATACTCTGGCTAAACTTTTATGGAATGGAATAAGAATACAAAATGAGAAAAGGAAGAAGGCAAAACAACCGCAAATCCAGAACACATTTAGCAAATTGCCAATCAGGAAAACTGAATGTTCCTGACTGAATACACCTTAAAATCCCATTCACACTCAATTTGGAGGCAATTCGTAGCGGTGCCCTCGGCAAAAGGGAAAGATTTCATTTTCCAAAACACAAAAACTAACCTTGGTCCAGTTGCCTGTTTATTTCTAAGCATGGGACGCCCATTTGCTGTTTTTTTTTTTTTATTTCATTAAGGATACTCTAGTTAAACTTTTATTGTATGGTGTAAGAATACAAAATTAGAAAAGGAAGAAGGCAAAATAAATGGAATGCTCAAACACATTTAAGAAATTGCCAACAAGAAACCTGAATGCTGCGGACTGAATACACCTGAAAATCACATTCACACTCAAATTGGAGGCAAGTCCTAGCTGTCCCCTAGGCAAAAGTGTTACATTTCATTTTCCAAAGCACAAAAACTCTTCTTGGTCCTGTTGACTGCTAATTTCGAAAATGAAACACCAATTTGCTGTTTTCTTTATTTCATTATGGATACTCTGGCTAACCTTTTTCTTGTATGGTGTAAGAATACAAAATGAGAAAAGGAAGAAGGCAAAACAAATGCAAACCAAGAACACATTTAGCAAATTGCCAATCAGGAAACCTGAATGTTGCTGACTGAATACACCTGAAAACCCATTCACACTCAATTTGGAGGCAATTTGTACCTGTGCCCTCAGCAAAAGGGAAAGATTTCATTTTACAAAACAGTAAATCTCACCTATCGTGTTGCCTGTAGATTTCTTAGCATGAAACGCCAATTTGCACTGTATTTTTATTTTATTTTGACCACTCTGTCTGAAGTCTTTTTTGGATGGTGTCAGGATAGAAAATTTGGAAAGAAAAAAGGCAAAACAACCGCAAACCCAGACGACATTTAAGAAATTGCCAATCAAGAAACCTGAATGCTGCTGACTGAATACACCTGAAAATCCCATTCACACTCTATTTGGCGGCAATTCATAGCTGTCCCCTAGGCATAAGGGTTACATATCATTTTCCAAAGCACAAAAACACACCTTGGTCCTGTTGCCTGCTAATTTCTAAGAATGAAATGGCAATTTGCAGTTTTTTTTTTATTTCATTTGGATATTCTGGCTATACTTTTTATTGTATGGGGTAAGAATACAAAATTAGAAAAGGAAGAAGGCAAAACAAACACAAACCCAGAATACATTTTGCAAATTGCCAAACAAGAAACCTGAATGCTGCTGACTGAATGCACCAGAAAATCGCATTCACACTCAATTTGGCGGCAATTCGTAGATGTTCCCTTGGCAAAAGGCTTACATTTCATTTTCCAAAACACAAAAACTCACCTTGGTCCTGTTGCATGTTCATTTGTAAAAATGAAAGCCCAATTTGCTGTTTTCTTTATTTCATTATGGATACTCTGGCTAAACTTTTTCTTGTATGGTGTAAGAATACAAAATTAGAAAAGGAAGAAGGCAAAACAAATGCAAACCAAGAACACATTTAGCAAATATCCAATCGGGAAACCTGAATGTTGCTGACTGAATACACCTGAAAATCCCATTCAAACCAATTTGGAGGCAATTCGTAGCTGTGCCCTCGGCAAAAGGGAAAGATTTCATTTTCCAAAACACAAAAACTCACCTTGGTCCAGTTGCCTGTTAATTTGTAAAAATGAAACACCCATTTGCTGTTTTCTTTATTTCATTATGGATACTCTAGCTAAAATTTTATTGTATGGTGTAAGATTACAAAATTGGAAAAGGAAGAAGGCACAACAAATGGAATGCTCAAACACATTTAAGAAATTGCCAATCGGGAAACCTAAATGTTGCTGACTGAATACACCTGAAAATCCCATTCACACTCAATTTGCAGACAGTTCGTAGCTGTCCCCTCTTCAAAAGTGTTACATTTCATTTTCTAAAACACGAAAACTCATCTTAGTCGTGTTGCCTGTAGATTTCTAGGCATGAAACGCCAATTTGCACTGTATTTTTATGGCATTTTGACCACTGTGTATAAAGGCTTTTTTGGATGGTGTCAGGATAGTAAATTTGGAAAGAATTAAGGCAAAAGAAACGCAAACCCAGAGGACATTTAAGAAATTGCCAATCAAGAAACCTGAATGCTGCTGACTGAATACACCTGAAAATCCCAATCACACTCAATTTGGAGGCAATTCGTAGCTGTGCCCTCGGCAAAAGTGTTACATTTCATTTTCCAAAACACAAAAACTCACCTTGGTCGGGTTGCCTGTTATCTTCTAAGCATGGAATGCCAATTTGCTGCATTTTTTTTTATTTCATTATGGATATTCAGGCTAAACATTTTGTTGTATGGGGTAAGAATACAAAATTAGAAAAGGAAGAAGGCAAAACAAATGCAAACCAAGACACATTTAGCAAATTGCCAAACAAGATACCTGAATGCTGCTGACTGAATACACCTGAAAATCATATTCACACTCAATTTGGCGGCAATTCGTAGCTGTTCCCTTGGCAAAAGGGATACATTTCATTTTCCAAAACACAAAAACTCTCCTTGGTCCTGTTGCATGTTAATTTCTAAAAATGGAACGCCCATTTCCTGTTTTTTTTTTTATTTCATTAAGGATACTCTAGCTAAACTTTTATTGTATGGTGTAAGAATACAAAATTAGAAAAGGAAAAAGGCAAAACAAATGGAATGCTCAAACACATTTAAGACATTGCAAATCAAGAAACCTGTATGGTGCTGACTGAATACACCTGAAAATCCCATTCACACTCAATTTGGAGGCAACTCGTAGCTGTCCCCTCCGCAAAAGGGTTACATTTCATTTTCCAAAGCACAAAAATACACCTTGGTCCTGTTGACTACTAATTTCTAAGAAGGAAACGGCAATTTGCAGTTTTTTTTATTTCATTATGGATATCCTGGCTAAACATTTATTGTATGGGGTAAGGATACAAAATTAGAAACGGAAGAAGGCAAAACAAACGCAAACCCAGAACACATTTAGGAAATTGCCAAACAAGAAACCTGAATGCTGCTGAATGAATACACCTGAAAATCCCATTCACACACAATTTGGCGGCAATTCGTAGCTGTTCCCTTGGCAAAAGGGTTATATTTCATTTTCCAAAACACAAAACCTCACCTTGGTCCTGTTGCCTGTTAATTTCTATGCATGGAACACCAATTTGCTGTTTTTATTTTTATTTCTTTATGGATACTCTGGCTAAACTTTTCATTGTATGGTGTAAGAATACAAAATTAGAAAACGAACAAGGCAAAACAAATGCAAACCCAGAACACATTTAGCAAATTGCCAATCAAGAAACCTGAATGTTACTGACTGAATACACCTGAAAATCCCATTCACACTCAATTTGGAGGCAATTCGTAGCTGTGCCCTCGGCAAAAGGGTTACATTTCATTTTCCAAAACAAAAACTCACTTTGGTCGGGTTGCCTGTTATTTTCTAAGCATGGAACGCCAATTTGCTGCTTTTTTTTTATTTCATTAAGGATACTCTGGCTAAACTTTTATTTTATGGTGAAAGAATACAAAATTAGTAAAGGAAGAAGGCAAAACAAATGGAATGCACGAACACATTTAAGAAATTGCCAATCACGAACCTTGAATGCTGCTGACTGAATACACCTGAAAATCCCATTCACACTCAATTTGGCGCAATTCGTAGCTGTGCCCTCGGCAAAAGGGAAACATATCATTTTCCAAAACACGAAAACTCACCTTAGTCGTGATGCCTGTAGATTTCTTAGCATGAAACGCCAATTTGCATTGTATTTTTATTTCATTTTGACCAATCTGTCAAAAGGCTTTTTTGGATGGTGTCAGGATAGAAAATTTGGAAAGAAAGAAGGTAAAACAAACGAAATCCCAGAACACATTTAGCAAATTGCCAATCAAGAATCCTGAATGCTGCTGACTGAATACACCTGAAAATCCCATTCACACTCAATTTGGAAGCAATTCGTAGCTGTGCCCTCAGCAAAAGGGAAACATTTCATTTTCCAAAACACGAAAACTCACCTTAGTCATGATGCCTGTAGATTTCTTAGCATGAAACGCCAATTTGCATAATATTTTTATTTCATTTTGACCACTCTCTCAAAAGGCTTTTTTGGATGGTGTCAGGAAAGAAAATTTGGAAACAAAGAAGGTAAAACAAACGGAATCGCAGAACACATTTAGCAAATAGCCTTATTTCATTAAGGATACTCTCGCTAACCTTTTTATTGTATGGGGTAGGAATACAAAATTAGAAAAGGAAGAAGGCAAAACAAACGCAAACCCAGAAGACATTAAGTAAATTGCCAATTAAGAAACCTGAATGCTGCTGACTGAATACACCTGAAAATCCCATTCACACTCAATTTGGAGGCAATTCGTAGCTGTCACCTCGGCAAAAGTGTTACATTTCATTTTCCAAAACACAAAAACTCACCTTGGTCGGGTTGCCTGTTAATTTCTCAGCTTGGAACGACAATTTGCTGTTTTTTTTCTATTTCATTGAGGATACTCTGGCTAAACTTTTATTGTATGGTGTAAGAATACAAAATGAGAAAAGGAAGAAGGCAAAACAATGAAAACCAAGAACACATTTAGCAAATTGCCAATCAGGAAACCTGAATGTTGCTGACTGAATACACCTGAAAATCCCATTCACACTCAATTTGGAGGGAATTCATAGCTGTGTCCTTGGCAAAACAGAAGATTTCATTTTCTAAAACACAAAAACTAACCTTGGTCCAGTTGCCTGTTAATTTCTAAGCATGGAACGCCCATTTGCTGTTTTTTTTTTTTATTTCATTAAGGATTCTCTGGCTAAACTTTATTCTTTTGTAAGAACAAAATTAGAGAAGGACGAATGCAAAACAAATGGAATGCCCAAACACATTTAAGAAATTGCCAATCAAGAAACCTGAATGCTGCTAAATGAATACACCTGAAAATCCCATTCACACTCAATTTGGAGGCAACTCGTTGCTGTCCCCTGGGCAAAAGTCTTACATTTCGTTTTCCAAAGCACAGAAACACACCTTGGTCCTGTTCCCTCTAATTTCCAAGAATTGAACGGCAATTTTAAGTTTTTTCTATTTCATTATGGATATTCTGGCTAAACTTTTTATTGTATGGGGTAAGAATACAAAATTAGAAAAGGAAGAAGGGAAAGCAACCTTAAACCCAGAACACATTTAGCAAATTGCCAAACAAGAAACCTGAATGCTGCTGATTGAATACACCTGAAAACCCATTCACACTCAATTTGGAGGCAATTCGTAGCTGTGCCCTCGGCAAAAGAAGAAGATTTCATTTTCCAAATCACAAAAATTCACCTTGGTCCAGTTGCATGTTAATTTCTAAAAATGAAACATCAATTTGCTGTTTAATTTGTTTCATTATGGATACTCTGGCTAACCTTTTTATTGTATGGTGTAAGAATACAAAATGAGAAAAGGAAGAAGGTAAAACAAATGCAAACCAAGGACATATTTAGCAAATTACCAATTGGGAAACCTGAATGCTGCTGACTGAATACACCTGAAAATCCCATTCACACTCAATTTGGAGGCAATTCGTAGCTGTGCCCTCCCCAAAAGGGTTACATTTCATTTTCCAAAACACAAAAACTCACCTTGGTCGGGTTGCCTGTTATTTTCTAAGCATGGAACGCCAATTTTCTGTTTTCTTTATTTCATTATGGATACTCTGGCTAACCTTTTTCTTCTAGGGTGTAAGAATACAAAATGTGAAAAGGAAGAAGGCAAAACAAATGCAAACCAAGAACACATTTAGCAAATTGTCAGTCAGGAAACCTGAATGTTGCTGACTGAATATACCTGAAAATCCCATTCACACTCAATTTGGAGGCAATTCGTAGCTGTGCCCTCGTCAAAAGTGTTACATTTCATTTTCTAAAACACGAAAACTCAGCTTAGTCTTGTTGCCTGTAGATTTCTTAGCATGAAACGCCAATTTGCACAGTATTTTCATTTCATTTTGACCACTCTGTCTAAAGGCTTTTTTGGATGGTGTCAGGATAGTAAATTTGGAAAGAAAGAAGGCAAAACAAATGCAAACCCAGACGACATTTAAGAAATTGCCCATCAAGAAACCTGATGCTGCTGACTGAATACACCTGAAAATCCCATTCACACTCAATTTGGAGGCAACTCGTAGCTGCCCCCTCGGCAAAAGGGAAAGATTTCATTTCCCAAAACACAAAAAACCACCTTGCTAAAATTGCCTCTTAATTTCTAAGCATGGAACACCCATTTGCTGTTTTTTTTTTTTATCTCATTAAGGATACTCTAGCTAAACTTTTATTGTATGGTGTAAGAATACAAAATTAGAAAAGGAAGAAGGCAAAACAAATGGAATGCTCAAACACATTTAAGAAATTGCAAATCAACAAACCTGAATGCTGCTGACTGAATACACCTGAAAATCCCATTCATACTCAATTTGGAGGCAACTTGTAGCTGTCCCCTCGGCAAAAGGGTTACATTTCATTTTCCAAAGCACAAAAACACACCTTGGTCCTGTTGCCTGCTAATTTCTAAGAATGAAACGGCAATTTGCAGGTTTTTTTATTTCATTCTCAATACTCTGGCTAAACTTTTTATTGTATGGTGTAAGAATACAAAATGAGAAAAGGAAGAAGGCAAAACAACCGCAAACCCAGAACACATTTAGCAAATTGCCAAACAAGAAACCTGAATGCTGCAGATTGAATACACCTGAAAATCCCATTCACACTCAATTTGGCGGCAATTCATAGCTGTACCCTTGGCAAAAGGGTTACATTTCATTTTCCAAAACACTGAAACTCACCTTGGTCCTGTTGCATGTTAATTTCTAAAAATGAAACACCAAATTGCTGTTTTCTTTATTTCATTATGAATACTCTGGCTAAACTTTTTATTGTATGGTGTAAGAATACAAAATTAGAAAACGAACAAGGCAAAACAAATGCAAACCCAGAACACATTTAGCAAATTGCCAATCAAGAAACCTGAATGTTACTGACTGAATACACCTGAAAATCCCATTCACACTCAATATGAGGCAATTCGTAGCTGTGCCCTCGGCAAAAGGGTTACATTTCATTTTCCAAAACACAAAAACTCACCTTGGTCGGGTTGCCTGTTATTTTCTAAGCATGGAACGCCAATTTGCTGCTTTTTTTTTATTTCATTAAGGATACTCTGGCTAAACTTTTTTTTTATGGTGAAAGAATACAAAATTAGTAAAGGAAGAAGGCAAAACAAATGAAATGCCCACACATTTAGCCAATTGCCAAAGAAGAAACCTGAATGCTGCTGACTGAATACACCTGAAAATCCCATTCACACTCATTTTGGCGGCAATTCATAGCTGTTCCCTTGGCAAAAGGGTTACATTTCATTTTCTAAAACACGAAAACTCACCTTAGTCCTGTTGCCTGCTCTTTTCCAAGAATTAAACGGCAATTTGCAGTTTTTTTAATTTCATTATGGATATTCTGGCTACACTTTTAATGTATGGTGTAAGAATACAAAATTAGAAAAGGAAGAAGGGAAAACAAACGCAAACCCAGAACACATTTAGCCAATTGACAAACAAGAAACCTGAATGCTGCTGACTGAATACACCTGAAAATCCCATTCACACTCAATTTGGCGGCAATTCATAGCTGTTCCCTTGGCAAAAGGGTTACATTTCATTTCCCAAAACACAAAAACTCACCTTGTTCCTGTTGCATGTTCATTTCTAAAAATGAAACCCCAATTTGCTGTTTTCTTCATTTCATTATGGATAATCCTGCTAACCTTTTTATTGTATGGTGTAAGAATACAAAATGAGAAAAGGAAGAAGGCAAAACAAATGCAAACCAAGAACACATTTAGCAAATTACCAATTGGGAAACCTGAATGTTGCTGACTGAATACACCTGAAAATCTATTCACACTCAATTTGCAGGCAATTCGTAGCTGTCCCCTCGGCAGAAGTGTTACATTTCATTTTTAAATCACGAAAACTCACCTTAGTCTTGTTGCCTGTAGATTTCTTAGCATGAAACGCCAATTTGCACTGTATTTTTATTTCATTTTGACCACTCTGTCTAAAGGCTTTTTTGGATGGTGTCAGGATAGAAAATTTGGAAAGAAAGAAGGCAAAACAAATGCAAACCAACATGACATTTAAGAAATTGCCAATCAAGAAACCTGAATGCTGCTGACTGAATACACCTGAAAATCCCATTCACACTCAATTTGCAGGCAATTCATAGCTGTCCACTCGGCAAAAGTGTTACATGTCATTTTCCAATGCACAAAAATATACCTTGGTCCTGTTGCCTGCTAATTTCTAAGAATGAAACGGAAATTTGCAGTTTGTTTTATTTCATTATCGATATTCTGGCTAAACTTTTTATTGTATGGGGTAAGAATAAAAAATTAGAAAAGGAAGAAGGCAAAACAAACGCAAACCCAGAACACATTTAGCAAATTGCCAAACAAGAAACCTGAATGCTGCTGACTGAATACACCTGAAAATCCCATTCACACTCAATTTGGCGGCAATTCGTAGCTGTTCCCTTGGCAAAAGGTGTGGTGGAGTGAGAAGGCCATGCCAAGGTGGCCACTGGCAAGCGAGCTTCAGTTACTCAGGAATGGCTTTGAAACCCACCTGGCAATGGAGCCTGCCTGGCAACAGGCTGTGATTGGATGGATTGGAAACTGCCTGGGAACAGGCTATGATTGGATGGAGTGGAAACTGCCTGGGAACAGGCTGTGACTGGATGGATTGGAAACTGCCTGAGAGCAGGCTGTGATTGGATGTATTTGAAACTGCCTGGCAACAGTCTGTGATTGGATGGCTTTGGAAACTGCCTGGCAACAGGCTGTGATTGGATGGCTTTGGAAACTGCCTGGCAACAGGCTGTGATTGGATGGCTTGGAAACTGCCTGACAATAGGCTTTGATTGGTTGGGGCATAGACCGCCCCTTGTCCAGATTGGCTGGTCTTGGCTATATAAGGAGTGGTTCCAACTGTAATAAACGAGTCTGCGGGCTGCTCGCCTCGAGCCTGCTTTCACCCGACTCCCGGGGTCTGTGTATTGACTCCGCGCCTCTTGCCCCCACCACGCTGCTCCTCTCAGAAACGAATCCACTGCAACATTGTTGAGAAACTAAACCGCAACATCTGGCGGGCCAACGTGACTGAGAAAGAGACAGCGTGTCGGACTCGGCGAGGTCCCTCCAGGATTTCGGCAAGTAGGCCCCTCGGTGTTTTGTGTGCTGTTCGGTTCTGTGAGGGTGAGCACAGAACCCCCTCCTACGCCCCTTTCCTTGTCCTTGTCCTCGGTCCACGTGACCCCAGGTTAGCACACACCGCCCAGAAGTGTACGTTGCTTCTCGGCTCCTCCTTTTACTTTCGGTTTGCCCGGCGAATTCACATAAGGGACTGATCACCCCAGAATTCGGAACCAAGTCATCTTCCCTCACTCGAGAGAGGTGATACTCCGGAGACACCGTGTGGGCATACGGCCTTGACCTAACGAATCAAGGAAGTCCCCCACTAAGCACAGGACATACCTACGATCTGATACACCACTGTCTGTTTGTCTAACGTAGGGAAACCTCCTGCAAAATGCCATCAACAGCTGAGGTGCTAGGAATTTGCCTCATTATGGCAGCAGTGCTGTGCGTGTCTTTCCTTCGGCTAGAGTTGGCATGCCGTGTCACTCTTAAGCACTCAGACATGGGAAAGATACCCCCCTCTCAGAATCCTGTGCAGGTTATCAAAGATAGTGAATCTGTGAGTGATAATAGCCTGACACTCCAGGTCCCTGTCTCACAGACAATAGTTGGTGATTTAGGGAGAGAGAGCTCGGACAGTGAAAATAACAATGTAGCATACAAGGTAGCAAACGATGTAGTAAACAAGGTAGCAATGCCTAGTCAGCCACCCTCCACACACCTGTGGGATGAATTTAGAGGACCTCCAGACAATAACTCATTCGAGGTCATCCCATCTGCACCCAGTGATGATCCCCACATGTGTAGCAGTACTTGGACACCACAAGCTCTCAGGGCAGCCACTAGACCCTATGCCATCAGCATGTTTGCTCTTAATGTCGAAGTGTATGCAAAATTCAGGCCCTGGATTCTAACGCCTGTAAAAAGGCTTCTATTAACCAAAGGTCGAGGATATGCTTGTGTCTTTCCAGAGAATGCAGAACAGCCCATTTGGGTTCCAGCCCGAAACATCAAGCCTGCAACGGACAGCCAACCAGGACCAGCTGAACAAGACCGAGACTCCGCCTTGTTAGCAGATGCACCTGCCCTATCATCCTACCCTGAGAAACTGCCCATAGCCACATCTGTTACTATTTTGTACCCCACTAGCTCTGGTCAGCCACTCAAATGGCCCACAGCCTGTGTGCGGTCATGCCATTCCTGATAACAATTATTCCTCATTCCTACCCCAATCTGAGCAAGCAATCCTGTGGTCTCTTGATTTGAGCGCTGGTTAGTCAATGACGGGTAAGATCCCCTGGGGGACAACCTAAGACAGGCACAGCTGCGTACGGAGACCACATGGACACGGGGTCAACAATGGTATGGCCAAGAATCATGCCTCCCGTTGCTCAAAAATAAACGAAAAGGGGGAAATGTGGTGGAATGAGAAGGCCATGCCAAGGAGGCCACTGGCAAGCGAGCTTCAGTTACTCAGGAATGGCTTTGAAACCCACCTGGCAATGGAGCCTGCCTGGCAACAGGCTGTGATTGGATGGATTGGAAACTGCCTGGGAACAGGCTATGATTGGATGGAGTGGAAACTGCCTGGGAACAGGCTGTGACTGGATGGATTGGAAACTGCCTGAAAGCAGGCTGTGATTGGATGTATTAAAAACTGCCTGGCAACAGGCTGTGATTGGATGGCTTTGGAAACTGCCTGGCAACAGGCTGTGATTGGATGTATTTGAAACTGCCTAGCAACAGGCTATGATTGGATGGCTTTGGAAACTGCCTGGCAACAGGCTATGATTGGATGGATTTGAAACTGCCTGGTAACAGGCTGTGATTGGATGGCTTTGGAAACTGCCTGACAATAGGCTGTGATTGGTTGGGGCATAGACCGCCCCTTGACCAGATTGGCTGGTCTTGGCCATATAAGAAGTTGTACCAACTGTAATAAAGGAGTCTGCGGGCTGCTCGCCCTGAGCCTGCTTTCACCCGACTCCCGGCGTCTGTGTGTTGACTCCGCGCCTCTTGCCCCCACCACGCTGCTCCTCTCAGAAACGAATCCACTGCAACATTGTTGAGAAACTAAACCGCAACAAAAAGGGTTATATTTCATTTTCCAAAACACAAAAACTCACCTTGTTCCTGTTGCATGTTAATTTCTAAAAATGAAACACCAATTTGCTGTTTTCTTTATTTCATTATGGATACTCTGGCAAACCTTTTTATTGTATGGTGTAAGAATAAAAATGAGACAAGGAAGAAGGCAAAACAAATGCAAACCAAGAACACATTTAGCAAATTGCCAATGGGGAAACCTGAATGTTGCTGACTGAATACACCTGAAAATCCCATTCACACTCAATTTGGAGGCAATTCGTAGCTGTGCCCTCAGAAAAAGGGAAAGATTTCATTTTCCAAAACACAAAAACTCACATTGGTCCAGTTGCCTGTTAATTTTTAAGCATGGAACGCCCATTTGCTGTTTTGTTTTTTTTTTTTATTTCATTAAGGATACTCTGGCTAAACTTCTATTGTATGGTGTAAGAATACAAAGTTAGAAAAGGAAGAAGGCAAAACAAATGGAATGCCCAAACACATTTAAGAAATTGCCAATCAAGAAACCTGAATGCTGCTGACTGAATACACCTGAAAATCCCATTTACACTCAATTTGGAGGCAACTCGTAGCTGTCCCCTGGGCAAAAGTGTTACATTTCATTTTCTAAAACACGAAAACTCACCTTAGTCGTGTTGCCTGTAGATTTCTTTGCATGAAACGCCAATTTGCACTGTATATTATTTCATTTTGACAACTCTCTCTAAAGGCTTTTTTGGATGGTGTCAGGATATAAAGTTTGGAAAGAAAAAAGGCAAAACAAACCTAAACCCAGACGACATTTAAGAAATTGAGAATCAAGAAACCTGAATGCTGCTGACTGAATACACCTGAAAATCCCATTCACACTCAATTTGGAGGCAATTAGCAGCTGTTCCCTTGGCAAAAGGGTTACATTTCATTTTCCAAAACACAAAAACTCACCTTTGTCCTGTTGCATGTTAATTTCTAAAAATGAAACCCCAATTTGCTGTTTTCTTTATTTCATTATGGATACTCTGGCTAAACTTTTTATTGTATGGTGTAAGAATACAAAATTAGAAAAGGAAGAAGGCAAAACAAATGCAAACCAAGAACACATTTAGTGAATTACCAATCGGGAAACCTGAATGTTGCTGACTGAATACACCTGAAAATCCCATTCACACTCAATTTGCAGGCAACTCGTAGCTGTCCCCTTGGCAAAAGTGTTACATTTCATTTTCTAAAACACGAAAACTCACCTTAGTCGTGTTGCCTGTAGATTTCTTAGCATGAAACGCCAATTTGCACTGCATTTCTATTTCATTTTGACCACTCTGTCTAAAGGCTTTATTGGATGGAGTCAGGATAGATAATTTGGAAAGAAAGAAGGCAAAACAAACGCAAACCCAGACGACATTTAAGAAATTGCCAATCAAGAAACCAGAATGCTGCTGACTGAATACAGCTGAAAATCCCATTAATACTAAATTTGGAGGCAATTCATAGCTGTCCCCTCGGCAAAAGGGTTACATTTCATTTTCCAAAGCACAAAAACACACCTTGGTCTTGTTGCCTGTTAATTTCAAAGAATGAAACGGCAATTTGCAGTTTTTTTAAATTCATTAGGGATATTCCGGCTAAACTTTTTCTTATATGGGGTAAGAATACAAAATTAGAAAAGGAAGAAGGCAAAACAAATGGAATGCCCAAACACATTTAAGAAATTGCCAATCAAGAAACCTGAATGCTGCTGACTGAATACACCTGAAAATCCCATTCATACTCGATTTGTAGGCAATTCATAGCTGTCCCCTCAGCAAAAGGGTTACATTTCATTTTCCAAAGCAGAAAAACACACCTTGGTCCTGTTGCCTGTTAATTTCTAAGAATGAAACGGCAATTTGCAGTTTTTTTTTATTTCATTATGGATATTCTGGCTAAACTTTTTATTGTATGGGGTAAGAATACAAAATTAGAAAAGGAAGAAGGCAAAACAAACGCAAACCCAGAAAACATTTAGCAAATTGCCAAACAAGAAACCTGAATGCTGCTGACTTAATGCACCTGAAAATCGCATTCACACTCAATTTGGCGGCAATTCATAGCTGTTCCCTTGGCTAAAGGGTTACATTTCATTTTCCAAAGCACAAAAACTCACCTTGGTCCTGTTGCATGTTAATTTCTAAAAATGAAACCCCAATTTGCTGTTTTCTTTATTTCATTATGGATACTCTGGCTAACCTTTTTCTTGTATGGTGTAAGAATACAAAATGAGAAAAGGAAGAAGGCAAAACAAATGCAAACCAAGAACACATTTAGCAAATTGCCAATCAGGAAACCTGAATGTTGCTGACTGAATACACCTGAAAATCCCATTCACACTCAATTTGGAGGCAATTCGTAGCTGTCCCCTCGGCAAAAGTGTTACATTTCATTTTCTAAAACACGAAAACTCACCTTAGTCGTGTTGCCTGTAGATTTCTTAGCATGAAACGCCAATTTGCAATGTATTTTTATTTCATTTTGACCACTCTGTCTAAAGGCTTTTTTGGATGGTGTCAGGATAGAAAATTTGGAAAGAAAGAAGGCAAAACAAACGCAAACCCACACGACATTTAAGAAATTGCCAATCAAGAAACCTGAATGCTGCTGACTGAATACACCTGAAAATCCCATTTGTAATCAATTTGGAGGCAATCCATAGCTGTCCCCTCGGCAAAAGTGTTACATTTCATTTTCCAAAGCACAAAAATACACCTTGGTCCTGTTGCCTGCCAATTTTTTAAGAATGAAACGGAAATTTGCAGTTTTTTTTTATTTCATTATGGATATTCTGGCTAAACATTTATTGTATGGGGTAAGAATACAAAATTAGAAAAGGAAGAAGGCAAAACAAACGCAAACCCAGAGCACATTTAGCAAATTGCCAAACAAGAAACCTGAGTGTTGCTGACTGAATACACCTGAAAATCCCATTCACACTCAATTTGGTGGCAATTCGTAGCTGTTCACTTTGCAAAAGTGTTACATTTCATTTTCCAAAACACAAAAACTCACCTTTGTCCTGTTGCATGTTAATTTCTAAAAATGAAACACCAATTTGCTGTTTTCTTTATTTCATTATGGATACTCTGGCTAAACTTTTTATTGTATGGTGTAAGAATACAAAATGAGAAAAGGAAGAAGACAAAACAATGCAAACCAGGAACACATTTAGCAAATTGCCAATCAGGAAACCTGAATGTTGCTGACTGAATACACCTGAAAATCCCATTCACACTCAATTTGGAGGCAATTCGTAGCTGTGCCCTCAGCAAAAGTGAAAGACTTCATTTTCCAAAACACAAAAACTAACCTTGGTCCAGTTGCCTGTTAATTTCTAAGCATGGAACGCACATTTGCTGTTTTTTTTTTATTTCATTAAGAATACTATGGCTAAACCTTTATTGTATGGTATAAGAATACAAAATTACAAAAGAAAGAAGGCAAAACAAATGGAATGCCCAAACACATTTAAGAAATTGCCAATCAAGAAACCTGAATGCTGCTGAATGAATACACCTGAAAATCCCATTCACACTCAATTTGCAGACAACTCGAAGCTGTCCCCTCGGCAAAAGGGTTACATTTCATTTTCCAAAGCACAAAAACACACCTTGGTCCTGTTGCCTGCTAATTTCTAAGAATGAAACGGCAATTTGCAGTTTTTTTTTTTATTTCATTATGGATATTCTGGCTAAACTTTTTATTGTATGGGGTAAGAATACAAAATTAGAAAAGGAAGAAGGCAAAACAAATGCACACCCAGAACACATTTAGCAAGTTGCCAAACAAGAAACCTGAATGCTGCTGACTGAATACACCAGAAAATCCCATTCACACTCAATTTGGAGGCAACTCGTAGCTGTCCCCTCGGCAAAAGGGTTACATTTCATTTTCCAAAGCACAAAAACACACCTTGTTCCTGTTGCCTGCTAATTTCTAAGAATGAAACGGCAATTTGCAGTTTTTTTAATTTCATTATGGATATTCTGGCTAAACATTTTCTTGTATGCTATAAGAATACAAAATGAGAAAAGGAAGAAGGCAAAACAAATGCAAACCAAGAACACATTTAGCAAATTACCAATCGGGAAACCTGAATGTTGCTGACTGAATACACCTGAAAATCCCATTCACACTCAATTTGGATGCAATTCGTAGCTGTGCCCTCGGAAAAGGGAAAGATTTCATTTTCCAAAACACGAAAACTCACCTTAGTCGTGTTGCCTGTAGATTTCTTAGCATGAAATGCCAATTTGCACTGTATTTTTATTTCATTTTCACTGCTCACTCTAAAGGCTTTTTTTGGATGGTGTCAGGATAGTAAATTTGGAAAGAAAGCAGGCAAAACAAACACAAACCCACACGACATTTAAGAAATTGCCAATCAAGAAACCTGAATGCTGCTGACTGAATACACATGAAAATCTCATTCACACTCAATTTGGAGGCAACTCATAGCTGTCCCCTCGGCAAAAGTGTTACATATCATTTTCCAAAGCACAAAAACACACCTTGGTCCTGTTGCCTGCTGATTTCAAAGAATGAAATGGCAATTTGCAGTTTTTTTTTATTTCCATATGGATATTCTGGCTAAACTTTTGTTGTATGGGGTAAGAATACAAAATTAGAAAAGGAAGAAGGCAAAACAACTGTAAACCCAGAACACATTTAGCAAATTGCCAAACAAGAAACCTGAATGCTGCTGACTGAATACACCTGAAAATCCCATTCACACTCAATTTGGCGGCAATTCGTAGCTGTTCCCTTGGCAAAAGGGTTACATTTCATTTTCCAAAACACAAAAACACACCTTGGTCCTGTTGCATGTTAATTTCTAAAATGAAACACCAATTTGCTGTTTTCTTTATTTCATTATGGATACTCTGGCTAAACATTTTCTTGTATGGTGTAAGAATACAAAATGAGTGTAGGAAGAAGGCAAAACAAATGCAAACCAAGAACACATTTAGCAAATTACCAATCGGGAAACCGGAATGTTGCTGACTGAATACACCTGAAAATCCCATTCACACTCAATTTGGAGGCAACTCGTAGCTGTCCCCTCGGCAAAAGGGTTACATTTCATTTTCCAAAACACAAAAACTCACCTTGGTCCTGTTGCATGTTAATTTCTAAAATGAAACACCAATTTGCTGTTTTCTTTATTTCATTATGGATACTCTGGCTAACCATTTTATTGTATGGTGTAAGAATACAAAATGAGAAAAGGAAGAAGGCAAAACAAATGCAAACCAAGAACACATTTAGCAAATTACCAATCGGGAAACCTGAATGTTGCTGACTGAATACACCTGAAAATCGCATTCACACTCAATTTGCAGGCAATTCGTAGCTGTGCCCTCGGCAAAAGTGTTACATTTCATTTTCTAAAACACGAAAACTCACCATAGTCGTGTTGCCTGTAGATTTCTTAGCATGAAACGCCAATTTGCACTGTATTTTTATTTCATTTTGACCACTCTGTATAAAGGCTTTTTTGGATGGAGTCAGGATAGATAATTTGGAACGAAAGAAGGCAAAACAAACGCAAACCCACACGACATTTAAGAAATTGCCAATCAAGAAACCTGAATGCTGCTGACTGAATACACCTGAAAATCCCATTTGTAATCAATTTGGAGGCAATCCATAGCTGTCCCCTCGGCAAAAGTGTTACATTTCATTTTCCAAAGCACAAAAATACACCTTGGTCCTGTTGCCTGCCAATTTTTTAAGAATGAAACGGAAATTTGCAGTTTTTTTTTATTTCATTATGGATATTCTGGCTAAACATTTATTGTATGGGGTAAGAATACAAAATAAGAAAAGGAAGAAGGCAAAACAAACGCAAACCCAGAGCACATTTAGCAAATTGCCAAACAAGAAACCTGAGTGTTGCTGACTGAATACACCTGAAAATCCCATTCACACTCAATTTGGTGGCAATTCGTAGCTGTTCCCTTTGCAAAAGTGTTACATTTCATTTTCCAAAACACAAAAACTCACCTTTGTCCTGTTGCATGTTAATTTCTAAAAATGAAACACCAATTTGCTGTTTTCTTTATTTAATTATGGATACTCTGGCTAAACTTTTTATTGTATGGTGTAAGAATACAAAATGAGAAAAGGAAGAAGGCAAAACAATGCAAACCAAGAACACATTTAGCAAATTGCCAATCAGGAAACCTGAATGTTGCTGACTGAATACACCTGAAAATCCCATTCACACTCAATTTGGAGGCAATTCGTAGCTGTGCCCTCAGCAAAAGTGAAAGACTTCATTTTCCAAAACACAAAAACTAACCTTGGTCCAGTTGCCTGTTAATTTCTAAGCATGGAACGCACATTTGCTGTTTTTTTTTTTTTTATTTCATTAAGAATACTATGGCTAAACCTTTATTGTATGGTATAAGAATACAAAATTACAAAAGAAAGAAGGCAAAACAAATGGAATGCCCAAACACATTTAAGAAATTGCCAATCAAGAAACCTGAATGCTGCTGAATGAATACACCTGAAAATCCCATTCACACTCAATTTGCAGACAACTCGAAGCTGTCCCCTCGGCAAAAGGGTTACATTTCATTTTCCAAAGCACAAAAACACACCTTGGTCCTGTTGCCTGCTAATTTCTAAGAATGAAACGGCAATTTGCAGTTTTTTTTTTTATTTCATTATGGATATTCTGGCTAAACTTTTTATTGTATGGGGTAAGAATACAAAATTAGAAAAGGAAGAAGGCAAAACAAATGCACACCCAGAACACATTTAGCAAATTGCCAAACAAGAAACCTGAATGCTGCTGACTGAATACACCTGAAAATCCCATTCACACTCAATTTGGAGGCAACTCGTAGCTGTCCCCTCGGCAAAAGGGTTACATTTCATTTTCCAAAGCACAAAAACACACCTTGTTCCTGTTGCCTGCTAATTTCTAAGAATGAAACGGCAATTTGCAGTTTTTTTAATTTCATTATGGATATTCTGGCTAAACATTTTCTTGTATGCTATAAGAATACAAAATGAGAAAAGGAAGAAGGCAAAACAAATGCAAACTAAGAACACATTTAGCAAATTACCAATCGGGAAACCTGAATGTTGCTGACTGAATACACCTGAAAATCCCATTCACACTCAATTTGGATGCAATTCGTAGCTGTGCCCTCGGAAAAGGGAAAGATGTCATTTTCCAAAACACGAAAACTCACCTTAGTCGTGTTGCCTGTAGATTTCTTAGCATGAAATGCCAATTTGCACTGTATTTTTATTTCATTTTGACTGCTCACTCTAAAGGCTTTTTTTGGATGGTGTCAGGATAGTAAATTTGGAAAGAAAGCAGGCAAAACAAACGCAAACCCACACGACATTTAAGAAATTGCCAATCAAGAAACCTGAATGCTGCTGACTAAATACACATGAAAATCTCATTCACACTCAATTTGGAGGCAACTCGTAGCTGCCCCCTCGGCAAAAGTGTTACATATCATTTTCCAAAGCACAAAAACACACCTTGGTCCTGTTGCCTGCTGATTTCAAAGAATGAAATGGCAATTTGCAGTTTTTTTTTATTTCCATATGGATATTCTGGCTAAACTTTTGTTGTATGGGGTAAGAATACAAAATTAGAAAAGGAAGAAGGCAAAACAACTGTAAACCCAGAACACATTTAGCAAATTGCCAAACAAGAAACCTGAATGCTGCTGACTGAATACACCTGAAAATCCCATTCACACTCAATTTGGCGGCAATTCGTAGCTGTTCCCTTGGCAAAAGGGTTACATTTCATTTTCCAAAACACAAAAACACACCTTGGTCCTGTTGCATGTTAATTTCTAAAATGAAACACCAATTTGCTGTTTTCTTTATTTCATTATGGATACTCTGGCTAAACATTTTCTTGTGTGGTGTAAGAATACAAAATGAGTGTAGGAAGAAGGCAAAACAAATGCAAACCAAGAACACATTTAGCAAATTACCAATCGGGAAACCGGAATGTTGCTGACTGAATACACCTGAAAATCCCATTCACACTCAATTTGGAGGCAACTCGTAGCTGTCCCCTCGGCAAAAGGGCTACATTTCATTTTCCAAAACACAAAAACTCACCTTGGTCCTGTTGCATGTTAATTTCTAAAATGAAACACCAATTTGCTGTTTTCTTTATTTCATTATGGATACTCTGGCTAACCATTTTATTGTATGGTGTAAGAATACAAAATGAGAAAAGGAAGAAGGCAAAACAAATGCAAACCAAGAACACATTTAGCAAATTACCAATCGGGAAACC
Organism: Sylvilagus floridanus; assembly: GCA_949820135.1. Taxonomy (NCBI): domain Eukaryota; kingdom Metazoa; phylum Chordata; class Mammalia; order Lagomorpha; family Leporidae; genus Sylvilagus; species Sylvilagus floridanus. Next base: position 164,173,079 of record OX463227.1, on the reverse strand, counting down.
TGAATGTTGCTGACTGAATACACCTGAAAATCGCATTCACACTCAATTTGCAGGCAATTCGTAGCTGTGCCCTCGGCAAAAGTGTTACATTTCATTTTCTAAAACACGAAAACTCACCTTAGTCGTGTTGCCTGTAGATTTCTTAGCATGAAACGCCAATTTCCACAGTATTTTTATTTCCTTTTGACCACTCTGCCTAAAGGCTTTATTGGATGGAGTCAGGATATAAAATTTGGAAAGAAAGAAGCCAAAACAAACACAAACCCAGGCGATATTTAAGAAATTGCCAATCAAGAAACCTGAATGCTGCTGACTGAATACACCTGAAAATCCCATTCGTACTCAATTTGGAGGCAATTCATAGCTGTCCCCTCGGCAAAAGTGTTACATTTCACTTTCCAAAGCACAAAAATACACCTTGGTCCTGTTGCCAGCTAATTTCTAAGAATGAAACGGAAATTTGCAGTTTTTTTTAATTCATTATGGATATTCTGGCTAAACTTTTTATTGTATGGGGTAAGAATGCAAAATTAGAAAAGGAAGAAGGGAAAACAAACGCAAACCCAGAACACATTTAGCAAATTGCCAAACAAGAAACCTGAATGCTGCTGACTGAATACACCTGAAAATCCCATTCACACTCAATTTGGCGGCAATTCGTAGCTGTTCCCTTGGCAAAAGGGTTACATTTCATTTTCCAAAACACAAAAATTCACCTTGGTCCTGTTGCATGTTAATTTCTAAAAACGAAACCCCAATTTGCTGTTTTCATTATTTCATTATGGATGCTCTGGCTAAACTTTTTATTGTATGTTGTAAGAATACAAAATGAGAAAAGGAAGAAGGAAAACAATGCAAACCAAGAACACATTTAGCAAATTGCCAATCAGGAAACCTGAATGTTGCTGACTGACTACACCTGAAAATCGCATTCACACTCAATATTGGAGGCAATTCGTAGCTGTGCCCTCGGCAAAAGAGAAAGATTTCATTTTCCAAAACACAAAAACTAACCTTGGTCCAGTTGCCTGTTAATTTCTAAGCATGGAACGCCCATTGCTGTTTTTTTTTTTTATCTCATTAAGGATACTCTGGTTAAACTTTTATTGTATGGTATAAGAATACAAAATTAGAAAAGGAAGAAGGCAAAACAAATGGAATGCCCAAACACATTTAAGAAATTGCCAATCAAGAAACCTGAATGCTGCTGACTGAATACACCTGAAAATCCCATTCACACTCAATTTGGAGGCAACTCGTAGCTGTGCCCTCGGCAAAAGGGTTACATTTCATATTCCAAAGCACAAAAACTCACCTTGGTCCTGTTACATGTTAATTTCTAAAAATGAAACCCCAATTTGCTGTTTTCTTTATTTCATTATGGATACTCTGGCTAACCTTTTTATTGTATGGTGTAAGAATACAAAATTAGAAAATGAAGAAGGCAAAACAAATGCAAACCTAGAACACATTTAGTAAATTACCAATCAGGAAACCTGAATGTTGCTGACTGAATACACCTGAAAATCCCATTCACACTCAATTTGCAGGCAATTCGTAGCTGTCCCCTCGGCAAATGTGTTACATTTCATTTTCTAAAACACGAAAACTCACCTTAGTCGTGTTACCTGTAGATTTCTTAGCATGAAACACCAATTTGCACTGTATTTTAATTTCATTTTGACCACTCTGTTTAAGGGATTTATTGGATGGAGTCAGGATAGAAAATTTGGAAAGAAAGAAGGCAAAACAAACACAAACCAAGGCGATATTTAAGAAATTGAGAATCAAGAAACCTGAATGCTGCTGACTGAATAGACCTGAAAATCCCATTCATACTCGATTTGTAGGCAATTCATAGCTGTCCCCTCAGCAAAAGGGTTACATTTCATTTTCCAAAGCAGAAAAACACACCTTGGTACTGTTGCCTGTTAATTTCTAAGAATGAAACGGCAATTTGCAGTTTTTTTTATTTCATTATGGATATTCTGGCTTAACTTTTTATTGTATGGGGTAAGAATACAAAATTAGAAAAGGAAGAAGGCAAAACAAACGCAAACCCAGAGCATATTTAGCAAATTGCCAAACAAGAAACCTGAGTGTTGCTGACTGAATACAACTGAAAATCCCATTCACACTCAATTTGGTGGCAATTCGTAGCTGTTCCCTTTGCAAAAGTGTTACATTTCATTTTCCAAAACACAAAAATCACCTTTGTCCTGTTGCATGTTAATTTCTAAAAATGAAACACCAATTTGCTGTTTTCTTTATTTCATTATGGATACTCTGGCTAAACTTTTTATTGTATGGTGTAAGAATACAAAATGAGAAAAGGAAGAAGGCAAAACAATGCAAAGCAAGAACACATTTAGCAAATTGCCAATCAGGAAACCTGAATGTTGCTGACTGAATACACCTGAAAATCCCATTCACACTCAATTTGGAGGCAATTCGTAGCTGTGCCCTCCGCAAAAGTGAAAGACTTCATTTTCCAAAACACAAAAACTAACCTTGGTGCAGTTGCCTGTTAATTTCTAAGCATGGAATGCCCATTTGCTGTTTATTTTTATTTATTTCATTAAGGATACTCTGGCTAAACTTTTTTTGTATGGTATAAGAATACAAAATTACAAAAGGAAGAAGGCAAAACAAATGGAATACCCAAACACATTTAAGAAATTGCCAATCAAGAAACCTGAATGCTGCTGACTGAATACACCTGAAAATCCCATTCACACTCAATTTGGAGGCAACTCGAAGCTGTCCCCTCGGCAAAAGGGTTACATTTCATTTTCCAAAGCACAAAAACACACCTTGGTCCTGTTGCCTGCTAATTTCTAAGAATGAAACGGCAATTTGCAGTTTTTTTTTTATTTCATTATGGATATTCTGGCTAAACTTTTTATTGTATGGGGTAAGAATACAAAATTAGAAAAGGAACAAGGCAAAACAAATGCACACCCAGAACACATTTAGCAAATTGCCAAACAAGAAACCTGAATGCTGCTGACTGAATACACCTGAAAATCCCATTCACACTCAATTTGGAGGCAACTCGTAGCTGTCCCCTCGGCAAAAGGGTTACATTTCATTTTCCATAGCACAAAAACACACCTTGTTCCTGTTGCCTGCTAATTTCTAAGAATGAAACGGCAATTTGCAGTTTTTTTAATTTCATTATGGATATTCTGGCTAAACATTTTCTTGTATGGTGTAAGAATACAAAATGAGTGTAGGAAGAAGGCAAAACAAATGCAAACCAAGAACACATTTAGCAAATTACCAATCGGGAAACCTGAATGTTGCTGACTGAATACACCTGAAAATCCCATTCACACTCAATTTGGATGCAATTCGTAGCTGTGCCCTCGGAAAAGGGAAAGATTTCATTTTCCAAAACACGAAAACTCACCTTAGTCGTGTTGCCTGTAGATTTCTTAGCATGAAATGCCAATTTGCACTGTATTTTTATTTCATTTTGACTGCTCACTCTAAAGGCTTTTTTTGGATGGTGTCAGGATAGTAAATTTGGAAAGAAAGCAGGCAAAACAAACGCAAACCCACACGACATTTAAGAAATTGCCAATCAAGAAACCTGAATGCTGCTGACTGAATACACATGAAAATCCCATTCACACTCAATTTGGAGGCAACTCATAGCTGTCCCCTCGGCAAAAGGGTTACATATCATTTTCCAAAGCACAAAAACACACCTTGGTCCTGTTGCCTGCTAATTTCAAAGAATGAAATGGCAATTTGCAGTTTTTTTTTATTTCAGTATGGATATTCAGGCTAAACTTTTATGTATGGGGTAAGAATACAAAATTAGAAAAGGAAGAAGGCAGAACAACTGCAAACCCTGAACATATTTAGCAAATTGCCAAACAAGAAACCTGAATGCTGCTGACTGAATACACCTGAAAATCCCATTCACACTCAATTTGGCGGCAATTCGTAGCTGTTCCCTTGGCAAAAGGGTTGCATTTCATTTTCCAAAACACAAAAACTCACCTTGGTCCTGTTGCATGTTAATTTCTAAAATGAAACACCAATTTGCTGTTTTCTTTATTTCATTATGGATACTCTGGCTAAACATTTTCTTGTATGGTGTAAGAATACAAAATGAGTGTAGGAAGAAGGCAAAACAAATGCAAACCAAGAACACATTTAGCAAATTACCAATCGGGAAACCTGAATGTTGCTGACTGAATACACCTGAAAATCCCATTCACACTCAATTTGGAGGCAACTCGTAGCTGTCCCCTCGGCAAAAGGGTTACATTTCATTTTCCAAAACACAAAAACTCACCTTGGTCCTGTTGCATGTTAACTTCTAAAATGAAACACCAATTTGCTGTTTTCTTTATTTCATTATGGATACTCTGGCTAAACATTTTCTTCTATGTTGTAAGAATACAAAATGAGTGTAGGAAGAAGGCAAAACAAATGCAAACCAAGAACACATTTAGCAAATTACCAATCGGGAAACCTAAATGTTGCTGACTGAATACACCTGAAAATCCCATTCACACTCAATTTGCAGGCAATTCGTAGCTGTGCCCTAGGTAAAAGTGTTACATTTCATTTTCTAAAACACGAAAACTCAACTTAGTCGTGTTGCCTGTAGATTTCTTAGCATGAAACGCCAATTTCCACAGTATTTTTATTTCCTTTTGACCACTCTGCCTAAAGGCTTTATTGGATGGAGTCAGGATATAAAATTTGGAAAGAAAGAAGGCAAAACAAACACAAACCCAGGCGATAATTAAGAAATTGCCAATCAAGATACCTGAATGCTGCTGACTGAATACACCTGAAAATCCCATTCGTACTCAATTTGGAGGCAATTCATAGCTGTCCCCTCGGCAAAAGGGTTACATTTCACTTTCCAAAGCACAAAAATACACCTTGGTCCTGTTGCCAGCTAATTTCTAAGAATGAAACGGAAATTTGCAGTTTTTTTTTCATTCATTATGGATATTCTGGCTAAACTTTTTATTGTATGGGGTAAGAATGCAAAATTAGAAAAGGAAAAAGGGAAAACAAACGCAAACCCAGAACACATTTAGCAAATTGTCAAACAAGAAACCTGAATGCTGCTGACTATATACACCTGAAAATCCCATTCACACTCAATTTGGAGACAACTCGTAGCTGTTCCCTTGGCAAAAGGGTTACATTTCATTTTCCAAAACACAAAAACTCACCTTGGTCCTGTTGCATGTTAATTTCTAAAAATGAAACCCCAATTTGCTGTTTTCTTTATTTCATTATGGATGCTCTGGCTAAACTTTTTATTGTATGTTGTAAGAATACAAAATGAGAAAAGGAAGAAGGAAAACAATGCAAACCTAGAACACATTTAGCAAATTGCCAATCAGGAAACCTGAATGTTGCTGACTGAATACACCTGAAAATCCCATTCACACTCAATTTGGAGGCAATTCGTATCTGTGCCCTCGGCAAAAGTGAAAGATTTCATTTTCCAAAACACAAAAACTAACCTTGGTCCAGTTGCCTGTTAATTTCTAAGCATGGAACGCCCATTTGCTGTTTTTTTTTTTATTTCATTAAGGATACTCTGGTAAAATTTTATTCTGTGGTATAAGAATACAAAATTAGAAAAGGAAGAAGGCAAAACAAATGGAATGCCCAAACACATTTAAGAAATTGCCAATCAAGAAACCTGAATGCTGCTGACTGAATACACCTGAAAATCCCATTCAAACTCAATTTGGAGGCAACTCGTAGCTGTCCCCTCGGCAAAAGGGTTACATTTCATATTCCAAAGCACAAAAACTCACCTTGGTCCTGTTACATGTTAATTTCTACAAATGAAACCCCAATTTGCTGTTTTCTTTATTTCATTATGGATACTCTGGCTAAACTTTTTATTGTATGATGTAAGAATACAAAATTAGAAAAGGAAGAAGGCAAAACAAATGCAAACCTAGAACACATTTAGTAAATTACCAATCGGGAAACCTGAATGTTGCTGACTGAATACACCTGAAAATCCCATTCACACTCAATTTGCAGGCAATTCGTAGCTGTCCCCTCGGCAAAAGTGTTACATTTCATTTTCTGAAACACGAAAACTCACCTTAGTCGTGTTACCTGTAGATTTCTTAGCATGAAACACCAATTTGCACTGTATTTTAATTTCATTTTGACCACTCTGTTTAAGGGATTTATTGGATGGAGTCAGGATAGAAAATTTGGAAAGAAAGAAGGCAAAACAAACACAAACCAAGGCGACATTTAAGAAATTGCAAATCAAGAAACCTGAATGCTGCTGACTGAATAGACCTGAAAATCCCATTCACACTCAATTTGGAGGCAATTTGTAGCTGTGCCCTCCGCAAAAGTGAAAGACTTCATTTTCCAAAACACAAAAACTAACCTTGGTGCAGGTGCCTGTTAATTTCTAAGCATGGAACGCCCATTTGCTGTTTTTTTTTTTTTTATTTCATTAGGGATACTCTGGTTAAACTTTTATTGTATGGTATAAGAATACAAAATTAGAAAAGGAAGAAGGCAAAACAAATGGAATGCCCAAACACATTTAAGAAATTGCCAATCAAGAAACCTGAATGCTGCTGACTGAATACACCTGAAAATCCCATTCATACTCGATTTGTAGGCAATTCATAGCTGTCCCCTCAGCAAAAGGGTTACATTTCATTTTCCAAAACACAAAAACTAACCTTGGTCCAGTTGCCTGTTAATTTCTAAGAATGAAACGGCAATTTGCAGTTTTTTTTATTTCATTATGGATATTCTGGCTAAACTTTTTATTGTATGAGGTAAGAATACAAAATTAGAAAAGGAAGAAGGCAAAACAAACGCAAACCCAGAAAACATTTAGCAAATTGCCAAACAAGAAACCTGAATGCTGCTGACTTAATGCACCTGAAAATCGCATTCACACTCAATTTGGCGGCAATTCATAGCTGTTCCCTTGGCTAAAGGGTTACATTTCATTTTCCAAAGCACAAAAACTCACCTTGGTCCTGTTGCATGTTAATTTCTAAAAATGAAACACCAATTTGCTGTTTTCTTTATTTCATTATGGATACTCTGGCTAACCTTTTTCTTGTATGGTGTAAGAATACAAAATTAGAAAAGGAAGAAGGCAAAACAAATGCAAACCAAGAACACATTTAGCAAATTGCCAATCAGGAAACCTGAATGTTGCTGACTGAATACACCTGAAAATCCCATTCACACTCAATTTGGAGGCAATTCGTAGCTGTCCCCTCGGCAAAAGTGTTACATTTCATTTTCTAAAACACGAAAACTCACCTTAGTCGTGTTGCCTGTAGATTTCTTAGCATGAAACGCCAATTTGCAATGTATTTTTATTTCATTTTGACCACTCTGTCTAAAGGCTTTTTTGGATGGTGTCAGGATAGAAAATTTGGAAAGAAAGAAGGCAAAACAAACGCAAACCCACACGACATTTAAGAAATTGCCAATCAAGAAACCTGAATGCTGCTGACTGAATACACCTGAAAATCCCATTTGTAATCAATTTGGAGGCAATCCATAGCTGTCCCCTCGGCAAAAGTGTTACATTTCATTTTACAAAGCACAAAAATACACCTTGGTCCTGTTGCCTGCCAATTTTTTAAGAATGAAACGGAAATTTGCATTTCTTTTTATTTCATTATGGATATTCTGGCTAAACATTTATTGTATGGGGTAAGAATACAAAATTAGAAAAGGAAGAAGGCAAAACAAACGCAAACCCAGAGCACATTTAGCAAATTGCCAAACAAGAAACCTGAGTGTTGCTGACTGAATACACCTGAAAATCCCATTCACACTCAATTTGGTGGCAATTCGTAGATGTTCCCTTTGCAAAAGTGTTACATTTCATTTTCCAAAACACAAAAACTCACCTTTGTCCTGTTGCATGTTAATTTCTAAAAATGAAACACCAATTTGCTGTTTTCTTTATTTCATTATGGATACTCTGGCTAAACTTTTTATTGTATGGTGTAAGAATATAAAATGAGAAAAGGAAGAAGGCAAAACAATGCAAACCAAGAACACATTTAGCAAATTGCCAATCAGGAAACCTGAATGTTGCTGACTGAATACACCTGAAAATCCCATTCACACTCAATTTGGAGGCAATTCGTAGCTGTGCCCTCAGCAAAAGTGAAAGACTTCATTTTCCAAAACACAAAAACTAACCTTGGTCCAGTTGCCTGTTAATTTCTAAGCATGGAACGCACATTTGCTGTTTTTTTTTTTATTTCATTAAGAATACTATGGCTAAACCTTTATTGTATGGTATAAGAATACAAAATTACAAAAGAAAGAAGGCAAAACAAATGGAATGCCCAAACACATTTAAGAAATTGCCAATCAAGAAACCTGAATGCTGCTGAATGAATACACCTGAAAATCCCATTCACACTCAATTTGCAGACAACTCGAAGCTGTCCCCTCGGCAAAAGGGTTACATTTCATTTTCCAAAGCACAAAAACACACCTTGGTCCTGTTGCCTGCTAATTTCTAAGAATGAAACGGCAATTTGCAGTTTTTTTTTTTATTTCATTATGGATATTCTGGCTAAACATTTTCTTGTATGCTATAAGAATACAAAATGAGAAAAGGAAGAAGGCAAAACAAATGCAAACCAAGAACACATTTAGCAAATTACCAATCGGGAAACCTGAATGTTGCTGACTGAATACACCTGAAAATCCCATTCACACTCAATTTGGATGCAATTCGTAGCTGTGCCCTCGGAAAAGGGAAAGATTTCATTTTCCAAAACACGAAAACTCACCTTAGTCGTGTTGCCTGTAGATTTCTTAGCATGAAATGCCAATTTGCACTGTATTTTTATTTCATTTTCACTGCTCACTCTAAAGGCTTTTTTTGGATGGTGTCAGGATAGTAAATTTGGAAAGAAAGCAGGCAAAACAAACGCAAACCCACACGACATTTAAGAAATTGCCAATCAAGAAACCTGAATGCTGCTGACTGAATACACATGAAAATCTCATTCACACTCAATTTGGAGGCAACTCGTAGCTGTCCCCTCGGCAAAAGTGTTACATATCATTTTCCAAAGCACAAAAACACACCTTGGTCCTGTTGCCTGCTGATTTCAAAGAATGAAATGGCAATTTGCAGTTTTTTTTTATTTCCGTATGGATATTCTGGCTAAACTTTTGTTGTATGGGGTAAGAATACAAAATTAGAAAAGGAAGAAGGCAAAACAACTGTAAACCCAGAACACATTTAGCAAATTGCCAAACAAGAAACCTGAATGCTGCTGACTGAATACACCTGAAAATCCCATTCACACTCAATTTGGAGGCAACTCGTAGCTGTCCCCTCGGCAAAAGGGTTACATTTCATTTTCCAAAACACAAAAACTCACCTTGGTCCTGTTGCATGTTAATTTCTAAAATGAAACACCAATTTGCTGTTTTCTTTATTTCATTATGGATACTCTGGCTAACCATTTTATTGTATGGTGTAAGAATACAAAATGAGAAAAGGAAGAAGGCAAAACAAATGCAAACCAAGAACACATTTAGCAAATTACCAATCAGGAAACCTGAATGTTGCTGACTGAATACACCTGAAAATCGCATTCACACTCAATTTGCAGGCAATTCGTAGCTGTGCCCTAGGCAAAAGTGTTACATTTCATTTTCTAAAACACGAAAACTCACCTTAGTCGTATTGCCTGTAGATTTCTTAGCATGAAACGCCAATTTCCACAGTATTTTTATTTCCTTTTGACCACTCTGCCTAAAGGCTTTTTTGGATGGAGTCAGGATATAAAATTTGGAAAGAAAGAAGCCAAAACAAACACAAACCCAGGCGATATTTAAGAAATTGCCAATCAAGAAACCTGAATGCTCCTGACTGAATACACCTGAAAATCCCATTCGTACTCAATTTGGAGGCAATTCATAGCTGTCCCCTCGGCAAAAGGGTTACATTTCACTTTCCAAAGCACAAAAATACACCTTGGTCCTGTTGCCAGCTAATTTCTAAGAATGAAACGGAAATTTGCAGTTTTTTTTAATTCATTATGGATATTCTGGCTAAACTTTTTATTGTATGGGGTAAGAATGCAAAATTAGAAAAGGAAGAAGGGAAAACAAACGCAAACCCAGAACACATTTAGCAAATTGCCAAACAAGAAACCTGAATGCTGCTGACTGAATACACCTGAAAATCCCATTCACACTCAATTTGGCGGCAATTCGTAGCAGTTCCCTTGGCAAAAGGGTTACATTTCATTTTCCAAAACACAAAAATTCACCTTGGTCCTGTTGCATGTTAATTTCTAAAAATGAAACCCCAATTTGCTGTTTTCTTTATTTCATTATGGATGCTCTGGCTAAACTTTTTATTGTATGTTGTAAGAATACAAAATGAGAAAAGGAAGAAGGAAAACAATGCAAACCAAGAACACATTTAGCAAATTGCCAATCAGGAAACCTGAATGTTGCTGACTGACTACACCTGAAAATCGCATTCACACTCAATATTGGAGGCAATTCGTAGCTGTGCCCTCGGCAAAAGAGAAAGATTTCATTTTCCAAAACACAAAAACTAACCTTGGTCCAGTTGCCTGTTAATTTCTAAGCATGGAACGCCCATTTGCTGTTTTTTTTTTTTATTTCATTAAGGATACTCTGGTTAAACTTTTATTGTATGGTATAAGAATACAAAATTAGAAAAGGAAGAAGGCAAAACAAATGGAATGCCCAAACACATTTAAGAAATTGCCAATCAAGAAACCTGAATGCTGCTGACTGAATACACCTGAAAATCCCATTCACACTCAATTTGGAGGCAACTCGTAGCTGTGCCCTCGGCAAAAGGGTTACATTTCATATTCCAAAGCACAAAAACTCACCTTGGTCCTGTTACATGTTAATTTCTAAAAATGAAACCCCAATTTGCTGTTTTCTTTATTTCATTATGGATACTCTGGCTAACCTTTTTATTGTATGGTGTAAGAATACAAAATTAGAAAATGAAGAAGGCAAAACAAATGCAAACCTAGAACACATTTAGTAAATTACCAATCAGGAAACCTGAATGTTGCTGACTGAATACACCTGAAAATCCCATTCACACTCAATTTGCAGGCAATTCGTAGCTGTCCCCTCGGCAAAAGTGTTACATTTCATTTTCTAAAACACGAAAACTCACCTTAGTCGTGTTACCTGTAGATTTCTTAGCATGAAACACCAATTTGCACTGTATTTTAATTTCATTTTGACCACTCTGTTTAAGGGATTTATTGGATGGAGTCAGGATAGAAAATTTGGAAAGAAAGAAGGCAAAACAAACACAAACCAAGGCGACATTTAAGAAATTGCCAATCAAGAAACCTGAATGCTGTTGACTGAATAGACCTGAAAATCCCATTCATACTCGATTTGTAGGCAATTCATAGCTGTCCCCTCAGCAAAAGGGTTACATTTCATTTTCCAAAGCAGAAAAACACACCTTGGTATTGTTGCCTGTTAATTTCTAAGAATGAAACGGCAATTTGCAGTTTTTTTTATTTCATTATGGATATTCTGGCTAAACTTTTTATTGTATGGGGTAAGAATACAAAATTAGAAAAGGAAGAAGGCAAAACAAACGCAAACCCAGAACACATTTAGCAAATTGCCAAACAAGAAACCTGAATGCTGCTGACTTAATGCACCTGAAAATCGCATTCACACTCAATTTGGCGGCAACTCATAGCTGTTCCCTTGGCAAAAGGGTTACATTTCATTTTCCAAAGCACAAAAACTCACCTTGGTCCTGTTGCATGTTAATTTCTAAAAATGAAACACCAATTTGCTGTTTTCTTTATTTCATTATGGATACTCTGGCTAACCTTTTCCTTGTATGGTGTAAGAATACAAAATTAGAAAAGGAAGAAGGCAAAACAAATGCAAACCAAGAACACATTTAGCAAATTGCCAATCAGGAAACCTGAATGTTGCTGACTGACTACACCTGAAAATCGCATTCACACTCAATATTGGAGGCAATTCGTAGCTGTCCCCTCGGCAAAAGTGTTACATTTCATTTTCTAAAACACGAAAACACACCTTAGTCGTGTTGCCTGTAGATTTCTTAGCATGAAACGCCAATTTGCACTGTATTTTTATTTCATTTTGACCACTCTGTCTAAAGGCTTTTTTGGATGGTGTCAGGATAGAAAATTTGGAACGAAAGAAGGCAAAACAAACGCAAACCCACACGACATTTAAGAAATTGCCAATCAAGAAACCTGAATGCTGCTGACTGAATACACCTGAAAATCCCATTTGTAATCAATTTGGAGGCAATCCATAGCTGTCCCCTCGGCAAAAGGGTTAAATTTCATTTTCCAAAGCACAAAAATACACCTTGGTCCTGTTGCCTGCCAATTTTTTAAGAATGAAACGGAAATTTGCAGTTTTTTTTTATTTCATTATGGATATTCTGGCTAAACATTTATTGTATGGGGTAAGAATACAAAATTAGAAAAGGAAGAAGGCAAAACAAACGCAAACCCAGAGCATATTTAGCAAATTGCCAAACAAGAAACCTGAGTGTTGCTGACTGAATACAACTGAAAATCCCATTCACACTCAATTTGGTGGCAATTCGTAGCTGTTCCCTTTGCAAAAGTGTTACATTTCATTTTCCAAAACACAAAAATCACCTTTGTCCTGTTGCATGTTAATTTCTAAAAATGAAACACCAATTTCCTGTTTTCTTTATTTCATTTTGGATACTCTGGCTAAACTTTTTATTGTATGGTGTAAGAATACAAAATGAGAAAAGGAAGAAGGCAAAACAATGCAAACCAAGAACACATTTAGCAAATTGCCAATCAGGAAACCTGAATGTTGCTGACTGAATACACCTGAAAATCCCATTCACACTCAATTTGGAGGCAATTTGTAGCTGTGCCCTCCGCAAAAGTGAAAGACTTCATTTTCCAAAACACAAAAACTAACCTTGGTGCAGGTGCCTGTTAATTTCTAAGCATGGAACGCCCATTTGCTGTTTATTTTTTTTTATTTCATTAAGGATACTCTGGCTAAATTTTTTTGTATGGTATAAGAATACAAAATTACAAAAGGAAGAAGGCAAAACAAATGGAATACCCAAACACATTTAAGAAATTGCCAATCAAGAAACCTGAATGCTGCTGACTGAATACACCTGAAAATCCCATTCACACTCCATTTGGAGGCAACTCGTAGCTCTCCCCTCGGCAAAAGGGTTACATTTCATTTTCCAAAGCACAAAAACACACCTTGTTCTTGTTGCCTGCTAATTTCTAAGAATGAAACGGCAATTTGCACTGTATTTTTATTTCATTTTGACTGCTCACTCTAAAGGCTTTTTTTGGATGGTGTCAGGATAGTAAATTTGGAAAGAAAGCAGGCAAAACAAACGCAAACCCAGAACACATTTAGCAAATTGCCAATCAAGAAACCTGAATGCTGCTGACTGAATACACCTGAAAATCCCATTCACACTCAATTTGGATGCAATTCGTAGCTGTGCCCTCGGAAAAGGGAAAGATTTCATTTTCCAAAACACGAAAACTCACCTTAGTCGTGTTGCATGTAGATTTCTTAGCATGAAATGCCAATTTGCACTGTATTTTTATTTCATTTTGACTGCTCACTTTAAAGGCTTTTTTTGGATGGTGTCAGGATAGTAAATTTGGAAAGAAAGCAGGCAAAACAAACGCAAACCCAGAGCATATTTAGCAAATTGCCAATCAAGAAACCTGAATGCTGCTGACTGAATACACCTGAAAATCCCATTCACACTCAATTTGGAGGCAACTCATAGCTGTCCCCTCGGCAAAAGGGTTACATATCATTTTCCAAAGCACAAAAACACACCTTGGTCCTGTTGCCTGCTAATTTCAAAGAATGAAATGGCAATTTGCAGTTTTTTTTTATTTCAGTATGGATATTCAGGCTAAACTTTTATGTATGGGGTAAGAATACAAAATTGGAAAAGGAAGAAGGCAAAACAACTGCAAACCCTGAACATATTTAGCAAATTGCCAAACAAGAAACCTGAATGCTGCTGACTGAATACACCTGAAAATCCATTTCACACTCAATTTGGCGGCAATTCGTAGCTGTTCCCTTGGCAAAAGGGTTACATTTCATTTTCCAAAACACAAAAACTCACCTTGGTCCTGTTGCATGTTAATTTCTAAAATGAAACACCAATTTGCTGTTTTCTTTATTTCATTATGGATACTCTGGCTAAACATTTTCTTGTATGGTGTAAGAATACAAAATGAGTGTAGGAAGAAGGCAAAACAAATGCAAACCAAGAACACATTTAGCAAATTACCAATCGGGAAACCTGAATGTTGCTGACTGAATACACCTGAAAATCCCATTCACACTCAATTTGGAGGCAACTCGTAGCTGTCCCCTCGGCAAAAGGGTTACATTTCATTTTCCAAAACACAAAAACTCACCTTGGTCCTGTTGCATGTTAACTTCTAAAATGAAACACCAATTTGCTGTTTTCTTTATTTCATTATGGATACTCTGGCTAAACATTTTCTTCTATGGTGTAAGAATACAAAATGAGTGTAGGAAGAAGGCAAAACAAATGCAAACCAAGAACACATTTAGCAAATTACCAATCGGGAAACCTGAATGTTGCTGACTGAATACACCTGAAAATCCCATTCACACTCAATTTGCAGGCAATTCGTAGCTGTGCCCTCGGCAAAAGTGTTACATTTCATTTTCTAAAACACGAAAACTCACCTTAGTCGTGTTGCCTGTAGATTTCTTAGCATGAAACGCCAATTTCCACAGTATTTTTATTTCCTTTTGACCACTCTGCCTAAATGCTTTATTGGATGGAGTCAGGATATAAAATTTGGAAAGAAAGAAGGCAAAACAAACACAAACCCAGGCGATATTTAAGAAATTGCCAATCAAGAAACCTGAATGCTGCTGACTGAATACACTTGAAAATCCCATTCGTACTCAATTTGGAGGCAATTCATAGCTGTCCCCTCGGCAAAAGGTTACATTTCACTTTCCAAAGCACAAAAATACACCTTGGTCCTGTTGCCAGCTAATTTCTAAGAATGAAACGGAAATTTGCAGTTTTTTTTAATTCATTATGGATATTCTGGCTAAACTTTTTATTGTATGGAGTAAGAATGCAAAATTAGAAAAGGAAGAAGGGAAAACAAACGCAAACCCAGAACACATTTAGCAAATTGTCAAACAAGAAACCTGAATGCTGCTGACTATATACACCTGAAAATCCCATTCACACTCAATTTGGAGGCAACTCGTAGCTGTTCCCTTGGCAAAAGGGTTACATTTCATTTTCCAAAACACAAAAACTCACCTTGGTCCTGTTGCATGTTAATTTCTAAAAATGAAACCCCAATTTGCTGTTTTCTTTATTTCATTATGGATGCTCTGGCTAAACTTTTTATTGTATGTTGTAAGAATACAAAATGAGTGTAGGAAGAAGGCAAAACAAATGCAAACCTAGAACACATTTAGCAAATTGCCAATCAGGAAACCTGAATGTTGCTGACTGAATACACCTGAAAATCCCATTCACACTCAATTTGGAGGCAATTCGTATCTGTGCCCTCGGCAAAAGTGAAAGATTTCATTTTCCAAAACACAAAAACCAACCTTGGTCCAGTTGCCTGTTAATTTCTAAGCATGGAACGCCCATTTGCTGTTTTTTTTTTTATTTCATTAAGGATACTCTGGTTAAAATTTTATTGTGTGGTATAAGAATACAAAATTAGAAAAGGAAGAAGGCAAAACAAATGGAATGCCCAAACACATTTAAGAAATTGCCAATCAAGAAACCTGAATGCTGCTGACTGAATACACCTGAAAATCCCATTCAAACTCAATTTGGAGGCAACTCGTAGCTGTCCCCTCGGCAAAAGGGTTACATTTCATATTCCAAAGCACAAAAACTCACCTTGGTCCTGTTACATGTTAATTTCTAAAAATGAAACCCCAATTTGCTGTTTTCTTTATTTCATTATGGATACTCTGGCTAAACTTTTTATTGTATGGTGTAAGAATACAAAATTAGAAAAGGAAGAAGGCAAAACAAATGCAAACCTAGAACACATTTAGTAAATTACCAATCGGGAAACCTGAATGTTGCTGACTGAATACACCTGAAAATCCCATTCACACTCAATTTGCAGGCAATTCGTAGCTGTCCCCTCGGCAAAAGTGTTACATTTCATTTTCTAAAACACGAAAACTCACCTTAGTCGTGTTGCCTGTAGATTTCTTAGCATGAAACACCAATTTGCACTGTATTTTAATTTCATTTTGACCACTCTGTTTAAGGGATTTATTGGATGGAGTCAGGATAGAAAATTTGGAAAGAAAGAAGGCAAAACAAACACAAACCAAGGCGACATTTAAGAAAATGCAAATCAAGAAACCTGAATGCTGCTGACTGAATACACCTGAAAATCCCATTCATATTCGATTTGTAGGCAATTCATAGCTGTCCCCTCAGCAAAAGGGTTACATTTCATTTTCCAAAGCAGAAAAACACACCTTGGTCCTGTTGCCTGTTAATTTCTAAGAATGAAACGGCAATTTGCAGTTTTTTTTTATTTCATTATGGATATTCTGGCTAAACTTTTTATTGTATGGGGTAAGAATACAAAATTAGAAAAGGAAGAAGGCAAAACAAACGCAAACCCAGAACACATTTAGCAAATTGCCAAACAAGAAACCTGAATGCTGCTGACTTAATGCACCTGAAAATCGCATTCACACTCAATTTGGCGGCAATTCATAGCTGTTCCCTTGGCTAAAGGGTTACATTTCATTTTCCAAAGCACAAAAACTCACCTTGGTCCTGTTGCATGTTAATTTCTAAAAATGAAACCCCAATTTGCTGTTTTCTTTATTTCATTATGGATACTCTGGCTAAACTTTTTCTTGTATGGTGTAAGAATACAAAATTAGAAAACGAAGAAGGCAAAACAAATGCAAACCAAGAACACATTTAGCAAATTGCCAATCAGGAAACCTGAATGTTGCTGACTGAATACACCTGAAAATCCCATTCACACTCAATTTGGAGGCAATTCGTAGCTGTCCCCTCGGCAAAAGTGTTACATTTCATTTTCTAAAACACGAAAACTCACCTTAGTCGTGTTGCCTGTAGATTTCTTAGCATGAAACGCCAATTTGCAATGTATTTTTATTTCATTTTGACCACTCTGTCTAAAGGCTTTTTTGGATGGTGTCAGGATAGAAAATTTGGAAAGACAGAAGGCAAAACAACCGCAAACCCACACGACATTTAAGAAATTGCCAATCAAGAAACCTGAATGCTTCTGACTGAATACACCTGAAAATCCCATTTGTAATCAATTTGGAGGCAATCCATAGCTGTCCCCTCGGCAAAAGGGTTACATTTCATTTTCCAAAGCACAAAAATACACCTTGGTCCTGTTGCCTGCCAATTTTTTAAGAATGAAACGGAAATTTGCAGTTTTTTTTATTTCATTATGGATAATATGGCTAAACATTTATTGTATGGGGTAAGAATACAAAATTAGAAAAGGAAGAAGGCAAAACAAACGCAAACCCAGAGCACATTTAGCAAATTGCCAAACAAGAAACCTGAGTGTTGCTGACTGAATACACCTGAAAATCCCATTCACACTCAATTTGGTGGCAATTCGTAGCTGTTCCCTTTGCAAAAGTGTTACATTTCATTTTCCAAAACACGAAAACTCACCTTGGTCCTGTTGCATGTTAATTTCTAAAAATGAAACACCAATTTGCTGTTTTCTTTATTTCATTATGGATACTCTGGGTAAACTTTTTCTTGTATGGTGTAAGAATACAAAATTAGAAAAGGAAGAAGGCAAAACAAATGCAAACCAAGAACACATTTAGCAAATTACCAATCGGGAAACCTGAAGGTTGCTGACTGAATACACCTGAAAATCCCATTCACACTCATTTTGGAGGCAACTCGTAGCTGTCCCCTCGGCAAAAGGGTTACATTTCATTTTCCAAAGCACAAAAACACACCTTGTTCCTGTTGCCTGCTAATTTCTAAGAATGAAACAGCAATTTGCAGTTTTTTTAATTTCATTATGGATATTCTGGCTAAACATTTTCTTGTATGCTATAAGAATACAAAATGAGAAAAGGAAGAAGGCAAAACAAATGCAAACCAAGAACACATTTAGCAAATTACCAATCGGGAAACCTGAATGTTGCTGACTGAATACACCTGAAAATCCCATTCACACTCAATTTGGATGCAATTCGTAGCTGTGCCCTCGGAAAAGGGAAAGATTTCATTTTCCAAAACACGAAAACTCACCTTAGTCGTGTTGCATGTAGATTTCTTAGCATGAAATGCCAATTTGCACTGTATTTTCATTTCATTTTGACTGCTCACTCTAAAGGCTTTTTTGGATGGTGTCAGGATAGTAAATTTGGAAAGAAAGAAGGCAAAACAAACGCAAACCCAGACGACATTTAAGAAATTGCCAATCAAGAAACCTGAATGCTGCTGACTGAATACACCTGAAAATCCCATTCACACTCAATTTGGAGGCAACTCGTAGCTGTCCCCTCGGCAAAAGGGTTACATTTCACTTTCCAAAGCACAAAAATACACCTTGGTCCTGTTGCCAGCTAATTTCTAAGAATGAAACGGAAATTTGCAGTTTTTTTTAATTCATTATGGATATTCTGGCTAAACTTTTTATTGTATGGGGTAAGAATGCAAAATTAGAAAAGGAAGAAGGGAAAACAAACGCAAACCCAGAACACATTTAGCAAATTGCCAAACAAGAAACCTGAATGCTGCTGACTGAATACACCTGAAAATCCCATTCACACTCAATTTGGCGGCAATTCGTAGCAGTTCCCTTGGCAAAAGGGTTACATTTCATTTTCCAAAACACAAAAATTCACCTTGGTCCTGTTGCATGTTAATTTCTAAAAATGAAACCCCAATTTGCTGTTTTCTTTATTTCATTATGGATGCTCTGGCTAAACTTTTTATTGTATGTTGTAAGAATACAAAATGAGAAAAGGAAGAAGGAAAACAATGCAAACCAAGAACACATTTAGCAAATTGCCAATCAGGAAACCTGAATGTTGCTGACTGACTACACCTGAAAATCGCATTCACACTCAATATTGGAGGCAATTCTTGCTGTGCCCTCGGCAAAAGAGAAAGATTTCATTTTCCAAAACACAAAAACTAACCTTGGTCCAGTTGCCTGTTAATTTCTAAGCATGGAACGCCCATTTGCTGTTTTTTTTTTTATTTCATTAAGGATACTCTGGTTAAACTTTTATTGTATGGTATAAGAATACAAAATTAGAAAAGGAAGAAGGCAAAACAAATGGAATGCCCAAACACATTTAAGAAATTGCCAATCAAGAAACCTGAATGCTGCTGACTGAATACACCTGAAAATCCCATTCACACTCAATTTGGAGGCAACTCGTAGCTGTGCCCTCGGCAAAAGGGTTACATTTCATATTCCAAAGCACAAAAACTCACCTTGGTCCTGTTACATGTTAATTTCTAAAAATGAAACCCCAATTTGCTGTTTTCTTTATTTCATTATGGATACTCTGGCTAACCTTTTTATTGTATGGTGTAAGAATACAAAATTAGAAAATGAAGAAGGCAAAACAAATGCAAACCTAGAACACATTTAGTAAATTACCAATCAGGAAACCTGAATGTTGCTGACTGAATACACCTGAAAATCCCATTCACACTCAATTTGCAGGCAATTCGTAGCTGTCCCCTCGGCAAAAGTGTTACATTTCATTTTCTAAAACACGAAAACTCACCTTAGTCGTGTTACCTGTAGATTTCTTAGCATGAAACACCAATTTGCACTGTATTTTAATTTCATTTTGACCACTCTGTTTAAGGGATTTATTGGATGGAGTCAGGATAGAAAATTTGGAAAGAAAGAAGGCAAAACAAACACAAACCAAGGCGACATTTAAGAAATTGCCAATCAAGAAACCTGAATGCTGCTGACTGAATAGACCTGAAAATCCCATTCATACTCGATTTGTAGGCAATTCATAGCTATCCCCTCAGCAAAAGGGTTACATTTCATTTTCCAAAGCAGAAAAACACACCTTGGTACTGTTGCCTGTTAATTTCTAAGAATGAAACGGCAATTTGCAGTTTTTTTTATTTCATTATGGATATTCTGGCTAAACTTTTTATTGTATGGGGTAAGAATACAAAATTAGAAAAGGAAGAAGGCAAAACAAACGCAAACCCAGAACACATTTAGCAAATTGCCAAACAAGAAACCTGAATGCTGCTGACTTAATGCACCTGAAAATCGCATTCACACTCAATTTGGCGGCAACTCATAGCTGTTCCCTTGGCAAAAGGGTTACATTTCATTTTCCAAAGCACAAAAACTCACCTTGGTCCTGTTGCATGTTAATTTCTAAAAATGAAACACCAATTTGCTGTTTTCTTTATTTCATTATGGATACTCTGGCTAACCTTTTCCTTGTATGGTGTAAGAATACAAAATTAGAAAAGGAAGAAGGCAAAACAAATGCAAACCAAGAACACATTTAGCAAATTGCCAATCAGGAAACCTGAATGTTGCTGACTGACTACACCTGAAAATCGCATTCACACTCAATATTGGAGGCAATTCGTAGCTGTCCCCTCGGCAAAAGTGTTACATTTCATTTTCTAAAACACGAAAACACACCTTAGTCGTGTTGCCTGTAGATTTCTTAGCATGAAACGCCAATTTGCACTGTATTTTTATTTCATTTTGACCACTCTGTCTAAAGGCTTTTTTGGATGGTGTCAGGATAGAAAATTTGGAACGAAAGAAGGCAAAACAAACGCAAACCCACACGACATTTAAGAAATTGCCAATCAAGAAACCTGAATGCTGCTGACTGAATACACCTGAAAATCCCATTTGTAATCAATTTGGAGGCAATCCATAGCTGTCCCCTCGGCAAAAGTGTTACATTTCATTTTCCAAAGCACAAAAATACACCTTGGTCCTGTTGCCTGCCAATTTTTTAAGAATGAAACGGAAATTTGCAGTTTTTTTTTATTTCATTATGGATATTCTGGCTAAACATTTATTGTATGGGGTAAGAATACAAAATTAGAAAAGGAAGAAGGCAAAACAAACGCAAACCCAGAGCATATTTAGCAAATTGCCAAACAAGAAACCTGAGTGTTGCTGACTGAATACAACTGAAAATCCCATTCACACTCAATTTGGTGGCAATTCGTAGCTGTTCCCTTTGCAAAAGTGTTACATTTCATTTTCCAAAACACAAAAATCACCTTTGTCCTGTTGCATGTTAATTTCTAAAAATGAAACACCAATTTGCTGTTTTCTTTATTTCATTTTGGATACTCTGGCTAAACTTTTTATTGTATGGTGTAAGAATACAAAATGAGAAAAGGAAGAAGGCAAAACAATGCAAAGCAAGAACACATTTAGCAAATTGCCAATCAGGAAACCTGAATGTTGCTGACTGAATACACCTGAAAATCCCATTCACACTCAATTTGGAGGCAATTTGTAGCTGTGCCCTCCGCAAAAGTGAAAGACTTCATTTTCCAAAACACAAAAACTAACCTTGGTGCAGGTGCCTGTTAATTTCTAAGCATGGAACGCCCATTTGCTGTTTATTTTTTTTTATTTCATTAAGGATACTCTGGCTAAATTTTTTTGTATGGTATAAGAATACAAAATTACAAAAGGAAGAAGGCAAAACAAATGGAATACCCAAACACATTTAAGAAATTGCCAATCAAGAAACCTGAATGCTGCTGACTGAATACACCTGAAAATCCCATTCACACTCCATTTGGAGGCAACTCGTAGCTCTCCCCTCGGCAAAAGGGTTACATTTCATTTTCCAAAGCACAAAAACACACCTTGTTCTTGTTGCCTGCTAATTTCTAAGAATGAAACGGCAATTTGCAGTTTTTTTAATTTCATTATGGATATTCTGGCTAAACATTTTCTTGTATGCTATAAGAATACAAAATGAGAAAAGGAAGAAGGCAAAACAAATGCAAACCAAGAACACATTTAGCAAATTACCAATCGGGAAACCTGAATGTTGCTGACTGAATACACCTGAAAATCCCATTCACACTCAATTTGGATGCAATTCGTAGCTGTGCCCTCGGAAAAGGGAAAGATTTCATTTTCCAAAACACGAAAACTCACCTTAGTCGTGTTGCATGTAGATTTCTTAGCATGAAATGCCAATTTGCACTGTATTTTTATTTCATTTTGACTGCTCACTCTAAAGGCTTTTTTTGGATGGTGTCAGGATAGTAAATTTGGAAAGAAAGCAGGCAAAACAAACGCAAACCCAGAACACATTTAGCCAATTGCCAATCAAGAAACCTGAATGCTGCTGACTGAATACACATGAAAATCCCATTCACACTCAATTTGGAGGCAACTCATAGCTGTCCCATCGGCAAAAGGGTTACATATCATTTTCCAAAGCACAAAAACACACCTTGGTCCTGTTGCCTGCTAATTTCAAAGAATGAAATGGCAATTTGCAGTTTTTTTTTATTTCAGTATGGATATTCAGGCTAAACTTTTATGTATGGGGTAAGAATACAAAATTGGAAAAGGAAGAAGGCAAAACAACTGCAAACCCTGAACATATTTAGCAAATTGCCAAACAAGAAACCTGAATGCTGCTGACTGAATACACCTGAAAATCCATTTCACACTCAATTTGGCGGCAATTCGTAGCTGTTCCCTTGGCAAAAGGGTTACATTTCATTTTCCAAAACACAAAAACTCACCTTGGTCCTGTTGCATGTTAATTTCTAAAATGAAACACCAATTTGCTGTTTTCTTTATTTCATTATGGATACTCTGGCTAAACATTTTCTTGTATGGTGTAAGAATACAAAATGAGTGTAGGAAGAAGGCAAAACAAATGCAAACCAAGAACACATTTAGCAAATTACCAATCGGGAAACCTGAATGTTGCTGACTGAATACACCTGAAAATCCCATTCACACTCAATTTGGAGGCAACTCGTAGCTGTCCCCTCGGCAAAAGGGTTACATTTCATTTTCCAAAAAAAAAACTCACCTTGGTCCTGTTGCATGTTAACTTCTAAAATGAAACACCAATTTGCTGTTTTCTTTATTTCATTATGGATACTCTGGCTAAACATTTTCTTCTATGGTGTAAGAATACAAAATGAGTGTAGGAAGAAGGCAAAACAAATGCAAACCAAGAACACATTTAGCAAATTACCAATCGGGAAACCTGAATGTTGCTGACTGAATACACCTGAAAATCCCATTCACACTCAATTTGCAGGCAATTCGTAGCTGTGCCCTCGGCAAAAGTGTTACATTTCATTTTCTAAAACACAAAAACTCACCTTAGTCGTGTTGCCTGTAGATTTCTTAGCATGAAACGCCAATTTCCACAGTATTTTTATTTCCTTTTGACCACTCTGCCTAAAGGCTTTATTGGATGGAGTCAGGATATAAAATTTGGAAAGAAAGAAGGCAAAACAAACACAAACCCAGGCGATATTTAAGAAATTGCCAATCAAGAAACCTGAATGCTGCTGACTGAATACACCTGAAAATCCCATTCGTACTCAATTTGGGGGCAATTCATAGCTGTCCCCTCGGCAAAAGGGTTACATTTCACTTTCCAAAGCACAAAAATACACCTTGGTCCTGTTGCCAGCTAATTTCTAAGAATGAAACGGAAATTTGCAGTTTTTTTTAATTCATTATGGATATTCTGGCTAAACTTTTTATTGTATGGAGTAAGAATGCAAAATTAGAAAAGGAAGAAGGGAAAACAAACGCAAACCCAGAACACATTTAGCAAATTGTCAAACAAGAAACCTGAATGCTGCTGACTATATACACCTGAAAATCCCATTCACACTCAATTTGGAGGCAACTCGTAGCTGTTCCCTTGGCAAAAGGGTTACATTTCATTTTGCAAAACACAAAAACTCACCTTGGTCCTGTTGCATGTTAATTTCTAAAAATGAAACCCCAATTTGCTGTTTTCTTTATTTCATTATGGATGCTCTGGCTAAACTTTTTATTGTATGTTGTAAGAATACAAAATGAGTGTAGGAAGAAGGCAAAACAAATGCAAACCTAGAACACATTTAGCAAATTGCCAATCAGGAAACCTGAATGTTGCTGACTGAATACACCTGAAAATCCCATTCACACTCAATTTGGAGGCAATTCGTATCTGTGCCCTCGGCAAAAGTGAAAGATTTCATTTTCCAAAACACAAAAACCAACCTTGGTCCAGTTGCCTGTTAATTTCTAAGCATGGAACGCCCATTTGCTGTTTTGTTTTTTTTTTTTATTTCATTAAGGATACTCTGGTTAAAATTTTATTGTGTGGTATAAGAATACAAAATTAGAAAAGGAAGAAGGCAAAACAAATGGAATGCCCAAACACATTTAAGAAATTGCCAATCAAGAAACCTGAATGATGCTGACTGAATACACCTGAAAATCCCATTCAAACTCAATTTGGAGGCAACTCGTAGCTGTCCCCTCGGCAAAAGGGTTACATTTCATATTCCAAAGCACAAAAACTCACCTTGGACCTGTTACATGTTAATTTCTACAAATGAAACCCCAATTTGCTGTTTTCTTTATTTCATTATGGATACTCTGGCTAAACTTTTTATTGTATGGTGTAAGAATACAAAATTAGAAAAGGAAGAAGGCAAAACAAATGCAAACCTAGAACACATTTAGTAAATTACCAATCGGGAAACCTGAATGTTGCTGACTGAATACACCTGAAAATCCCATTCACACTCAATTTGCAGGCAATTCGTAGCTGTCCCCTCGGCAAAAGTGTTACATTTCATTTTCTAAAACACGAAAACTCACCTTAGTCGTGTTGCCTGTAGATTTCTTAGCATGAAACACCAATTTGCACTGTATTTTAATTTCATTTTGACCACTCTGTTTAAGGGATTTATTGGATGGAGTCAGGATAGAAAATTTGGAAAGAAAGAAGGCAAAACAAACACAAACCAAGGCGACATTTAAGAAAATGCAAATCAAGAAACCTGAATGCTGCTGACTGAATACACCTGAAAATCCCATTCATATTCGATTTGTAGGCAATTCATAGCTGTCCCCTCAGCAAAAGGGTTACATTTCATTTTCCAAAGCAGAAAAACACACCTTGGTCCTGTTGCCTGTTAATTTCTAAGAATGAAACGGCAATTTGCAGTTTTTTTTTATTTCATTATGGATATTCTGGCTAAACTTTTTATTGTATGGGGTAAGAATACAAAATTAGAAAAGGAAGAAGGCAAAACAAACGCAAACCCAGAACACATTTAGCAAATTGCCAAACAAGAAACCTGAATGCTGCTGACTTAATGCACCTGAAAATCGCATTCACACTCAATTTGGCGGCAATTCATAGCTGTTCCCTTGGCTAAAGGGTTACATTTCATTTTCCAAAGCACAAAAACTCACCTTGGTCCTGTTGCATGTTAATTTCTAAAAATGAAACCCCAATTTGCTGTTTTCTTTATTTCATTATGGATACTCTGGCTAAACTTTTTCTTGTATGGTGTAAGAATACAAAATTAGAAAACGAAGAAGGCAAAACAAATGCAAACCAAGAACACATTTAGCAAATTGCCAATCAGGAAACCTGAATGTTGCTGACTGAATACACCTGAAAATCCCATTCACACTCAATTTGGAGGCAATTCGTAGCTGTCCCCTCGGCAAAAGTGTTACATTTCATTTTCTAAAACACGAAAACTCACCTTAGTCGTGTTGCCTGTAGATTTCTTAGCATGAAACGCCAATTTGCAATGTATTTTTATTTCATTTTGACCACTCTGTCTAAAGGCTTTTTTGGATGGTGTCAGGATAGAAAATTTGGAAAGAAAGAAGGCAAAACAAACGCAAACCCACACGACATTTAAGAAATTGCCAATCAAGAAACCTGAATGCTTCTGACTGAATACACCTGAAAATCCCATTTGTAATCAATTTGGAGGCAATCCATAGCTGTCCCCTCGGCAAAAGGGTTACATTTCATTTTCCAAAGCACAAAAATACACCTTGGTCCTGTTGCCTGCCAATTTTTTAAGAATGAAACGGAAATTTGCAGTTTTTTTTATTTCATTATGGATAATATGGCTAAACATTTATTGTATGGGGTAAGAATACAAAATTAGAAAAGGAAGAAGGCAAAACAAACGCAAACCCAGAGCACATTTAGCAAATTGCCAAACAAGAAACCTGAGTGTTGCTGACTGAATACACCTGAAAATCCCATTCACACTCAATTTGGTGGCAATTCGTAGCTGTTCCCTTTGCAAAAGTGTTACATTTCATTTTCCAAAACACGAAAACTCACCTTGGTCCTGTTGCATGTTAATTTCTAAAAATGAAACACCAATTTGCTGTTTTCTTTATTTCATTATGGATACTCTGGGTAAACTTTTTCTTGTATGGTGTAAGAATACAAAATTAGAAAAGGAAGAAGGCAAAACAAATGCAAACCAAGAACACATTTAGCAAATTACCAATCGGGAAACCTGAAGGTTGCTGACTGAATACACCTGAAAATCCCATTCACACTCATTTTGGAGGCAACTCGTAGCTGTCCCCTCGGCAAAAGGGTTACATTTCATTTTCCAAAGCACAAAAACACACCTTGTTCCTGTTGCCTGCTAATTTCTAAGAATGAAACAGCAATTTGCAGTTTTTTTAATTTCATTATGGATATTCTGGCTAAACATTTTCTTGTATGCTATAAGAATACAAAATGAGAAAAGGAAGAAGGCAAAACAAATGCAAACCAAGAACACATTTAGCAAATTACCAATCGGGAAACCTGAATGTTGCTGACTGAACACACCTGAAAATCCCATTCACACTCAATTTGGATGCAATTCGTAGCTGTGCCCTCGGAAAAGGGAAAGATTTCATTTTCCAAAACACGAAAACTCACCTTAGTCGTGTTGCATGTAGATTTCTTAGCATGAAATGCCAATTTGCACTGTATTTTCATTTCATTTTGACTGCTCACTCTAAAGGCTTTTTTGGATGGTGTCAGGATAGTAAATTTGGAAAGAAAGAAGGCAAAACAAACGCAAACCCAGACGACATTTAAGAAATTGCCAATCAAGAAACCTGAATGCTGCTGACTGAATACACCTGAAAATCCCATTCACACTCAATTTGGAGGCAACTCGTAGCTGTCCCCTCGGCAAAAGGGTTACATTTCATTTTCCAAAGCACAAAAACACACCTTGGTCCTGTTGCCTTCTAATTTCTAAGAATGAAACGGCAATTTGCAGTTTTTTTTATTTCATTATGGATATTCTGGCTAAACTTTTATTGTATGGGGTAAGAATACAAAATTAGAAAAGGAAGAAGGCAAAACAACTGCAAACCCAGAACACATTTAGCAAATTGCCAAACAAGAAACCTGAATGCTGCTGACTGAATACACCTGAAAATCCCATTCACACTCAATTTGGCGGCAATTCGTAGCAGTTCCCTTGGCAAAAGGGTTACATTTCATTTTCCAAAACACAAAAACTCACCTTGGTCCTGTTGCTTGTTAATTTCTAAAATGAAACACCAATTTGCTCTTTTCTTTATTTCATTATGGATACTCTGGCTAAACATTTTCTTGTATGGTGTAAGAATACAAAATGAGTGTAGGAAGAAGGCAAAACAAATGCAAACCAAGAACACATTTAGCAAATTACCAATCGGGAAACCGGAATGTTGCTGACTGAATACACCTGAAAATCCCATTCACACTCAATTTGGAGGCAACTCGTAGCTGTCCCCTCGGCAAAAGTGTTACATTTCATTTTCCAAAACGCAAAAACTCACCTTGGTCCTGTTGCATGTTAATTTCTAAAATGAAACACCAATTTGCTGTTTTCTTTATTTCATTATGGATATTCTGGCTAAACATTTTCTTGTATGGTGTAAGAATACAAAATTAAAAAAGGAAGAATGCAAAACAAATGCAAACCAAGAACATATTTAGCAAATTACCAATTAGGAAACCTGAATGTTGCTGACTGAATACACCTGAAAATCCCATTCACACTCAATTTGGAGGCAATTCATAGCTGTCCCCTCGGCAAAAGGGTTACATGTCATTTTCCAATGCACAAAAATACACCTTGGTCCTGTTGCCTGCTAATTTCTAAGAATGAAACGGCAATTTGCAGTTTCTTTTATTTCATTATGGATATTCTAGCTAAACTTTTTATTGTATGGGGTAAGAATACAAAATTAGAAAAGGAAGAAGGCAAAACAAACGCAAACCCAGAACACATTTAGTAAATTGCCAAACAAGAAACCTGAATGCTGCTGACTGAATACACCTGAAAATCCCATTCACACTCAATTTGGCGGCAATTCGTAGCTGTTCCCTTGGCAAAAGGGTTACATTTCATTTTCCAAAACACAAAAACTCACCTTGGTCCTGTTGCATGTTAATTTCCAAAAATGAAACACCAATTTGCTGTTTTCTTTATTTCATTATGGATACTCTGGCTAACCTTTTTATTGTATGGTGTAAGAATACAAAATTAAAAAAGGAAGAATGCAAAACAAATGCAAACCAAGAACATATTTAGCAAATTACCAATTAGGAAACCTGAATGTTGCTGACTGAATACACCTGAAAATCCCATTCACACTCAATTTGGAGGCAATTCGTAGCTGTCCCCTCAGCAAAAGTGTTACATTTCATTTTCTAAATCACGAAAACTCACCTTAGTCGTGTTGCCTGTAGATTTCTTAGCATGAAACGCCAATTTGCACTGCATTTCTATTTCATTTTGACCACTCTGTCTAAAGGCTTTTTTGGATGGTGTCAGGATATAAAATTTGGAAAGAAAAAAGGCAAAACAAACGCAAACGCAGATGACATTTAAGAAATTACCAATCAAGACCCTGAATGCTGCTGACTATATACACCTGAAAATCCCATTCACACTAAATTTGGAGGCAATTCGTGGCTGTGCCCTCGGCAAAAGGGAAAGATTTCATTTTCAAAAACACGAAAACTCACATTGGTCCAGTTGCCTGTTAATTTCTAAGAATGGAACGCCCATTTGCTGTTTTTTTTTTTTTTAATTTCATTATGGATACTCTGGCTAAACTTTTATTGTATGGTGTAAGAATACAAAATTAGAAAAGGAAGAAGGCAAAAGAAATGGAATGCCCAAACACATTTAAGAAATTGCCAATCAAGAAACCTGAATGCTGCTGACTGAAATCACCTGAAAATCCCATTCACACTCAATTTGGAGGCAACTCGTAGCTGTGCCCTCGGCAAAAGGGTTACATTTCATATTCCAAAGCACAAAAACACACCTTGTTCCTGTTGCCTGCTAATTTCTAAGAATGAAACGGCAATTTGCAGTTTTTTTTTTATTTCATTATGGATACTCTGGCTAAACTTTTTATTGTATGGGGTAAGAATACAAAATTAGAAAAGGAAGAAGGCAAAACAACCGCAAACCCAGAACACATTTAGCAAATTGCCAATCAAGAAACCTGAATGCTGCTGACTGAATACACCTGAAAATCCCATTCACACTCAATTTGGCGCCAATTCATAGCTGTTCCCTTGGCAAAAGGGTTACATTTCATTTTCCAATGCACAAAAACTCACCTTGGTCCTGTTGCATGTTAATTTCTAAAAATGAAACACGAATTTGCTGTTTTCTTTATTTAATTATGGATACTCCTGCTAACCTTTTTATTGTATGGTGTAAGAATACAAAATGAGAAAAGGAAGAAGGCAAAACAAATGCAAACCAAGAGCACATTTAGCAAATTACCAATTGGGAAACCTAAATGTTGCTGACTGAATACACCTGAAAATCCCATTCACACTCAATTTGCAGGCAATTCGTAGCTGTCTCCTCGGCAAAAGTGTTACATTTCATTTTCTAAATCAGGAAAACTCACCTTAGTCGTGTTGCCTGTAGATTTCTTAGCATGAAACGCCAATTTGCACTGTATTTTTATTTCATTTTGACCACTCTGTCTAAAGTCTTTTTTGGATGGTGTCAGGATATAAAGTTTGGAATGAAAGAAGGCAAAACAAACCTAAACCCAGACGACATTTAAGAAATTGCCAATCAAGAAACCTGAATGCTGCTGACTGAATAGACCTGAAAATCCCATTCACACTCAATTTGGAGGCAATTCATAGCTGTCCCCTCGGCAAAAGGGTTACATGTCATTTTCCAATGCACAAAAATACACCTTGGTCCTGTTGCCTGCTAATTTCTAAGAATGAAACGGCAATTTGCAGTTTTATTTATTTCATTATGGATATTCTGGCTAAAGTTTTTATTGTATGGCGTAAGAATACAAAATTAGAAAAGGAAGAAGGCAAAACAAACGCAAACCCAGAACACATTTAGCAAATTGCCAAACAAGAAACCTGAATGCTGCTGACTGAATACACCTGAAAATCCCATTCACACTCAATTTGGCGGCAATTCATAGCTGTTCCCTTGGCAAAAGGTGTAGTGGAGTGAGAAGGCCATGCCAAGGTGGCCACTGGCAAGCGAGCGTCAGTTACTCAGGAATGGCTTTGAAACCCACCTGGCAATGGAGCCTGCCTGGCAACAGGCTGTGATTGGATGGATTGGAAACTGCCTGGGAACAGGCTATGATTGGATGGAGTGGAAACTGCCTGGGAACAGGCTGTGACTGGATGGATTGGAAACTGCCGGAGAGCAAGCTGTGATTGGATGTATTTGAAACTGCCTGGCAACAGGCTGTGATTGGATGGCTTTGGAAACTGCCTGGCAACAGGCTGTGATTGGATGTATTTGAAACTGCCTAGCAACAGGCTATGATTGGATGGCTTTGGAAACTGCCTGGTAACAGGCTATGATTGGATGGATTTGAAACTGCCTGGTAAAAGGCTGTGATTGGATGGCTATGGAAACTGCCTGATAATAGGCTGTGATTGGTTGGGGCATAGACCGCCCCTTGACCAGATTGGCTGGTCTTGGCTATATAAGAAGTTGTACCAACTGTAATAAAGGAGTCTGCGGGCTGCTCGCCTCGAGCCTGCTTTCACCCGACTCCCGGCGTCTGTGTGTTGACTCCGTGCCTCTTGCCCCCACCACGCTGCTCCTCTCAGAAACGAATCCACTGCAACATTGTTGAGAAACTAAACCGCAACAAAAAGGGTTATATTTCATTTTCCAAAACACAAAAACTCACCTTGTTCCTGTTGCATGTTAATTTCTAAAAATGAAACACCAATGTGCTGTTTTCTTTATTTCATTATGGATACTCTGGCAAACCTTTTTATTGTATGGTGTAAGAATACAAAATGAGAAAAGGAAGAAGGCAAAACAAATGCAAACCAAGAACACATTTAGCAAATTGCCAATCGGGAAACCTGAATGTTGCTGACTGAATACACCTGAAAATCCCATTCACACTCAATTTGGAGGCAATTCGTAGCTGTGCCCTCGGCAAAAGGGAAAGATTTCATTTTCCAAAACACAAAAACTCACATTGGTCCAGTTGCCTCTTAATTTTTAAGCATGGAACGCCCATTTGCTGTTTTGTTTTTTTTTTTTTTATTTCATTAAGGATACTCTGGCTAAACCCTTATTGTATGGTGTAAGAATACAAAATTAGAAAAGCAAGAAGGCAAATCAAATGGAATGCCCAAACACATTTAAGAAATTGCCAATCAAGAAAACTGAATGCTGCTGACTGAATACACCTGAAAATCCCATTCACACTCAATTTGGAGGCAATTCGTAGCTGTCCCCTCGGCAAAAGTGTTACATTTCATTTTCTAAAACACGAAAACTCACCTTAGTCGTGTTGCCTGTAGATTTCTTAGCATGAAACGCCAATTTGCACTGTATATGATTTCATTTTGAGAACTCTCTCTAAAGGCTTTTTTGGATGGTGTCAGGATATAAAGTTTGGAATGAAAAAAGGCAAAACAAACCTAAACCCAGACGACATTTAAGAAATTGAGAATCAAGAAACCTGAATGCTGCTGACTGAATACACCTGAAAATCCCATTCACACTCAATTTGGCAGCAATTCGTAGCTGTTCCCTTGGCAAAAGGGTTACATTTATTTTTCCAAAACACAGAAACTCACCTTGGGCCTGTTGCATGTTAATTTCTAAAATGAAACACCAATTTACTGTTTTCTTTATTTCATTATGGATAATCTGGCTAAACATTTTCTTGTATGGTGTAAGAATACAAAATGAGTGTAGGAAGAAGTCAAAACAAATGCAAACCAAGAACACATTTAGAAAAATACCAATCGGGAAACCTGAATGCTGCTGACTGAATACACCTGAAAATCCCATTCACACTCAATTTGGTGGCAATTTGTAGCTGTGCCCTTGGCAAAAGAGAAAGATTTCATTTTCCAAAACACAAAAACTCACCTTGGTCCAGTTGCCTGTTAATTTCTAAGCATGGAACGCACATTTGCTTTTTTTTTATTTCATTAAGGATATTCTGGCTAAACTTTTATTGTATGGTGTAAGAATACATAATTAGAAAAGGAAGAAGGCAAAACAAATGGAATGCACAAACACATTTAAGAAATTGGCAATCAAGAAACCTGAATGTTGCTGACTGTATACACCTGAAAATCCCATTCACACTCAATTTTGAGGCAACTCATAGCTGTCCCCTCGGCAAAAGGGTTACATTTCATTTTCCAAAGCACAAAAACACACCTTGTTCCTGTTGCATGCTAATTTCTAAGAATGAAACGGCAATTTGCAGTTTTTTTTTTATTTCATTATAGATATTCTGGCAAAACTTTTTATTGTATGGGGTAAGAATACAAAATTAGAAAAGGAAGAAGGCAAAACAACCGCAAACCCAGAACACATTTAGCAAATTGTCAATCAGGAAACCTAAATGCTGCTGACTGAATACACCTGAAAATCCCATTCACACTCAATTTGGAGGCAACTCGCAGCTGTCCCCTCTGCAAAAGAGAAAGATTTCATTTTCCAAAACACAAAAACTTACCTTGGTCCAGTTGCCTGTTAATTTCTAAGCATGGAACGCCCATTTGCTTTTTTTTTTTTATTTCATTAAGGATATTCTGGCTAAACTTTTATTGTATGGTGTAAGAATACAAAATTAGAAAAGGAAGAAGGCAAAACAAATGGAATGCACAAACACATTTAAGAAATTGCCAATCAAGAAACCTGAATGTTGCTGACTGTATACACCTGAAAATACCATTCACACTCAATTTTGAGGCAACTCGTAGCTGTCCCCTCGGCAAAAGGGTTACATTTCATTTTCCAAAGCACAAAAACACACCTTGTTCCTGTTGCCTGCTAATTTCTAAGAATGAAACGGCAATTTGCATTTTTTTTTTCATTATAGATATTCTGGCGAAACGTTTTATTGTATGGGGTAAGAATACAAAATTAGAAAAGGAAGAAGCCATAACAACGGCAAACCCAGAACACATTTAGCAAATTGTCAATCAGGAAACCTGAATGCTGCTGACTGAATACACCTGAAAATCCCATTCACACTCAATTTGGAGGCAACTCGTAGCTGTCCCCTCGGCAAAAGGGAAAGATTTCATTTTCCAAAACACGAAAACTCACCTTAGTCGTGTTGCCTGTAGATTTCTTAGCATGAAATGCCAATTTGCACTGTATTTTTATTTCATTTTGACCACTCTGTCTAAAGGCCTTTTTGGATGGTGTCAGGATAGTAAATTTGGAAGGAAAGAAGGCAAAAAAAATGCAAACCCAGACGACATTTAAGAAATTGCCAATCAAGAAACCTGAATGCTGCTGACTGAATACACCTGAAAATCCCATTCACACTCAATTTGGCAGCAATTCGTAGCTGTTCCCTTGGCAAAATGGTTACATTTCATTTTCCAAAACACAAAAACTCACCTTGGTCCTGTTGCATG
Source organism: Sylvilagus floridanus (assembly GCA_949820135.1). NCBI lineage: Eukaryota > Metazoa > Chordata > Mammalia > Lagomorpha > Leporidae > Sylvilagus > Sylvilagus floridanus. The sequence continues at coordinate 164,139,023 of OX463227.1, read as the reverse complement.
TTAATTTCTAAAATGAAGCACTAATTTGCTGTTTTCTTTATTTCATTATGGATACTCTGGCTAAACATTTTCTTGTATGGTGTAAGAATACAAAATGAGTGTAGGAAGAAGGCAAAACAAATGCAAACCAAGAACACATTTAGCAAAATACCAATTGGGAAACCTGAATGCTGCTGACTGAATACACCTGAAAATCCCATTCATACTCAATTTGGAGGCAATTCGGAGCTGTCCCCTAGGAATTAGGGTTACATATCATTTTCCAAAGCACAAAAACACACCTTTTTCCTGTTGCCTGCTAATTTCTAAGTATGAAACGGCAATTTGCAGTTTTTTTATTTCATTATGGATATTCTGGCTAACCTTTTTATTGTATGGGGTAAGAATACAAAATTAGAAAAGGAAGAAGGCAAAACAACCGCAAACCCAGAACACATTTAGCAAATTGCCAATCAGGAAACCTGAATGCTGCTGACTGAATACACCTGAAAATCCCACTCACACTCAATTGGAGGCAACTCGTAGCTGTCCCCTCGGCAAAAGTGAAACATTTCATTTTCCAAAACACGAGAAACTCCCTTAGTCGTGTTTTCTGTAGATTTCTTAGCATGAAACGCCAATTTGCAATGGATTTTTATGTCATTTTGACCACTCTGTCTAAAGGCTTTAGTGGATGGTGTCAGGATATAAAATTTGGAAAAAAGAAGGCAAAACAAACGCAAACCCAGACGACATGTAAGAAATTGCCAATCAAGAAACCTGAATGCTGCTGACTGAATACACCTGAAAATCCCATTCACACTCAATTTGGAGGCAACTCGTAGCTGTCCCCTCGGCAAAAGGGTTACATTTCATTTTCCAAAGCACAAAAACACACCTTGGTCCTGTTGCCTGCTAATTTCTAAGAATGAAACGGCAATTTGCAGGGTTTTTTTAATTTCATTATGTTTACTCTGGCTAACCTTTTTATTGTATGGAGTAAGAATACAAAATGAGAAAAGGAAGAAGGCAAAACAAATGCAAACCAAGAACACATTTAGCAAATTGTCAATCAGGAAACCTGAATGTTGCTGACTGAATACACCTGAAAATCCCATTCACACTCAATTTGGAGGCAATTCGTAGCTGTGCCCTCGGCAAAAGGGAAAGATTTCATTTTCCAAAACATTAAATCTCACCTTGGTCCAGTTGCCTGTTAATTTCTAAGCATGGAAGGCCCATTTGTTTTTTTTTTTTTTCCATTAAGGATACTTTAGCTAAACTTTTATTGTATGGTGTAAGAATACAAAATTAGAAAAGGAAGAAGGCAAAACAAATGGAATGCACAAACACATTTAAGAAATTGCCAAACAAGAAACCTGAATGCTGCTGACTGAATACACCTGAAAATCCCATTCACACTCAATTTGGAGGCAACTCTTAGCTGTCCCCTTGGCAAAAGTGAAACATTTCATTTTCCAAAACACGAAAACTACCCTTAGTCGTGTTGCCTGTAGATTTCTTAGCATGAAACGCCAATTTGCAATGTATTTTTATTTCATTTTGACCACTCTGTCTAAAGGCTTTAGTGGATGGTCAGATTAAAAAATTTGGAAAGAAAGAAAGAAAAACAAACACAAACCCAGAACACATTTACGAAATTGCCAATCAAGAAACCGGAATGCTGCTGACTGAACATACCTGTAAATCCAATTCACACTCAGTTTGGAGGCAATTCGTAGCAGTGCCCTCGGCAAAAGGGAAACATTTCATTTTCCAAAACACAAAAACTCACCTTAGTCGTGCTGCCTGTAGATTTCTAAGGTTGAAATGCCAATTTGCTCTTTATTTTTCATTTCACCACTCTATCTAAACGCTTTTGTGGATGGTGTCAGGATAGAAAATTTGGATAGAAAGAAGGCAAAACAAACACAAACCCAGAACACATTTATCAAATTGCCAATCAAGAAACCTGAATGCTGCTGACTGAACACACCTGAAAATCCCATTCACATTCAATTTGGCGGCAATTCATAGCTGTACCTTTGGCAAAAGTGTTAAATTTCATTTTCTAAAACACGAAAACTCACCTTAGTCGTGTTGCCTGTAGGTTTCTTAGCATGAAACGCCAATTTGCACTGTATTTTTATTTCATTTTGACCACTCTGTCTAAAGGCGTTTTTGGATGGTGTCAGGATAGAAAATTTCGAAAGAAAGAAGGCAAAACAAATGGAATGCTCAAACACATTTAAGAAATTGCAAACCAACAAACCTCAATGCTGCAGACTGAATTTACCTGAAAATCCCATTCACACTCAATTTGGAGGCAACTCGTAGCTGTCCCCTCGGCAAAAGGGTTACATTTCATTTTCCGAAGCAGAAAAACACACCTTGGTACTGTTGCCTGCTAATTTCTAAGAATGAAACAGCAATTTGCAGTTTTTTTTATTTCATTATGGATATTCTGGCTAAAGTTTTTATCGTATGGGGTAAGAATACAAAATTAGAAAAGGAAGAAAGCAAAACAAAGGCAAACCCAGAACATATTTAGCAAATTGCCAAACAAGAAACCTGAATGCTGCTGACTGAATACACCTGAAAATCGCATTCACACTCAATTTGGCGGCAATTCGTAGCAGATCCCTTGTCATAAGTGTTGCATTTCATTTTCCAAAACACAAAAACTCACCTTGGTCCTGTTGCATGCTAATTTCTAAAAATGAAACACCAATTTCCTCTTTTCTTTATTTCATTATGGATACTCTGGCTAAACATTTTCTTGTAAGGTGTAAGAATACAAAATTAGAAAAGGAAGAAGGCAAAACAAATGCAAACCAAGAACACATTTAGCAAATTGCCAATCAGGAAACCTGAATGCTGCTGACTGAATACACCTGAAAATCCCATTCACACTCAATTTGGAGGCAACTCATAGCTGTCCCCTCGGCAAAAGTGAAACATTTCATTTTCCAAAAAATGAAAACTACCCTCAGTCGTGTAGCCTGTAGATTTCTTAGCATGAAACGCCAATTTGCAATGTATTTTTATTTCATTTTGACCACTCTGTCTAAAGGCTTTAGTGGATGGTCAGGATAGAAAATTTGGATAGAAAGAAAGAAAAACAAACACAAACCCAGAACACATTTACGAAAATTGCCAATCGAGAAACCAGAATGCTGCTGACTGAACATACCTGTAAATCCAATTCACACTCAGTTTGGAGGCAATTCGTAGCAGTGCCCTCGGCAAAAGGGAAACATTTCATTTTCCAAAACACAAAAACTCACCTTAGTCGTGCTGCCTGTAGATTTCTTAGCTTGACATGCCAATTTGCTCTTTATTTTTCATTTCACCACTCTGTCTAAACGCTTTTGTGGATGGTGTCAGGATAGAAAATTTGGATAGAAAGAAGGCAAAACAAAACAAACCCACAACACATTTATCAAATTGCCAATCAAGAAACCTGAATACTGCTGACTGAACACACCTGAAAATCCCATTCACACTCAATCTGGCGGCAATTCGTAGCTGTTCCCCTCGCAAAAGTGTTACATTTCATTTTCCAAAGCACAAAAACTCACCATGGTCCTGTTGCATGTTAATTTCTGAAAATGAAACACCAATTTCCTGTATTCTTTATTTCATTATGGATACTCTGGCTAACCTTTTTATTGTATGGTGTAAGAATACAAACTTAGAAAAGGAAGAAGGCAAAACAAATGCAAACCAAGAACACATTTAGCAAATTACCAATCGGGAAGTCTGAATGTTGCTGACTGAATACACCTGAAAATCCCATTCATACTCAATTTGGAGGCAATTCATTGCAGTCCCCTCGGCAAAAGTGTTACATTTCATTTTCTAAAACACGAAATCTCACCTTAGTCGTGTTGTCTGTAGATTTCTTATCACGAAACGCCAATTTGCACTGTATTTTTATTTCATTTTGACCACTCTGTCTAAGGGCTTTTTTGGATGGTGTCAGGATAGAAAATTTGAAAAAAGAAGGCAAAACAAACGAAAACCCAGACGACATTTAAAATTGCCAATCAAGAAACCTGAATGCTGCTGACTGAATATACCTGAATATCCCATTCACACTCAATTTCGAGGCAATTCATAGCTGTCCCCTCGGCAAAAGGGTTACATTTCATTTTCCAAAGCACAAAAACACACCTTGGTCCTGTTGCCTGCTAATTTCTAAGAATGAAACGGCAATTTTTAGTTTTTTTTATTTCATTATGGATATTCTGGCTAAATATTTATTGTATGGGGTAAGAATACAAAATTAGAAAAGGAAGAAGACAAAACAAACGCAAACCCAGAACACATTTAGCAAATTGCCAAACAAGAAACCTGAATGCTGCGGACTGAATGCACCTGAAAATCGCATTCACACTCAATTTGGCGGCAATTCGTATCTGTTCCCTTGGCACAAGGGTTACATTTCGTTTTCCAAAGCACAAAAACTCACCTTGGTCCTGTTGCATGTTAATTTCTAAAAATGAAACACCAATTTGCTGTTTTCTTTATTTCATTATGGATACTCTGGCTATGCTTTTTATTGTATGGTGTTAGAATACAAAATGAGAAAAGGAAGAAGGCAAAACAAATGCAAACCAAGAACACATGTAGCAAATTACCAATCGGGAAACTTGAATGTTGCTGACTGAATACACCTGAAAATCCCATTCACACTCAATTTGGCGGCAACTCATAACTAATCCCTTGGCAATAGGATTACATTTCATTTTCCAAAACACAAAAACTCACCTTGGTCCTGTTGCATGTTAATTTCTAAAAATGAAACACCAATTTGCTGTTTTCTTTATTTCATTATGGATACTCTGGGTAAACTTTTTCTTGTATGGTGTAAGAATACAAAATTAGAAAAGGAAGAAGGCAAAGAAATGCAAACCAAGAACACATTTAGCAAATTACCAATCGGGAAACCTGAATGTTGCTGTCTGAATACACCTGAAAATCCCATTCACACTCAATTTGCAGACAATACCAAGCTGTCCCCTCGGCAAAAGTGTTACATTTCATTTTCTAAAACACAAAAACTCACCTTGGTCCTGTTGCATGTTAATTTCCAAAAATGAAACACCAATTTGCTGTTATCTTTATTTCATTATGGATACTCTGGCTAAACTTTTTATTGTTTGATGTAAGAATACAAAATGAGAAAAGGAAGAAGGCAAAACAAATGCAAACCAAGAACACATTTAGCAAATTACCAATCAGGAAACCTGAATGTTGCTGACTGAATACACCTGAAAATCCCATTCACACTCAATTTGGAGGCAATACGTAGCTGTCCCCTCGGCAAAAGTGTTACATTTCATTTGCTAAATCACGAAAACTCACCTTAGTCGTGTTGCCTGTAGATTTCTTAGCATGAAACGCCAATTTGCACTGCATTTCTATTTCATTTGATAACACTGTCTAAAGGCTTTTTTGGATGGTGTCAGAATAGAAAATTTGGAAAGAAAGAAGGCAAAACAAACGCAAACCCAGACAACATTTAAGAAATTGCCAATCAAGAAACCTGAATACTGCTGACTGAATACACCTGAAAATCCCATTCACACTCAATTTGGAGGCAACTCGTAGCTGTCCCCTCGGCAAAAGTGTTACATTTCATTTTCCAAAGCACAAAAACACACCTTGGTCCTGTTGCCTGCTAATTTCTAAGAATGAAACGGCAATTTGTAGTTTTTTTTAATTTCATTATGGATATTCTGGCTAAACTTTTATTGTATGGGGTAAGAATACAAAATTAGAAAAGGAAGAAGGCAAAAGAAATGCAGACACAGAACACATTTAGCAAATTGGCAAACAAGAAACCTGAATGCTGCTGACTGAACGCACATGAAAATTCCATTCACACTCAATTTGGCGGCAATTCGTAGCTGTGCCCTCGGTAAAAGGGAAAGAATTCATTTTCCAAAACACAAAAACTCACCTTGGTCCTGTTGCATGTTAATTTCTAAAAATGAAACACCAATTTGTTGTTTTCTTTATTTCATTAAGGATACTCTGGCTAAACTTTTATTTTATGGTGTAAGAATACAAAATTAGAAAAGGAAGAAGGCAAAACAACCGCAAACCCAGAACACATTTAGCAAATTGCCAATCAGGAAACCTGAATGTTGCTGACTGAATACACCTGAAAATCCCTTTCACACTCAATTTGGAGGCAATTAGTAGCTGTGCCCTCGGCAAAAGGGAAAGATTTCATTTTCCAAAACACTAAAACTCACCTTGGTCCAGTTGCCTGTTAATTTCTAAGCATGGAATGCCCATTTGGTGTTTTTTTTTTTTTTATTACATTAAGGACACTCTGGCTAAACTTTTATTGTATGGTGTAAGAATACAAAATGAGAAAAAGAAGAAGGCAAAACAAATGCAAACCAAGAACACATTTAGCAAATTACCAAACAAGAAACCTGAATGCTGCTGACTGAATACACCTGAAAATCCCATTCACACTCAATTTGGCAGCAATTCGTAGCTGTTCCCTTGGCAAAAGGGTTACATTTCATTTTCCAAAACACAAAAACTCACCTTGGTCCTGTTGCATGCTAATTTCTAAAAATGAAACACCAATTTGCTGTTTTCTTTATTTCATTATGGTTACTCTGGCTAAACTTTTTATTGTATGGTGTAAGAATACAAAATTGAAAAAGGAAGACGGCAAAACAAATGGAATGCCCAAACACATTTATCAAATTGCCAATCAGGAAACCTGAATGTTGCTGACTGAATACACCTGAAAATCCCATTCACACTCAATTTGGAGGCAATTCGTAGCTGTGCCCTCGGCAAAAGGGAAAGATTTCATTTTCCAAAACAGTAAATCTCACCTTGGTCCTGTTGCCTGTTAATTTCTAAGCATGGAACGCCCATTTGCTGTTTTTTCTTTTTTTATTTCATTAAGGATACTCTGGCTAAACTTTTATTGTATGGTGTAAGAATACAAAATTAGAAAAGGAAGAAGGCAAAACAAATGGAATGCCCAAACACATTTATGAAATTGCCAATCAAGAACCCTGAATGCTGCTGACTGAAATCACCTGAAAATCCCATTCACACTCAATTTGGCGGCAACTCGTAGCTGTGCCCTCGGAAAAAGTGTTACATTTCATATTCCAAAGCACAAAATCACACCTTGGTCCTGTTGCCTGCTAATTGCTAAGAATGAAACGGCAATTTGCAGTTTTTTTTTTATTTCGTTATGGATATTCTGGCTAAACTTTTTCTTGTATGGTGTAAGAATACAAAATTAGAAAAGGAAGAAGGCAAAACAAATGCAAACCAAGAACACATTTAGCAAATTACCAATGGGGAAACCTGAATGTTGCTGACTGAATACACCTGAAAATCCCATTCACACTCAATTTGGAGGCAACTCATAGCTGTCCCCTCGACAAAAGCGTTACATTTCATTTTGCAAAACACGAAAACTCACCTTAGTCGTGTTGCCTGTAGATTTCTTAGCATGAAACGCCAATTTGCACTGTATTTTTATTTCATTTTGACCACTCTGTCTAAAGGCTTTATTGGATGGAGTCAACATAGAAAATTTGGAAAGAAAGAAGGCAAAACAAACGCAAACCTACACTACATTTAAGATATTGCCAATCAAGAAACCTGAATGCTGCTGACTGAATACACCTGAAAATCCCATTCTCACTCAATTTGCAGGAAATTCATAGCTGTTCCCTTGGCAAAAAGGTTACATTTCATTTTCCAAAACACAAAAACTCACCTTGGTCCTGTTGCATGTTAATTTCTAAAAATGAAACACCAATTTGCTGTTTTCTTTATTTCATTATGGATACTCTGGCTAAACTTTTTACTGTATGGTGTAAGAATACAAAATTAGAAAAGGAAGAAGGCAAAACAAATGCAAACCAAGAACACATTTAGAAAATTACCAATCGGGAAACCTGAATGTTGCTGACGGAATACACCTGAAAATCCCATTCACACTCAATTTGCAGGCAATTCTTAGCTGTCCCCTTGGCAAAAGTGTTACATTTCATTTTCCAAAAACGAAAACTCACCTTAGTCGTGTTCCCTGTAGATTTCTTAGCATGAAACGCCAATTTGCACTGTATTTTTATTTCATTTTGACGACTCTGTCTAAAGGCTTTATTGGATGGAGTCAATATAGAAAATTTGGAAAGAAAGAAGGCAAAACAAACGCAAACCCAGAACACATTTAGCAAATTGCCAAACAAGAAACCTGAATGCTGCTGACTGAATACACCTGAAAATCCCATTCACACTCAATTTGCAGGCAATTCTTAGCTGTTCCCTTGGCAAAAGGGTTACATTTCATTTTCCAAAACACAAAAACTCACCTTGGTCCTGTTGCATGTTAATTTCTAAAAATGAAACACCAATTTGCTGTTTTCTTTATTTCATTATGGATACTCAGGCAAACCTTTTTATTGTACGGTGTAAGAATACAAAATGAGAAAAGGAAGAAGGCAAAAAATATGCAAACCAAGAACACATTTAGCAAATTACCAATCAGGAAACCTGAATGTTGCTGACTGAATACACCTGAAAATCCCATTCACACTCAATTTGCAGGCAATTCTTAGCTGTCCCCTCGGCAAAAGGGAAAGATTTCATTTTCCAAAACAGAAAAACTCACCTTGGTCCAGTTGCCTGTTAATTTCTAAGCATGGAACGCCCATTTGCTGTTTTTTTTTTTTTTTATTTCATTAAGGATACTCTGGTTAAACTTTTATTGTAAGGTGTAAGAATACAAAATTAGAAAAGGAAGAAGGCAAATCAAATGGAATGCCCAAACACATTTAAGAAAGTGCCAATCAAGAAACCTGAATGTTGCTGACTGAATACACCTGAAAATCCCATTCACACTCAATTTGCAGGCAATTCGTAGCTGTGCCCTCGGCAAAAGGGAAAGATTTCATTTTCCAAAACAGTAAATCTCACCTTGGTCCAGCTGCCTGTTAATTTCTAAGCATGGAACGCCCATTTGCTGTTTTTTTTTTTTATTATTTCATTAAGGATACTCTGGCTAAACTTTTATTGTATGGTGTAAGAATACAAAATTAGAAAAGGAAGAAGGCAAAAAATATGCAAACCAAGAACACATTTAGCAAATTACCAATCAGGAAACCTGAATGTTGCTGGCTGAATACACCTGAAAATCCCATTCACACTCAATTTGCAGGCAATTCTTAGCTGTCCCCTCGGCAAAAGGGAAAGATTTCATTTTCCAAAACAGAAAAACTCACCTTGGTCCAGTTGCCTGTTAATTTCTAAGCATGGAACGCCCATTTCATGTTTTTTTTTTTTTATTTCATTAAGGATACTCTGGTTAAACTTTTATTGTAACGTGTAAGAATACAAAATTAGAAAAGGAAGAAGGCAAATCAAATGGAATGCCCAAACTCATTTAAGAAAGTGCCAATCAAGAAACCTGAATGTTGCTGACTGAATACACCTGAAAATCCCATTCACACTCAATTTGCAGGCAATTCGTAGCTGTGCCCTCGGCAAAAGGGAAAGATTTCATTTTCCAAAACAGTAAATCTCACCTTGGTCCAGCTGCCTGTTAATTTCTAAGCATGGAACGCCCATTTGCTGTTTTTTTTTTTTATTATTTCATTAAGGATACTCTGGCTAAACTTTTATTGTATGGTGTAAGAATACAAAATTAGAAAAGGAAGAAGGCAAAAAATATGCAAACCAAGAACACATTTAGCAAATTACCAATCAGGAAACCTGAATGTTGCTGGCTGAATACACCTGAAAATCCCATTCACACTCAATTTGCAGGCAATTCTTAGCTGTCCCCTCGGCAAAAGGGAAAGATTTCATTTTCCAAAACAGAAAAACTCACCTTGGTCCAGTTGCCTGTTAATTTCTAAGCATGGAACGCCCATTTCATGTTTTTTTTTTTTTATTTCATTAAGGATACTCTGGTTAAACTTTTATTGTAACGTGTAAGAATACAAAATTAGAAAAGGAAGAAGGCAAATCAAATGGAATGCCCAAACTCATTTAAGAAAGTGCCAATCAAGAAACCTGAATGTTGCTGACTGAATACACCTGAAAATCCCATTCACACTCAGTTTGCAGGCAATTCATAGCTGTCCCCTCGGCAAAAGTGTTACATTTCATTTTCTAAATCACGAAAACTCACCTTAGTCGTGTTGCCTGTAGATTTCTTAGCATGAAACGCCAATTTGCACTGTATTTTTATTTCATTTTGACCACTCTGTCTAAAGGCTTTATTGGATGGAGTCAGGATAGAAAATTTGGAAAGAAAGTAGGCAAAACAAACGCAAACCCACACGACAATTAAGAAATTGTCAATCAAGAAACCTGAATGCTGCTGACTGAATACACCTGAAAATCCCATTCACACTCAATTTGGAGGCAACTCGTAGCTGCCCCCTCGGCAAAAGGGTTACATTTCACTTTCCAAAGCACAAAAATACACCTTGGTCCTGTTGCCTGCTAATTTCTAAGAATGAAACGGCAATTTGCAGTTTTTTTTTATTTCGTTATGGATATTCTGGCTAAACTTTTTATTGTATGGGGTAAGAATACAAAATTAGAAAAGCAAGAAGGCAAAACAACCGCAAACCCAGAACACATTTAGCAAATTGCCAAACAAGAACCCTGAATGCTGCTGACTGAATACACCTGAAAATCCCATTCACACTAAATTTGGCGGCAATTCCTAGCTGTTCCCTTGGCAAAAAGGTTACATTTCATTTTCCAAAACACAAAAACTCACCTTGGTCCTGTTGCATGTTAATTTCTAAAAATGAAACACCAATTTGCTGTTTTCTTTATTTCATTATGGATACTCAGGTAAACCTTTTTATTGTATGGTGTAAGAATACAAAATGAGAAAAGGAAGAAGGCAAAAAATATGCAAACCAAGAACACATTTAGCAAATTACCAATCGGGAAACCTGAATGTTGCTGACTGAATACACCTGAAAATCCCATTCACACTCAATTTGGAGGCAATTCGTAGCTGTGCCCTCGGCAAAAGGGAAAGATTTCATTTTCCAAAACAGAAAAACTCACCTTGGTCCTGTTGCCTTTTAATTACTAAGCAGGGAACGCCCATTTCCTGTTTTTTTTTTTTATTTCATTAAGGATACTCTGGCTAAACTTTTATTGTATGGTGTAAGAATACAAAATTAGAAAAGGAAGAAGGCAAATCAAATGGAATGCCCAAACACATTTAAGAAATTGCCAATCAAGAAACCTGAATGTTGCTGACTGAATACACCTGAAAATCCCATTCAGACTCAATTTGCAGGCAATTCTTAGCTGTCCCCTTGGCAAAAGTGTTACATTTCATTTTCCAAAAACGAAAACTCACCTTAGTCGTGTTGCCTGTAGATTTCTTAGCATGAAACGCCAATTTGCACTGTATTTTTATTTCATTTTGACCACTCTGTCTAAAGGCTTTATTGGATGGAGTCAATATAGAAAATTTGGAAAGAAAGAAGGCAAAACAAACGCAAACCCACACGACATTTAAGAAATTGCCAATCAAGAAACCTGAATGCTGCTGATTGCATACACCTGAAAATCCCATTCATACTCAATTTGGAGGCAATTCATAGCTGTCCCCTCGGCAAAAGTGTTACATTTCATTTTCTAAAACACGAAAACTCACCTTAGTCGTGTTGCCTGTAGATTTCTTAGCATGAAACGCCAATTTGCACTGTATTTTTATTTCATTTTGACCACTCTGTCTAAAGGCTTTTTTGGATGGTATCAGGATAGAATATTTGGAAAGAAAGAAGACAAAACAAACGCAAACCCAGACTACATTTAAGAATTGCCAATCAAGAAACCTGAATTTTGCTGACTGAATACACCTGAAAATCCCATTCACACTCAATTTGGAGGCAACTCGTAGCTGCCCCCTCGGCAAAAGGGTTACATTTAATTTTCCAAAGCACAAAAAAACACACCTTTTTCCTGTTGCCTGCTAATTTCTAAGTATGTAACGCCAATTTGCAGTTTTTTTTTATTTCATTATGGATATTCTGGCTAGGCTTTTCATTGTATGGGGTAAGAATACAAAATTAGAAAAGGAAGAAGGCAAAACAACCGCAAACCCAGAACACATTTAGCAAATTGCCAAACAAGAAACCTGAATGCTGCTGACTGAATACACCTGAAAATCCCATTCACACTCAATTTGGCGGCAATTCATAGCTGTTCCCTTGGCAAAAGGGTTACATTTCATTTTCCAAAACACAAAAACTCACCTTGGTCCTGTTGCATGTTAATTTCTAAAAATGAAACACCAATTTGCTGTTTTCTTTATTTCCTTATGGATACTCTGGCTAAACTTTTTCTTGTATGGTGTAAGAATACAAAATTAGAAAAGGAAGAAAGCAAAACAAATGCAAATGAAGAACACATTTAGCAAATTACCAATGGGGAAACCTGAATGTTGCTGACTGAATACACCTGAAAATCCCATTCACACTCAATTTGCAGGCAATTCGTAGCTGTCCCCTCGGCAAAAGTGTTACATTTCATTTTCTAAAACACGAAAACTCACCTTAGTCGTGTTGCCTGTAGATTTCTTACCATGAAACGCCAATTTCCACTGTATTTTTATTTCATTTTGACCACTCTGTCTAAAGGCTTTATTGGATGGAGTCAGGATAGAAAATTTGTAAAGAAAGTAGGCAAAACAAACGCAAACCCACACGACATTTAAGAAATTGCCAATCAAGAAACCTGAATGCTGCTGACTGAATACACCTGAAAATCCCTTTCACACTCAATTTGGAGGCAATTCATAGCTGTCCCCTTGGCAAAAGTGTTACATTTCATTTTCCAAAGCACAAAAATACACCATGGTCCTGTTGCCTGCTAATTTCTAAGAATGAAACGGCAATTTGCAGTTTTTTTATTTTGTTATGGATATTCTGGCTAAACTTTTTATTGTATGGGGTAGGAATACAAAATTAGAAAAGGAAGAAGGCAAAACAACCGCAAACCCAGAACACATTTAGCAAATTGCCAAAAAAGAAACCTGAATGCTGCTTACTGAATACACCTGAAAATCCCATTCACACTCAATTTGGCGGCAATTCCTAGCTGTTCCCTTGGCAAAAGGGTTACATTTCATTTTCCAAAACACAAAAACTCACATTGGTCCTGTTGCATGTTAATTTCTAAAAATGAAACACGAATTGGCTGTTTTCTTTATTTCATTATGGATACTCAGGCAAAACTTTTTATTGTATGGTGTAAGAATACAAAATTAGAAAAGGAAGAAGGCAAAAAATATGCAAACCAAGAACACATTTAGCAAATTACCAATCAGGAAACCTGAATGTTGCTGACTGAATACACCTGAAAATCCCATTCACACTCAATTTGCAGGCAATTCTTAGCTGTCCCCTCGGCAAAAGGGAAAGATTTCATTTTCCAAAACAGAAAAACTCACCTTGGTCCAGTTGCCTGTTAATTTCTAAGCATGGAACGCCCATTTCCTGTTTTTTTTTTTTTTTTTATTTCATTAAGGATACTCTGGTTAAACTTTTATTGTAAGGTGTAAGAATACAAAATTAGAAAAGGAAGAAGGCAAATCAAATGGAATGCCCAAACACATTTAAGAAAGTGCCAATCAAGAAACCTGAATGTTGCTGACTGAATACACCTGAAAATCCCATTCACACTCAATTTGCAGGCAATTCGTAGCTGTGCCCTCGGTAAAAGGGAAAGATTTCATTTTCCAAAACAGTAAATCTCACCTTGGTCCAGTTGCCTGTTAATTTCTAAGCATGGAACGCCCATTTGCTGTTTTTTTTTTTTTTATTTCATTAAGGATACTCTGGCTAAACTTTTATTGTATGGTGTAAGAATACAAAATTAGAAAAGGAAGAAGGCAAAACAAATGGAATGCCCAAACACATTTATGAAATTGCCAATCAAGAACCCTGAATGCTGCTGACTGAAATCACCTGAAAATCCCATTCACACTCAATTTGGCGGCAACTCGTAGCTGTGCCCTCGGAAAAAGTGTTACATTTCATATTCCAAAGCACAAAATCACACCTTGGTCCAGTTGCCTGTTAATTTCTAAGCATGGAACGCCCATTTCCTGTTTTTTTTTTTATTTCATTAAGGATATTCTGGCTAAACTTTTATTGTATGGTGTAAGCATACAAAATTAGAAAAGGAAGAAGGCAAAACAAATGCAAACCAAGAACACATTTAGCAAATTACCAATGGGGAAACCTGAATGTTGCTGGTGAATACACCTGAAAATCCCATTCACACTCAATTTGGAGGCAACTCATAGCTGTCCCCTCGACAAAAGTGTTACATTTCATTTTGCAAAACATGAAAACTCACCTTAGTCGTGTTGCCTGTAGATTTCTTAGCATGAAACGCCAATTTGCACTGTATTTTTATTTCATTTTGACCACTCTGTCTAAAGGCTTTATTGGATGGAGTCAATATAGAAAATTTGGAAAAAAAGAAGGCAAAACAAACGCAAACCTACACTACATTTAAGATATTGCCAATCAAGAAACCTGAATGCTGCTGACTGAATACACCTGAAAATCCCATTCACACTCAATTTGGAGGCAACTCGTAGCTGTCCCCTCGGCAAAAGGGTTACATTTCATTTTCCAAAGCACAAAAATACACCTTGGTCCTGTTACCTGCTAATTTCTAAGAATGAAACGGCAATGTGCAGTTTTTTTTTATTTCGTTATGGATATTCTGGCTAAACTTTTTATTGTATGGAGTAAGAATACAAAATTAGAAAAGGAAGAAGGCAAAACAAACGCAAACCCAGAACACATTTAGCAAATTGCCAAACAAGAAACCTGAATGCTGCTGACTGAATACACCTGAAAATCCCATTCACACTCAATTTGGCGGCAATTCCTAGCTGTTCCCTTGGCAAAAAGGTTACATTTCATTTTCCAAAACACAAAAACTCACCTTGGTCCTGTTGCATGTTAATTTCTAAAAATGAAACACCAATTTGCTGTTTTCTTTATTTCATTATGGATACTCAGGTAAACCTTTTTATTGTATGGTGTAAGAATACAAATTGAGAAAAGGAAGAAGGCAAAAAATATGCAAACCAAGAACACATTTAGCAAATTACCTATCGGGAAACCTGAATGTTGCTGACTGAATACACCTGAAATCCCATTCACACTCAATTTGCAGGCAATTCGTAGCTGTGCCCTCGGCAAAAGGGAAAGATTTCATTTTCCAAAACAGAAAAACTCACCTTGGTCCTGTTGCCTGTTAATTACTAAGCAGGGAACGCCCATTTCCTGTTTTTTTTTTTATTTCATTAAGGATACTCTGGCTAAACTTTTATTGTATGGTGTAAGAATACAAAATTAGAAAAGGAAGAAGGCAAATCAAATGGAATGCCCAAACACATTTAAGAAATTGCCAATCAAGAAACCTGAATGTTGCTGACTGAATACACCTGAAAATCCCATTCAGACTCAATTTGCAGGCAATTCTTAGCTGTCCCCTTGGCAAAAGTGTTACATTTCATTTTCCAAAAATGAAAACTCACCTTAGTCGTGTTGCCTGTAGATTTCTTAGCATGAAACGCCAATTTGCACTGTATTTTTATTTCATTTTGACCACTCTGTCTAAAGGCTTTATTGGATGGAGT
Organism: Sylvilagus floridanus; assembly: GCA_949820135.1. NCBI lineage: Eukaryota > Metazoa > Chordata > Mammalia > Lagomorpha > Leporidae > Sylvilagus > Sylvilagus floridanus. The sequence continues at coordinate 164,123,344 of OX463227.1, read as the reverse complement.
CAATATAGAAAATTTGGAAAGAAAGAAGGCAAAACAAACGCAAACCCACACGACATTTAAGAAATTGCCAATCAAGAAACCTGAATGCTGCTGACTGAATACACCTGAAAATCACATTCACACTCAATTTGGAGGCAATTCGTAGCTGTCCCCTTGGCAAAAGTGTTGCATTTCATTTTCAAAAACGAAAACTCACCTTAGTCGTGTTCCCTGTAGATTTCTTAGCATGAAACGCCCATTTGCACTGTATTTTTATTTCATTTTGACCACTCTGTCTAAAGGCTTTTATGGATGGTGTCAGGATATAAAATTTGGAAAGAAAGAAGGCAAAACAAACGCAAACCCACACGACATTTAAGAAATTGCCAATCAAGAAACCTGAATGCTGCTGACTGAATACACCTGAAAATCCCATTCATACTCAATTTGGAGGCAATTCATAGCTGTCCCCTCGGCAAAAGTGTTACATTTCATTTTCTAAAACACAAAAACTTACCTTAGTCGTGTTGCCTGTAGATTTCTTAGCATGAAACGCCAATTTGCACTACATTTCTATTTCATTTTGACCACTCTGTCTAAAGGCTTTTTGGATGGTGTCAGGATAGAATATTTGGAAAGAAAGAAGACAAAACAAACGCAAACCCAGACTACATTTAAGAATTGCCAATCAAGAAACCTGAATGCTGCTGACTGAATACACCTGAAAATCCCATTCACACTCAATTTGGAGGCAATTCGTAGCAGTCCCCTCGGCAAAAGGGAAAGATTTCATTTTCTAAAACACGAAAACTCACCTTAGTCGTGTTGCCTGTAGATTTCTTAGCATGTAATGCCAATTTGCACTACATTTCTATTTCATTTTGACCACTCTGTCTAAAGGCTTTTTTGGATGGTGTCAGGATATAAAATTTGGAAAGAAAAAAGGCAAAACAAACGCAAACCCAGACAACATTTAAGAAATTGCCAATCAAGAAACCTGAATGCTGCTGACTGAATACACCTGAAAATCCCATTCACACTCAATTTGGCGGCAATTCCTAGCTGTTCCCTTGGCAAAAAGGTTACATTTCATTTTCCAAAACACAAAAACTCACCTTGGTCCTGTTGCATGTTAATTTCTAAAAATGAAACACCAATTTGCTGTTTTCTTTATTTCATTATGGATACTCAGGTAAACCTTTTTATTGTATGGTGTAAGAATACAAATTTAGAAAAGGAAGAAGGCAAAAAATATGCAAACCAAGAACACATTTAGCAAATTACCTATCGGGAAACCTGAATGTTGCTGACTGAATACACCTGAAATCCCATTCACACTCAATTTGCAGGCAATTCGTAGCTGTGCCCTCGGCAAAAGGGAAAGATTTCATTTTCCAAAACAGAAAAACTCACCTTGGTCCTGTTGCCTGTTAATTACTAAGCAGGGAACGCCCATTTCCTGTTTTTTTTTTTATTTCATTAAGGATACTCTGGCTAAACTTTTATTGTATGGTGTAAGAATACAAAATTAGAAAAGGAAGAAGGCAAATCAAATGGAATGCCCAAACACATTTAAGAAATTGCCAATCAAGAAACCTGAATGTTGCTGACTGAATACACCTGAAAATCCCATTCAGACTCAATTTGCAGGCAATTCTTAGCTGTCCCCTTGGCAAAAGTGTTACATTTCATTTTCCAAAAATGAAAACTCACCTTAGTCGTGTTGCCTGTAGATTTCTTAGCATGAAACGCCAATTTGCACTGTATTTTTATTTCATTTTGACCACTCTGTCTAAAGGCTTTATTGGATGGAGTCAATATAGAAAATTTGGAAAGAAAGAAGGCAAAACAAACGCAAACCCACACGACATTTAAGAAATTGCCAATCAAGAAACCTGAATGCTGCTGACTGAATACACCTGAAAATCACATTCACACTCAATTTGGAGGCAATTCGTAGCTGTCCCCTTGGCAAAAGTGTTGCATTTCATTTTCAAAAACGAAAACTCACCTTAGTCGTGTTCCCTGTAGATTTCTTAGCATGAAACGCCCATTTGCACTGTATTTTTATTTCATTTTGACCACTCTGTCTAAAGGCTTTTATGGATGGTGTCAGGATATAAAATTTGGAAAGAAAGAAGGCAAAACAAACGCAAACCCACACGACATTTAAGAAATTGCCAATCAAGAAACCTGAATGCTGCTGACTGAATACACCTGAAAATCCCATTCATACTCAATTTGGAGGCAATTCATAGCTGTCCCCTCGGCAAAAGTGTTACATTTCATTTTCTAAAACACAAAAACTTACCTTAGTCGTGTTGCCTGTAGATTTCTTAGCATGAAACGCCAATTTGCACTACATTTCTATTTCATTTTGACCACTCTGTCTAAAGGCTTTTTGGATGGTGTCAGGATAGAATATTTGGAAAGAAAGAAGACAAAACAAACGCAAACCCAGACTACATTTAAGAATTGCCAATCAAGAAACCTGAATGCTGCTGACTGAATACACCTGAAAATCCCATTCACACTCAATTTGGAGGCAATTCGTAGCAGTCCCCTCGGCAAAAGGGAAAGATTTCATTTTCTAAAACACGAAAACTCACCTTAGTCGTGTTGCCTGTAGATTTCTTAGCATGTAATGCCAATTTGCACTACATTTCTATTTCATTTTGACCACTCTGTCTAAAGGCTTTTTTGGATGGTGTCAGGATATAAAATTTGGAAAGAAAAAAGGCAAAACAAACGCAAACCCAGACAACATTTAAGAAATTGCCAATCAAGAAACCTGAATGCTGCTGACTGAATACACCTGAAAATCCCATTCACACTCAATTTGGCGGCAATTCCTAGCTGTTCCCTTGGCAAAAAGGTTACATTTCATTTTCCAAAACACAAAAACTCACCTTGGTCCTGTTGCATGTTAATTTCTAAAAATGAAACACCAATTTGCTGTTTTCTTTATTTCATTATGGATACTCAGGTAAACCTTTTTATTGTATGGTGTAAGAATACAAATTGAGAAAAGGAAGAAGGCAAAAAATATGCAAACCAAGAACACATTTAGCAAATTACCTATCGGGAAACCTGAATGTTGCTGACTGAATACACCTGAAATCCCATTCACACTCAATTTGCAGGCAATTCGTAGCTGTGCCCTCGGCAAAAGGGAAAGATTTCATTTTCCAAAACAGAAAAACTCACCTTGGTCCTGTTGCCTGTTAATTACTAAGCAGGGAACGCCCATTTCCTGTTTTTTTTTTTATTTCATTAAGGATACTCTGGCTAAACTTTTATTGTATGGTGTAAGAATACAAAATTAGAAAAGGAAGAAGGCAAATCAAATGGAATGCCCAAACACATTTAAGAAATTGCCAATCAAGAAACCTGAATGTTGCTGACTGAATACACCTGAAAATCCCATTCAGACTCAATTTGCAGGCAATTCTTAGCTGTCCCCTTGGCAAAAGTGTTACATTTCATTTTCCAAAAATGAAAACTCACCTTAGTCGTGTTGCCTGTAGATTTCTTAGCATGAAACGCCAATTTGCACTGTATTTTTATTTCATTTTGACCACTCTGTCTAAAGGCTTTATTGGATGGAGTCAATATAGAAAATTTGGAAAGAAAGAAGGCAAAACAAACGCAAACCCACACGACATTTAAGAAATTGCCAATCAAGAAACCTGAATGCTGCTGACTGAATACACCTGAAAATCACATTCACACTCAATTTGGAGGCAATTCGTAGCTGTCCCCTTGGCAAAAGTGTTGCATTTCATTTTCAAAAACGAAAACTCACCTTAGTCGTGTTCCCTGTAGATTTCTTAGCATGAAACGCCCATTTGCACTGTATTTTTATTTCATTTTGACCACTCTGTCTAAAGGCTTTTATGGATGGTGTCAGGATATAAAATTTGGAAAGAAAGAAGGCAAAACAAACGCAAACCCACACGACATTTAAGAAATTGCCAATCAAGAAACCTGAATGCTGCTGACTGAATACACCTGAAAATCCCATTCATACTCAATTTGGAGGCAATTCATAGCTGTCCCCTCGGCAAAAGTGTTACATTTCATTTTCTAAAACACAAAAACTTACCTTAGTCGTGTTGCCTGTAGATTTCTTAGCATGAAACGCCAATTTGCACTACATTTCTATTTCATTTTGACCACTCTGTCTAAAGGCTTTTTGGATGGTGTCAGGATAGAATATTTGGAAAGAAAGAAGACAAAACAAACGCAAACCCAGACTACATTTAAGAATTGCCAATCAAGAAACCTGAATGCTGCTGACTGAATACACCTGAAAATCCCATTCACACTCAATTTGGAGGCAATTCGTAGCAGTCCCCTCGGCAAAAGGGAAAGATTTCATTTTCTAAAACACGAAAACTCACCTTAGTCGTGTTGCCTGTAGATTTCTTAGCATGTAATGCCAATTTGCACTACATTTCTATTTCATTTTGACCACTCTGTCTAAAGGCTTTTTTGGATGGTGTCAGGATATAAAATTTGGAAAGAAAAAAGGCAAAACAAACGCAAACCCAGACAACATTTAAGAAATTGCCAATCAAGAAACCTGAATGCTGCTGACTGAATACACCTGAAAATCCCATTCACACTCAATTTGGCGGCAATTCCTAGCTGTTCCCTTGGCAAAAAGGTTACATTTCATTTTCCAAAACACAAAAACTCACCTTGGTCCTGTTGCATGTTAATTTCTAAAAATGAAACACCAATTTGCTGTTTTCTTTATTTCATTATGGATACTCAGGTAAACCTTTTTATTGTATGGTGTAAGAATACAAATTGAGAAAAGGAAGAAGGCAAAAAATATGCAAACCAAGAACACATTTAGCAAATTACCTATCGGGAAACCTGAATGTTGCTGACTGAATACACCTGAAATCCCATTCACACTCAATTTGCAGGCAATTCGTAGCTGTGCCCTCGGCAAAAGGGAAAGATTTCATTTTCCAAAACAGAAAAACTCACCTTGGTCCTGTTGCCTGTTAATTACTAAGCAGGGAACGCCCATTTCCTGTTTTTTTTTTTATTTCATTAAGGATACTCTGGCTAAACTTTTATTGTATGGTGTAAGAATACAAAATTAGAAAAGGAAGAAGGCAAATCAAATGGAATGCCCAAACACATTTAAGAAATTGCCAATCAAGAAACCTGAATGTTGCTGACTGAATACACCTGAAAATCCCATTCAGACTCAATTTGCAGGCAATTCTTAGCTGTCCCCTTGGCAAAAGTGTTACATTTCATTTTCCAAAAATGAAAACTCACCTTAGTCGTGTTGCCTGTAGATTTCTTAGCATGAAACGCCAATTTGCACTGTATTTTTATTTCATTTTGACCACTCTGTCTAAAGGCTTTATTGGATGGAGTCAATATAGAAAATTTGGAAAGAAAGAAGGCAAAACAAACGCAAACCCACACGACATTTAAGAAATTGCCAATCAAGAAACCTGAATGCTGCTGACTGAATACACCTGAAAATCACATTCACACTCAATTTGGAGGCAATTCGTAGCTGTCCCCTTGGCAAAAGTGTTGCATTTCATTTTCAAAAACGAAAACTCACCTTAGTCGTGTTCCCTGTAGATTTCTTAGCATGAAACGCCCATTTGCACTGTATTTTTATTTCATTTTGACCACTCTGTCTAAAGGCTTTTATGGATGGTGTCAGGATATAAAATTTGGAAAGAAAGAAGGCAAAACAAACGCAAACCCACACGACATTTAAGAAATTGCCAATCAAGAAACCTGAATGCTGCTGACTGAATACACCTGAAAATCCCATTCATACTCAATTTGGAGGCAATTCATAGCTGTCCCCTCGGCAAAAGTGTTACATTTCATTTTCTAAAACACAAAAACTTACCTTAGTCGTGTTGCCTGTAGATTTCTTAGCATGAAACGCCAATTTGCACTACATTTCTATTTCATTTTGACCACTCTGTCTAAAGGCTTTTTGGATGGTGTCAGGATAGAATATTTGGAAAGAAAGAAGACAAAACAAACGCAAACCCAGACTACATTTAAGAATTGCCAATCAAGAAACCTGAATGCTGCTGACTGAATACACCTGAAAATCCCATTCACACTCAATTTGGAGGCAATTCGTAGCAGTCCCCTCGGCAAAAGGGAAAGATTTCATTTTCTAAAACACGAAAACTCACCTTAGTCGTGTTGCCTGTAGATTTCTTAGCATGTAATGCCAATTTGCACTACATTTCTATTTCATTTTGACCACTCTGTCTAAAGGCTTTTTTGGATGGTGTCAGGATATAAAATTTGGAAAGAAAAAAGGCAAAACAAACGCAAACCCAGACAACATTTAAGAAATTGCCAATCAAGAAACCTGAATGCTGCTGACTGAATACACCTGAAAATCCTATTCACACTCAATTTGGCGGCAATTCATAGGTGTTCCCTTGGCAAAAGGGTTACATTTCATTTTCCAAAACACAAAAACTCACCTTGGTCCTGTTGCATGTTAATTTCTAAAAATGAAGCACCAATTTGCTGTTGTCTTTATTTCATTATGGATAATCTGGCTAACGTTTTTATTGTATGGGGTAAGAATACAAAATTAGAAAAGGAAGAAGGCAAAACAAATGCAAATGAAGAACACATTTAGCAAATTACCAATCGGGAAACCTGAATGCTGCTGACTGAATACACCTGAAAATCCCATTCACACTCAATTTGGAGGCAACTCGTAGCTGTCCCCTCGGAAAAAGGGTTACATTTCATTTTCCAAAGCACAAAAACACACCTTGGTCCTGTTGCCTGCTAATTTCTAAGAATGAAATGGCAATTTGCAGTTTTTTTATTTCATTATGGATATTCTGCCTAAACTTTTTATTGTAAGGTGTAAGAATACAAAATTAGAAAAGGAAGAAGGCAAAACAAATGCAAACCAAGAACACATTTAGCAAATTGCCAATCAGGAAACCTGAATATTGCTCACTGAATACACCTGAAAATCGCATTCACACTCAATTTGGCGGCAATTCGTAGCTGTTCCCTTGGCAAAAGGGTTACATTTCATTTTCCAAAACACAAAAACTCACCTTGGTCCTGTTGCATGTTCATTTGTAAAAATGAAACACCAATTTGCTGTTTTCTTTATTTCATTATGGATACTCTGGCTAAACATTTTCTTGTATGGTGTAAGAATACAAAATTAGAAAAGGAAGAAAGCAAAACAACCACAAACCAAGAACACATTAGCACATTGCCAATCAGGAAACCTGAATGTTGTTGACTGAATACACATGAAAATCCCATTCACACTCAATTTGGAGGCAATTCGTAGCTGTGCCCTCGGCAAAAGGGAAAGATTTCATTTTCCAAAACACAAAAACTCACCTTGGTCTAGTTGCCTGTTAATTTCTAAGCATGGAACACCCATTTGCTGTTTTTTTTTTTTTTTTTCATTAAGGATACTCTGGCTAAACTTTTATTGTATGGTGTAAGAATACAAAATTAGAAAAGGAAGAAGGCAAAACAAATGGAATGTCGAAACACATTTAAGAAATTGCCAATCAGGGCCGGCGCCGTGGCTCAACAGGCTAATCCTCTGCCTTGCAGCGCCGGCACACCGGGTTCTAGTCCCGGTCGGGGTGCCGGATTCTGTTCCGGTTGTCCCTCTTCCAGGCCAGCCCTATGCTGAGGCCCGGGAGTGCAGTGCAGGATGGCCCAGGTGCTTGGGCTCTGTACCCCATGGGGAGACCAGGAAAAGCACTGTCCACTTTGCCTGTCAAAAAAAAAAAAAAAAAGAAATTGCCAATCAAGAAACCTGAATGCTGCGGACTGAATACACCTGAAAATCCCATTCACACTCAATTTGGAGGCAACTCGTAGCTGTTCCCTCGGCAAAAGGGTTACATTTCATTTTCCAAAGCACAAAAACACACCTTGGTCCTGTTGCCTGCTAATTTCTAAGAATGAAACGGCAATTTGCACTGTATTTTTATTTCATTTTGACCACTCTGTCTAAAGGCTTTTTTGGATGGTGTCAGGATATAAAATTTGAAAAGAAAAAAGGCAAAACAAATGCAAACACAGACGACATTTAAAAAATTGCCAATCAAGAAACCTGAATGCTGCTGACTGAATACACCTGAAAATCCCATTCACACTCAATTTGCAGGCAATTCATAGCTGTCCCCTCGGCAAAAGTGTTACATTTCATTTTCTAAATCACGAAAACTCACCTTAGTCGTGTTGCCTGTAGATTTCTTAGCATGAAATGCCAATTTGCACTGTATTTTTATTTCATTTTGACCACTCTGTCTAAAGGCTTTTATGGATGGTGTCAGGATATAAAATTTGGAAAGAAAGAAGGCAAAACAAACGCAAACCCACATGACATTTAAGAAATTGCCAATCAAGAAACCTGAATGCTGCTGACTGAATACACCTGAAAATCCCATTCACACTCAATTTGGAGGCAACTCGTAGCTGTCCCCTCGGCAAAAGTGTTACATTTCATTTTCTAAAACACGAAAACTCACCTTAGTCGTGTTGCATGTTAATTTCTAAAAATGAAACACCAATTTGCACTACATTTCTATTTCATTTTGACCACTCTGTCTAAAGGCTTTTTTGGATGGTGTCAGGATAGAATATTTGGAAAGAAAGAAGACAAAACACACACAAACCCAGACTACATTTCAGAATTGCCATTCAAGAAACCTGAATGCTGCTGACTGAATACACCTGAAAATCCCATTCACACTCAATTTGGAGGCAACTCGTAGCTGCCCCCTCGGCAAAAGGGTTACATTTCATTTTCCAAAGCACAAAAAAACACACCTTTTTCCTGTTGCCTGCTAATTTCTAAGAATGTAACGGCAATTTGCAGTTTTTTTTTTTTATTTCATTATGGATGTTCTGGCTAAACATTTTATTGTAAGGGGTAAGAATACAAAATTAGAAAAGAAGAAGGCAAAACAACCGCATACCCAGAACACATTTTGCAAATTGCCAAACAAGAAACCCGAATGCTGCTGACTGAATACACCTGAAAATCCCATTCACACTCAATTTGGCGGCAATTCGTAGCTGTTCCCTTGGCAAAAGGGTTACATTTCATTTTCCAAAACACAAAAACTCACCTTGGTTCTGTTGCATGTTAATTTCTAAAAATGAAACACGAATTTGCTGTTTTCTTTATTTCATTATGGATACTCTGGCTAACCTTTTTATTGTATGGTGTAAGAATACAAAATTAGAAAAGGAAGAAGGCAAAACAAATGCAAACCAAGAACACATTTAGCAAATTGCCAATCCGGAAACCTGAATGTTCCTGACTGAATACACCTGAAAAACCCATTCACACTCAATTTGCAGGCAATTCTTAGCTGTCCCCTCGGCAAAAGTGTTACATTTCATTTTCCAAAACACGAAAACTCACCTTAGTCGTGTTCCCTGTAGATTTCTTAGCATGAAACGCTAATTTGCACTGTATTTTTATTTCATTTTGACCACTCAATTTGGAGGCAACTCGTAGCTGTCCCCGAGGCAAAGGGGTTACATTTCATTTTCCAAGCACAAAAACAAACCTTGGTCCTCTTGCATGTTAATTTCTAAAAATGAAACAACAATATGCTGTTTTCTTTATTTCATTATGGATACTCTGGCTAAGCATTTTCTTGTAAGGTGTAAGAATACAAAATTAGAAAAGGAAGAAAGCAAAACAAATGCAAACCAATAACACATTCAGCAAATTGCCAATCAGGAAACCTGAATGCTGCTGACTGAATACACCTGAAAATCCCATTCACACTCAATTTGGAGGCAATTCATAGCTGTCCCCTTTGCAAAAGGGTTACATTTCATTTTCCAAAGCACAAAAATACACCTTGGTCCTGTTGCCTGCTAATTTCTAAGAATGAAACGGCAATTTGCAGTTTTTTTTATTTCGTTATGGATATTCTGGCTAAACTTTTTATTGTATGGGGTAAGAATACAAAATTAGAAAAGGAAGAAGGCAAAACAAACGCAAACCCAGAACACATTTAGCAAATTGCCAAACAAGAAACCTGAATGCTGCTGACTGAATACACCTGAAAATCCCATTCACACTCAATTTGCAGGCAATTCTTAGCTGTTCCCTTGGCAAAAGGGTTACATTTCATTTTCCAAAACACAAAAACTCACCTTGGTCCTGTTGCATGTTAATTTCTAAAAATGAAACACCAATTTGCTGTTTTCTTTATTTCATTATGGATACTCAGGCAAACCTTTTTATTGTATGGTGTAAGAATACAAAATGAGAAAAGGAAGAAGGCAAAAAATATGCAAACCAAGAACACATTTAGCAAATTACCAATCGGGAAACCTGAATGTTGCTGACTGAATACACCTGAAAATCCCATTCACACTCAATTTGGAGGCAATTCGTAGCTGTGCCCTCGGCAAAAGGGAAAGATTTCATTTTCCAAAAGAGAAAAAGTCACCTTGGTCCAGTTGCCTGTTAATTTCTAAGCATGGAACGCCCATTTCCTGTTTTTTTTTTTTTTATTTCATTAAGGATACTCTGGCTAAACTTTTATTGTAAGGTGTAAGAATACAAAATTAGAAAAGGAAGAAGGCAAATCAAATGGAATGCCCAAACACATTTAAGAAATTGCCAATCAAGAAACCTGAATGTTGCTGACTGAATACACCTGAAAATCCCATTCACACTCAATTTGAGGCAACTCGTAGCTGTCCCCTCGGCAAAAGTGAAACATTTCATTTTCCAAAACACGAGAAATTTCCTTAGTCGTGTTGCCTGTAAATTTCTTAGCATGAAACGCCAATTTGCAATGTATTTTTATTTCATTTTGACCACTCTGTCTAAAGGCTTTTTTGGATGGTGTCAGGATATAAAATTTGGAAAAAAGAAGGCGAAACAAATGCAAACCCAGGTGACATTGAAGAAATTGCCAATCAAGAAACCTGAATGCTGCTGACTGAATACACCTGAAAATCCCATTCACACTCAATTTGGAGGCAACTCGTAGCTGTCCCCTCGGCAAAAGAGTTACATTTCATTTTCCAAAGCACAAAAACACACCTTGGTCCTGTTGCCAGCTAATTTCTAAGAATGAAACGGCAATTTGCAGTTTTTTTTTTTTCTATTTCATTAAGGATATTCTGGCTAAACTTTTTATTGTATGGGGTAAGAATACAAAATTAGAAAAGGAAGAAGGCAAAACAAACGCAAATCCAGAACACATTTAGCAAATTTCAAACAATAAACCTGAATGCTGCTGACTGAACGCACCTGAAAATCGCATTCACACTCAATTTGCCGGCAATTCGTAGCTGTTCCCTTGGCACAAGGGTTACATTTCATTTTCCAAAACACAAAAACTGACCTTGGTCCTGTTGCATGTTAATTTCTAAAAACGAAACACCAATTTGCTGTTTGCTTTATTTCATTATGGATACTCTGGCTATCCTTTTTATTGTATGGTGTAAGAATACAAAATGAGAAAAGGAAGAAGGCAAAACAAATGCAAACCAAGAACACATTTAGCAAATTGCCAATCAGGAAACCTGAATGTTGCTGACTGAATACACCTGAAACCCATTCACACTCAATTTGGAGGCAACTCGTAGCTGTCCCCTCGGCAAAAGGGAAAGATTTCATTTTCCAAAACACTAAAACTCACCTGTCGTGTTGCCTGTACATTTCTTAACATGAAACGCCCATTTGCTGTTTCTTTTTTTATTACTTCATTAAGGATACTCTGGCTAAACTTTTATAGTATGATGTAAGAATACAAAATTAGAAAAGGAAGAAAGCAAAACAACCGCAAACCCAGAACACATTTAGCAAATTGCCAAACAAGAAACCTGAATGCTGCTGACTGAATACACCTGAAAATCCCATTCCCACTCAATTTGGAGGCAACTCGTAGCTGTCCCCTCGGCAAAAGGGTTACATTTCATTTTTCAAGCACATAAACACACCTTGGTCCTGTTGCCTGCTAATTTCTAACAATGAAATGGAAATTTGCAGTTTTTTTATTTCATTATGGATATTCTGGCTAAACGTTTTATTGTATGGGGTAAGAATACAAAATTAGAAAAGGAAGAAGGCAATGCAACCGCAAACCAAGAACACATTTAGCAAATTGCCAAACAAGAAACCTGAATGCTGCTGACTGAATACACCTGAAAATCCCATTCACACTCAATTTGGCGCAATTCGTAGCTGTTCCCTTGGCAAAAGGGTTCCATTTCATTTTCTAAAACACAAAAACTCACCTTGGTCCTGTTGCATGTTAATTTCTAAAAATGAAACACTAATTTGCGGTTTTCTTTATTTCATTATGGATACTCTGGCTAAGTATTTTCTTGTATGGTGTAAGATTACAAAATGAGAAAAGGAAGAAGGCAAAACAAATGCAAACCAAGAACACATTTAGCAAATTGCCAATCAGGAAACCTGAATGTTGCAGACTGAATACACCTGAAAACCCATTCACACTCAATTTGGAGGCAATTCGTAGCTGTCCCCTCGGCAAAAGGGAAAGATTTCATTTTCCAAAACACGAAAACTCACCTGTTGTGTTGCCTGTAGATTTCTTAGCATGAAACGCCAATTTGCACTGTATTTTTATTTCATTTTGACCACTCTGTCTAAAGGCTTTTTTGGATGGTGTCAGGATATAATATTTAGAAAGAAAAAAGGCAAAACAAAGGCAAACCAAGAACACATTTAGCAAATTACCAATCGGGAAACCTGAATGTTGCTAACTGAATACACCTGAAAATCCCATTCACACTCAATTTGCAGGCAATTCATAGCTGTCCGCTCGGCAAAAGTGTTACATTTCATTTTGCAAAACACAAAAACTCACCTTGGTCCTGTTGCATGTTAATTTCTAAAAATGAAACACCAATTTGCTGTTTTCTTTATTTCATTATGGATACTCTGGCTAAACTTTTTCTTGTATGGTGTAAGAATACAAAATGAGAAAATGAAGAAGGCAAAACAAATGCAAACCAAGAACACATTTAGCACTTTGCCAATCAGGAAACCTGAATGTTGCTGACTGAATACACCTGAAAACCCATTCACACTCAATTTGCAGACAATTCCAAGCTGTCCCCTCGGCAAAAGTGTTACATTTCATTTTCTAAAACACGAAAACTCACCTTAGTCGTGTTGCCTGTAGATTTCTTAGCATGAAACGCCAATTTGCACTGTATTTTTATTTCATTTTGACCACTCTGTCTAAAGGCTTTTTTGGATGGTGTCAGGATATAAAATTTGGAAAAAAAGGCAAAACAAACGCAAACCCAGACGACATTTAAGAAATTGCCAATCAAGAAACCTGAATGGTGCTGAATGAATACACTTGAAAATCCCATTCATACTCAATTTGGAGGCAATTCATAGCAGTCCCCTCGGCAAAAGTGTTACATTTCATTTTCTAAAACACGAAATCTCACCTTAGTGGTGTTGTCTGTAGATTTCTTAACACGAAACGCCAATTTGCACTGTATTTTTATTTCATTTTGACCACTCTGTCTAAAGGCTTTTTTGGATGGTGTCAGGATAGAAAATTTGGAAAAAAGAAGGCAAAACAAACGCAAACCCAGACGAAATTAAAGAAATTGCCAATCAAGAAACCTGAATGCTGCTGACTGAATACACATGAAAATCCCATTCACACTCAATTTGGAGGCAACTCGTAGCTGTCCCCTCGGCAAAGGGTTACATTTCATTTTCCAAAGCACAAAAACACACCTTGATCCTGTTGCCTGCTAATTTCTAAGAATGAAACGGCAATTTGAAGTTTTTTTTTTCTATTTCATTAAGGATATTCTGGCTAAACTTTTTATTGTATGGGGTAAGAATACAAAATTAGAAAAGGAAGAAGGCAAAACAAACGCAAATCCAGAACACATTTAGCAAATTGCCAAACAAGAAACCTGAATGCTGCTGACTGAATGCACCTGAAAATCGCATTCACACTCAATTTGGCGGCAATTCGTAGCTGTTCCCTTGGCACAAGGGTTACATTTCATTTTCCAAAACACAAAAACTGACCTTGGTCCTGTTGCATGTTAATTTCAAAAAATGAAACACCAATTTGCTGTTTGCTTTATTTCATTATGGATACTCTGGCTATCCTTTTTATTGTATGGTGTAAGAATACAAAATGAGAAAAGGAAGAAGGCAAAACAAATGCAAACGAAGAACACATTTAGCAAATTGCCAATCAGGAAACCTGAATGTTGCTGACTGAATACACCTGAAAACCCATTCACACTCAAATTGGAGGCAACTCGTAGCTGTCCCCTCGGCAAAAGGGAAAGATTTCACTTTCCAAAACACTAAAACTCACCTTGGTCCAGTTGCCTGTTAATTTCTAAGAATGAAACGGCCATTTGCTGTTTTTTTTTTTTTTATTTCATTAAGGATTCTCTGGCTAAACTTTTATTGTATGGTGTAAGAATACAAAATTGGAAAAGGAAGAAGGCAAAACAACCGCAAACCCAGAACACATTTAGCAAATTGCCAAAGAAGAAACCTGAATGCTGCTGACTGAATACACCTGAAAATCCCATTCACACTCAATTTGGCGGCAATTCGTAGCTGTGCCCTCGGCAAAAGGGAAAGATTTCATTTTCCAAAACACTAAAACTCACCTGTCGTGTTGCCTGTACATTTCTTAACATGAAACGCCCATTTGCTGTTTCTTTTTTTATTACTTCATTAAGGATACTCTGGCTAAACTTTTATAGTATGATGTAAGAATACAAAATTAGAAAAGGAAGAAAGCAAAACAACCGCAAACCCAGAACACATTTAGCAAATTGCCAAACAAGAAACCTGAATGCTGCTGACTGAATACACCTGAAAATCCCATTCCCACTCAATTTGGAGGCAACTCGTAGCTGTCCCCTCGGCAAAAGGGTTACATTTCATTTTTCAAGCACATAAACACACCTTGGTCCTGTTGCCTGCTAATTTCTAACAATGAAATGGAAATTTGCAGTTTTTTTATTTCATTATGGATATTCTGGCTAAACGTTTTATTGTATGGGGTAAGAATACAAAATTAGAAAAGGAAGAAGGCAATGCAACCGCAAACCAAGAACACATTTAGCAAATTGCCAAACAAGAAACCTGAATGCTGCTGACTGAATACACCTGAAAATCCCATTCACACTCAATTTGGCGCAATTCGTAGCTGTTCCCTTGGCAAAAGCGTTCCATTTCATTTTGCAAAACACAAAAACTCACCTTGGTCCTGTTGCATGTTAATTTCTAAAAATGAAACACTAATTTGCTGTTTTCTTTATTTCATTATGGATACTCTGGCTAAGTATTTTCTTGTATGGTGTAAGATTACAAAATGAGAAAAGGAAGAAGGCAAAACAAATGCAAACCAAGAACACATTTAGCAAATTGCCAATCAGGAAACCTGAATGTTGCAGACTGAATACACCTGAAAATCCCATTCACACTCAATTTGGAGGCAATTCGTAGCTGTCCCCTCGGCAAAAGGGAAAGATTTCATTTTCCAAAATACGAAAACTCACCTGTCGTGTTGCCTGTAGATTTCTTAGCATGAAACGCCAATTTGCACTGTATTTTTATTTCATTTTGACCACTCTGTCTAAAGGCTTTTTTGGATGGTGTCATTATATAAAATTTGGAAAAAAAGGCAAAAGAAACTCAAACCCAGACGACATTTAAGAAATTGCCAATCAAGAAACCTGAATGGTGCTGAATGAATACACCTGAAAATCCCATTCATACTCAATTTGGAGGCAATTCATAGCAGTCCCCTCGGCAAAAGTGTTACATTTCATTTTCTAAAACACGAAATCTCACCTTAGTCGTGTTATCTGTAGATTTCTTATCACGAAACGCCAATTTGCACTGTATTTTTATTTCATTTTGACCACTCTGTCTAAAGGCTTTTTTGGATGGTGTCAGGATAGAAAATTTGGAAAAAAGAAGGCAAAACAAACGCAAACCCAGACGACATTAAAGAAATTGCCAATCAAGAAACCTGAATGCTGCTGACTGAATACACATGAAAATCCCATTCACACTCAATTTGGAGGCAACTCGTAGCTGCCCCCTCGGCAAAGGGTTACATTTCATTTTCCAAAGCACAAAAACACACCTTGGTCCTGTTGCCTGCTCATTTCTAAGAATGAAACGGCAATTTGCAGTTTTTTTTTTTTTCTATTTCATTAAGGATATTCTGGCTAAACTTTTTATTGTATGGGGTAAGAATACAAAATTAGAAAAGGAAGAAGGCAAAACAAACGCAAACCCAGAACACATTTAGCAAATTGCCAAAGAAGAAACCTGAATGCTGCTGACTGAATACACCTGAAAATCCCATTCACACTCAATTTGGCGGCAATTCGAAGCTGTACCCTCGGCAAAAGGGAAAGATTTCATTTTCCAAAACACTAAAACTCACCTGTCGTGTTGCCTGTACATTTCTTAACATGAAACGCCCATTTGCTGTTTCTTTTTTTATTACTTCATTAAGGATACTCTGGCTAAACTTTTATAGTATGATGTAAGAATACAAAATTAGAAAAGGAAGAAAGCAAAACAACCGCAAACCCAGAACACATTTAGCAAATTGCCAAACAAGAAACCTGAATGCTGCTGACTGAATACACCTGAAAATCCCATTCCCACTCAATTTGGAGGCAACTCGTAGCTGTCCCCTCGGCAAAAGGGTTACATTTCATTTTCCAAAGCACATAAACACACCTTGGTCCTGTTGCCTGCTAATTTCTAACAATGAAATGGAAATTTGCAGTTTTTTTATTTCATTATGGATATTCTGGCTAAACGTTTTATTGTAGGGGGTAAGAATACAAAATTAGAAAAGGAAGAAGGCAATGCAACCGCAAACCAAGAACACATTTAGCAAATTGCCAAACAAGAAACCTGAATGCTGCTGACTGAATACATCTGAAAATCCCATTCACACTCAATTTGGCGCAATTCGTAGCTGTGCCCTCAGCAAAAGGGAAAGATTTCATTTTCGAAAACTGTAAATCTCACCTTGGTCCAGTTGCCTGTTAATTTCTAAGCATGGAACGCACATTTGCTGTTTTTTTTTTTTTTATTTCATTAAGGATACTCTGGCTAAACTTTTATTGTATGGTGTAAGAATACAAAATTAGAAAAGGAAGAAGGCAAAACAATTGGAATGCCCATACACATTTAAGAAATTGCCAATCAAGAAACCTGAATGCTGCTGACTGAATACACATGAAAATCCCATTCACACTCAATTTGGAGGCAACTCGTAGCTGTCCCCTCGGAAAAAGGGTTACATTTCATATTCCAAAGTACAAAATCACACCTTGGTCCTGTTGCCTGCTAATTTCTAAGAATAAAACGGCAATTTTCAGGTTTTTTTATTTCATTATGGATATTCTGGCTAGACTTTTTATTGTATGGGGTAAGAATACAAAATTAGAAAAGGAAGAAGGCAAAACAACCGCAAACCCAGAACACATTTAGCAAATTGCCAAACAAGAAACCTGAATGCTGCTGACTGAATACACCTGAAAATCCCATTCACACTCAATTTGGCGGCAATTCGTAGCTGTTCCCTTGGCAAAAGGGTTACATTTCATTTTCCAAAACACTAAACTCACCTTTGTCCTGTTGCATGTTAATTTCTTTTTTTTTTTTTTATTTTCAGTTATATTTATTTTTTATTTTTTTTCTTTTTTATAATGCTTTTATTTAAAGAATATAAATTTCCAAAATACAGCTTATAGATTACAATGGCTTCCCCCCACATTACTTCCCCCCCACCCGCAACCCTCCCCTTTCCCACTCACTCTCCCCTTGCTTTACATCAAGATTCATTTTCAATTCTCTTTATATACAGAAGATCAGTTTACTATATATTAAGTAAAGATTTCAACAGTTTGCCCTCACATAGCAACACAAAGTGAAAAATACTGTTGGAGTATTAGTTATAGTATTAATTCACAATGTATAGCACATTAAGGACAGAGATCCTACATGATATATTTTTTTAAAAAGTTGATTAATTTTCTAGGCAATTTCCAATTTCACACCAAGATTTTTTTTTCATTTTTAATTATCTATATACAGAAGATAGATTCAGTATATACTAAGTAAAGATTTCATCAGTTTGTACCCACACAGAAACACAAAGTGTAAAATACTGTTTCAGTGCTAGTTATAGCATTACTTCACATTGGACAACACATTAAGGACAGATCCACATGAGACATAAGTAAAAATGAAACACCAATTTGCGGTTTTTTTTATTTCATTATGGATACTCTGGCTAAACTTTTTATTGTATGATGTAAGAATACAAAATTAGAAAAGGAAGAAGGCAAAACAAATGCAAACCAAGAACACATTTAGCAAATTGCCAATCAGGAAACCTGAATGTTGCTGACTGAATACACCTGAAAACCCATTCACACTCAATTTGGAGGCAATTCGCAGCTGTCCCCTCGGCAAAAGGGAAAGATTTCATTTTCCAAAATACGAAAACTCACCTGTCGTGTTGCCTGTAGATTTCTTAGCATGAAACGCCAATTTGCACTGTATTTTTATTTCATTTTGACCACTCTGTCTAAAGGCTTTTTTGGATGGTTTCAGGATATAATATTTAGAAAGAAAAAAGGCAAAACAAAGGCAAACCAAGAACACATTTAGCAAATTACCAATCGGGAAACCTGAATGTTGCTAACTGAATACACCTGAAAATCCCATTCACACTCAATTTGCAGACAATTCATAGCTGTCCGCTCGGCAAAAGTGTTACATTTCATTTTGCAAAACACAAAAACTCACCTTGGTCCTGTTGCATGTTAATTTCTAAAAATGAAACACCAATTTGCTGTTTTCTTTATTTCATTATGGATACTCTGGCTAAACTTTTTCTTGTATGGTGTAAGAATACAAAATGAGAAAATGAAGAAGGCAAAACAAATGCAAACCAAGAACACATTTAGCACTTTGCCAATCAGGAAACCTGAATGTTGCTGACTGAATACACATTGAAAACCCATTCACACTCAATTTGCAGACAATTCCAAGCTGTCCTCTTGGCAAAAGTGTTACATTTCATTTTCTAAAACACGAAAACTCACCTTAGTCGTGTTGCCTGTAGATTTCTTATCACGAAACGCCAATTTGCACTGTATTTTTATTTCATTTTGACCACTCTGTCTAAAGGCTTTTTTGGATGGTGTCAGGATATAAAATTTGGAAAGAAAAAAGGCAAAAGAAACGCAAACCCAGACGACATTAAAGAAATTGCCAATCAAGAAACCTGAATGCTGCTGACTGAAAACACCTGAAAATCCCATTCACACTCAATTTGGAGGCAACTCGTAGCTGCCCCCTCGGCAAAGGGTTACATTTCATTTTCCAAAGCACAAAAACAAACCTTGGTCCTGTTGCCTGCTAATTTCTAAGAATGAAATGGCAAATTGCAGTTTTTTTTATTTCATTATGGATATTCTGGCTAAAATTTTTATTGTATGGGTTAAGAATACAAAATTAGAAAAGGAAGAAGGCAAAACAAATGCAAACCCAGAACACATTTAGCAAATTGCCAAACGAGAAACCTGAATGCTGTGGACTGAATACACCAAAAAATCGCATTCACACTCAATTTTGTGGCAATTCGTAGCTGTTCCCTTGGCAAAAGATTTACATTTCATTTTCCAAAACACAAAAACTGACCTTGGTCCTGTTGCATGTTAATTTCTAAAGTGAAACACCAATTTGCTGTTTTTTTTTATTTCATTATGGATACTCTGGCTAACCTTTTTCTTGTATGGTGTAAGAATACAAAATGAGAAAATGAAGAAGGCAAAACAAATGCAAACCAAGAACACATTTAGCAAATTGCCAATCAGGAAACCTGAATTCTGCTGACTGAATACACCTGAAAATCCCATTCATACTCAATTTGGAGGCAATTCATAGCTGTCCCCTCGGCAAAAGTGTTACATATCATTTTCCAATGCACAAAAACACACCTTGGTCCAGTTGCCTGTTAATTTCTAAGAATGAAACGGCAATATGCAGTTTTTTATTATTTCATTATGGATATTCTGGCTAAACTTTTTATTATATGGGGTAAGAATACAAAATTAGAAAAGGAAGAAGGCAAAACAACTGCAAACCCAGAACAGATTTAGCAAATTGCCAAACAAGAAACCTGAATGCTGCTGACTGAATACACCTGAAAATCCCATTCACACTCAATTTGGAGGCAATTCGTAGCTGTGCCCTTGGTAAAAGGGAAAGATTTCATTTTCCAAAACACAAAAACTCACCTTGGTCCAGTTGCCTGATAATTTCTAAGCATGGGACGCCCATTTGCTGTTTTTTTTTTTTTATTTCATTAAGGATACTCTAGCTAAACTTTTATTGTATCGTGTAACAATACAAAATTAGAAAAGGAAGAAGGCAAAACAAATAGAATGCACAAACACATTTAAGAAATTCCCAATCAAGAAACCTGAATGCTGTTTACTGAATACACCTGAAAATCCCATTCACACTCAATTTGGAGGCAACTCGTAGCATTCCCCTCGGCAAAAGGGTTACATTTCATTTTCCAAAGCACAAAAACACACCTTGGTCTTGTTGCCTGCAAATTTCTAAGAATGAAACGGCAATTTGCAGTATTTTTTTATTTCATTCTGGATATTCTGGCTAAACTTTTTATTGTATGGGGTAAGAATACAAGATTCGAAAAGGAAGAAGGCAAAACAAACGCAAACCCAGAACACATTTAGCAAATTGCCGAACAAGAAACCTGAATGCTGCTGACTGAATGCACCTGAAAATCCCATTCAAACTCAATTTGGCAGCAACTCATAGCTGTTCCCTTGGCAAAAGGGTTACATTTCATTTTCCAAAGCACAAAAACTCACCTTGGTCCTGTTGCATGTTAATTTCTAAAAATGAAACACCAATTTGCTGTTTTCTTTATTTCATTATGGATACTCTGGCTAAACTTTTTCTTGTATGGTGTAAGAATACAAAATTAGAAAAGGAAGAAGGCAAAACAAATGCAAACCAAGAACACATTTAGCAAATTGCCAATCAGGAAACCTGAATGTTGCTGACTGAATACACCTGAAAATCCCATTCACACTCAATTTGGAAGCAATTCGTAGCTGTCCCCTCGGCAAAAGTGTTACATTTCATTTTCTAAAACGCGACAAATCACCTTAGTCGTGTTGCCTGTAAATTTCTGAGCATGAAACGCCAATTTGCACTGTATTTTTATTTCATTTTGACCACTCTGTCAAAAGGCTTTTTTGGATGGTGTCAGGATATTAAATATGGAAAGAAAGAAGGCAAAACAAACGCAAACCCAGACGACATTTAAGAAATTGCCAATCAAGAAACCTGAATGCTGCTGACTGAATACACCTGAAAATCCAATTCGTACTCAATTTGGAGGAAACTCATAGCTGTCCCCTAGGCAAAAGTGTTACATTTCATTTTCCAAAGCACAAAAACTCACCTTGGTCCTGTTGCCTGCTAATTTCTAAGAATGAAACGGCAATTTGCAGGTTTTCTTTATTTCATTATGAATATTATGGCTAAACTTTTTATTGTATGGGGTAAGAATACAAAATTAAAAAAGGAAGAAGGCAAAACAAACGCAAACCCAGAACACATTTAGCAAATTGCCAAACAAGAAACCTGAATGCTGCTGACTGAATACACCTGAAAATCGCATTCACACTCAATTTGGCGGTAATTCGTAGCTGTTCCCTTGGCAAAAGGGTTACATTTCATTTTCCAAAACACAAAAATTCACCTTGGTCCTGTTGCATGTTAATTTCTAAAAATGAAACACCAATTTGCTGTTTTCTTTATTTCATTATGCATACTCTGGCTAAACTTTTTCTTGTATGGTGTAAGAATACAAAATGAGAAAAGGAAGAAGGCAAAACAACCGCAAACCCAGAACACATTTAGCAAATTGCCAATCAGGAAACCTGAATGTTGCTGACTGAATACACCTTAAAATCCCATTCACACTCAATTTGGAGGCAATTCGTAGCTGTGCCCTTGGAAAAGGGAAAGATTTCATTTTCCAAAACACAAAAACTAACCTTGGTCCAGTTGCCTGTTAATTTCTAAGCATGGGACACCCATTTGCTGTTATTTTTTTTTTTTTATTTCATTAAGGATACTCTAGTTAAACTTTTATTGTATGGTGTAAGAATACAAAATTAGAAAAGGAAGAAGGCAAAATAAATGGATTGCTCAAACACATTTAAGAAATTGCCAACAAGAAACCTGAATGCTCCGGACTGAATACACCTGAAAATCACATTCACACTCAAATTGGAGGCAAGTCCTAGCTGTCCCCTAGGCAAAAGTGTTACATTTCATTTTCCAAAGCACAAAAACTCTTCTTGGTCCTGTTGACTGCTAATTTCGAAAATGAAACACCAATTTGCTGTTTTCTTTATTTCATTATGGATACTCTGGCTAACCTTTTTCTTGTATGGTGTAAGAATACAAAATGAGAAAAGGAAGAAGGCAAAACAAATGCAAACCAAGAACACATTTAGCAAATTGCCAATCAGGAAACCTGAATGTTGCTGACTCAATACACCTGAAAACCCATTCACACTCAATTTGGAGGCAATTCGTACCTGTGCCCTCAGCAAAAGGGAAAGATTTCATTTTACAAAACAGTAAATCTCACCTATCGTGTTGCCTGTAGATTTCTTAGCATGAAACGCCAATTTGCAATGTATTTTTATTTTATTGTGACCACTCTGTCTGAAGTCTTTTTTGGATGGTGTCAGGATAGAAAATTTGGAAAGAAAAAAGGCAAAACAACTGCAAACCCAGACGACATTTAAGAAATTGCCAATCAAGAAACCTGAATGCTGCTGACTGAATACACCTGAAAATCCCATTTACACTCAATTTGGCGGCAATTCATAGCTGTCCCCTAGGCATAAGGGTTACATATCATTTTCCAAAGCACAAAAACACACCTTGGTCCTGTTGCCTGCTAATTTCTAAGAATGAAATGGCAATTTGCAGTTTTTTTTTATTTCATTTGTATATTCTGGCTATACATTTTATTGTATGGGGTAAGAATACAAAATTAGAAAAGGAAGAAGGCAACACAAACACAAACCCAGAATACATTTAGCAAATTGCCAAACAAGAAACCTGAATGCTGCTGACTGAATGCACCTGAAAATCCCATTCACACTCAATTTGGCGGCAATTCGTTGCTGTTCCCTTGGCAAAAGGGTTACATTTCATTTTCCAAAACACAAAAACTCACCTTGGTCCTGTTGCATGTTCATTTGTAAAAATGAAACACCAATTTGCTGTTTTCATTATTTCATTATGGATACTCTGGCTAAACTTTTTCTTGTATGGTGTAAGAGTACAAAATTAGAAAAGGAAGAAGGCAAAACAAATGCAAACCAAGAACACATTTAGCAAATATCCAATCGGGAAACCTGAATGTTGCTGACTGAATACACCTGAAAATCCCATTCACACTCAATTTGGAGGCAATTCGTAGCTGTGCCCTCGGCAAAAGGGAAAGATTTCATTTTCCAAAACACAAAAAATCACCTTGGTCCAGTTGCCTGTTAATTTCTAAAAATGAAACACCCATTTGCTGTTTTCTTTATTTCATTATGGATACTCTAGCTAAAATTGTATTGTATGGTGTAAGAATACAAAATTGGAAAAGGAAGAAGGCACAACAAATGGAATGCTCAAACACATTTAAGAAATTGCCAATCGGGAAACCTGAATGTTGCTGACTGAATACACCTGAAAATCCCATTCACACTCAATTTGAAGACAGTTCGTAGCTGTCCCCTCTTCAAAAGTGTTACATTTCATTTTCTAAAACACGAAAACTCATCTTAGTCGTGTTGCCTGTAGATTTCTAGGCATGAAATGCCAATTTGCACTGTATTTTTATGGCATTTTGACCACTGTGTATAAAGGCTTTTTTGGATGGTGTCAGGATAGTAAATTTGGAAAGAATTAAGGCAAAAGAAACGCAAACCCAGAGGACATTTAAGAAATTGCCAATCAAGAAACCTGAATGCTGCTGTCTGAATACACCTGAAAATCCAAATCACACTCAATTTGGAGGCAATTCGTAGCTGTGCCCTCAGCAAAAGTGTTACATTTCATTTTCCAAAACACAAAAACTCACCTTGGTCGGGTTGCCTGTTATCGTCTAAGCATGGAACGCCAATTTGCTGCTTTTTTTTTTATTTCATTATGGATATTCTGGCTAAACTTTTTGTTGTATGGGGTAAGAATACAAAATTAGAAAAAGAAGAAGGCAAAACAAACGCAAACCCAGAACACATTTAGCAAATTGCCAAACAAGAAACCTGAATGCTGCTGACTGAATACACCTGAAAATCCCATTCACACTCAATTTGGCGGCAATTCGTAGCTGTTCCCTTGGCAAAAGGGATACATTTCATTTTCCAAAACACAAAAACTCTCCTTGTCCTGTTGCATGTTAATTTCTAAAAATGGAACACCCATTTCCTGTTTTTTTTTTTTATTTCATTAAGGATACTCTAGCTAAACTTTTATTTTATGGTGAAAGAATACTAAATTAGTAAAGGAAGAAGGCAAAACAAATGGAATGCACGAACACATTTAAAAATTGCCAATCACGAACCTTGAATGCTGCTGACTGAATACACCTGAAAATCCCATTCACACTCAATTTGGCGCAATTCGTGCTGTGCCCTCGGCAAAAGGGAAACATATCATTTTCCAAAACACGAAAACTCACCTTAGTCGTGATGCCTGTAGATTTCTTAGCATGAAACGCCAATTTGCATTGTATTTTTATTTCATTTTGACCAATCTGTCAAAAGGCTTTTTTGGATGGTGTCAGGATAGAAAATTTGGAAAGAAAGAAGGTAAAACAAACGAAATCCCAGAACACATTTAGCAAATTGCCAATCAAGAATCCTGAATGCTGCTGACTGAATACACCTGAAAATCCCATTCACACTCAATTTGGAAGCAATTCGTAGCTGTGCCCTCAGCAAAAGGGAAACATTTCATTTTCCAAAACACGAAAACTCACCTTAGTCATGATGCCTGTTGATTTCTTAGCATGAAACGCCAATTTGCATTGTATTTTTATTTCATTTTGACCACTCTCTCAAAAGGCTTTTTTGGATGGTGTCAGGATAGAAAATTTGGAAACAAAGAAGGTAAAACAAACGGAATCCCAGAACACATTTAGCAAATAGCCAATCAAGAATCCTGAATGCTGCTGACTGAATACACGTGAAAATCCCATTCACACTCAATTTGGAGGCAATTCGTAGCTGTGCCCTCGGCAAAAGGGTTACATTTCATTTTCGAAAACACAAAACCTCACTTGGTCCTGTTGCCTGTTAATATCTAAGGATGGAACGCCAATTTGATGTTTTTTTTTATTTCATTAAGGATACTCTCGCTAACCTTTTTATTGTATGGGGTAGGAATACAAAATTAGAAAAGGAAGAAGGCAAAACAAACGCAAACCCAGAAGACATTAAGTAAATTGCCAATTAAGAAACCTGAATGCTGCTGACTTAATACACCTGAAAATCCCATTCACACTCAATTTGGAGGCAATTCGTAGCTGTCACCTCGGCAAAAGGGTTACATTTCATTTTCCAAAACACAAAATCTCACCTTGGTCGGGTTGCCTGTTAATTTCTCAGCTTGGAACGACAATTTGCTGTTTTTTTTTTTATTTCATTGAGGATACTCCGGCTAAACTTTTATTGTATGGTGTAAGAATACAAAATGAGAAAAGGAAGAAGGCAAAACAATGAAAACCAAGAACACATTTAGCAAATTGCCAATAGGAAACCTGAATGTTGCTGACTGAATACACCTGAAAATCCCATTCACACTTAATTTGGAGGCAATTCATAGCTGTGTCCTCGGCAAAACAGAAGATTTCATTTTCTAAAACACAAAAACTCACCTTGGTCCAGTTGCCTGTTAATTTCTAAGCATGGAATGCCCATTTGCTGTTTTTTTTTTTTTATTTCATTAAGGATTCTCTGGCTAAACTTTATTCTTTTGTAAGAACAAAATTAGAGAAGGACGAATGCAAAACAAATGGAATGCCCAAACACATTTAAGAAATTGCCAATCAAGAAACCTGAATGCTGCTAACTGAATACACCTGAAAATCCCATTCACACTCAATTTGGAGGCAACTCGTTGCTGTCCCCTGGGCAAAAGTCTTATATTTCGTTTTCCAAAGCACAAAAACACTCCTTGGTCCTGTTCCCTCTAATTTCCAAGAATTGAACGGCAATTTTAAGTTTTTTCTATTTCATTATGGATATTCTGGCTAAACTTTTTATTGTATGGGGTAAGAATACAAAATTAGAAAAGGAAGAAGGGAAAGCAACCTTAAACCCAGAACACATTTAGCAAATTGCCAAACAAGAAACCTGAATGCTGCTGATTGAATACACCTGAAAACCCATTCACACTCAATTTGGAGGCAATTCGTAGCTGTGCCCTCAGCAAAAGGGAAAGATTTCATTTTCCAAATCACAAAAATTCACCTTGGTCCAGTTGCATGTTAATTTCTAAAAATGAAACACCAATTTGCTGTTTAATTTATTTCATTATGGATACTCTGGCTAACCTTTTTATTGTACGGTGTAAGAATACAAAATGAGAAAAGTAAGAAGGTAAAACAAATGCAAACCAAGGACATATTTAGCAAATTACCAATTGGGAAACCTGAATGCTGCTGACTGAATACACCTGAAAATCCCATTCACACTCAATTTGGAGGCATTTTGTAGCTGTGCCCTCCCCAAAAGGGTTACATTTCATTTTCCAAAACACAAAAACTCACCTTGGTCCTGTTGCATATTAATTTCTAAAAATGAAACACCAAATTGCTGTTTTCTTTATTTCATTATGGATACTCTGGCTAAACTTTTTATTGTATGGTGTAAGAATACAAAATTAGAAATCGAAACGGCAATTTGCAGGTTTTTTTATTTCATTCTGGATACTCTGGCTAAACTTTTTATTGTATGGGGTAATAATACAAAATTAGAAAAGGAAGAAGGCAAAACAACCGCAAACCCAGAACACATTTAGCAAATTGCCAAACAAGAAACCTGAATGCTGCAGATTGAATACACCTGAAAATCCCATTCACACTCAATTTGGCGGCACTTCATAGCTGTACCCTTGGCAAAAGGGTTACATTTCATTTTCCAAAACACAGAAACTCACCTTGGTCCTGTTGCATGTTAATTTCTAAAAATGAAACACCAAATTGCTGTTTTCTTTATTTCATTATGGATACTCTGGCTAAACTTTTTATTGTATGGTGTAAGAATACAAAATTAGAAAACGAACAAGGCAAAACAAATGCAAACCCAGAACACATTTAGCAAATTGCCAATCAAGAAACCTGAATGTTACTGACTGAATACACCTGAAAATCCCATTCACACTCAATTTGGAGGCAATTCGTAGCTGTGCCCTCGGCAAAAGGGTTACATTTCATTTTCCAAAACACAAAAATTCACCTTGGTCGGGTTGCCTGTTATTTTCTAAGCATGGAACGCCAATTTGCTGCTTTTTTTTTTATTTCATTAAGGATACTCTGGCTAAACTTTTATTTTATGGTGAAAGAATACAAAATTAGTAAAGGAAGAAGGCAAAACAAATGAAATGCCCACACATTTAAGAAATTGCCAATCAAGCAACCTGAATGCTGCTGACTGAATACACCTGAAAATCCCATTCACACTCATTTTGGCGGCAATTCGTAGCTGTTCCCTTGGCAAAAGGGTTACATTTCATTTTCTAAAACACGAAAACTCACCTTAGTCCTGTTGCCTGCTCTTTTCCAAAAATTAAACGGCAATTTGCAGTTTTTTTAATTTCATTATGGATATTCTGGCTACACTTTTAATGTATGGTGTAAGAATACAAAATTAGAAAAGGAAGAAGGGAAAACAAACGCAAACCCAGAACACATTTAGCCAATTGCCAAACAAGAAACCTGAATGCTGCTGACTGAATGCACCTGAAAATCCCATTCACACTCAATTTGGCGGCAATTCGTAGCTGTTCCCTTGGCAAAAGGGTTACATTTCATTTCCCAAAACACAAAAACTCACCTTGTTCCTGTTGCATGTTCATTTCTAAAAATGAAACCCCAATTTGCTGTTTTCTTTATTTCATTATGGATAATCCTGCTAACCTTTTTATTGTATGGTGTAAGAATACAAAATGAGAAAAGGAAGAAGGCAAAACAAATGCAAACCAAGAACACATTTAGCAAATTACCAATTGGGAAACCTGAATGTTGCTGACTGAATACACCTGAAAATCCCATTCACACTCAATTTGCAGGCAATTCGTAGCTGTCCCCTCGGCAGAAGTGTTACATTTCATTTTTAAATCACGAAAACTCACCTTAGTCTTGTTGCCTGTAGATTTCTTAGCATGAAACTCCAATTTGCACTGTATTTTTATTTCACTTTGACCATTCTGTCTAAAGGCTTTTTTGGATGGTGTCAGGATATAAAATTTGGAAAGAAAGAAGGCAAAACAAATGCAAACCAACATGACATTTAAGAAATTGCCAATCAAGAAACCTGAATGCTGCTGACTGAATACACCTGAAAATCCCATTCACACTCAATTTGCAGGCAATTCATAGCTGTCCACTCGGCAAAAGTGTTACATGTCATTTTCCAATGCACAAAAATATACCTTGGTCCTGTTGCCTGCTAATTTCTAAGAATGAAACGGCAATTTGCAGTTTGTTTTATTTCATTATGGATATTCTGGCTAAACTTTTTATTGTATGGGGTAAGAATAAAAAATTAGAAAAGGAAGAAGGCAAAACAAACGCAAACCCAGAACACATTTAGCAAATTGCCAAACAAGAAACCTGAATGCTGCTGACTGAATACACCTGAAAATCCCATTCACACTCAATTTGGCGGCAATTCGTAGCTGTTCCCTTGGCAAAAGGTGTGGTGGAGTGAGAAGGCCATGCCAAGGTGGCCACTGGCAAGCGAGCTTCAGTTACTCAGGAATGGCTTTGAAACCCACCTGGCAATGGAGCCTGCCTGGCAACAGGCTGTGATTGGATGGATTGGAAACTGCCTGGGAACAGGCTATGAGTGGATGGAGTGGAAACTGCCTGGGAACAGGCTCTGACTGGATGGATTGGAAACTGCCTGAGAGCAGGCTGTGATTGGATGTATTTGAAACTGCCTGGCAACAGGCTGTGATTGGATGGCTTTGGAAACTGCCTGGCAACAGGCTGTGATTGGATGGCTTTGGAAACTGCCTGGCAACAGGCTATGATTGGATGGATTTGAAACTGCCTGGTAACAGGCTGTGATTGGATGGCTTGGAAACTGCCTGACAATAGGCTTTGATTGGTTGGGGCATAGACCGCCCCTTGTCCAGATTGGCTGGTCTTGGCTATATAAGGAGTGGTTCCAACTGTAATAAACGAGTCTGCGGGCTGCTCGCCTCGAGCCTGCTTTCACCCGACTCCCGGGGTCTGTGTGGTGACTCCGTGCCTCTTGCCCCCACCACGCTGCTCCTCTCAGAAACGAATCCACTGCAACATTGTTGAGAAACTAAACCGCAACATCTGGCGGGCCAACGTGACTGAGAAAGAGACAGCGTGTCGGACTCGGCGAGGTCCCTCCAGGATTTCGGCAAGTAGGCCCCTCGGTGTTTTGTGTGCTGTTCGGTTCTGTGAGGGTGAGCACAGAACCCCCTCCTACGCCCCTTTCCTTGTCCTTGTCCTCGGTCCACGTGACCCCAGGTTAGCACACACCGCCCAGAAGTGTACGTTGCTTCTCGGCTCCTCCTTTTACTTTCGGTTTGCCCGGCGAATTCACATAAGGGACTGATCACCCCAGAATTCGGAACCAAGTCATCTTCCCTCACTCGAGAGAGGTGATACTCCGGAGACACCGTGTGGGCATACGGCCTTGACCTAACGAATCAAGGAAGTCCCCCACTAAGCACAGGACATACCTACGATCTGATACACCACTGTCTGTTTGTATAACGTAGGGAAACCTCCTGCAAAATGCCATCAACAGCTGAGGTGCTAGGAATTTGCCTCATTATGGCAGCAGTGCTGTGCGTGTCTTTCCTTCGGCTAGAGTTGGCATGCCGTGTCA
This sequence comes from Sylvilagus floridanus, assembly GCA_949820135.1. Classification (NCBI taxonomy): domain Eukaryota; kingdom Metazoa; phylum Chordata; class Mammalia; order Lagomorpha; family Leporidae; genus Sylvilagus; species Sylvilagus floridanus. Next base: position 164,093,095 of record OX463227.1, on the reverse strand, counting down.
CTCTTAAGCACTCAGACATGGGAAAGATACCCCCCTCTCAGAATCCTGTGCAGGTTATCAAAGATAGTGAATCTGTGAGTGATAATAGCCTGACACTCCAGGTCCCTGTCTCACAGACAATAGTTGGTGATTTAGGGAGAGAGAGCTCGGACAGTGAAAATAACAATGTAGCATACAAGGTAGCAAACGATGTAGTAAACAAGGTAGCAATGCCTAGTCAGCCACCCTCCACACACCTGTGGGATGAATTTAGAGGACCTCCAGACAATAACTCATTCGAGGTCATCCCATCTGCACCCAGTGATGATCCCCACATGTGTAGCAGTACTTGGACACCACAAGCTCTCAGGGCAGCCACTAGACCCTATGCCATCAGCATGTTTGCTCTTAATGTCGAAGTGTATGCAAAATTCAGGCCCTGGATTCTAACGCCTGTAAAAAGGCTTCTATTAACCAAAGGTCGAGGATATGCTTGTGTCTTTCCAGAGAATGCAGAACAGCCCATTTGGGTTCCAGCCCAAAACATCAAGCCTGCAACGGACAGCCAACCAGGACCAGCTGAACAAGACCGAGACTCCGCCTTGTTAGCAGATGCACCTGCCCTATCATCCTACCCTGAGAAACTGCCCATAGCCACATCTGTTACTATTTTGTACCCCACTAGCTCTGGTCAGCCACTCAAATGGCCCACAGCCTGTGTGCGGTCATGCCATTCCTGATAACAATTATTCCTCATTCCTACCCCAATCTGAGCAAGCAATCCTGTGGTCTCTTGATTTGAGCGCTGGTTAGTCAATGACGGGTAAGATCCCCTGGGGGACAACCTAAGACAGGCACAGCTGCGTACAGAGACCACATGGACACGGGGTCAACAATGGTATGGCCAAGAATCATGCCTCCCGTTGCTCAAAAATAAATGAAAAGGGGGAAATGTGGTGGAATGAGAAGGCCATGCCAAGGTGGCCACTGGCAAGCGAGCTTCAGTTACTCAGGAATGGCTTTGAAACCCACCTGGCAATGGAGCCTGCCTGGCAACAGGCTGTGATTGGATGGATTGGAAACTGCCTGGGAACAGGCTATGATTGGATGGAGTGGAAACTGCCTGGGAACAGGCTGTGACTGGATGGATTGGAAACTGCCTGAGAGCAGGCTGTGATTGGATGTATTAAAAACTGCCTGGCAACAGGCTGTGATTGGATGGCTTTGGAAACTGCCTGGCAACAGGCTGTGATTGGATGTATTTGAAACTGCCTAGCAACAGGCTATGATTGGATGGCTTTGGAAACTGCCTGGCAACAGGCTATGATTGGATGGATTTGAAACTGCCTGGTAACAGGCTGTGATTGGATGGCTTTGGAAACTGCCTGACAATAGGCTGTGATTGGTTGGGGCATAGACCGCCCCTTGACCAGATTGGCTGGTCTTGGCCATATAAGAAGTTGTACCAACTGTAATAAAGGAGTCTGCGGGCTGCTCGCCCTGAGCCTGCTTTCACCCGACTCCCGGCGTCTGTGTGTTGACTCCGCGCCTCTTGCGCCCACCACCCTGCTCCTCTCAGAAACGAATCCACTGCAACATTGTTGAGAAACTAAACCGCAACAAAAAGGGTTATATTTCATTTTCCAAAACACAAAAACTCACCTTGTTCCTGTTGCATGTTAATTTCTAAAAATGAAACACCAATTTGCTGTTTTCTTTATTTCATTATGGATACTCTGGCAAACCTTTTTATTGTATGGTGTAAGAATAAAAATGAGAAAAGGAAGAAGGCAAAACAAATGCAAACCAAGAACACATTTAGCAAATTGCCAATGGGGAAACCTGAACGTTGCTGACTGAATACACCTGAAAATCCCATTCACACTCAATTTGGAGGCAATTCATAGCTGTGCCCTCAGAAAAAGGGAAAGATTTCATTTTCCAAAACACAAAAACTCACATTGGTCCAGTTGCCTGTTAATTTTTAAGCATGGAACGCCCATTTGCTGTTTTGTTTTTTTTTTTTATTTCATTAAGGATACTCTGGCTAAACTTCTATTGTATGGTGTAAGAATACAAAATTAGAAAAGGAAGAAGGCAAAACAAATGGAATGCCCAAACACATTTAAGAAATTGCCAATCAAGAAACCTGAATGCTGCTGACTGAATACACCTGAAAATCCCATTTACACTCAATTTGGAGGCAACTCGTAGCTCTCCCCTGGGCAAAAGTGTTACATTTCATTTTCTAAAACACGAAAACTCACCTTAGAGTGTTGCCTGTAGATTTCTTTGCATGAAACGCCAATTTGCACTGTATATTATTTCATTTTGACAACTCTCTCTAAAGGCTTTTTTGGATGGTGTCAGGATATAAAGTTTGGAAAGAAAAAAGGCAAAACAAACCTAAACCCAGACGACATTTAAGAAATTGAGAATCAAGAAACCTGAATGCTGCTGACTGAATACACCTGAAAATCCCATTCACACTCAATTTGGAGGCAATTAGCAGCTGTTCCCTTGGCAAAAGGGTTACATTTCATTTTCCAAAACACAAAAACTCACCTTTGTCCTTTTGCATGTTAATTTCTAAAAATGAAACCCCAATTTGCTGTTTATTTATTTCATTATGGATACTCTGGCTAAACTTTTTATTGTATGGTGTAAGAATACAAAATTAGAAAAGGAAGAAGGCAAAACAAATGCAAACCAAGAACACATTTAGTGAATTACCAATCGGGAAACCTGAATGTTGCTGACTGAATACACCTGAAAATCCCATTCACACTCAATTTGGTGGCAATTCGTAGCTGTCCCCTTGGCAAAAGTGTTACATTTCATTTTCTAAAACACGAAAACTCACATTAGTCGTGTTGCCTGTAGATTTCTTAGCATGAAACGCCAATTTGCATTGCATTTCTATTTCATTTTGACCACTCTGTCTAAAGGCTTTATTGGATGGAGTCAGGATAGATAATATGGAAAGAAAGAAGGCAAAACAAACGCAAACCCAGACGACATTTAAGAAATTGCCAATCAAGAAACCTGAATGCTGCTGACTGAATACACCTAAAAATCCCATTCATACTCAATTTGGAGGCAATTCATAGCTGTCCCCTCGGCAAAAGGGTTACATTTCATTTTCCAAAGCACAAAAACACACCTTGGTCTTGTTGCCTGTTAATTTCTAAGAATGAAACGGCAATTTGCAGTTTTTTTAAATTCATTATGGATATTCTGGCTAAACTTTTTCTTATATGGGGTAAGAATACAAAATTAGAAAAGGAAGAAGGCAAAACAAATGCTAACCCAGAACACAATTAGCAAATTGTCAAACAAGAAACCTGAATGCTGCTGACTGAATACACCTGAAAATCCCATTCACACTCAATTTGGCAGCAATTCATAGGTGTTCCCTTTGCAAAAGCGTTACATTTCATTTTCCAAAACACAAAAACTCACCTTGGGCCTGTTGCATGTTCATTTCTAAAAATGAAACACCAATTTGCTGTTTTCTTTATTTCATTATGGATGCTCTGGCTAAACTTTTTATTGTATGTTGTAAGAATACAAAATGAGAAAAGGAAGAAGGAAAACAATGCAAACCAAGAACACATTTAGCAAATTGCCAATCAGGAAACCTGAATGTTGCTGACTGAATACACCTGAAAATCCCATTCACACTCAATTTGGAGGCAATTCGTAGCTGTGCCCTCGGCAAAAGTGAAAGATTTCATTTTCCAAAACACAAAAATTAACCTTGTTAAGTTGCGCGTTAATTTCTAAGCATGGAACGCCCATTTGCTGTTTTTTTTTTTATTTCATTAAGGATACTCTGGTTAAACTTTTATTGTATGGTATAAGAATACAAAATTAGAAAAGGAAGAAGGCAAAACAAATGGAATGCCCAAACACATTTAAGAAATTGCCAATCAAGAAACCTGAATGCTGCTGACTTAATGCACCTGAAAATCCCATTCACACTCAATTTGGAGGCAACTCGTAGCTGTCCCCTCGGCAAAAGGGTTACATTTCATATTCCAAAGCACAAAAACTCACCTTGGTCCTGTTACATGTTAATTTCTATAAATGAAACCCCAATTTGCTGTTTTCTTTATTTCATTATGGATACTCTCGCTAAACTTTTTATTGTATGGTGTAAGAATACAAAATTAGAAAAGGAAGAAGGCAAAACAAATGCAAACCTAGAACACATTTAGTAAATTACCAATCGGGAAACCTGAATGTTGCTGACTGAATACACCTGAAAATCCCATTCACACTCAATTTGCAGGCAATTCGTAGCTGTCCCCTCGGCAAAAGTGTTACATTTCATTTTCTAAAACACGAAAACTCACCTTAGTCGTGTTACCTGTAGATTTCTTAGCATGAAACACCAATTTGCACTGTATTTTAATTTCATTTTGACCACTCTGTTTAAGGGATTTATTGGATGGAGTCAGGATAGAAAATTTGGAAAGAAAGAAGGCAAAACAAACACAAACCAAGGCGACATTTAAGAAATTGCCAATCAAGAAACCTGAATGCTGCTGACTGAATACACCTGAAAATCCCATTCATACTCGATTTGTAGGCAATTCATAGCTGTCCCCTCAGCAAAAGGGTTACATTTCATTTTCCAAAGCAGAAAAACACACCTTGGTGCTGTTGCCTGTTAATTTCTAGGAATGAAACGGCAATTTGCAGTTTTTTTTTATTCATTATGGATATTCTGGCTAAACTTTTTATTGTATGGGGTAAGAATAAAAAATTAGAAAAGGAAGAAGGCAAAACAAACGCAAACCCAGAACACATTTAGCAAATTGCCAAACAAGAAACCTGAATGCTGCTGACTTAATGCACCTGAAAATCGCATTCACACTCAATTTGGCGGCAATTCATAGCTGTTCCCTTGGCTAAAGGGTTACATTTCATTTTCCAAAGCACAAAAACTCACCTTGGTCCTGTTGCATGTTAATTTCTAAAAATGAAACCCCAATTTGCTGTTTTCTTTATTTCATTATGGATACTCTGGCTAACCTTTTTCTTGTATGGTGTAAGAATACAAAATGAGAAAAGGAAGAAGGCAAAACAAATGCAAACCAAGAACACATTTAGCAAATTACCAATCGGGAAACCTGAATGTTGCTGACTGAATACACCTGAAAATCCCATTCACACTCAATTTGCAGGCAATTCGTAGCTGTGCCCTCGGCAAAAGTGTTACATTTCATTTTCTAAAACACGAAAACTCACCTTAGTCGTGTTGCCTGTAGATTTCTTAGCATGAAACGCCAATTTGCAATGTATTTTTATTTCATTTTGACCACTCTGTCTAAAGGCTTTTTTGGATGGTGTCAGGATAGAAAATTTGGAAAGAAAGAAGGCAAAACAAACGCAAACCCACACGACATTTAAGAAATTGCCAATCAAGAAACCTGAATGCTGCTGACTGAATACACCTGAAAATCCCATTTGTAATCAATTTGGAGGCAATCCATAGCTGTCCCCTCGGCAAAAGTGTTACATTTCATTTTCCAAAGCACAAAAATACACCTTGGTCCTGTTGCCTGCCAATTTTTTAAGAATGAAACGGAAATTTGCAGGTTTTTTTTATTTCATTATGGATATTCTGGCTAAACATTTATTGTATGGGGTAAGAATACAAAATTAGAAAAGGAAGAAGGCAAAACAAACGCAAACCCAGAGCACATTTAGCAAATTGCCAAACAAGAAACCTGAGTGTTGCTGACTGAATACACCTGAAAATCCCATTCACACTCAATTTGGTGGCAATTCGTAGCTGTTCCCTTTGCAAAAGTGTTACATTTCATTTTCCAAAACACAAAAACTCACCTTTGTCCTGTTGCATGTTAATTTCTAAAAATGAAACACCAATTTGCTGTTTTCTTTATTTCATTATGGATACTCTGGCTAAACTTTTTATTGTATGGTGTAAGAATACAAAATGAGAAAAGGAAGAAGGCAAAACAATGCAAACCAAGAACACATTTAGCAAATTGCCAATCAGGAAACCTGAATGTTGCTGACTGAATACACCTGAAAATCCCATTCACACTCAATTTGGAGGCAATTCGGAGCTGTGCCCTCGGCAAAAGTGAAAGACTTCATTTTCCAAAACACAAAAACTAACCTTGGTCCAGTTGCCTGTTAATTTCTAAGCATGGAACGCACATTTGCTGTTTTTTTTTTTATTTCATTAAGAATATATTGGCTAAACTTTTATTGTATGGTATAAGAATACAAAATTACAAAAGGAAGAAGGCAAAACAAATGGAATGCCCAAACACATTTAAGAAATTGCCAATCAAGAAACCTGAATGCTGCTGAATGAATACACCTGAAAATCCCATTCACACTCAATTTGCAGACAACTCGAAGCTGTCCCCTCGACAAAAGGGTTACATTTCATTTTCCAAAGCACAAAAACACACCTTGGTCCTGTTGCCTGCTAATTTCTAAGAATGAAACGGCAATTTGCAGGTTTTTTTTTTTATTTCATTATGGTTATTCTGGCTAAACTTTTATTGTATGGGGTAAAAATACAAAATTAGAAAAGGAAGAAGGCAAAACAAATGCACACCCAGAACACATTTAGCAAATTGCCAAACAAGAAACCTGAATGCTGCTGACTGAATACACCTGAAAATCCCATTCACACTCAATTTGGAGGCAACTCGTAGCTGTCCCCTCGGCAAAAGGGTTACATTTCATTTTCCAAAGCACAAAAACACACCTTGTTCCTGTTGCCTGCTAATTTCTAAGAATGAAACGGCAATTTGCAGTTTTTTTAATTTCATTATGGATATTCTGGCTAAACATTTTCTTGTATGCTATAAGAATACAAAATGAGAAAAGGAAGAAGGCAAAACAAATGCAAACCAAGAACACATTTAGCAAATTACCAATCGGGAAACCTGAATGTTGCTGACTGAATACACCTGAAAATCCCATTCACACTCAATTTGGATGCAATTCGTAGCTGTGCCCTCGGAAAAGGGAAAGATTTCATTTTCCAAAACAGGAAAACTCACCTTAGTCGTGTTGCCTGTAGATTTCTTAGCATGAAATGCCAATTTGCACTGTATTTTTATTTCATTTTGACTGCTCACTCTAAAGGCTTTTTTTGGATGGTGTCAGGATAGTAAATTTGGAAAGAAAGCAGGCAAAACAAACGCAAACCCAGACAACATTTAAGAAATTGCCAATCAAGAAACCTGAATGCTGCTGACTGAATACACCTGAAAATCCCATTCACACTCAATTTGGAGGCAACTCGTAGCTGTCCCCTCGGCAAAAGGGTTACATTTCATTTTCCAAAACGCAAAAACTCACCTTGGTCCTGTTGCATGTTAATTTCTAAAATGAAACCCCAATTTGCTGTTTTCTTTATTTCATTATGGATACTCTGGCTAAACATTTTCTTGTATGGTGTAAGAATACAAAATGAGAAAAGGAAGAAGGCAAAACAAATGCAAACCAAGAACACATTTAGCAAATTACCAATCGGGAAACCTGAATGTTGCTGACTGAATACACCTGAAAATCCCATTCACACTCAATTTGCAGGCAATTCGTAGCTGTGCCCTCGGCAAAAGTGTTACATTTCATTTTCTAAAACACGAAAACTCACCTTAGTCGTGTTGCCTGTAGATTTCTTAGCATGAAACGCCAATTTCCACAGTATTTTTATTTCCTTTTGACCACTCTGCCTAAAGGCTTTATTGGATGCAGTCAGGATATAAAATTTGGAAAGAAAGAAGGCAAAACAAACACAAACCCAGGCGATATTTAAGTAATTGCCAATCAAGAAACCTGAATGCTGCTGACTGAATACACCTGAAAATCCAATTCGTACTCAATTTGGAGGCAATTAATAGCTGTCCCCTCGGCAAAAGTGTTACATTTCACTTTCCAAAGCAAAAAAATACACCTTGGTCCTGTTGCCAGCTAATTTCTAAGAATGAAACGGAAATTTGCAGTTTTTTTTTAATTCATTATGGATATTCTGGCTAAACTTTTTATTGTATGGGGTAAGAATACAAAATTAGAAAAGGAAGAAGGGAAAACAAACGCAAACCCAGAACACATTTAGCAAATTGCCAAACAAGAAACCTGAATGCTGCTGACTGAATACACCTGAAAATCACATTCACACTCAATTTGGCGGCAATTCGTAGCTGTTCCCTTGGCCAAAGGGTTACATTTCATTTTCCAAACCACAAAAACTCACCTTGGTCCTGTTGCATGTTAATTTCTAAAAATGAAACCCCAATTTGCTGTTTTCTTTATTTCATTATGGATGCTTGGCTAAACTTTTTATTGTATGTTGTAAGAATACAAAATGAGAAAAGGAAGAAGGAAAACAATGCAAACCTAGAACACATTTAGCAAATTGCCAATCAGGAAACCTGAATGTTGCTGACTGAATACACCTGAAAATCCCATTCACACTCAATTTGGAGGCAATTCGTAGCTGTGCCCTCGGCAAAAGTGAAAGACTTCATTTTCCAAAACACAAAAACTAACCTTGGTCCAGTTGCCTGTTAATTTCTAAGCATGGAACGCACATTTGCTGTTTTTTTTTTTATTTCATTAAGAATACTATGGCTAAACTTTTATTGTATGGTATAAGAATACAAAATTACAAAAGGAAGAAGGCAAAACAAATGGAATGCCCAAACACATTTAAGAAATTGCCAATCAAGAAACCTGAATGCTGCTGAATGAATACACCTGAAAATCCCATTCACACTCAATTTGCAGACAACTCGAAGCTGTCCCCTCGACAAAAGGGTTACATTTCATTTTCCAAAGCACAAAAACACACCTTGGTCCTGTTGCCTGCTAATTTCTAAGAATGAAACGACAATTTGCAGTTTTTTTTTTTATTTCATTATGGTTATTCTGGCTAAACTTTTTATTGTATGGGGTAAAAATACAAAATTAGAAAAGGAAGAAGGCAAAAAAAATGCACACCCAGAATACATTTAGCAAATTGCCAAACAAGAAACCTGAATGCTGCTGACTGAATACACCTGAAAATCCCATTCACACTCAATTTGGAGGCAACTCGTAGCTGTCCCCTCGGCAAAAGGGTTACATTTCATTTTCCAAAGCACAAAAACACACCTTGTTCCTGTTGCCTGCTAATTTCTAAGAATGAAACGGCAATTTGCAGTTTTTTTAATTTCATTATGGATATTCTGCCTAAACATTTTCTTGTATGCTATAAGAATACAAAATGAGAAAAGGAAGAAGGCAAAACAAATGCAAACCAAGAACACATTTAGCAAATTACCAATCGGGAAACCTGAATGTTGCTGACTGAATACACCTAAAAATCCCATTCACACTCAATTTGGAGGCAATTTGTAGCTGTGCCCTCGGAAAAGGGAAAGATTTCATTTTCAAAAACACGAAAACTCACCTTAGTCGTGTTGCGTGTAGATTTCTTAGCATGAAATGCCAATTTGCACTGTATTTTTATTTCATTTTGACTGCTCACTCTAAAGGCTTTTTTTGGATCGTGTCAGGATAGTAAATTTGGAAAGAAAGAAGGCAAAACAAACGCAAACCCAGACGACATTTAAGAAATTGCCAATCAAGAAACCTGAATGCTGCTGACTGAATACACATGAAAATCCCATTCACACTCAATTTGGAGGCAACTCATAGCTGTCCCCTCGGCAAAAGTGTTACATATCATTTTCCAAAGCACAAAAACACACCTTGGTCCTGTTGCCTGCTGATTTCAAAGAATGAAATGGCAATTTGCAGTTTTTTTTTATTTCAGTATGGATATTCTGGCTAAACTTTTGTTGTATGGGGTAAGAATACAAAATTAGAAAAGGAAGAAGGCAAAACAACTGCAAACCCAGAACACATTTAGCAAATTGCCAAACAAGAAACCTGAATGCTGCTGACTGAATACACCTGAAAATCCCATTCACACTCAATTTGGAGGCAACTCGTAGCTGTCCCCTCGGCAAAAGGGTTACATTTCATTTTCCAAAGCACAAAAACACACCTTGTTCCTGTTGCCTGCTAATTTCTAAGAATGAAACGGCAATTTGCAGTTTTTTTAATTTCATTATGGATATTCTGGCTAAACATTTTCTTGTATGCTATAAGAATACAAAATGAGAAAAGGAAGAAGGCAAAACAAATGCAAACCAAGAACACATTTAGCAAATTACCAATCGGGAAACCTGAATGTTGCTGACTGAATACACCTGAAAATCCCATTCACACTCAATTTGGATGCAATTCGTAGCTGTGCCCTCGGAAAAGGGAAAGATTTCATTTTCCAAAACAGGAAAACTCACCTTAGTCGTGTTGCCTGTAGATTTCTTAGCATGAAATGCCAATTTGCACTGTATTTTTATTTCATTTTGACTGCTCACTCTAAAGGCTTTTTTTGGATGGTGTCAGGATAGTAAATTTGGAAAGAAAGCAGGCAAAACAAACGCAAACCCAGACAACATTTAAGAAATTGCCAATCAAGAAACCTGAATGCTGCTGACTGAATACACCTGAAAATCCCATTCACACTAAATTTGGAGGCAACTCGTAGCTGTCCCCTCGGCAAAAGGGTTACATTTCATTTTCCAAAACGCAAAAACTCACCTTGGTCCTGTTGCATGTTAATTTCTAAAATGAAACCCCAATTTGCTGTTTTCTTTATTTCATTATGGATACTCTGGCTAAACATTTTCTTGTATGGTGTAAGAATACAAAATGAGAAAAGGAAGAAGGCAAAACAAATGCAAACCAAGAACACATTTAGCAAATTACCAATCGGGAAACCTGAATGTTGCTGACTGAATACACCTGAAAATCCCATTCACACTCAATTTGCAGGCAATTCGTAGCTGTGCCCTCGGCAAAAGTGTTACATTTCATTTTCTAAAACACGAAAACTCACCTTAGTCGTGTTGCCTGTAGATTTCTTAGCATGAAACGCCAATTTCCACAGTATTTTTATTTCCTTTTGACCACTCTGCCTAAAGGCTTTATTGGATGCAGTCAGGATATAAAATTTGGAAAGAAAGAAGGCAAAACAAACACAAACCCAGGCGATATTTAAGTAATTGCCAATCAAGAAACCTGAATGCTGCTGACTGAATACACCTGAAAATCCAATTCGTACTCAATTTGGAGGCAATTAATAGCTGTCCCCTCGGCAAAAGTGTTACATTTCACTTTCCAAAGCAAAAAAATACACCTTGGTCCTGTTGCCAGCTAATTTCTAAGAATGAAACGGAAATTTGCAGTTTTTTTTTAATTCATTATGGATATTCTGGCTAAACTTTTTATTGTATGGGGTAAGAATACAAAATTAGAAAAGGAAGAAGGGAAAACAAACGCAAACCCAGAACACATTTAGCAAATTGCCAAACAAGAAACCTGAATGCTGCTGACTGAATACACCTGAAAATCACATTCACACTCAATTTGGCGGCAATTCGTAGCTGTTCCCTTGGCCAAAGGGTTACATTTCATTTTCCAAACCACAAAAACTCACCTTGGTCCTGTTGCATGTTAATTTCTAAAAATGAAACCCCAATTTGCTGTTTTCTTTATTTCATTATGGATGCTTGGCTAAACTTTTTATTGTATGTTGTAAGAATACAAAATGAGAAAAGGAAGAAGGAAAACAATGCAAACCTAGAACACATTTAGCAAATTGCCAATCAGGAAACCTGAATGTTGCTGACTGAATACACCTGAAAATCCCATTCACACTCAATTTGGAGGCAATTCGTAGCTGTGCCCTCGGCAAAAGTGAAAGACTTCATTTTCCAAAACACAAAAACTAACCTTGGTCCAGTTGCCTGTTAATTTCTAAGCATGGAACGCACATTTGCTGTTTTTTTTTTTATTTCATTAAGAATACTATGGCTAAACTTTTATTGTATGGTATAAGAATACAAAATTACAAAAGGAAGAAGGCAAAACAAATGGAATGCCCAAACACATTTAAGAAATTGCCAATCAAGAAACCTGAATGCTGCTGAATGAATACACCTGAAAATCCCATTCACACTCAATTTGCAGACAACTCGAAGCTGTCCCCTCGACAAAAGGGTTACATTTCATTTTCCAAAGCACAAAAACACACCTTGGTCCTGTTGCCTGCTAATTTCTAAGAATGAAACGACAATTTGCAGTTTTTTTTTTATTTCATTATGGTTATTCTGGCTAAACTTTTTATTGTATGGGGTAAAAATACAAAATTAGAAAAGGAAGAAGGCAAAAAAAATGCACACCCAGAATACATTTAGCAAATTGCCAAACAAGAAACCTGAATGCTGCTGACTGAATACACCTGAAAATCCCATTCACACTCAATTTGGAGGCAACTCGTAGCTGTCCCCTCGGCAAAAGGGTTACATTTCATTTTCCAAAGCACAAAAACACACCTTGTTCCTGTTGCCTGCTAATTTCTAAGAATGAAACGGCAATTTGCAGTTTTTTTAATTTCATTATGGATATTCTGCCTAAACATTTTCTTGTATGCTATAAGAATACAAAATGAGAAAAGGAAGAAGGCAAAACAAATGCAAACCAAGAACACATTTAGCAAATTACCAATCGGGAAACCTGAATGTTGCTGACTGAATACACCTAAAAATCCCATTCACACTCAATTTGGAGGCAATTTGTAGCTGTGCCCTCGGAAAAGGGAAAGATTTCATTTTCAAAAACACGAAAACTCACCTTAGTCGTGTTGCGTGTAGATTTCTTAGCATGAAATGCCAATTTGCACTGTATTTTTATTTCATTTTGACTGCTCACTCTAAAGGCTTTTTTTGGATCGTGTCAGGATAGTAAATTTGGAAAGAAAGAAGGCAAAACAAACGCAAACCCAGACGACATTTAAGAAATTGCCAATCAAGAAACCTGAATGCTGCTGACTGAATACACATGAAAATCCCATTCACACTCAATTTGGAGGCAACTCATAGCTGTCCCCTCGGCAAAAGTGTTACATATCATTTTCCAAAGCACAAAAACACACCTTGGTCCTGTTGCCTGCTGATTTCAAAGAATGAAATGGCAATTTGCAGTTTTTTTTATTTCAGTATGGATATTCTGGCTAAACTTTTGTTGTATGGGGTAAGAATACAAAATTAGAAAAGGAAGAAGGCAAAACAACTGCAAACCCAGAACACATTTAGCAAATTGCCAAACAAGAAACCTGAATGCTGCTGACTGAATACACCTGAAAATCCCATTCACACTCAATTTGGAGGCAACTCGTAGCTGTCCGCTCGGCAAAAGGGTTACATTTCATTTTCCAAAACGCAAAAACTCACCTTGGTCCTGTTGCATGTTAATTTCTAAAATGAAACACCAATTTGCTGTTTTCTTTATTTCATTATGGATACTCTGGCTAAACATTTTCTTGTATGGTGTAAGAATACAAAATGAGAAAAGGAAGAAGGCAAAACAAATGCAAACCAAGAACACATTTAGGAAATTACCAATCGGGAAACCTGAATGTTGCTGACTGAATACACCTGAAAATCCCATTCACACTCAATTTGCAGGCAATTCGTAGCTGTCCCCTCGGCAAAAGTGTTACATTTCATTTTCTAAAACACGAAAACTCACCTTAGTCGTGTTGCCTGTTAATTTCTAAGCATGAAACGCCAATTTCCACAGTATTTTTATTTCCTTTTGACCACTCTGTTTAAGGGATTTATTGGATGGAGTCAGGATAGAAAATTTGGAAAGAAAGAAGGCAAAACAAACACAAACCAAGGCGACATTTAAGAAATTGCCAATCAAGAAACCTGAATGCTGCTGACTGAATACACCTGAAAATCCCATTCATATTCGATTTGTAGGCAATTCATAGCTGTCCCCTCAGCAAAAGGGTTACATTTCATTTTCCAAAGCAGAAAAACACACCTTGGTCCTGTTGCCTGTTAATTTCTAAGAATGAAACGGCAATTTGCAGTTTTTTTTATTTCATTATGGATATTCTGGCTAAACTTTTTATTGTATGGGGTAAGAATACAAAATTAGAAAAGGAAGAAGGCAAAACAAACGCAAACCCAGAACACATTTAGCAAATTGCCAAACAAGAAACCTGAATGCTGCTGACTTAATGCACCTGAAAATCGCATTCACACTCAATTTGGCGGCAATTCATAGCTGTTCCCTTGGCTAAAGGGTTACATTTCATTTTCCAAAGCACAAAAACTCACCTTGGTCCTGTTGCATGTTAATTTCTAAAAATGAAACCCCAATTTGCTGTTTTCTTTATTTCATTATGGATACTCTGGCTAACCTTTTTCTTGTATGGTGTAAGAATACAAAATTAGAAAACGAAGAAGGCAAAACAAATGCAAACCAAGAACACATTTAGCAAATTGCCAATCAGGAAACCTGAATGTTGCTGACTGAATACACCTGAAAATCCCATTCACACTCAATTTGGAGGCAATTCGTACCTGTGCCCTCGGCAAAAGTGTTACATTTCATTTTCTAAAACACGAAAACTCACCTTAGTCGTGTTGCCTGTAGATTTCTTAGCATGAAACGCCAATTTGCACTGTATTTTTATTTCATTTTGACCACTCTGTCTAAAGGCTTTTTTGGATGGTGTCAGGATAGAAAATTTGGAAAGAAAGAAGGCAAAACAAACGCAAACCCACACGACATTTAAGAAATTGCCAATCAAGAAACCTGAATGCTGCTGACTGAATACACCTGAAAATCCCATTTGTAATCAATTTGGAGGCAATCCATAGCTGTCCCCTCGGCAAAAGGGTTACATTTCATTTTCCAAAGCAGAAAAATACACCTTGGTCCTGTTGCCTGCCAATTTTTTAAGAATGAAACGGAAATTTGCAGTTTTTTTTATTTCATTATGGATATTCTGGCTAAACATTTATTGTATGGGGTAAGAATACAAAATTAGAAAAGGAAGAAGGCAAAACAAACGCAAACCCAGAGCACATTTAGCAAATTGCCAAACAAGAAACCTGAGTGTTGCTGACTGAATACACCTGAAAATCCCATTCACACTCAATTTGGTGGCAATTCGTAGCTGTTCCCTTTGCAAAAGTGTTACATTTCATTTTCCAAAACACAAAAACTCACCTTGGTCCTGTTGCATGTTAATTTCTAAAAATGAAACACCAATTTGCTGTTTTCTTTATTTCATTATGGATACTCTGGCTAACCTTTTTCTTGTATGGTGTAAGAATACAAAATGAGAAAAGGAAGAAGGCAAAACAAATGCAAACCAAGAACACATTTAGCAAATTACCAATCGGGAAACCTGAAGCTTTCTGACTGAATACACCTGAAAATCCCATTCACACTCAATTTGCAGGCAACTCGTAGCTGTCCCCTCGGCAAAAGGGTTACATATCATTTTCCAAAGCACAAAAACACACCTTGTTCCTGTTGCCTGCTAATTTGTAAGAATGAAACGGCAATTTGCAGTTTTTTTTTTTTTATTTCATTATGGATATTCTGGCTAAACTTTTTATTGTATGGGGTAAGAATACAAAATTAGAAAAGGAAGAAGGCAAAACAAACACAAACCCAGAACACATTTAGCAAATTGCCAAACAAGAAACCTGAATGCTGCTGACTGAATACACCTGAAAATCCCATTCACACTCAATTTGGAGGCAACTCGTAGCTGTCCCCTCGGCAAAAGGGTTACATTTCATTTTCCAAAGCACAAAAACACACCTTGTTCCTGTTGCCTGCTAATTTCTAAGAATGAAACGGCAATTTGCAGTTTTTTTAATTTCATTATGGATATTCTGGCTAAACATTTTCTTGTATGCTATAAGAATACAAAATGAGAAAAGGAAGAAGGCAAAACAAATGCAAACCAAGAACACATTTAGCAAATTACCAATCGGGAAACCTGAATGTTGCTGACTGAATACACCTGAAAATCCCATTCACACTCAATTTGGATGCAATTCGTAGCTGTGCCCTCGGAAAAGGGAAAGATTTCATTTTCCAAAACACGAAAACTAACCTTAGTCGTGTTGCATGTAGATTTCTTAGCATGAAATGCCAATTTGCACTGTATTTTTATTTCATTTTGTCTGCTCACTCTAAAGGCTTTTTTGGATGGTGCCAGGATAGTAAATTTGGAAAGAAAGAAGGCAAAACAAACGCAAACCCAGACGACATTTAAGAAATCGCCAATCAGGAAACCTGAATGCTGCTGACTGAATACACATGAAAATCCCATTCACACTCAACTTGGAGGCAACTCGTAGCTGTTCCCTCGGCAAAAGGGTTACATTTCATTTTCCAAAGCACAAAAACACACCTTGGTCCTGTTGCCTGCTAATTTCTAAGAATGAAACGGCAATTTGCAGTTTTTTTTATTTCATTATGGATATTCTGGCTAAACTTTTATTGTATGGGGTAAGAATACAAAATTAGAAAAGGAAGAAGGCAAAACAACTGCAAACCCAGAACACATTTAGCAAATTGCCAAACAAGAAACCTGAATGCTGCTGACTGAATACACCTGAAAATCCCATTCACACTCAATTTGGCGGCAATTCGTAGCTGTTCCCTTGGCAAAAGGGTTACATTTCATTTTCCAAAACACAAAAACTCACCTTGGTCCTGTTGCATGTTAATTTCTAAAATGAAACACCAATTTGCTGTTTTCTTTATTGCATTATGGATACTCTGGCTAAACATTTTCTTGTATGGTGTAAGAATACAAAATGAGTGTAGGAAGAAGGCAAAACAAATGCAAACCAAGAACACATTTAGCAAATTACCAATCGGGAAACCTGAATGTTGCTGACTGAATACACCTGAAAATCCCATTCACACTCAATTTGGAGGCAACTCGTAGCTGTCCCCTCGGCAAAAGGGTTACATTTCATTTTCCAAAGCACAAAAACACACCTTGTTCCTGTTGCCTGCTAATTTCTAAGAATGAAACGGCAATTTGCAGTTCTGTTTATTTCATTATGGATATTCTGGCTAAACTTTTTATTGTATGGGGTAAGAATACAAAATTAGAAATGGAAGAAGGCAAAACAATAGCAAACCAAGAACACATTTAGCAAATTGCCAAACAAGAACCCTGAATGCTGCTGACTGAATACACCTGAAAATCCCATTCACACTCAATTTGGAGGCAATTCGTAGCTGTGCCCTCGGCAAAAGTGAAAGATTTCATTTCCAAAACACAAAAACTAACCTTGGTCCAGTTACCTGTTAATTTCTAAGCATGGAACGCCCATTTGCTGTTTTTTTTTTTATTTCATTAAGGATACTCTGGCTAAACTTTTATGGAATGGTATAAGAATACAAAATTAGAAAAGGAAGAAGGCAAAACAACCGCAAACCCAGAACACATTTAGCAAATTGCCAAACAAGAAACCTGAGTGTTGCTGACTCAATACACCTGAAAATCCCATTCACACTCAATTTGGTGGCAATTCATAGCTGTTCCCTTGGCAAAAGTGTTACATTTCATTTTCCAAAACACAAAAACTCACCTTGGTCCTGTTGCATGTTAATTTCTAAAAATGAAACACCAATTTGCTGTTTTCTTTATTTCAATATGGATACTCTGGCTAAACTTTTTATTGTATGGTGTAAGAATACAAAATGAGTGTAGGAAGAAGGCAAAACAAATGGAATGCCCAAACACATTTAAGAAATTGCCAGTCAAGAAACCTGAATGCTGCTGACTGAATACACCTGAAAATCCCATTCACACTCAATTTGGAGGCAACTCGAAGCTGTCCCCTCAGCAAAAGGGTTACATTTCATTTTCCAAAGCACAAAATCACACCTTGGTCCTGTTGCTTGCTAATTTCTAAGAATGAAACGGCAATTTGCAGTTTTTTTTTATTTCATTATGGATATTCTGGCTAAACTTTTTATTGTATGAGGTAAGAATACAAAATTAGAAAAGGAAGAAGGCAAAACAACCGCAAACCCAGAACACATTTAGCAAATTGCCAAACAAGAAACCTGAATGCTGCTGACTGAATACACCTGAAAATCGCATTCAACTCAATTTGGCGGCAATTCGTAGCTGTACCCTTGGCAAAAGGGTACATTTCATTTTCCAAAACACAAAAACTCACCTTGGTACTGTTGCATGTTAATTTCTAAAAATGAAACACCAATTTGCTGTTTTCTTTATTTCATTATGGATACTCTGGCTAAACTTTTTATTGTATGGGGTAAGAATAAAAAATGAGAAAATGAAGAAGGCAAAACAAATGCAAACCAAGAACACATTTAGCAAATTACCAATCGGGAAACCTGAATGTTGCTGACTGAATACACCTGAAAATCCCATTCACACTCAATTTGCAGGCAATTCGTAGCTGTGCCCTCGGCAAAAGTGTTACATTTCATTTTATAAAACACGAAAACTCAACTTAGTCGTGTTGCCTGCAGATTTCTTAGCATGAAACGCCAATTTGCACTGTATTTTTATTTCATTTTGACCACTCTGTCTAAAGGCTTTTTTGGATGGTGTCAGGATAGAAAATTTGGAAAGAAAGAAGGCAATACAAACACAAACCCAGACGACATTTAAGAAATTGCCAATCAAGAAACCTGAATGCTGCTGACTGAATACACCTGAAAATCCCATTCACACTCAATTTGGAGGCAACTCGTAGCTGTCCCCTCGGCAAAAGAGTTACATATCATTTTCCAAAGCACAAAAACACACCTTGGTCCTGTTGCCTGCTAATTTCAAAGAATGAAATGGCAATTTGCAGTTTTTTTTTTATTTCAGTATGGATATTCTGGCTAAACTTTTTATTGTATGGGGTAAGAATGCACAATTAGAAAAGGAAGAAGGCAAAACAACCGCAAACCCAGAACACATTTAGCAAATTGCCAAACAATAAACCTGAATGCTGCTGACTGAATACAGCTGAAAATCCCATTCACACTCATTTTGGCGGCAATTCATAGCTGTCCCCTCAGCAAAAGGGTTACATTTCACTTTCCAAAGCAGAAAAACACACCTTGGTCCTGTTGCCAGTTAATTTCTAAGAATGAAACGGCAATTTGCAGTTTTTTTTATTTCATTATGGATATTCTGGCTAAACACTTTATTGTATGGGGTAAGAATACAAAATTAGAAAAGGAAGAAGGCAAAACAACCGCAAACCCAGAACACATTTAGCAAATTGCCAAACAAGAAACCTGAATGCTGCTGACTGAATACACCTGAAAATCGCATTCAACTCAATTTGGCGGCAATTCGTAGCTGTACCCTTGGCAAAAGGGTACATTTCATTTTCCAAAACACAAAAACTCACCTTGGTACTGTTGCATGTTAATTTCTAAAAATGAAACACCAATTTGCTGTTTTCTTTATTTCATTATGGATACTCTGGCTAAACTTTTTATTGTATGGGGTAAGAATAAAAAATGAGAAAATGAAGAAGGCAAAACAAATGCAAACCAAGAACACATTTAGCAAATTACCAATCGGGAAACCTGAATGTTGCTGACTGAATACACCTGAAAATCCCATTCACACTCAATTTGCAGGCAATTCGTAGCTGTGCCCTCGGCAAAAGTGTTACATTTCATTTTATAAAACACGAAAACTCAACTTAGTCGTGTTGCCTGCAGATTTCTTAGCATGAAACGCCAATTTGCACTGTATTTTTATTTCATTTTGACCACTCTGTCTAAAGGCTTTTTTGGATGGTGTCAGGATAGAAAATTTGGAAAGAAAGAAGGCAATACAAACACAAACCCAGACGACATTTAAGAAATTGCCAATCAAGAAACCTGAATGCTGCTGACTGAATACACCTGAAAATCCCATTCACACTCAATTTGGAGGCAACTCGTAGCTGTCCCCTCGGCAAAAGAGTTACATATCATTTTCCAAAGCACAAAAACACACCTTGGTCCTGTTGCCTGCTAATTTCAAAGAATGAAATGGCAATTTGCAGTTTTTTTTTTATTTCAGTATGGATATTCTGGCTAAACTTTTTATTGTATGGGGTAAGAATGCACAATTAGAAAAGGAAGAAGGCAAAACAACCGCAAACCCAGAACACATTTAGCAAATTGCCAAACAATAAACCTGAATGCTGCTGACTGAATACAGCTGAAAATCCCATTCACACTCATTTTGGCGGCAATTCATAGCTGTCCCCTCAGCAAAAGGGTTACATTTCACTTTCCAAAGCAGAAAAACACACCTTGGTCCTGTTGCCAGTTAATTTCTAAGAATGAAACGGCAATTTGCAGTTTTTTTTATTTCATTATGGATATTCTGGCTAAACACTTTATTGTATGGGGTAAGAATACAAAATTAGAAAAGGAAGAAGGCAAAACAACCGCAAACCCAGAACACATTTAGCAAATTGCCAAACAAGAAACCTGAATGCTGCTGACTGAATACACCTGAAAATCGCATTCAACTCAATTTGGCGGCAATTCGTAGCTGTACCCTTGGCAAAAGTGTACATTTCATTTTCCAAAACACAAAAACTCACCTTGGTACTGTTGCATGTTAATTTCTAAAAATGAAACACCAATTTGCTGTTTTCTTTATTTCATTATGGATACTCTGGCTAAACTTTTTATTGTATGGGGTAAGAATAAAAAATGAGAAAATGAAGAAGGCAAAACAAATGCAAACCAAGAACACATTTAGCAAATTACCAATCGGGAAACCTGAATGTTGCTGACTGAATACACCTGAAAATCCCATTCACACTCAATTTGCAGGCAATTCGTAGCTGTGCCCTCGGCAAAAGTGTTACATTTCATTTTATAAAACACGAAAACTCAACTTTGTCGTGTTGCCTGCAGATTTCTTAGCATGAAACGCCAATTTGCACTGTATTTTTATTTCATTTTGACCACTCTGTCTAAAGGCTTTTTTGGATGGTGTCAGGATAGAAAATTTGGAAAGAAAGAAGGCAATACAAACACAAACCCAGACGACATTTAAGAAATTGCCAATCAAGAAACCTGAATGCTGCTGACTGAATACACCTGAAAATCCCATTCACACTCAATTTGGAGGCAACTCGTAGCTGTCCCCTCGGCAAAAGAGTTACATATCATTTTCCAAAGCACAAAAACACACCTTGGTCCTGTTGCCTGCTAATTTCAAAGAATGAAATGGCAATTTGCAGTTTTTTTTTTATTTCAGTATGGATATTCTGGCTAAACTTTTTATTGTATGGGGTAAGAATGCACAATTAGAAAAGGAAGAAGGCAAAACAACCGCAAACCCAGAACACATTTAGCAAATTGCCAAACAATAAACCTGAATGCTGCTGACTGAATACAGCTGAAAATCCCATTCACACTCATTTTGGCGGCAATTCATAGCTGTCCCCTCAGCAAAAGGGTTACATTTCACTTTCCAAAGCAGAAAAACACACCTTGGTCCTGTTGCCAGTTAATTTCTAAGAATGAAACGGCAATTTGCAGTTTTTTTTATTTCATTATGGATATTCTGGCTAAACACTTTATTGTATGGGGTAAGAATACAAAATTAGAAAAGGAAGAAGGCAAAACAAACGCAAACCCAGAACACATTTAGCAAATTGCCAAACAAGAAACCTGAATGCTGCTGACTTAATGCACCTGAAAATCGCATTCACACTCAATTTGGCGGCAATTCATAGCTGTTCCCTTGGCTAAAGGGTTACATTTCATTTTCCAAAGCACAAAAACTCACCTTGGTCCTGTTGCATGTTAATTTCTAAAAATGAAACCCCAATTTGCTGTTTTCTTTATTTCATTATGGATACTCTGGCTAACCTTTTTCTTGTATGGTGTAAGAATACAAAATGAGAAAATGAAGAAGGCAAAACAAATGCAAACCAAGAACACATTTAGCAAATTACCAATCGGGAAACCTGAATGTTGCTGACTGAATACACCTGAAAATCCCATTAACACACAATTTGCAGGCAATTCGTAGCTGTGCCCTCGGCAAAAGTGTTACATTTCATTTTCTAAAATACGAAAACTCACCTTAGTCGTGTTGCCTGTAGATTTCTTAGCATGAAACACCAATTTGCAATGTATTTTTATTTCATTTTGACCACTCTGTCTAAAGGCTTTTTTGGATGGTGTCAGGATAGAAAATTTGGAAAGAAAGAAGGCAAAACAAACGCAAACCCAGACGACATTTAAGAAATTGCCAATCAAGAAACCTGAATGCTGCTGACTGAATACACCTGAAAATCCCATTCACACTCAATTTGGAGGCAATTCGTAGCTGTGCCCTCGGCAAAAGTGAAAGATTTCATTTTCCAAAACACAAAAACTAACCTTGGTCCAGTTGCCTGTTAATTTCTAAGCATGGAACGCCCATTTGCTGTTTTTTTTTTTTTATTTCATTAAGTATACTCTGGCTAAACTTTTATGGAATGGTATAAGAATACAAAATTAGAAAAGGAAGAAGGCAAAACAACCGCAAACCCAGAACACATTTAGCAAATTGCCAAACAAGAAACCTGAGTGTTGCTGACTCAATACACCTGAAAATCCCATTCACACTCAATTTGGTGGCAATTCGTAGCTGTTCCTTTTGCAAAAGTGTTACATTTCATTTTCCAAAACACAAAAACTCACCTTGGTCCTGTTGCATGTTAATTTCTAAAAATGAAACACCAATTTGCTGTTTTCTTTATTTCATTATGGATACTCTGGCTAACCTTTTTCTAGTATGGTGTAAGAATACAAAATGAGAAAAGGAAGAAGGCAAAACAAATGCAAACCAAGAACACATTTAGCAAATTACCAATCGGGAAACCTGAAGGTTGCTGACTGAATACACCTGAAAATCCCATTCACACTCAATTTGCAGGCAACTCGTAGCTGTCCCCTCGGCAAAAGGGTTACATTTCATTTTCCAAAGCACAAAAACACACCTTGTTCCTGTTGCCTGCTAATTTCTAAGAATAAAACGGCAATTTGCAGTTTTTTTTTTTTATTTCATTATGGATATTCTGGCTACACTTTTTATTGTATGGGGTAAGAATACAAAATTAGAAAAGGAAGAAGGCAAAACAAACGCACACCCAGAATATATTTAGCAAATTTCCAAACAAGAAACCTGAATGCTGCTGACTGAATACACCTGAAAATCCCATTCACACTCAATTTGGAGGCAACTCGTAGCTGTCCCCTCGGCAAAAGCGTTACATATCATATTCCAAAGCATAAAAACACCCCTTGTTCCTGTTGCCTGCTAATTTCTAAGAATGAAACGGCAATTTGCAGTTTTTTTAATTTCATTATGGATATTCTGGCTAAACATTTTCTTGTATGCTATAAGAATACAAAATGAGAAAAGGAAGAAGGCAAAACAAATGCAAACCAAGAACACATTAAGCAAATTACCAATCGGGAAACCTGAATGTTGCTGACTGAATACACCTGAAAATCCCATTCACACTCAATTTGGATGCAATTCGTAGCTGTGCCCTCTGAAAAGGGAAAGATTTCATTTTCCAAAACACGAAAACTCACCTTAGTCGTGTTGCATGTAGATTTCTTAGCATGAAATGCCAATTTGCACTGTATTTTTATTTCATTTTGACTGCTCACTCTAAAGGCTTTTTTGGATGTTGTCAGGATAGAAAATTTGGAAAGAAAGAAGGCAAAACAAACGCAAACCCAGACGACATTTAAGAAATTGCCAATCAGGAAACCTGAATGCTGCTGACTGAATACACCTCCAAATCCCATTCACACTCAATTTGGAGGCAACTCGTAGCTGTCCCCTCGGCAAAAGGGTTACATTTCATTTTCCAAAGCACAAAAACACACCTTGGTCCTGTTGCCTGCTAATTTCTAAGAATGAAATGGCAATTTGCAGTTTTTTTTTATTTCATTATGGATATTCTGGCTAAACTTTTATTGTATGGGGTAAGAATACAAAATTAGAAAAGGAAGAAGGCAAAACAACTGCAAACCCAGAACACATTTAGCAAATTGCCAAACAAGAAACCTGAATGCTGCTGACTGAATACACCTGAAAATCCCATTCACACTCAATTTGGAGGCAATTCGTAGCTGTTCCCTTGGCAAAAGGGTTACATTTCATTTTCCAAAACACAAAAACTCACCTTGGTCCTGTTGCATCTTAATTTCTAAAATGAAACACCAATTTGCTGTTTTCTTTATTTCATTATTGATACTCTGCCTAAACATTTTCTTATATGGTGTAAGAATACAAAATGAGTGTAGGAAGAAGGCAAAACAAATGCAAACCAAGAACACATTTAGCAAATTACCAATCGGGAAACCTGAATGTTGCTGACTGAATACACCTGAAAATCCCATTCACACTCAATTTGGAGGCAACTCGTAGCTGTCCCCTCGGCAAAAGGGTTACATTTCATTTTCCAAAGCACAAAAACACACCTTGTTCCTGTTGCCTGCTAATTTCTAAGAATGAAACCGCAATTTGCAGTTCTGTTTATTTCATTATGGATATTCTGGCTAAACTTTTTATTGTATGGGGTAAGAATACAAAATTAGAAATCGAAGAAGGCAAAACAACAGCAAACCCAGAACACATTTAGCAAATTGCCAAACAAGAACCCTGAATGCTGCTGACTGAATACACCTGAAAATCCCATTCACACTCAATTTGGAGGCAATTCGTAGCTGTGCCCTCGGCAAAAGTGAAAGATTTCATTTTCCAAAACACAAAAACTAACCTTGGTCCAGTTGCCTGTTAATTTCTAAGCATGGAACGCCCATTTGCTGTTTTTTTTTTTTTTTATTTCATTAAGGATACTCTGGCTAAACTTTTATGGAATGGTATAAGAATACAAAATTAGAAAAGGAAGAAGGCAAAACAACCGCAAACCCAGAACACATTTAGCAAATTGCCAAACAAGAAACCTGTGTGTTGCTGACTCAATACACCTGAAAATCCCATTCACACTCAATTTGGCGGCAATTCATAGCTGTTCCCTTGGCAAAAGTGTTACATTTCATTTTCCAAAACACAAAAACTCACCTTGGTCCTGTTGTATGTTAATTTCTAAAAATGAAACACCACTTTGCTGTTTTCTTTATTTCAATATGGATACTCTGGCTAAACTTTTTATTGTATGGTGTAAGAATACAAAATTAGAAAAGGAAGAAGGCAAAACAAATGGAATGCCCAAACACATTTAGCAAATTGCCAGTCAAGAAACCTGAATGCTGCTGACTGAATACACCTGAAAATCCCATTCACACTCAATTTGGAGGCAACTCGAAGCTGTCCCCTCAGCAAAAGGGTTGCATTTCATTTTCCAAAGCACAAAATCACACCTTGGTCCTGTTGCTTGCTAATTTCTAAGAATGAAACGGCAATTTGCAGGTTTTTTTTTATTTCATTATGGATATTCTGGCTAAACTTTTTATTGTATGAGGTAAGAATACAAAATTAGAAAAGGAAGAAGGCAAAAGAAACGAAAACCCAGAACACATTTAGCAAATTGCCAAACAAGAAACCTGAATGCTGCTGACTGAATACACCTGAAAATCGCATTCAACTCAATTTGGCGGCAATTCGTAGCTGTACCCTTGGCAAAAGGGTACATTTCATTTTCCAAAACACAAAAACTCACCTTGGTACTGTTGCATGTTAATTTCTAAAAATGAAACACCAATTTGCTGTTTTCTTTATTTCATTATGGATACTCTGGCTAACCTTTTTATTGTATGGGGTAAGAATAAAAAATGAGAAAATGAAGAAGGCAAAACAAATGCAAACCAAGAACACATTTAGTGCTACGCCTACAGCTGTGGTAACATCTGCGTAGCAAAAACAGCTGCGCCGGAGACCTCCACGGGCTGAAGGGCCGAGGTTGGATCTCTTTGGAGAGGGGCCTCGGGCACCTCCGGTAGAGATAGAGGTCAGTAATGATCTTGTCTCTACATAGTGGAAGCCGAAAACCCTTCCTGTGTTGATTCCTGCGTTTGCTCTGCCCTCTGTACATAACGTTAGAAATGATTGCAATCTACCTTTGCTGCCTGTATTTGATCTGGGCTTATGCCCCCATGGACACGGAACAACAATAGGATTACCGGGAACCCATTATCATAGCAAACAGTTCCTTTAACATTCCTGAAGAAGCAATTCAAAACATCACGCTGTTTGCACCGCTGTTTGCACCGCCAGCTGTAAAAGCCTTCCTGGAAGAAGCCTTCTTGGACGCTATGGAGCAACGGGAATTGCTAAAAGAAAGCAAGAATGACCCTGAGGAAACTCGGGTCGAACAGCTCATAGGGAATCCACATTCGGACTCCCCCACGAGGGAATCCCTCTGTCATGTTAGATCCGCTTCCTTACACGGGTGCCTATGATGATATGGGTTGCAGACGGGTTAATCATGAACGGGAAAAGGCAGCATTGGGATCAATTGCCTTTTATGACTAGGTTAGCTAGGTCCAGAATCCCGTGGTGTATTATTGACAAGACAGAAAAGACAACAGGTATGGGAAACTATAAAGATGGCTAAGGCAGTGGGCAAACAATGGCATGTTCCTCATGATTGAGCACAGATAGAAGAGAAATATCTTCCTGGCATACGTGACCTGGGTAAATGAGGCCTATATGCGGTTAAAATGTTACCACTATTCCCTCATTGTTACCGCACTGCTCTGACCATGTTAACCTTTACTCTTCTGTTAATCAATGATGATGCTTTTCCCTCACACTTTAGAAGTTTTACTATAAAAACCCTGACTTAACAGACAATAAACGCAGCAGCATTAGTACTACACTGGTGTCTGTCTGTCATTTTCCTCGCCGATTCCTTGTCTCCCTAAACGCCTTCATCCTGTTCTCCCTCGGTCTGTGAAGTCTCCGAGCTGACAGTCCGCGGCAGGTGGCGCCCGAACAGGGACTTGAAGGTAGGGTAAGTTCTCTTTCTTTCAGTACAAGGAACGGCTCTCACCAGGGAACTGCAGTCCCGCCGATAAAGGATCATCGGTTAAGCGTGAGTAATCTTGAAAGGAAATCATGGGGCATTTACTAACGAAAAATGAAAAAATGTTGGTAATTATGTTACAAAAAATGCTGACTAAATCCGGTTTTCCTGTATCGGCCAAAATGTTAAATGAATTTATTGATCAGGATTTTGTATCTAGATTAGAGGAAGCAGTAAATAGGATGCTGCCCCCCTCTGAGGGGACGGATATGCTGCTCAAACAATTGGCTTGGGAAAATGCAAATCCATTATGTCAAGACTTGATAAGGCCGATCAGAAAAACTGGAACAGTATCAGATTATATCAAAGCATGTTTAGATGCCTCACCAGCATTAGTCCAAGGGATGGCTTATGCTGCAGCCATGAAAGGGCAAAAATTTAGTGCCTATGTGAAGAAGACATATGGAGGTGGCGCAAAAAAGAAACTTACTTGTCATAGTTGTGGAGATACAGGACACATGCAAAGACATTGCCCTAGCAAGAAGGATCCTAGAAAAAAGGACCCTCCTGGCCTGTGTCCCCGGTGTAAGAAAGGGAAACACTGGAGAAATGAATGTAAGTCAAAATTCCATAAGGATGGAACTCCACTAACAGACTCCAAGAAAGAGGAGGATGGAAAAAACTAGAAGAGGGGGGGCTGTCTCCTAGCCCGACAACAAAGGGAGAGACGCTAAGTCAGGGGTTAAACCCCTGTGCCCCAGAATTTACTATTCATCAATTACCTAGGGCAACTCCAGGAAGTGCAGGGTTGGACTTGGCAAGTTCTCAGGATGTTCTTTTATCTAAGTGGGATGGAGTGTCCCTCATTTCCACTAATACAAAAGGAACCTTGCCGGCTCAAACTATGGGCCTGATTTTAGGGAGAAGTTCCAACTACACAAAAAACTTTGAGGTTCTTCCTGGAGTAGTGGATGCCGATACTGAGGCTGAAATAAAGGTTATGGTTAGACCATTAAAAGAAACAATTCAAATTCATAAAGGACAAAGAATAGCGCAATTATTGTTATTACCTTATATTAACCTGCCCAATCCTGTTATTAACACAGAAAGGGGATCAGGTCAATTTGGCAGTTCAGGATCAGATTCAACCTCTCTTATCCAAGATCTAACTCAGAGACCTTTTGCCACCTTTTATTTGAATGGCAAAGAGTTTAAGGGGCTTATGGACACTGGGGCCGATAGGACTTGCATTGCAGCCTCGGAGTGGCCCAATTCTTGGCCAGTCACAAAAACTGGGACATCTCTTGTGGGACTAGGCACAGCTTCAGGGGTACTGCAAAGTGCTGCTATGCTTACATGGACAGCAGAGGGCAAAAGTGGCTTTATTCAACCATATGTCCTACCCTCTCTGCCCTTTTCTCTGTGGGGAAGAGATATTCTGGGACCTATGACAATAAAATTAGTAACTTCAGATAATTTAAGTGAACAGCATTTTACATAGGGGCCGCTGGAGAAAATCTAATAGCCGACAAAATTGAGTGGCTTACTCAAGAGCCAGTATGGGTAAGCCGGTGGCCCCTAACCATAGAAAAAATAAAGGCTCTTGAGCAGTTAGTACAAAAACAGTTAAAATTGGGACATCTTGTAGAGTCTAATAGTCCATGGAATACACCTGTGTTTGTTATTAAAAAGAAATCAGGAAAATGGAGGTTGCTTCAAGACCTCCGAGCAGTTAATACTGTAATGAAGGACATGGGAGCCCTCCAACCAGGACTCCCGTCACCTGTGGCAATTCCTAAAGGATGGCATGTAACAGTAATAGATCTACAGGATTGCTTCTTTACTATTAAGTTACATCCTGCAGACTCAGAGCATTTTGCCTTCAGTGTGCCGGCAATAAATTTTAGTCAACCTTATAAAAGATATCAATGGGTTGTTTTACCTCAAGGTATGAAAAATTCGCCAACATTATGCCAAAAATTTGTGGCGGGAGCCTTGGAACAAGTGAGAAAAATCTTTCCAACTGCATATATTATCCATTATATGGATGATATCTTACTGGCACATGCTGACATAGTGCAAAGTGATCTTTTGCTACAACAGACAGTTCGGCACTTGACAAGCTATGGGTTAGTTATTTCTCCAAAAAAGGTTCAAAAGAATGGCACGCTAAGTTATTTGGGTCATTTGATTAAAGGAAACTATATTTCCCCTCAAAAGGTGGAAATTAGAAGGGATAAATTAAAAACATTAAATGATTTCCAAAAGCTATTAGGGGAAATAAATTGGCTGCGACCCTATTTAAAATTAACTACAGGGGATTTGAGTCCTCTGTATAGTATTTTACAAGGTGACTCATGTCCAAGATCCCCTAGAAATTTAACAACAGAAGCTATTGGGGCATTACAAAAGGTTGAGCATGCTCTCACTAATGCCTCAGTTCAAAGGCTTGATTATTCTTTGCCATGGCAACTCTTGCTTTTTGCCACCCCTTATACACCCACGGCAGCTTTATGGCAAAAGGGAATTTTGGAATGGCTACATTTGCCTCATATACAGGCCAGGGTTGTCACAGACTATCCTTACATGTTATCATTATTGATAATTAAGGGCCGCGAAAGGTCGCGGGAACTTTTTGGTAAAGAACCAGCAGAAATTGTCATTCCATATAATAAAAAACAATTAGAAAATTTGTTACAAAATCATGATGATTGGGCTGTTGCCCTACAAGGGTATTTAGGACAAATTAAATATCATTATCCAAAACATCCTTTATTGGAATTTATTAAAAATGTTGAATTGATATTTCCTTGTAAATTTTCAGCGCAGCCACTGCCTGATGTTATTTTACTTTTTACAGATGGCTCTTCTACGGGCCGCTCAGTGGTGTTTTCCCCGGAAAAAGGGACTTTTGTGACTAAAACACTAGGTCTCTCTGCTCAACAGGCGGAGATTAAAGCAGTCACTTTGGCCTTCCAAAAATTTCCCCAGGCCATTAACCTTTACACAGATTCTAAGTATGTGGTGAATCTATTTCCAGCCTTAAAAACAGCCCTCATTACGGGAAAAACCCCAATTTTACTTCTGTTAAAAGATTTGCAGAAGGAGGTCCAAAATAGACAGCAAAAGTTTTTTATTGGACACATTCGAGCTCATTCTAAACTGCCAGGATCCTTAGCTCAAGGCAATGCTTTGGCAGATTTATATACTCAAAAATCAACTGTTATAGCTACTCTACAAAAAACAACACAAAGTCATTCTATTCATCATCAAAATGCTAATGCCTTGAAAAAAAAAAATGTTCTCCATTACCAGGGAACAGGCACGACAAATTGTAAAACAATGTGGTTCATGTCCTTTAACCCATCATTCCTTAAAAATGGGAGTTAATCCTCGTGGGTTAAAACCAAACTCAATCTGGCAAATGGATGTCACTCATATTTCCTCTTTCGGAAAGCTAGGCTATGTACATGTTGTCGTAGACACCTTTTCACATTTTGTTCATGCTTCTGCTCGTACAGGAGAGGCTGTGAAGGATATTGTACAACATCTTTTACAATGTTTTCAGGTCATGGGGCTTCCTTCTCAAATAAAAACTGACAACGCTCCGGCTTATATGTCTAAAGCATTTAAAACCTTTTGTGTTCAATGGAATATTGCCCATATTACAGGAATCCCTTATAATCCTCAAGGACAGGGAATCATCGAACGAACTCATCAAACTTTAAAAACACAAATTGAACGTTTTCAAAAAACCTCACAATACTTCTCTCCTCATCATATGTTGTCTCATGCTTTGTTTGTCATAAATCATTTAAATTTAGATGAAAAGGGATTTTCTCATACTTGGAAACATTGGGATCGTGAGTCCCTTAAAACACCACTTCCTTTGGTAATGTGGAAGGATTTATTAACGGGCTCTTGGCAAGGACCAGATGTTTTAATTACCTCGGGACGAGGCTATGCTTGTGTGTTTCCACAGGATGCAGACTCCCCCATCTGGATCCCTAACAAACTTGTCAAACCAGTCTCACAGCCGCAAAAGGAGACGCATGCGCAAACACAGGAAGGCTCTGGCTTATCAGATAAAGAAACTCATGCTTAAGCCGCAGAAGCGTAATATGACTTGGACGGCCATCCGGTCTTTTTCAAAGGAAGCAGGAGACCTTCTACTACAACAACGGCAACCGCTTACTGCTTGTCCATTAACCCTTCCCGACCTGATGGGTTTTTCTCTTTGCAGTTAATAGGAAACCTTTAACTGGTTCTTTTCTGCACTACTGTTCCTGACTTATCTGATGAGGGGGTTCACCTGTCTTAAAGGTTTCGCATTTTTTTCTATTGTCATTAGAGTCTTAATTGGGAGAACTGCAATGTGAAGTTGTTTACATTGTTTATCTGTTTTTAATGTTTAAGTGATTACCCAACTAATCAGAGACATGCTGATTTTGGCTTAATGGTTTGACTCTCTGACAGCTTAAATTCTAAACCGAGTCTTCCAACTTTGGGCTTCCAGTCGGATCCCTGGAACTCTCAAAGGATGAGACTCTAAATTTGTTAAAGCAACAGCTGCTTGAGTCAATTCAAATTATGTGAAATGTATTAAAATGTTGTAAATGGTGTCACACTTCATGTTCTTGCTTTCCAGCTAGAGTAGTCCTATAAAAATGAGAGTAAATTATGTGTATACAAGCCTTCATGTTGTTAACTAAACTAAGTCAATACAGATTGGATCAAAAAATTGGGTTAATACAAATACCCTTTGGTTTGCTTACTCAGTTTTACATGTCTTTAATATGCTTTAAACTTGTTTCTCTTAAGATCTTTTCAAAGTTACAAACATGCACTAGTGTCCCTGTTGCTGCTCAGGTGTTATCCTTATGTTACTTAAAAGCATGGAAATGTAATTTTGAGCTTTAATTCAGATAATGGTGTGGTATTCATTAATAACTTGGTGTTTAAGTTATCTAGGCATCAGTGCTAAGTAAAACTTGGGAAAATGTATTATGTGTACTTTTCACAGCTCAAATTCGATAAGAGAGACTGTTTTAAGTTTGTTAGCATGTATTCTCATAGGTTGTCCATACATGACAATTCAAGACTATGTAAAAGTAACTATGGATGTAAGTTTCAGAAAGTGTGAGCAAGTCATAAAAAGTTGTAAAAAGTTTACGATTTAAAAACATTGTTTACAGAGTTTTCTTTAAGTTGAGTGCTAATGCCAAAATTACACTGACCTAAAGTTGCTGATCTTCTGTTATAACAATGGGGTTTTTAAATGTCTGGAAATGGTCTAAATCATAAATCTTACAATCTGTTTTTGCAAAAACTAACGTCTTTTAACAGTGTCTGCTTAATTGGTTACTCTGCCATTTCTAAAGTTAGGTCGTGTAAGCTCTTTGACTCTGTTAGATAATTCTGAGTTGTGTGATGATTTTGTGTGCTAACTTAATATTCAAGGTTTTTATTTCTGGTTTATTCAACAACAAGAGACCTAAAATTCATGTTCTGCCAAAGTAATCTATTGTGTACTCTACTGTCTCTGTTAAGTTCAGGTTGATAAAAGGCATTGTTAAATATCATTATGGTTAAATTTGGTCTAAAAGTGTTAAAATCACCCTAAATAAATGCCTATCATTTCAGGATGTTAAGAAATTCTGCTTTGACCAGATACTCTAAGTTCTCTTGGCACCTTTAACAGACTTTCTAAAAATCAAAGTTCTAAATTCTCTGGACTTTTGGTATCTCCAGAGGGCCCCTGGAGATATCAAAAGATATATCTCTCATCTTGCAGAGATAATAACCAATTGGCTGTTTAGATTATAAATGGTGCCAAGATGTAAAATGATGCTAAACTTCAGTTGTAAATGTGTTTCTTTCTAGCTGCTCCAGTCTCTGGCTCAGCAGCCAGATCCCTTAAAGAGGGACTAACAAAGTCTCTGTCCAGCTAACGCTGAACAACCAGGCATTGCTAGTTCAAATGTATTACTAGTTCAAATGTGGATCAAATGGGAGGTCTAGTCAAAAGGGAAAATGTGTTCCAAAAAGACTTAGAGACGACGGGAGAGGTTTATGCGACAGAAGCTAGAGCACTGGGTTCCAGGAGCCCAAGAAAACTCTAGTGTCCAGGCTACACGGTGAAAGCCCGGAAGCCCAAAACCTAAACTTATGGGTTACACGGTAATACTAGTTAAACCCGGAAACCCAGGCCCATAACCCACTGGCTACACGGTAAATATCCGGAAGCCAAAGGATGGCAGAGACCTCTGCCACAATTTCTCCTCTAAGTCAGGCTACGCAGTAAGCACTGGTTAAACCGCCAGTTAAGTCTAAAAGCCCAGGAAGTCAGGCTAGAGACTCAACTTGCTGCCTCACTTCTCCTCTTTTCTCTTATACTAAAACTTGTATTTCGCTCTTTACAGAGCGTTCAACAGGAAGTTTTCGAGCTTCGTTTTAAAAACAAAAAAGGAGGAATTGCTACGCCTACAGCTGTGGTAACATCTGCGTAGCAAAAACAGCTGCGCCGGAGACCTCCACGGGCTGAAGGGCCGAGGTTGGATCTCTTTGGAGAGGGGCCTCGGGCACCTCCGGTAGAGATAGAGGTCAGTAATGATCTTGTCTCTACATAGTGGAAGCCGAAAACCCTTCCTGTGTTGATTCCTGCGTTTGCTCTGCCCTCTGTACATAACGTTAGAAATGATTGCAATCTACCTTTGCTGCCTGTATTTGATCTGGGCTTATGCCCCCATGGACACGGAACAACAATAGGATTACCGGGAACCCATTATCATAGCAAACAGTTCCTTTAACATTCCTGAAGAAGCAATTCAAAACATCACGCTGTTTGCACCGCTGTTTGCACCGCCAGCTGTAAAAGCCTTCCTGGAAGAAGCCTTCTTGGACGCTATGGAGCAACGGGAATTGCTAAAAGAAAGCAAGAATGACCCTGAGGAAACTCGGGTCGAACAGCTCATAGGGAATCCACATTCGGACTCCCCCACGAGGGAATCCCTCTGTCATGTTAGATCCGCTTCCTTACACGGGTGCCTATGATGATATGGGTTGCAGACGGGTTAATCATGAACGGGAAAAGGCAGCATTGGGATCAATTGCCTTTTATGACTAGGTTAGCTAGGTCCAGAATCCCGTGGTGTATTATTGACAAGACAGAAAAGACAACAGGTATGGGAAACTATAAAGATGGCTAAGGCAGTGGGCAAACAATGGCATGTTCCTCATGATTGAGCACAGATAGAAGAGAAATATCTTCCTGGCATACGTGACCTGGGTAAATGAGGCCTATATGCGGTTAAAATGTTACCACTATTCCCTCATTGTTACCGCACTGCTCTGACCATGTTAACCTTTACTCTTCTGTTAATCAATGATGATGCTTTTCCCTCACACTTTAGAAGTTTTACTATAAAAACCCTGACTTAACAGACAATAAACGCAGCAGCATTAGTACTACACTGGTGTCTGTCTGTCATTTTCCTCGCCGATTCCTTGTCTCCCTAAACGCCTTCATCCTGTTCTCCCTCGGTCTGTGAAGTCTCCGAGCTGACAGTCCGCGGCAATTTAGCAAATTACCAATCGGGAAACCTGAATGTTGCTGACTGAATACACCTGAAAATCCCATTCACACTCAATTTGCAGGCAATTCGTAGCTGTGCCCTCGGCAAAAGTGTTACATTTCATTTTCTAAAACACGAAAACTCAACTTAGTCGTGTTGCCTGCAGATTTCTTAGCATGAAACGCCAATTTGCACTGTATTTTTATTTCATTTTGACCACTCTGTCTAAAGGCTTTTTTGGATGGTGTCAGGATAGAAAATTTGGAAAGAAAGAAGGCAAAACAAACGCAAACCCAGACGACATTTAAGAAATTGCCAATCAAGAAACCTGAATGCTGCTGACTGAATACACCTGAAAATCCCATTCACACTCAATTTGGAGGCAACTCGTAGCTGTCCCCTCGGCAAAAGAGTTACATATCATTTTCCAAAGCACAAAAACACACCTTGGTCCTGTTGCCTGCTAATTTCAAAGAATGAAATGGCAATTTGCAGTTTTTTTTTTATTTCAGTATGGATATTCTGGCTAAACTTTTTATTGTATGGGGTAAGAATGCACAATTAGAAAAGGAAGAAGGCAAAACAACCGCAAACCCAGAACACATTTAGCAAATTGCCAAACAATAAACCTGAATGCTGCTGACTGAATACAGCTGAAAATCCCATTCACACTCAATTTGGCGGCAATTCATAGCTGTCCCCTCAGCAAAAGGGTTACATTTCACTTTCCAAAGCAGAAAAACACACCTTGGTCCTGTTGCCAGTTAATTTCTAAGAATGAAACGGCAATTTGCAGTTTTTTTTATTTCATTATGGATATTCTGGCTAAACACTTTATTGTATGGGGTAAGAATACAAAATTAGAAAAGGAAGAAGGCAAAACAAACGCAAACCCAGAACACATTTAGCAAATTGCCAAACAAGAAACCTGAATGCTGCTGACTTAATGCACCTGAAAATCGCATTCACACTCAATTTGGCGGCAATTCATAGCTGTTCCCTTGGCTAAAGGGTTACATTTCATTTTCCAAAGCACAAAAACTCACCTTGGTCCTGTTGCATGTTAATTTCTAAAAATGAACCCCCAATTTGCTGTTTTCTTTATTTCATTATGGATACTCTGGCTAACCTTTTTCTTGTATGGGGTAAGAATGCAAAATGAGAAAATGAAGAAAGCAAAACAAATGCAAACCAAGAACACATTTAGCAAATTACCAATCGGGAAACCTGAATGTTGCTGACTGAATACACCTGAAAATCCCATTCACACTCAATTTGCAGGCAATTCGTAGCTGTG
Source organism: Sylvilagus floridanus (assembly GCA_949820135.1). Classification (NCBI taxonomy): domain Eukaryota; kingdom Metazoa; phylum Chordata; class Mammalia; order Lagomorpha; family Leporidae; genus Sylvilagus; species Sylvilagus floridanus. The sequence goes on along the minus strand of OX463227.1, from coordinate 164,057,315 downwards.
CCCTCGGCAAAAGTGTTACATTTCATTTTATAAAACACGAAAACTCAACTTAGTCGTGTTGCCTGTAGATTTCTTAGCATGAAACGCCAATTTGCACTGTATTTTTATTTCATTTTGACCACTCTGTCTAAAGGCTTTTTTGGATGGTGTCAGGATAGAAAATTTGGAAATAAAGAAGGCAAAACAAACGCAAACCCAGACGACATTTAAGAAATTGTCAATCAAGAAACCTGAATGCTGCTGACTGAATACACCTGAAAATCCCATTCACACTCAATTTGGAGGCAACTCGTAGCTGTCCCCTCGGCAAAAGGGTTACATATCATTTTCCAAAGCACAAAAACACACCTTGGTCCTGTTGCCTGCTAATTTCAAAGAATGAAATGGCAATTTGCAGTTTTTTTTTTATTTCAGTATGGATATTCTAGCTAAATATTTTATTGTATGGGGTAAGAATGCACAATTAGAAAAGGAAGAAGGCAAAACAACCGCAAACCCAGAACACATTTAGCAAAGTGCCAAACAATAAACCTGAATGCTGCTGACTGAATACAGCTGAAAATCGCATTCACACTCAATTTGGCGGTAATTCATAGCTGTCCCCTCAGCAAAAGGGTTACATTTCATTTTCCAAAGCAGAAAAACACACCTTGGTCCTGTTGCCTGTTAATTTCTAAGAATGAAACGGCAATTTGCAGTTTTTTTTATTTCATTATGGATATTCTGGCTAAACATTTTCTTGTAGGTGTAAGAATACAAAATTAGAAAAGGAAGAAGGCAAAACAAACGCAAACCCAGAACACATTTAGCAAATTGCCAAACAAGAAACCTGAAAGCTGCTGACTGAATACACCTGAAAATCGCATTCACACTCAATTTTGCGGCAATTCGTAGTTGTTCCCTTGGCTAAAGGGTTACATTTCATTTTCCAAAGCACAAAAACTCACCTTGGTCCTGTTGCATGTTAATTTCTAAAAATGAAACCCCAATTTGCTGTTTTCTTTATTTCATTATGGATTCTCTGGCTAACCTTTTTCTTGTATGGTGTAAGAATACAAAATTAGAAAAGGAAGAAGGCAAAACAAATGCAAACCAAGAACACATTTAGCAAATTGCCAATCAGGAAACCTGAATGTTGCTGACTGAATACACCTGTAAATCCCATTCACACTCAATTTGGAGGCAATTCGTAGCTGTCCCCTCGGCAAAAGTGTTACATTTCATTTTCTAAAACACGAAAACTCACCTTAGTCGTGTTGCCTGTAGATTTCTTAGCATGAAACGCCAATTTGCAATGTATTTTTATTTCATTTTGACCACTCTGTCTAAAGGCTTTTTTGGATGGTGTCAGGATAGAAAATTTGGAAAGAAAGAAGGCAAAACAAACGCAAACCCACACGACATTTAAGAAATTGCCAATCAAGAAACCTGAATGCTGCTGACTGAATACACCTGAAAATCCCATTTGTAATCAATTTGGAGGCAATCCATAGCTGTCCCCTCGGCAAAAGGGTTACATATCATTTTCCAAAGCACAAAAATACACCTTGGTCCTGTTGCCTGCCAATTTTTTAAGAATGAAACGGAAATTTGCAGTTTTTTTTTATTTCATTATGGATATTCTGGCTAAACACTTTATTGTATGGGGTAAGAATACAAAATTAGAAAAGGAAGAAGGCAAAAGAAACGCAAACCCAGAGCACATTTAGCAAATTGCCAAAAAAGAAACCTGAGTGTTGCTGACTGAATACACCTGAAAATCCCATTCACACTCAATTTGGTGGCAATTCGTAGCTGTTCCCTTTGCAAAAGTGTTACATTTCATTTTCCAAAACACAAAAACTCATCTTGTTCCTGTTACATGTTAATTTCTAAAAATGAAACACCAATTTGCTGTTTTCTTTATTTCATTATGGATATTCTGGTTAAACTTTTTATTTTATGGGGTAAGAATACAAAATTAGAAAAGGAAGAAGGCAAAACAACAGCAAATCCAGAACACATTTAGCAAATTGCCAAACAAGAAACCTGAATGCTGCTGACTGAATACACCTGAAAATCCCATTCACACTCAATTTGGAGGCAATTCGTAGCTGTGCCCTCGGCAAAAGTGAAAGATTTCTTTTTCCAAAACACAAAAACTAACCTTGGTCTAGTTGCCTGTTAATTTCTAAGCATGGAACGCCCATTTGCTGTTTTTTTTTTTTTTATTTCATTAAGGATACTCTGGCTAAAATTTTATGGAATGGTATAAGAATACAAAATTAGAAAAGGAAGAAGGCAAAACAACCGCAAACCCAGAACACATTTAGCAAATTGCCAAACAAGAAACCTGAGTGTTGCTGACTCAATACACCTGAAAATCCCATTCACACTCAATTTGGCGGCAATTCATAGCTGTTCCCTTGGCAAAAGTGTTACATTTCATTTTCCAAAACACAAAAACTCACCTTGGTCCTGTTGCATGTTAATTTCTAAAAATGAAACACCACTTTGCTGTTTTCTTTATTTCAATATGGATACTCTGGCTAAACTTTTTCTTGTATGGTGTAGGAATACAAAATTAGAAAAGGAAGAAGGCAAAACAAATGGAATGCCCAAACACATTTAGCAAATTGCCAGTCAAGAAACCTGAATGCTGCTGACTGAATACACCTGAAAATCCCATTCACACTCAATTTGGAGGCAACTCGAAGCTGTCCCCTCAGCAAAAGGGTTACATTTCATTTTCCAAAGCACAAAATCACACCTTGGTCCTGTTGCTTGCTAATTTCTAAGAATGAAACGGCAATTTGCAGGTTTTTTTTATTTCATTATGGATATTCTGGCTAAACTTTTTATTGTATGAGGTAAGAATACAAAATTAGAAAAGGAAGAAGGCAAAAGAAACGAAAACCCAGAACACATTTAGCAAATTGCCAAACAAGAAACCTGAATGCTGCTGACTGAATACACCTGAAAATCGCATTCAACTCAATTTGGCGGCAATTCGTAGCTGTACCCTTGGCAAAAGGGTACATTTCATTTTCCAAAACACAAAAACTCACCTTGGTACTGTTGCATGTTAATTTCTAAAAATGAAACCCCAATTTGCTGTTTTCTTTATTTCATTATGGATACTCTGGCTAACCTTTTTATTGTATGGGGTAAGAATAAAAAATGAGAAAATGAAGAAGGCAAAACAAATGCAAACCAAGAACACATTTAGCAAATTACCAATCGGGAAACCTGAATGTTGCTGACTGAATACACCTGAAAATCCCATTCACACTCAATTTGCAGGCAATTCGTAGCTGTGCCCTCGGCAAAAGTGTTACATTTCATTTTCTAAAACACGAAAACTCAACTTAGTCGTGTTGCCTGCAGATTTCTTAGCATGAAACGCCAATTTGCACTGTATTTTTATTTCATTTTGACCACTCTGTCTAAAGGCTTTTTTGGATGGTGTCAGGATAGAAAATTTGGAAAGAAAGAAGGCAAAACAAACGCAAACCCAGACGACATTTAAGAAATTGCCAATCAAGAAACCTGAATGCTGCTGACTGAATACACCTGAAAATCCCATTCACACTCAATTTGGAGGCAACTCGTAGCTGTCCCCTCGGCAAAAGAGTTACATATCATTTTCCAAAGCACAAAAACACACCTTGGTCCTGTTGCCTGCTAATTTCAAAGAATGAAATGGCAATTTGCAGTTTTTTTTTTATTTCAGTATGGATATTCTGGCTAAACTTTTTATTGTATGGGGTAAGAATGCACAATTAGAAAAGGAAGAAGGCAAAACAACCGCAAACCCAGAACACATTTAGCAAATTGCCAAACAATAAACCTGAATGCTGCTGACTGAATACAGCTGAAAATCCCATTCACACTCAATTTGGCGGCAATTCATAGCTGTCCCCTCAGCAAAAGGGTTACATTTCACTTTCCAAAGCAGAAAAACACACCTTGGTCCTGTTGCCAGTTAATTTCTAAGAATGAAACGGCAATTTGCAGTTTTTTTTATTTCATTATGGATATTCTGGCTAAACACTTTATTGTATGGGGTAAGAATACAAAATTAGAAAAGGAAGAAGGCAAAACAAACGCAAACCCAGAACACATTTAGCAAATTGCCAAACAAGAAACCTGAATGCTGCTGACTTAATGCACCTGAAAATCGCATTCACACTCAATTTGGCGGCAATTCATAGCTGTTCCCTTGGCTAAAGGGTTACATTTCATTTTCCAAAGCACAAAAACTCACCTTGGTCCTGTTGCATGTTAATTTCTAAAAATGAACCCCCAATTTGCTGTTTTCTTTATTTCATTATGGATACTCTGGCTAACCTTTTTCTTGTATGGGGTAAGAATGCAAAATGAGAAAATGAAGAAAGCAAAACAAATGCAAACCAAGAACACATTTAGCAAATTACCAATCGGGAAACCTGAATGTTGCTGACTGAATACACCTGAAAATCCCATTCACACTCAATTTGCAGGCAATTCGTAGCTGTGCCCTCGGCAAAAGTGTTACATTTCATTTTATAAAACACGAAAACTCAACTTAGTCGTGTTGCCTGTAGATTTCTTAGCATGAAACGCCAATTTGCACTGTATTTTTATTTCATTTTGACCACTCTGTCTAAAGGCTTTTTTGGATGGTGTCAGCATAGAAAATTTGGAAATAAAGAAGGCAAAACAAACGCAAACCCAGACGACATTTAAGAAATTGTCAATCAAGAAACCTGAATGCTGCTGACTGAATACACCTGAAAATCCCATTCACACTCAATTTGGAGGCAACTCGTAGCTGTCCCATCGGCAAAGGGTTACATATCATTTTCCAAAGCACAAAAACACACCTTGGTCCTGTTGCCTGCTAATTTCAAAGAATGAAATGGCAATTTGCAGTTTTTTTTTTATTTCAGTATGGATATTCTAGCTAAATTTTTTATTGTATGGGGTAAGAATGCACAATTAGAAAAGGAAGAAGGCAAAACAACCGCAAACCCAGAACACATTTAGCAAAGTGCCAAACAATAAACCTGAATGCTGCTGACTGAATACAGCTGAAAATCGCATTCACACTCAATTTGGCGGTAATTCATAGCTGTCCCCTCAGCAAAAGGGTTACATTTCATTTTCCAAAGCAGAAAAACACACCTTGGTCCTGTTGCCTGTTAATTTCTAAGAATGAAACGGCAATTTGCAGTTTTTTTTATTTCATTATGGATATTCTGGCTAAACTTTTTATTGTATGGGGTAAGAATACAAAATTAGAAAAGGAAGAAGGCAAAACAAACGCAAACCCAGAACACATTTAGCAAATTGCCAAACAAGAAACCTGAAAGCTGCTGACTGAATACACCTGAAAATCGCATTCACACTCAATTTTGCGGCAATTCGTAGTTGTTCCCTTGGCTAAAGGGTTACATTTCATTTTCCAAAGCACAAAAACTCACCTTGGTCCTGTTGCATGTTAATTTCTAAAAATGAAACCCCAATTTGCTGTTTTCTTTATTTCATTATGGATTCTCTGGCTAACCTTTTTCTTGTATGGTGTAAGAATACAAAATTAGAAAAGGAAGAAGGCAAAACAAATGCAAACCAAGAACACATTTAGCAAATTGCCAATCAGGAAACCTGAATGTTGCTGACTGAATACACCTGTAAATCCCATTCACACTCAATTTGGAGGCAATTCGTAGCTGTCCCCTCGGCAAAAGTGTTACATTTCATTTTCTAAAACACGAAAACTCACCTTAGTCGTGTTGCCTGTAGATTTCTTAGCATGAAACGCCAATTTGCAATGTATTTTTATTTCATTTTGACCACTCTGTCTAAAGGCTTTTTTGGATGGTGTCAGGATAGAAAATTTGGAAAGAAAGAAGGCAAAACAAACGCAAACCCAGACGACATTTAAGAAATTGCCAATCAAGAAACCTGAATGCTGCTGACTGAATACACCTGAAAATCCCATTTGTAATCAATTTGGAGGCAATCCATAGCTGTCCCCTCGGCAAAAGGGTTACATATCATTTTCCAAAGCACAAAAATACACCTTGGTCCTGTTGCCTGCCAATTTTTTAAGAATGAAACGGAAATTTGCAGTTTTTTTTTTATTTCATTATGGATATTCTGGCTAAACACTTTATTGTATGGGGTAAGAATACAAAATTAGAAAAGGAAGAAGGCAAAAGAAACGCAAACCCAGAGCACATTTAGCAAATTGCCAAAAAAGAAACCTGAGTGTTGCTGACTGAATACACCTGAAAATCCCATTCACACTCAATTTGGTGGCAATTCGTAGCTGTTCCCTTTGCAAAAGTGTTACATTTCATTTTCCAAAACACAAAAACTCATCTTGTTCCTGTTACATGTTAATTTCTAAAAATGAAACACCAATTTGCTGTTTTCTTTATTTCATTATGGATATTCTGGCTAAACTTTTTATTGTATGGGGTAAGAATACAAAATTAGAAAAGGAAGAAGGCAAAACAACAGCAAATCCAGAACACATTTAGCAAATTGCCAAACAAGAAACCTGAATGCTGCTGACTGAATACACCTGAAAATCCCATTCACACTCAATTTGGAGGCAATTCGTAGCTGTGCCCTCGGCAAAAGTGAAAGATTTCATTTTCCAAAACACAAAAACTAACCTTGGTCCAGTTGCCTGTTAATTTCTAAGCATGGAACGCCCATTTGCTGTTTTTTTTTTTTTTATTTCATTAAGGATACTCTGGCTAAACTTTTATGGAATGGTATAAGAATACAAAATTAGAAAAGGAAGAAGGCAAAACAACCGCAAACCCAGAACACATTTAGCAAATTGCCAACAAGAAACCTGAGTGTTGCTGACTCAATACACCTGAAAATCCCATTCACACTCAATTTGGCGGCAATTCATAGCTGTTCCCTTGGCAAAAGTGTTACATTTCATTTTCCAAAACACAAAAACTCACCTTGGTCCTGTTGCATGTTAATTTCTAAAAATGAAACACCAATTTGCTGTTTTCTTTATTTCAATATGGATACTCTGGCTAAACTTTTTATTGTATGGTGTAAGAATACAAAATTAGAAAAGGAAGAAGGCAAAACAAATGGAATGCCCAAACACATTTAAGAAATTGCCAGTCAAGAAACCTGAATGCTGCTGACTGAATACACCTGAAAATCTCATTCACACTCAATTTGGAGGCAACTCGAAGCTGTCCCCTCAGGAAAAGGGTTACATTTCATTTTCCAAAGCACAAAATCACACCTTGGTCCTGTTGCTTGCTAATTTCTAAGAATGAAACGGCAATTTGCAGTTTTTTTTTATTTCATTATGGATATTCTGGCTAAACTTTTTATTGTATGAGGTAAGAATACAAAATTAGAAAAGGAAGAAGGCAAAAGAAACGAAAACCCAGAACACATTTAGCAAATTGCCAAACAAGAAACCTGAATGCTGCTGACTGAATACACCTGAAAATCGCATTCAACTTAATTTGGTGGCAATTCCTAGCTGTACCCTTGGCAAAAGGGTTACATTTCATTTTCAAAAACACAAAAACTCACCTTGGTACTGTTGCATGTTAATTTCTAAAAATGAAACACCAATTTGCTGTTTTCTTTATTTCATTATGGATACTCTGGCTAACCTTTTTATTGTATGGGGTAAGAATAAAAAATGAGAAAATGAAGAAGGCAAAACAAATGCAAACCAAGAACACATTTAGCAAATTACCAATCGGGAAACCTGAATGTTGCTGACTGAATACACCTGAAAATCCCATTCACACTCAATTTGCAGGCAATTCGTAGCTGTGCCCTCGGCAAAAGTGTTACATTTCATTTTCTAAAACACGAATACTCAACTTAGTCGTGTTGCCTGCAGATTTCTTAGCATGAAACGCCAATTTGCACTGTATTTTTATTTCATTTTGACCACTCTGTCTAAAGGCTTTTTTGGATGGTGTCAGGATAGAAAATTTGGAAAGAAAGAAGGCAAAACAAACGCAAACCCACACGACATTTAAGAAATTGCCAATCAAGAAACCTGAATGCTGCTGACTGAATACACCTGAAAATCCCATTCACACTCAATTTGGAGGCAACTCGTAGCTGTCCCCTCGGCAAAAGGGTTACATATCATTTTCCAAAGCACAAAAACACACCTTGGTCCTGTTGCCTGCTATTTTCAAAGAATGAAACTGCAATTTGCAGTTTTTTTTTTTATTTCAGTATGGATATTCTGGCTAAACTTTTTATTGTATGGGGTAAGAATGCACAATTAGAAAAGGAAGAAGGCAAAACAAACGCAAACCCAGAACACATTTAGCAAATTGCCAAACAATAAACCTGAATGCTGCTGACTGAATACAGCTGAAAATCCCATTCACACTCAATTTGGCGGCAATTCATAGCTGGCCCCTCAGCAAAAGGGTTACATTTCACTTTCCAAAGCAGAAAAACACACCTTGGTCCTGTTGCCTGTTAATTTCTAAGAATGAAACGGCAATTTGCAGTTTTTTTATTTCATTATGGATATTCTGGCTAAACACTTTATTGTATGGGGTAAGAATACAAAATTAGAAAAGGAAGAAGGCAAAACAACCGCAAACCCAGAACACATTTAGCAAATTGCCAAACAAGAAACCTGAATGCTGCTGACTTAATGCACCTGAAAATCCCATTCACACTCAATTTGGCGGCAATTCATAGCTGTTCCCTTGGCTAAAGGGTTACATTTCATTTTCCAAAGCACAAAAACTCACCTTGGTCCTGTTGCATGTTAATTTCTAAAAATGAAACCCCAATTTGCTGTTTTCTTTATTTCATTATGGATACTCTGGCTAACCTTTTTCTTGTATGGTGTAAGAATACAAAATGAGAAAATGAAGAAGGCAAAACAAATGCAAACCAAGAACACATTTAGCAAATTACCAACCGGGAAACGTGAATGTTGCTGACTGAATGCACCTGAAAATCCCATTCACACTCAATTTGGAGGCAATTCGTAGCTGTCCCCTCGGCAAAAGTGTTACATTTCATTTTCTAAAACACGAAAACTCACCTTAGTCGTGTTGCCTGTAGATTTCTTAGCATGAAACGCCAATTTGCAATGTATTTTTATTTCATTTTGACCACTCTGTCTAAAGGCTTTTTTGGATGGTGTCAGGATAGAAAATTTGGAAAGAAAGAAGGCAAAACAAACGCAAACCCACACGACATTTAAGAAATTGCCAATCAAGAAACCTGAATGCTGCTGACTGAATACACCTGAAAATCCCATTTGTAATCAATTTGGAGGCAATCCATAGCTGTCCCCTCGGCAAAAGGGTTACATTTCATTTTCCAAAGCACAAAAATACACCTTGGTCCTGTTGCCTGCCAATTTTTTAAGAATGAAACGGAAATTTGCAGTTTTTTTTTATTTCATTATGGATATTCTGGCTAAACATTTATTGTATGGGGTAAGAATACAAAATTAGAAAAGGAAGAAGGCAAAACAACCGCAAACCCAGAGCACATTTAGCAAATTGCCAAACAAGAAACCTGAGTGTTGCTGACTGAATACACCTGAAAATCCCATTCACACTCAATTTGGTGGCAATTCGTAGCTGTTCCCTTTGCAAAAGTGTTACATTTCATTTTCCAAAACACAAAAACTCATCTTGTTCCTGTTACATGTTAATTTCTAAAAATGAAACACCAATTTGCTGTTTTCTTTATTTCATTATGGATACTCTGGCTAAACTTTTTATTGTATGGTGTAAGAATACAAAATGAGAAAAGGAAGAAGGCAAAACAATGCAAACCAAGAACACATTTAGCAAATTGCCAATCAGGAAACCTGAATGTTGCTGAGTGAATAAACCTGAAAATCCCATTCACACTCAATTTGCAGGCAATTCGTAGCTGTGCCCTCGGCAAAAGTGAAAGACTTCATTTTCCAAAACACAAAAACTAACCTTGGTCCTGTTGCATGTTAATTTCTAAAAATGAAACACCAATTTGCTGTTTTCTTTATTTCAATATGGATACTCTGGCTAAACTTTTTATTGTATGGTGTAAGAATACAAAATTAGAAAAGGAAGAAGGCAAAACAAATGGAATGCCCAAACACATTTAAGAAATTGCCAGTCAAGAAACCTGAATGCTGCTGACTGAATACACCTGAAAATCCCATTCACACTCAATTTGGAGGCAACTCGAAGCTGTCCCCTCAGGAAAAGGGTTACATTTCATTTTCCAAAGCACAAAATCACACCTTGGTCCTGTTGCTTGCTAATTTCTAAGAATGAAACGGCAATTTGCAGTTTTTTTTTATTTCATTATGGATATTCTGGCTAAACTTTTTATTGTATGAGGTGCTGATTTTGTAAATAGGTTAATGGAGTCGGCTGGCAATATCTTTGAGACCATGGAGGAGGCGATGCCGCTAGTACGAAGATTAGCATATGAACAAGCAAACAAAACCTGCCGTGAGGCCCTAAGGCCCTGGCAACACAAAGACATTCCTACCTTTTTAAAAATCTGTAGGGATGTCATGGATGATGTGGCCTCCGGGGCACATGCAGCAGTCGCCATGGCAAGAATACTGCATAACAATGGGCCGGGGCGAAAGTGTTTTAGATGTGGAAAGGAAGGTCACCTAAAAAGAGAATGCGTGAATTCCAAGCCTCCAGGGCGTCGGCCAGGGCTCTGCCCACGATGTGGAAAAGGCAATCACTGGGCAAATGAATGTTATTCCAAGCTAGATAAAGCCGGCAACCCACTAGGGCAACCCTTTAATCCGAAAAGTTCAGGGCAGCAGTTTCCAAAAAACGAGTGGCGGGCCCCCGCACCCAGGGGCCCGAAAACTCAATGGGTGAGAGGACAGGCCATGGGAAGAACAGGACAGTTTCAGGGAGAACAACAGGCATTTACTGCACAGAGCTGCGAGCCACCGACTATACAGTATTAACACCGCAAATGGGGATCCAAGCCATAGATGTAAAACCCCAGGAGGCTATGGACCATATGGAAGGCTTGGGCATTACCATAGGAAAGGCTGCAAACTCTTTAAAAGGACTGGTAGTCATAACCGGAATTATCCAAATGCCTTGTAAGAAATTTAAAGTAATGTTGCAGTCCACTAAAGGAATCATACAGTTACTACCATTGCAGCCGGTTGCTCAACTACTAGTGATAAGCCCTGTGCTAGATGCCAGAGGAACCCAGGGAGAACATTTTGCAGCCCTTACCATGACTCTTGATAATCGTCCATTATGGACTCTTAACATCAAAGGGAAACCGATTAAGGGGCTGTTGGATACGGGCGCAGATGTTAGTATCATCTCTGAGCAGGACTGGCCTCCCTCTTGGCCACTTCAAGAAGGGGATAACAACCTGGTAGGCTTAGGTACGGCTGTCGCCCCGTCTAGAAGCGCGCAAGTGCTAGACTGGCAAGATCAGGAGGGCAATACTGGTAAAGTGCAACCTTATGTATGTACTATTCCTATCACCTTATGGGGAAGGGATGTTTTGAAAAAACTCCGAATCCAATTGACTAGTGAATATGAGACTGAGTCATCCCCGGGGTGGAAAATGATGAAAAAAATGGGATATGCAGGCGGAGGACTAGGAAAAGACAAGCAGGGCATAAGGGACCCCACTGAGCCTCGAGGGCATAGAGGCAAGCAGGGTTTGGGTTTTTCGTAGGAGCCACTGTGCAGCAGCCATCACCACTGCCACTAACCTGGTTAGATAACAAACTGGTGTGGATACCCCAGTGGCCCCTTACACAGGAGAAATTGGCTGCAGTAGAAGAAATAGTTCAGCAGCAGTTAGAGGCAGGACATATTCAACCATCCACTTCACCCTGGAACACCCCAATTTTTGTAATAAAAAAGAAATCGGGCAAGTATCGATTATTGCAGGATTTGAGAGCCATAAACAGGCAGTTGCAACCCATGGGGGCATTGCAACCAGGGCTGCCCGTTCCTACAATGATCCCAAAAGATTGGCCTATGCCACTGTCTCTTGGTCAGTAAGATCATCTCAAGCATTGTCAGAAGGCAACAGCGCACCAACCTGATTGCTCAGCAGGCTTGCATGCTATGTTTCGCTCCGACCCTCAACAACAGATATGGCTTAGCATGATGGAACGGTAGTCAATGACGGGTAATCACTGGCGAGTACACCTAGCAACCTAAGACAGAGCATGGGACATGCTTCCCAGTGACTCGATGACGGGTAAGCAGGTGGCACGTCGCTGGGAACCTAAGACAGGCACGATTCCATGTCATATAAAACTAAAAAGGGGGAGCTGTGGGGAACCACAGGCCGGCCACCTGTGGGGACCTCCTCATTGCACTGCCTCATCCTGCAGAGCAGAACAAGGTCAAGGAAGTGCTGAACAAAAGACTTGTAAACAACCTGAACAAAAGACTTGCAAACAACCTGATGGGATGAGATACACCTTGACCTGAGGCTATGCTTGCCCTTTGATCTGATTGATAGACTACTCGCCCTAGCCCTGGGGGACTGGGAATGGATAAAAGACCATGTTAGGGGCGGGAACAGGGGGCAGCCACTTCAGTCTCCATCTTTCTCCCGGCTGCTTCCCGCTCCCTTCTTTCCTTCTATCCCTAAGAGTAAAAGTTCCTCGAGAACCGATCAACAGCGGTCGTGTTGTGACTCCGTGGGTTGGACCTTCGCTGACGAGGGTTCCCGACAATGAGGTAAGAATACAAAATTAGAAAAGGAAGAAGGCAAAAGAAACGAAAACCCAGAACACATTTAGCAAATTGCCAAACAAGAAACCTGAATGCTGCTGACTGAATACACCTGAAAATCGCATTCAACTCAATTTGGCGGCAATTCCTAGCTGTACCCTTGGCAAAAGGGTTACATTTCATTTTCCAAAACACAAAAACTCACCTTGGTACTGTTGCATGTTAATTTCTAAAAATGAAACACCAATTTGCTGTTTTCTTTATTTCATTATGGATACTCTGGCTAACCTTTTTATTGTATGGGGTAAGAATAAAAAATGAGAAAATGAAGAAGGCAAAACAAATGCAAACCAAGAACACATTTAGCAAATTACCAATCGGGAAACCTGAATGTTGCTGACTGAATACACCTGAAAATCCCATTCACACTCAATTTGCAGGCAATTCGTAGCTGTGCCCTCGGCAAAAGTGTTACATTTCATTTTCTAAAACACGAAAACTCAACTTAGTCGTGTTGCCTGCAGATTTCTTAGCATGAAACGCCAATTTGCACTGTATTTTTATTTCATTTTGACCACTCTGTCTAAAGGCTTTTTTGGATGGTGTCAGGATAGAAAATTTGGAAAGAAAGAAGGCAAAACAAACGCAAACCCAGACGACATTTAAGAAATTGCCAATCAAGAAACCTGAATGCTGCTGACTGAATACACCTGAAAATCCCATTCACACTCAATTTGGAGGCAACTCGTAGCTGTCCCCTCGGCAAAAGGGTTACATATCATTTTCCAAAGCACAAAAACACACCTTGGTCCTGTTGCCTGCTAATTTCAAAGAATGAAATGGCAATTTGCAGTTTTTTTTTTATTTCAGTATGGATATTCTGGCTAAACTTTTTATTGTATGGGGTAAGAATGCACAATTAGAAAAGGAAGAAGGCAAAACAACCGCAAACCCAGAACACATTTAGCAAAGTGCCAAACAGTAAACCTGAATGCTGCTGACTGAATACAGCTGAAAATCCCATTCACACTCAATTTGGCGGCAATTCATAGCTGTCCCCTCAGCAAAAGGGTTACATTTCACTTTCCAAAGCAGAAAAACACACCTTGTTCCTGTTGCCTGCTAATTTCTAAGAATGAAACGGCAATTTGCAGTTTTTTTATTTCAGTATGGATATTCTGGCTAAACTATTTATTGTATGGGGTAAGAATGCACTATTAGAAAAGGAAGAAGGCAAAACAACCGCAAACGCAGAACACATTTAGCAAATTGCCAAACAATAAACCTGAATGCTGCTGACTTAATGCACCTGAAAATCGCATTCACACTCAATTTGGCGGCAATTCATAGCTGTTCCCTTGGCTAAAGGGTTACATTTCACTTTCCAAAGCAGAAAAACACACCTTGGTCCTGTTGCCTGTTAATTTCTAAGAATGAAACGGCAATTTGCAGTTTTTTTATTTCATTATGGATATTCTGGCTAAACACTTTATTGTATGGGGTAAGAATACAAAATTAGAAAAGGAAGAAGGCAAAACAACCGCAAACCCAGAACACATTTAGCAAATTGCCAAACAAGAAACCTGAATGCTGCTGACTTAATGCACCTGAAAATCGCATTCACACTCAATTTGGCGGCAATTCATAGCTGTTCCCTTGGCTAAAGGGTTACATTTCATTTTCCAAAGCACAAAAACTCACCTTGGTCCTGTTGCATGTTAATTTCTAAAAATGAAACCCCAATTTGCTGTTTTCTTTATTTCATTATGGATACTCTGGCTAACCTTTTTCTTGTATGGTGTAAGAATACAAAATGAGAAAATGAAGAAGGCAAAACAAATGCAAACCAAGAACACATTTAGCAAATTACCAACCGGGAAACCTGAATGTTGCTGACTGAATACACCTGAAAATCCCATTCACACTCAATTTGCAGGCAATTCGTAGCTGTGCCCTCGGCAAAAGTGTTACATTTCATTTTCTAAAACACGAAAACTCAGCTTAGTCGTGTTGCCTGTAGATTTCTTAGCATGAAACGCCAATTTGCACTGTATTTTTATTTCATTTTGACCACTCTGTCTAAAGGCTTTTTTGGATGGTGTCAGGATAGAAAATTTGGAAAGAAAGAAGGCAAAACAAACGCAAACCCAGACGACATTTAAGAAATTGCCAATCAAGAAACCTGAATGCTGCTGACTGAATACACCTGAAAATCCCATTCACACTCAATTTGGAGGCAACTCGTAGCTGTCCCCTCGCAAAAGGGTTACATATCATTTTCCAAAGCACAAAAACACACCTTGGTCCTGTTGCCTGCTAATTTCAAAGAATGAAATGGCAATTTGCAGTTTTTTTTTTATTTCAGTATGGATATTCTGGCTAAACTTTTTATTGTATGGGGTAAGAATGCACAATTAGAAAAGGAAGAAGGCAAAACAACCGCAAACCCAGAAAACATTTAGCAAATTGCCAAACAATAAACCTGAATGCTGCTGACTGAATACAGCTGAAAATCGCATTCACACTCAATTTGGCGGCAATTCATAGCTGTCCCCTCAGCAAAAGGGTTACATTTCATTTTCCAATGCAGAAAAACACACCTTGGTCCTGTTGCCTGTTAATTTCTAAGAATGAAACGGCAATTTGCAGTTTTTTTTATTTCATTATGGATATTCTGGCTAAACTTTTTATTGTATCGGGTAAGAATACAAAATTAGAAAAGGAAGAAGGCAAAACAAACGCAAACCCAGAACACATTTAGCAAATTGCCAAACAAGAAACCTGAATGCTGCTGACTTAATGCACCTGAAAATCGCATTCACACTCAATTTGGCGGCAATTCATAGCTGTTCCCTTGGCTAAAGGGTTACATTTCATTTTCCAAAGCACAAAAACTCACCTTGGTCCTGTTGCATGTTAATTTCTAAAAATGAAACCCCAATTTGCTGTTTTCTTTATTTCATTATGGATACTCTGGCTAACCTTTTTCTTGTATGGTGTAAGAATACAAAATGAGAAAATGAAGAAGGCAAAACAAATGCAAACCAAGAACACATTTAGCAAATTGCCAAACAAGAAACCTGAATGCTGCTGACTGAATACACCTGAAAATCCCATTCACATTCAATTTGGAGGCAATTCGTAGCTGTGCCCTCGGCAAAAGTGAAAGATTTCATTTTCCAAAACACAAAAACTAACCTTGGTCCAGTTGCCTGTTAATTTCTAAGCATGCAACGCCCATTTGCTGTTTTTTTTTTTTTATTTCATTAAGGATACTCTGGCTAAACTTTTATGGAATGGTATAAGAATACAAAATTAGAAAAGGAAGAAGGAAAAACAACCGCAAACCCAGAACACATTTAGCAAATGCCAAACAAGAAACCTGAGTGTTGCTGACTCAATACACCTGAAAATCCCATTCACACTCAATTTTGCGGTAATTCATAGCTGTTCCCTTTGCAAAAGTGTTACATTTCATTTTCCAAAACACAAAAACTCACCTTGGTCCTGTTGCATGTTAATTTCTAAAAATGAAACACCAATTTGCTGTTTTCTTTATTTCATTATGGATACTCTGGCTAAACTTTTTATTGTATGGTGTAAGAATACAAAATTAGAAAAGGAAGAAGGCAAAACAAATGGAATGCCAAAACACATTTAAGAAATTGCCAATCAAGAAACCTGAATGCTGCTGACTGAATACACCTGAAAATTCCATTCACACTCAATTTGGAGGCAACTTGTAGCTGTGCCCTCGGCAAAAGTGTTACATTTCATTTTCCAAAGCACAAAATCACACCTTGGTCCTGTTGCTTGCTAATTTCTAAGAATGAAACGGCAATTTGCAGTTTTTTTTTATTTCATTATGGATATTCTGGCTAAACTTTTTATTGTATGAGGTAAGAATACAAAATTAGAAAAGGAAGAAGGCAAAACAACCGCAAACCCAGAACACATTTAGCAAATTGCCAAACAAGAAACCTGAATGCTGCTGACTGAATACAGCTGAAAATCGCATTCACACTCAATTTGGCGGTAATTCGTAGCTGTACCCCTGGCAAAAGGGTTACATTTCATTTTCCAAAACACAAAAACTCACCTTGGTACTGTTGCATGTTAATTTCTAAAAATGAAACACCAAATTGCTGTTTTCTTTATTTCATTATGGATACTCTGGCAAACCATTTTATTGTATGGGGTAAGAATACAAAATTAGAAAAGGAAGAAGGCAAAACAAATGCAAACCAAGAACACATTTAGCAAATTGGCAACCAAGAAACCTGAATGCTGCTGACTGAATAAACCTGAAAATCCCATTCACACTCAATTTGGCGGCAATTCTTAGCTGTCCCTCGGCAAAAGCTTACATTTCATTTTCTAAAACACGAAAACTCACCTTAGTCGTGTTGCCTGTAGATTTCTTAGCATGAAACGCCAGTTTGCACTGTATTTTTATTTCATTTTGACCACTCGGTCTAAAGGCTTTTTTGGATGGTGTCATGATAGAAAATTTGGAAAGAAGGAAGGCAAAACAAACGCAAACCCAGACGACATTTAAGAAATTGCCAATCAAGAAACCTGAATGCTGCTGACTGAATACACCTGAAAATCCCATTCACACTCAATATGGAGGCAACTCGTAGCTGTCCCCTCGGCAAAAGGGTTACATATCATTTTCCAAAGCACAAAAACACACCTTGGTCCTGTTGCCTGCTAATTTCAAAGAATGAAATGGCAATTTGCAGGTTTTTTTTTTTTTTTATTTCAGTATGGATATTCTGGCTAAACTTTTTATTGTATGGGGTAAGAATGCACAATTAGAAAAGGAAGAAGGCAAAACAACCGCAAACACAGAACACATTTAGCAAATTGCCAAACAAGAAACCTGAATGCTGCTGACTGAATACAGCTGAAAATCGCATTCACAATCAATTTGGCGGCAATTCGTAGCTGTTCCCTTGACAAAAGGGTTACATTTCAGTTTACAAAACACAAAAGCTCATCTTGTTCCTGTTGCATGTCAATTTCTAAAAATGAAACACCAATTTGCTGTTTTCT
This sequence comes from Sylvilagus floridanus, assembly GCA_949820135.1. Taxonomy (NCBI): domain Eukaryota; kingdom Metazoa; phylum Chordata; class Mammalia; order Lagomorpha; family Leporidae; genus Sylvilagus; species Sylvilagus floridanus. Next base: position 164,039,568 of record OX463227.1, on the reverse strand, counting down.
TTATTTCATTATGGATACTCTGGCTAACCTTTTTCTTGTATGGTGTAAGAATACAAAATGAGAAAAGGAAGAAGGCAAAACAAATGCAAAGCAAGAACACATTTAGCAAATTGCCAATCAGGAAACCTGAATGTTCCTGACTGAATACACCTGAAAATCCCATTCACACTCCATTTGCAGGCAATTTGTAGCTGTCCGCTCGGCAAAAGTGTTACATTTCATTTTCCAAAGCACAAAAACACACCTTGTTCCTGTTGCCTGCTAATTTCTAAGAATGAAACGGCAATTTGCAGTTTTTTTTAATTTCATTATGGATATTCTGGCTAAACATTTTCTTGTATGGTATAAGAATACAAAATGAGAAAAGGAAGAAGGCAAAACATATGCAAACCAAGAACACATTTAGCAAATTGCCAATCAGGAAACCTGAATGTTCCTGACTGAATACACCTGAAAATCCCATTCACACTCCATTTGCAGGCAATTCGTAGCTGTCCCCTCGGCAAAAGTGTTACATTTCATTTTCTAAAACACGAAAACTCACCTTAGTCGTGTTGCCTGTAGATTTCTTAGCATGAAATGCAAATTTGCACTGTATTTTTATTTCATTTTGACCACTCTGTCAAAAGGCTTTTTTGGATGGTGTCAGGATAGAAAATTTGGAAAGAAAGAAGTCAAAACAAACGCAAACCCAGACGACATTTAAGAAATTGCCAATCAAGAAACCTGAATGCTGCTGACTGAATACACCTGAAAATCCCATTCACACTCAATTTGGAGGCAACTCGTAGCTGTCCCCTCGGCAAAAGTGTTACATTTCATTTTCCAAAGCACAAAAGCTCATCTTGTTCCTGTTACATGTTAATTTCTAAAAATGAAACACCAATTTGCTGATTTCTTTATTTCATTATGGATACTCTGGGTAAACATTTTCTTGTATGGTGTTAGAATACAAAATGAGTGTAGGAAGAAGGCAAAACAAATGCAAACCAAGAACACATTTAGCAAATTACCAATCGGGAAACCTGAATGTTGCTGACAGAATACACCTGAAAATCCCATTCACACTCAATTTGGAGGCAACTCGTAGCTGTCCCCTCGGCAAAAGGGTTACATTTCATTTTCCAAAGCACAAAAACACACCTTGGTCCTGTTGCCTGCTAATTTCAAAGAATGAAACGGCAATTTGCAGTTCTGTTTATTTCATTATGGATATTCTGGCTAAACTTTTTATTGTATGGGGTAAGAATACAAAATTAGAAAAGGAAGAAGGCAAACAACAGCAAACCCAGAACACATTTAGCAAATTGCCAAACAAGAAACCTGAATGCTGCTGACTGAATACACATGAAAATCCCATTCACACTCAATTTGGAGGCAATTCGTAGCTGTGCCCTCGGCAAAAGTGAAAGATTTCATTTTCCAAAACACAAAAACTAACCTTGGTCCAGTTGCCTGTTAATTTCTAACATGGAACGCCCATTTGCTGTTTTTTTTTTTTTTTTATTTCATTAAGGATACTCTGGCTAAACATTTATGGAATGGTATAAGAATACAAAATTAGAAAAGGAAGAAGGCAAAACAACCGCAAACCCAGAACACATTTAGCAAATTGCAAAACAAGAAACCTGAGTGTTGCTCACTCAATACACCTGAAAATCCCATTCACACTCAATTTGGCGGCAATTCATAGCTGTTCCCTTTGCAAAAGTGTTACATTTCATTTTCCAAAACACAAAAACTCACCTTGGTCCTGTTGCATGTTAATTTCTAAAAATGAAACACCAATTTGCTGTTTTCTTTATTTCATTATGGATACTCTGGCTAAACTTTTTATTGTATGGTGTAAGAATACAAAATTAGAAAAGGAAGAAGGCAAAACAAATGGAATGCCCAAACATATTTAAGAAATTGCCAATCAAGAAACCTGAATGCTGCTGACTGAATACACCTGAAAATCCCATTCACACTCAATTTGCAGGCAATTCGTAGCTGTGCCCTCGGCAAAAGTGTTACATTTCATTTTCTAAAACACGAAAACTCAGCTTAGTCGTGTTGCCTGTAGATTTCTTAGCATGAAACGCCAATTTGCACTGTATTTTTATTTCATTTTGACCACTCTGTCTAAAGGCTTTTTTGGATGGTGTCAGGATAGAAAATTTGGAAAGAAAGAAGGCAAAACAAACGCAAACCCAGACGACATTTAAGAAATTGCCAATCAAGAAACCTGAATGCTGCTGACTGAATACACCTGAAAATCCCATTCACACTCAATTTGGAGGCAACTCGTAGCTGTCCCCTCGCAAAAGGGTTACATATCATTTTCCAAAGCACAAAAACACACCTTGGTCCTGTTGCCTGCTAATTTCAAAGAATGAAATGGCAATTTGCAGTTTTTTTTTTATTTCAGTATGGATATTCTGGCTAAACTTTTTATTGTATGGGGTAAGAATGCACAATTAGAAAAGGAAGAAGGCAAAACAACCGCAAACCCAGAAAACATTTAGCAAATTGCCAAACAATAAACCTGAATGCTGCTGACTGAATACAGCTGAAAATCGCATTCACACTCAATTTGGCGGCAATTCATAGCTGTCCCCTCAGCAAAAGGGTTACATTTCATTTTCCAATGCAGAAAAACACACCTTGGTCCTGTTGCCTGTTAATTTCTAAGAATGAAACGGCAATTTGCAGTTTTTTTTATTTCATTATGGATATTCTGGCTAAACTTTTTATTGTATCGGGTAAGAATACAAAATTAGAAAAGGAAGAAGGCAAAACAAACGCAAACCCAGAACACATTTAGCAAATTGCCAAACAAGAAACCTGAATGCTGCTGACTTAATGCACCTGAAAATCGCATTCACACTCAATTTGGCGGCAATTCATAGCTGTTCCCTTGGCTAAAGGGTTACATTTCATTTTCCAAAGCACAAAAACTCACCTTGGTCCTGTTGCATGTTAATTTCTAAAAATGAAACCCCAATTTGCTGTTTTCTTTATTTCATTATGGATACTCTGGCTAACCTTTTTCTTGTATGGTGTAAGAATACAAAATGAGAAAATGAAGAAGGCAAAACAAATGCAAACCAAGAACACATTTAGCAAATTGCCAAACAAGAAACCTGAATGCTGCTGACTGAATACACCTGAAAATCCCATTCACATTCAATTTGGAGGCAATTCGTAGCTGTGCCCTCGGCAAAAGTGAAAGATTTCATTTTCCAAAACACAAAAACTAACCTTGGTCCAGTTGCCTGTTAATTTCTAAGCATGCAACGCCCATTTGCTGTTTTTTTTTTTTTATTTCATTAAGGATACTCTGGCTAAACTTTTATGGAATGGTATAAGAATACAAAATTAGAAAAGGAAGAAGGAAAAACAACCGCAAACCCAGAACACATTTAGCAAATGCCAAACAAGAAACCTGAGTGTTGCTGACTCAATACACCTGAAAATCCCATTCACACTCAATTTTGCGGTAATTCATAGCTGTTCCCTTTGCAAAAGTGTTACATTTCATTTTCCAAAACACAAAAACTCACCTTGGTCCTGTTGCATGTTAATTTCTAAAAATGAAACACCAATTTGCTGTTTTCTTTATTTCATTATGGATACTCTGGCTAAACTTTTTATTGTATGGTGTAAGAATACAAAATTAGAAAAGGAAGAAGGCAAAACAAATGGAATGCCAAAACACATTTAAGAAATTGCCAATCAAGAAACCTGAATGCTGCTGACTGAATACACCTGAAAATTCCATTCACACTCAATTTGGAGGCAACTTGTAGCTGTGCCCTCGGCAAAAGTGTTACATTTCATTTTCCAAAGCACAAAATCACACCTTGGTCCTGTTGCTTGCTAATTTCTAAGAATGAAACGGCAATTTGCAGTTTTTTTTTATTTCATTATGGATATTCTGGCTAAACTTTTTATTGTATGAGGTAAGAATACAAAATTAGAAAAGGAAGAAGGCAAAACAACCGCAAACCCAGAACACATTTAGCAAATTGCCAAACAAGAAACCTGAATGCTGCTGACTGAATACAGCTGAAAATCGCATTCACACTCAATTTGGCGGTAATTCGTAGCTGTACCCCTGGCAAAAGGGTTACATTTCATTTTCCAAAACACAAAAACTCACCTTGGTACTGTTGCATGTTAATTTCTAAAAATGAAACACCAAATTGCTGTTTTCTTTATTTCATTATGGATACTCTGGCAAACCATTTTATTGTATGGGGTAAGAATACAAAATTAGAAAAGGAAGAAGGCAAAACAAATGCAAACCAAGAACACATTTAGCAAATTGGCAACCAAGAAACCTGAATGCTGCTGACTGAATAAACCTGAAAATCCCATTCACACTCAATTTGGCGGCAATTCTTAGCTGTCCCTCGGCAAAAGCTTACATTTCATTTTCTAAAACACGAAAACTCACCTTAGTCGTGTTGCCTGTAGATTTCTTAGCATGAAACGCCAGTTTGCACTGTATTTTTATTTCATTTTGACCACTCGGTCTAAAGGCTTTTTTGGATGGTGTCATGATAGAAAATTTGGAAAGAAGGAAGGCAAAACAAACGCAAACCCAGACGACATTTAAGAAATTGCCAATCAAGAAACCTGAATGCTGCTGACTGAATACACCTGAAAATCCCATTCACACTCAATATGGAGGCAACTCGTAGCTGTCCCCTCGGCAAAAGGGTTACATATCATTTTCCAAAGCACAAAAACACACCTTGGTCCTGTTGCCTGCTAATTTCAAAGAATGAAATGGCAATTTGCAGGTTTTTTTTTTTTTTTATTTCAGTATGGATATTCTGGCTAAACTTTTTATTGTATGGGGTAAGAATGCACAATTAGAAAAGGAAGAAGGCAAAACAACCGCAAACACAGAACACATTTAGCAAATTGCCAAACAAGAAACCTGAATGCTGCTGACTGAATACAGCTGAAAATCGCATTCACAATCAATTTGGCGGCAATTCGTAGCTGTTCCCTTGACAAAAGGGTTACATTTCAGTTTACAAAACACAAAAGCTCATCTTGTTCCTGTTGCATGTCAATTTCTAAAAATGAAACACCAATTTGCTGTTTTCTTTATTTCATTATGGATACTCTGGCTAACCTTTTTCTTGTATGGTGTAAGAATACAAAATGAGAAAAGGAAGAAGGCAAAACAAATGCAAAGCAAGAACACATTTAGCAAATTGCCAATCAGGAAACCTGAATGTTCCTGACTGAATACACCTGAAAATCCCATTCACACTCCATTTGCAGGCAATTTGTAGCTGTCCGCTCGGCAAAAGTGTTACATTTCATTTTCCAAAGCACAAAAACACACCTTGTTCCTGTTGCCTGCTAATTTCTAAGAATGAAACGGCAATTTGCAGTTTTTTTTAATTTCATTATGGATATTCTGGCTAAACATTTTCTTGTATGGTATAAGAATACAAAATGAGAAAAGGAAGAAGGCAAAACATATGCAAACCAAGAACACATTTAGCAAATTGCCAATCAGGAAACCTGAATGTTCCTGACTGAATACACCTGAAAATCCCATTCACACTCCATTTGCAGGCAATTCGTAGCTGTCCCCTCGGCAAAAGTGTTACATTTCATTTTCTAAAACACGAAAACTCACCTTAGTCGTGTTGCCTGTAGATTTCTTAGCATGAAATGCAAATTTGCACTGTATTTTTATTTCATTTTGACCACTCTGTCAAAAGGCTTTTTTGGATGGTGTCAGGATAGAAAATTTGGAAAGAAAGAAGTCAAAACAAACGCAAACCCAGACGACATTTAAGAAATTGCCAATCAAGAAACCTGAATGCTGCTGACTGAATACACCTGAAAATCCCATTCACACTCAATTTGGAGGCAACTCGTAGCTGTCCCCTCGGCAAAAGTGTTACATTTCATTTTCCAAAGCACAAAAGCTCATCTTGTTCCTGTTACATGTTAATTTCTAAAAATGAAACACCAATTTGCTGATTTCTTTATTTCATTATGGATACTCTGGGTAAACATTTTCTTGTATGGTGTTAGAATACAAAATGAGTGTAGGAAGAAGGCAAAACAAATGCAAACCAAGAACACATTTAGCAAATTACCAATCGGGAAACCTGAATGTTGCTGACAGAATACACCTGAAAATCCCATTCACACTCAATTTGGAGGCAACTCGTAGCTGTCCCCTCGGCAAAAGGGTTACATTTCATTTTCCAAAGCACAAAAACACACCTTGGTCCTGTTGCCTGCTAATTTCAAAGAATGAAACGGCAATTTGCAGTTCTGTTTATTTCATTATGGATATTCTGGCTAAACTTTTTATTGTATGGGGTAAGAATACAAAATTAGAAAAGGAAGAAGGCAAACAACAGCAAACCCAGAACACATTTAGCAAATTGCCAAACAAGAAACCTGAATGCTGCTGACTGAATACACATGAAAATCCCATTCACACTCAATTTGGAGGCAATTCGTAGCTGTGCCCTCGGCAAAAGTGAAAGATTTCATTTTCCAAAACACAAAAACTAACCTTGGTCCAGTTGCCTGTTAATTTCTAACATGGAACGCCCATTTGCTGTTTTTTTTTTTTTTTATTTCATTAAGGATACTCTGGCTAAACATTTATGGAATGGTATAAGAATACAAAATTAGAAAAGGAAGAAGGCAAAACAACCGCAAACCCAGAACACATTTAGCAAATTGCAAAACAAGAAACCTGAGTGTTGCTCACTCAATACACCTGAAAATCCCATTCACACTCAATTTGGCGGCAATTCATAGCTGTTCCCTTTGCAAAAGTGTTACATTTCATTTTCCAAAACACAAAAACTCACCTTGGTCCTGTTGCATGTTAATTTCTAAAAATGAAACACCAATTTGCTGTTTTCTTTATTTCATTATGGATACTCTGGCTAAACTTTTTATTGTATGGTGTAAGAATACAAAATTAGAAAAGGAAGAAGGCAAAACAAATGGAATGCCCAAACATATTTAAGAAATTGCCAATCAAGAAACCTGAATGCTGCTGACTGAATACACCTGAAAATCCCATTCACACTCAATTTGCAGGCAATTCGTAGCTGTGCCCTCGGCAAAAGTGTTACATTTCATTTTCTAAAACACGAAAACTCAGCTTAGTCGTGTTGCCTGTAGATTTCTTAGCATGAAACGCCAATTTGCACTGTATTTTTATTTCATTTTGACCACTCTGTCTAAAGGCTTTTTTGGATGGTGTCAGGATAGAAAATTTGGAAAGAAAGAAGGCAAAACAAACGCAAACCCAGACGACATTTAAGAAATTGCCAATCAAGAAACCTGAATGCTGCTGACTGAATACACCTGAAAATCCCATTCACACTCAATTTGGAGGCAACTCGTAGCTGTCCCCTCGCAAAAGGGTTACATATCATTTTCCAAAGCACAAAAACACACCTTGGTCCTGTTGCATGTGAATTTCTAAAAATGAAACCGCAATTTGCTGTTTTCTTTATTTCATTATGGATACTCTGGCTAACCTTTTTATTGTATGGGGTAAGAATACAAAATTAGAAAAGGAAGAAGGCAAAACAAATGCAAACCAAGAACACATTTAGCAAATTGGCAACCAAGACACCTGAATGCTGCTGACTGAATACACCTGAAAATCCCATTCACACTCAATTTGGAGGCAACTCGTAGCTGTGCCCTCGGCAAAAGGGTTACATATCATTTTCCAAAGCACAAAAACGCACCTTGGTCCTGTTGCCTGCTAATTTCAAAGAATGAAATGGCAATTTGCAGTTTTTTTTTTTATTTCAGTATGGATATTCTGGCTAAACTTTTTATTGTATGGGGTAAGAATGCACAATTAGAAAAGGAAGAAGGCAAAACAACCTCAAACCCAGAACACATTTAGCAAATTGCCAAACAAGAAACCTGAATGCTGATGACTGAATACAGCTGAAAATCGCATTCACACTCAATTTGGCGGCAATTCGTTGCTGTTCCCTTGGCAAAAGGGTTACATTTCATTTTCCAAAACACAAAACCTCACCTTGGTCCTGTTGCCTGTTAATTTCTATGCATGGAACGCCAATTTGCTGTTTTTATTTTTATTTCTTTATGGATACTCTGGCTAAACTTTTCATTGTATGGTGTAAGAATACAAAATTAGAAAACGAACAAGGCAAAACAAATGCAAACCCAGAACACATTTAGCAAATTGCCAATCAAGAAACCTGAATGTTACTGACTGAATACACCTGAAAATCCCATTCAAACTCAATTTGGAGGCAATTCGTAGCTGTGCCCTCGGCAAAAGGGTTACATTTCATTTTCCAAAACACAAAAACTCACCTTGGTCGGGTTGCCTGTTATTTTCTAAGCATGGAACGCCAATTTGCTGCTTTTTTTTTTATTTCAGTAAGGATACTCTGGCTAAACTTTTATTTTATGGTGAAAGAATACTAAATTAGTAAAGGAAGAAGGCAAAACAAATGGAATGCACGAACACATTTAAGAAATTGCCAATCACGAACCTTGAATGCTGCTGACTGAATACACCTGAAAATCCCATTCACACTCAATTTGGCGCAATTCGTAGCTGTGCCCTCGGCAAAAGGGAAACATATCATTTTCCAAAACACGAAAACTCACCTTAGTCGTGATGCCTGTAGATTTCTTAGCATGAAACGCCAATTTGCATTGTATTTTTATTTCATTTTGACCAATCTGTCAAAAGGCTTTTTTGGATGGTGTCAGGATAGAAAATTTGGAAAGAAAGAAGGTAAAACAAACGAAATCCCAGAACACATTTAGCAAATTGCCAATCAGGAATCCTGAATGCTGCTGACTGAATACACCTGAAAATCCCATTCACACTCAATTTGCGGGCAATTCTTAGCTGTCCCCTCAGCAAAAGGGAAACATTTCATTTTCCAAAACACGAAAACTCACCTTAGTCATGATGCCTGTAGATTTCTTAGCATGAAACGCCAATTTGCATTGTATTTTTATTTCATTTTGACCACTCTCTCAAAAGGCTTTTTTGGATGGTGTCAGGATAGAAAATTTGGAAACAAAGAAGGTAAAACAAACGGAATCCCAGAACACATTTAGCAAATAGCCAATCAAGAAACCTGAATGCTGCTGACTGAATACACCTGAAAATCCCATTCACACTCAATTTGGAGGCAACTCGTTGCTGTCCCCTCGGCAAAAGTCTTACATTTCGTTTTCCAAAGCACAAAAACACACCTTGGTCCTGTTCCCTCTAATTTCCAAGAATTGAACGGCAATTTTAAGTTTTTTCTATTTCATTATGGATATTCTGGCTAAACTTTTTATTGTATGGGGTAAGAATACAAAATTAGAAAAGGAAGAAGGGAAAGCAACCTTAAACCCAGAACACATTTAGCAAATTGCCAAACAAGAAACCTGAATGCTGCTGATTGAATACACCTGAAAACCCATTCACACTCAATTTGGAGGCAATTCGTAGTTGTGCCCTCGGCAAAAGAAGAAGATTTCATTTTCCAAATCACAAAAATTCACCTTGGTCCAGTTGCATGTTAATTTCTAAAAATGAAACACCAATTTGCTGTTTAATTTATTTCATTATGGATACTCTGGCTAACCTTTTTATTGTATGGTGTAAGAATACAAAATGAGAAAAGGAAGAAGGTAAAACAAATGCAAACCAAGGACATATTTAGCAAATTACCAATTGGGAAACCTGAATGCTGCTGACTGAATACACCTGAAAATCCCATTCACACTCAATTTGGAGGCATTTTGTAGCTGTGCCCTCACCAAAAGGGTTACATTTCATTTTCCAAAACACAAAAACTCACCTTGGTCGGGTTGCCTGTTAATTTCTAAGCATGGAACGCCAATTTCCTGTTTTTTTTTTTATTTCATTAAGGATACTCTGGCTAAACTTTTATTGTATGGTGTAAGAATACAAAATTAGAAAAGGAAGAAGGCAAAACAAATGAAATGCCCAAACAAATTTAACAAATTGCCAATCAAGCAACCTGAAGGCTTCTGACTGAATGCACCTGAAAATCCCATTCACACTCAATTTGGAGGCAATTCATAGCTGTGCCCTCTGTAAAAGGGAAAGATTTCATTTTCCAATACACGAAAGCTCACCTTAGTCGTGTTGCCTGTAGATATCTTAGCATGAAACGCCAATTTGCACTGCATTTTTATTTCATTTTGACCACTCAGTATAAAGGCTTTTTTCGATGGTGTCAGATTAGTAAATTTGGAAAGAAAGAAGGCAAAAGAAACGAAAACCCACACGACATTTTAAGAAATTGCCAATCAAGAAACCTGAATGCTGCTGACTGAATACACCTGAAAATCCCATTTGTAATCAATTTGGAGGCAACTCGTAGCTGTCCCCTCGGCAAAAGTGTTACATTTCATTTTCCAAAGCACAAAAACACACCTTGGTCCTGTTGACTGCTAATTTCTAAGAATGAAACGGCAATTTGCAGTTTTTTTAATTTCATTTTGGATATTCTGGCTAAGCTTTTTATTGTATGGGGTAAGAATACAAAATTAGAAAAGGAAGAATGCAAAACAAACGCAAACCCAGAACACATTTAGCAAATTGCCAAACAAGAAACCTGAATGCTGCTGACTGAATACACCTGAAAATCCCATTCACACTCAATTTGGAGGCAATTCGTAGCTGTTCCCTTGGCAAAAGGGTTACATTTCATTTTCCAAAACACAAAAGCTCACCTTGGTCCTGTTGCAAGTTTATTTCTAAAAATGAAACACAAATTTGCTGTTTTCTTTATTTCATTATGGATACTCTGGCTAACCTTTTAATTCTATGGTGTAAGAATACAAAATGTGAAAAGGAAGAAGGCAAAACAAATGCAAACCAAGAACACATTTAGCAAATTGTCAATCAGGAAACCTGAATGTTGCTGACTGAATATACCTGAAAATCCCATTCACACTCAATTTGGAGGCAATTCGTAGCTGTGCCCTCGTCAAAAGTGTTACATTTCATTTTCTAAAACACGAAAACTCAGCTTAGTCATGTTGCCTGTCGATTTCTTAGCATGAAACGCCAATTTGCACAGTATTTTTATTTCATTTTGACCACTCTGTCTAAAGGCTTTTTTGGATGGTGTCAGGATAGTAAATTTGGAAAGAAAGAAGGCAAAACAAATGCAAACCCAGACGACATTTAACAAATTGCCCATCAAGAAACCTGAATGCTGCTGACTGAATACACCTGAAAATCCCATTCACACTCAATTTGGAGGCAATTCGTAGCTGTGCCCTCGGCAAAAGGGAAAGATTTCATTTTCCAAAACACAAAAAACAACCTTGGTCCAGTGGCCTGTTAATTTCTACGCATGGAACACCCATTTGCTGTTTTTTTTTTTTTATCTCATTAAGGATACTCTAGCTAAACTTTTATTGTATGGTGTAAGAATACAAAATTAGAAAAGGAAGAAGGCAAAACAAATGGAATGCTCAAACACATTTAAGAAATTGCCAATCAACAAACCTGAATGCTGCTGACTGAATACACCTGAAAATCCCATTCATACTCAATTTGGAGGCAACTTGTAGCTGTCCCCTCGGCAAAAGGGTTACATTTCATTTTCCAAAGCAGAAAAACACACCTTGGTCCTGTTGCCTGCTAATTTCTAAGAATGAAACGGCAATTTGCAGGTTTTTTTATTTCATTCTGGATACTCTGGCTAAACTTTTTATTGTATGGGGTAAGAATACAAAATTAGAAAAGGAAGAAGGCAAAACAACCGCAAACCCAGAACACATTTAGCAAATTGCCAAACAAGAAACCTGAATGCTGCAGATTGAATACACCTGAAAATCCCATTCACACTCAATTTGGCGGCAATTCATAGCTGTACCCTTGGCAAAAGGGTTACATTTCATTTTCCAAAACACAGAAACTCACCTTGGTCCTGTTGCATGTTAATTTCTAAAAATGAAACACCAAATTGCTGTTTTCTTTATTTCATTATGGATACTCTGGCTAAACTTTTTATTGTATGGTGTAAGAATACAAAATTAGAAAACGAACAAGGCAAAACAAATGCAAACCCAGAACACATTTAGCAAATTGCCAATCAAGAAACCTGAATGTTACTCACTGAATACACCTGAAAATCCCATTCACACTCAATTTGGAGGCAATTCGTAGCTGTGCCCTCGGCAAAAGGGTTACATTTCATTTTCCAAAACACAAAAACTCACCTTGGTCGGGTTGCCTGTTATTTTCTAAGCATGGAACGCCAATTTGCTGCTTTTTTTTTTTATTTCATTAAGGATACTCTGGCTAAACTTTTATTTTATGGTGAAAGAATACAAAATTAGTAAAGGAAGAAGGCAAAACAAATGAAATGCCCACACATTTAAGAAATTGCCAATCAAGCAACCTGAATGCTGCTGACTGAATACACCTGAAAATCCCATTCACACTCATTTTGGCGGCAATTCGTAGCTGTTCCCTTGGCAAAAGGGTTACATTTCATTTTCTAAAACACGAAAACTCACCTTAGTCCTGTTGCCTGCTCTTTTCCAAGAATTAAACGGCAATTTGCAGTTTTTTTTTAATTTCATTATGGATATTCTGGCTACACTTTTAATGTATGGTGTAAGAATACAAAATTAGAAAAGGAAGAAGGGAAAACAAACGCAAACCCAGAACACATTTAGCCAATTGCCAAACAAGAAAGCTGAATGCTGCTGACTGAATGCACCTGAAAATCCCATTCACACTCAATTTGGCGGCGATTCGTAGCTGTTCCCTTGGCAAAAGGGTTACATTTCATTTCCCAAAACACAAAAACTCACCTTGTTCCTGTTGCATGTTCATTTCTAAAAATGAAACCCCAATTTGCTGTTTTCTTTATTTCATTGTGGATAATCCTGCTAACCTTTTTATTGTATGGTGTAAGAATACAAAATTAGAAAAGGAAGAAGGCAAAACAAATGCAAACCAAGAACACATTTAGCAAATTACCAATCGGGAAACCTGAATGTTGCTGACTGAATACACCTGAAAATCCCATTCACACTCAATTTGCAGGCATTCGTAGCTGTGCCCTCGGCAAAAGTGTTACATTTCATTTTTAAATCACGAAAACTCACCTTAGTCTTGTTGCCTGTAGATTTCTTAGCATGAAACTCCAATTTGCACTGTATTTTTATTTCACTTTGACCACTCTGTCTAAAGGCTTTTTTGGATGGTGTCAGGATATAAAATTTGGAAAGAAAAAAGGCAAAACAAATGCAAACCCAGAGGACATTTAACAAATTGCCCATCAAGAAACCTGAATGCTGCTGACTGAATACACCTGAAAATCCCATTCACACTCAATTTGCAGGCAATTCATAGCTGTCCACTCGGCAAAAGTGTTACATGTCATTTTCCAATGCACAAAAATATACCTTGGTCCTGTTGCCTGCTAATTTCTAAGAATGAAACGGCAATTTGCAGTTTGTTTTATTTCATTATGGATATTCTGTCTAAACTTTTTATTGTATGGGGTAAGAATACACAATTAGAAAAGGAAGAAGGCAAAACAAACGCAAACCCAGAACACATTTAGCAAATTGCCAAACAAGAAACCTGAATGCTGCTGACTGAATACACCTGAAAATCCCATTCACACTCAATTTGGCGGCAATTCGTAGCTGTTCCCTTGGCAAAAGTTGTGGTGGAGTGAGAAGGCCATGCCAAGGTGGCCACTGGCAAGCGAGCTTCAGTTACTCAGGAATGACTTTGAAACCCACCTGGCAATGGAGCCTGCCTGGCAACAGGCTGTGATTGGATGGATTGGAAACTGCCTGGGAACAGGCTATGATTGGATGGAGTGGAAACTGCCTGGGAACAGGCTGTGACTGGATGGATTGGAAACTGCCTGAGAGCAGGCTGTGATTGGATGTATTTGAAACTGCCTGGCAACAGGCTGTGATTGGATGGCTTTGGAAACTGCCTGGCAACAGGCTGTGATTGGATGGCTTTGGAAACTGCCTGGCAACAGGCTATGATTGGATGGATTTGAAACTGCCTGGTAACAGGCTGTGATTGGATGGCTTGGAAACTGCCTGACAATAGGCTTTGATTGGTTGGGGCATAGACCGCCCCTTGTCCAGATTGGCTGGTCTTGGCTATATAAGGAGTGGTTCCAACTGTAATAAACGAGTCTGCGGGCTGCTCGCCTCGAGCCTGCTTTCACCCGACTCCCGGGGTCTGTGTATTGACTCCGCGACTCTTGCCCCCACCACGCTGCTCCTCTCAGAAACGAATCCACTGCAACATTGTTGAGAAACTAAACCGCAACATCTGGCGGGCCAACGTGACTGAGAAAGAGACAGCGTGTCGGACTCGGCGAGGTCCCTCCAGGATTTCGGCAAGTAGGCCCCTCGGTGTTTTGTGTGCTGTTCGGTTCTGTGAGGGTGAGCACAGAACCCCCTCCTACGCCCCTTTCCTTGTCCTTGTCCTCGGTCCACGTGACCCCAGGTTAGCACACACCGCCCAGAAGTGTACGTTGCTTCTCGGCTCCTCCTTTTACTTTCGGTTTGCCCGGCGAATTCACATAAGGGACTGATCACCCCAGAATTCGGAACCAAGTCATCTTCCCTCACTCGAGAGAGGTGATACTCCGGAGACACCGTGTGGGCATACGGCCTTGACCTAACGAATCAAGGAAGTCCCCCACTAAGCACAGGACATACCTACGATCTGATACACCACTGTCTGTTTGTCTAACGTAGGGAAACCTCCTGCAAAATGCCATCAACAGCTGAGGTGCTAGGAATTTGCCTCATTATGGCAGCAGTGCTGTGCGTGTCTTTCCTTCGGCTAGAGTTGGCATGCCGTGTCACTCTTAAGCACTCAGACATGGGAAAGATACCCCCCTCTCAGAATCCTGTGCAGGTTATCAAAGATAGTGAATCTGTGAGTGATAATAGCCTGACACTCCAGGTCCCTGTCTCACAGACAATAGTTGGTGATTTAGGGAGAGAGAGCTCGGACAGTGAAAATAACAATGTAGCATACAAGGTAGCAAACGATGTAGTAAACAAGGTAGCAATGCCTAGTCAGCCACCCTCCACACACCTGTGGGATGAATTTAGAGGACCTCCAGACAATAACTCATTCGAGGTCATCCCATCTGCACCCAGTGATGATCCCCACATGTGTAGCAGTACTTGGACACCACAAGCTCTCAGGGCAGCCACTAGACCCTATGCCATCAGCATGTTTGCTCTTAATGTCGAAGTGTATGCAAAATTCAGGCCCTGGATTCTAACGCCTGTAAAAAGGCTTCTATTAACCAAAGGTCGAGGATATGCTTGTGTCTTTCCAGAGAATGCAGAACAGCCCATTTGGGTTCCAGCCCGAAACATCAAGCCTGCAACGGACAGCCAACCAGGACCAGCTGAACAAGACCGAGACTCCGCCTTGTTAGCAGATGCACCTGCCCTATCATCCTACCCTGAGAAACTGCCCATAGCCACATCTGTTACTATTTTGTATCCCACTAGCTCTGGTCAGCCACTCAAATGGCCCACAGCCTGTGTGCGGTCATGCCATTCCTGATAACAATTATTCCTCATTCCTACCCCAATCTGAGCAAGCAATCCTGTGGTCTCTTGATTTGAGCGCTGGTTAGTCAACGACGGGTAAGATCCCCTGGGGGACAACCTAAGACAGGCACAGCTGCGTACGGAGACCACATGGACACGGGGTCAACAATGGTATGGCCAAGAATCATGCCTCCCGTTGCTCAAAAATAAACGAAAAGGGGGAAATGTGGTGGAATGAGAAGGCCATGCCAAGGTGGCCACTGGCAAGCGAGCTTCAGTTACTCAGGAATGGCTTTGAAACCCACCTGACAATGGAGCCTGCCTGGCAACAGGCTGTGATTGGATGGATTGGAAACTGCCTGGGAACAGGCTATGATTGGATGGAGTGGAAACTGCCTGGGAACAGGCTGTGACTGGATGGATTGGAAACTGCCTGAGAGCAGGCTGTGATTGGATGTATTAAAAACTGCCTGGCAACAGGCTGTGATTGGATGGCTTTGGAAACTGCCTGGCAACAGGCTGTGATTGGATGTATTTGAAACTGCCTAGCAACAGGCTATGATTGGATGGCTTTGGAAACTGCCTGGCAACAGGCTATGATTGGATGGATTTGAAACTGCCTGGTAACAGGCTGTGATTGGATGGCTTTGGAAACTGCCTGACAATAGGCTGTGATTGGTTGGGGCATAGACCGCCCCTTGACCAGATTGGCTGGTATTGGCCATATAAGAAGTTGTACCAACTGTAATAAAGGAGTCTGCGGGCTGCTCGCCCTGAGCCTGCTTTCACCCGACTCCCGGCGTCTGTGTGATGACTCCGCGCCTCTTGCCCCCACCACGCTGCTCCTCTCAGAAACGAATCCACTGCAACATTGTTGACAAACTAAACCGCAACAAAAAGTGTTATATTTCATTTTCCAAAACACAAAAACTCACCTTGTTCCTGTTGCATGTTAATTTCTAAAAATGAAACACCAATTTGCTGTTTTCTTTATTTCATTATGGATACTCTGGCAAACCTTTTTATTGTATGGAGTAAGAATAAAAATGAGAAAAGGAAGAAGGCAAAACAAATGCAAACCAAGAACACATTTAGCAAATTGCCAATGGGGAAACCTGAATGTTGCTGACTGAATACACCTGAAAATCCCATTCACACTCAATTTGGAGGCAATTCGTAGCTGTGCCCTCAGAAAAAGGGAAAGATTTCATTTTCCAAAACACAAAAACTCACATTGGTCCAGTTGCCTGTTAATTTTTAAGCATGGAACGCCCATTTGCTGTTTTGTTTTTTTTTTTATTTCATTAAGGATACTCTGGCTAAACTTCTATTGTATGGTGTAAGAATACAAAATTAGAAAAGGAAGAAGGCAAAACAAATGGAATGCCCAAACACATTTAAGAAATTGCCAATCAAGAAACCTGAATGCTGCTGACTGAATACACCTGAAAATCCCATTTACACTCAATTTGGAGGCAACTCGTAGCTGTCCCCTGGGCAAAAGTGTTACATTTCATTTTCTAAAACACGAAAACTCACCTTAGTCGTGTTGCCTTTAGATTTCTTTGCATGAAACGCCAATTTGCACTGTATATTATTTCATTTTGACAACTCTCTCTAAAGGCTTTTTTGGATGGTGTCAGGATATAAAGTTTGGAAAGAAAAAAGGCAAAACAAACCTAAACCCAGACGACATTTAAGAAATTGAGAATCAAGAAACCTGAATGCTGCTGACTGAATACACCTGAAAATCCCATTCACACTCAATTTGGAGGCAATTAGCAGCTGTTCCCTTGGCAAAAGGGTTACATTTCATTTTCCAAAACACAAAAACTCACCTTTGTCCTGTTGCATGTTAATTTCTAAAAATGAAACCCCAATTTGCTGTTTTCTTTATTTCATTATGGATACTCTGGCTAAACTTTTTATTGTATGGTGTAAGAATACAAAATTAGAAAAGGAAGAAGGCAAAACAAATGCAAACCAAGAACACATTTAGTGAATTACCAATCGGGAAACCTGAATGTTGCTGACTGAATACACCTGAAAATCCCATTCACACTGAATTTGCAGGCAACTCGTAGCTGTCCCCTTGGCAAAAGTGTTACATTTCATTTTCTAAAACACGAAAACTCACCTTAGTCGTGTTGCCTGTAGATTTCTTAGCATGAAACGCCAATTTGCACTGTATTTTTATTTCATTTTGACCACTCTGTCTAAAGGCTTTATTGGATGGAGTCAGGATAGATAATTTGGAAAGAAAGAAGGCAAAACAAACGCAAACCCAGACGACATTTAAGAAATGGCCAATCAAGAAACCAGAATGCTGCTGACTGAATACACCTGAAAATCCCATTAATACTCAATTTGGAGGCAATTCATAGCTGTCCCCTCGGCAAAAGGGTTACATTTAATTTTCCAAAGCACAAAAACACACCTTGGTCTTGTTGCCTGTTAATTTCTAAGAATGAAACGGCAATTTGCAGTTTTTTTTAAATTCATTATGGATATTCTGGCTAAACTTTTTCTTCTATGGGGTAAGAATACAAAATTAGAAAAGGAAGAAGGCAAAACAAATGCAAACCCAGAACACAATTAGCAAATTGCCAAACAAGAAACCTGAATGCTGCTGACTGAATACACCTGAAAATCCCATTCACACTCAATTTGGAGGCAATTCGTAGCTGTTCCCTTTGCAAAAGCGTTACATTTCATTTTCCAAAACACAAAAACTCACCTTGGTCCTGTTGCATGTTCATTTCTAAAAATGAAACACCAATTTGCTGTTTTCTTTATTGCATTATGGATGCTCTGGCTAAACTTTTTATTGTATGTTGTAAGAATACAAAATGAGAAAAGGAAGAAGGAAAACAATGCAAACCAAGAACACATTTAGCAAATTGCCAATCAGGAAACCTGAATGTTGCTGACTGAATACACCTGAAAATCCCATTCACACTCAATTTGGAGGCAATTCGTAGCTGTGCCCTCGGCAAAAGTGAAAGATTTCATTTTCCAAAACACAAAAACAAACCTTGGTCCAGTTGCATGTTAATTTCTAAGCATGGAACGCCCATTTGCTGTTTTGTTTTTTTTTTTATTTCATTAAGGATACTCTGGCTAAACTTCTATTGTATGGTGTAAGAATACAAAATTAGAAAAGGAAGAAGGCAATACAAATGGAATGCCCAAACACATTTAAGAAATTGCCAATCAAGAAACCTGAATGCTGCTGACTGAATACACCTGAAAATCCCATTCAAACTCAATTTGGAGGCAACTCGTAGCTGTCCCCTGGGCAAAAGTGTTACATTTCATTTTCTAAAACACGAAAACTCACCTTAGTCGTGTTGCCTTTAGATTTCTTTGCATGAAACGCCAATTTGCACTGTATATTATTTCATTTTGACAACTCTCTCTAAAGGCTTTTTTGGATGGTGTCAGGATATAAAGTTTGGAAAGAAAAAAGGCAAAACAAACCTAAACCCAGACGACATTTAAGAAATTGAGAATCAAGAAACCTGAATGCTGCTGACTGAATACACCTGAAAATCCCATTCACACTCAATTTGGAGGCAATTAGCAGCTGTTCCCTTGGCAAAAGGGTTACATTTCATTTTCCAAAACACAAAAACTCACCTTTGTCCTGTTGCATGTTAATTTCTAAAAATGAAACCCCAATTTGCTGTTTTCTTTATTTCATTATGGATACTCTGGCTAAACTTTTTATTGTATGGTGTAAGAATACAAAATTAGAAAAGGAAGAAGGCAAAACAAATGCAAACCAAGAACACATTTAGTGAATTACCAATCGGGAAACCTGAATGTTGCTGACTGAATACACCTGAAAATCCCATTCACACTCAATTTGCAGGCAACTCGTAGCTGTCCCCTTGGCAAAAGTGTTACATTTCATTTTCTAAAACACGAAAACTCACCTTAGTCGTGTTGCCTGTAGATTTCTTAGCATGAAACGCCAATTTGCACTGTATTTTTATTTCATTTTGACCACTCTGTCTAAAGGCTTTATTGGATGGAGTCAGGATAGATAATTTGGAAAGAAAGAAGGCAAAACAAACGCAAACCCAGACGACATTTAAGAAATGGCCAATCAAGAAACCAGAATGCTGCTGACTGAATACACCTGAAAATCCCATTAATACTCAATTTGGAGGCAATTCATAGCTGTCCCCTCGGCAAAAGGGTTACATTTAATTTTCCAAAGCACAAAAACACACCTTGGTCTTGTTGCCTGTTAATTTCTAAGAATGAAACGGCAATTTGCAGTTTTTTTTAAATTCATTATGGATATTCTGGCTAAACTTTTTCTTCTATGGGGTAAGAATACAAAATTAGAAAAGGAAGAAGGCAAAACAAATGCAAACCCAGAACACAATTAGCAAATTGCCAAACAAGAAACCTGAATGCTGCTGACTGAATACACCTGAAAATCCCATTCACACTCAATTTGGAGGCAATTCGTAGCTGTTCCCTTTGCAAAAGCGTTACATTTCATTTTCCAAAACACAAAAACTCACCTTGGTCCTGTTGCATGTTCATTTCTAAAAATGAAACACCAATTTGCTGTTTTCTTTATTGCATTATGGATGCTCTGGCTAAACTTTTTATTGTATGTTGTAAGAATACAAAATGAGAAAAGGAAGAAGGAAAACAATGCAAACCAAGAACACATTTAGCAAATTGCCAATCAGGAAACCTGAATGTTGCTGACTGAATACACCTGAAAATCCCATTCACACTCAATTTGGAGGCAATTCGTAGCTGTGCCCTCGGCAAAAGTGAAAGATTTCATTTTCCAAAACACAAAAACTAACCTTGGTCCAGTTGCATGTTAATTTCTAAGCATGGAACGCCCATTTGCTGTTTTGTTTTTTTTTTTATTTCATTAAGGATACTCTGGCTAAACTTCTATTGTATGGTGTAAGAATACAAAATTAGAAAAGGAAGAAGGCAATACAAATGGAATGCCCAAACACATTTAAGAAATTGCCAATCAAGAAACCTGAATGCTGCTGACTGAATACACCTGAAAATCCCATTCAAACTCAATTTGGAGGCAACTCGTAGCTGTCCCCTGGGCAAAAGTGTTACATTTCATTTTCTAAAACACGAAAACTCACCTTAGTCGTGTTGCCTTTAGATTTCTTTGCATGAAACGCCAATTTGCACTGTATATTATTTCATTTTGACAACTCTCTCTAAAGGCTTTTTTGGATGGTGTCAGGATATAAAGTTTGGAAAGAAAAAAGGCAAAACAAACCTAAACCCAGACGACATTTAAGAAATTGAGAATCAAGAAACCTGAATGCTGCTGACTGAATACACCTGAAAATCCCATTCACACTCAATTTGGAGGCAATTAGCAGCTGTTCCCTTGGCAAAAGGGTTACATTTCATTTTCCAAAACACAAAAACTCACCTTTGTCCTGTTGCATGTTAATTTCTAAAAATGAAACCCCAATTTGCTGTTTTCTTTATTTCATTATGGATACTCTGGCTAAACTTTTTATTGTATGGTGTAAGAATACAAAATTAGAAAAGGAAGAAGGCAAAACAAATGCAAACCAAGAACACATTTAGTGAATTACCAATCGGGAAACCTGAATGTTGCTGACTGAATACACCTGAAAATCCCATTCACACTGAATTTGCAGGCAACTCGTAGCTGTCCCCTTGGCAAAAGTGTTACATTTCATTTTCTAAAACACGAAAACTCACCTTAGTCGTGTTGCCTGTAGATTTCTTAGCATGAAACGCCAATTTGCACTGTATTTTTATTTCATTTTGACCACTCTGTCTAAAGGCTTTATTGGATGGAGTCAGGATAGATAATTTGGAAAGAAAGAAGGCAA
The DNA here is from genome assembly GCA_949820135.1 of Sylvilagus floridanus. Classification (NCBI taxonomy): domain Eukaryota; kingdom Metazoa; phylum Chordata; class Mammalia; order Lagomorpha; family Leporidae; genus Sylvilagus; species Sylvilagus floridanus. The sequence continues at coordinate 164,018,107 of OX463227.1, read as the reverse complement.
AACAAACGCAAACCCAGACGACATTTAAGAAATGGCCAATCAAGAAACCAGAATGCTGCTGACTGAATACACCTGAAAATCCCATTAATACTCAATTTGGAGGCAATTCATAGCTGTCCCCTCGGCAAAAGGGTTACATTTAATTTTCCAAAGCACAAAAACACACCTTGGTCTTGTTGCCTGTTAATTTCTAAGAATGAAACGGCAATTTGCAGTTTTTTTTAAATTCATTATGGATATTCTGGCTAAACTTTTTCTTCTATGGGGTAAGAATACAAAATTAGAAAAGGAAGAAGGCAAAACAAATGCAAACCCAGAACACAATTAGCAAATTGCCAAACAAGAAACCTGAATGCTGCTGACTGAATACACCTGAAAATCCCATTCACACTCAATTTGGAGGCAATTCGTAGCTGTTCCCTTTGCAAAAGCGTTACATTTCATTTTCCCAAACACAAAAACTCACCTTGGTCCTGTTGCATGTTCATTTCTAAAAATGAAACACCAATTTGCTGTTTTCTTTATTGCATTATGGATGCTCTGGCTAAACTTTTTATTGTATGTTGTAAGAATACAAAATGAGAAAAGGAAGAAGGAAAACAATGCAAACCAAGAACACATTTAGCAAATTGCCAATCAGGAAACCTGAATGTTGCTGACTGAATACACCTGAAAATCCCATTCACACTCAATTTGGAGGCAATTCGTAGCTGTGCCCTCGGCAAAAGTGAAAGATTTCATTTTCCAAAACACAAAAACTAACCTTGGTCCAGTTGCCTGTTAATTTCTAAGCATGGAACGCCCATTTGCTGTTTTTTTTTTTTTATTTCATTTAGGATACTCTGGTTAAACTTTTATTGTATGGTATAAGAATACAAAATTAGAAAAGGAAGAAGGCAAAACAAATGGAATGCCCAAACACATTTAAGAAATTGCCAATCAAGAAACCTGAATGCTGCTGACTGAATACACCTGAAAATCCCATTCACACTCAATTTGGAGGCAACTCGTAGCTGTCCCCTCGGCAAAAGGGTTACATTTCATATTCCAAAGCACAAAAACTCACCTTGGTCCTGTTACATGTTAATTTCTACAAATGAAACCCCAATTTGCTGTTTTCTTTATTTCATTATGGATACTCTGGCTAAACTTTTTATTGTATGGTGTAAGAATACAAAATTAGAAAAGGAAGAAGGCAAAACAAATGCAAACCAAGAACACATTTAGCAAATTACCAATCGGGAAACCTGAATGTTGCTGACTGAATACACCTGAAAATCCCATTCACACTCAATTCGGATGCAATTCGTAGCTGTGCCCTCGGAAAAGGGAAAGATTTCATTTTCCAAAACACGAAAACTCACCTTAGTCGTGTTGCATGTAGATTTCTTACCATGAAATGCCAATTTGCACTGTATTTTTATTTCATTTTGACTGCTCACTCTAAAGGCTTTTTTTGGATGGTGTCAGGATAGTAAATTTGGAAAGAAAGCAGGCAAAACAAACGCAAACCCAGACGACATTTAGGAAATTGCCAATCAAGAAACCTGAATGCTGCTGACTGAATACACATGAAAATCCCATTCACACTCAATTTGGAGGCAACTCATAGCTGTCCCCTCGGCAAAAGGGTTACATATCATTTTCCAAAGCACAAAAACACACCTTGGTCCTGTTGCCTGCTAATTTCAAAGAATGAAATGGCAATTTGCAGTTTTTTTTAATTTCAGTATGGATATTCAGGCTAAACTTTTATGTATGGGGTAAGAATACAAAATTAGAAAAGGAAGAAGGCAAAACAAATGCAAACCTAGAACACATTTAGCAAATTACCAATCGGGAAACCTGAGTGTTGCTGACTCAATACACCTGAAAATCCCATTCACACTCAATTTGGCGGCAATTCGTAGCTGTCCCCTCGGCAAAAGTATTACATTTCATTTTCTAAAACACGAAAACTCACCTTAGTCGTGTTACCTGTAGATTTCTTAGCATGAAACGCCAATTTGCACTGTATTTTTATTTCATTTTGACCACTCTGTCTAAAGGCTTTATTGGATGGAGTCAGGATAGATAATTTGGAAAGAAAGAAGGCAAAACAAACGCAAACCCAGACGACATTTAAGAAATGGCCAATCAAGAAACCAGAATGCTGCTGACTGAATACACCTGAAAATCCCATTAATACTCAATTTGGAGGCAATTCATAGCTGTCCCCTCGGCAAAAGGGTTACATTTAATTTTCCAAAGCACAAAAACACACCTTGGTCTTGTTGCCTGTTAATTTCTAAGAATGAAACGGCAATTTGCAGTTTTTTTTAAATTCATTATGGATATTCTGGCTAAACTTTTTCTTCTATGGGGTAAGAATACAAAATTAGAAAAGGAAGAAGGCAAAACAAATGCAAACCCAGAACACAATTAGCAAATTGCCAAACAAGAAACCTGAATGCTGCTGACTGAATACACCTGAAAATCCCATTCACACTCAATTTGGAGGCAATTCGTAGCTGTTCCCTTTGCAAAAGCGTTACATTTCATTTTCCAAAACACAAAAACTCACCTTGGTCCTGTTGCATGTTCATTTCTTAAAATGAAACACCAATTTGCTGTTTTCTTTATTGCATTATGGATGCTCTGGCTAAACTTTTTATTGTATGTTGTAAGAATACAAAATGAGAAAAGGAAGAAGGAAAACAATGCAAACCAAGAACACATTTAGCAAATTGCCAATCAGGAAACCTGAATGTTGCTGACTGAATACACCTGAAAATCCCATTCACACTCAATTTGGAGGCAATTCGTAGCTGTGCCCTCGGCAAAAGTGAAAGATTTCATTTTCCAAAACACAAAAACTAACCTTGGTCCAGTTGCCTGTTAATTTCTAAGCATGGAACGCCCATTTGCTGTTTTTTTTTTTTATTTCATTTAGGATACTCTGGTTAAACTTTTATTGTATGGTATAAGAATACAAAATTAGAAAAGGAAGAAGGCAAAACAAATGGAATGCCCAAACACATTTAAGAAATTGCCAATCAAGAAACCTGAATGCTGCTGACTGAATACACCTGAAAATCCCATTCACACTCAATTTGGAGGCAACTCGTAGCTGTCCCCTCGGCAAAAGGGTTACATTTCATATTCCAAAGCACAAAAACTCACCTTGGTCCTGTTACATGTTAATTTCTACAAATGAAACCCCAATTTGCTGTTTTCTTTATTTCATTATGGATACTCTGGCTAAACTTTTTATTGTATGGTGTAAGAATACAAAATTAGAAAAGGAAGAAGGCAAAACAAATGCAAACCAAGAACACATTTAGCAAATTACCAATCGGGAAACCTGAATGTTGCTGACTGAATACACCTGAAAATCCCATTCACACTCAATTTGGATGCAATTCGTAGCTGTGCCCTCGGAAAAGGGAAAGATTTCATTTTCCAAAACACGAAAACTCACCTTAGTCGTGTTGCATGTAGATTTCTTAGCATGAAATGCCAATTTGCACTGTATTTTTATTTCATTTTGACTGCTCACTCTAAAGGCTTTTTTTGGATGGTGTCAGGATAGTAAATTTGGAAAGAAAGCAGGCAAAACAAACGCAAACCCAGACGACATTTAGGAAATTGCCAATCAAGAAACCTGAATGCTGCTGACTGAATACACATGAAAATCCCATTCACACTCAATTTGGAGGCAACTCATAGCTGTCCCCTCGGCAAAAGGGTTACATATCATTTTCCAAAGCACAAAAACACACCTTGGTCCTGTTGCCTGCTAATTTCAAAGAATGAAATGGCAATTTGCAGTTTTTTTTAATTTCAGTATGGATATTCAGGCTAAACTTTTATGTATGGGGTAAGAATACAAAATTAGAAAAGGAAGAAGGCAAAACAAATGCAAACCTAGAACACATTTAGTAAATTACCAATCGGGAAACCTGAGTGTTGCTGACTCAATACACCTGAAAATCCCATTCACACTCAATTTGGCGGCAATTCGTAGCTGTCCCCTCGGCAAAAGTGTTACATTTCATTTTCTAAAACACGAAAACTCACCTTAGTCGTGTTACCTGTAGATTTCTTAGCATGAAACACCAATTTGCACTGTATTTTAATTTCATTTTGACCACTCTGTTTAAGGGATTTATTGGATGGAGTCAGGATAGAAAATTTGGAAAGAAAGAAGGCAAAACAAACACAAACCAAGGCGACATTTAAGAAATTGCCAATCAAGAAACCTGAATGCTGCTGACTGAATACACCTGAAAATCCCATTCATACTCGATTTGTAGGCAATTCATAGCTGTCCCCTCAGCAAAAGGGTTACATTTCATTTTCCAAAGCAGAAAAACACACCTTGGTACTGTTGCCTGTTAATTTCTAAGAATGAAACGGAAATTTGCAGTTTTTTTTATTTCATTATGGATATTCTGGCTAAACTTTTTATTGTATGGGGTAAGAATACAAAATTAGAAAAGGAAGAAGGCAAAAGAAACGCAAACCCAGAACACATTTAGCAAATTGCCAAACAAGAAACCTGAATGCTGCTGACTTAATGCACCTGAAAATCGGATTCACACTCAATTTGGCGGCAATTCATAGGTGTTCCCTTGGCTAAAGGGTTACATTTCATTTTCCAAAGCACAAAAACTCACCTTGGTCCTGTTGCATGTTAATTTCTAAAAATGAAACCCCAATTTGCTGTTTTCTTTATTTCATTATGGATTCTCTGGCTAACCTTTTTCTTGTATGGTGTAAGAATACAAAATTAGAAAAGGAAGAAGGCAAAACAAATGCAAACCAAGAACACATTTAGCAAATTGCCAATCAGGAAACCTGAATGTTGCTGACTGAATACACCTGAAAATCCCATTCACACTCAATTTGCAGGCAATTCGTAGCTGTGCCCTCGGCAAAAGTGTTACATTTCATTTTCTAAAACACGAAAACTCAACTTAGTCGTGTTGCCTGTAGATTTCTTAGCATGAAACGCCAATTTGCACTGTATTTTTATTTCATTTTGACCACTCTGTCTAAAGACTTTTTTGGATTGTGTCAGGATAGAAAATTTGGAAAGAAAGAAGGCAAAACAAACGCAAACCCAGAGGACATTTAAGAAATTGCCAATCAAGAAACCTGAATGCTGCTGACTGAATACACCTGAAAATCCCATTCACACTCAATTTGGAGGCAATTCGTAGCTGTGCCCTCGGCAAAAGTGAAAGATTTCATTTTCCAAAACACAAAAACTAACCTTGGTCCAGTTGCCTGTTAATTTCTAAGCATGGAACGCCCATTTGCTGTTTTTTTTTTTTATTTCATTAAGGATACTCTGGCTAAACTTTTATGGAATGGGATAAGAATACAAAATTAGAAAAGGAAGAAGGCAAAACAACCGCAAACCCAGAACACATTTAGCAAATTGCCAAACAAGAAACCTGAGTGTTGCTGACTCAATACACCTGAAAATCCCATTCACACTCAATTGGGCGGCAATTCGTAGCTGTTCCCTTGGCAAAAGTGTTACATTTCATTTTCCAAAACACAAAAACTCACCTTGGTCCTGTTGCATGTTAATTTCTAAAAATGAAACACCAATTTGCTGTTTTCTTTATTTCAATATGGATACTCTGGCTAAACTTTTTATTGTATGGTGTAAGAATACAAAATTAGAAAAGGAAGAAGGCAAAACAAATGGAATGCCAAAACACATTTAAGAAATTGCCAGTCAAGAAACCTGAATGCTGCTGCCTGAATACACCTGAAAATCCCATTCACACTCAATTTGGAGGCAACTCGAAGCTGTCCCCTCAGCAAAAGGGTTACATTTCATTTTCCAAAGCACAAAATCACACCTTGGTCCTGTTGCTTGCTAATTTCTAAGAATGAAATGGCAATTTGCAGGTTTTTTTATTTCATTATGGATATTCTGGCTAAACTTTTTATTGTATGAGGTAAGAATACAAAATTAGAAAAGGAAGAAGGCAAAAGAAACGAAAACCCAGAACACATTTAGCAAATTGCCAAACAAGAAACCTGAATGCTGCTGATGAATACACCTGAAAATCGCATTCAACTCAATTTGGCGGCAATTCGTAGCTGTGCCCTCGGCAAAAGTGTTACATTTCATTTTCTAAAACACGAAAACTCAACTTAGTCGTGTTGCCTGTAAATTTCTTAGCATGAAACGCCAATTTGCACTGTATTTTTATTTCATTTTGACCACTCTGTCTAAAGGCTTTTTTGGATGGTGTCAGGATAGAAAATTTGGAAAGAAAGAAGGCAAAACAAACGCAAACCCAGACGACATTTAAGAAATTGCCAATCAAGAAACCTGAATGCTGCTGACTGAATACACCTGAAAATCCCATTCACACTCAATTTGGAGGCAACTCCTAGCTGTCCCATCGGCAAAAGGGTTACTTATCATTTTCCAAAGCACAAAAACACACCTTGGTCCTGTTGCCTGCTAATTTCAAAGAATGAAATGGCAATTTGCAGTTTTTTTTTATTTCAGTATGGATATTCTGGCTAAAATTTTTATTGTATGGGGTAAGAATGCACAATTAGAAAAGGAAGAAGGCAAAAGAACCGCAAACCCAGAACACATTTAGCAAATTGCCAAACAATAAACCTGAATGCTGCTGACTGAATACACCTGAAAATCCCATTCACACTCAATTTGGCGGCAATTCATAGCTGTCCCCTCAGCAAAAGGGTTACATTTCATTTTCCAAAGCAGAAAAACACACCTTGGTCCTGTTGCCTGTTAATTTCTAAGAATGAAACGGCAATTTGCAGTTTTTTTTATTTCATTATGGATATTCTGGCTAAACACTTTATTGTATGGGGTAAGAATACAAAATTAGAAAAGGAAGAAGGCAAAACAAACGCAAACCCAGAACACATTTAGCAAATTGCCAAACAAGAAACCTGAATGCTGCTGACTTAATGCACCTGAAAATCGCATTCACACTCAATTTGGCGGCAATTCAGAGCTGTTCCCTTGGCTAAAGGGTTACATTTCATTTTCCAAAGCACAAAAACTCACCTTGGTCCTGTTGCATGTTAATTTCTAAAAATGAAACCCCAATTTGCTGTTTTCTTTATTTCATTATGGATACTCTGGCTAACCTTTTTCTTGTATGGTGTAAGAATACAAAATTAGAAAAGGAAGAAGGCAAAACAAATGCAAACCAAGAACACATTTAGCAAATTGCCAATCAGGAAACCTGAATGTTGCTGACTGAATACACCTGAAAATCCCATTCACACTCAATTTGGAGGCAATTCGTAGCTGTCCCCTCGGCAAAAGTGTTACATTTCATTTTCTAAAACACGAAAACTCACCTTAGTCGTGTTGCCTGTAGATTTCTTAGCATGAAACGCCAATTTGCAATGTATTTTTATTTCATTTTGACCACTCTGTCTAAAGGCTTTTTTGGATGGTGTCCGGATAGAAAATTTGGAAAGAAAGAAGGCAAAACAAACGCAAACCCACACGACATTTAAGAAATTGCCAATCAAGAAACCTGAATGCTGCTGACTGAATACACCTGAAAATCCCATTTGTAATCAATTTGGAGGCAATCCATAGCTGTCCCCTCGGCAAAAGGGTTACATTTCATTTTCCAAAGCACAAAAATACACCTTGGTCCTGTTGCCTGCCAATTTTTTAAGAATGAAACGGAAATTTGCAGGTTTTTCTTATTTCATTATGGATATTCTGGCTAAACATTTATTGTATAGGGTAAGAATACAAAATTAGAAAAGGAAGAAGGCAAAACAAACGCAAACCCAGAGCACATTTAGCAAATTGCCAAACAAGAAACCTGAGTGTTGCTGACTGAATACACCTGAAAATCCCATTCACACTCAATTTGGTGGCAATTCGTAGCTGTTCTCTTTGCAAAAGTGTTACATTTCATTTTCCAAAACACAAAAACTCATCTTGTTCCTGTTACATGTTAATTTCTAAAAATGAAACACCAATTTGCTGTTTTCTTTATTTCATTATGGATACTCTGGCTAAACTTTTTATTGTATGGTTTAAGAATACAAAATGAGAAAAGGAAGAAGGCAAAACAATGCAAACCAAGAACACATTTAGCAAATTGCCAATCAGGAAACCTGAATGTTGCTGACTGAATACACCTGAAAATCCCATTCACACTCAATTTGCAGGCAATTCGTAGCTGTGCCCTCGGCAAAAGTGAAAGACTTCATTTTCCAAAACACAGAAACTAACCTTGGTCCAGTTGCCTGTTAATTTCTAAGCATGGAACGCCCATTTGCTGTTTTTTTTTATTTGATTAAGGATACTATGGCTAAACTTTTATTGTATGGTGTAAGAATACAAAATTACAAAAGGAAGAAGGCAAAACAAATGGAATGCCCAAACACATTTAAGAAATTGCCAATCAATAAACCTGAATGCTGCTGACTGAATACACCTGAATATCCCATTCACACTCAATTTGCAGACAACTCGAAGCTGTCCCCTCGGCAAAAGGGTTACATTTCATTTTCCAAAGCACAAAATCACACCTTGGTCCTGTTGCCTGCTAATTTCTAAGAATGAAACGGCAATTTGCAGTTTTTTTTTATTTCATTATGGATATTCTGGCTAAACTTTTTATTGTATGGGGTAAGAATACAAAATTAGAAAAGGAAGAAGGCAAAACAAATGGAATGCCCAAACACATTTAAGAAATTGCCAGTCAAGAAACCTGAATGCTGCTGACTGAATACACCTGAAAATCCCATTCACACTCAATTTGGAGGCAACTCGAAGCTGTCCCCTCAGCAAAAGGGTTACATTTCATTTTCCAAAGCACAAAATCACACCTTGGTCCTGTTGCTTGCTAATTTCTAAGAATGAAACAGCAATTTGCAGTTTTTTTTATTTCATTATGGATATTCTGGCTAAACTTTTTATTGTATGAGGTAAGAATACAAAATTAGAAAAGGAAGAAGGCAAAAGAAACGAAAACCCAGAACACATTTAGCAAATTGCCAAACAAGAAACCTGAATGCTGCTGATGAATACACCTGAAAATCGCATTCAACTCAATTTGGCGGCAATTCGTAGCTGTGCCCTCGGCAAAAGGGTTACATTTCATTTTCCAAAACACAAAAACTAACCTTGGTCCAGTTGCCTGTTAATTTCTAAGCATGGGACGCCCAATTGCTGTTTTTTTTTTTTTTTATTTCATTAAGGATACTCTAGTTAAACTTTTATTGTATGGTGTAAGAATACAAAATTAGAAAAGGAAGAAGGCAAAATAAATGGAATGCTCAAACACAATTAAGAAATTGCCAACAAGAAACCTGAATGCTGCTGACTGAATACACCTGAAAATCGCATTCACACTCAATTTGGCGGCAATTCGTAGCTGTTCCCTTGGCGAAAGGGTTGCATTTCATTTTCTAAAACACAAAAATTCACCTTGGTCCTGTTGCATGTTAATTTCTAAAAATGAAACACCAATTTGCTGTTTTCTTTATTTCATTATGCATACTCTGGCTAAACTTTTATGGAATGGTATAAGAATACAAAATGAGAAAAGGAAGAAGGCAAAACAACCGCAAACCCAGAACACATTTAGCAAATTGCCAATCAGGAAACATGAATGTTGCTGACTGAATACACCTTAAAATCCCATTCACACTCAATTTGGAGGCAATTCGTAGCTGTGCCCTCGGCAAAAGGGAAAGATTTCATTTTCCAAAACACAAAAACTAACCTTGGTCCAGTTGCCTGTTAATTTCTAAGCATGGGACGCCCATTTGCTGTTTTTTTTTTTTTATTTCATTAAGGATACTCTAGTTAAACTTTTATTGTATGGTGTAAGAATACAAAATTAGAAAAGGAAGAAGGCAAAATAAATGGAATGCTCAAACACATTTAAGAAATTGCCAACAAGAAACCTGAATGCTCCGGACTGAATACACCTGAAAATCACATTCACACTCAAATTGGAGGCAAGTCCTAGCTGTCCGCTAGGCAAAAGTATTACATTTCATTTTCCAAAGCACAAAAACTCTTCTTGGTCCTGTTGACTGCTAATTTCGAAAATGAAACACCAATTTGCTGTTTTCTTTATTTCATTATGGATACTCTGGCTAACCTTTTTCTTGTATGGTGTAAGAATACAAAATGAGAAAAGGAAGAAGGCAAAACAATTGCAAACCAAGAACACATTTAGCAAATTACCAATGGGGAAACCTGAATGTTGCTGACTGAATACACCTGAAAATCCCATTCACACTCAATTTGGAGGCAATTCGTAGCTGTGCCCTCGGCAAAAGGGAAAGATTTCATTTTCCAAAACAGTAAATCTCACCTATCGTGTTGCCTGTAGATTTCTTAGCATGAAACGCCAATTTGCACTGTATTTTTATTTTATTTTGACAACTCTGTCTGAAGTCTTTTTTGGATGGTGTCAGGATAGAAAATTTGGAAAGAAAAAAGGCAAAACAACCGCAAACCCAGACGACATTTAAGAAATTGCCAATGAAGAAACCTGAATGCTGCTGATGAATACACCTGAAAATCCCATTCACACTCAATTTGGCGGCAATTCATAGCTGTCCCCTAGGCATAAGGGTTACATATCATTTTCCAAAGCACAAAAACACACCTTGGTCCTGTTGCCTGCTAATTTCTAAGAATGAAATGGCAATTTGCAGTTTTTTTTTATTTCATTTGGATATTCTGGCTATACTTTTTATTGTATGGGGTAAGAATACAAAATTAGAAAAGGAAGAAGGCAAAACAAACACAAACCCAGAATACATTTTGCAAATTGCCAAACAAGAAACCTGAATGCTGCTGACTGAATGCACCAGAAAATCGCATTCACACTCAATTTGGCGGCAATTCGTAGCTGTTCCCTTGGCAAAAGGGTTACATTTCATTTTCCAAAACACAAAAACTCACCTTGGTCCTGTTGCATGTTCATTTGTAAAAATGAAACACCAATTTGCTGTTTTCATTATTTCATTATGGATACTCTGGCTAAACTTTTTCTTGTATGGTGTAAGAATACAAAATTAGAAAAGGAAGAAGGCAAAACAAATGCAAACCAAGAACACATTTAGCAAATATCCAATCGGGAAACCTGAATGTTGCTGACTGAATACACCTGAAAATCCCATTCACACCAATTTGGAGGCAATTCGTAGCTGTGCCCTCGGCAAAAGGGAAAGATTTCATTTTCCAAAACACAAAAACTCACCTTGGTCCAGTTGCCTGTTAATTTCTAAAAATGAAACACCCATTTGCTGTTTTCTTTATTTCATTATGGATACTCTAGCTAAAATTTTATTGTATGGTGTAAGAATACAAAATTGGAAAAGGAAGAAGTCACAACAAATGGAATGCTCAAACACATTTAAGAAATTGCCAATCGGGAAACCTGAATGTTGCTGACTGAATACACCTGAAAATCCCATTCACACTCATTTTGCAGACAGTTCATAGCTGTCCCCACTTCAAAAGTGTTACATTTCATTTTGTAAAACACGAAAACTCATCTTAGTCGTGTTGCCTGTAGATTTCTAGGCATGAAACGCCAATTTGCACTGTATTTTTATGGCATTTTGACCACTGTGTATAAAGGCTTTTTTGGATGGTGTCAAGATAGTAAATTTGGAAAGAATTAAGGCAAAAGAAACGCAAACCCAGAGGACATTTAAGAAATTGCCAATCAAGAAACCTGAATGCTGCTGACTGAATACACCTGAAAATCCCAATCACACTCAATTTGGAGGCAATTCGTAGCTGTGCCCTCGGCAAAAGTGTTACATTTCATTTTCCAAAACACAAAAACTCACCTTGGTCGGGTTGCGTATTATCTTCTAAGCATGGAACGCCAATTTGCTGCATTTTTTTTTATTTCATTATGGATATTATGGCTAAACTTTTTATTGTATGGTTTAAGAATACAAAATGAGAAAAGGAAGAAGGCAAAACAATGCAAACCAAGAACACATTTAGCAAATTGCCAATCAAGAAACCTGAATGCTGCTGACTGAATACACCTGAAAATCCCAATCACACTCAATTTGGAGGCAATTCGTAGCTGTGCCCTCGGCAAAAGTGTTACATTTCATTTTCCAAAACTCAAAAACTCACCTTGGTCGGGTTGCGTGTTATCTTCTAAGCATGGAACGCCAATTTGCTGCATTTTTTTTTATTTCATTATGGATATTATGGCTAAACTTTTTATTGTATGGTTTAAGAATACAAAATGAGAAAAGGAAGAAGGCAAAACAATGCAAACCAAGAACACATTTAGCAAATTGCCAATCAGGAAACCTGAATGTTGCTGACTGAATACACCTGAAAATCCCATTCACACTCAATTTGCAGGCAATTCGTAGCTGTGCCCTCGGCAAAAGTGAAAGACTTCATTTTCCAAAACACAAAAACTAACCTTGGTCCAGTTGCCTGTTAATTTCTAAGCATGGAACGCCCATTTGCTGTTTTTTTTTATTTGATTAAGGATACTATGGCTAAACTTTTATTGTATGGTATAAGAATACAAAATTACAAAAGGAAGAAGGCAAAACAAATGGAATGCCCAAACACATTTAAGAAATTGCCAATCAATAAACCTGAATGCTGCTGACTGAATACACCTGAAAATCCCATTCACACTCAATTTGCAGACAACTCGAAGCTGTCCCCTCGGCAAAAGGGTTACATTTCATTTTCCAAAGCACAAAATCACACCTTGGTCCTGTTGCCTGCTAATTTCTAAGAATGAAACGGCAATTTGCAGTTTTTTTTTATTTCATTATGGATATTCTGGCTAAACTTTTTATTGTATGGGGTAAGAATACAAAATTAGAAAAGGAAGAAGGCAAAACAAATGGAATGCCCAAACACATTTAAGAAATTGCCAGTCAAGAAACCTGAATGCTGCTGACTGAATACACCTGAAAATCCCATTCACACTCAATTTGGAGGCAACTCGAAGCTGTCCCCTCAGCAAAAGGGTTACATTTCATTTTCCAAAGCACAAAATCACACCTTGGTCCTGTTGCTTGCTAATTTCTAAGAATGAAACGGCAATTTGCAGTTTTTTTTTATTTCATTATGGATATTCTGGCTAAACTTTTTATTGTATGAGGTAAGAATACAAAATTAGAAAAGGAAGAAGGCAAAAGAAACGAAAACCCAGAACACATTTAGCAAATTGCCAAACAAGAAACCTGAATGCTGCTGATGAATACACCTGAAAATCGCATTCAACTCAATTTGGCGGCAATTCGTAGCTGTACCCTTGGCAAAAGGGTTACATTTCATTTTCCAAAACACAAAAACTAACCTTGGTCCAGTTGCCTGTTAATTTCTAAGCATGGGACGCCCATTTGCTGTTTTTTTTTTTTTTATTTCATTAAGGATACTCTAGTTAAACTTTTATTGTATGGTGTAAGAATACAAAATTAGAAAAGGAAGAAGGCAAAATAAATGGAATGCTCAAACACAATTAAGAAATTGCCAACAAGAAACCTGAATGCTGCTGACTGAATACACCTGAAAATCGCATTCACACTCAATTTGGCGGCAATTCGTAGCTGTTCCCTTGGCGAAAGGGTTGCATTTCATTTTCCAAAACACAAAAATTCACCTTGGTCCTGTTGCATGTTAATTTCTAAAAATGAAACACCAATTTGCTGTTTTCTTTATTTCATTATGCATACTCTGGCTAAACTTTTATGGAATGGTATAAGAATACAAAATGAGAAAAGGAAGAAGGCAAAACAACCGCAAACCCAGAACACATTTAGCAAATTGCCAATCAGGAAACCTGAATGTTGCTGACTGAATACACCTTAAAATCCCATTCACACTCAATTTGGAGGCAATTCGTAGCTGTGCCCTCGGCAAAAGGGAAAGATTTCATTTTCCAAAACACAAAAACTAACCTTGGTCCAGTTGCCTGTTAATTTCTAAGCATGGGACGCCCATTTGCTGTTTTTTTTTTTTTTATTTCATTAAGGATACTCTAGTTAAACTTTTATTGTATGGTGTAAGAATACAAAATTAGAAAAGGAAGAAGGCAAAATAAATGGAATGCTCAAACACATTTAAGAAATTGCCAACAAGAAACCTGAATGCTGCGGACTGAATACACCTGAAAATCACATTCACACTCAAATTGGAGGCAAGTCCTATTTCCCCTAGGCAAAAGTATTACATTTCATTTTCCAAAGCACAAAAACTCTTCTTGGTCCTGTTGACTGCTAATTTCGAAAATGAAACACCAATTTGCTGTTTTCTTTATTTCATTATGGATACTCTGGCTAAGCTTTTTCTTGTATGGTGTAAGAATACAAAATGAGAAAAGGAAGAAGGCAAAACAATGCAAACCAAGAACACATTTAGCAAATTGCCAATCAGGAAACCTGAATGTTGCTGACTGAATACACCTGAAAATCCCATTCACACTCAATTTGCAGGCAATTCGTAGCTGTGCCCTCGGCAAAAGTGAAAGACTTCATTTTCCAAAACACAAAAACTAACCTTGGTCCAGTTGCCTGTTAATTTCTAAGCATGGAACGCCCATTTGCTGTTTTTTTTTATTTGATTAAGGATACTATGGCTAAACTTTTATTGTATGGTATAAGAATACAAAATTACAAAAGGAAGAAGGCAAAACAAATGGAATGCCCAAACACATTTAAGAAATTGCCAATCAATAAACCTGAATGCTGCTGACTGAATACACCTGAAAATCCCATTCACACTCAATTTGCAGACAACTCGAAGCTGTCCCCTCGGCAAAAGGGTTACATTTCATTTTCCAAAGCACAAAATCACACCTTGGTCCTGTTGCCTGCTAATTTCTAAGAATGAAACGGCAATTTGCAGTTTTTTTTTATTTCATTATGGATATTCTGGCTAAACTTTTTATTGTATGGGGTAAGAATACAAAATTAGAAAAGGAAGAAGGCAAAACAAATGGAATGCCCAAACACATTTAAGAAATTGCCAGTCAAGAAACCTGAATGTTGCTGACTGAATACACCTGAAAATCCCATTCACACTCAATTTGGAGGCAACTCGAAGCTGTCCCCTCAGCAAAAGGGTTACATTTCATTTTCCAAAGCACAAAATCACACCTTGGTCCTGTTGCTTGCTAATTTCTAAGAATGAAACGGCAATTTGCAGTTTTTTTTTATTTCATTATGGATATTCTGGCTAAACTTTTTATTGTATGAGGTAAGAATACAAAATTAGAAAAGGAAGAAGGCAAAAGAAACGAAAACCCAGAACACATTTAGCAAATTGCCAAACAAGAAACCTGAATGCTGCTGATGAATACACCTGAAAATCGCATTCAACTCAATTTGGCGGCAATTCGTAGCTGTACCCTTGGCAAAAGGGTTACATTTCATTTTCCAAAACACAAAAACTAACCTTGGTCCAGTTGCCTGTTAATTTCTAAGCATGGGACGCCCATTTGCTGTTTTTTTTTTTTTATTTCATTAAGGATACTCTAGTTAAACTTTTATTGTATGGTGTAAGAATACAAAATTAGAAAAGGAAGAAGGCAAAATAAATGGAATGCTCAAACACAATTAAGAAATTGCCAACAAGAAACCTGAATGCTGCTGACTGAATACACCTGAAAATCGCATTCACACTCAATTTGGCGGCAATTCGTAGCTGTTCCCTTGGCGAAAGGGTTGCATTTCATTTTCCAAAACACAAAAATTCACCTTGGTCCTGTTGCATGTTAATTTCTAAAAATGAAACACCAATTTGCTGTTTTCTTTATTTCATTATGCATACTCTGGCTAAACTTTTATGGAATGGTATAAGAATACAAAATGAGAAAAGGAAGAAGGCAAAACAACCGCAAACCCAGAACACATTTAGCAAATTGCCAATCAGGAAACCTGAATGTTGCTGACTGAATACACCTTAAAATCCCATTCACACTCAATTTGGAGGCAATTCGTAGCTGTGCCCTCGGCAAAAGGGAAAGATTTCATTTTCCAAAACACAAAAACTAACCTTGGTCCAGTTGCCTGTTAATTTCTAAGCATGGGACGCCCATTTGCTGTTTTTTTTTTTTTTTATTTCATTAAGGATACTCTAGTTAAACTTTTATTGTATGGTGTAAGAATACAAAATTAGAAAAGGAAGAAGGCAAAATAAATGGAATGCTCAAACACATTTAAGAAATTGCCAACAAGAAACCTGAATGCTGCGGACTGAATACACCTGAAAATCACATTCACACTCAAATTGGAGGCAAGTCCTAGTTTCCCCTAGGCAAAAGTATTACATTTCATTTTCCAAAGCACAAAAACTCTTCTTGGTCCTGTTGACTGCTAATTTCGAAAATGAAACACCAATTTGCTGTTTTCTTTATTTCATTATGGATACTCTGGCTAAGCTTTTTCTTGTATGGTGTAAGAATACAAAATGAGAAAAGGAAGAAGGCAAAACAATTGCAAACCAAGAACACATTTAGCAAATTACCAATGGGGAAACCTGAATGTTGCTGACTGAATACACCTGAAAATCCCATTCACACTCAATTTGGAGGCAATTCGTAGCTGTGCCCTCGTCAAAAGGGAAAGATTTCATTTTCCAAAACAGTAAATCTCACCTATCGTGTTGCCTGTAGATTTCTTAGCATGAAACGCCAATTTGCACTGTATTTTTATTTTATTTTGACAACTCTGTCTGAAGTCTTTTTTGGATGGTGTCAGGATAGAAAATTTGGAAAGAAAAAAGGCAAAACAACCGCAAACCCAGACGACATTTAAGAAATTGCCAATCAAGAAACCTGAATGCTGCTGACTGAATACACCTGAAAATCCCATTCACACTCAATTTGGCGGCAATTCATAGCTGTCCCCTAGGCATAAGGGTTACATATCATTTTCCAAAGCACAAAAACACACCTTGGTCCTGTTGCCTGCTAATTTCTAAGAATGAAATGGCAATTTGCAGTTTTTTTTTTATTTCATTTGGATATTCTGGCTATACTTTTTATTGTATGGGGTAAGAATACAAAATTAGAAAAGGAAGAAGGCAAAACAAACACAAACCCAGAATACATTTTGCAAATTGCCAAACAAGAAACCTGAATGCTGCTGACTGAATGCACCAGAAAATCGCATTCACACTCAATTTGGCGGCAATTCGTAGCTGTTCCCTTGGCAAAAGGGTTACATTTCATTTTCCAAAACACAAAAACTCACCTTGGTCCTGTTGCATGTTCATTTGTAAAAATGAAACAACAATTTGCTGTTTTCATTATTTCATTAGGGATACTCTGGCTAAACTTTTTCTTGTATGGTGTAAGAATACAAAATTAGAAAAGGAAGAAGGCAAAACAAATGCAAACCAAGAACACATTTAGCAAATATCCAATCGGGAAACCTGAATGTTGCTGACTGAATACACCTGAAAATCCCATTCACACCAATTTGGAGGCAATTCGTAGCTGTGCCCTCGGCAAAAGGGAAAGATTTCATTTTCCAAAACACAAAAACTCACCTTGGTCCAGTTGCCTGTTAATTTCTAAAAATGAAACACCCATTTGCTGTTTTCTTTATTTCATTATGGATACTCTAGCTAAAATTTTATTGTATGGTGTAAGAATACAAAATTGGAAAAGGAAGAAGGCACAACAAATGGAATGCTCAAACACATTTAAGAAATTGCCAATCGGGAAACCTGAATGTTGCTGACTGAATACACCTGAAAATCCCATTCACACTCATTTTGCAGACAGTTCATAGCTGTCCCCACTTCAAAAGTGTTACATTTCATTTTGTAAAACACGAAAACTCATCTTAGTCATGTTGCCTGTAGATTTCTAGGCATGAAACGCCAATTTGCACTGTATTTTTATGGCATTTTGACCACTGTGTATAAAGGCTTTTTTGGATGGTGTCAAGATAGTAAATTTGGAAAGAATTAAGGCAAAAGAAACGCAAACCCAGAGGACATTTAAGAAATTGCCAATCAAGAAACCTGAATGCTGCTGACTGAATACACCTGAAAATCCCAATCACACTCAATTTGGAGGCAATTCGTAGCTGTGCCCTCGGCAAAAGTGTTACATTTCATTTTCCAAAACACAAAAACTCACCTTGGTCGGGTTGCCTGTTATCTTCTAAGCATGGAACGCCAATTTGCTGCATTTTTTTTTATTTCATTATGGATATTATGGCTAAACATTTTGTTGTATGGGGTAAGAATACAAAATTAGAAAAGGAAGAAGGCAAAACAAACGCAAACCCAGAACACATTTAGCAAATTGCCAAACAAGAAACCTGAATGCTGCTGACTGAATACACCTGAAAATCCCATTCACACTCAATTGGGCGGCAATTCGTAGCTGTTCCCTTGGCAAAAGGGATACATTTCATTTTCCAAAACACAAAAACTCTCCTTGGTCCTGTTGCATGTTAATTTCTAAAAATGGAACGCCCATTTCCTGTTTTTTTTTTTTTGTTTCATTAAGGATACTCTAGCTAAACTTTTATTGTATGGTGTAAGAATACAAAATTAGAAAAGGAAAAAGGCAAAACAAATGGAATGCTCAAACACATTTAAGACATTGCAAATCAAGAAACCTGTATGCTGCTGAATGAATACACCTGAAAATCCCATTCACACTCAATTTGGAGGCAACTCGTAGCTGTCCCCTCAGCAAAAGGGTTACATTTCATTTTCCAAAGCACAAAAATACACCTTGGTCCTGTTGACTACTAATTTCTAAGAAGGAAACGGCAATTTGCAGTTTTTTTTATTTCATTATGGATATCCTGGCTAAACTTTTTATTGTATGGGGTAAGAATACAAAATTAGAAAAGGAAGAAGGCAAAACAAACGCAAACCCAGAACACATTTAGCAAATTGCCAAACAAGAAACCTGAATGCTGCTGAATGAATACACCTGAAAATCCCATTCACACACAATTTGGCGGCAATTCATAGCTGTTCCCTTGGCAAAAGGGTTATATTTCATTTTCCAAAACACAAAACCTCACCTTGGTCCTGTTGCCTGTTAATTTCTATGCATGGAACGCCAATTTGCTGTTTTTATTTTTATTTCTTTATGGATACTCTGGCTAAACTTTTCATTGTATGGTGTAAGAATACAAAATTAGAAAACGAACAAGGCTAAACAAATGCAAACCCAGAACACATTTAGCAAATTGCCAATCAAGAATCCTGAATGCTGCTGACTGAATACACCTGAAAATCCCATTCACACTCAATTTGGAAGCAATTCGTAGCTGTGCCCTCAGCAAAAGGGAAACATTTCATTTTCTAAAACACGAAAACACACCTTAGTCATGATGCCTGTAGATTTCTTAGCATGAAACGCCAATTTGCATTGTATTTTTATTTCATTTTGACCACTCTCTCAAAAGGCTTTTTTGGATGGTGTCAGGATAGAAAATTTGGAAACAAAGAAGGTAAAACAAACGGAATCCCAGAACACATTTAGCAAATAGCCTTATTTCATTAAGGATACTCTCGCTAACCTTTTTATTGTATGGGGTAGGAATACAAAATTAGAAAAGGAAGAAGGCAAAACAAACGCAAACCCAGAAGACATTAAGTAAATTGCCAATTAAGAAACCTGAATGCTGCTGACTGAATACACCAGAAAATCCCATTCACACTCAATTTGGAGGCAATTTGTAGCTGTCACCTCGGCAAAAGGGTTACATTTCATTTTCCAAAACACAAAAACTCACCTTGGTCGGGTTGCCTGTTAATTTCTCAGCTTGGAACGACAATTTGCTGTTTTTTTTTTTTATTTCATTGAGGATACTCTGGCTAAACTTTTATTGTATGGTGTAAGAATACAAATGAGAAAAGGAAGAAGGCAAAACAATGAAAACCAAGAACACATTTAGCAAATTGCCAATCAGGAAACCTGAATGTTGCTGACTGAATACACCTGAAAATCCCATTCACACTCAATTTGGAGGCAATTGATAGCTGTGTCCTCGGCAAAACAGAAGATTTCATTTTCTAAAACACAAAAACTCACCTTGGTCCAGTTGCCTGTTAATTTCTAAGCATGGAACGCCCATTTGCTGTTTTTTTTTTTTTATTTTATTTCATTAAGGATTCTCTGGCTAAACTTTATTCTTTTGTAAGAACAAAATTAGAAAAGGAAGAATGCAAAACAAATGGAATGCCCAAACACATTTAAGAAATTGCCAATCAAGAAACCTGAATGCTGCTAACTGAATACACCTGAAAATCCCATTCACACTCAATTTGGAGGCAACTCGTTCCTGTCCCCTCGGCAAAAGTCTTACATTTCGTTTTCCAAAGCACAAAAACACACCTTGGTCCTGTTCCCTCTAATTTCCAAGAATTGAACGGCAATTTTAAGTTTTTTCTATTTCATTATGGATATTCTGGCTAAACTTTTTATTGTATGGGGTAAGAATACTAAATTAGTAAAGGAAGAAGGGAAAGCAACCTTAAACCCAGAACACATTTAGCAAATTGCCAAACAAGAAACCTGAATGCTGCTGATTGAATACACCTGAAAACCCATTCACACTCAATTTGGAGGCAATTTGTAGCTGTGCCCTCGGCAAAAGAAGAAGATTTCATTTTCCAAATCACAAAAATTCACCTTGGTCCAGTTGCATGTTAATTTCTAAAAATGAAACACCAATTTGCTGTTTAATTTATTTCATTATGGATACTCTGGCTAACCTTTTTATTGTATGGTGTAAGAATACAAAATGAGAAAAGGAAGAAGGTAAAACAAATGCAAACCAAGGACATATTTAGTAAATTACCAATTGGGAAACCTGAATGCTGCTGACTGAATACACCTGAAAATCCCATTCACACTCAATTTGGAGGCATTTTGTAGCTGTGCCCTCCCCAAAAGGGTTACATTTCATTTTCCAAAACACAAAATCTCACCTTGGTCGGGTTGCCTGTTAATTTCTAAGCATGGAACGCCAATTTCCTGTTTTTTTTTTTTATTTCATTAAGGATACTCTGGCTAAACTTTTATTGTATGGTGTAAGAATACAAAATTAGAAAAGGAAGAAGGCAAAACAAATGAAATGCCCAAACACATTTAAGAAATTGCCAATCAAGCAACCTGAAGGCTTCTGACTGAATGCACCTGAAAATCCCATTCACACTCAATTTGCAGGCAATTCATAGCTGTGCCCTCTGTAAAAGGGAAAGATTTCATTTTCCAATACACGAAAGCTCACCTTAGTCGTGTTGCCTGTAGATATCTTAGCATGAAACGCCAATTTGCACTGCATTTTTATTTCATTTTGACCACTCAGTATAAAGGCTTTTTTCGATGGTGTCAGGATAGTAAATTTGGAAAGAAAGAAGGCAAAAGAAACGCAAACCCACACGACATTTTAAGAAATTGCCAAACAAGAAACCTGAATGCTGCTGATTGAATACACCTGAAAACCCATTCACACTCAATTTGGAGGCAACTCGTAGCTGTCACCTCGGCAAAAGTGTTACATTTCATTTTCCAAAGCACAAAAACACACCTTGGTCCTGTTGCCTGCTAATTTCTAAGAAAGAAACGGCAATTTGCAGTTTTTTTAATTTCATTTTGGATATTCTGGCTAAGCTTTTTATTGTATGGGGTAAGAATACAAAATTAGAAAAGGAAGAATGCAAAACAAACGCAAACCCAGAACACATTTAGCAAATTGCCAAACAAGAAACCTGAATGCTGCTGACTGAATACACCTGAAAATCCCATTCACACTCAATTTGGAGGCAATTTGTAGCTGTTCCCTTGGCAAAAGGGTTACATTTCATTTTCCAAAACACAAAAGCTCACCTTGGTCCTGTTGCAAGTTTATTTCTAAAAATGAAACACAAATTTGCTGTTTTCTTTATTTCATTATGGATACTCTGGCTAACCTTTTTCTTCTATGGTGTAAGAATACAAAATGTGAAAAGGAAGAAGGCAAAACAAATGCAAACCAAGAACACATTTAGCAAATTGTCAATCAGGAAACCTGAATGTTGCTGACTGAATATACCTGAAAATCCCATTCACACTCAATTTGCAGGCAATTCGTAGCTGTGCCCTCGTCAAAAGTGTTACATTTCATTTTCTAAAACACGAAAACTCAGCTTAGTCTTGTTGCCTGTAGATTTCTTAGTATGAAACGCCAATTTGCACAGTATTTTTATTTCATTTTGACCACTCTGTCTAAAGGCTTTTTTGGATGTTGTCAGGATAGTAAATTTGGAAAGAAAGAAGGCAATACAAATGCAAACCCAGACGACATTTAAGAAATTGCCCATCAAGAAACCTGAATGCTGCTGACTGAATACACCTGAAAATCCCATTCACACTCAATTTGGAGGCAATTCGTAGCTGTGCCCTCGGCAAAAGGGAAAGATTTCATTTTCCAAAACACAAAAAACAACCTTGGTCCAGTGGCCTGTTAATTTCTACGCATGGAACACCCATTTGCTGTTTTTTTTTTTATCTCATTAAGGATACTCTAGATAACTTTTATTGTATGGTGTAAGAATACAAAATTAGAAAAGGAAGAATGCAAAACAAATGGAATGCTCAAACACATTTAAGAAATTGCCACTCAACAAACCTGAATGCTGCTGACTGAATACACCTGAAAATCCCATTCATACTCAATTTGGAGGCAACTTGTAGCTGTCCCCTCGGCAAAAGGGTTACATTTCATTTTCCAAAGCACAAAAACACACCTTGGTCCTGTTGCCTGCTAATTTCTAAGAATGAAACGGCAATTTGCAGGTTTTTTTATTTCATTCTGGATACTCTGGCTAAACTTTTTATTGTATGGGTTAAGAATACAAAATTAGAAAAGGAAGAAGGCAAAACAACCGCAAACCCAGAACACATTTAGCAAATTGCCAAACAAGAAACCTGAATGCTGCAGATTGAATACACCTGAAAATCCCATTCACACTCAATTTGGCGGCAATTCATAGCTGTACCCTTGGCAAAAGGGTTACATTTCATTTTCCAAAACACAGAAACTCACCTTGGTCCTGTTGCATGTTAATTTCTAAAAATGAAACACCAAATTGCTGTTTTCTTTATTTCATTATGGATACTCTGGCTAAACTTTTTATTGTATGGTGTAAGAATACAAAATTAGAAAACGAACAAGGCAAAACAAATGCAAATCCAGAACACATTTAGCAAATTGCCAATCAAGAAACCTGAATGTTACTGACTGAATACACCTGAAAATCCCATTCACACTCAATTTGGAGGCAATTCGTAGCTGTGCCCTCGGCAAAAGAGTTACATTTCATTTTCCAAAACACAAAAACTCACCTTGGTCGGGTTGCCTGTTATTTTCTAAGCATGGAACGCCAATTTGCTGCTTTTTTTTTTATTTCATTAAGGATACTCTGGCTAAACTTTTATTTTATGGTGAAAGAATACAAAATTAGTAAAGGAAGAAGGCAAAACAAATGAAATGCCCACACATTTAAGAAATTGCCAATCAAGCAACCTGAATACTGCTGACTGAATACACCTGAAAATCCCATTCACACTCATTTTGGCGGCAATTCGTAGCTGTTCCCTTGGCAAAAGGGTTACATTTCATTTTCTAAAACACGAAAACTCATCTTAGTCGTGTTGCCTGCTCTTTTTCAAGAATTAAACGGGAATTTGCAGTTTTTTTAATTTCATTATGGATATTCTGGCTACACTTTTAATGTATGGTGTAAGAATACAAAATTAGAAAAGGAAGAAGGGAAAACATACGCAAACCCAGAACACATTTAGCCAATTGCCAAACAAGAAACCTGAATGCTGCTGACTGAATGCAGCTGAAAACCCCATTCACACTCAATTTGGCGGCAATTCGTAGCTGTTCCCTTGGCAAAAGGGTTACATTTCATTTCCCAAAACACAAAAACTCACCTTGTTCCTGTTGCATGTTCATTTCTAAAAATGAAACCCCAATTTGCTGTTTTCTTTATTTCATTATGGATAATCCTGCTAACCTTTTTATTGTATGGTGTAAGAATACAAAATGAGAAAAGGAAGAAGGCAAAACAAATGCAAACCAAGAACACATTTAGCAAATTACCAATTGGGAAACCTGAATGTTGCTGACTGAATACACCTGAAAATCCCATTCACACTCAATTTGCAGGCAATTCGTAGCTGTCCCCTCAGCAGAAGTGTTACATTTCATTTTTAAATCACGAAAACTCACCTTAGTCGTGTTGCCTGTAGATTTCTTAGCATGAAACTCCAATTTGCACTGTATTTTTATTTCTCTTTGACCACTCTGTCTAAAGGCTTTTTGGGATGGTGTCAGGATATAAAATTTGGAAAGAAAGAAGGCAAAACAAATGCAAACCAACATGACATTTAAGAAATTGCCAATCAAGAAACCTGAATGCTGCTGACTGAATACACCTGAAAATCCCATTCACACTCAATTTGCAGGCAATTCATAGCTGTCCACTCGGCAAAAGTGTTACATGTCATTTTCCAATGCACAAAAATATACCTTGGTCCTGTTGCCTGCTAATTTCTAAGAATGAAATGGCAATTTGCAGTTTGTTTTATTTCATTATGGATATTCTGGCTAAACTTTTTATTGTATGGGGTAAGAATACACAATTAGAAAAGGAAGAAGGCAAAACAAACGCAAACCCAGAACACATTTAGCAAATTGCCAAACAAGAAACCTGAATGCTGCTGACTGAATACACCTGAAAATCCCATTCACACTCAATTTGGCGGCAATTCGTAGCTGTTCCCTTGGCAAAAGGTGTGGTGGAGTGAGAAGGCCATGCCAAGGTGGCCACTGGCAAGCGAGCTTCAGTTACTCAGGAATGACTTTGAAACCCACCTGGCAATGGAGCCTGCCTGGCAACAGGCTGTGATTGGATGGATTGGAAACTGCCTGGGAACAGGCTATGATTGGATGGAGTGGAAACTGCCTGGGAACAGGCTGTGACTGGATGGATTGGAAACTGCCTGAGAGCCGGCTGTGATTGGATGTATTTGAAACTGCCTGGCAACAGGCTGTGATTGGATGGCTTTGGAAACTGCCTGGCAACAGGCTGTGATTGGATGGCTTTGGAAACTGCCTGGCAACAGGCTATGATTGGATGGATTTGAAACTGCCTGGTAACAGGCTGTGATTGGATGGCTTGGAAACTGCCTGACAATAGGCTTTGATTGGTTGGGGCATAGACCGCCCCTTGTCCAGATTGGCTGGTCTTGGCTATATAAGGAGTGGTTCCAACTGTAATAAACGAGTCTGCGGGCTGCTCGCCTCGAGCCTGCTTTCACCCGACTCCCGGGGTCTGTGTATTGACTCCGCGCCTCTTGCCCCCACCACGCTGCTCCTCTCAGAAACGAATCCACTGCAACATTGTTGAGAAACTAAACCGCAACATCTGGCGGGCCAACGTGACTGAGAAAGAGACAGCGTGTCGGACTCGGCGAGGTCCCTCCAGGATTTCGGCAAGTAGGCCCCTCGGTGTTTTGTGTGCTGTTCGGTTCTGTGAGGGTGAGCACAGAACCCCCTCCTACGCCCCTTTCCTTGTCCTTGTCCTCGGTCCACGTGACCCCAGGTTAGCACACACCGCCCAGAAGTGTACGTTGCTTCTCGGCTCCTCCTTTTACTTTCGGTTTGCCCGGCGAATTCACATAAGGGACTGATCACCCCAGAATTCGGAACCAAGTCATCTTCCCTCACTCGAGAGAGGTGATACTCCGGAGACACCGTGTGGGCATACGGCCTTGACCTAACGAATCAAGGAAATCCCCCACTAAGCACAGGACATACCTACGATCTGATACACCACTGTCTGTTTGTCTAACGTAGGGAAACCTCCTGCAAAATGCCATCAACAGCTGAGGTGCTAGGAATTTGCCTCATTATGGCAGCAGTGCTGTGCGTGTCTTTCCTTCGGCTAGAGTTGGCATGCCGTGTCACTCTTAAGCACTCAGACATGGGAAAGATACCCCCCTCTCAGAATCCTGTGCAGGTTATCAAAGATAGTGAATCTGTGAGTGATAATAGCCTGACACTCCAGGTCCCTGTCTCACAGACAATAGTTGGTGATTTAGGGAGAGA
This sequence comes from Sylvilagus floridanus, assembly GCA_949820135.1. NCBI lineage: Eukaryota > Metazoa > Chordata > Mammalia > Lagomorpha > Leporidae > Sylvilagus > Sylvilagus floridanus. The sequence continues at coordinate 163,991,983 of OX463227.1, read as the reverse complement.
GAGCTCGGACAGTGAAAATAACAATGTAGCATACAAGGTAGCAAACGATGTAGTAAACAAGGTAGCAATGCCTAGTCAGCCACCCTCCACACACCTGTGGGATGAATTTAGAGGACCTCCAGACAATAACTCATTCGAGGTCATCCCATCTGCACCCAGTGATGATCCCCACATGTGTAGCAGTACTTGGACACCACAAGCTCTCAGGGCAGCCACTAGACCCTATGCCATCAGCATGTTTGCTCTTAATGTCGAAGTGTATGCAAAATTCAGGCCCTGGATTCTAACGCCTGTAAAAAGGCTTCTATTAACCAAAGGTCGAGGATATGCTTGTGTCTTTCCAGAGAATGCAGAACAGCCCATTTGGGTTCCAGCCCGAAACATCAAGCCTGCAACGGACAGCCAACCAGGACCAGCTGAACAAGACCGAGACTCCGCCTTGTTAGCAGATGCACCTGCCCTATCATCCTACCCTGAGAAACTGCCCATAGCCACATCTGTTACTATTTTGTACCCCACTAGCTCTGGTCAGCCACTCAAATGGCCCACAGCCTGTGTGCGGTCATGCCATTCCTGATAACAATTATTCCTCATTCCTACCCCAATCTGAGCAAGCAATCCTGTGGTCTCTTGATTTGAGCGCTGGTTAGTCAACGACGGGTAAGATCCCCTGGGGGACAACCTAAGACAGGCACAGCTGCGTACGGAGACCACATGGACACGGGGTCAACAATGGTATGGCCAAGAATCATGCCTCCCGTTGCTCAAAAATAAACGAAAAGGGGGAAATGTGGTGGAATGAGAAGGCCATGCCAAGGTGGCCACTGGCAAGCGAGCTTCAGTTACTCAGGAATGGCTTTGAAACCCACCTGACAATGGAGCCTGCCTGGCAACAGGCTGTGATTGGATGGATTGGAAACTGCCTGGGAACAGGCTATGATTGGATGGAGTGGAAACTGCCTGGGAACAGGCTGTGACTGGATGGATTGGAAACTGCCTGAGAGCAGGCTGTGATTGGATGTATTAAAAACTGCCTGGCAACAGGCTGTGATTGGATGGCTTTGGAAACTGCCTGGCAACAGGCTGTGATTGGATGTATTTGAAACTGCCTAGCAACAGGCTATGATTGGATGGCTTTGGAAACTGCCTGGCAACAGGCTATGATTGGATGGATTTGAAACTGCCTGGTAACAGGCTGTGATTGGATGGCTTTGGAAACTGCCTGACAATAGGCTGTGATTGGTTGGGGCATAGACCGCCCCTTGACCAGATTGGCTGGTCTTGGCCATATAAGAAGTTGTACCAACTGTAATAAAGGAGTCTGCGGGCTGCTCGCCCTGAGCCTGCTTTCACCCGACTCCCGGCGTCTGTGTGATGACTCCGCGCCTCTTGCCCCCACCACGCTGCTCCTCTCAGAAACGAATCCACTGCAACATTGTTGAGAAACTAAACCGCAACAAAAAGGGTTATATTTCATTTTCCAAAACACAAAAACTCACCTTGTTCCTGTTGCATGTTAATTTCTAAAAATGAAACACCAATTTGCTGTTTTCTTTATTTCAATATGGATACTCTGGCTAAACTTTTTATTGTATGGTGTAAGAATACAAAATTAGAAAAGGAAGAAGGCAAAACAAATGGAATGCCAAAACACATTTAAGAAATTGCCAGTCAAGAAACCTGAATGCTGCTGACTGAATACACCTGAAAATCCCATTCACACTCAATTTGGAGGCAACTCGAAGCTGTCCCCTCAGCAAAAGGGTTACATTTCATTTTCCAAAGCACAAAATCACACCTTGGTCCTGTTGCTTGCTAATTTCTAAGAATGAAACGGCAGTTTGCAGGTTTTTTTTATTTCATTATGGATATTCTGGCTAAACTTTTTATTGTATGAGGTAAGAATACAAAATTAGAAAAGGAAGAAGGCAAAAGAAACGAAAACGCAGAACACATTTAGCAAATTGCCAAACAAGAAACCTGAATGCTGCTGACTGAATACACCTGAAAATCGCATTCAACTCAATTTGGCGGCAATTCGTAGCTGTACCCTTGGCAAAAGGGTTACATTTCATTTTCCAAAACACAAAAACTCACCTTGGTACTGTTGCATGTTAATTTCTAAAAATGAAACACCAATTTGCTGTTTTCTTTATTTTATTATGGATACTCTGGCTAACCTTTTTATTGTATGGGGTAAGAATACAAAATTAGAAAATGAAGAAGGCAAAACAAATGCAAACCAAGAACACATTTAGCAAATTACCAATCGGGAAACCTGAATGTTGCTGACTGAATACACCTGAAAATCCCATTCACACTCAATTTGCAGGCAATTCGTAGCTGTGCCCTCGGCAAAAGTGTTACATTTCATTTTCTAAAACACGAAAACTCAACTTAGTCGTGTTGCCTGCAGATTTCTTAGCATGAAACGCCAATTTGCACTGTATTTTTATTTCATTTTGACCACTCTGTCTAAAGGCTTTTTTGGATTGTGTCAGGATAGAAAATTTCAAAAGAAAGAAGGCAAAACAAACGCAAACCCAGACGACATTTAAGAAATTGCCAATCAAGAAACCTGAATGCTGCTGACTGAATACACCTGAAAATCCCATTCACACTCAATTTGGAGGCAACTCGTAGCTGTCCCCTCGGCAAAAGGGTTACATATCATTTTCCAAAGCACAAAAACACACCTTGGTCTTGTTACCTGCTAATTTCAAAGAATGAAATGGCAATTTGCAGTTTTTTTTTTATTTCAGTATGGATATTCTGCCTAAACTTTTTATTGTATGGGGTAAGAATGCACAATTAGAAAAGGAAGAAGGCAAAACAACCGCAAACCCAGAACACATTTAGCAAATTGCCAAACAATAAACCTGAATGCTGCTGACTGAATACAGCTGAAAATCCCATTCACACTCAATTTGGCGGCAATTCATAGCTGTACCCTCAGCAAAAGGGTTACATTTCACTTTCCAAAGCAGAAAAACACACCTTGGTCCTGTTGCATGTTAATTTCTAAAAATGAAACCCCAATTTGCTGTTTTCTGTATTTCATTATGGATAATCTGGCTAAGCTTTTTCTTGTATGGTGTAAGAATACAAAATTAGAAAATGAAGAAGGCAAAACAAATGCAAACCAAGAACACATTTAGCAAATTACCAATCGGGAAACCTGAATGTTGCTGACTGAATACACCTGAAAATCCCATTCACACTAAATTTGCAGGCAATTCGTAGCTGTGCCCTCGGCAAAAGGGAAAGATTTCATTTTCCAAAACACGAAAACTCACTTGTCGTGTTGCCTGTAGATTTCTTAGCATGAAACGCCAATTTGCACTGTATTTCTATTTCATTTTGACCACTCTGTCTAAAGGCTTTTTTGGATGGTGTCAGGATAGAAAATTTGGAAAGAAAGAAGGCAAAACAAACGCAAACCCAGACGACATTTAAGAAATTGCCAACGAAGAAACCTGAATGCTGCTGACTGAATACAGCTGAAAATCGCATTCACACTCAATTTGGCGGTAATTCGTAGCTGTACCCTTGGCAAAAGGGTTACATTTCATTTTCCAAAACACAAAAACTCACCTTGGTACTGTTGCATGTTACTTTCTAAAAATGAAACACCAATTTGCTGTTTTCTTTATTTCATTATGGATACTCTGGCTAACCTTTTTATTGTATGGGGTAAGAATACAAAATTAGAAAAGGAAGAAGGCAAAACAAATGCAAACCAAGAACACATTTAGCAAATTGGCAACCAAGAAACCTGAATGCTGCTGACTGAATAAACCTGAAAATCCCATTCACACTCAATTTGCAGGCAATTCTTAGCTGTCCCCTCGGCAAAAGTGTTACATTTCATTTTCTAAATCACGAAAACTCACCTTAGTCGTGTTGCCTGTAGATTTCTTAGCATGAAACGCCAATTTGCACTGTATTTTTATTTCGTTTTGACCACTCTGTCTAAAGGCTTTTTTGGATGGTGTCAGGATAGAAAATTTGGAAAGAAAGAAGGCAAAACAAACGCAAACCCAGACGACATTTAAGAAATTGCCAATCAAGAAACCTGAATGCTGCTGACTGAATACACCTGAAAATCCCATTCACACTCAATTTGGAGGCAACTCGTAGCTGTCCCCTCGGCAAAAGGGTTACATTTCATTTTCCAAAGCACAAAAACTCACCTTGGTCCTGTTGCCTGCTAATTTCTAAGAATGAAATGGCAATTTGCAGTTTTTTTTATTTCAGTATGGATATTCTGGCTAAACTTTTTATTGTATGGGGTAAGAATACACAATTAGAAAAGGAAGAAGGCAAAACAACCGCAAACCCAGAACACATTTAGCAAATTGCCAAACAAGAAACCTGAATGCTGCTGACTGAATACACCTGAATATCCCATTCACACTCAATTTGGAGGCAATTCGTAGTTGTTCCCTTGGCAAAAGGGTTACATTTCATTTTCCAAAACACAAAAGCTCATCTTGTTCCTGTTACATGTTAATTTCTAAAAATGAAACACCAATTTGCTGATTTCTTTATTTCATTATGGATACTCTGGGTAAACATTTTCTTGTATGGTGTTAGAATACAAAATGAGTGTAGGAAGAAGGCAAAACAAAGGCAAAACAAGAACACATTTAGCAAATTACCAATCGGGAAACCTGAATGTTGCTGACTGAATACACCTGAAAATCCCATTCACACTCAATTTGGAGGCAACTTGTAGCTGTCCCCTCGGCAAAAGGGTTACATTTCATTTTCCAAAGCACAAAAACACACCTAGTTCCTGTTGCCTGCTAATTTCTAAGAATGAAACGGCAATTTTCAGTTCTGTTTATTTCATTATGGATATTCTGGCTAAACTTTTTATTGTATGGGGTAAGAATACAAAATTAGAAAAGGAAGAAGGCAAAACAAATGGAATGCCAAAACACATTTAAGAAATTGCCAATCAAGAAACCTGAATGCTGCTGACTGAATACACCTGAAAATTCCATTCACACTCAATTTGGAGGCAACTCGTAGCTGTCCCCTCGGCAAAAGTGTTACATTTCATTTTCCAAAGCACAAAATCACACCTTGGTCCTGTTGCTTGCTAATTTCTAAGAATGAAACGGCAATTTGCAGTTTTTTTTTTTTTTATTTCATTATGGATATTCTGGCTAAACTTTTTATTGTATGAGGTAAGAATACAAAATTAGAAAAGGAAGAAGGCAAAAGAAACGAAAAGCCAGAACACATTTAGCAAATTGCCAAACAAGAAACCTGAATGCTGCTGACTGAATACAGCTGAAAATCGCATTCACACTCAATTTGGCGGTAATTCGTAGCTGTACCCTTGGCAAAAGGGTTACATTTCATTTTCCAAAACACAAAAACTCACCTTGGTACTGTTGCATGTTAATTTCTAAAAATGAAACACCAATTTTACTGTTTTCTTTATTTCATTATGGATACTCTGGCTAACCTTTTTATTGTATGGGGTAAGAATACAAAATTAGAAAAGGAAGAAGGCAAAACAAATGCAAACCAAGAACACATTTAGCAAATTGGCAACCAAGAAACCTGAATGCTGCTGACTGAATAAACCTGAAAATCCCATTCACACTCAATTTGCAGGCAATTCTTAGCTGTCCCCTCGGCAAAAGTGTTACATTTCATTTTCTAAAACACGAAAACTCACCTTAGTCGTGTTGCCTGTAGATTTCTTAGCATGAAACGCCAATTTGCACTGTATTTTTATTTCATTTTGACCACTCTGTCTAAAGGCTTTTTTGGATGGTGTCAGGATAGAAAATTTGGAAAGGAAGAAGGCAAAACAAACGCAAACCCAGACGACATTTAAGAAATTGCCAATCAAGAAACCTGAATGCTGCTGACTGAATACACCTGAAAATCCCATTCATACTCAATTTGGAGGCAACTCGTAGCTGTCCCTTCGGCAAAAGGGTTACATATCATTTTCCAAAGCACAAAAACACACCTTGGTCCTGTTGCCTGCTAATTTCAAAGAATGAAATGGCAATTTGCAGATTTTTTTTTTATTTCAGTATGGATATTCTGGCTAAACTTTTTATTGTATGGGGTAAGAATGCACAATTAGAAAAGGAAGAAGGCAAAACAACCGCAAACCCAGAACACATTTAGCAAATTGCCAAACAAGAAACCTGAATGCTGCTGACTGAATACACCTGAAAATCACATTCACACTCAATTTGGCGACAATTCGTAGCTGTTCCCTTGGCAAAAGGGTTACATTTCATTTTCCAAAACACAAAAGCTCATCTTGTTCCTGTTGCATGTCAATTTCTAAAAAATGAAACACCAATTTGCTGTTTTCTTTATTTCATTATGGATACTCTGGCTAACCTTTTTCTTGTATGGTGTAAGAATACAAAATGAGAAAAGGAAGAAGGCAAAACAAATGCAAACCAAGAACACATTTAGCAAATTGCCAATCAGGAAACCTGACTGTTGCTGACTCAATACACCTGAAAATCCCATTCACACTCCATTTGCAGGCAATTTGTAGCTGTCCCCTCGGCAAAAGTGTTACATTTCATTTTCCAAAGCACAAAAACACACCTGGTTCCTGTTGCCTGCTAATTTCTAAGAATGAAATGGCAATTTGCAGTTTTTTTTAATTTCATTATGGATATTCTGGCTAAACATTTTCTTGTATGCTATAAGAATACAAAATGAGAAAAGGAAGAAGGCAAAACATATGCAAACCAAGAACACATTTAGCAAATTGCCAATAAGGAAACCTGAATGTTCCTGACTGAATACACCTGAAAATCCCATTCACACTCCATTTGCAGGCAATTTGTAGCTGTCCCCTCGGCAAAAGTGTTACATTTCATTTTCTAAATCACGAAAACTCACCTTAGTCGTGTTGCCTGTAGATTTCTTAGCATGAAACGCCAATTTGCACTGTATTTTTATTTCATTTTGACCACTCTGTCTAAAGGCTTTATTGGATGGAGTCAGGATAGAAAATTTGGAAAGAAAGAAGGCAAAACAAACGCAAACCCAGACGACATTTAAGAAATTGCCAATCAAGAAACCTGAATGCTGCTGACTGAATACAGCTGAAAATCCCATTCACACTCAATTTGGCGGTAATTCGTAGCTGTACCCTTGGCAAAAGGGTTACATTTCATTTTCCAAAACACAAAAACTCACCTTGGTACTGTTGCATGTTACTTTCTAAAAATGAAACACCAATTTGCTGTTTTCTTTATTTCATTATGGATACTCTGGCTAACCTTTTTATTGTATGGGGTAAGAATACAAAATTAGAAAAGGAAGAAGGCAAAACAAATGCAAACCAAGAACACATTTAGCAAATTGGCAACCAAGAAACCTGAATGCTGCTGACTGAATAAACCTGAAAATCCCATTCACACTCAATTTGCAGGCAATTCTTAGCTGTCCCCTCAGCAAAAGTGTTACATTTCATTTTCTAAATCACGAAAACTCACCTTAGTCGTGTTGCCTGTAGATTTCTTAGCATGAAACGCCAATTTGCACTGTATTTTTATTTCGTTTTGACCACTCTGTCTAAAGGCTTTTTTGGATGGTGTCAGGATAGAAAATTTGGAAAGAAAGAAGACAAAACACCCATTTGCTGTTTTTTTTTTTTTTTTTTATCTCATTAAGGATACTCTAGCTAAACTTTCCTTTTCCAAAGCACAAAAACACACCTAGTTCCTGTTGCCTGCTAATTTCTAAGAATGAAACGGCAATTTTCAGTTCTGTTTATTTCATTATGGATATTCTGGCTAAACTTTTTATTGTATGGGGTAAGAATACAAAATTAGAAAAGGAAGAAGGCAAAACAACAGCAAACCCAGAACACATTTAGCAAATTGCCAAACAAGAAACCTGAATGCTGCTGACTGAATACACATGAAAATCCCATTCACACTCAATTTGGAGGCAATTCGTAGCTGTGCCCTCGGCAAAAGTGAAAGATTTCATTTTCCAAAACACAAAAACTAACCTTGGTCCAGTTGCCTGTTAATTTCTAAGCATGGAACGCCCATTTGCTGTTTTTTTTTTTATTTCATTAAGGATAATCTGGCTAAACTTTTATGGAATGGTATAAGAATACAAAATTAGAAAAGGAAGAAGGCAAAACAACCGCAAACCCTGAAAACATTTAGCAAATTGCCAAACAAGAAACCTGAGTGTTGCTGACTCAATACACCTGAAAATCCCATTCACACTCAATTTGGCGGCAATTCATAGCTGTTCCCTTGGGAAAAGTGTTACATTTCATTTTCCAAAACACAAAAACTCACCTTGGTCCTGTTGCATGTTAATTTCTAAAAATGAAACACCAATTTGCTGTTTTCTTTATTTCATTATGGATACTCTGGGTAAACTTTTTCTTGTATGGTGTAAGAATACAAAATTAGAAAAGGAAGAAGGCAAAACAAATGCAAACCAAGAACACATTTAGAAAATTACCAATCGGGAAACCTGAATGTTGCTGATTGAATATACTGAAAATCCCATTCACACTCAATTTGGAGGCAACTCGTAGGTGTCCCCTCGGCAAAAGGGTTACATTTCATTTTCCAAAGCACAAAAACACACCTTGGTCCTGTTGCCTGCTAATTTTTAAGAATGAAATGGCAATTTGCAGTTTTTTTTATTTCAGTATGGATATTCTGGCTAAACTTTTTATTGTATGGGGTAAGAATACAAAATTAGAAAAGGAAAAAGGCAAAAGAAACGCAAACCCAGAACACATTTAGCAAATTGCCAATCAAGAAACCTGAATGCTGCTGACTGAAAACACCTGAAAATCCCATTCACACTGAATTTGGTGGCAATTCGTTGCTGTTCCCTTGGCAAAAGCGTTACATTTCATTTTCCAAAACACAAAAACTCACCTTGGTCCTGTTGCATGTTAATTTCTAAAAATGAAACACCAATTTGCTGTTTTCTTTATTTCATTATGGATACTCTGGCTAACCTTTTTATTGTATGGTGTAAGAATACAAAATTAGAAAAGGAAGAAGGCAAAACAAATGCAAACCAAGAACACATTTAACAAATTACCAATCAGGAAACCTGAATGTTGCTGACTGAATACACCTGAAAATCCCATTCACACTCAATTTGCAGGCAATTCGTAGCTGTCCCCTCGGCAAAAGTGTTACATTTCATTTTCTAAAACACGAAAACTCACCTTAGTCGTGTTGCCTGTAGATTTCTTAGCATGAAACGCCAATTTGCACTGTATTTTTATTTCATTTTGACCACTCTGTCTAACGGCTTTTTTGGATGGTGTCAGGATAGAAAATTTGGAAAGAAAGAAGGCAAAACATACGCAAACCCAGACGACATTTAAGAAATTGCCAATCAAGAAACCTGAATGCTGCTGACTGAATACACATGAAAATCCCATTCACACTCAATTTGGAGGAAACTCGCAGCTGTCCCCTCGGCAAAAGGGTTACATTTCATTTTCCAGAGCACAAAAACACACCTTGGTCCTGTTCCCTGCTAATTTGAAAGAACGAAATGGCAATTTGCAGTTTTTTTTTATTTCATTATGGATATTCTGGCTAAACTTTTTATTGTATGGGGTAAGAATGCACAATTAGAAAAGGAAGAAGGTAAAACAACCGCAAACCCAGAACACATTTAGCAAATTGCCAAACAAGAAACCTGAATGCTGCTGACTGAATACACCTGAAAATCGCGTTCAACTCAATTTGGCGGCAATTCGTAGCTGTACCCATGGCAAAAGGGTTACATTTCATTTTCCAAAACACAAAAGCTCATCTTGTTCCTGATGCATGTCAATTTCTAAAAATGAAACACCAATTTGCTGTTTTCTTTATTTCATTATGGATACTCTGGCTAAACTTTTTCTTGTATGGTGAAAGAATACAAAATGAGAAAAGGAAGAAGGCAAAACAAATGCAAACCAAGAACACATTTAGCAAATTACCAATCGGGAAACCTGAATGTTGCTGACTGAATACACCTGAAAATCCCATTCACACTCAATTTGGAGGCAACTCGTAGCTGTCCCCTCGGCAAAAGGGTTACATTTCATTTTCCACAGCACAAAAACACACCTTGGTCCTGTTGCCTGCTAATTTCTAAGAATGAAACGGCAATTTGCAGTTTTTTTTTTATTTCATTATGGATATTCTGGCTAAACTTTTTATTGTATGGGGTAAGAATACAAAATTAGAAAAGGAAAAAGGCAAAAGAAACGCAAACCCAGAACACATTTAGCAAATTGCCAAACAAGAAACCTGAATGCTGCTGACTGAAAACAACTGAAAATCCCATTCACACTGAATTTGGCGGCAATTCGTTGCTGTTCCCTTGGCAAAAGGGTTACATTTCATTTTCCAAAACACAAAAACTCACCTTGGTCCTGTTGCATGTTAATTTCTAAAAATGAAACACCAATTTGCTATTTTCTTTATTTCATTATGGATATTCTGGCTAACTTTTTTATTGTATGGGGTAAGAATACAAAATTAGAAAAGGAAGAGGGAAAACAAATGCAAACCAAGAACACATTTAGCAAATTACCAATCGGGAAACCTGAATGTTGCTGACTGAATACACCTGAAAATCCCATTCACACTCAATTTGCAGGCAATTCTTAGCTGTCCCCTCGGCAAAAGTGTTACATTTCATTTTCTCAAACATGAAAACTCAACTTAGTCGTGTTGCCCGTAGATTTCTTAGCATGAAACGCCAATTTGCACTGTATTTTTATTTCATTTTGACCACTCTGTCTAAAGGCTTTTTTGGATGGTGTCAGGATAGAAAATTTGGAAAGAAAGAAGGCAAAACAAACGCAAACTCAGATGACATTTAAGAAATTGCCAATCAAGAAACCTGAATGCTGCTGACTGAATACACCTGCAAATCCCATTCACACTCAATTTGGAGGCAACTCATAGCTGTCCTCTCGGCAAAAGGGTTACATTTCACTTTCCAAAGCACAAAAACACACCTTGGTCCTGTTGCCTGCTAATTTCTAAGAATGAAACGGCAATTTGCAGGTTTTTTTATTTCATTATGGATACTCTGGCTAAACTTTTTCTTGTATGGTGTAAGAATACAAAATTAGAAAAGGAAGAAGGCAAAACAAATGCAAACCCAGAATATATTTAGCAAATTGCCAATCAGGAAACCTGAATGTTGCTGACTGAATACACCTGAAAATCCCATTCACACTCAATTTGGAGGCAATTCGTAGCTGTGCTCTCGGCAAAAGGAAAAGATTTCATTCTCCAAAACAGTAAATCTCACCTTGGTCCAGTTGCCTGTTAATTTCTAAGCATGGAACGCACATTTGCTGTTTTTTTTTTTTTTATTTCATTAAGGATACTCTGGCTAAAATTTATTGTATGGTGTAAGAATACAAAATTAGAAAAGGAAGTAGGAAAAACAAATGCAAACCAAGAACACATTTAGCAAATTACCAAACGGGAAACCTGAATGTTGCGGACTGAATACACCTGAAAATGCCGTTCACACTCAATTTGGAGGCAACTCGTAGCTGTCCCCCCGGCAAAAGGGTTACATTTCATTTTCCAAAGCACAAAAACTCACCTTGGTCTTGTTGCCTGCTAATTTCTAAGAATGAAACGGCAATTTGCAGTTTTTTTTTATTTCATTATGGATATTCTGGCTAAACTTTTATTGTATGGGGTAAGAATACAAAATTAGAAAAGGAAGAAGGCAAAACAACCGCAAACCCAGAATATATTTAGCAAATTGCCAAACAAGAAACCCGAAGGCTGCTGACTGAATACACCTGAAAATCGCATTCACACTCAATTTGGAGGCAATTCGTAGCTGTGCCCTCAGCAAAAGGGAAAGATTTCATTTTCCAAAGCACAAAAACTCACCTTGGTCCTGTTGCATGTTAATTTCCAAAAATGAAACACCAATTTGCTGTTATCTTTATTTCATTATGGACACTCTGGCTAAACTTTTTATTGTTTGGTGTAAAAATACAAAATGAGAAAAGGAAGAAGGCAAAACAAATGCAAACCAAGAACACATTTAGCAAATTACCAATCAGGAAACCTGAATGTTGCTGACTGAATACACCTGAAAATCCCATTCACACTCAATTTGCAGGCAATTCTTAGCTGTCCCCTCGGCAAAAGTGTTACATTTCATTTTCTAAAACACGAAAACTCACCTTAGTCGTGTTGCCTGTAGATTTCTTAGCATGAAACGCCAATGTGCACTGCATTTCTATTTCATTTTGACCACTCTGTCTAAAGGCTTTTTTGGATGGTGTCAGGATAGAAAATTTGGAAAGAAAGAAGGCAAAACAAACGCAAACCCAGACGACATTTAAGAAATTGCCAATGAAGAAACCTGAATGCTGCTGACTGTATATACCTGAAAATCCCATTCACACTCAATTTGGAGGCAATTCGTAGCTATTCCCTTGGCAAAAGGGTTACATTTCATTTTCTAAAACACAAAAAATCACCTTGGTCCTGTAGCATGTTAATTTCTAAAAATGAAACACCAATTTGCTGTTTTCTTTATTTCATTATGGTTACTCTGGCTAACCTTTTTATTGTATGGTGTAAGAATACAAAATTAGAAAAGGAAGAAGGCAAAACAACCGCAAACGCAGAATACATTTAGCAAATTGCCAAACAAGAAACCTGAATGCTGCTGACTGAATACACCTGAAAATCCCATTCACACTCAATTTGGCAGCAATTCATAGCTGTTCCCTTGGCAAAAGGGTTACATTTCATTTTCCAAAGCACAAAAACTCACCTTGGTCCTGTTGCTTGTTAATTTCTAAAAATGAAACACCAATTGTTGTTTTCTTTATTTCATTATGGATACTCTGGCTAACCATTTTATTCTTTGGTATAAGAATACAAAATGAGAAAAGGAAGAAGGCAAAACAAATGCAAAACAAGAGCACATTTAGCAAATTACCAATCGGGAAACCTGAATGTTGCTGACTGAATACACCTGAAAATCCCATTCACATTCAATTTGCAGGCAATTCTTAGCTGTCCCCTCGGCAAAAGTGTTACATTTCATTTTCTAAAACACGAAAACTCACCTTAGTCGTGTTGCCTGTAGATTTCTTAGCATGAAACGCCAATGTGCACTGCATTTCTATTTCATTTTGACTAGTCTGTCTAAAGACATTTTTGGATGGTGTCAGGATAGAAAATTTGGAAAGAAAGAAGGCAAAACAAACGCAAACCCAGACGACATTTAAGAAATTGCCAATGAAGAAACCTGAATGCTGCTGACTGTATAAACCTGAAAATCCCATTCACACTCAATTTGGAGGCAACTCGTAGCTGTCCCCTCGGCAAAAGGGTAACATTTCATTTTCCAAAGCACAAAAACACACCTTGGTCTTGTTGCCTGCTAATTTCTAAGAATGAAACGGCAATTTGCAGGTTTTTTTATTTCATTATGGATATTCTGGCTAAAGTTTTTATTATATGGGGTAAGAATGCAAAAGTAGAAAAGGAAGAAGGGAAAACAAACGCACACCCAGAACACATTTAGCAAATTGCCAAACAAGAAACCTGAATGCTGCTGACTGAATACACCTGAAAATCCCATTCACACTCAATTTGGAGGCAATTCGTAGCTGTGCCCTCGGTAAAAGGGAAAGATTTCATTTTCCAAAACACTAAAACTCACCTTGGTCTAGTTGCCTGTTAATTTCTAAAAATGAAACACCAATTTGCTGTTTTCTTTATTTCATTACGGATACTCTGTCTAAACTTTTTCTTGTATGGTGTAAGAATACAAAATTAGAAAAGGAAGAACCAAAACAAATGGAATGCCCAAACACATTTAAGAAATTGCCAATCAGGAAACCTGAATGCTGCTGACTGAATACATCTGAAAATCCCATTCACACTCAATTTGGAGGCACCTTTTAGCTGTCCCATCGGCAAAAGTGTTACATATCATTTTCCAAAGCACAAAAACACACCTTGGTCCTGTTGCCTGCTAATTTCTTTTTTTTTTTTTTGTAACTGCAATTTGCAGTTTTTTTTATTTCATTATGGATATTCTTGCTAACCTTTTAATTGTATGGGGTAAGAATACAAAATTAGAAAAGGAAGAAGGGAAACCAACCGCAAACCCAGAACACATTTAGCAAATTGCCAAACAAGAAACCTGAATGCTGCTGACTGAATACACCTGAAAATCCCATTAACACTCAATTTGGAGGCAATTCGTAGCTGTTCCCTTGGCAAAAGGGTTACATTTCATTTTCCAAAACACAAAAACTCACCTTGGTCCTGTTGCATGTTAAATTCTAAGAATGAAACGCCAATTTGCTGTTTTCTTTATTTCATTATGGATACTCTGGCGAAATTTTGTCTTGTATGGTGTAAGAATACAAAATTAGAAACGGAAGAAGGCAAAACAAATGCAAACCAAGAACACATTTATCAAATTGCCAATCGGGAAACCTGAATGTTGCTGACAGAATACACCTGAAAATCCCATTCACACTCAATTTGGAGGCAACTTGTAGCAGTCCCCTCGAAAAAGGGTTACATTTCATTTTCCAAAGCACAAAAACACACCTTGGTCCTGTTGCCTGCTAATTTCTAAGAATGAAACGGCAATTTGCAGTTTTTTTTAATTTCATTATGGATATTCTGGCTAAACTTTTATTGTATGGGGTAAGAATACAAAAGTAGAAAAGGAAGAAGGCAAAACAAATGCAAACCAAGAACACATTTAGCAAATTGCCAAACAAGAAACCTGAATGTTGCTGACTGAACGCACCTGAAAATTGCATTCACACTCAATTTGGCGGCAATTCGTAGCTGTGCCCTCGGCAAAAGGGAAAGATTTCATTTTCCAAAACACAAAAACTCACCTTGGTCCTGTTGCATGTTAATTTCTAAAAATGAAACACCAATTTACTGTTTTCTTTATTTCATTATGGATACTCTGGCTAACCATTTTATTGTATGGTGTAAGAATACAAAATTAGAAAAGGAAGAAGGCAAAACAAATGCAAACCAAGAACACATTTAGCAAATTGCCAATCAGGAAACCTGAATGTTGCTGACTGAATACACCTGAAAATCCCATTCACACTCAATTTGGAGGCAATTCGTAGCTGTGCCCTCGGTAAATGGGCAAGATTACATTTTCCAAAACACTAAAACTCACCTTGGACCAGTTGTCTCTTAATCTCTAAGCATGGAACGCCCATGTGCTGGTTTTCTTTTTATTTATTTCATTAAGGACACTCTGGCTAAACTTTTATTGTATGGTGTAAGAATACAAAATTAGAAAAGGAAGAAGGCAAAACAACCGCAAACCCAGAGTATATTTAGCAAATTGCCAAACAAGAATCCCGAAGGCTGCTGACTGAATACACCTGAAAATCCCATTCACACTCAATTGGAGCAATTCGTAGCTGTTCCCTTGGCAAAAGGGTTACATTTCATTTTCCAAAACACAAAAACTAACCTTGGTCCTGTTGCATGTTAATTTCTAAGAATGAAACACCAATTTGCTGTTTTCTTTTTTTCATTATGGTTACTCTGGCTAACCTTTTTATTGTGTGGTGTAAGAATACAAAATGAGAAAAGGAAGAAGGCAAAACAAATGCAAACGAAGAACACATTAGCAAATTGCCATTCAGGAAACCTGAATGTTGCTGACTGAATACACCTGAAAATCCCATTCACACTCAATTTGGAGGCAATTCGTAGCTGTGCCCTCAGCAAAAGGGAAAGATTTCATTTTCCAAAACACAAAAACTCACCTGGTCCTGTTGCATGTTAATTTCCAAAAATAAAACACCAATTTGCTGTTATCTTTATTTCATTATGGATACTCTGGCTAACCATTTTATTCTTTGGTGTAAGAATACAAAATGAGAAAAGGAAGAAGGCAAAACAAATGCAAACCAAGAATACATTTAGCAAATTATCAATCAGGTAACCTGAATGTTGCTGACTGAATACACCTGAAAATCCCATTCACACTCAATTTGCAGGCAATTCTTAGCTGTCCCCTCGGCAAAAGTGTTACATTTCATTTTCTAAAACACGAAAACTCACCTTAGTCGTGTTGCCTGTAGATTTCTTAGCATGAAACGCCAATGTGCACTGCATTTCTATTTCATTTTGACCACTCTGTCTAAAGGCTTTTTTGGATGGTGTCAGGATAGAAAATTTGGAAAGAAAGAAGGCAAAACAAACGCAAACCCAGACGACATTTAAGAAATTGCCAATCAAGAAACCTGAATGCTGCTGACTGAATACACCTGAAAATCCCATTCACACTCAATTTGGCGGCAATTCATAGCTCTTCCCTTGTCAAAACTGTTACATTTCATTTTCCAAAACACAAAAACTCACCTTGGTCCTGTTGCATGTTAATTTCTAAGAATGAAACACCAATTTGCTGTTTTCTTTATTTCATTATGGATACTCTGGCTAAACTTTTTCTTGTATGGGGTAATAATACAAAATTAGAAAAGGAAGAAGGCAAAACAAATGCAAACCAAGAACACATTTAGCAAATTACCAATCGGGAAACCTGAATGTTGCTGACTGAATACACCTGAAAATCCCATTCACACTCAATTTGGAGGCAACTCGTAGCTGTCCCCTCGGCAAAAGGGTTACATTTCATTTTCCAAAGCACAAAAACTCACCTTGGTCCTGTTGCCTGCTAATTTCTAAGAATGAAACAGCAATTTGCAGTTTTCTTTATTTCATTATGGATATTCTTGCTAAACTTTTTATTGTATGGGGTAAGAATACAAAATTAGAAAAGGAAGAGGGGAAACCAACCGCAAACCCAGAACACATTTAGCAAATTGCCAACCAAGAAACCTGAATGTTGCTGACTGAATACACGTGAAAATCCCATTCACGCTCAATTTGGCGGCAATTCGTAGCTGTTCCCTTGGCAAAAGGGTTACATTTCATTTTCCAAAACACAAAATCTCACCTTGGTCCAGTAGCCTGTTAATTTCTAAGCATGGAACTCCCATTTGCTGTTTTTTTTATTTCATTATGGATACTCTGGCTAAACATTTTCTTGTATGGTGTAAGAATACAAAATTAGAAAAGGAAGACGAAAAGCAAATGCAAACCAAGAACACATTTAGCAAATTACCAATGGGGAAACCTGAATGTTGCTGACTGAATACAAGTGAAAATCCCATTCACACTCAATTTGGAGGCAACTCGTAGCTGTCCCCTCGGCAAAAGGGTTACATTTCCTTTTTCAAAGCACAAAAACACACCTTGGTCCTGTTGCATGTTAATTTCTAAAAATGAAACACCAATTTGCTGTTTTTTTTAATTTCATTATGGATATTCTGGCTAAACTTTTATTGTATGGGGTAAGAATACAAAAGTAGAAAAGGAAGAAGGCAAAACAAATGCAAACCAAGAACACATTTAGCAAATTGCCAAACAAGAAACCTGAATGTTGCTGACTGAACGCACCTGAAAATTGCATTCACACTCAATTTGGCGGCAATTCGTAGCTGTGCCCTCGGCAAAAGGGAAAGATTTCATTTTCCAAACACAAAAACTCACCTTGGTCCTGTTGCATGTTAATTTCTAAAAATGAAACACCAATTTGTTGTTTTCTTTATTTCGTTATGGATACTCTGGCTAACCATTTTCTTGTATGGTGTAAGAATACAAAATTAGAAAATGAAGAAGGAAAAACAAATGCAAACCAAGAACACATTTAGCAAATTGCCAATCAGGAAACCTGAATGTTGCTGACTGAATACACCTGAAAATCCCATTCACACTCAATTTGGAGGCAACTCGTAGCTGTCCCCTTGGCAAAAGGGTTACATTTCATTTTCCAAAGCACAAAAACTCACCTTGGTCCTGTTGCATGTTAATTTCTAAAAATGAAACGGCAATTTGCAGTTTTTTTTAATTTCATTATGGATATTCTGGCTAAACTTTTATTGTATGGGGTAAGAATACAAAAGTAGAAAAGGAAGAAGGCAAAACAAATGCAAACCAAGAACACATTTAGCAAATTGCCAAACAAGAAACCTGAATGTTGCTGACTGAACGCACCTGAAAATTGCATTCACACTCAATTTGGCGGAAATTCGTAGCTGTGCCCTCGGCAAAAGGGAAAGATTTCATTTTCCAAAACACAAAAACTCACCTTGGTCCTGTTGCATGTTAATTTCTAAAAATGAAACACCAATTTACTGTTTTCTTTATTTCATTATGGATACTCTGGCTAACCATTTTATTGTATGGTGTAAGAATACAAAATTAGAAAAGGAAGAAGGCAAAACAAATGCAAACCAAGAACACATTTAGCAAATTGCCAATCAGGAAACCTGAATGTTGCTGACTGAATACACCTGAAAATCCCATTCACACTCAATTTGGAGGCAATTCGTAGCTGTGCCCTCGGTAAATGGGCAAGATTACATTTTCCAAAACACTAAAACTCACCTTGGACCAGTTGTCTCTTAATCTCTAAGCATGGAACGCCCATGTGCTGGTTTTCTTTTTATTTATTTCATTAAGGACACTCTGGCTAAACTTTTATTGTATGGTGTAAGAATACAAAATTAGAAAAGGAAGAAGGCAAAACAACCGCAAACCCAGAGTATATTTAGCAAATTGCCAAACAAGAATCCCGAAGGCTGCTGACTGAATACACCTGAAAATCCCATTCACACTCAATTGGAGCAATTCGTAGCTGTTCCCTTGGCAAAAGGGTTACATTTCATTTTCCAAAACACAAAAACTAACCTTGGTCCTGTTGCATGTTAATTTCTAAGAATGAAACACCAATTTGCTGTTTTCTTTTTTTCATTATGGTTACTCTGGCTAACCTTTTTATTGTGTGGTGTAAGAATACAAAATGAGAAAAGGAAGAAGGCAAAACAAATGCAAACGAAGAACACATTAGCAAATTGCCATTCAGGAAACCTGAATGTTGCTGACTGAATACACCTGAAAATCCCATTCACACTCAATTTGGAGGCAATTCGTAGCTGTGCCCTCAGCAAAAGGGAAAGATTTCATTTTCCAAAACACAAAAACTCACCTGGTCCTGTTGCATGTTAATTTCCAAAAATAAAACACCAATTTGCTGTTATCTTTATTTCATTATGGATACTCTGGCTAACCATTTTATTCTTTGGTGTAAGAATACAAAATGAGAAAAGGAAGAAGGCAAAACAAATGCAAACCAAGAATACATTTAGCAAATTATCAATCAGGTAACCTGAATGTTGCTGACTGAATACACCTGAAAATCCCATTCACACTCAATTTGCAGGCAATTCTTAGCTGTCCCCTCGGCAAAAGTGTTACATTTCATTTTCTAAAACACGAAAACTCACCTTAGTCGTGTTGCCTGTAGATTTCTTAGCATGAAACGCCAATGTGCACTGCATTTCTATTTCATTTTGACCACTCTGTCTAAAGGCTTTTTTGGATGGTGTCAGGATAGAAAATTTGGAAAGAAAGAAGGCAAAACAAACGCAAACCCAGACGACATTTAAGAAATTGCCAATCAAGAAACCTGAATGCTGCTGACTGAATACACCTGAAAATCCCATTCACACTCAATTTGGCGGCAATTCATAGCTCTTCCCTTGTCAAAACTGTTACATTTCATTTTCCAAAACACAAAAACTCACCTTGGTCCTGTTGCATGTTAATTTCTAAGAATGAAACACCAATTTGCTGTTTTCTTTATTTCATTATGGATACTCTGGCTAAACTTTTTCTTGTATGGGGTAATAATACAAAATTAGAAAAGGAAGAAGGCAAAACAAATGCAAACCAAGAACACATTTAGCAAATTACCAATCGGGAAACCTGAATGTTGCTGACTGAATACACCTGAAAATCCCATTCACACTCAATTTGGAGGCAACTCGTAGCTGTCCCCTCGGCAAAAGGGTTACATTTCATTTTCCAAAGCACAAAAACTCACCTTGGTCCTGTTGCCTGCTAATTTCTAAGAATGAAACAGCAATTTGCAGTTTTCTTTATTTCATTATGGATATTCTTGCTAAACTTTTTATTGTATGGGGTAAGAATACAAAATTAGAAAAGGAAGAGGGGAAACCAACCGCAAACCCAGAACACATTTAGCAAATTGCCAACCAAGAAACCTGAATGTTGCTGACTGAATACACGTGAAAATCCCATTCACGCTCAATTTGGCGGCAATTCGTAGCTGTTCCCTTGGCAAAAGGGTTACATTTCATTTTCCAAAACACAAAATCTCACCTTGGTCCAGTAGCCTGTTAATTTCTAAGCATGAAACGGCAATTTGCAGTTTTTTTTTTTATTTCATTATGGATATTCTGGCTAAACTTTTATTGTATGGGGTAAGAATACAAAATTAGAAAAGGAAGAAGGCAAAACAACCACAAACCCAGAACACATTTTGTAAATTGCCAAACAAGAAAACTGAATGCTGCTGACTGAATACACCTGAAAATCCCATTCACACTCAATTTGGCGGCAATTCGAAGCTGTGCCCTCGGCAAAAGGGAAAGATTTCATTTTCCAAATCAAAAAAACTCACCTTGGTCCAGTTGCCTGTTAATTTCTAAAAATGAAACACCAATTTGCTGTTTTCTTTATTTCCTTATGGTTACTCTGGCTAAACTTTTCATTGTATGGTGTAAGAATACAAAAGTAGAAAAGGAAGAAGGCAAAACAAATGCAAACCAAGAACACATTTAGCAAATTGCCAATCAGGAAACCTGAATGTTGCTGACTGAATACACCTGAAAATCCCATTCACACTCAATTTGGATGCAATTCGTAGCTGTGCCCTCGGCAAAAGTGAAAGATTTCATTTTCCAAAACACTAAAACTCACCTTGGTCCACTTGCCTGTTAATTTCTAAGCATGGAACGCCCATTTGCTGGTTTTCTTTTTTTTATTTCATTAAGGACACTCTGGCTAAACTTTTATTGTATGGTGTAAGAATACAAAATTAGAAAAGGAAGAAGGCAAAACAACCGCAAACCCAGAATATATTTAGCAAATTGCCAAACAAGAAACCCGAAGGCTGCTGACTGAATACACCTGAAAATCGCATTCACACTCAATTTGCAGGCAATTCGTAGCTGTGCCCTCAGCAAAAGGGAAAGATTTCATTTTCCAAAACACAAAAACTCACCTTGGTCCTGTTGCAGGTTAATTTCCAAAAATGAAACACAAATTTGCTGTTATCTTTATTTCATTATGGATACTCTGGCTAACCTTTTTATTGTTTGGTGTAAGAATACAAAATGAGAAAAGGAAGAAGGCAAAACAAATGCAAACCAAGAACACATTTAGCAAATTGCCAATCAGGAAACCTGAATGATGCTGACTGAATACACCTGAAAATCCCATTCAGACTCAATTTGCAGGCAATTCTTAGCTGTCCCCTCGGCAAAAGTGTTACATTTCATTTTCTAAAACACGAAAACTCACCTTAGTCGTGTTGCCTGCTAATTTCTAAGAATGAAACAGCAATTTGTAGTTTTTTTTATTTCATTATGGATATTCTTGCTAAACTTTTTATTGTATGGGGTAAGAATACAAAATTAGAAAAGGAAGAAGGGAAACCAACCGCAAACCCAGAACACATTTAGCAAATTGCCAACGAAGAAACCTGAATGCTGCTGACTGAATACACCTGAAAATCCCATTCACACTCAATTTGGCGGCAATTCGAAGCTGTTCCCTTGGCAAAAGGGTTACATTTCATTTTCCAAAACACAAAAACTCACCTTGGTCCAGTAGCCTGTTAATTTCTAAGCATGGAACGCCAATTTGCTGTTTTCTTTATTTCATTATGGATACTCTGGCTAAACTTTTTCTTGTATGGGGTAATAATACAAAATTAGAAAAGGAAGAAGGCAAAACAAATGCAAACCAAGAACACATTTAGCAAATTACCAATCGGGAAACCTGAATGTTGCTGACTGAATACACCTGAAAATCCCATTCACACTCAATTTGCAGGCAATTCGTAGCTGTGCCCTCGGCAAAAGTGTTACATTTCATTTTCTCAAACATGAAAACTCAACTTAGTCGTGTTGCCCGTAGATTTCTTAGCATGAAACGCCAATTTGCACTGTATTTTTATTTCATTTTGACCACTCTGTCTAAAGGCTTTTTTGGATGGTGTCAGGATAGAAAATTTGGAAAGAAAGAAGGCAAAACAAACGCAAACTCAGATGACATTTAAGAAATTGCCAATCAAGAAACCTGAATGCTGCTGACTGAATACACCTGCAAATCCCATTCACACTCAATTTGGAGGCAACTCTTAGCTGTCCTCTCAGCAAAAGGGTTACATTTCACTTTCCAAAGCACAAAAACACACCTTGGTCCTGTTACCTGCTAATTTCTAAGAATGAAACGGCAAATTGCAATTTTTTTTATTTCATTATGGATACTCTGGCTAAACTTTTTCTTGTATGGTGTAAGAATACAAAATTAGAAAAGGAAGAAGGCAAAACAAATGCAAACCAAGAACACATTTAGCAAATTGCCAATCAGGAAACCTGAATGTTGCTGACTGAATACATCTGAAAATCCCATTCACACTCAATTTGGAGGCAATTCGTAGCTGTGCTCTCGGCAAAAGGAAAAGATTTCATTCTCCAAAACAGTAAATCTCACCTTGGTCCAGTTGCCTGTTAATTTCTAAGCATGGAACGCACATTTGCTGTTTTTTTTTTTTTTATTTCATTAAGGATACTCTGGCTAAACTTTTATTGTATGGTGTAAGAATACAAAATTAGAAAAGGAAGTAGGAAAAACAAATGCAAACCAAGAACACATTTAGCAAATTACCAAACGGGAAACCTGAATGTTGCTTACTGAATACACCTGAAAATCCCGTTCACACTCAATTTGGAGGCAACTCGTAGCTGTCCCCTCGGCAAAAGGGTTACATTTCATTTTCCAAAGCACAAAAACACACCTTGGTCCTGTTGCCTGCTAATTTCTAAGAATGAAACGGCAATTTGCAGTTTTTTTTTTATTTCATTATGGATTTTCTGGCTAAACTTTATTGTATGGGGTAAGAATACAAAATTAGAAAAGGAAGAAGGCAAAACAAAAGAAAACCCAGAACACATTTAGCAAATTGCCAAACAAGAAACCTGAATGCTGCTGACTGAATACACCTGAAAATCCCATTCACACTCAATTTGGCGGCAATTCGAAGCTGTGCCCTCGGCAAAAGGGAAAGATTTCATTTTCCAAAACAGTAAATCTCACATTGGTCAAGTTGCCTGTTAATTTCTAAGCATGGAACGCCCATTTACTGTTTTTTTTTTTTATTTGAATAAGGACACTCTGGCTAACCATTTTATTCTTTGGTGTAAGAATACAAAATGAGAAAAGGAAGAAGGCAAAACAAATGCAAACCAAGAACACATTTAGCAAATTACCAATCGGGAAACCTGAATGCTGCTGACTGAATACACCTGAAAATCCCATTCACACTCAATTTGCAGGCAATTCGTAGCTGTGCCCTCGGCAAAAGGGAAAGATTTCATTTTCTAAAACACGAAAACTCACCTTGGTCCTGTTGCATGTTAATTTCCAAAAATGAAACACCAATTTGCTGTTTTCTTTATTTCATTATGGACACTCTGGCTAAACTTTTTATTGTTTGGTGTAAAAATACAAAATGAGAAAAGGAAGAAGGCAAAACAAATGCAAACCAAGAAAACATTTAGCAAATTACCAATCAGGAAACCTGAATGTTGCTGACTGAATACACCTGAAAATCCCATTCACACTCAATTTGCAGGCAATACGTAGCTGTCCCCTCGGCAAAAGTGTTACATTTCATTTTCTAAAACACGAAAACTCACCTTAGCCGTGTTGCCTGTAGATTTCTTAGCATGAAACGCCAATGTGCACTGCATTTCTATTTCATTTTGACCACTCTGTCTAAAGGCTTTTTTGGATGGTGTCAGGATAGAAAATTTGGAAAGAAAGAAGGCAAAACAAACGCAAACCCAGACGACATTTAAGAAATTGCCAATGAAGAAACCTGAATGCTGCTGATGGTATACACCTGAAAATCCCATTCACACTCAATTTGGAGGCAATTCGTAGCTGTTCCCTTGGCAAAAGGGTTACATTTCATTTTCCAAAACACAAAAACACACCTTGGTCCTGTTGCCTGCTAATTTCTAAGTATGAAACGGCAATTTGCAGTTTTTTTTTTATTTCCTTATGAATATTCTGGCTAAACTTTTTATTGTATGGGGTAAGAATACAAAATTAGAAAAGGAAGAAGGCAAAACAACCGCAAACCCAGAACACATTTAGCAAATTGCCAAACAAGAAACCTGAATGCTGCTGACTGAATACACCTGAAAATCCCATTCACACTCAATTTGGCGGCAATTCATAGCTGTTCCCTTGGCAAAAGGGTTACATTTCATTTTCCAAAACACAAAAACTCACCTTGGTCCTGTTGCATGTTAATTTCTAAAAATGAAACACCAATTAGCTGTTTTCTTTATTTCATTATGAATACTCTGGCTAAACTTTTTCTTGTATGGTGTAGGAATACAAAATGAGAAAAGGAAGAAGGCAAAACAAATGCAAACCAAGAACACTTTTAGCAAATTGCCAATCAGGAAACCTGAATGTAGCTGAATGAATACACCTGGAAATCCCATTCACACTCAATTTGGAGGCAATTCGTAGCTGTGCCCTCGGCAAAAGGGAAAGATTTCATTTTCCAAAACAGTAAATCTCACCTTGGTCCAGTTGCCTGTTAATTTCTAAGCATGGAACGCCCATTTGCTGTTTTTTTTTTTTATTTCATCAAGGATACTCTGGCTAAACTTTTATTGTATGGTGTAAGAATACAAAATTAGAAAAGGAAGAAGGCAAAACAAATGGAATGCCCAAACACATTTAAGAAATTGCTAATCAAGAAACCTGAATGCTGACTGAATACACCTGAAAATCCCGTTCACACTCAATTTGGAGGCAACTCGATGCTGTGCCCTCAGCAAAAGGGTTACATTTCATATTCCAAAGCACAAAATCACACCTTGGTCCTGTTGCCTGCTAATTTCTAAGAATGAAACGGCAATTTGCAGTTTTTTTTATTTCATTATGGATATTCTGGCTAGACTTTTTATTGTATGGGGTAAGAATACAAAATTAGAAAAGGAAGAAGGCAAAACAACCGCAAACGCAGAATACATTTAGCAAATTGCCAAACAAGAAACCTGAAAGCTGCTGACTGAATACACCTGAAAATCCCATTCACACTCAATTTGGCAGCAATTCATAGCTGTTCCCTTGGCAAAAGGGTTACATTTCATTTTCCAAAGCACAAAAACTCACCTTGGTCCTGTTGCATGTTAATTTCTAAAAATGAAACACCAATTTGCTGTTTTCTTTATTTCATTATGGTTACTCTGGCTAAACTTTTTCTTGTATGGTGTAAGAATACAAAATTAGAAAAGGAAGAAGGCAAAACAAATGCAAACCAAGAACACATTTAGCAAATTGCCAATCAGGAAACCTGAATGTTGCTGACTGAATACACCTGAAAATCCCATTCACACTCAATTTGGAGGCAATTCGTAGCTGTGCCCTCGGCAAAAGGGTTACATTTCATTTTCCAAAACACAAAAACTCACCTTGGTCCTGTTGCATGTTAATTTCCAAAAATGAAACACCAATTTGCTGTTATCTTTATTTCATTATGGATACTCTGGCTAACCATTTTATTCTTTGGTGTAAGAATACAAAATGAGAAAAGGAAGAAGGCAAAACAAATGCAAACCAAGAACACATTTAGCAAATTACCAATCGGGAAACCTGAATGTTGCTGACTGAATACACCTGAAAATCCCATTCACACTCAATTTGCAGGCAATTCGTAGCTGTTCCCTTGGCAAAAGGGTTACATTTCATTTTCCAAAACACAAAAACACACCTTGGTCCTGTTGCCTGCTAATTTCTAAGTATGAAACGGCAATTTGCAGTTTTTTTTTTATTTCCTTATGAATATTCTGGCTAAACTTTTTATTGTATGGGGTAAGAATACAAAATTAGAAAAGGAAGAAGGCAAAACAACCGCAAACCCAGAACACATTTAGCAAATTGCCAAACAAGAAACCTGAATGCTGCTGACTGAATACACCTGAAAATCCCATTCACACTCAATTTGGCGGCAATTCATAGCTGTTCCCTTGGCAAAAGGGTTACATTTCATTTTCCAAAACACAAAAACTCACCTTGGTCCTGTTGCATGTTAATTTCTAAAAATGAAACACCAATTAGCTGTTTTCTTTATTTCATTATGAATACTCTGGCTAAACTTTTTCTTGTATGGTGTAGGAATACAAAATGAGAAAAGGAAGAAGGCAAAACAAATGCAAACCAAGAACACTTTTAGCAAATTGCCAATCAGGAAACCTGAATGTAGCTGAATGAATACACCTGGAAATCCCATTCACACTCAATTTGGAGGCAATTCGTAGCTGTGCCCTCGGCAAAAGGGAAAGATTTCATTTTCCAAAACAGTAAATCTCACCTTGGTCCAGTTGCCTGTTAATTTCTAAGCATGGAACGCCCATTTGCTGTTTTTTTTTTTTATTTCATCAAGGATACTCTGGCTAAACTTTTATTGTATGGTGTAAGAATACAAAATTAGAAAAGGAAGAAGGCAAAACAAATGGAATGCCCAAACACATTTAAGAAATTGCTAATCAAGAAACCTGAATGCTGACTGAATACACCTGAAAATCCCGTTCACACTCAATTTGGAGGCAACTCGATGCTGTGCCCTCAGCAAAAGGGTTACATTTCATATTCCAAAGCACAAAATCACACCTTGGTCCTGTTGCCTGCTAATTTCTAAGAATGAAACGGCAATTTGCAGTTTTTTTTATTTCATTATGGATATTCTGGCTAGACTTTTTATTGTATGGGGTAAGAATACAAAATTAGAAAAGGAAGAAGGCAAAACAACCGCAAACGCAGAATACATTTAGCAAATTGCCAAACAAGAAACCTGAAAGCTGCTGACTGAATACACCTGAAAATCCCATTCACACTCAATTTGGCAGCAATTCATAGCTGTTCCCTTGGCAAAAGGGTTACATTTCATTTTCCAAAGCACAAAAACTCACCTTGGTCCTGTTGCATGTTAATTTCTAAAAATGAAACACCAATTTGCTGTTTTCTTTATTTCATTATGGTTACTCTGGCTAAACTTTTTCTTGTATGGTGTAAGAATACAAAATTAGAAAAGGAAGAAGGCAAAACAAATGCAAACCAAGAACACATTTAGCAAATTGCCAATCAGGAAACCTGAATGTTGCTGACTGAATACACCTGAAAATCCCATTCACACTCAATTTGGAGGCAATTCGTAGCTGTGCCCTCGGCAAAAGGGTTACATTTCATTTTCCAAAACACAAAAACTCACCTTGGTCCTGTTGCATGTTAATTTCCAAAAATGAAACACCAATTTGCTGTTATCTTTATTTCATTATGGATACTCTGGCTAACCATTTTATTCTTTGGTGTAAGAATACAAAATGAGAAAAGGAAGAAGGCAAAACAAATGCAAACCAAGAACACATTTAGCAAATTACCAATCGGGAAACCTGAATGTTGCTGACTGAATACACCTGAAAATCCCATTCACACTCAATTTGCAGGCAATTCGTAGCTGTGCCCTCGGCAAAAGGAAAGATTTCATTTTCTAAAACACGAAAACTCACCTTAGTCGTGTTGCCTGTAGATTTCTTAGCATGAAACGCCAATTTGCACTGCATTTCTATTTCATTTTGACTAGTCTGTCTAAAGACTTTTTTGGATGGTGTCAGGATAGAAAATTTGGAAAGAAAAAAGGCAAAACAAACGCAAACCCAGACGACATTTAAGAAATTGCAATAAAGAATCCTGAATGCAGCAGACTGAATTCACCTGAAAATCCCATTCACACTCAATTTGGAGGCAACTCGTAGCTGTCCCCTCGGCAAAAGGGTAACATTTCATTTTCCAAAGCACAAAAACACACCTTGGTCCTGTTGCCTGCTAATTTCTAAGAATGAAACGGCAATTTGCAGGTTTTTTTATTTCATTATGGATATTCTGGCTAAACTTTTTATTATATGGGGTAAGAATGCAAAATTAGAAAAGGAAGAAGGGAAAACAAACGCACACCCAGAACACATTTAGCAAATTGCCAAACAAGAAACCTGAATGCTGCTGACTGAATACACCTGAAAATCCCATTCACACTCAATTTGCAGGCAATTCGTAGCTGTGCCCTCGGTAAAAGGGAAAGATTTCATTTTCCAAAACACTAAAACTCACCTTGGTCCAGTTGCCTGTTAATTTCTAAAAATGAAACACCAATTTGCTGTTTTCTTTATTTCATTACGGATACTCTGTCTAAACTTTTTCTTGTATGGTGTAAGAATACAAAATTAGAAAAGGAAGATCCAAAACAAATGGAATGCCCAAACACATATAAGAAATTGCCAATCAGGAAACCTGAATGCTGCTGACTGAATACACCTGAAAATCCCATTAACACTCAATTTGGAGGCAATTCGTAGCTGTTCCCTTGGCAAAAGGGTTACATTTCATTTTCCAAAACACAAAAACTCACCTTGGTCCTGTTGCATGTTAATTTCTAAGAATGAAATGGCAATTTGCAGTTTTTTTTTATTTCATTATAGATATTCTGGCAAAAATTTTATTGTATGGGGTAAGAATACAAAATTAGAAAAGGAAGAAGGCAAAACAAATGCAGACCCAGAACACATTTAGCAAATTGCCAAACAATAAACCTGAATGCTGCTGACTGAACGCACCTGAAAATTGCATTCACACTCAATTTGGCGGCAATTCATAGCTGTGCCCTCGGCAAAAGGGAAAGATTTCATTTTCCAAAACACTAAAACTCACCTTGGTCCTGTTGCATGTTAATTTCTAAAAATGAAACACCAATTTGTTGTTTTCTTTATTTCATTATGGATACTCTGGCTAAACTTTTTATTATATGGGGTAAGAATGCAAAATTAGAAAAGGAAGAAGGGAAAACAAACGCACACCCAGAACACATTTAGCAAATTGCCAAACAAGAAACCTGAATGCTGCTGACTGAATACACCTGAAAATCCCATTCACACTCAATTTGGAGGCAATTCGTAGCTGTGCCCTCGGCAAAAGGGAAAGATTTCATTTTCCAAAACAGTAAATATCACCTTGGTCCAGTTGCCTGTTAATTTCTAAGCATGGAACGCCCATTTGCTGTTTTTTTATTTTTTATTTCATTAAGGATACTCTGGCTAAACTTTTATTGTATGGTGTAAGAATACAAAATTAGAAAAGGAAGAAGGCAAAACAAATGGAATGCCCAAACACATTTAAGAAATTGCCAATCAAGAATCCTGAATGCTGTTGACTGAATACACCTGAAAATCCCATTCACACTCAATTTGGAGGCAACTCGTAGCTATCCCTCGGCAAAAGGGTTACATTTCATATTCCAAAGCACAAAATCACACCTTGGTCCTGTTTCCTGCTAATTTCTAAGAATGAAATGGCAATTTGCAGTTTTTTTTATTTCATTATGGATATTCTGGCTAGACTTTTTATTGTATGGGGCAAGAATACAAAATTAGAAAAGGAAGGAGGCAAAACAAACGCAAACCCAGAACACATTTAGCAAATTGCCAAACAAGAAACCCGAATGCTGCTGACTGAATACACCTGAAAATCGCATTCACACTCAATTGGCAGCAATTCGTAGCTGTTCCCTTGTCAAAAGGGTTACATTTCATTTTCCAAAACACAAAAACTCACCTTGGTCCTGTTGCATGTTAATTTATAAAAATGAAACACCAATTTGCTGTTTTCTTTATTTTATTATGGTTACTCTGGCTAAAATTTTCTTGTATGTTGTAAGAATACAAAATGAGAAAAGGAAGAAGGCAAAACAAATGCAAACCAAGAACACATTTAGCAAATTGCCAATCAGGATACCTGAATTTTGCTGACTGAATACACCTGAAAATCCCATTCACACTCAATTTGGCGGCAATTCATAGCTGTTCCCTTGGCAAAAGTGTTACATTTCATTTTCCAAAACACAAAAACTCACCTTGGTCCTGTTGCATGTTAATTTCTAAAAATGAAACACCAATTTGCTGTTTTCTTTATTTCATTATAGATACTCTGGCTAAACTTTTTCTTGTATGGTGTAAGAATACAAAATGAGAAAAGGAAGAAGGCAAAACAAATGCAAACCAAGGACACATTTAGCAAATTGCCAATCAGGAAACCTGAATGTTGCTGACTGAATACACCTGAAAATCCCATTCACACTCAATTTGGAGGCAATTCGTAGCTGTGCCCTCGGCAAAAGGGTTACATTTCATTTTCCAAAACACAAAAACTCACCTTGGTCCTGTTGCATGTTAATTTCCAAAAATGAAACACCAATTTGCTGTTATCTTTATTTCATTATGGATACTCTGGCTAACCATTTTATTCTTTGGTGTAAGAATACAAAATGAGAAAAGGAAGAAGGCAAAACAAATGCAAACCAAGAACACATTTAGCAAATTACCAATCGGGAAACCTGAATGTTGCTGACTGAATACACCTGAAAATCCCATTCACACTCAATTTGCAGGCAATTCGTAGCTGTGCCCTCGGCAAAAGGAAAGATTTCATTTTCTAAAACACGAAAACTCACCTTAGTCGTGTTGCCTGTAGATTTCTTAGCATGAAACGCCAATTTGCACTGCATTTCTATTTCATTTTGACTAGTCTGTCTAAAGACTTTTTTGGATGGTGTCAGGATAGAAAATTTGGAAAGAAAAAAGGCAAAACAAACGCAAACCCAGACGACATTTAAGAAATTGCAATAAAGAATCCTGAATGCAGCAGACTGAATTCACCTGAAAATCCCATTCACACTCAATTTGGAGGCAACTCGTAGCTGTCCCCTCGGCAAAAGGGTAACATTTCATTTTCCAAAGCACAAAAACACACCTTGGTCCTGTTGCCTGCTAATTTCTAAGAATGAAACGGCAATTTGCAGGTTTTTTTATTTCATTATGGATATTCTGGCTAAACTTTTTATTATATGGGGTAAGAATGCAAAATTAGAAAAGGAAGAAGGGAAAACAAACGCACACCCAGAACACATTTAGCAAATTGCCAAACAAGAAACCTGAATGCTGCTGACTGAATACACCTGAAAATCCCATTCACACTCAATTTGCAGGCAATTCGTAGCTGTGCCCTCGGTAAAAGGGAAAGATTTCATTTTCCAAAACACTAAAACTCACCTTGGTCCAGTTGCCTGTTAATTTCTAAAAATGAAACACCAATTTGCTGTTTTCTTTATTTCATTACGGATACTCTGTCTAAACTTTTTCTTGTATGGTGTAAGAATACAAAATTAGAAAAGGAAGATCCAAAACAAATGGAATGCCCAAACACATATAAGAAATTGCCAATCAGGAAACCTGAATGCTGCTGACTGAATACACCTGAAAATCCCATTAACACTCAATTTGGAGGCAATTCGTAGCTGTTCCCTTGGCAAAAGGGTTACATTTCATTTTCCAAAACACAAAAACTCACCTTGGTCCTGTTGCATGTTAATTTCTAAGAATGAAATGGCAATTTGCAGTTTTTTTTTATTTCATTATAGATATTCTGGCAAAAATTTTATTGTATGGGGTAAGAATACAAAATTAGAAAAGGAAGAAGGCAAAACAAATGCAGACCCAGAACACATTTAGCAAATTGCCAAACAATAAACCTGAATGCTGCTGACTGAACGCACCTGAAAATTGCATTCACACTCAATTTGGCGGCAATTCATAGCTGTGCCCTCGGCAAAAGGGAAAGATTTCATTTTCCAAAACACTAAAACTCACCTTGGTCCTGTTGCATGTTAATTTCTAAAAATGAAACACCAATTTGTTGTTTTCTTTATTTCATTATGGATACTCTGGCTAAACTTTTTATTATATGGGGTAAGAATGCAAAATTAGAAAAGGAAGAAGGGAAAACAAACGCACACCCAGAACACATTTAGCAAATTGCCAAACAAGAAACCTGAATGCTGCTGACTGAATACACCTGAAAATCCCATTCACACTCAATTTGGAGGCAATTCGTAGCTGTGCCCTCGGCAAAAGGGAAAGATTTCATTTTCCAAAACAGTAAATATCACCTTGGTCCAGTTGCCTGTTAATTTCTAAGCATGGAACGCCCATTTGCTGTTTTTTTATTTTTTATTTCATTAAGGATACTCTGGCTAAACTTTTATTGTATGGTGTAAGAATACAAAATTAGAAAAGGAAGAAGGCAAAACAAATGGAATGCCCAAACACATTTAAGAAATTGCCAATCAAGAAACCTGAATGCTGTTGACTGAATACACCTGAAAATCCCATTCACACTCAATTTGGAGGCAACTCGTAGCTATCCCTCGGCAAAAGGGTTACATTTCATATTCCAAAGCACAAAATCACACCTTGGTCCTGTTTCCTGCTAATTTCTAAGAATGAAATGGCAATTTGCAGTTTTTTTTATTTCATTATGGATATTCTGGCTAGACTTTTTATTGTATGGGGCAAGAATACAAAATTAGAAAAGGAAGGAGGCAAAACAAACGCAAACCCAGAACACATTTAGCAAATTGCCAAACAAGAAACCCGAATGCTGCTGACTGAATACACCTGAAAATCGCATTCACACTCAATTGGCAGCAATTCGTAGCTGTTCCCTTGTCAAAAGGGTTACATTTCATTTTCCAAAACACAAAAACTCACCTTGGTCCTGTTGCATGTTAATTTATAAAAATGAAACACCAATTTGCTGTTTTCTTTATTTTATTATGGTTACTCTGGCTAAAATTTTCTTGTATGTTGTAAGAATACAAAATGAGAAAAGGAAGAAGGCAAAACAAATGCAAACCAAGAACACATTTAGCAAATTGCCAATCAGGATACCTGAATTTTGCTGACTGAATACACCTGAAAATCCCATTCACACTCAATTTGGCGGCAATTCATAGCTGTTCCCTTGGCAAAAGTGTTACATTTCATTTTCCAAAACACAAAAACTCACCTTGGTCCTGTTGCATGTTAATTTCTAAAAATGAAACACCAATTTGCTGTTTTCTTTATTTCATTATAGATACTCTGGCTAAACTTTTTCTTGTATGGTGTAAGAATACAAAATGAGAAAAGGAAGAAGGCAAAACAAATGCAAACCAAGGACACATTTAGCAAATTGCCAATCAGGAAACCTGAATGTAGCTGAATGAATACACCTGGAAATCCCATTCACACTCAATTTGGAGGCAATTCGTAGCTGTGCCCTCGGCAAAAGGGAAAGATTTCATTTTCCAAAACAGTAAATCTCACCTTGGTCCAGTTGCCTGTTAATTTCTAAGCATGGAACGCCCATTTGCTGTTTTTTTATTTTTTATTTCATTAAGGATACTCTGGCTAAACTTTTATTGTATGGTGTAAGAATACAAAATTAGAAAAGGAAGAAGGCAAAACAAATGGAATGCCCAAACACATTTAAGAAATTGCCAATCAAGAAAACTGAATGCTGTTGACTGAATACACCTGAAAATCCCATTCACACTCAATTTGGAGGCAACTCGTAGCTGTCCCCTCGGCAAAAGGGTTACATTTCATTTTCCAAAGCACAAAAACACACCTTGGTCCTGTTGCCTGCTAATTTCTAAGTATGAAACGGCAATTTGCAGTTTTTTTTTTATTTCCTTATGAATATTCTGGCTAAACTTTTTATTGTATGGGGTAAGAATACAAAATTAGAAAAGGAAGAAGGCAAAACAACCGCAAACCCAGAACACATTTAGCAAATTGCCAAACAAGAAACCTGAATGCTGCTGACTGAATACACCTGAAAATCCCATTCACACTCAATTTGGCGGCAATTCATAGCTGTTCCCTTGGCAAAAGGGTTACATTTCATTTTCCAAAACACAAAAACTCACCTTGGTCCTGTTGCATGTTAATTTCTAAAAATGAAACACCAATTTGCTGTTTTCTTTATTTCATTATGAATACTCTGGCTAAACTTTTTCTTGTATGGTGTAGGAATACAAAATGAGAAAAGGAAGAAGGCAAAACAAATGCAAACCAAGAACACTTTTAGCAAATTGCCAATCAGGAAACCTGAATGTAGCTGAATGAATACACCTGGAAATCCCATTCACACTCAATTTGGAGGCAATTCGTAGCTGTGCCCTCGGCAAAAGGGAAAGATTTCATTTTCCAAAACAGTAAATCTCACCTTGGTCCAGTTGCCTGTTAATTTCTAAGCATGGAACGCCCATTTGCTGTTTTTTTTTTTTATTTCATCAAGGATACTCTGGCTAAACTTTTATTGTATGGTGTAAGAATACAAAATTAGAAAAGGAAGAAGGCAAAACAACCGCAAACCCAGAACACATTTAGCAAATTGCCAAACAAGAAACCTGAATGCTGCTGACTGAATACACCTGAAAATCCCATTCACACTCAATTTGGAGTCAATTCGTAGCTGTCCCCTCAGCAAAAGGGTTACATTTCATATTGCAAAGCACAAAATCACACCTTGGTCCTGTTGCGTGCTAATTTCTAAGAATGAAACGGCAATTTGCAGGTTTTTTTATTTCATTATGGATATTCTGCCTAAACTTTTTATTGTATGGTGTAAGAATACAAAATTAGAAAAGGAAGAAGGCAAAACAACCGCAAACCCAGAACACATTTAGCAAATTGACAAACAAGAAACCTGAATGCTGCTGACTGAATACACCTGAAAATCCCATTCACACTCAATTTGGCGGCAATTCGTAGCTGTTCCCTTTTCAAAAGGGTTACATTTCATTTTCCAAAACACAAAAACTCACCTTGGTCCTGTTGCATGTTCATTTCTAAATATGAAACACAAATTTGCTGTTTTCTTTATTTCCTTATGGTTACTCTGGCTAACCTTTTTATTGTATGGTGTAAGAATACAAAATTAGAAAAGGAAGAAGGCAAAACAAATGCAAACCAAGAACACATTTAGCAAATTGCCAATCAGGAAACCTGAATGTTGCTGAATGAATACACCTGAAAATCCCATTCACACTCAATTTGGAGGCAATTCGTAGCTGTGCCATCGGCAAAAGTGAAAGATTTCATTTTCCAAAACAGTAAATCTCACCTTGGTCCAGTTGCCTGTTAATTTCTAAGCATGGAACGCCCATTTGATGTTTTTTTTTTTTTTTCATTAAGGATACTCTGGCTAAACTTTTATTATATGGTGTGTGAATACAAAATTAGAAAAGGAAGAAGGCAAAACAAATGGAATGCACAAACACATTTAAGAAATTGCCAATCAAGAAACCTGAATGCTGCTGACTGAATATACCTGAAAATCCCATTCACACTCAATTTGGAGGCAACTCGTAGCTGTCCCCTCCGCAAAAGGGTTACATTTCAAATTCCAAAGCACAAAAACACACCTTGGTCCTGTTGCCTGCTAATTTCTAAGAATGAAACGGCAATTTGCAGGTTTTTTTTTTTATTTCATTATGGATATTCTGGCTAGACTTTTTATTGTATGGGGTAAGAATACAAAATTAGAAAAGGAAGAAGGCAAAACAACCGCAAACCCAGAACACATTTAGCAAATTGCCAAACAAGAAACCTGAATGCTGCTGACTGAATACACCTGAAAATCCCATTCACACTCAATTTGGCGGCAATTCATAGCTGTTCCCTTGGCAAAAGGGTTACATTTCATTTTCCAAAACACAAAAACTCACCTTGGTCCTGTTGCATGTTAATTTCTAAAAATGAAACACCAATTTGCTGTTTTCTTTATTTCATTATTGATACTCCTGCTAAACTTTTTATTGTATGGTGTAATAATACAAAATGAGAAAAGGAAGATTGCAAAACAAATGCAAACCAAGAACACATTTGTCAAATTGCCAATCAGGAAACCTGAATGTTGCTGACTGAATACACCTGAAAATCCCATTCACACTCAATTTGGAGGCAATTCGTAGCTGTGCCCTCAGCAAAAGGGAAAGATTTCATTTTCCAAAACAGTAAATCTCACCTTGTCCAGTTGCCTGTTAATTTCTAAGCATAGAACGCCCATTTACTGTTTTTTTTTTTTTATTTCAGCAAGAATACTCTGGCTAAACTTTTATTGTATGGTGTAAGAATACAAAATTAGAAAAGGAAGAAGGCAAAACAAATGGAATGCCCAAACACATTTAAGAAATTGCTAATCAAGAAACCTGAATGCTGCTGAATGAATACACCTGAAAATCCCATTCACACTCAATTTGGAGGCAACTCGTAGCTGTCCTCTCGGCAAAAGGGTTACATTTCATATTCCAAAGCACAAAATCACACCTTGGTCCTTCTGCCTGCTAATTTCTAAGAATGAAATGGCAATTTGCAGTTTTTTTTATTTCATTATGGATATTCTGGCAAAACTTTTATTGTATGGGGTAAGAATACAAAATTAGAAAAGGAAGAAGGCAAAACAAATGCAGACCCAGAACACATTTAGCAAATTGCCAAACAAGAAACCTGAATGCTGCTGACTGAACGCACCTGAAAATCCCATTCACACTCAATTTGGAGGCAATTCGTAGCTTTGCCCTCGGCAAAAGGGTTACATTTCATTTTGCAAAACACAAAACCTCACTTGGTCCTGTTGCCTGTTAATATCTAAGCATGGAATGCCAATTTGATGGTTTTTTTTTTTTTATTTCATTAAGGATACTCTCGCTAACCTTTTTATTGTATGGTGTAAGAATACAAAATTAGAAAAGGAAGAAGGCAAAACAAACGCAAACCCAGAAGACATTAAGTAAATTGCCAATTAAGAAACCTGAATGCTGCTGAATGAATACACCTGAAAATCCCATTCACACTCAATTTGGAGGCAATTTGTAGCTGTGGCCTCGGCAAAAGAGAAGATTTCATTTTATAAAACACAAAAACTCACCTTGGTCCAGTTGCCTTTTAATTTCTAAGCATGGAACGCCCATTTGCTTTTTTTTTTTTATTTCATTAAGGATTCTCTGGCTAAACTTTATTGTATGCTGTAAGAATACAAAATTAGAAAAGGAAGAAGGCAAAACAAATGGAATGCCCAAACACATTTGAGAAATTGCCAATCAAGAAACCTGAATGCTGCTGACTGAATACACCTGAAAAGCCCATTCACACTCAATTTGGAGGCAACTCGTAGCTGTCCCCTTGGCAAAAGGGTTACATTTCATTTTCCAAAGCACAAAAATACACCTTGGTCCTGTTGCCTGCTAATTTCCAAGAATTAAAAGCAATTTTCATTTTTTTTTTATTTCATTACGGATATTCTGGCTAAACTTTTTATTGTATGGGAAAGAATACAAAATTAGAAAAGGAAGAAGGCAAAACAAATGCAAACCAAGAACATATTTAGCAAATTACCAATTGGGAAACCTGAATGTTGCTGACTGAATAAACCTGAAAATCCCATTCACACTCAATTTGCAGCAGTTCGTAGCTGTCCCCTCGTCAAAAGTGTTACATTTCATTTTCTAAATCGCGAAAACTCACCTTAGTCGTGTTGCCTGTAGATTTCTTAGCATGAAACGCCAATTTGCACTATATTTTTATTTCATTTTGACCACTCTGTCTAAAGGCTTTTTTGGATGGTGTAAGGATAGAAAATTTGGAAAGAAAAAAGGGAAAACAAACGCAAACCCAGATGACTTTTAAGAAATTGCGAATCAAGAAACCTGAATGCTGCTGACTGAATATACCTGAAAATCCTATGTACACTCAATTTGGAGGCAATTCGTAGCTGTGCCCTCGGCAAAAGGGAAAGATTTCATTTTCAAAAACACAAAAACTCACATTGGTCCAGTTGCCTGTTAATTTCTAAGCATTTAACGCCCATTTGCTGTTTTTTTTTTTTTAATTTCATTAAGGATACTCTGGCTAAACTTTTATTGTATGGTGTAAGAATACAAAATTAGAAAAGGAAGAAGGCAAAAGAAATGGAATGCCCAAACACATTTAAGAAATTGCGAATCAAGTAACCTGAATGCTGCTGACTGAAATCACCTGAAAATCCCATTCACACTCAATTTGGAGGTAACTCGTAGCTGTCCCCTCGGCAAAAGGGTTACATTTCATTTTACAAAGCACAAAAACACACCTTGGTCCTCTTGCCTGCTAATTTCTAAGAATGAAACGGCAATTTGCAGTTTTTTTTATTTCATTATGGATACTCTGGCTAAACTTTTTATTGTATGGGGTAAGAATACAAAATTAGAAAAGGAAGAAGGCAAAACAAATGTAGACCCAGAACACATTTAGCAAATTGACAAACAAGAAACCTGAATGCTGCTGACTGAATACACCTGAAAATCCCATTCACACTCAATTTGGCGGCAATTCATAGCTGTTCCCTTGGCAAAAGGGTTACATTTCATTTTCCAAAACACAAAAACTCACCTTGGTCCTGTTGCATGTTAATTTCTAAAAATGAAACACCAATTTGCTGTTTTCTTTATTTCATATTGATACTCCTGCTAAACTTTTTATTGTATGGTGTAAGAATACAAAATTAGAAAAGGAAGAAGGCAAAACAAATGCAAACCAAGAACATATTTAGCAAATTGCCAATCAGGAAACCTGAATGTTGCTGACTGAATACACCTGAAAATCCCATTAACACTCCATTTGCAGGCAATTTGTAGCTGTGTCCTCGGCAAAAGTGTTACATTTCATTTTCTAAATCACGAAAACTCACCTTAGTCGTGTTGCCTGTAGATTTCTTAGCATGAAACGCTAATTTGCACTGTATTTTTATTTCATTTTGACCACTCTGTCTAAAGGCTTTTTTGGATGGTGTCAGGATAGAAAAATTGGAAAGAAAGAAGGCAAAACAAATGCAAACCCACATGACATTTAAGAAATTGCCAATCAAGAAACCTGAATGCTGCTGACTGAATACACCTGAAAATCCCATTCATACTCAATTTGGAGGCAATTCATAGCTGTCCCCTCGGCAAAAGGGTTACATGTCATTTTCCAATGCACAAAAATACACTTTGGTCCTGTTGCCTGCTAATTTCTAAGAATGAAATGGCAATTTGCAGTTTGTTTTATTTCATTATGGATATTCTGGCTAAACTTTTTATTGTATGGGGTAAGAATACAAAATTAGAAAAGGAAGAAGGCAAAACAAACGCAAACGCAGAACACATTTAGCAAATTGCCAAACAAGAAACCTGAATGCTTTTGACTATGACCCTGTTGGAATAAGATTGAAGTCAGCAAACCCTAAAAGCTTCCATAGCCTTTTCAGCTCATGACTAGACCCTAGGGAGATTCCTGACGCCATAAACAAGAGTGTCAAATTTTTAAATCAACTTCAGGAGTCACTGTGTACTTACGTCTCATGTGGGATCTGTCCTTAATGTGTTGTCCAATGTGAAGTAATGCTATAACTTGTACTGAAACAGTATTTTTACACTTTGTGTTTCTGTGTGGGTGCAAACTGATGAAATCTTTACTTAGTATATACTGAATCAATCTTCTGTATATAAATATAATTAAAACTGAAAAAAATCTTGGTGTTAAATTGGAAATTGCATAGAAAATTAATCAATTTAAAAAAATATATCATGTAGAATCTCTGTCCTTAATGTGCTATACATTGTGAATTAATACTATAACTAGTACTCCAACAGTATTTTTCACTATTTGTTGCTATGTGAGGGCAAACTGTTGAAATATTTACTTAATATATACTAAACTGATCTTCTGTATATAAAGAGAATTGAAAATGAACCTTGATGTGAATGCAAGAGGAGAGGGAGTGGGAAAGGGGAGGGTTGCGGGTGGGAGGGAAGTTGCAGTGGGGCAATTGTAATCCATAAGCTGTACTTTGGAAATTTATATTCTTTAAATAAAAGCATTATATAAAAAAAAAAGAAACCTGAATGCTGCTGACTGAATACACCTGAAAATCGCATTCACACTCAATTTGGCGGCAATTCGTAGCAGTTCCCTTGGCAAAAGGGTTACATTTCATTTTCCAAAGCACAAAAACTCACCTTGGTCCTGTTGCATGTTAATTTCTAAAAATGAAACACCAATTTGCTGTTTTCTTTATTTCATTATGGATACTCTGGCTAACCTTATTATTGTATGGTGTAAGAATACAAAATTAGAAAAGGAAGAAGGCAAAACAAATGCAAACCAAGAACACATTTAGCAAATTACCAATCGGGAAACCTGAATGTTGCTGACTGAATACACCTGAAAACCCATTCACACTCAATTTGGAGGCAATTCGTAGCTGTGCCCTCGGCAAAAGGGAAAGATTTCATTTTCCAAAACACGAAAACTCACCTGTCGTGTTGCCTGTAGATTTCTTAACATGAAACGCCAATTTGCACTGTATTTTTATTTCATTTTGACCACTCTGTCTAAAGGCTTTTTTGGATGGTGTCAGGATATAAAATTGGGAAAGAAAAAAGGCAAAACAAACGCAAACCCAGACGACATTTAATAAATTGCCAATCAAGAAACCTGAATGCTGCTGACTGAATACACCTGAAAATCCCATTCACACTCAATTTGGAGGCAATTCGTAGCTGTTCCCTTGGCAAAAGGGTTACATTTCATTTTCCAAAACACAAAAACCCCCCTTGTCCTGTTGCATGTTAATTTCTAAAAATGAAACACCAATTTCCTGTTTTCTTTATTTCATTATGGATATCTGGCTAACCATTTTATTGTATGGTGTAAGAATACAAAATTAGAAAAGGAAGAAGGCAAAACAGCCGCAAACCCAGAACACATTTAGCAAATTGCCAAACAAGAAACCTGAATGCTGCTGACTGAATGCACCTGAAAATCGCATTCACACTCAATTTGGTGGCAATTCGTAGCTGTTCCCTGGCACAAGGGTTACATTTCATTTTCCAAAACACTAAAACTCACCTTGGTCCTGTTGCATGTTAATTTCTAAGCGTGGAACGCCCATTTGCTGTTTTCTTTATTTCATTATGGATACTCTGGCTAAACTTTTTCTTGTATGGTGTAAGAATACAAAATTAGAAAAGGAAGAAGGCAAAACAAATGGAATGCCCAAACACATTTAAGAATTTGCCAATCAAGAAACCAGAATGCTGCTGACTGAATACACCTGAAAATCGCATTCACACTCAATTTGGAGGCAATTCGTAGCTGTGCCCTCAGCAAAAGTGAAAGATTTCATTTTCCAAAACACACAAACTCACCTTGGTCCAGTTGCCTGTTAATTTCTAAGCATGGAACGCCCATTTGCTGTTTCTTTTTTTTTTTTATTTCATTAAGGATACTCTGGCTAAACTTTTATTGTATGGTGTAAGAATACAAAATTAGAAAAAGAAGAAGGCAAAACAATTGCAAACCAAGAACACATTTAGCCAATTACCAATCGGGAAACCTGAATGTTGCTGATTGAATACACCTGAAAATCCGATTCCACTCAATTTGCAGGCAATTCGTAGCTGTCCCCTCGGCAAAAGGGTTACATTTCATTTTCTAAAACACGAAAACTCACCTTAGTCGTGTTTCCTGTAGATTTCTTAGCATGAATCGCCAATTTGCACTGTATTTTTATTTCATTTTGACCACTCTGTCTAAAGGGTTTTTTGGATGGTGTCAGGATATCAAATTTGGAAAGAAAAAGGCAAAACAAACACAAACCCAGACGACATATAAGAAATTGCCAATCAAGAAACCTGAATGCTGCTGACTGAATACTCCTGAAAATTCCATTCATGATCAATTTGGAGGCAATTCATAGCTGTCCCCTTGGCAAAAGGGTTACATATCATTTTCCAAAGCACAAAAACACACCTTGGTCCTGTTGCCTGCTAATTTCTAAGAATCAAACGGCAATTTGCAGTTTTTTTTATTTCATTATGGATACTCTGGCTAACCATTTTATTGTATGGGGTAAGAATACAAATTGAGAAAAGGAAGAAGGCAAAACAAATGCAAACCAAGAACACATTTAGCAAATTGCCAATCAGGAAACCTGAATGTTGCTGAGTGAATACACCTGAAAATCCCATTCTGACTCAATTTGGAGGCAATTCGTAGCTGTGCCCTCGGCAAAAGGGAAAGATTTCATTTTCCAAAACACAAAAACTCACCTTGGTCCAGTTGCCTGTTAATTTCTAAGCATGGAACGCCCATTTGCTGTTTTTTTTTTTTATTTAATTAAGGATACTCTGGCTAAACTTTTATTGTATGGTGTAAGAATACAAAATTAGAAAAGGAAGAAAGCAAAACAACCGCAAACCCAGAACACATATAGCCAATTGCCAAACAAGAAACCTGAATGTTGCTGACTGAATACACCTGAAAATCCCATTCAGACTACATTTGGAGGCAACTCGTAGCTGTCCCCTCGGCAAAAGTAGTTACATTTCATTTTCCAAAGCACAAAATCACACCTTGGTCCTGTTGCCTGCTAATTTCTAAGAATGAAATGGCAATTTGCAGTTTTTTTTATTTCATTATGGTTATTCTGGCTAAC
The DNA here is from genome assembly GCA_949820135.1 of Sylvilagus floridanus. Classification (NCBI taxonomy): domain Eukaryota; kingdom Metazoa; phylum Chordata; class Mammalia; order Lagomorpha; family Leporidae; genus Sylvilagus; species Sylvilagus floridanus. Next base: position 163,949,315 of record OX463227.1, on the reverse strand, counting down.
CTTTTTATTGTATGGTGTACGAATACAAAATTAGAAAAGGAAGAAGGCAAAACAAATGCAAACCCAGAACACATTTAGCAAATTGCCAATAAGGAAACCTGAATGTTGCTGACTCAATACACCTGAAAACCCATTCACACTCAATTTGGAGGCAATTCGTAGCTGTGCCCTCGGCAAAAGGGAAAGATTTCATTTTCCAAAACACGAAAACTCACCTTAGTCATGTTGCCTGTAGATTTCTTAGCATGAAATGACAATTTGCAGTGTATTTTTATTTCATTTTGACCACTCTGTCTAAAGGCTTTTTTGGATGGTGTCAGGATAGAAAATTTGGAAAGAAAAAAGGAAAAACAAACGCAAACCCAGACGACATTTAAGAAATTGCCAATCAAGAAACCTGAATGCTGCTGACTGAATACACCTGAAAATCCCATTCATACTCAATTTGGAGGCAATTCATAGCTGTCCCCTCGGCAAAAGGGTTGCATATCATTTTCCAAAGCACAAAAACACACCTTGGTCCTGTTGCCTGCTAATTTCTAAGAATGAAATGGCAATTTGCAGTTTTTTTTATTTCATTATGGATATTCTGGCTAAACTTTTTATTGTATGGTGTAAGAATACAAAATTAGTAAAGGAAGAAGGCAAAGCAACCGCAAACCCAGAACACATTTAGCAAATTGCCAAACAAGAAGCCTGAATGCTGCTGACTGAATACACCTGAAAATCGCTTTCACACTCAATTTGGAGGCAATTCATAGCTGTTCCCTTTGCAAAAGTGTTACATTTCATTTTCAAAAGCACAAAAACTCACCTTGGTCCTGTTGCGTGTTAATTTCTAAAAACGAAACACCAATTTGCTCTTTTCTTTATTTCATTATGGATACTCTGGCTAAACTTTTTCTTGTATGGTGTAAGAATACAAAATGAGAAAAGGAAGAAGGCAAAACAAATGAAAACCAAGAACACATTTAGCAAATTGCCAATCAGGAAACCTGAATGTTGCTGACTGAATACACCTGAAAATCCCATTCACACTCAATTTGGAGGCAATTCGTAGCTGTGCCCTCGGCAAAAGTGAAAGATTTCATTTTCCAAAACACAAAAACTCACCTTGGTCCAGTTGCCTGTTAATTTCTAAGCATGGAACGCCCATTTGCTGTTTCTTTTTTTCTTTTTTCATTAAGGATACTCTGGCTAAACTTTTATTGTATGTTGTAAGAATACAAAATTAGAAAAAGAAGAAGGCAAAACAAATGCAAACCAAGAACACATTTAGCCAATTACCAATCGGGAAACCTGAATGTTGCTGACTGAATACACCTGAAAATCCGATTCCACTCAATTTGCAGGCAATTCGTAGCTGTCCCCTCGGCAAAAGGGTTACATTTCATTTTCTAAAACACGAAAACTCACCTTAGTCGTGTTTCCTGTAGATTTCTTAGCATGAAACGCCAATTTGCACTGTATTTTTATTTCATTTTGACCACTCTGTCTAAAGGGTTTTTTGGATGGTGTCAGGATATAAAGTTTGGAAAGAAAGAAGGCAAAACAAACGCAAACCCAGACGATGTTTAAGAAATTGCCAATCAAGAAACCTGAATGCTGCTGACTGAATACTCCTGAAAATTCCATTCAGGATCAATTTGGAGGCAATTCATAGCTGTCCCCTTGGCAAAAGGGTTACATATCATTTTCCAAAGCACAAAAACACACCTTGGTCCTGTTGCCTGCTAATTTCTAAGAATCAAACGGCAATTTGCAGTTTTTTTTTTATTTCATTATAGATATTCTGGCTAAACTTTTATTGTATGGGATAAGAATACAAAATTAGAAAAGGAAGAAGGCAAAACAAATGCAAACCCAGAACACATTTAGCAATTTGCCAAACAAGAAACCTGAATGCTGCGGACTGAATGCACCTGAAAATCCCATTCACACTCAATTTGGTGGCAATTCGTAGCTGTTCCCTTGGCAAAAGCGTTACATTTCAATTTCCAAAACACAAAAACTCACCTTGGTGCAGTTGCCTCTTAATTGCTAAAAATGAAACAGAAATTTGGTGTTTTCTTTATTTCATTATGGATACTCTGGCTAACCTTTTTATTGTATGGGGTAAGAATACAAAATTAGAAAATGAAGAAGGCAAAACAAACGCAAACCCAGAATACATTTAGCAAATTGCCAAACAAGAAACCCGAATGCTGCTGACTGAATACACCTGAAAATCCCATTCAGACTCAATTTGGAGGCAACTCGTAGCTGTCCCCTCGGCAAAAGGGTTACATTTCATTTTCCAAAACACAAAAACTCACCTTGGTCCTGTTGCATGTTAATTGCTAAAAATGAAAAACCGATTTGCTGATTTCTTTATTTCATTATGGATACTCTGGCTAAACTTTTTATTGTATGGTGTAAGAATACAAAATTAGAAAAGGAAGAAGGCAAAACAAATGCAAACCAAGAACACATTTAGGCAATTACCAATCGGGAAACCTGAATGTTGCTGACTGAATACACCTGAAAATCCGATTCCACTCAATTTGCAGGCAATTCGTAGCAGTCCCCTCGGCAAAAGTGTTACATTTCTTTTTCTAAAACACGAAAACTCACCTTAGTCGTGTTTCCTGTAGACTTCTTAGCATGAAACGCCAATTTGCACTGTATTTTTATTTCATTTTGACCACTCTGTCTAAAGGCTTTTTTGGATGGTGTCAGGATAGAAAATTTGGAAAAACGAAGGCAAAACAAACACAAACCCAGACGACATTTAAGAAATTGCCAATCAAGAAACCTGATTGCTGCTGACTGAATACACCTGAAAATCCCATTCACACTCAATTTGGAGGCAACTCGTAGCTGTCCCTTCGGCAAAAGGGTTACATTTCATTTTCCAAAACACAAAAACTCACCTTGGTCCTGTTGCATGTTAATTTCTAAAAATGAAACCCCAATGCTGTTTTCTTTATTTCATTATGGATACTCTGGCTAACCTTTTTGTTGTATGGTGTAAGAATACAAAATTAGGAATGGAAGAAGGCAAAACAAATGCAAACCAAGAACGCATTTAGCAAATTACCAATCGGGAAACCTGAATGTTGCTGACTGAATACACCTGAAAATCCCATTCACACTCAATTTGCAGGCAATTCGTAGCTGTTCCCTTGGTAAAAGGATTACATTTCCTTTTCCAAAACACTAAAACTCACCCTGGTCCAGTTGCCCGTTAATTTCTTAGCATGGAACGCCCATTTGCTGGTTTTCTTTTTTTTTATTTCATTAAGGACACTCTGGCTAAACTTTTATTGTATGGGGTATGAATAAAAAATTAGAAAAGGAAGAAGGCAAAACAACCGCAAACCCAGAACACATTTAGCAAATTGCCAAACAAGAAACCCGAATGCTGCGGACTGAATACACCTGAAAATCGCATTCACACTCAATTTGGAGGCAATTCATAGCTGTTCCCTCAGCAAAAGGGAAAGATTTCATTTTCCAAAACACTAAAACTCACCTTGGTCCTGTTGCATGTTAATTTCCAAAAGTGAAAAACCAATTTGCTGTTTTCTTTATTTCATTATGGATACTCTGGCTAACCTTTTTATTGTTTGGTGTAAGAATACAAAATGAGAAAAGGAAGAAGGCAAAACAAATGCAAACCAAGAACACATTTAGCAAATTACCAATCAGGAAACCTGAATGTTGCTGACTGAATACACCTGAAAATCCCATTCACACTCAATTTGGACGCAATTCTTAGCTGTCCCCTCGGCAAAAGGGTTACATTTCATTTTCTAAAACACGAAAACTCACCTTAGTCGTGTTGCCTGTAGATTTCTTAGCATGAAACGCCAATTTTCACTGCATTTCTATTTCATTTTGACCACTCTGTCTAAAGGCTTTTTTGGATGGTGTCAGGATAGAAAATTTGGAAAGAAAGAAGGCAAAACAAACGCAAACCCAGACGACATTTAATAAATTGCCAATCAAGAAACCTGAATGCTGCTGACTGAATACACCTGAAAATCCCATTCATACTCAATTTGGAGGCAATTCATAGCTGTCCCCTCGGCAAAAGGGTTGCATATCATTTTCCAAAGCACAAAAACACACCTTGGTCCTGTTGCCTGCTAATTTCTAAGAATGAAATGGCAATTTGCAGTTTTTTTTATTTCATTATGGATATTCTGGCTAAACTTTTTATTGTATGGTGTAAGAATACAAAATTAGTAAAGGAAGAAGGCAAAGCAACCGCAAACCCAGAACACATTTAGCAAATTGCCAAACAAGAAGCCTGAATGCTGCTGACTGAATACACCTGAAAATCGCTTTCACACTCAATTTGGAGGCAATTCATAGCTGTTCCCTTTGCAAAAGTGTTACATTTCATTTTCAAAAGCACAAAAACTCACCTTGGTCCTGTTGCGTGTTAATTTCTAAAAACGAAACACCAATTTGCTCTTTTCTTTATTTCATTATGGATACTCTGGCTAACCTTTTTCTTGTATGGTGTAAGAATACAAAATGAGAAAAGGAAGAAGGCAAAACAAATGAAAACCAAGAACACATTTAGCAAATTGCCAATCAGGAAACCTGAATGTTGCTGACTGAATACACCTGAAAATCCCATTCACACTCAATTTGGAGGCAATTCGTAGCTGTGCCCTCGGCAAAAGTGAAAGATTTCATTTTCCAAAACACAAAAACTCACCTTGGTCCAGTTGCCTGTTAATTTCTAAGCATGGAACGCCCATTTGCTGTTTCTTTTTTTCTTTTTTCATTAAGGATACTCTGGCTAAACTTTTATTGTATGTTGTAAGAATACAAAATTAGAAAAAGAAGAAGGCAAAACAAATGCAAACCAAGAACACATTTAGCCAATTACCAATCGGGAAACCTGAATGTTGCTGACTGAATACACCTGAAAATCCGATTCCACTCAATTTGCAGGCAATTCGTAGCTGTCCCCTCGGCAAAAGGGTTACATTTCATTTTCTAAAACACGAAAACTCACCTTAGTCGTGTTTCCTGTAGATTTCTTAGCATGAAACGCCAATTTGCACTGTATTTTTATTTCATTTTGACCACTCTGTCTAAAGGGTTTTTTGGATGGTGTCAGGATATAAAGTTTGGAAAGAAAGAAGGCAAAACAAACGCAAACCCAGACGACGTTTAAGAAATTGCCAATCACGAAACCTGAATGCTGCTGACTGAATACTCCTGAAAATTCCATTCAGGATCAATTTGGAGGCAATTCATAGCTGTCCCCTTGGCAAAAGGGTTACATATCATTTTCCAAAGCACAAAAACACACCTTGGTCCTGTTGCCTGCTAATTTCTAAGAATCAAACGGCAATTTGCAGTTTTTTTTTTATTTCATTATAGATATTCTGGCTAAACTTTTATTGTATGGGATAAGAATACAAAATTAGAAAAGGAAGAAGGCAAAACAAATGCAAACCCAGAACACATTTAGCAATTTGCCAAACAAGAAACCTGAATGCTGCGGACTGAATGCACCTGAAAATCCCATTCACACTCAATTTGGTGGCAATTCGTAGCTGTTCCCTTGGCAAAAGCGTTACATTTCAATTTCCAAAACACAAAAACTCACCTTGGTGCAGTTGCCTGTTAATTGCTAAAAATGAAACAGAAATTTGCAGTTTTCTTTATTTCATTATGGATACTCTGGCTAACCTTTTTATTGTATGGGGTAAGAATACAAAATTAGAAAATGAAGAAGGCAAAACAAACGCAAACCCAGAATACATTTAGCAAATTGCCAAACAAGAAACCCGAATGCTGCTGACTGAATACACCTGAAAATCCCATTCAGACTCAATTTGGAGGCAACTCGTAGCTGTCCCCTCGGCAAAAGGGTTACATTTCATTTTCCAAAACACAAAAACTCACCTTGGTCCTGTTGCATGTTAATTGCTAAAAATGAAAAACCGATTTGCTGATTTCTTTATTTCATTATGGATACTCTGGCTAAACTTTTTATTGTATGGTGTAAGAATACAAAATTAGAAAAGGAAGAAGGCAAAACAAATGCAAACCAAGAACACATTTAGGCAATTACCAATCGGGAAACCTGAATGTTGCTGACTGAATACACCTGAAAATCCGATTCCACTCAATTTGCAGGCAATTCGTAGCAGTCCCCTCGGCAAAAGTGTTACATTTCTTTTTCTAAAACACGAAAACTCACCTTAGTCGTGTTTCCTGTAGACTTCTTAGCATGAAACGCCAATTTGCACTGTATTTTTATTTCATTTTGACCACTCTGTCTAAAGGCTTTTTTGGATGGTGTCAGGATAGAAAATTTGGAAAAACGAAGGCAAAACAAACACAAACCCAGACGACATTTAAGAAATTGCCAATCAAGAAACCTGATTGCTGCTGACTGAATACACCTGAAAATCCCATTCACACTCAATTTGGAGGCAACTCGTAGCTGTCCCTTCGGCAAAAGGGTTACATTTCATTTTCCAAAACACAAAAACTCACCTTGGTCCTGTTGCATGTTAATTTCTAAAAATGAAACCCCAATGCTGTTTTCTTTATTTCATTATGGATACTCTGGCTAACCTTTTTGTTGTATGGTGTAAGAATACAAAATTAGGAATGGAAGAAGGCAAAACAAATGCAAACCAAGAACGCATTTAGCAAATTACCAATCGGGAAACCTGAATGTTGCTGACTGAATACACCTGAAAATCCCATTCACACTCAATTTGCAGGCAATTCGTAGCTGTTCCCTTGGTAAAAGGATTACATTTCCTTTTCCAAAACACTAAAACTCACCCTGGTCCAGTTGCCCGTTAATTTCTTAGCATGGATCGCCCATTTGCTGGTTTTCTTTTTTTTTATTTCATTAAGGACACTCTGGCTAAACTTTTATTGTATGGGGTAAGAATAAAAAATTAGAAAAGGAAGAAGGCAAAACAACCGCAAACCCAGAACACATTTAGCAAATTGCCAAACAAGAAACCCGAATGCTGCGGACTGAATACACCTGAAAATCGCATTCACACTCAATTTGGAGGCAATTCATAGCTGTTCCCTCAGCAAAAGGGAAAGATTTCATTTTCCAAAACACTAAAACTCACCTTGGTCCTGTTGCATGTTAATTTCCAAAAGTGAAAAACCAATTTGCTGTTTTCTTTATTTCATTATGGATACTCTGGCTAACCTTTTTATTGTTTGGTGTAAGAATACAAAATGAGAAAAGGAAGAAGGCAAAACAAATGCAAACCAAGAACACATTTAGCAAATTACCAATCAGGAAACCTGAATGTTGCTGACTGAATACACCTGAAAATCCCATTCACACTCAATTTGCAGGCAATTCTTAGCTGTCCCCTCGGCAAAAGGGTTACATTTCATTTTCTAAAACACGAAAACTCACCTTAGTCGTGTTGCCTGTAGATTTCTTAGCATGAAACGCCAATTTTCACTGCATTTCTATTTCATTTTGACCACTCTGTCTAAAGGCTTTTTTGGATGGTGTCAGGATAGAAAATTTGGAAAGAAAGAAGGCAAAACAAACGCAAACCCAGACGACATTTAATAAATTGCCAATCAAGAAACCTGAATGCTGCTGACTGAATACACCTGAAAATCCCATTCACACTCAATTTGGAGGCAACTCGTAGCTGTCCTTTGGCAAAAGGGTTACATTTCATTTTCCAAAGCACAAAAACACACCTTGGTCCTGTTGCCTGCTAATTTCGAAGAATGAAACGGAAATTTGCAGTTTTTTTACTTCATTATGGATATTCTGGCTAGACTTTTTATTGTATGGGGTAAGAATACAAAATTAGAAAAGGAAGAAGGCAAAACAACCGCAAACCCAGAACACATTTAGCAAATTGCCAAACAAGAAACCTGAATGCTGCTGACTGAATACACCTGAAAATCCCATTCACACTCAATTTGGCGGCAATTCATAGCTGTTCCCTTGGCAAAAGGGTTACATTTCATTTTCCAAAACACAAAAACTCACCTTGGTCCTGTTGCATGTTAATTTCTAAAAATGAAACACCAATTTGCTGTTTTCTTTATTTCATTATTGATACTCCTGCTAAACTTTTTATTGTATGGTGTAATAATACAAAATGAGAAAAGGAAGATTGCAAAACAAATGCAAACCAAGAACACATTTGTCAAATTGCCAATCAGGAAACCTGAATGTTGCTGACTGAATACACCTGAAAATCCCATTCACACTCAATTTGGAGGCAATTCGTAGCTGTGCCCTCAGCAAAAGGGAAAGATTTCATTTTCCAAAACAGTAAATCTCACCTTGTCCAGTTGCCTGTTAATTTCTAAGCACAGAACGCCCATTTACTGTTTCTTTTTTTTTTTATTTCAGCAAGAATACTCTGGCTAAACTTTTATTGTATGGTGTAAGAATACAAAATTAGAAAAGGGGGAAGGCAAAACAAATGGAATGCCCAAACACATTTAAGAAATTGCTAATCAAGAAACCTGAATGCTGCTGAATGAATACACCTGAAAATCCCATTCACACTCAATTTGGAGGCAACTCGTAGCTGTCCTCTCGGCAAAAGGGTTACATTTCATATTCCAAAGCACAAAATCACACCTTGGTCCTTTTGCCTGCTAATTTCTATGAATGAAATGGCAATTTGCAGTTTTTTTTATTTCATTATGGATATTCTGGCAAAACTTTTATTGTATGGGGTAAGAATACAAAATTAGAAAAGGAAGAAGGCAAAACAAATGCAGACCCAGAACACATTTAGCAAATTGCCAAACAAGAAACCTGAATGCTGCTGACTGAACGCACCTGAAAATCCCATTCACACTCAATTTGGAGGCAATTCGTAGCTGTGCCCTCGGCAAAAGGGTTACATTTCATTTTGCAAAACACAAAACCTCACTTGGTCCTGTTGCCTGTTAATATCTAAGCATGGAATGCCAATTTGATGGTTTTTTTTTTTATTTCATTAAGGATACTCTCGCTAACCTTTTTATTGTATGGTGTAAGAATACAAAATTAGAAAAGGAAGAAGGCAAAACAAACGCAAACCCAGAAGACATTAAGTAAATTGCCAATTAAGAAACCTGAATGCTGCTGAATGAATACACCTGAAAATCCCATTCACACTCAATTTGGAGGCAATTTGTAGCTGTGGCCTCGGCAAAAGAGAAGATTTCATTTCATAAAACACAAAAACTCACATTGGTCCATTTGCCTTTTAATTTCTAAGCATGGAACGCCCATTTGCTTTTTTTTTTTATTTCATTAAGGATTCTCTGGCTAAACTTTATTGTATGCTGTAAGAATACAAAATTAGAAAAGGAAGAAGGCAAAACAAATGGAATGCCCAAACACATTTGAGAAATTGCCAATCAAGAAACCTGAATGCTGCTGACTGAATACACCTGAAAAGCCCATTCACACTCAATTTGGAGGCAACTCGTAGCTGTCCCCTTGGCAAAAGGGTTACATTTCATTTTCCAAAGCACAAAAATACACCTTGGTCCTGTTGCCTGCTAATTTCCAAGAATTAAAAGCAATTTTCATTTTTTTTTTATTTCATTACGGATATTCTGGCTAAACTTTTTATTGTATGGGAAAGAATACAAAATTAGAAAAGGAAGAAGGCAAAACAAATGCAAACCAAGAACATATTTAGCAAATTACCAATTTGGAAACCTGAATGTTGCTGACTGAATAAACCTGAAAATCCCATTCACACTCAATTTGCAGCAGTTTGTAGCTGTCCCCTCGTCAAAAGTGTTACATTTCATTTTCTAAATCGCGAAAACTCACCTTAGTCGTGTTGCCTGTAGATTTCTTAGCATGAAACGCCAATTTGCACTATATTTTTATTTCATTTTGACCACTCTGTCTAAAGGCTTTTTTGGATGGTGTAAGGATAGAAAATTTGGAAAGAAAAAAGGGAAAACAAACGCAAACCCAGATGACTTTTAAGAAATTGCGAATCAAGAAACCTGAATGCTGCTGACTGAATATACCTGAAAATCCTATGTACACTCAATTTGGAGGCAATTCGTAGCTGTGCCCTCGGCAAAAGGGAAAGATTTCATTTTCAAAAACACAAAAACTCACATTGGTCCAGTTGCCTGTTAATTTCTAAGCATTTAACGCCCATTTGCTGTTTTTTTTTTTTTAATTTCATTAAGGATACTCTGGCTAAACTTTTATTGTATGGTGTAAGAATACAAAATTAGAAAAGGAAGAAGGCAAAAGAAATGGAATGCCCAAACACATTTAAGAAATTGCGAATCAAGTAACCTGAATGCTGCTGACTGAAATCACCTGAAAATCCCATTCACACTCAATTTGGAGGTAACTCGTAGCTGTCCCCTCGGCAAAAGGGTTACATTTCATTTTACAAAGCACAAAAACACACCTTGGTCCTCTTGCCTGCTAATTTCTAAGAATGAAACGGCAATTTGCAGTTTTTTTTATTTCATTATGGATACTCTGGCTAAACTTTTTATTGTATGGGGTAAGAATACAAAATTAGAAAAGGAAGAAGGCAAAACAAATGCAGACCCAGAACACATTTAGCAAATTGCCAAACAAGAAACCTGAATGCTGCTGACTGAACGCACCTGAAAATTGCATTCACACTCAATTTGGCGGCAATTCATAGCTGTGCCCTCGGCAAAAGGGAAAGATTTCATTTTCCAAAACACTAAAACTCACCTTGGTCCTGTTGCTTGTTAATTTCTAAAAATGAAACACCAATTTGTTGTTTTCTTTATTTCATTATGGATACTCTGGCTAACCTTTTTCTTGTATGGTGTAAGAATACAAAATGAGAAAATGAAGAAGGCAAAACAAATGCAAACCCAGACGACATTTAAGAAATTGCCAATCAGGATACCTGAATGTTGCTGACTGAATACACCTGAAAATCCCATTCACACTCAATTTGGAGGCAACTCGTAGCTCTCCCCTCGGCAAAAGTGTTACATTTCATATTCCAAAGCACAAAAACACACCTTGGTCCTGTGCCTGCTAATTTCTAAGTATGAAACGGCAATTTGCAGTTTTTTTTATTTCCTTATGGATATTCTGGCTAAACTTTTTATTGTATGGGGTAAGAATACAAAATTAGAAAAGGAAGAAGGCAAAACAACCGCAAACCCAGAACACATTTAGCAAATTGCCAAACAAGAAACCTGAATGCTGCTGACTGAATACACCTGAAAATCCCATTCACACTCAATTTGGCGGCAATTCATAGCTGTTCCCTTGGCAAAAGGGTTACATTTCATTTTCCAAAACACAAAAACTCACCTTGGTCCTGTTGCATGTTAATTTCTAAAAATGAAACACCAATTTGCTGTTTTCTTTATTTCATTATGGATACTCTGGCTAAAGATTTTCTTGTATGGTGTAAGAATACAAAATGAGAAAAGGAAGAAGGCAAAACAAATGCAAACCAAGAACACATTTAGCAAATTGCCAATCAGGAAACCTGAATGTAGCTGAATGAATACACCTGGAAATCCCATTCACACTCAATTTGGAGGCAATTCGTAGCTGTGCCCTCGGCAAAAGGGAAAGATTTCATTTTCCAAAACAGTAAATCTCACCTTGGTCCAGTTGCCTGTTAATTTCTAAGCATGGAACGCCCATTTGCTGTTTTTTTTATTTTTTATTTCATTAAGGATACTCTGGCTAAACTTTTATTGTATGGTGTAAGAATACAAAATTAGAAAAGGAAGAAGGCAAAACAAATGGAATGCCCAAACACATTTAAGAAATTGCCAATCAAGAAACCTGAATGCTGCTGACTGAATACACCTGAAAATCCCATTCACACTCAATTTGGAGGCAATTCGTAGCTGTCCCCTCGGCAAAAGTGTTACATTTCATTTTCTAAAACACGAAAACTCACCTTAGTCGTGTTGCCTGTAGATTTCTTAGCATGAAACGCCAATTTGCACTGTATTTTTATTTCATTTTGACCACTCTGTCTAAAGGCTTTTTTGGATGGTGTCAGGATTGTAAATTTGGAAAGAAAGAAGGCAAAACAAACGCAAACCCAGACGACATTTAAGAAATTGCCAATCAAGAAACCTGAATGCTGCTGACTGAATACACCTGAAAATCCCATTCACACTCAATTTGGAGGCAACTCGTAGCTGTCCCCTCGGCAAAAGAGTTACATTTCATTTTCCAAAGCACAAAAGCACACCTTGGTCCTGTTGCCTGCTAATTTCTAAGAATGAAACGGCAATTTGCAGCTTTTTTATTTCACTATGGATATTCTGGCTAAACTTTTTATTGTATGGGGTAAGAATACAAAATTAGAAAAGGAAGAAGGCAAAACAAACGCAAACCCAGAACACATTTAGCAAATTGGAAAACAAGAAACCTGAATGCTGCTGAATGAATACACCTGAAAATCCCATTCACACACAATTTGGCCGCAACTCGTAGCTATTCCCTTGGCAAAAGGGTTATATTTCATTTTCCAAAACACAAAACCTCACCTTGGTCCTGTTGCATGTTAATTTCTATGCATGGAATGCCAATTTTCTGTTTTTATTTTTATTTCTTTATGGATACTCTGGCTAAACTTTTCATTGTATGGTGTAAGAATACAAAATTAGAAAACGAACAAGGCAAAACAAATGCAAACCCAGAACACATTTAGCAAATTGCCAACCAAGAAACCTGAATGTTACTGACTGAATACACCTGAAAATCCCATTCACACTCAATTTGGAGGCAATTCGTAGCTGTGCCCTCGGCAAAAGGGTTACATTTCATTTTCCAAAACACAAAAACTCACCTTTGTTGGTTTGCCTGTTATTTTCTAAGCATGGAACGCCAATTTACTGCTTTTTTTTTTTCATTTCATTAAGGATTCTCTGGCTAAAGATTTATTTTATGGTGAAAGAATACAAAATTAGTAAAGGAAGAAGGCAAAACAAATGGAATGCCCGAACACATTTAAGAAATTGCCAATCACGAAACTTCAATGCTGCTGACTGAATACACCTGAAAATCCCATTCACACTCAATTTGGAGGCAATTCGTAGCTGTGCCCTCGGCAAAAGGGAAACATTTCATTTTCCAAAACACAAAAACTCACCTTAGTCGTGATGCCTGTAGATTTCTTAGCATGAAAGCCAATTTGCATTGAATTTTTATTTCATTTTGACCACTCTGTCAAAAGGCTTTTTTGGATGGTGTCAGGATAGAAAATTTGGAAAGAAAGAAGGTAAAACAAACGAAATCCCAGAACACATTTAGCAAATTGCCAATCAAGAATCTTGAATGCTGCTGACTGAATACACCTGAAAATCCCATTCACACTCAATTTGGAAGCAATTCGTAGCTGTGCGCTCAGCAAAAGGGAAACATTTCATTTTCCAAAACACGAAAACTCACCTTAGTCGTGATGCCTGTAGATTTCTTAGCATGGAACCCCATTTTGCATTGTATTTTTATTTCATTTTGACAACTCTCTCAAAAGTCTTTTTTGGATGGTGTCAGGATAGAAAATTTGGAAACAAAGAAGGTAAAACAAACGGAATCCCAGAACACATTTAGCAAATAGCCAATCGAGAAACCTGAATGCTGCTGAATGAATACACCTGAAAATCCCATTCACACTCAATTTGGAGGCAATTCGTAGCTGTGCCCTCGGCAAAAGGGTTACATTTCATTTTGCAAAACATAAAACCTCACTTGGTCCTGTTGCCTGTTAATATCTAAGCATGGAACGCCAATTTGATGTTTTTTTTTTTTATTTCATTAAGGATACTCTCGCTAAACTTTTTATTTTATGGTGTAAGAATACAAAATTAGAAAAGGAAGAAGGCAAAACAAACGCAAACCCAGAAGACATTAAGTAAATTGCCAATTAAGAAACCTGAATGCTGCTGAATGAATACACCTGAAAATCCCATTCACACTCAATTTGGAGGCAATTCGTAGCTGTGCCCTCGGCAAAAGGGAAAGATTTCATTTTATAAAACACAAAAACTCACCTTGGTCCAGTTACCTTTTAATTTCTAAGCATGGAACGCCCATTTGCTTTTTTTTTTTTATTTCATTAAGGATTCTCTGGCTAAACTTTATTGTATGGTGTAAGAATACAAAATTAGAAAAGGAAGAAGGCAAAACAAATGGAATGCCCAAACACATTTAAGAAATTGCCAATCAAGAAACCTGAATGCTGCTGACTGAATACACCTGAAAATCCCATTCACACTCAATTTGGAGGCAACTCGTAGCTGTCCCATTGGCAAAAGTGTTACATTTCATTTTCCAAAGCACAAAAATACACCTTGGTCCTGTTGCCTGCTAATTTCCAAGAATTAAAAGCAATTTTCAGTTTTTTTTATTTCATTACGGATATTCTGGCTAAACTTTTTATTGTATGGGGTAAGAATACAAAATTAGAAAAGGAAGAAGGCAAAACAAATGCAAACCAAGAACATATTTAGCAAATTACCAATTGGGAAACCTGAATGTTGCTGAATGAATACACCTGAAAATCCCATTCACACTCAATTTGGAGCAGTTCGTAGCTGTCCCCTCGGCAAAAGTGTTACATTTCATTTTCTAAATCGCAAAAACTCACCTTAGTCGTGTTGCCTGTAGATTTCTTAGCATGAAACGCCAATTTGCACTATATTTTTATTTGATTTTGACCACTCTGTCTAAAGGCTTTTTTGGATGATGTCAGGATAGAAAATTTGGAAAGAAAAAAGGGAAAACAAACGCAAACACAGATGACATTTAAGAAATTGCGAATCAAGAAACCTGAATGCTGCTGACTGAATACACCTGAAAATCTTATTTACACTCAATTTGGAGGCAATTCGTAGCTGTGCCCTCGGCAAAAGGGAAAGATTTCATTTTCAAAAACACAAAAACTCACATTCGTCCAGTTGCCTGTTAATTTCTAAGCATTTAACGCCCATTTGCTGTTTTTTTTTAATTTCATTAAGGATACTCTGGCTAAACTTTTATTGTATGGTGTAAGAATACAAAATTAGAAAAGGAAGAAGGCAAAAGAAATGGAATGCCCAAACACATTTAAGAAATTGCGAATCAAGTACCCTGAATGCTGCTGACTGAAATCACCTGAAAATCCCAATCACACTCAATTTGGAGGTAACTCGTAGCTGTCCCCTCGGCAAAAGGGTTCCATTTCATTTTCCAAAGCACGAAAACGCACCTTGGTCCTGTTGCCTGCTAATTTCTAAGAATGAAACGGCAATTTGCAGTTTTTTTTTTATTTCATTATGGATATTCTGGCTAACCTTTTTATTGTATGGGGTAAGAATACAAAATTAGAAAAGGAAGAAGGCAAAACAACCGCAAACCCAGAACACATTTAGCAAATTGCCAAAGAAGAAACCTGAATGCTTCTGACTGAATACACCTGAAAATCCCATTCCCACTCAATTTGGATGCAACTCATAGCTGTCCCCTCGGCAAAAGAGTTACATTTCATTTTCCAAAGCACAAAAACATACCTTGGTCCTGTTGCCTGCTAAGTTCTAACAATGAAACGGCAATTTGCAGTTTTTTTTTATTTCATTATGGATATTCTGGCTAAACTTTTTATTGTATGGGGTAAGAACACAAAATTAGAAAAGGAAGAAGGCAATGCAACCGCAAACCAAGAACATATTTAGCAAATTGCCAAACAAGAAAGCTGAATGCTGATGACTGAATGCACCTGAAAATCGCATTCACACTCAATTTGGCGACAATTCATAGCTGTTTCTTGGCAAAAGGTTACATTTCATTTTCCAAAACACAAAAACTCACCTTGGTCCTGTTGCATGCTAATTTCTTAAAATGAAACACCAATTTGCTGTTTTCTTTATTTCATTATGGATACTCTGGCTAAACATTTTCTTGTATGGTGTAAGAATACAAAATGAGAAAAGGAGGAAGGCAAAACAAATGCAAACCAAGAACACATTTAGCAAATTGCCAATCAGGAAACCTGTATGTTGCTGACTGAATACACCTGAAAATCACATTCACACTCAATTTGCAGGCAATTCGTAGCTGTGTCCTCGGCTAAAGGGAAAGATTTCATTTTCCAAAACGCAAAAACTCACCTTGGTCCAGTTGCCTGTTAATTTCTAAGCATGGAACGCCCATTTTCTGTTTTTTTTTTTTTATTTCATTAAGGATACTCTGGCTAAACTTTTATTGTATGGTGTAAGAATACAAAATTAGAAAAGGAAGAAGTCAAAACAAATGCAAACCAAGAAATCATTTACCAAATTACCAATCAAGAAACCTGAATGCTGCTGACTGAATACACCTGAAAATCCCATTCATACTCAATTTGGAGGCAATTCATAGCTGTCCCCTCGGCAAAAGTGTTGCATATCATTTTCCAAAGCACAAAAACACACCTTGGTCCTGTTGCCTGCTAAAATCTAAGAATGAAACGGCAATTTGCAGTTTTTTTTATTTCATTATGGATATTCTCGCTAAACATTTTATTGTATGGGGTAAGAATACAAAATTAGAAAAGGAAGAAGGCAATGCAACCGCAAACCCAGAACACATTTAGCAAATTGCCAATCAGGAAACCTGAATGATGCTGACTGAATACACCTGAAAATCACATTCACACTCAATTTGGAGGCAACTCGAGTTGTCCCCTCGGCAAAAGGGTTACATTTCATTTTCCAAAGCACAAAAGCACAACTTGGTCCTGTTGCCTGATAAAATCTAAGAATGAAACGGCAATTTGCAGTTTTTTTTATTTCATTATGGATATTCTCGCTAACCATTTTATTGTATGGGGTAAGAATACAAAATTAGAAAAGGAAGAAGGCAATGCAACCGCAAACCCAGAACACATTTAGCAAATTGCCAATCAGGAAACCTGAATGATGCTGACTGAATACACCTGAAAATCCCATTCACACTCAATTTGCAGGCAATTTGTAGCTGTGCCCTCGGCAAAAGGGAAAGATTTCATTTTCCAAAACACGAAAACTCACCTTGGTCCAGTTGCCTGTTAATTTCTAAGCATGGAACGCCCATTTGCTGTTTCTTTTTTTTTATTTCATTAAGGATACTCTGGCTAAACTTTTATTGTATGTTGTAAGATTACAAAATTAGAAAAGGAAGAAGGCAAAACAAATGCAAACCAAGAACACATTTAGCAAATTGCCAATCAGGAAACCTGAATGTTGCTGACTGAATACACCTGAAAATCCCATTCACACTCAATTTGGAGGCAATTCGTAGCTGTCTCCTCGGCAAAAGGGAAAGATTTCATTTTCCAAAACACGAAAACTCACCTTAGTCGTGTTGCCTGTAGATTTCTTAGCATGAAACGCCAATTTGCACTGTATTTGTATTTCATTTTGACCACTCTGTCTAAAGGCTTTTTTGGATGGTGTCAGGATATAAAATTTGGAAAGAAAAAAGGCAAAACAAACGCAAACCCAGACTACATTTTAAAATTACCAATCAAGAAACCTAAATGCTGCTGACTGAATACAACTGAAAATACCATTCACACTCAATTTGGCGGCAATTCGTAGCTGTCCCCTCGGCAAAAGGGTTACATATCATTTTCCAAAGCACAAAAACACACCTTGGTCCTGTTGCATGCTAATTTCTAAAAATGAAACACCAATTTGCAGTTTTCTTTATTTCATTATGGATACTCTGGCTAAACTTTTTCTTGTATGGTGTAAGAATACAAAATTAGAAAAGGAAGAAGGCAAAACAAATGCAAACCAAGAACACATTTAGCAAATTGCCAATCAGGAAACCTGTATGTTGCTGACTGAACACCTGAAAATCCCATTCACACTCAATTTGGAGGCAACTCGTAGCTCTCCCCTCGGCAAAAGGGTTACATTTCATTTTCCAAAGCACAAAAACACACCTTGGTCCTGTTGCCTGCTAATTTCTAACAATGAAAGGGCAATTTGCAGTTTTTTTTATTTCATTATGGATATTCTGTCTAACCTTTTTATTGTATGGGGTAAGAATACAAAATTAGAAAAGGAAGAAGGCAATGCAACCGCAAACCCAGAACACATTTAGCAAATTGCCAATCAGTAAACCTGAATGATGCTGACTGAATACACCTGAAAATCCCATTCACACTCAATTTGCAGGCAATTTGTAGCTGTGCCCTCGGCAAAAGGGAAAGATTTCATTTTCCAAAACACAAAAACTAACCTTGGTCCAGTTGCCTGTTAATTTCTAAGCATGGAACGCCCATTTGCTGTTTCTTTTTTTTTATTTCATTAAGGATACTCTGGCTAAACTTTTATTGTATGGGGTAAGAATACAAAATTAGAAAAGGAAGAAGGCAAAACAACCGCAAACCCAGAACAAATTTAGCAAATTGCCAAAGAAGAAACCTGAATGCTGCTGACTGAATACACCTGAAAATCCCATTCCCACTCAATTTGGAGGCAACTCGTATCTGTCCCCTCGGCAAAAGTGTTACATTTCATTTTCCAAAGCACAAAAACGCACCTTGGTCTGTTGCCTGCTAATTTCTAACAATGAAACGGCAATTTGCAGTTTTTTTTATTTCATTATGGATATTCTGGCTAAACATTTTATTGTATGGGGTAAGAATACAAAATTAGAAAAGGAAGAAGGCAATGCAACCGCAAACCAAGAACACATTTAGCAAATTGCCAAACAAGAAACCAGAATGCTGCTGACTGAATACACCTGAAAATCCCATTTACACTCAATTTGGAGGCAATTCGTAGCTGTGCCCTCGGCAAAAGGGAAAGATTTCATTTTCCAAAACACAAAAACTCACCTTGGTCCTGTTGCATGTTAATTTCTAAAAATGAAACACCAATTTGTTGTTTTCTTTATTTCTTTATGGATACTCTGGCTAACCTTTTTCTTGTATGGTGTAAGAATACAAAATTAGAAAAGGAAGAAGGCAAAACAAATGCAAACCAAGAACACATTTAGCAAATTGCCAATCAGAAAACCTGAATGTTGCTGAATGAATACACCTGAAAATCCCATTCACATGTAATTTGGAGGCAATTCGTAGCTGTGCCCTCGGCAAAAGGGTAAGATTTCATTTTCCAAAACACAAAAACTCACCTTGGTCCAGTTGCCTGTTAATTTGTAAGCATGGAACGCCCATTTGCTGTTTTTTTTTTTTTTTGTTTCATTAAGGATACTCTGGCTAAACTTTTATTGTATGGTGTAAGAATACAAAATTAGAAAAGAAAGAAGGCAAAACAAATAAAATGCCCAAACATATTTAAGAAATTGCCAATCAAGAAACCTGAATGCTGCTGACTGAATACACCTGAAAATCCCATTCACACTCAATTTGGAGGCAACTCGTGGCTGTCCCCTCGGCAAAAGGGTTACATTTCATATTCCAAAGCACAAAATCACACCTTGGTCCTATTGCCTGCTAATTTCTAAGAATGAAACGGCAATTTGCAGGTTTTTTTTATTTCATTATGGATATTCTGGCTAGACTTTTCTTTGTATGGGGTAAGAATACAAAATTAGAAAAGGAAGAAGGCAAAACAAATGCAAACCCAGAACACATTTAGCAAATTGCCAAACAAGAAACCTGAATGCTGCTGACTGAATACACCTGAAAATCCCATTCACACTCAATTTGACAGCAATTCGTAGCTGTTCCCTTGGCAAAAGGGTTACATTTCATTTTCCAAAACACAAAAACTCAGCTTGGTCCTGTTGCATGTTAATTTCTAAAAATGAAACACCAATTTGCTGTTTGCTTTATTTCATTGTGGTTACTCTGGCTAAACTTTTTATTGTATGGTGTAAGAATACAAAATTAGAAAAGGAAGAAGGCAAAAAAAAAAGCAAACCAAGAACACATTTAGCAAATTGCCAATCAGGAAACCTGAATGTTGCTGACTGAATACACCTGAAAATCCCATTCACACTCAATTTGCAGGCAATTCTTAGCTTGCCCTCGGCAAAAGGGAAAGATTTCATTTTCCAAAACAGTATATCTCACCTTGGTCCAGTTGCCTGTTAATTTCTAAGCATGGAAAGCCCATTTGCTCTTTTTTTTTTATTTCATTAAGGATACTCTGGCTAAACTTTTATTGTATGGTGTAAGAATACAAAATTGGAAAAGGAAAAAGGCAAAACAAATGGAATGCCCAAACACATTTACGAAATTGCCAATCAAGAAACCTGAATGCTGCTGACTGAATACACCTGAAAATCCCTTTCACACTCAATTTGGCGGCAATTCGTAGCTGTGCCCTTGGCAAAAGGGTTACATTTCGTTTATTTCATTTTCCAAAACAGAAAAACACACCTTGGTCCTGTTGCATGTTAATTTCTAAAAATGAAACACCAATTTGCTGTTTTCTTTATTTCATTATGGATACTCTGGCTAAACATTTTCTTGTAAGGTGTAAGAATACAAAATTAGAAAAGGAAGAAGGCAAAACAAATGCAAACCAAGAACACATTCAGCAAATTGCCAATCAGGAAACCTGAATGCTGCTGACTGAATACACCTGAAAATCCCATTCACACTCAATTTGGAGGCAACTCGTAGCTGTCCCCTCGGCAAAAGTGAAACATTTCATTTTCCAAAACACGAAAACTCACCTTAGTCGTGTTGCCTGTAGATTTCTTAGCATGAAACGCCAATTTGCAATGTATTTTTATTTCATTTTGACCACTCTGTCTAAAGGCTTTAGTGGATGGTCAGGATAGAAAATTTGGATAGAAAGAAAGAAAAACAAACACAAACCCAGAACACATTTACGAAATTGCCAATCGAGAAACCCGAATGCTGCTGACTGAACATACCTGTAAATCCAATTCACACTCAGTTTGGAGGAAATTCGTAGCAGTGCCCTCGGCAAAAGGGAAACATTTCATTTTCGAAAACACAAAAACACACCTTGATCCTGTTGCCTGCTAATTTCTAAGAATGAAACAGCAAATTGCAGTTTTTTTTTAATTCATTATGGATATTCTGGCTAAACTTTTTCTTGTATGGTGTAAGAATACAAAATTAAAAAATGAAGAAGGCAAAACAAATGCAAACCAAGAACATATTTAGCCAATTGCCAATCAGGATACCTGAATGTTGCTGACTGAATACGCCTGAAAATCCCATTCACACTCAATTTTGACGCAAATCGTAGCTGTCTCCTTGGCAAAAGGGTTACATTTCATTTTCCAAAGCACAAAAACACACCTTGGTCCTGTTGCCTTCTAATTTCTAAGAATGAAATGGCAATCTGCAGTTTTTTTTATTTCATTATGGATATTCTGGCTAAACTTTTTATTGTATGGGGTAAGAATACAAAATTAGAAAAGGAAGAAGGCAAAACAACCGCAAACCCAGAACACATTTAGCAAATTGCCAAACAAGAAACCCGAATGCTGCTGACTGAACACACCTGAAAATGGCATTTGCACTCAATTGGCAGCAATTCGTAGCTGTTCCCTTGGTAAAAGGGTTACATTTCATTTTCCAAAACACAAATACTCACCTTGGTCCTGTTGCATGTTAATTTCTAAAAATGAAACACCAATTTGCTGTTTTCTTTATTTCATTATGGTTACTCTGGCTAAACATTTTATTGTATGGTGTAAGAATACAAAATGAGAAAAGGAAGAAGGCAAAACAAATGCAAACCAAGAACACATTTAGCAAATTACCAATGGGGAAACCTGAATGTTGCTGACTGAATACACCTGAAAATCCCATTCACACTCAACTTGGAGGCAATTCGTAGCTGTCCCCACGGCAAAGTGTTACATTTCATTTTCTAAAACACGAAAACTCACCTTAGTCGTGTTTCCTGTAGTTTTCTTAGCATGAAACGCCAATTTGCACTGCATTTCTATTTCATTTTGACCACTCTGTCTAAAGGCTTTTTTGGATGGTGTCAGGATAGAAAATTTCGAAAGAAAGAAGGCAAAACAAATGGAATGCCCAAACACGTTTAAGAAATTGCCAATCAAGAAACCTGAATGTTGCTGACTGAATACACCTGAAAATCCCATTCACACTCAATTTGGAGGCAACTCGTAGCTGTCCCCTCAGCAAAAGTTTTACATTTCATTTTCCAAAGCACAAAAACACACCTTGGTCCTGTTGCCTGCTAATTTCTAAGAATGAAACGGCAATTTGCATTTTTTTTATTTCATTATGGATATTCTTGCTAAACTTTTATTGTATGGGGTAAGAATACAAAATTAGCAAAGGAAGAAGGCAAAACAAATGCAAACCCAGAACACATTTAGCAAATTGCCAAACAAGAAACCTGAATGCTGCTGACTGAACGCAACTGAAAATTGCATTCACACTCAATTTGGAGGCAACTCGTAGCTGTGCCCTCGGCAAAAGGGTTACATTTCATTTTCCAAAACAAAAAAACTCACCTTGTTCCTGTTGCATGTTAATTTCTAAAAATGAAACACCAATTTGTTGTTTTCTTTATTTCTTTATGGATACTCTGGCTAACCTTTTTCTTGTATGGTGTAAGAATACAAAATTTGAAAAGGAAGAAGGCAAAACAAATGCAAACCAAGAACACATTTAGCAAATTGCCAATCAGGAATCCTGAATGTTGCTGACTGAATACACCTGAAAATCCTATTCACACTCAGTTTGGAGGCAATTCGTAGCTGTGCCCTCGGCAAAAGATAAAGATTTCATTTTCCAAAACACAAAAACTCACCTTGGTCCAGTTGCCTGTTAATTTCTAAGCATGGAACGATCATTTGCTGTTTTTTTTTTTTTTTATTTAGTTAAGGATACTCTGGCTAAATTTTATTGTATGGTGTAAGAATACAAAATTAGAAAAGGAAGAAGGCAAAACAAATGCAAACCAAGAACACATTTAGCAAATTACCAATGGGGAAAGCTGAATGATGCTGACTGAATGAACCTGAAAATCCCATTCACAATCAATTTGGAGGCAACTCGTAGCTGTCCCCTCGGCAAAAGCGTTACATATCATTTTCCAAAGCACAAAAACACACCTTGGTCCTGTTGCTTGCTAATATATTTGTTTTTTGAAACGGCAATAGCAGTTTTTTTTATTTCATTATGGATATTCTGGCTAAACTTTTTATTGTATAGTGTAAGAATACAAAATTAGAAAAGGAAGAAGGGAAAGCAACCGCAAACCCAGAACACATTTAGCAAATTGCCAACCAAGAAACATGAATCCTGCTGACTGAATACACCTGAAAATCCCATTCACACTCAATTTGGAGGCAACTCGTAGCTGTCCCCTCGGCAAAAGGGTTACATTTCATTTTCCAAAGCACAAAAACACACCTTGGTCCTGTTGCCTGCTAATTTCTAAGAATGAAACAGCAATTTGCAGTTTTTTTTATTTCATTATGGATATTCTGGCTAAACTTTTTATTGTATGGGGTAAGAATACAAAATTAGAAAACAAAGAAGGCAAAACAACCGCAAACCCAGAACACATTTAGCAAATTGCCAAACAAGAAACCTGAATGCTGCTGACTGAATACACCTGAAAATCCCATTCACACTCAATTTGGTGGCAATTCGTAGCTGTTCCCTTGGCAAAAGGGTTACATTTCGTTTTCCAAAACATAAAAACTCATCTTGTTCCTGTTGCATGTTAATTTCAAAAATGAAACACCAATTTGGTGTTTTCTTTATTTCATTATGGTTACTCTGGCTAAACATTTTATTGTATAGTGTAAGAATACAAAATTAGAAAAGGAAGAAGGCAAAACAAATGCAAACCAAGAACACATTGAGCAAATTGCCAATCAGGAAACCTGAATGTTGCTGACTGAATACACCTGAAAATCCCATTCACACTCAATTTGCAGGCAATTCGTAGCTGTCCCCTCGGCAAAAGTGTTACATTTCATTTTCTAAAACACGAAAACTCACCTTAGTCGTGTTGCCTGTAGATTTCTTAGCATGAAACGCCAATTTGCACTGTATTTTTATTTCATTTTGAACACTCTGTTTAAATGCTTTTTTGGATGGTGTCAGGATATAAAATTTGGAAAAAAGATGGCGAAACAAACGCAAACCCAGACGACATTTAAGAAATTGCCAATCAAGAAACCTGAATGCTGCTGACAGAATAAACCTGAAAATCCCATTCACACTCAATTTGGAGGCAATTCATAGCTGTCCCCTCGGCATAAGGGTTACATTTCATTTTCCAAAGCACAAAAACACACCTTGGTCCTGTTGCCTGCTAATTTCTAAGAATGAAACGGCAATTTGCAGGTTTTTTTTATTTCATTATGGATATTCTGGCTAAACATTTTATTGTATGGGGTAAGAATACAAAATTAGAAAAGGAAGAAGGCAAAACAACCACAAACCCAGAACATATTTAGCGAATTGCCAAACAAGAAACCTGAATGCTGCTGACTGAATACACCTGAAAATCCCATTCACACTCAATTTGGAGGCAACTCGTAGCTGTCCCCTCAGCAAAAGTTTTACATTTCATTTTCCAAAGCACAAAAACACACCTTGGTCCTGTTGCCTGCTAATTTCTAAGAATGAAACGGCAATTTGCATTTTTTTTATTTCATTATGGATATTCTTGCTAAACTTTTATTGTATGGGGTAAGAATACAAAATTAGCAAAGGAAGAAGGCAAAACAAATGCAAACCCAGAACACATTTAGCAAATTGCCAAACAAGAAACCTGAATGCTGCTGACTGAACGCAACTGAAAATTGCATTCACACTCAATTTGGAGGCAACTCGTAGCTGTGCCCTCGGCAAAAGGGTTACATTTCATTTTCCAAAACAAAAAAACTCACCTTGGTCCTGTTGCATGTTAATTTCTAAAAATGAAACACCAATTTGCTGTTTTCTTTATTTCATTATGGATACTCTGGCTAAACATTTTCTTGTAAGGTGTAAGAATACAAAATTAGAAAAGGAAGAAGGCAAAACAAATGCAAACCAAGAACACATTCAGCAAATTGCCAATCAGGAAACCTGAATGCTGCTGACTGAATACACCTGAAAATCCCATTCACACTCAATTTGGAGGCAACTCGTAGCTGTCCCCTCGGCAAAAGTGAAACATTTCATTTTCCAAAACACGAAAACTACCCTTAGTCGTGTTGCCTGTAGATTTCTTAGCATGAAACGCCAATTTGCAATGTATTTTTATTTTATTTTGACCACCTTGTCTAAAGGCTTTAGTGGCTGGTCAGGATAGAGAATTTGGATAGAAAGAAAGAAAAACAAACACAAACCCAGAAAACATTTACGAAATTGCCAATCGAGAAACCCGAATGCTGCTGACTGAACATACCTGTAAATCCATTTCACTCAGTTTGGAGGCAATTCGTAGCAGTGCCCTCGGCAAAAGGGAAACATTTCATTTTCGAAAACACAAAAACTCACCTTAGTCGTACTGCCGGTAGATTTCTTAGCTTGAAACGCCAATTTACTCCTTATTTTTCATTTCACCACTCTGTCTAAACGCTTTTGTGGATGGTGTCAGGATAGAAAATTTGGATAGAAAGAAGGCAAAACAAACACAAACCCAGAACACATTTATCAAATTGCCAATCAAGAAAGCTGAATGCTGCTGACTGAACACACCTGCAAATCCCATTCACACTCAATTTGGCGGCAATTCGTAGCTGTTCCCTTGGCAAAAGGGTTACATTTCATTTTCCAAAACACAAAAACTCACCTTGGTCCTGTTGCATGTTAATTTCTAAAAATGAAACACCAATTTGCTGTTTTCTTTATTTCATTATGGATACTCTGGCTAGACTTTTTATTGTATGGTGTAAGAATACAAAATTAGAAAAGGAAGAAGGCAAAACAAATGCAAACCAAGAACACATTTAGCAAATTACCAATCAGGAAACCTGAATGTTGCTGACTGAATACACCTGAAAATCCCATTCACACACAATTTGGAGGCAACTCATAGCAGTCCCCTCGGCATTAGAGTTACATTTCATTTTCCAAAGCACAAAAACACACCTTGGTCCTGTTACCTGCTAATTTCAAAGAATGAAACGGTAATTTGCAGTTTTTTTTATTTCATTATGTATATTCTGGCTAAACATTTTACTGTATGGGGTAAGAATACAAAATTAGAAAAGGAAGAAGGCAAAACAACCACAAACCCAGAACACATTTAGCAAATTGCCAAACAAGAAACCTGAATGCTGCTGACTGAATACACCTGAAATCGCATGCACACTCAATTTGGCGGCAATTCGTAGCTGTTCCCTTGGCAAAAGGTTTAAATTTCATTTTCTAAAACAGAAAAACTCACCTTGGTCCTTTTCATGTTAATTTCTAAAAATGAAACACCAATTTGCTGTTTTCTTTATTTCATTATGGATACTCTGGCTAACCTTTTTATTGTATGGTGTAAGAATACAAAATTAGAAAAGGAAGAAGGCAAAACAAATGCAAACCAAGAACACATTTAGCAAATTACCAATCAGGAAACCTGAATGTTGCTGACTGAATACACCTGAAAATCCCATTCACACTCAATTTGGAGGCAATTCATAGCTGTGCCCTCGGCAAAAGTGTTACATTTCATTTTCTAAAACACAAAAACTCACCTTAGTCGTGTTGCCTGTAGATTTCTTAGCATGAAACGCCAATTTGCAATGTATTTTTATTTCATTTCGACCACTCTGTCTAAAGGCTTTTTTGGATGGTGTCAGGATATAAAATTTGGAAAGAAGAAGGCGAAACAAACGCAAACCCAGACGACATTTAAGAAATTGCCAATCAAGAAACCTGAATGCTGCTGACTGAATACACCTGAAAATCCCATTCACACTCAATTTGGACGCAACTCGTAGCTGTCCCCTCGGCAAAAGGGTTACATTTCATTTTCCAAAGCAAAAAAACACACCTTGGTCCTGTTGCCTGCTAATTTCTAAGAGTGAAACTGCAATTTGCAGGTTTTTTTTATTTCATTATGGATATTTTGGCTAAACTTTTTATTGTATGGGGCAAGAATACAAAATTAGAAAAGGAAGAAGGCAAAACAAACGCAAACCAAGAACATATTTAGCAAATTGCCAAACAAGAAACCTGAATGCTGCTGAATGAATACACCTGAAAATCCCATTCACACTCAATTTGGCGGCAATTCGTAGCTGTTCCCTTGGCAAAAGGGTTACATTTCATTTTCCAAAACACAAAAACTCACCTTGGTCCTGTTGCATGTTAATTTCTAAATATGAAACACCAATTTGCTGTTTTCTTTATTTCATTAAGGATACTCTGGCTAAACTTTTTATTGTATGGTGTAAGAATACAAAATTAGAAAATGAAGAAGGCAAAACAAATGCAAACCAATAACATATTTAGCCAATTGCCAATCAGGATACCTGAATGTTGCTGACTGAATACACCTGAAAATGCCATTAACACTCAATTTGGACACAACTCGTAGCTGTGCCCTAGGCAAAGGCGTTACATTTCATTTTCCAAAACAGTAAATCTCACCTTGGTCCAGTTGCCTGTTAATTTCTAAGCATGGAACGCCCATTTGTTGTTTTTTTTTTTTTTATATCATTAAGGATACACTGTTAAACTTTTATTGTATGGTGTAAGAATACAAAATTAGAAAAGGAAGAAGGCCAAACAAATGGAATGCCCAAACACATTTAAGAAATTGCCAATCAAGAAACCTGAATGCTGCTGAATGAATACACATAAAAATCCCATTCACACTCAATTTGGAGGCAACTCATAGCTGTCCCCTCGGGAAAAGGGTTACATTTCATATTCCAAAGAACAAAATCACACCTTGGTCCTGTTGCCTGCTAATTTCTAAGAATGAAATGGCAATTTGCAGGTTTTTTTTATTTCATTATGGATATTCTGGATAAACTTTTTATTGTATGGGGTAAGAATACAAAATTAGAAAAGGAATAACGCAAATCAACCGCAAACCCAGAACACATTTAGCAAATTGCCAAACAAGAAACCTGAATGCTGCTGAATGAATACACCTGAAAATCCCATTCACATTCAATTTGGCGGAAATTTGTAGCTGTTCCCTTGGCAAAAGGGTTACATTTCATTTTGCAAGACACAAAAACTCAGCTTGGACCTGTTGCATGTTAATTTCTGAAAAAGAAACACCAATTTGCTGTTTTCTTTATTTCATTATGGATACTCTGGCTAACCTTTTTATTGTATGGTGTAAGAATACAAAATTAGAAAAGGAAGAAGGCAAAACAAATGCAAACCAAGAAAACATTTAGCAAATTACCAATGGGGAAACCTGAATGTTGCTGACTGAATACACCTGAAAATCCCATTCACACTCAATTTGGAGGCAATTCCCAGCTGTCCCCTCAGCAAAAGTGTTACATTTCATTTTCTAAAACACGAAAACTCACCTTAGTCGTGTTTCCTGTAGTTTTCTTAGCATGAAACGCCAATTTGCACTGCATTTCTATTTCATTTTGACCACTCTGTCTAAAGGCTTTTTTGGATGGTGTCAGGATAGAAAATTTTGAAAGAAAGAAGGCAAAACAAATGGAATGCCCAAACACGTTTAAGAAATTGCCAATCAAGAAACCTGAATGTTGCTGACTGAATACACCTGAAAATCCCATTCACACTCAATTTGGAGGCAACTCGTAGCTGTCCCCTCAGCAAAAGTTTTACATTTCATTTTCCAAAGCACAAAAACACACCTTGGTCCTGTTGCCTGCTAATTTCTAAGAATGAAACGGCAATTTGCATTTTTTTTATTTCATTATGGATATTCTTGCTAAACTTTTATTGTATGGGGTAAGAATACAAAATTAGCAAAGGAAGAAGGCAAAACAAATGCAAACCCAGAACACATTTAGCAAATTGCCAAACAAGAAACCTGAATGCTGCTGACTGAACGCACCTGAAAATTGCATTCACACTCAATTTGGAGGCAACTCGTAGCTGTTCCCTTGGCAAAAGGGTTACATTTCATTTTCCAAAACAAAAAAACTCACCTTGTTCCTGTTGCATGTTAATTTCTAAAAATGAAACACCAATTTGCTGTTCTCTTTATTTCATTATGGATACTCTGGCTAACCTTTTTATTGTATGGTGTAAGAATACAAAATTAGGAAAGGAAGACGGCAAAACAAATGCAAACCAAGAACACATTTAGCAAATTGCCAATCAGGAATCCTGAATGTTGCTCACTGAATACACCTGAAAATCCCATTCACACTCAGTTTGGAGGCAATTCGTAGCTGTGCCCTCGGCAAAAGATAAAGATTTCATTTTCCAAAACTCAAAAAATCACCTTGGTCCAGTTGCCTGTTAATTTCTAAGCATGGAACGATCATTTGCTGTTTTTTTGTTTTTTATTTCGTTAAGGATACTCTGGCTAAATTTTATTGTATGGTGTAAGAATACAAAATTAGAAAAGGAAGAAGGCAAAACAAATGCAAACCAAGAACACATTTAGCAAATTACCAACGGGGAAAGCTGAATGATGCTGACTGAATACACCTGAAAATCCCATTCACAATCAATTTGGAGGCAACTCGTAGCTGTCCCCTCGGCAAAAGCGTTACATATCATTTTCCAAAGCACAAAAACACACCTTGGTCCTGTTGCCTGCTAATATATTTGTTTTTTGAAACGGCAATAGCAGTTTTTTTATTTCATTATGGATATTCTGGCTAAACTTTTTATTGTATAGTGTAAGAATACAAAATTAGAAAAGGAAGAAGGGAAAGCAACCGCAAACCCAGAACACATTTAGCAAATTGCCAACCAAGAAACATGAATCCTGCTGACTGAATACACCTGAAAATCCCATTCACACTCAATTTGGCTGCAATTCGTAGCTGTTCCCTTGGCAAAAGGGTTACATTTCGTTTTCCAAAACATAAAAACTCATCTTGTTCCTGCTGCATGTTAATTTCAAAAATGAAACACCAATTTGGTGTTTTCTTTATTTCATTATGTTTACTCTGGCTAAACATTTTATTGTATAGTGTAAGAATACAAAATTAGAAAAGGAAGAAGGCAAAACAAATGTAAACCAAGAACACATTGAGCAAATTGCCAATCAGGAAACCTGAATGTTGCTGACTGAATACACCTGAAAATCCCATTCACACTCAATTTGGAGGCAATTCATAGCTGTGCCCTCGGCAAAAGTGTTACATTTCATTTTCTAAAACACAAAAACTCACCTTAGTCGTGTTGCCTGTAGATTTCTTAGCATGAAACGCCAATTTGCAATGTATTTTTATTTCATTTCGACCACTCTGTCTAAAGGCTTTTTTGGATGGTGTCAGGATATAAAATTTGGAAAGAAGAAGGCGAAACAAACGCAAACCCAGACGACATTTAAGAAATTGCCAATCAAGAAACCTGAATGCTGCTGACTGAATACACCTGAAAATCCCATTCACACTCAATTTGGACGCAACTCGTAGCTTTCCCCTCAGCAAAAGGGTTACATTTCATTTTCCAAAGCAAAAAAACACACCTTGGTCCTGTTGCCTGCTAATTTCTAAGAGTGAAACTGCAATTTGCAGGTTTTTTTTATTTCATTATGGATATTTTGGCTAAACTTTTTATTGTATGGGGCAAGAATACAAAATTAGAAAAGGAAGAAGGCAAAACAAACGCAAACCAAGAACATATTTAGCAAATTGCCAAACAAGAAACCTGAATGCTGCTGAATGAATACACCTGAAAATCCCATTCACACTCAATTTGGCGGCAATTCGTAGCTGTTCCCTTGGCAAAAGGGTTACATTTCATTTTCCAAAACACAAAAACTCACCTTGGTCCTGTTGCATGTTAATTTCTAAATATGAAACACAAATTTGCTGTTTTCTTTATTTCATTAAGGATACTCTGGCTAAACTTTTTATTGTATGGTGTAAGAATACAAAATTAGAAAATGAAGAAGGCAAAACAAATGCAAACCAAGAACATATTTAGCCAATTGCCAATCAGGATACCTGAATGTTGCTGACTGAATACACCTGAAAATCCCATTAACACTCAATTTGGACACAACTCGTAGCTGTGCCCTAGGCAAAGGCGTTACATTTCATTTTCCAAAACAGTAAATCTCACCTTGGTCCAGTTGCCTGTTAATTTCTAAGCATGGAACGCCCATTTGTTGTTTTTTTTTTTTATATCATTAAGGATACACTGTTAAACTTTTATTGTATGGTGTAAGAATACAAAATTAGAAAAGGAAGAAGGCCAAACAAATGGAATGCCCAAACACATTTAAGAAATTGCCAATCAAGAAACCTGAATGCTGCTGAATGAATACACATAAAAATCCCATTCACACTCAATTTGGAGGCAACTCATAGCTGTCCCCTCGGGAAAAGGGTTACATTTCATATTCCAAAGAACAAAATCACACCTTGGTCCTGTTGCCTGCTAATTTCTAAGAATGAAATGGCAATTTGCAGGTTTTTTTTATTTCATTATGGATATTCTGGATAAACTTTTTATTGTATGGGGTAAGAATACAAAATTAGAAAAGGAATAACGCAAATCAACCGCAAACCCAGAACACATTTAGCAAATTGCCAAACAAGAAACCTGAATGCTGCTGAATGAATACACCTGAAAATCCCATTCACATTCAATTTGGCGGAAATTTGTAGCTGTTCCCTTGGCAAAAGGGTTACATTTCATTTTGCAAGACACAAAAACTCAGCTTGGACCTGTTGCATGTTAATTTCTGAAAAAGAAACACCAATTTGCTGTTTTCTTTATTTCATTATGGATACTCTGGCTAACCTTTTTATTGTATGGTGTAAGAATACAAAATTAGAAAAGGAAGAAGGCAAAACAAATGCAAACCAAGAAAACATTTAGCAAATTACCAATGGGGAAACCTGAATGTTGCTGACTGAATACACCTGAAAATCCCATTCACACTCAATTTGGAGGCAATTCCCAGCTGTCCCCTCAGCAAAAGTGTTACATTTCATTTTCTAAAACACGAAAACTCACCTTAGTCGTGTTTCCTGTAGTTTTCTTAGCATGAAACGCCAATTTGCACTGCATTTCTATTTCATTTTGACCACTCTGTCTAAAGGCTTTTTTGGATGGTGTCAGGATAGAAAATTTTGAAAGAAAGAAGGCAAAACAAATGGAATGCCCAAACACGTTTAAGAAATTGCCAATCAAGAAACCTGAATGTTGCTGACTGAATACACCTGAAAATCCCATTCACACTCAATTTGGAGGCAACTCGTAGCTGTCCCCTCAGCAAAAGTTTTACATTTCATTTTCCAAAGCACAAAAACACACCTTGGTCCTGTTGCCTGCTAATTTCTAAGAATGAAACGGCAATTTGCATTTTTTTTATTTCATTATGGATATTCTTGCTAAACTTTTATTGTATGGGGTAAGAATACAAAATTAGCAAAGGAAGAAGGCAAAACAAATGCAAACCCAGAACACATTTAGCAAATTGCCAAACAAGAAACCTGAATGCTGCTGACTGAACGCACCTGAAAATTGCATTCACACTCAATTTGGAGGCAACTCGTAGCTGTGCCCTTGGCAAAAGGGTTACATTTCATTTTCCAAAACAAAAAAACTCACCATGTTCCTGTTGCATGTTAATTTCTAAAAATGAAACACCAATTTGTTGTTTTCTTTATTTCTTTATGGATACTCTGGCTAACCTTTTTATTGTATGGTGTAAGAATACAAAATTAGAAAAGGAAGAAGGCAAAACAAATGCAAACCAAGTACACATTTAGCAAATTGCCAATCAGGAATCCTGAATGTTGCTCACTGAATACACCTGAAAATCCCATTCACACTCAGTTTGGAGGCAATTCGTAGCTGTGCCCTCGGCAAAAGATAAAGATTTCATTTTCCAAAACACAAAAAATCACCTTGGTCCAGTTGCCTGTTAATTTCTAAGCATGGAACGATCATTTGCTGTTTTTTTGTTTTTTATTTCGTTAAGGATACTCTGGCTAAATTTTATTGTATGGTGTAAGAATACAAAATTAGAAAAGGAAGAAGGCAAAACAAATGCAAACCAAGAACACATTTAGCAAATTACCAATGGGGAAAGCTGAATGATGCTGACTGAATACACCTGAAAATCCCATTCACAATCAATTTGGAGGCAACTCGTAGCTGTCCCCTCGGCAAAAGCGTTACATATCATTTTCCAAAGCACAAAAACACACCTTGGTCCTGTTGCCTGCTAATATATTTGTTTTTTGAAACGGCAATAGCAGTTTTTTTTATTTCATTATGGATATTCTGGCTAAACTTTTTATTGTATAGTGTAAGAATACAAAATTAGAAAAGGAAGAAGGGAAAGCAACCGCAAACCCAGAACACATTTAGCAAATTGCCAACCAGGAAACATGAATCCTGCTGACTGAATACACCTGAAAATCCCATTCACACTCAATTTGGCTGCAATTCGTAGCTGTTCCCTTGGCAAAAGTGTTACATTTCGTTTTCCAAAACATAAAAACTCATCTTGTTCCTGTTGCATGTTAATTTCAAAAATGAAACTCCAATTTGGTGTTTTCTTTATTTCATTATGGATACTCTGGCTAAACATTTTATTGTATAGTGTAAGAATACAAAATTAGAAAAGGAAGAAGGCAAAACAAATGCAAACCAAGAACACATTGAGCAAATTGCCAATCAGGAAACCTGAATGTTGCTGACTGAATACACCTGAAAATCCCATTCACACTCAATTTGGAGGCAATTCATAGCTGTCCCCTCGGCAAAAGTGTTACATTTCATTTTCTAAAACACGAAAACTCACCTTAGTCGTGTTGCCTGTAGATTTCTTAGCATGAAACGCCAATTTGCACTGTATTTTTATTTCATTTTGAACACTCTGTTTAAAGGGTTTTTTGGATGGTGTCAGGATATAAAATTTGGAAAAAAGAACGCGAAACAAACGCAAACCCAGACGACATTTAAGAAATTGCCAATCAAGAAACCTGAATGCTGCTGACAGAATAAACCTGAAAATCCCATTCACACTCAATTTGGAGGCAATTCATAGCTGTCCCCTCGGAAAAAGGGTTACATTTCATTTTCCAAAGCACAAAAACACACCTTGGTCCTGTTGCCTGCTAATTTCTAAGAATGAAACGGCAATTTGCAGGTTTTTTTTTATTTCATTATGGATATTCTGGCTAAACATTTTACTGTATGGGGTAAGAATACAAAATTAGAAAAGGAAGAAGGCAAAACAACCACAAACCCAGAACACATTTAGCAAATTGCCAAACAAGAAACCTGAATGCTGCTGACTGAATACACCTGAAATCGAATGCACACTCAATTTGGCGGCAATTCGTAGCTGTTCCCTTGGCAAAAGGGTTAAATTTCATTTTCCAAAACAGAAAAACTCACCTTGGTCCTGTTGCATGTTAATTTCTAAAAATGAAACACCAATTTGCTGTTTTATTTATTTCATTATGGATACTATGGCTAACCATTTTATTGTATGGTGTAAGAACACAAAATTAGAAAAGGAAGAAGGCAAAACAAATGCAAACCAAGAACACATTTAGCAAATTACCAATCAGGAAACCTGAATGTTGCTGACTGAATACACCTGAAAATCCCATTCACACTCAATTTGGAGGCAATTCATAGCTGTGCCCTCGGCAAAAGTGTTACATTTCATTTTCTAAAACACAAAAACTCACCTTAGTCGTGTTGCCTGTAGATTTCTTAGCATGAAACGCCATTTGCAATGTATTTTTATTTCATTTCGACCACACTGTCTAAAGGCTTTTTTGGATGGTGTCAGGATATAAAATTTGGAAAGAAGAAGGCGAAACAAACGCAAACCCAGACGACATTTAAGAAATTGCCAATCAAGAAACCTGAATGCTGCTGACTGAATACACCTGAAAATCCCATTCACACTCAATTTGGACGCAACTCGTAGCTGTCCCCTCAGCAAAAGGGTTACATTTCATTTTCCAAAGCAAAAAAACACACCTTGGTCCTGTTGCCTGCTAATTAATAAGAGTGAAACTGCAATTTACAGGTTTTTTTTATTTCATTATATATATTTTGGCTAAACTTTTTATTGTATGGGGCAAGAATACAAAATTAGAAAAGGAAGAAGGCAAAAAAAATGCAAACCAAGAACACATTTAGCAAATTGCCAATCAGGAAATCTGAATGCTGCTGACTGAATACACCTGAAAATTCCATTCACACTCAATTTGGAGGCAACTCGTAGCTCTCCCCTCGGCAAAAGTGAAACATTTCATTTTCCAAAACACGAGAAATTTCCTTAGACGTGTTGCCTGTAGATTTCTTAGCATGAAACGCCAATTTGCAATGTATTTTTATTTCATTTTCACCACTCTGTCTAAAGGCTTTAGTGGATGGTCAGGATAGAAAATTTGGATAGAAAGAAAGAAAAACAAACACAAACCCAGAACACATTTATCAAATTGCCAATCAAGAAACCTGAATGCTGCTGACTGAACACACCTGAAAATCCCATTCACACTCAATTTGGCGGCAATTCGTAGCTGTTCCCTTGGCAAAAGGGTTACATTTCATTTTCCAAAGCACAAAAACTCACCTTGGTCCTGTTGCATGTTAATTTCTAAAAATGAAACACCAATTTGCTGTTTTCTTTATTTCATTATGGAAACTCTGGCTAAACTTTTTCTTGTATGGTGTAAGAATACAAAATTAGCAAAGGAAGAAGGCAAAACAATTGCAAACCAAGAACACATTTAGCAAATTACCAATGGGGAAACCTGAATGTTGCTGACTGAATACACCTGAAAATCCCATTCACACTCAATTTGGAGGCAATTCCTAGCTGTCCCCTCGGCAAAAGTGTTACATTTCATTTTCTAAAACACGAAAACTCACCTTAGTCGTGTTGCCCGTAGATTTCTTAGCATGAAACGCGAATTTACACTGCATTTCTATTTCATTTTGACCACTCTGTCTGAAGGCTTTTTTGGATGGTGTCAGGATAGAAAATTTGGAAAGAAAGAAGGCAAAACAAACGCAAACCCAGACGACATTTAAGAAATTGCCAATCAAGAAACCTGAATGCTGCTGACTGAATACACCTGAAAATCCCATTCACACTCAATTTGGAGGCAACTCGTAGCTGTCCCCTCAGCAAAAGGGTTACATTTCATTTTCCAAAGCACAAAAACACACCTTGGTCCTGTTGCCTGCTAATTTCTAAGAATGAAACGGCAATTTGCAGTTTTTTTTTTTTATTTCATTATGGATATTCTGGCTAAACATTTTATTGTATGGGGTAAGAATACAACATTAGAAAAGGAAGAAGGCAAAACAAACGCAAAACCAGAACACATTTAGCAAATTGCCAAACAAGAAACCTGAATCATGCTGACTGAATACACCTGAAAATCCCATTCCCACTCAATTTGGAGGCAACTCGTAGCTGTCCCCTCAGCAAAAGGGTTACATTTCATTTTCCAAAACACAAAAACTCACCTTGGTCCTGTTGCATGTTAATTTCTAAAAATGAAACACCAATTTGCTGTTTTCTTTGTTTCATTATGGATACTCTGGCTAACCTTTTTCTTGTATGGTGTAAGAATACAAAATTAGAAAAGGAAGAAGGCAAAACAAATGCAAACCAAAAACACATTTAGCAAATTACCAATCATGAAACCTGAATGTTGCTGACTGAATACACCTGAAAATCCCATTCACACTCAATTTGGCGGCAATTCGTAGCAGTTCCCTTGGCAAAAGTGTTACATTTCATTTTGCAAAACACAAAAACTCACCTTGGTCCTGTTGCATGTTAATTTCTAAAAATGAAACACCAACTTGCTGTTTTCTTTATTTCATTATGGATACTCTGGCTAAACATTTTCTTGTAAGGTGTAAGAATACAAAATTAGAAAAGGAAGAAGGCAAAACAAATGCAAACCAAGAACACATTTAGCAAATTGCCAATCAGGAAATCTGAATGCTGCTGACTGAATACACCTGAAAATCACATTCACACTCAATTTGGAGGCAACTCGTAGCTGTCCCCTCGGCAAAATGAAACATTTCATTTTCCAAAACACGAGAAATTCCCTTAGACGTGTTGCCTGTAGATTTCTTAGCATGAAACGCCAATTTGCAATGTATTTTAATTTTATTTTCACTACTCTGTCTAAAGGCTTTAGTGGATGGTCAGGATAGAAAATTTGGATAGAAAGAAAGAAAAACAAACACAAACCCAGAACACATTTATCAAATTGCCAATCAAGAAACCTGAATGCTGCTGACTGAACACACCTGAAAATCCCATTCACACTCAATTTGGCGGCAATTCGTAGCTGTTCCCTTGGCAAAAGGATTACATTTCCTTCTCCAAAGCACAAAAACTCACCTTGGTCCTGTTGCATGTTAATTTCTAAAAATGAAACACCAATTTGCTGTTTTCTTTAGTTCATTATGGATACTCTGGCTAAACTTTTTCTTTTATGGTGTAAGAAAACAAAATTGGAAAAGGAAGAAGGCAAAACAACTGCAAACCAAGAACACATTTAGCAAATTATCAATCAGGAAACCTGAATGTTGCTGACTGAATACACCTGAAAATCCCATTCACACTCAATCTGGAGGGAACTCGTAGCTGTCCCAAAGGCAAAAAAGTTACATTTCATTTTCCAAAGCACAAAAACACACCTTGGTCCTGTTGCCTGCTAATTTCAAAGAATGAAATGGCAATTTGCAGTTTTTTTTATTTCATTATGGATATTCTGGCTAAACATTTTATTATATGGGGTAAGAATACAAAATTAGAAAAGGAAGAAGGCAAAACAACCACAAACCCAGAACACATTTAGCAAATTGTCAAACAAGAAATCTGAATGCTGCTGACTGAATACACCTGAAAATCCCATTCACACTCAATTTGGTGGCAATTCGTAGCTTTGCCCTTGGCAAAAGGGTTACATTTCATTTTCCAAAGCACAAAAACTCACCTTGGTCCTGTTGCATGTTAATTTCTAAAAATGAAACATCAATTGGCTGTTTTCTTTATTTCATTATGGATACTCTGGCTAACTTTTTTTTTATGAGGTGTAAGAATTAAAATTTAGAAAAGGAAGATGGCAAATCAAATGGAAACCAAGAACACATTTAGCAAATTACCAATCAGGAAACCTGAATGTTGCTGACTGAATACACCTAAAAATCCCATTCACACTCAATTTGCAGGCAATTTGTAGCTGTCCCCTCGGCAAAAGTGAAACATTTCATTTTCTAAAACACGAAAACTCACCTTAGTCGTGTTGCCTGTAGTTTTCTTAGCATGAAACGCCAATTTGCACTGTATTTTTATTTCATTTTGACCACTCTGTCTAAAGGCTTTTTTGGATGGTGTCAGGATAGAAAATTTCGAAAGAAAGAAGGCAAAACAAATGCAAACCCAGACGACATGTAAGAAATTGCAAATCAAGAAACCTGAATGCTGCTGACTGAATACACCTGAAAATCCCATTCACACTCAATTTGGTGGCAATTCGTAGCTGTGCCCTTGGCAAAAGGGTTACATTTCATTTTCCAAAACACAAAAACTCACCTTGGTCCTGTTGCATGTTAATTTCTAAAAATGAAACACCAATTTGCTGTTTTCTTTATTTCATTATGGATACTCTGGCTCACCTTTTTCTTGTATGCTGTAAGAATACAAAATTAGAAAAGGAAGAAGGCAAAACAAATGCAAACCAAGAACATATTTAGCAAATTACCAATCGGGAAACCAAATGTTGCTGACTGAATACACCTGAAAATCCCATTCACACTCAATTTGGAGGCAACTCGTAGCTGTCCCCTCGCCAAAGTGTTTCATTTCATTTTCCAAAACACGAAAACTCACTTGTCGTGTTGACTGTAGATTTCTTAGCATGAAACGCCAATTTGCACTGTATTTTTATTTCATTTCGACCACTGTGTCTAAAGGCTTTTTTGGATCATGTCAGGATATAAAATTTGGAAAGAAAAAAGGCAAAACAAACGCAAACCCAGACGACATTTAAGAAATTGCCAATCAAGAAACCTGAATGCTGCTGACTGAATACACCTGAAAATCCCATTCATACTCAATTTGGAGGCAATTCATAGCTGTCCCCTCGGCAAAAGGGTTACATATCATTTTCCAAAGCACAAAAACACACCTTGGTCCTGTTGCCTTCTAATTTCGAAGAATGAAACGGCAATTTGCAGTTTTTTTATAACATTCTGTATATTCTGGCTAAACTTTTTATTGTATGGGGTAAGAATACAAAATTAGAAAAGGAAGAAGGCAAAACAAAGGCAAACCCAGAACACATTTAGCAAATTGCCAAACAAGAAACCTGAATGCTGCTGACTGAATACACCTGAAAATCCCATTCACACTCAATTTGGAGGCAAGTCGTAGCTGTTCCCTTGGCAAAAGGGAAAGATTTCATTTTCCAAAACAGTAAATCTCACCCTGGTCTAGTTGCCTGTTATTTCTAAGCATGGAACACCCATTTGTTTTTTTTTTTGTTTGTTTTTTTTTTTTTCATTAAGGATACTCTGGCTAAACTTTTATTGTATGGTGTAAGAATACAAAATTAGAAAAGGAAGAAGGCAAAACAAATGGAATGCCCAAACACATTTATGAAATTGCCATTCAAAAAACCTGAATGCTGCAGACTGAATACACCTGAAAATCCCATTCACACTCAATTTGGAGGCAACTCGTAGCTGTCCCCTCAGCAAAAGGGTTACATTTCATTTTCCAAAGCACAAAATCACACCTTGGTCCTGTTGCCTGCTAATTTCTAAAAATGAAACGGCAATTTGCAGGTTTTTTTATTTCATTATGGATACTCTGGCTAAACATTTTATTGAATAGTGTAAGAATACAAAATTAGAAAAGGAAGAAGGCAAAACAAACGCAAACCCAGAACACATTTAGCAAATTGCCAAACAAGAAACCTGAATGCTGCTGACTGAATACACCTGAAAATCCCATTCACACTCAATTTGGCGGCAATTTGTAGCTGTTCCCTTGGCAAAAGGGTTAAATTTCATTTTCCAAAACACAAAAACTCACCTTGGTCCTGTTGCATGTTAATTTCTAAAAATGAAACACCAATTTGCTGTTTTCTTTATTTCATTATGGATACTCTGGCTAACCTTTTTATTGTATGGTGTAAGAATACAAAATTAGAAAATGAAGAAGGCAAAACAAACGCAAACCAAGAACATATTTAGCAAATTGCCAATCAGGAAACCTTAATGTTGCTGACTGAATACACCTGAAAATCCCATTCAAACTCAATTTGGACGCAACTCGTTGCTGTCCCCTAGGCAATGGGGTTACATTTCATTTTCCAAAGCACAAAAACAGACCTTGGTCCTGTTGCATGTTAATTTCTAAAAATGAAACACCAATTTGCTGTTTTCTTTATTTCATTTTGGATACTCCGGCTAAACACTTTATTGTATAGTGTAAGAATACAAAATTATAAAAGGAAGAAGGCAAAACAAATGCAAACCAAGAACACATTTAGCAAATTGCCAATCAGGAATCCTGAATGTTGATGACTGAATACACCTGAAAATCCCATTCACACTCAATTTGGCGGCAATTCGTAGCTGTTCCCTTGGCAAAAGGATTACATTTCCTTCTCCAAAGCACAAAAACTCACCTTGGTCCTGTTGCATGTTAATTTCTAAAAATGAAACACCAATTTGCTGTTTTCTTTAGTTCATTATGGATACTCTGGCTAAACTTTTTCTTTTATGGTGTAAGAAAACAAAATTGGAAAAGGAAGAAGGCAAAACAACTGCAAACCAAGAACACATTTAGCAAATTATCAATCAGGAAACCTGAATGTTGCTGACTGAATACACCTGAAAATCCCATTCACACTCAATCTGGAGGGAACTCGTAGCTGTCCCAAAGGCAAAAAAGTTACATTTCATTTTCCAAAGCACAAAAACACACCTTGGTCCTGTTGCCTGCTAATTTCAAAGAATGAAATGGCAATTTGCAGTTTTTTTTATTTCATTATGGATATTCTGGCTAAACATTTTATTATATGGGGTAAGAATACAAAATTAGAAAAGGAAGAAGGCAAAACAACCACAAACCCAGAACACATTTAGCAAATTGTCAAACAAGAAATCTGAATGCTGCTGACTGAATACACCTGAAAATCCCATTCACACTCAATTTGGTGGCAATTCGTAGCTTTGCCCTTGGCAAAAGGGTTACATTTCATTTTCCAAAGCACAAAAACTCACCTTGGTCCTGTTGCATGTTAATTTCTAAAAATGAAACATCAATTGGCTGTTTTCTTTATTTCATTATGGATACTCTGGCTAACTTTTTTTTTATGAGGTGTAAGAATTAAAATTTAGAAAAGGAAGATGGCAAATCAAATGGAAACCAAGAACACATTTAGCAAATTACCAATCAGGAAACCTGAATGTTGCTGACTGAATACACCTAAAAATCCCATTCACACTCAATTTGCAGGCAATTTGTAGCTGTCCCCTCGGCAAAAGTGAAACATTTCATTTTCTAAAACACGAAAACTCACCTTAGTCGTGTTGCCTGTAGTTTTCTTAGCATGAAACGCCAATTTGCACTGTATTTTTATTTCATTTTGACCACTCTGTCTAAAGGCTTTTTTGGATGGTGTCAGGATAGAAAATTTCGAAAGAAAGAAGGCAAAACAAATGCAAACCCAGACGACATGTAAGAAATTGCAAATCAAGAAACCTGAATGCTGCTGACTGAATACACCTGAAAATCCCATTCACACTCAATTTGGTGGCAATTCGTAGCTGTGCCCTTGGCAAAAGGGTTACATTTCATTTTCCAAAACACAAAAACTCACCTTGGTCCTGTTGCATGTTAATTTCTAAAAATGAAACACCAATTTGCTGTTTTCTTTATTTCATTATGGATACTCTGGCTCACCTTTTTCTTGTATGCTGTAAGAATACAAAATTAGAAAAGGAAGAAGGCAAAACAAATGCAAACCAAGAACATATTTAGCAAATTACCAATCGGGAAACCAAATGTTGCTGACTGAATACACCTGAAAATCCCATTCACACTCAATTTGGAGGCAACTCGTAGCTGTCCCCTCGCCAAAGTGTTTCATTTCATTTTCCAAAACACGAAAACTCACTTGTCGTGTTGACTGTAGATTTCTTAGCATGAAACGCCAATTTGCACTGTATTTTTATTTCATTTCGACCACTGTGTCTAAAGGCTTTTTTGGATCATGTCAGGATATAAAATTTGGAAAGAAAAAAGGCAAAACAAACGCAAACCCAGACGACATTTAAGAAATTGCCAATCAAGAAACCTGAATGCTGCTGACTGAATACACCTGAAAATCCCATTCATACTCAATTTGGAGGCAATTCATAGCTGTCCCCTCGGCAAAAGGGTTACATATCATTTTCCAAAGCACAAAAACACACCTTGGTCCTGTTGCCTTCTAATTTCGAAGAATGAAACGGCAATTTGCAGTTTTTTTATAACATTCTGTATATTCTGGCTAAACTTTTTATTGTATGGGGTAAGAATACAAAATTAGAAAAGGAAGAAGGCAAAACAAAGGCAAACCCAGAACACATTTAGCAAATTGCCAAACA
The DNA here is from genome assembly GCA_949820135.1 of Sylvilagus floridanus. Classification (NCBI taxonomy): domain Eukaryota; kingdom Metazoa; phylum Chordata; class Mammalia; order Lagomorpha; family Leporidae; genus Sylvilagus; species Sylvilagus floridanus. The sequence continues at coordinate 163,906,677 of OX463227.1, read as the reverse complement.
AGAAACCTGAATGCTGCTGACTGAATACACCTGAAAATCCCATTCACACTCAATTTGGAGGCAAGTCGTAGCTGTTCCCTTGGCAAAAGGGAAAGATTTCATTTTCCAAAACAGTAAATCTCACCCTGGTCTAGTTGCCTGTTATTTCTAAGCATGGAACACCCATTTGTTTTTTTTTGTTTGTTTTTTTTTTTTTCATTAAGGATACTCTGGCTAAACTTTTATTGTATGGTGTAAGAATACAAAATTAGAAAAGGAAGAAGGCAAAACAAATGGAATGCCCAAACACATTTATGAAATTGCCATTCAAAAAACCTGAATGCTGCAGACTGAATACACCTGAAAATCCCATTCACACTCAATTTGGAGGCAACTCGTAGCTGTCCCCTCAGCAAAAGGGTTACATTTCATTTTCCAAAGCACAAAATCACACCTTGGTCCTGTTGCCTGCTAATTTCTAAAAATGAAACGGCAATTTGCAGGTTTTTTTATTTCATTATGGATACTCTGGCTAAACATTTTATTGAATAGTGTAAGAATACAAAATTAGAAAAGGAAGAAGGCAAAACAAACGCAAACCCAGAACACATTTAGCAAATTGCCAAACAAGAAACCTGAATGCTGCTGACTGAATACACCTGAAAATCCCATTCACACTCAATTTGGCGGCAATTTGTAGCTGTTCCCTTGGCAAAAGGGTTAAATTTCATTTTCCAAAACACAAAAACTCACCTTGGTCCTGTTGCATGTTAATTTCTAAAAATGAAACACCAATTTGCTGTTTTCTTTATTTCATTATGGATACTCTGGCTAACCTTTTTATTGTATGGTGTAAGAATACAAAATTAGAAAATGAAGAAGGCAAAACAAACGCAAACCAAGAACATATTTAGCAAATTGCCAATCAGGAAACCTTAATGTTGCTGACTGAATACACCTGAAAATCCCATTCAAACTCAATTTGGACGCAACTCGTTGCTGTCCCCTAGGCAATGGGGTTACATTTCATTTTCCAAAGCACAAAAACAGACCTTGGTCCTGTTGCATGTTAATTTCTAAAAATGAAACACCAATTTGCTGTTTTCTTTATTTCATTTTGGATACTCCGGCTAAACACTTTATTGTATAGTGTAAGAATACAAAATTATAAAAGGAAGAAGGCAAAACAAATGCAAACCAAGAACACATTTAGCAAATTGCCAATCAGGAATCCTGAATGTTGATGACTGAATACACCTGAAAATCCCATTCACACTCAACTTGGAGGCAATTCGTAGCTGTCCCCTTGGCAAAAGTGTTACATTTCATTTTCTAAAACACAAAAACTCACCTTAGTCGTGTTGCCTGTAGATTTCTTAGCATGAAACGCCAATTTACACTGTATTTTTATTTCATTTTGACCACTCTTCTAAAGGCTTTTTTGGATGGTTTCACGATATAAAATTCTGAAAAAAGAAGGCTAAACAAACGCAAACCCAGATGACATTTAAGAAATTGCCAATCAAGAAACCTGAATGCTGCTGACTGAATACACCTGAAAATCCCATTCACACTCAATTTGGAGGCAACTCGTAGCTGTCCCCTTGGCAAAAGGGTTACATTTCATTTTCCAAAGCACAAAAACACACCTTCGTCCTGTTGCCTGCTAATTTCTAAGAATGAAACGGCAATTTGCAGGTTTTTTTTAATTTCATTCTGTATACTCTGGCTAACCTTTTATTGTATGGTGTAAGAATACAAAATTAGAAGAGGAAGAATGCAAAACAAATGCAAACCAAGAACACATTTAGCAAATTGCCAATTAGGAAACCTGAATGTTGCTGACTGAATACACCTGAAAATCCCATTCACACCTAATTTGGAGGCAATTCATAGCTGTGCCCTCGGCAAAAGGGAAAGATTTCATTTTCAAAACTGTAAATCTCACCTTGGTCCAGTTGCCTGTAAATTTCTAAGCATGGAACGCCCATTTGTTGTTTTTTTTTTATTATTTCATTAAGGATACTCTGGCTAAACTTTTATTGTATGGTGTAAGAATACAAAATTAGAAAAGGAAGAAGGCAAAACAAATGGAATGCCCAAACACATTTAAGAAATTGCCAATCAAGAAACGTGAATGCTGCTGACTGAATATACCTGAAAATCCCATTCACACTCAATTTGGAGGCAACTCATAGCTGTCCCCTCGGCAAAAGGGTTACATTTCATTTTCCAAAGCACAAAATCACACCTTTGTCCTGTTGCCTGCTAATTTCTAAGAATGAAACGGCAATTTGCAATTTTTTTTTATTTCATTATGGATATTCTGGCTAAACTTTTTATTGTATGGGGTAAGAATACAAAATTAGAAAAGGAAGAAGGCAAAACAAACGCAAACCCAGAACACATTTAGCAAATTGCCAAACAAGAAACTGAATGCTGCTGACTGAATACACCTGAAAATCCCATTCACACTCAATTTGCAGGCAATTCGCAGCTGTTCCCTTGGCAAAAGGGTTACATTTCATTTATTTCATTTTCCAAAGCACAAAATCACACCTTTGTCCTGTTGCCTGCTAATTTCTAAAATGAAACGGCAATTTGAAGTTTTTTTAATTTCATTATGGATATTCTGGCTAAACTTTTTATTGTATGGGGTAAGAATACAAAATTAGAAAAGGAAGAAGGCAAAACAAACGCAAACCCAGACGACATTTAAGAAATTGCCAATCAAGAAACCTGAATGCTGCTGACTGAATACACCTGAAAATCCAATTCACACTCAATTTGGAGGCAATTTGTAGCTGTTCCCTTGGCAAAAGGGTTACATTTCATTTTCCAAAACACAAAAACTCACCTTGGTCCTGTTGCATGTTAATTTCTAAAAATGAAACGGCAATTTGCAGTTTTTTATTATTTCATTATGGATACTTTGGCTAACCTTTTTCTTGTATGGTGTAAGAATACAAAATTAGAAAAGGAAGAAGGCAAAACAAATGCAAATGAAGAACACATTTAGCAAATTGCCAAACAAGAAACCTGAATGCTGCTGACTGAATACACCTGAAAATCCCATTCACACTCAATTTGGAGGCAATTCGTAGCTGTTTCCTTGGCAAAAGTAATACATTTCATTTTCCAAAACACAATAACTCATCTTGGTCCTGTTGCATGTTAATTTCTAAAAATGAAACACCAATTTGCTGTTTTCTTTATTTCATTATGGATACTCTGGCTAACCTTTTTCTTGTATGGTGTAAGAATACAAAATTAGAAAAGGAAGAGGGCAAAACAAATGCAAACCAAGAACACATTTAGCAAATTACCAATCGGGAAACCTGAATGTTGCTGACTGAATACACCTGAAAATCCCATTCACACTCAATTTGGATTTAATTCATAGCTGTCCCCTCGGCACAAGTGTTACATTTCATTTTCTAAAACACGAAAACTCACCTTAGTAGTGTTGCCTGTAGATTTCTTAGCATGAAACGCCAATTTGCACTGTATTTTTATTTCATTTTGACCACTCTGTCTAAAGGCTTTTTGATGGTGTCAGGATATAAATTTTGGAAAAAAGAAGGCAAAACAAACGCAAAACCAGACGACATTTAAGATATTGCCAATCAAGAAACCTGAAGGTTGCTGACTGAATACACCTGAAAATCCCATTCACACTCAATTTGGAGGCAACTCGTAGCTGTCTTCTCGGCAAAAGGGTTACATTTCATTTTCCAAAGCACAAAACACACCTTGGTCCTGTTGCCAGCTAATTTCTCAGAATGAAACGGCAATTTGCAGTTTTTTTTTTTATTTCATTATGGATATTCTGGCTAAACTTTTTATTGTATGGGGTAAGAATACAAAATTAGAAAAGGAAGAAGACAAAACAACCGCAAACCCAGAACACATTTAGCAAATTGCCAAACAAGAAACCTGAATGCTGCTGACTGAATGCACCTGAAAATCGCATTCACACTCAATTTTGCGGCAATTCGTATCTGTTCCCTTGGCACAAGGGTTACATTTCATTTTCCAAAACACAAAAACTCACCTTGGTCCTGTTGCATGTTAATTTCTAAAAATGAAACACCAATTTGCTGTTTTCTTTATTTCATTATGGATACTCTGGCTATCCTGTTTATTGTATGGTGTAAGAATACAAAATTAGAAAAGGAAGAAGGCAAAACAAATGCAAACCAAGAACATATTTAGCAAATTGCCAATCAGGAAACCTTAATGTTGCTGACTGAATACACCTGAAAATCCCATTCACACTCAATTTGTAGGCAATTCGTAGCTGTACCCTGGGCAAAAGGGAAAGATTTCACTTTCCAAACACTAAAACTCACCTTGGTCCAGTTGCCTGATAATTTCTAAGCATGGAACGCCCATTTGCTGTTTTTTTTTTTTTTATTTCATTAAGGATACTCTGGCTAAACTTTTATTGTATGGTGTAAGAATACAAAATGGGAAAAGGAGGAAGGCAAAACAAATGGAATGCCCAAACACATTTAAGAAATTGCCAATCAAGAAACCTGAATGCTGCTGACTGAATACTCCTGAAAATCCCATTCACACTCAATTTGGAGGCAACTCGTAGCTGTGCCCTCGGCAAAAGGGAAATATTTCATTTTCCAAAACACGAAAACTCACCTGTTGTGTTGCCTGTAGATTTCTTAGCATGAAACGCCAATTTGCACTGTATTTTTATTTCATTTTGACCACTCTGTCTAAAGGCTTTTTTGGATGGTGTCAGGATAGAAAATTTCGAAAGAAAGAAGGCAATACAAATGCAAACCCAGACGACATGTAAGAAATTGCAAATCAAGAAACCTGAATGCTGCTGACTGAATACACCTGAAAATCCCATTCACACTCAATTTGGTGGCAATTCGTAGCTGTGCCCTTGGCAAAAGGGTTACATATCATTTTCCAAAGCACAAAAACACACCTTGGTCCTGTTGCCTTCTAATTTCGAAGAATGAAATGGCAATTTGCAGTTTTTTTATTTCATTCTGTATATTCTGGCTAAACTTTTTATTGTATGGGGTAAGAATACAAAATTAGAAAAGGAAGAAGGCAAAACAAAGGCAAACCCAGAACACATTTAGCAAATTGCCAAACAAGAAACCTGAATGCTGCTGACTGAATACACCTGAAAATCACATTCACACTCAATTTGGCGGCAATTTGTAGCTGTTCCCTTGGCAAAAGGGTTAAATTTCATTTTCCAAAACACAAAAACTCACCTTGGTCCTGTTGCATGTTAATTTCTAAAAATGAAACACCAATTTGCTGTTTTCTTTATTTCATTATGGATACTCTGGCTAACCTTTTTCTTGTATGCTGTAAGAATACAAAATTAGAAAAGGAAGAAGGCAAAACAAATGCAAACCAAGAACATATTTAGCAAATTACCAATCGGGAAACCAAATGTTGCTGACTGAATACACCTGAAAATCCCATTCACACTCAATTTGGAGGCAACTCGTAGCTGTCCCCTCGCCAAAGTGTTTCATTTCATTTTCCAAAACACGAAAACTCACTTGTCGTGTTGACTGTAGATTTCTTAGCATGAAACGCCAATTTGCACTGTATTTTTATTTCATTTCGACCACTGTGTCTAAAGGCTTTTTTAGATCATGTCAGGATATAAAATTTGGAAAGAAAAAAGGCAAAACAAACGCAAACCCAGACGACATTTAAGAAATTGCCAATCAAGAAACCTGAATGCTGCTGACTGAATACACCTGAAAATCCCATTCATACTCAATTTGGAGGCAATTCATAGCTGTCCCCTCGGCAAAAGGGTTACATATCATTTTCCAAAGCACAAAAACACACCTTGGTCCTGTTGCCTTCTAATTTCGAAGAATGAAACGGCAATTTGCAGTTTTTTTATTTCATTCTGTATATTCTGGCTAAACTTTTTATTGTATGGGGTAAGAATACAAAATTAGAAAAGGAAGAAGGCAAAACAAAGGCAAACCCAGAGCACATTTAGCAAATTGCCAAACAAGAAACCTGAATGCTGCTGACTGAATACACCTGAAAATCCCATTCACACTCAATTTGGAGGCAAGTCGTAGCTGTTCCCTTGGCAAAAGGGAAAGATTTCATTTTCCAAAACAGTAAATCTCACCCTGGTCTAGTTGCCTGTTATTTCTAAGCATGGAACACCCATTTGTTTTTTTTTTGTTTGTTTTTTTTTTTTTCATTAAGGATACTCTGGCTAAACTTTTATTGTATGGTGTAAGAATACAAAATTAGAAAAGGAAGAAGGCAAAACAAATGGAATGCCCAAACACATTTATGAAATTGCCATTCAAAAAACCTGAATGCTGCAGACTGAATACACCTGAAAATCCCATTCACACTCAATTTGGAGGCAACTCGTAGCTGTCCCCTCAGCAAAAGGGTTACATTTCATTTTCCAAAGCACAAAATCACACCTTGGTCCTGTTGCCTGCTAATTTCTAAGAATGAAACGGCAATTTGCAGGTTTTTTTATTTCATTATGGATACTCTGGCTAAACATTTTATTGAATAGTGTAAGAATACAAAATTAGAAAAGGAAGAAGGCAAAACAAAGGCAAACCCAGAACACATTTAGCAAATTGCCAAACAAGAAACCTGAATGCTGCTGACTGAATACACCTGAAAATCACATTCACACTCAATTTGGCGGCAATTTGTAGCTGTTCCCTTGGCAAAAGGGTTAAATTTCATTTTCCAAAACACAAAAACTCACCTTGGTCCTGTTGCATGTTAATTTCTAAAAATGAAACACCAATTTGCTGTTTTCTTTATTTCATTATGGATACTCTGGCTAACCTTTTTATTGTATGGTGTAAGAATACAAAATTAGAAAATGAAGAAGGCAAAACAAACGCAAACCAAGAACATATTTAGCAAATTGCCAATCAGGAAACCTTAATGTTGCTGACTGAATACACCTGAAAATCCCATTCACGCTCAATTTGGACGCAACTCGTTGCTGTCCCCTAGGCAATGGGGTTACATTTCATTTTCCAAAGCACAAAAACAGACCTTGGTCCTGTTGCATGTTAATTTCTAAAAATGAAACACCAATTTGCTGTTTTCTTTATTTCATTATGGATACTCCGGCTAAACACTTTATTGTATAGTGTAAGAATACAAAATTAGAAAAGGAAGAAGGCAAAACAAATGCAAACCAAGAACACATTTAGCAAATTGCCAATCAGGAATCCTGAATGTTGATGACTGAATACACCTGAAAATCCCATTCACACTCAACTTGGAGGCAATTCGTAGCTGTCCCCTTGGCAAAAGTGTTACATTTCATTTTCTAAAACACAAAAACTCACCTTAGTCGTGTTGCCTGTAGATTTCTTAGCATGAAACGCCAATTTACACTGTATTTTTATTTCATTTTGACCACTCTGTCTAAAGGCTTTTTTGGATGGTTTCACGATATAAAATTCTGAAAAAAGAAGGCTAAACAAACGCAAACCCAGATGACATTTAAGAAATTGCCAATCAAGAAACCTGAATGCTGCTGACTGAATACACCTGAAAATCCCATTCACACTCAATTTGGAGGCAACTCGTAGCTGTCCCCTTGGCAAAAGGGTTACATTTCATTTTCCAAAGCACAAAAACACACCTTCGTCCTGTTGCCTGCTAATTTCTAAGAATGAAACGGCAATTTGCAGGTTTTTTTTAATTTCATTCTGTATACTCTGGCTAACCTTTTATTGTATGGTGTAAGAATACAAAATTAGAAGAGGAAGAATGCAAAACAAATGCAAATGAAGAACACATTTAGCAAATTGCCAATTAGGAAACCTGAATGTTGCTGACTGAATACACCTGAAAATCCCATTCACACCTAATTTGGAGGCAATTCATAGCTGTGCCCTCGGCAAAAGGGAAAGATTTCATTTTCAAAACTGTAAATCTCACCTTGGTCCAGTTGCCTGTAAATTTCTAAGCATGGAACGCCCATTTGTTGTTTTTTTTTTTATTATTTCATTAAGGATACTCTGGCTAAACTTTTATTGTATGGTGTAAGAATACAAAATTAGAAAAGGAAGAAGGCAAAACAAATGGAATGCCCAAACACATTTAAGAAATTGCCAATCAAGAAACGTGAATGCTGCTGACTGAATACACCTGAAAATCCCATTCACACTCAATTTGGAGGCAACTCATAGCTGTCCCCTCGGCAAAAGGGTTACATTTCATTTTCCAAAGCACAAAATCACACCTTTGTCCTGTTGCCTACTAATTTCTAAGAATGAAACGGCAATTTGCAATTTTTTTTTATTTCATTATGGATATTCTGGCTAAACTTTTTATTGTATGGGGTAAGAATACAAAATTAGAAAAGGAAGAAGGCAAAACAAACGCAAACCCAGAACACATTTAGCAAATTGCCAAAGAAGAAACCTGAATGCTGCTGACTGAATACACCTGAAAATCCCATTCACACTCAATTTGGCGGCAATTCGTAGCTGTTCCCTTGGCAAAAGGGTTACATTTCATTTATTTCATTTTCCAAAGCACAAAATCACACCTTTGTCCTGTTGCCTGCTAATTTCTAAAATGAAACGGCAATTTGAAGTTTTTTAATTTCATTATGGATATTCTGGCTAAACTTTTTATTGTATGGGGTAAGAATACAAAATTAGAAAAGGAAGAAGGCAAAACAAACGCAAACCCAGATGACATTTAAGAAATTGCCAATCAAGAAACCTGAATGCTGCTGACTGAATACACCTGAAAATCCCATACACACTCAATTTGGAGGCAATTCGTAGCTGTTCCCTTGGCAAAATGGTTACATTTCATTTTCCAAAACACAAAAATACACCTTGGTCCTGTTGCATGTTAATTTCTAACAATGAAACGGCAATTTGCAGTTTTTTATTATTTCATTATGGATACTCTGGCTAACCTTTTTCTTGTATGGTGTAAGAATACAAAATTAGAAAAGGAAGAAGGCAAAACAAATGCAAATGAAGAACACATTTAGCAAAGTGCCAAACAAGAAACCTGAATGCTGCTGACTGAATACACCTGAAAATCCCATTCACACTCAATTTGGAGGCAATTCGTAGCTGTTTCCTTAGCAAAAGTAATACATTTCATTTTCCAAAACACAATAACTCATCTTGGTCCTGTTGCATGTTAATTTCTAAAAATGAAAAACCAATTTGCTGTTTTCTTTATTTCATTATGGATACTCTGGCTAAACTTTTTCTTGTATGGTGTAAGAATGCAAAATGAGAAAAGGAAGAAGGCAAAACAAATGCAAACCAAAAACACATTTAGAAAATTGCCAATCAGGAAACCTGAATGTTGCTGACTGAATACACCTGAAAATCCCATTCACACTCAATTTGGAGGCAATTCGTAGCTGTGCCCTCGGCAAAAGGGAAAGATTTCATTTTCCAAAACACTAAAACTCACCTTGGTCCAGTTGCCTGTTAATTTCTAAGCATGGAACGCCCATTTGCAGTTTGTTTTTTTTTATTTCATTAAGGATACTCTGGCTAAACTTTTATTGTATGGTGTAAGAACACAAAATTAGAAAAGGAAGAAGGCAAAACAAATGGAATTCCCAAACACATTTAAGAAATTGCCAATCAAGTAACCTGAATGCTGCTGACTGAATACACCTGAAAATCCCATTCACACTAAATTTGGAGGCAACTCGTAGCTGTCCCCTTGGCAAAAGGGTTACATTTCATTTTCCAAAGCACAAAATCACACCTTTGTCCTGTTGCCTGCTAATTTCTAAAATGAAACCGCAATTTGCAACTTTTTTTTTATTTCAATATGGATATTCTGGCTAAACTTTTTATTTTATGGGGTAAGAATACAAAACTAGAAAAGGAAGAAGGCAAAACAAACACAAACCCAGAACACATTTAGCAAATTGCCAAACAAGAAACCTGAATGCTGCTGACTGAATACACCTGAAAATCCCATTCACACTCAATTTGGCGGCAATTCGTAGCTGTTCCCTTGGCAAAAGGGTTACATTTCATTTATTTCATTTTCCAAAGCACAAAATCACACCTTTGTCCTGCTGCCTGCTAATTTCTAAAATGAAACGGCAATTTGTAGTTTTTTTTATTTCATTATGGATATTCTGGCTAAACTTTTTATTGTATGGGGTAAGAATACAAAATTAGAAAAGGAAGAAGGCAAAACAAACGCAAACCCAGAACACATTTAGCAAATTGCCAAACAAGAAACCTGAATGCTGCTGACTGAATACACCTGAAAATCCCATTCACACTCAATTTGGCGGCAATTCGTAGCTGTTCCCTTGGCAAAAGGGTTACATTTCATTTATTTCATTTTCCAAAACACAAAACTCACCTTGGTCCTGTTGCATGTTAATTTCTAAAAATGAAACACCAATTTGCTCTTTTCTTTATTTCATTATGGATACTCTGGCTAACCTTTTTCTTGTATGGTGTAAGAATACAAAATTAGAAAAGGAAGAGGGCAAAACAAATGCAAACCAAGAACACATTTAGCAAATTACCAATCAGGAAACCTGAATGTTGCTGACTGAATACACCTGAAAATCCCATTCACACTCAATTTGGATTCAATTCATAGCTGTCCCCTCGGCACAAGTGTTACATTTCATTTTCTAAAACACGAAAACTCACCTTAGTCGTGTTGCCTGTAGATTTCTTAGCATGAAACGCCAATTTGCACTGTATTTTTATTTCATTTTGACCACTCTGTCTAAAGGCTTTTTTGGATGTTGTCTGGATATAAAATTTGGAAAAAAGAAGGCAAAATAAACGCAAACCCAGACGACATTTAAGAAATTGCCAATCAAGAAACCTGAATGCTGCTGACTGAATACACCTGAAAATCCCATTCACACTCAATTTGGCGGCAATTCGTAGCTGTTTCCTTGGCAAAAGGGTTACATTTCATTTTCCAAAACACAAAAACTCACCTTGTCCTGTTGCATGCTAATTTCTTAAAATGAAACACCAATTTGCTGTTTTCTTTATTTCATTATGGATACTCTGGCTAAACTTTTTCTTGTATGGTGTAAGAATACACAATAGGAAAGGAAGAAGGCAAAACAAATGCAAACCAAGAACACATTTAGCAAATTGCCAATCAGGAAACCTGAATGTTGCTGACTGAATACACCTGAAAATCCCATTCACACTCAATTTGGAGGCAATTCGTAGCTGTGCCCTCGGCAAAAGGGAAAGATTTCATTTTCCAAAACACAAAAACTCACCTTGGTCCAGTTGCCTGTTAATTTCTAAGCATGGAACACCCATTTGCTGTTTTTTTTTTTTTTTATTTCATTAAGGATACTCTGGCTAAACTTTTATTGTATGGTGTAAGAATACAAAATTAGAAAAGGAAGAAGGCAAAACAAATGCAAACCAAGAAATCATTTAGCAAATTACCAATCAAGAAACCTGAATGCTGCTGACTGAATACACTTGAAAATCCCATTCATACTCAATTTGGATGCAATTCAGAACTGTCTCCTCCAAAAGGGTTGCATATCATTTTCCAAAGCACAAAAACACACCTTGGTCCTGTTGCCTGCTAATTTCTAAGAATGAAACGGCAATTTCCTGTTTTTTTTATTTCATTATGGATATTCTGGCTAAGCTTTTTATTGTATGGGGTAAGAATACAAAATTAGAAAAGGAAGAAGGGAAAGCAACCGCAAACCCAGAACACATTTAGCAAATTGCCAAACAAGAAACCTGAATGCTGCTGACTGAATACACCTGAAAATCCCATTCACACTCAATTTGGCGGCAATTCATAGCTGTTCCCTTGGCAAAAGGGTTACATTTCATTTATTTCATTTTCCAAAACACAAAACTCACCTTGGTCCTGTTGCATGTTAATTTCTAAAAATGAAACACCAATTTGCAGTTTTTTTTATTTCATTATGGATACTCTGGCTAACCTTTTTCTTGTATGGTGTAAGAATACAAAATTAGAAAAGGAAGAGGGCAAAACAAATGCAAACCAAGAACACATTTAGCAAATTACCAATCAGGAAACCTGAATGTTGCTGACTGAATACACCTGAAAATCCCATTCACACTCAATTTGCAGGCAATTCATAGCTGTCCCCTCGGCACAAGTGTTACATTTCATTTTCTAAAACACGAAAACTCACCTTAGTCGTGTTGCCTGTAGATTTCTTAGCATGAAACGCCAATTTGCACTGTATTTTTATTTCATTTTGACCACTCTGTCTAAAGGCTTTTTTGGATGTTGTCTGGATATAAAATTTGGAAAAAAGAAGGCAAAACAAACGCAAACCCAGACGACATTTAAGAAATTGCCAATCAAGAAACCTGAATGCTGCTGACTGAATACACCTGAAAATCCCATTCACACTCAATTTGGAGGCAACTCGTAGCTGTCCCCTCGGCAAAAGGATTACATTTCATTTTCCAAAGCACAAAAACACACCTTGGTCCTGTTGCCAGCTAATTTCTAAGAATGAAACGGCAATTTGCAGTTTTTTTTTTTTATTTCATTATGGATATTCTGGCTAAACATTTTCTTGTATGGGGTAAGAATACAAAATTAGAAAAGGAAGAAGGCAAAACAACCGCAAACCCAGAACACATTTAGCAAATTGCCAAACAAGAAACCTGAATGCTGCTGACTGAATACACCTGAAAATCGCATTCACACTCAATTTTGCGACAATTCGTATCTGTTCCCTTGGCACAAGGGTTACATTTCATTTTCCAAAACACAAAAACTCACCTTGGTCCTGTTGCATGTTAATTTCTAAAAATGAAACACCAATTTGCTGTTCTCTTTATTTCATTATGGATACTCTGGCTAACCTTTTTCTTGTATGGTGTAAGAATACAAAATTAGAAAAGGAAGAAGGCAAAACAAATGCAAACCAAGAACACATTTAGCAAATTGCCAATCAGGAAACCTGAATGTTGCTGACTGAATACACCTGAAAACCCATTCACACTCAATTTGGAGGCAATTCGTAGCTGTACCCTCGGCAAAAGGGAAAGATTTCACTTTCCAAAACACTATAACTCACCTTGGTCCAGTTGCCTGTTAATTTCTAAGCATGGAACTCCCATTTGCTGTTTTTTTTTTTTTTTATTTCATTAATGATACTCTGGCTAAACATTTATTGTATGGTGTAAGAATACAAAATTGGAAAAGGAAGAAGGCAAAACAAATGGAATGCCCAAACACATTTAAGAAATTGCCAATCAAGAAACCTGAATGCTGCTGACTGAATACACCTGAAAATCCCATTCACACTCAATTTGGAGGCAACTCGTAGCTCTGCCCTCGGCAAAAGGGAAAGAATTCATTTTCCAAAACATGAAAACTTACCTGTCGTGTTGCCTGTAGATTTCTTAGCATGAAACGCCAATTTGCACTGTATTTTTATTTCATTTTGACCACTCTGTCTAAAGGCTTTTTTGGATGGTGTCAGGATATAAAATTTGGAAAGAAAAAAGGCAAAACAAACGCAAACCCAGACGACATTTAAGAAATTGCCAATCAAGAAACCTGAATGCTGCTGACTGAATACACCTGAAAATCCCATTCATACTCAATTTGGAGGCAATTCATAGCTGTCCCCTCGGCAAAAGGGTTACATTTCATTTTCCAAAGCACAAAAACACACCTTGGTCCTGTTGCCTGCTAAATTCTAAGAATGAAACGGCAATTTGCAGGTTTTTTTTATTTCATTATGGATATTCTGGCTAAACTTTTTATTGTATGGGGTAAGAATACAAAATGAGAAAAGGAAGATGGCAAAACAAACGCAAACCCAGAACACATTTAGCAAATAGCCAAACAAGAAACCTGAATGCTGCTGACTGAATGCACCTGAAAATCCCATTCACACTCAATTTGGAGGCAATTCGTAGCTGTGCCCTCGGCAAAAGGGAAAGATTTCATTTTCCAAAACACAAAAACTCACCTGTGTCCAGTTGCCTGTTAATTTCTAAGCATGGAACGCCCATTTGCTGTTTTTTTTTTTATTTCATTAAGGATACTCTGGCTAAATTTTATTGTATGGTGTAAGAATACAAAATTAGAAAAGGAAGAAGGCAAAGCAACCGCAAACCCAGAACACATTTAGCAAATAGCCAAACAAGAAACCTGAATGCTGCTGACTGAATACACCTGAAAATCCCATTCACACTCAATTTGGCGGCAATTCGTAGCTGTTCCCTTGGCGAAAGTGTTACATTTCATTTTCCAAAACACGAAAACTACCTTGGTCCTGTTGCATGTTAATTTCTAAAATTGAAACACCAATTTGCTGTTTTCTTTATTTCATTATGGATACCATGGCTAACTTTTTCTTGTATGGTGTAAGATTACAAAATTAGAAAAGGAAGAAGGCAAAACAAATGCAAACCAAGAACACATTTAGCAAATTTCCAATCAGGAAACAAGAATGTTGCTGACTGAATACACCTGAAAACCCATTCACACTCAATTTGGAGGCAATTCGTAGCTGTGCCCTCGGCAAAAGGGAAAGATTTCATTTTCCAAAATACGAAAACTCACCTGTCGTGTTGCCTGTAGATTTCTTAACATGAAACGCCAATTTGCACTGTATTTTTATTTCATTTTGACCACTCTGTCTAAAGGCTTTTTTGGATGGTGTCAGGATATAAAATTTGGAAAGTAAAAAGGCAAAACAAACGCAAACCCAGACGATATTTAAGAAATTGCCAATCAAGAAACCTGAATGCTGCTGACTGAATACACCTGAAAATCCCATTCATACTCAATTTGGAGGCAATTCATAGCTGTCCCCTCGGCAAAAGGGTTACATTTCATTTTCCAAGCACAAAAACACACCTTGGTCCTCTTGCCTGCAAATTTCTAACAATGAAACGGCAATTTGCAGATTTTCTTTATTTCATTATGTATATTCTGGCTAAACATTTTCTTGTATGGGGTAAGAATACAAAATTAGAAAAGGAAGAAGGCAAAACAAACGCAAACCCAGAGCACATTTAGCAAATTGCCAAACAAGAAACCTGAATGCTGCTGACTGAATGCACCTGAAAATCGCATTCACACTCAATTTGGCGGCAATTCGTAGCTGTTTCTTGGCAAAAGGGTTACATTTCATTTTCCAAAACACAAAAACTCACCTTGTCCTGTTGCATGCTAATTTCTTAAAATGAAACACCAATTTGCTGTTTTCTTTATTTCATTATGGATACTCTGGCTAAACTTTTTCTTGTATGGTGTAAGAATACAAAATTAGAAAAGGAAGAAGGCAAAACAAATGCAAACCAAGAACACATTTAGCAAATTGCCAATCAGGAAACCTGAATGTTGCTGACTGAATACACCTGAAAATCCCATTCACACTCAATTTGGAGGCAATTCGTAGCTGTGCCCTCGCAAAAGGGAAAGATTTCATTTTCCAAAACACAAAAACTCACCTTGGTCCAGTTGCCTGTTAATTTCTAAGCATGGAACGCCCATTTGCTGCTTTTTTTTTTATTTCATTAAGGATACTCTGGCTAAACTTTTATTGTATGGTGTAAGAATACAAAATTAGAAAAGGAAAAAGGCAAAACAAATGCAAACCAAGAAATCATTTAGCAAATTACCAATCAAGAAACCTGAATGCTGCTGACTGAATGCACCTGAAAATTGCATTCACACTCAATTTGGCGGCAATTCGTAGCTGTTTCTTGGCAAAAGGGTTACATTTCATTTTCCAAAACACAAAAACTCACCTTGGTCCTGTTGCATGTTAATTTCTAAAAATGAAACGGCAATTTCCAGTTTTTTATTATTTCATTATGGATACTCTGGCTAACCTTTTTCTTGTATGGTGTAAGAATACAAAATTAGAAAAGGAAGAAGGCAAAGCAACCGCAAACCCAGAACATATTTAGAAAATAGCCAAACAAGAAACCTGAAATCGCTGACTGAATACACCTGAAAACCCCATTCACACTCAATTTGGTGGCAATTCGTAGCTGTTCCTTTGGCACAAGGGTTACATTTCATTTTCCAAAACACAAAAACTCACCTTGGTCCTGTTGCATGTTAATTTCTAAAAATAAAACACCAATTTGCTGTTTTCTTTATTTCATTATGGGTACTCTGGCTAAACTTTTTATTGTATGGTGTAAGAATACAAAATTAGAAAAGGAAGAAGGCAAAACAAATGCAAACCAAGAACACATTTAGCAAATTGCCAATCAGGAAACCTGAATGTTGCTGACTGAATACACCTGAAAATCCCATTCACACTCAATTTGGAGGCAATTCGTAGCTGTGCCCTCGGCAAAAGGGAAAGATTTCATTTTCCAAAACACTAAAACTCACCTTGGTCCAGTTGCCTGTTAATTTATAAGCAGGGAAAGCCGATTTGCTGTATTTTTTTATTTCATTAAGGATACTCTGGATAAACTTTTATTGTATGGTGTAAGAATACAAAATTAGAAAAGGAAGAAGGCAAGCAAATGGAATGCCCAAACACATTTAAGAAATTTCCAATCAATAAACCTGAATGCTGCTGACTGAATACACCTGAAAATCCCATTCACACTCAATTTGGAGGCAACTCGTAGCTGTCCCCTCGGCAAAAGGGATACATTTCATTTTCCAAAGCACAAAATCACTCCTTGGTCCTGTTGCCTGCTAATTTCTAAAAATGAAATGGCAATTTGCAGTTTTTTTTATTTCATTATGGATATTCTGGCTAAACTTTTTATTGTATGGTGTAAGAATACAAAATTAGAAAAGGAAGAAGGCAAAGCAACCGCAAACCCAGAACACATTTAGCAAATAGCCAAACAAGAAACCTGAATGCTGCTGACTGAATACACCTGAAAATCCCATTCACACTCAATTTGGCGGCAATTCTTAGCTGTTCCCTTGGCAAAAGGGTTACATTTCATTTTCCAAAACACGAAAACTCACCTTGGTCCTGTTGCATGTTAATTTCTGAAATTGAAACACCAATTTGCTGTTTTCTTTATTTCATTATGGATACTCTGGCTAACTTTTTTCTTGTATGGTGTAAGATTACAAAATTAGAAAACGAAGAAGGCAAAACAAATGCAAACCAAGAACACATTTAGCAAATTTCCAATCAGGAAACAAGAATGTTGCTGACTGAATACACCTGAAAACCCATTCACACTCAATTTGGAGGCAATTCAGAGCTGTGCCCTCGGCAAAAGGGAAAGATTTCATTTTCCAAAACACAAAAACTCACCTTGGTCCTGTTGTATGTTAATTTCTAAAAATAAAACACCAATTTGCTGTTTTCTTTATTTCATTATGGGTACTCTGGCTAAGCTTTTTATTGTATGGTGTAAGAATACAAAATTAGAAAAGGAAGAAGGCAAATCAAATGCAAACCAAGAACACATTTAGCAAATTGCCAATCAGGAAACCTGAATGTTGCTGACTGAATACACCTGAAAATCCCATTCACACTCAATTTGGAGGCAATTCGTAGCTGTCCCCTCGGCAAAAGGGAAAGATTTCATTTTCCAAAACACTAAAACTCACCTTGGTCCAGTTGCCTGTTAATTTATAAGCAGGGAAAGCCCATTTGCTGTTTTTTTTTTTTTTATTTCATTAAGGATACTCTGGATAAACTTTTATTGTATGGTGTAAGAATACAAAATTAGAAAAGGAAGAAGGCAAGCAAATGGAATGCCCAAACACATTTAAGAAATTTCCAATCAATAAACCTGAATGCTGCTGACTGAATACACCTGAAAATCCCATTCACACTCAATTTGGAGGCAACTCGTAGCAGTCCCCTCGGCAAAAGGGATAAATTTCGTTTTCCAAAGCGCAAAATCACTCCTTGGTCCTGTTGCCTGCTAATTTCTAAAAATGAAATGGCAATTTGCAGTTTTTTTTATTTCATTATGGATATTCTGGCTAAACTTTTTATTGTATGGGGTAAGAATACAAAATTAGAAAAGGAAGAAGGCAAAGCAACCGCAAACCCAGAACACATTTACTAAATTGCCAAACAAGAAACCTGAATGCTGCTGACTGAATACACCTGAAAATCCCATTCACACTCAATTTGGAGGCAATTCGTAGCTGTCCCCTCGGCAAAAGGGAAAGATTTCATTTTCTAAAACACGAAAACTCACCTTAGTCGTGTTGCCTGTAGATTTCTTAGCATGAAACGCCAATTTGCACTGTATTTTTATTTCATTTTGACCACTCTGTCTAAAGGCTTTTTTGGATGGTGTCAGGATAGAAAATTTGGAAAGAAAAAAGGCAAAACAAACGCAAACCCAGACGATATTTAAGAAATTGCCAATCAAGAAACCTGAATGCTGCTGACTGAATACACCTGAAAATCCCATTCATACTCAATTTGGAGGCAATTCATAGCTGTCCCCTCGGCAAAAGGGTTACATTTCATTTTCCAAAGCACAAAAACACACCTTGGTCCTCTTGCCTGCTAATTTCTAACAATGAAATTTCAATTTGCAGATTTTCTTTATTTCATTATGGATATTCTGGCTAAACATTTTCTTGTATGGGGTAAGAATACAAAATTAGAAAAGGAAGAAGGCAAAACAAACGCAAACCCAGAGCACATTTAGCAAATTGCCAAAAAATAAACCTGAATGCTGCTGACTGAATGCACCTGAAAATCACATTCACACTCAATTTGGCGGCAATTCGTATCTGTTCCTTTGGCACAAGGGTTACATTTCATTTTCCAAAACACAAAAACTCACCTTGGTCCTGTTGCATGTTAATTTCTAAAAATAAAACACCAATTTGCTGTTTTCTTTATTTCATTATGGGTACTCTGGCTAAGCTTTTTATTGTATGGTGTAAAAATACAAAATTAGAAAAGGAAGAAGGCAAATCAAATGCAAACCAAGAACACATTTAGCAAATTGCCAATCAGGAAACCTGAATGTTGCTGACTGAATACACCTGAAAATCCCATTCACACTCAATTTGGAGGCAATTCGTAGCTGTACCCTCGGCAACAGGGAAAGATTTCATTTTCCAAAACACTAAAACTCACCTTGGTCCAGTTGCCTGTTAATTTATAAGCAGGGAAAGCCCATTTGCTGTTTTTTTTTTTTATTTCATTAAGGATACTCTGGATAAACTTTTATTGTATGGTGTAAGAATTCAAAATTAGAAAAGGAAGAAGGCAAGCAAATGGAATGCCCAAACACATTTAAGAAATTTCCAATCAATAAACCTGAATGCTGCTGACTGAATACACCTGAAAATCCCATTCACACTCAATTTGGAGGCAACTCGTAGCTGTCCCCTCGGCAAAAGGGATACATTTCGTTTTCCAAAGCACAAAATCACTCCTTGGTCCTGTTGCCTGCTAATTTCTAAAAATGAAATGGCAATTTGCAGTTTTTTTTATTTCATTATGGATATTCTGGCTAAACTTTTTATTGTAAGGGGTAAGAATACAAAATTAGAAAAGGAAGAAGGCAAAGCAACCGCAAACCCAGAACACATTTAACAAATTCCCAAACAAGAAACCTGAATGCTGCTGACTGAATACACCTGAAAATCCCATTCACACTCAATTTGGCGGCAATTCGTAGCTGTTCCCTTGGCATAAGTGTTACATTTCATTTTCCAAAACACAAAAACTCACCTTGGTCCTGTTGCATGTTAATTTCTAAAAATGAAACACCAATTTGCTGTTTTCTTTATTTCATTATGGATACTTTGGCTAACTTTTTTCTTGTATGGTGTAAGATTACAAAATTAGAAAAGGAAGAAGGCAAAACAAATGCAAACCAAGAACACATTTAGCAAATTGCCAATCAGGAAACCTGAATGTTGCTGAATGAATACACCTGAAAACCCATTCACACTCAATTTGGAGGCAATTCGTAGCTGTCCCCTCGGCAAAAGGGAAAGATTTCATTTTCTAAAACACGAAAACTCACCTTAGTCGTGTTGCCTGTAGATTTCTTAGCATGAAACGCCAATTTGCACTGTATTTTTATTTCATTTTGACCACTCTGTATAAAGGCTTTTTTGGATGGTGTCAGGATATAAAATTTGGAAAGAAAATAGGCAAAACAAACGCAAACCCAGACGACATTTAAGAAATTGCCAATCAAGAAACCTGAATGCTGCTGACTGAATACACCTGAAAATCCCATTCACACTCAATTTGGAGGCAACTCGTAGCTGTCCCCTGGGCAAAAGGGTTACATTTCATTTTCCAAAGCACAAAAACTCACCTTGGTCCTGTTGCCTGCTAATTTCTAAGAATGAAACGGCAATTTGCAGTTTTTTTTATTTCATTATGGATATTCTTTCTAAACTTTTTATTGTATGGGGTAAGAATACAAAATTAGAAAAGGAAGAAGGCAAAACAAATGCAAACCAAGAACACATTTAGCAAATTGCCAATCGAGAAACCCGAATGCTGCTTACTGAACATACCTGTAAATCCAATTCACACTCAGTTTGGAGGCAATTCGTAGCAGTGCCCTCGGCAAACGGGAAACATTTCATTTTCCAAAACACAAAAACTCACCCTAGTCGTGCTGCCTGTAGATTTCTTAGCTTGAAACGCCAATTTGCTCTTTATTTTTCATTTCACCACTCTGTCTAAACGCATTTGTGGATGGTGTCAGGATAGAAAATTTGGATAGAAAGAAGGCAAAACAAATGCAAACCAAGAACACATTTATCAAATTGCCAATCAAGAAACCTGATTGCTGCTGACTGATTACACCTGAAAATCCCATTCACACTCAATTTGGTGGCAATTCGTAGCTGTTCCCTTGGTAAAAGTGTTACATTTCATTTTCCAAAGCACAAAAACTCACCTTGGTCCTGTTGCATGTTAATTTCTAAAAATGAAACACCAATTTGCTGTTTTCTTTATTTCATTATGGATACTCTGGCTAACCTTTTTCTTGTATGGTGTAAGAATACAAAATTAGAAAATGAAGAAGGCAAAACAAATGCAAACCAAGAACATATTTAGCAAATTGCCAATCAGGATACCTGAATGTTGCTGACTGAATACACCGGAAAATCCCATTCACACTCAATTTGGAGGCAATTCGTAGCTCTCCCCTCGGCAAAAGTGTTACATTTCATTTTCCAAAACACGCAAACTACCCTTAGTCGTGTTGCCTTTAGATTTCTTAGCATGAAACGCCAATTCGCACTGCATTTCTATTTCATTTTGACCACTCTGTCTAAAGGCTTTTTTGGATGGTGTCAGGATAGAAAATTTCGAAAGAAAGAAGGCAAAACAAACGGAAACCCAGACGACATTTAAGAAATTGCCAATCAAGAAACCTGAATGCTGCAGACTGAATACACCTGAAAATCCCATTCACACTCAATTTGGAGCCAACTCGGAGCTGTCCCTTCGGCAAAAGTGTTACATTTCATTTTCCAAAGCACAAAAACACACCTTGGTCCTGTTGCCTGCTAATTTCTTAGAATGAAATGGCAATTTGCAATTTTTTTTTTTTCATTATGGATATTCTGGCTAGAAATTTTATTGTATGGGGTAAGAATACAAAATTAGAAAAGGAAGAAGGCAAAACAACCACAAACCCAGAACACATTTAGCAAATTGCCAAACAAGAAACCAGAATGCTGCTGACTGAATACACCTGAAAATCCCATTCACACTCAATTTGCCGGCAATTCGTAGCTGTTCCCTTGGCAAAAGGGTTACATTTCATTTTCCAAAACACAAACACTCACCTTGGTCCTGTTGCATGTTAATTTCTAAAAATGAAACACCAATTTGCTGTTTTCTTTATTTCATTATGGATAATCTGGCTAACCTTTTTTTGTATGGTGTAAGAATACAAAATTAGAAAAGGAAGAAGGCAAAACAAATGCAAACCAAGAACTATTTTAGCAAATTGCCAATCAGGAAACCAGAATGCTGCAGACTGAATACACCTGAAAATCCCATTCACACTCAATTTGGAGACAACTCGTGGCTATCCCCTCGGCAAAAGTGTTACATTTCATTATCCAAAACACGAGAAATTCCCTTAGTCTTGTTGCCTGTAGTTTTCTTAGCATGAAACTCCAATTTGCAATGTATTTTTATTTCATTTTGACCACTCTGTCTAAAGGCTTAGTGGATGGTCAGGATAGAAAATATGGATAGAAAGAAAGAAAAACAACCCCAAACCCAGAACACATTTAGCAAATTGCCAATCAAGAAACCTGAATGCTGCTGACTGAACACACCTGAAAATCCCATTCACACTCAACTTGGCGGCAATTCGTAGCTGTTCCCTTGGTAAAAGTGTTACATTTCATTTTCCAAAACACAAAAACTCACCTTGGTCCTGTTGCATGTTCATTTCTAAAAATGAAACACCTATTTGCTGTTTTCTTTATTTCATTATGGATACTCTGGCTAAACTTTTTCTTGTATGGTGTAAGAATACAAAATTGGAAAAGGAAGAAGGCAAAACAAATGCAAACCAAGAACACATTTAGCAAATTACCAATCAGGATACCTGAATGTTGCTGACTGAATACACCTGAAAATCCCATTCACACTCAATTTGGAGGCAATTCGTAGCTGTCCCCTCGGCAAAAGCGTTACATATCATTTACCAAAGCACAAAAACACACCTTGGTCCTGTTGCCTGCTAATTTCTAACAATGAAACGGCAATTTGCAGTTTTTTTTTATTTCATTATGGATATTCTGGCTAAACATTTTATTGTATGGGGTAAGAATACAAAATTAGAAAAGGAAGAAGGCAAAACAAACGCAAACCCAGAACACATTTTGCAAATAGCCAAACAAGAAACCTGAATGCTGCTGACTGAATGCACCTGAAAATCGCATTCACACTCAATTTGGCGGCAATTCGTAGCTGTGCCCTCGCAAAAGGGAAAGATTTCATTTTCCAAAACACAAAACTCACCTTGGTCCAGTTGCCTGTTAATTTCTAAGCATGGAATGCCCATTTGCTGTTTTTTTTTTTTTTTAATTTCATTAAGGATACTCTGGCTAAACTTTTATTGTACGTGTAAGAATACAAAATTAGAAAAGGAAGAAGGCAAAACAAATGCAAACCAAGAAATCATTTAGCAAATTACCAATCAAGAAACCTGAATCCTGGTGACTGAATACACTTGAAAATCCCATTCATACTCAATTTGGATGCAATTCATAGCTGTCTCCTCCAAAAGGATTGCATATCATTTTCCAAAGCACAAAAACACACCTTGGTCCTGTTGCCTGCTAATTTCTAAGAATGAAACGGCAATTTGCAGTTTTTTTATTTCATTATGGATATTCTGGCTAAGCTTTTTATTGTATGGGGTAAGAATACAAAATTAGAAAAGGAAGAAGGCAAAACAACTGCAAGCCCAGAACACATTTAGCAAATTGACAAACAAGAAACCTGAATGCTGCTGACTGAATACACCTGAAAATCCAATTCACACTCAGTTTGGCGGCAATTCGTAGCTGTTCCCTTGGCAAAAGTGTTACATTTCATTTTCCAAATCACGAAAACTCACCTTAGTTGTGTTGCCTGTGGATTTCTTAGCATGAAACGCCAATTTGCACTGTATTTTTATTTCATTTGGCCACTCTGTCTAAAGGCTTTTTTGGATGGTGTCAGGATATAAAATTTGGAAAAAAGAAGGGAAAACAAACACAAACCCAGATGACATTTAAGAAATTGCCAATCAACAAACCTGAATGCTGCTGACTGAATACACCTGAAAATCCCATTCACACTCAATTTTGCAGCACTTTGTAGCTGTTCCCTTGGCAAAAGGGTTACATTTCATTTTCCAAAACACAAAAACTCACCTTGGTCCTGTTGCATGTTGATTTCTAAAAATGAAACACCAATTTGCTGATTTCTTTATTTCATTATGGATACTCTGGCTAAACATTTTATTGTATGGTGTAAGAATACAAAATTAGAAAAGGAAGAAGGCAAAACAAATGCAAACCTAGAACATATTTAGCCAATTGCCAATCAGAAAACCTGAATGTTGCTGACTGAATACACCTGAAAATCCCATTCACACTCAATTTGGACGCAACTTGTAGCTATGCCCTAGGCAAAGGGGTTACATTTCATTTTCCAAAGCACAAAAACACACCTTGGTCCTGTTGCCTGCTAATTTCTTAGAATGAAACGGCAATTTGCAGTTTTTTCTATTTCATTATGGATATTCTGGCTAGAAATTTTATTGTATGGGGTAAGAATACAAAATTAGAAAAGGAAGAAGGCAAAACAACCACAAACCCAGAACACATTTAGCAAATTGCCAAACAAGAAATCTGAATGCTGCTGACTGAATACACCTGAAAATCCCATTCACACTCAATTTGCCGGCAATTCGTAGCTGTTCCATTGGCAAAAGGCTTACATTTCATTTTCCAAAACACAAAAACTCACCTTGGTCCTGTTGCATGTTAATTTCTAAAAATGAAACACCAATTTGCTGTTTTCTTTATTTCATTATGGATACTCTGGCTAAACTTTTTATTGTATGGTGTAAGAATACAAAATGAGAAAAGGAAGAGGGCAAAACAAATGTAAACCAAGAACACATTTAGCAATTCACCAATCGGGAAACCTGAAAGTTGCTGACTGAATACACCTGAAAATCCCATTCACACTCAATTTGGAGGCAACTCGTAGCTGTCCCCTCGCCAAAGTGTTACATTTCATTTTCCAAAACACGAAAACTCACCTTAGTTGTGTTGCCTGTAGATTTCTTAGCATGAAACTCCAATTTGCACTTTATTTTTATTTCATTTTGACCACTCTGTCTAAATGCTTTTTTGGATGGTGTCAGGATAGAAAATTTGGAAAGAAAAAAGGCAAAACAAACGCAAACCCAGACGACATTTAAGAAATTGCCAATCAAGAAACCTGAATGCTGCTGACTGAATTCACCTGAAAATCCCATTCATACTCAACTTGGAGGCAATTCATAGCTGTCCCCTCGGCAAAAGGGTTACATATAATTTTCCAAAGCACAAAAACACACCTTGGTCCTGTTGCCTTCTAATTTCTAAGAAAGAAATGGCAATTTGCAGTTTTTTTTATTTCGTTATGGATATTCTGGCTAAACTATTTATTGTATGGGGTAAGAATACAAAATTAAAATAGGAAGAAGGCAAAACAAAGGCAAACCAGGAACACATTTAGCAAATTGCCAAACAAGAAACCTGAATGCTGCTGACTGAATGCACCTGAAAATCGCAATCACACTCAATTTGGCGGCAACTCGTAGCTGTCCCCTCGGTAAAAGGGTTACATTTCATTTTCCAAAGCACAAAAACACACCTTGGTCCTGTTGCCTTCTAATTTCTAAGAATGAAACGGCAATTTGCAGGTTTTTTTTAATTTCATTATGTATACTATGGCTAAACTTTTTATTGTATGATGTAAGAATACAAAATTAGAAGAGGAAGAAGGCAAAACAAATGCAAACCAAGAACACATTTAGCAAATTGCCAATCAGGAAACCTGAATGTTGCTGACTGAATACACCTGAAAATCCCATTCACACTCAATTTGGAGGCAACTCGTAGCTGTCCCCTCGTCAAAAGGTTAAGATTTATTTCCCAAAACTGTAAATCTCATCTTGGTCCTGTTGCCTGTTAATTTCTAAGCATGGAACGCCCATTTGCTGTTTTTTTTTTTTTTATTTCATTAAGGATACTCTGGCTAAACTTTTATTGTATGGTGTAAGAATACAAAATTAGAAAAGGAAGAAGGCAAAACAAATGGAATGCCCAAACACATTTAAGAAATTGCCAATCAAGAAACCTGAATGCTGCAGCCTGAATACACCTGAAAATCCCATTCACACTCAATTTGGAGGCAACTCGTAGCTGTCCCCTCGGCAAAAGGGTTACATTTCATTTTCCAAAACACGAGAAATTCCCTTAGTCGTGTTGCCTGTAGATTTCTTAGCATGAAACTCCAATTTGCAATGTATTTTTATTTCATTTTGACCTCTCTGTCTAAAGGCTTAGTGGATGGTCAGGATAGAAAATTTGGATAGAAAGAAAGAAAAACAAACACAAACCCAGAACACATTATTCAAATTGCCAATCAAGAAACCTGAATGCTGCTGACTGAACACACCTGAAAATCCCATTCACACTCAATTTGGCGGCAATTCGTAGCTGTTGCCTTGGTAAAACTGTTACATTTCATTTTCCAAAACACAAAAACTCACCTTGGTCCTGTTGCATGTTAATTTCTAAAAATGAAACACCAATTTGCTGTTTTCTTTATTTCATTATGGATTCTCTGGCTAAACTTTTTCTTGTATGGTGTAAGAATACAAAATTGGAAAAGGAAGAAGGCAAAACAAATGGAATGCCCAAACACATTTAGCAAATTACCAATCGGGAAGCCTGAATGTTGCTGACTGAATACACCTGAAAATCCCATTCACACTCAATTTGGAGGCAACTCGTAGCTGTCCCCTCGGCAAAAAAGTTACATTTCATTTTCCAAAGCACAAAAACACACCTTGGTCCTCTTGCCTGTAATTTCAAAGAATGAAATGGCAATTTGCAGTTTTTTTTATTTCATTATGGATATTCTGGCTAAATATTTTATTGTATGGGGTAAGAATACAAAATTATAAAAGGAAGAAGGCAAAACAACCACAAATCCAGAACACATTTAGCAAATTGCCAAACATGAAACCTGAATGCTGCTGACTGAATACACCTGAAAATCCCATTCACACTCAATTTGGTGGTAATTCGTAGCTGTGCCCTTGGCAAAAGGGTTACATTTCATTTTCCAAAACACAAAAACTCACCTTGGTCCTGTTGCATGTTAATTTCTAAAAATGAAACACCAATTTGCTGTTTTCTTTATTTCATTATGGATACTCTGGCTAACCTTTTTCTTGTATGGTGTAAGAATACAAATTTAGAAAAGGAAGAAGGCAAATCAAATGTAAACCAAGAACACATTTAGCAAATTACCAATCAGGAAACCTGAATGTTGCTGACTGAATACACCTGAAAATCCCATTCACACTCAATTTGCAGGCAACTCGTAGCTGTCCCCTCGGCAAAAGTGTTACATTTCATTTTCCAAAACACGAAAAATCACCTTAGTTGTGTTGCCTGTAGTTTTCTTAGCATGAAACGCCAATTTGCACTGTATTTTTATTTCATTTTGACCACTCTGTCTAAAGGCTTTTTTGGATGGTGTCAGGATAGAAAATTTCGAAAGAAAGAAGGCAAAACAAACGCAAACCCAGACGACATTTAAGAAATTGCCAATGAAGAAACCTGAATGCTGCTGAATGAATACGCCTGAAAATCCCATTCACACTCAATTTGCAGGCAATTCGTAGCTGTGCCCTTGGCAAAAGGGTTACATTTCATTTTCCAAAACACAAACACTCACCTTGGTCCTGTTGCATGTTAATTTCTAAAAATGAAACACCAATTTGCTGTTTTCTTTATTTCATTATGGATATTCTGGCTAAACTTTTTATTGTATGGTGTAAGAATACAAAATGAGAATAGGAAGAAGGCAAAACAAATGTAAACCAAGACACATTTAGCAAATTACCAATCGGGAAACCTGAATGTTGCTGACTGAATACACCTGAAAATCCCATTCACACTCAATTTGGAGGCAACTCGTAGCTGTCCCCTCGCCAAAGTGTTACATTGCATTTTCCAAAACACGAAAACTCACCTTAGTCGTGTTGCCTGTAGATTTCTTAGCATGAAACTCCAATTTGCACTTTATTTTTATTTCATTTTGACCACTCTGTCTAAATGCTTTTTTGGATGGTGTCAGGATAGAAAATTTGGAAAGAAAAAAGGCAAAACAAACGCAAACCCAGACGACATTTAAGAAATTGCCAATCAAGAAACCTGAATGCTGCTGACTGAATTCACCTGAAAATCCCATTCATACTCAACTTGGAGGCAATTCATAGCTGTCCCCTCGGCAAAAGGGTTACATATAATTTTCCAAAGCACAAAAACACACCTTGGTCCTGTTGCCTTCTAATTTCTAAGAAAGAAATGGCAATTTGCAGTTTTTTTTATTTCGTTATGGATATTCTGGCTAAACTATTTATTGTATGGGGTAAGAATACAAAATTAAAATAGGAAGAAGGCAAAACAAAGGCAAACCAGGAACACATTTAGCAAATTGCCAAACAAGAAACCTGAATGCTGCTGACTGAATGCACCTGAAAATCGCAATCACACTCAATTTGGCGGCAACTCGTAGCTGTCCCCTCGGTAAAAGGGTTACATTTCATTTTCCAAAGCACAAAAACACACCTTGGTCCTGTTGCCTTCTAATTTCTAAGAATGAAACGGCAATTTGCAGGTTTTTTTTAATTTCATTATGTATACTATGGCTAAACTTTTTATTGTATGATGTAAGATTACAAAATTAGAAGAGGAAGAAGGCAAAACAAATGCAAACCAAGAACACATTTAGCAAATTGCCAATCAGGAAACCTGAATGTTGCTGACTGAATACACCTGAAAATCCCATTCACACTCAATTTGGAGGCAACTCGTAGCTGTCCCCTCGTCAAAAGGTTAAGATTTATTTCCCAAAACTGTAAATCTCACCTTGGTCCTGTTGCCTGTTAATTTCTAAGCATGGAACGCCCATTTGCTGTTTTTTTTTTTTTATTTCATTAAGGATACTCTGGCTAAACTTTTATTGTATGGTGTAAGAATACAAAATTAGAAAAGGAAGAAGGCAAAACAAATGGAATGCCCAAACACATTTAAGAAATTGCCAATCAAGAAACCTGAATGCTGCAGCCTGAATACACCTGAAAATCCCATTCACACTCAATTTGGAGGCAACTCGTAGCTGTCCCCTCGGCAAAAGGGTTACATTTCATTTTCCAAAACACGAGAAATTCCCTTAGTCGTGTTGCCTGTAGATTTCTTAGCATGAAACTCCAATTTGCAATGTATTTTTATTTCATTTGGACCTCTCTGTCTAAAGGCTTAGTGGATGGTCAGGATAGAAAATTTGGATAGAAAGAAAGAAAAACAAACACAAACCCAGAACACATTATTCAAATTGCCAATCAAGAAACCTGAATGCTGCTGACTGAACACACCTGAAAATCCCATTCACACTCAATTTGGCGGCAATTCGTAGCTGTTGCCTTGGTAAAACTGTTACATTTCATTTTCCAAAACACAAAAACTCACCTTGGTCCTGTTGCATGTTAATTTCTAAAAATGAAACACCAATTTGCTGTTTTCTTTATTTCATTATGGATTCTCTGGCTAAACTTTTTCTTGTATGGTGTAAGAATACAAAATTGGAAAAGGAAGAAGGCAAAACAAATGGAATGCCCAAACACATTTAGCAAATTACCAATCGGGAAGCCTGAATGTTGCTGACTGAATACACCTGAAAATCCCATTCACACTCAATTTGGAGGCAACTCGTAGCTGTCCCCTCGGCAAAAAAGTTACATTTCATTTTCCAAAGCACAAAAACACACCTTGGTCCTCTTGCCTGTAATTTCAAAGAATGAAATGGCAATTTGCAGTTTTTTTTATTTCATTATGGATATTCTGGCTAAATATTTTATTGTATGGGGTAAGAATACAAAATTAGAAAAGGAAGAAGGCAAAACAACCACAAATCCAGAACACATTTAGCAAATTGCCAAACATGAAACCTGAATGCTGCTGACTGAATACACCTGAAAATCCCATTCACACTCAATTTGGTGGTAATTCGTAGCTGTGCCCTTGGCAAAAGGGTTACATTTCATTTTCCAAAACACAAAAACTCACCTTGGTCCTGTTGCATGTTAATTTCTAAAAATGAAACACCAATTTGCTGTTTTCTTTATTTCATTATGGATACTCTGGCTAACCTTTTTCTTGTATGGTGTAAGAATACAAATTTAGAAAAGGAAGAAGGCAAATCAAATGCAAACCAAGAACACATTTAGCAAATTACCAATCAGGAAACCTGAATGTTGCTGACTGAATACACCTGAAAATCCCATTCACACTCAATTTGCAGGCAACTCGTAGCTGTGCCCTCGGCAAAAGGGAAAGATTTCATTTTCCAAAACACGAAAAATCACCTTAGTTGTGTTGCCTGTAGATTTCTTAGCATGAAACGCCAATTTGCACTGTATTTTTATTTCATTTTGACCACTCTGTCTAAAGGCTTTTTTGGATGGTGTCAGGATAGAAAATTTCGAAAGAAAGAAGGCAAAACAAACGCAAACCCAGACGACATTTAAGAAATTGCCAATGAAGAAACCTGAATGCTGCTGAATGAATACGCCTGAAAATCCCATTCACACTCAATTTGCAGGCAATTCGTAGCTGTGCCCTTGGCAAAAGGGTTACATTTCATTTTCCAAAACACAAACACTCACCTTGGTCCTGTTGCATGTTAATTTCTAAAAATGAAACACCAATTTGCTGTTTTCTTTATTTCATTATGGATACTCTGGCTAAACTTTTTATTGTATGGTGTAAGAATACAAAATGAGAAAAGGAAGAAGGCAAAACAAATGTAAACCAAGAACACATTTAGCAAATTACTAATCGGGAATCCTGAATGTTGCTGACTGAATACACCTGAAAATCCCATTCACACTCAATTTGGAGGCAACTCGTAGCTGTCCCCTCGCCAAAGTGTTACATTTCATTTTCCAAAACACGAAAACTCACCTTAGTCGTGTTGCCTGTAGATTTCTTAGCATGAAACTCCAATTTGCACTTTATTTTTATTTCATTTTGACCACTCTGTCTAAATGCTTTTTTGGATGGTGTCAGGATAGAAAATTTGGAAAGAAAAAAGGCAAAACAAACGCAAACCCAGACGACATTTAAGAAATTGCCAATCAAGAAACCTGAATGCTGCTGACTGAATTCACCTGAAAATCCCATTCATACTCAATTTGGAGGCAATTCATAGCTGTCCCCTCGGCAAAAGGGTTACATATCATTTTCCAAAGCACAAAAACACACCTTGGTCCTGTTGCCTTCTAATTTCTAAGAATGAAATGGCAATTTGCAGTTTTTTTTATTTCATTATGGATATTCTGGCTAAACATTTTATTGTATGGGGTAAGAATACAAAATTAGAAAAGGAAGAAGGCAAAACAAATGCAAACCAAGAAATCATTTAGCAAATTACCAATCAAGAAACCTGAATCCTGGTGACTGAATACACTTGAAAATCCCATTCATACTCAATTTGGATGCAATTCATAGCTGTTTCCTCCAAAAGGGTTGCATATCATTTTCCAAAGCACAAAAACACACCTTGGTCCTGTTGCCTGCTAATTTCTAAGAATGAAACGGCAATTTGCAGGTTTTTTTATTTCATTATGGATATTCTGGCTAAGCTTTTTATTGTATGGGGTAAGAATACAAAATTAGAAAAGGAAGAAGGCAAAACAACTGCAAGCCCAGAACACATTTAGCAAATTGACAAACAAGAAACCTGAATGCTGCTGACTGAATACACCTGAAAATCCAATTCACACTCAGTTTGGCGGCAATTCGTAGCTGTTCCCTTGGCAAAAGTGTTACATTTCATTTTCCAAAACACGAAAACTCACCTTAGTTGTGTTGCCTGTGGATTTCTTAGCATGAAACGCCAATTTGCACTGTATTTTTATTTCATTTGGCCACTCTGTCTAAAGGCTTTTTTGGATGGTGTCAGGATATAAAATTTGGAAAAAAGAAGGGAAAACAAACACAAACCCAGATGACATTTAAGAAAAGGCCAATCAACAAACCTGAATGCTGCTGACTGAATACACCTGAAAATCCCATTCACACTCAATTTGGTGGTAATTCGTAGCTGTTTCCTTGGCATAAGGGTTACATTTCATTTTCCAAAACACAAAAACTCACCTTGGTCCTGTTGCATGTTAATTTCTAAAAATGAAACACCAATTTGCTGATTTCTTTATTTCATTATGGATACTCTGGCTAACCTTTTTCTTGTATGGTGTAAGAATACAAATTTAGAAAAGGAAGAAGGCAAATCAAATGCAAACCAAGAACACATTTAGCAAATTACCAATCAGGAAACCTGAATGTTGCTGAATGAATACACCTGAAAATCCCATTCACACTCAATTTGCAGGCAACTCGTAGCTGTCCCCTCGGCAAAAGGGAAAGATTTCATTTTCCAAAACACGAAAAATCACCTTAGTTGTGTTGCCTGTAGTTTTCTTAGCATGAAACGCCAATTTGCACTGTATTTTTATTTCATTTTGACCACTCTGTCTAAAGGCTTTTTTGGATGGTGTCAGGATAGAAAATTTCGAAAGAAAGAAGGCAAAACAAACGCAAACCCAGACGACATTTAAGAAATTGCCAATGAAGAAACCTGAATGCTGCTGAATGAATACGCCTGAAAATCCCATTCACACTCAATTTGCAGGCAATTCGTAGCTGTGCCCTTGGCAAAAGGGTTACATTTCATTTTCCAAAACACAAACACTCACCTTGGTCCTGTTGCATGTTAATTTCTAAAAATGAAACACCAATTTGCTGTTTTCTTTATTTCATTATGGATACTCTGGCTAAACTTTTTATTGTATGGTGTAAGAATACAAAATGAGAAAAGGAAGAAGGCAAAACAAATGTAAACCAAGAACACATTTAGCCAATTACCAATCGGGAAACCTGAATGTTGCTGACTGAATACACCTGAAAATCCCATTCACACTCAATTTGGAGGCAACTCGTAGCTGTCCCCTCGCCAAAGTGTTACATTTCATTTTCCAAAACACGAAAACTCACCTTAGTCGTGTTGCCTGTAGATTTCTTAGCATGAAACTCCAATTTGCACTTTATTTTTATTTCATTTTGACCACTCTGTCTAAATGCTTTTTTGGATGGTGTCAGGATAGAAAATTTGGAAAGAAAAACGGCAAAACAAACGCAAACCCAGACGACATTTAAGAAATTGCCAATCAAGAAACCTGAATGCTGCTGACTGAATTCACCTGAAAATCCCATTCATACTCAATTTGGAGGCAATTCATAGCTGTCCCCTCGGCAAAAGTGTTACATATCATTTTCCAAAGCACAAAAACACACCTTGGTCCTGTTGCCTTCTAATTTCTAAGAATTAAAATGGCAATTTGCAGTTTTTTTTATTTCATTATGGATATTCTGGCTAAACTTTTTATTGTATGGGGTAAGAATACAAAATTAGAAAAGGAAGAAGGCAAAACAAATGTAAACCAAGAAATCATTTAGCAAATTACCAATCAAGAAACCTGAATCCTGGTGACTGAATACACTTGAAAATCCCATTCATACTCATTTGGATGCAATTCATAGCTGTTTCCTCCAAAAGGGTTGCATATCATTTTCCAAAGCACAAAAACACACCTTGGTCCTGTTGCCTGCTAATTTCTAAGAATGAAACGGCAATTTGCAGGTTTTTTTATTTCATTATGGATATTCTGGCTAAGCTTTTTATTGTATGGGGTAAGAATACAAAATTAGAAAAGGAAGAAGGCAAAACAACTGCAAGCCCAGAACACATTTAGCAAATTGACAAACAAGAAACCTGAATGCTGCTGACTGAATACACCTGAAAATCCAATTCACACTCAGTTTGGCGGCAATTCGTAGCTGTTCCCTTGGCAAAAGTGTTACATTTCATTTTCCAAAACACGAAAACTCACCTTAGTTGTGTTGCCTGTGGATTTCTTAGCATGAAACGCCAATTTGCACTGTATTTTTATTTCATTTGGCCACTCTGTCTAAAGGCTTTTTTGGATGGTGTCAGGATATAAAATTTGGAAAAAAGAAGGGAAAACAAACACAAACCCAGACGACATTTAAGAAATTGCCAATCAACAAACCTGAATGCTGCTGACTGAATACACCTGAAAATCGCAATCACACTCAATTTGGCGGCAACTCGTAGCTGTTCCCTTGGCAAAAGGGTTACATTTCATTTTCCAAAACACAAAAACTCACCTTGGTCCTGTTGCATGTTGATTTCTAAAAATGAAACACCAATTTGCTGTTTTCTTTATTTCATTATGGATACTCTGGCTAACCTTTTTATTGTATGGTGTAAGAATACAAAATTAGAAAATGAAGAAGGCAAAACAAATGCAAACCAAGAACATATTTAGCCAATTGCCAATCAGGATACCTGAATGTTGCTGACTGAATACACCTGAAAATCCCATTCACACTCAATTTGGACGCAACTCGTAGCTGTGCCCTAGGCAAAGGGGTTACATTTCATTTTCCAAAGCACAAAAACACACCTTGGTACTGTTGCATGTTAATTTCTAAAAATGAAACACCAATTTGCTGTTTTCTTTATTTAATTATGGATACTCTGGCTAACCATTTTATTGTATGGTGTAAGAATACAAAATTAGAAAAGGAAGAAGGCAAAACAAATGCAAACCTAGAACATATTTAGCCAATTGCCAATCAGGAAACCTGAATGTTGCTGACTGAATACACATGAAAATCCCATTCACACTCAATTTGGACGCAACTGGTAGCTATGCCCTAGGCAAAGGGGTTACATTTCATTTTCCAAAGCACAAAACCACACCTTGGTCCTGTTGCCTGCTAATTTCTTAGAATGAAACGGCAATTTGCAGTTTTTTCTATTTCATTATGGATATTCTGGCTAGAAATTTTATTGTATGGGGTAAGAATACAAAATTAGAAAAGGAAGAAGGCAAAACAACCACAAACCCAGAACACATTTAGCAAATTGCCAAACAAGAAATCTGAATGCTGCTGACTGAATACACCTGAAAATCCCATTCACACTCAATTTGCCGGCAATTCGTAGCTGTTCCATTGGCAAAAGGCTTACATTTCATTTTCCAAAACACAAAAACTCACCTTGGTCCTGTTGCATGTTAATTTCTAAAAATGAAACACCAATTTGCTGTTTTCTTTATTTCATTATGGATACTCTGGCTAAACTTTTTATTGTATGGTGTAAGAATACAAAATGAGAAAAGGAAGAAGGCAAAACAAATGTAAACCAAGAACACATTTAGCAATTTACCAATCGGGAAACCTGAATGTTGCTGACTGAATACACCTGAAAATCCCATTCACACTCAATTTGGAGGCAACTCGTAGCTGTCCCCTCGCCAAAGTGTTACATTTCATTTTCCAAAACACGAAAACTCACCTTAGTTGTGTTGCCTGTAGATTTCTTAGCATGAAACTCCAATTTGCACTTTATTTTTATTTCATTTTGACCACTCTGTCTAAATGCTTTTTTGGATGGTGTCAGGATAGAAAATTTGGAAAGAAAAAAGGCAAAACAAACGCAAACCCAGACGACATTTAAGAAATTGCCAATCAAGAAACCTGAATGCTGCTGACTGAATTCACCTGAAAATCCCATTCATACTCAATTTGGAGGCAATTCATAGCTGTCCCCTCGGCAAAAGGGTTACATATAATTTTCCAAAGCACAAAAACACACCTTGGTCCTGTTGCCTTCTAATTTCTAAGAATGAAATGGCAATTTGCAGTTTTTTTTATTTCGTTATGGATATTCTGGCTAAAGTATTTATTGTATGGGGTAAGAATACAAAATTAGAAAAGGAAGAAGGCAAAACAAAGGCAAACCAGGAACACATTTAGCAAATTGCCAAACAAGAAACCTGAATGCTGCTGACTGAATGCACCTGAAAATCGCATTCACACTCAATTTGGCGGCAACTCGTAGCTGTCCCCTCGGCAAAAGGGTTACATTTCATTTTCCAAAGCACAAAAACACACCTTGGTCCTGTTGCCTGCTAATTTCTAAGAATGAAACGGCAATTTGCAGGTTTTTTTTTAATTTCATTATGTATACTATGGCTAAACTTTTTATTGTATGATGTAAGAATACAAAATTAGAAGAGGAAGAAGGCAAAACAAATGCAAACCAAGAACACATTTAGCAAATTGCCAATCAGGAAACCTGAATGTTGCTGACTGAATACACCTGAAAATCCCATTCACACTCAATTTGGAGGCAACTCGTAGCTGTCCCCTCGGCACAAGTTTAAGATTTATTTCCCAAAACTGTAAATCTCACCTTGGTCCAGTTGCCTGTTAATTTCTAAGCATGGAACGCCCATTTGCTGTTTTTTTTTTTTATTTCATTAAGGATACTCTGGCTAAACTTTTATTGTATGGTGTAAGAATACAAAATTAGAAAAGGAAGAAGGCAAAACAAATGGAATGCCCAAACACATTTAAGAAATTTCCAATCAATAAACCTGAATGCTGCAGCCTGAATACACCTGAAAATCCCATTCACACTCAATTTGGAGGCAACTCGTAGCTGTCCCCTCGGCAAAAGGGTTACATTTTATTTTCCAAAACACGAGAAATTCCCTTAGTCGTGTTGCCTGTAGATTTCTTAGCATGAAACTCCAATTTGCAATGTATTTTTATTTCATTTTGACCTCTCTGTCTAAAGGCTTAGTGGATGGTCAGGATAGAAAATTTGGATAGAAAGAAAGAAAAACAAACACAAACCCAGAACACATTATTCAAATTGCCAATCAAGAAACCTGAATGCTGCTGACTGAATACACCTGAAAATCCAATTCACACTCAATTTGGCGGCAATTCGTAGCTGTTCCCTTGGTAAAAGTGTTACATTTCATTTTCCAAAACACAAAAACTCACCTTGGTCCTGTTGCATGTTAATTTCTAAAAATGAAACACCAATTTGCTGTTTTCTTTATTTCATTATGGATACTCTGGCTAAACTTTTTCTTGTATGGTGTAAGAATACAAAATTGGAAAAGGAAGAAGGCAAAACAAATGCAAACCAAGAACACATTTAGCAAATTACCAATCGGGAAGCCTGAATGTTGCTGACTGAATACACCTGAAAATCCCATTCACACTCCATTTGGAGGCAACTCGTAGCTGTCCCCTCGGCAAAAAAGTTACATTTCATTTTCCAAAGCACAAAAACACACCTTGGTCCTGTTGCCTGTAATTTCAAAGAATGAAATGGCAATTTGCAGTTTTTTTTATTTCATTATGGATATTCTGGCTAAACATTTTATTGTATGGG
The DNA here is from genome assembly GCA_949820135.1 of Sylvilagus floridanus. Taxonomy (NCBI): domain Eukaryota; kingdom Metazoa; phylum Chordata; class Mammalia; order Lagomorpha; family Leporidae; genus Sylvilagus; species Sylvilagus floridanus. The sequence continues at coordinate 163,869,593 of OX463227.1, read as the reverse complement.
GTAAGAATACAAAATTAGAAAAGGAAGAAGGCAAAACAACCACAAATCCAGAACACATTTAGCAAATTCCCAAACAAGAAATCTGAATGCTGCTGACTGAATACACCTGAAAATCCCATTCACACTCAATTTGGTGGTAATTCGTAGCTGTGCCCTTGGCAAAAGGGTTACATTTCATTTTCCAAAACACAAACACTCACCTTGGTCCTGTTGCATGTTAATTTCTAAAAATGAAACACCAATTTGCTGTTTTCTTTATTACATTATGGATACTCTGGCTAAACTTTTTATTGTATGGTGTAAGAATACAAATTTAGATAAGGAAGAAGGCAAATCAAATGGAAACCAAAAACATATTTAGCAAATTACCAATCGGGAAACCTGAATGTTGCTGACTGAATAACCTGAAATTCCCATTCACACTCAATTTGGAGGCAATTCGTAGCTGTCCCCTCGCCAAAGTGTTACATTTCATTTTCCAAAACACGAAAACTCACCTTAGTCGTGTTGCCTGTAGATTTCTTAGCATTAAACTCCAATTTGCACTTTATTTTTATTTCATTTTGACCACTCTGTCTAAATGCTTTTTTGGATGGTGTCAGGATAGAAAATTTGGAAAGAAAAAAGGCAAAACAAACGCAAACCCAGACGACATTTAAGAAATTGCCAATCAAGAAACCTGAATGCTGCTGACTGAATTCACCTGAAAATCCCATTCATACTCAATTTGGAGGCAATTCATAGCTTTCCCCTCGGCAAAAGGGTTACATATCATTTTCCAAAGCACAAAAACACACCTTGGTCCTGTTGCCTTCTAAATTCTAAGAATGAAATGGCAATTGGCAGTTTTTTTTTTTTATTTCGTTATGGATATTCTGGCTAAACTATTTATTGTATGGGGTAAGAATACAAAATTAGAAAAGGAAGAAGGCAAAACAAAGGCAAACCAGGAACACATTTAGCAAATTGCCAAACAAGAAACCTGAATGCTGCTGACTGAATGCACCTGAAAATCGCATTCACACTCAATTTGGCGGCAACTCGTAGCTGTCCCCTCGGCAAAAGGGTTACCTTTCATTTTCCAAAGCACAAAAACACACCTTGGTCCTGTTGCCTGCTAATTTCTAAGAATGAAACGGCAATTTGCAGGTTTTTTTTAATTTCATTATGTATACTATGGCTAAACTTTTTATTGTATGATGTAAGAATACAAAATTGGAAGAGGAAGAAGGCAAAACAAATGCAAACCAAGAACACATTTAGCAAATTGGCAACCAGGAAACCTGAATGTTGCTGACTGAATACACCTGAAAATCCCATTCACACTCATTTTGGAGGCAACTCGTAGCTGTCCCTTCGGCAAAAGTTTAAGATTTATTTCCCAAAACTGTAAATCTCACCTTGGTTCAGTTGCCTGTTAATTTCTAAGCATGGAACGCCCATTTGCTGTTTTTTTTTTTATTTCATTAAGGATACTCAGGCTAAACTTTTATTGTATGGTGTAAGAATACAAAATTAGAAAAGGAAGAAGGCAAAACAAATGGAATGCCCAAACACATTTAAGTAATTGCCAATCAAGAAACCTGAATGCTGCTGACTGAACACACTTGAAAATCCCATTCACACTCAATTTGGCGGCAATTCGTAGCTGTTCCCTTGGTAAAAGTGTTACATTTCATTTTCCAAAACACAAAAACTCACCTTGGTCCTGTTGCATGTTAATTTCTAAAAATGAAACACCAATTTGCTGTTTTCTTTATTTCATTATGGATTCTCTGGCTAAACTTTTTCTTGTATGGTGTAAGAATACAAAATTGGAAAAGGAAGAAGGCAAAACAAATGCAAACCAAGAACACATTTAGCAAATTACCAATCGGGAAGCCTGAATGTTGCTGACTGAATACACCTGAAAATCCCATTCACACTCCATTTGGAGGCAACTCGTAGCTGTCCCCTCGGCAAAAAAGTTACATTTCATTTTCCAAAGCACAAAAACACACCTTGGTCCTCTTGCCTGTAATTTCAAAGAATGAAATGGCAATTTGCAGTTTTTTTTTATTTCATTATGGATATTCTGGCTAAACATTTTATTGTATGGGGTAAGAATACAAAATTAGAAAAGGAAGAAGGCAAAACAACCACAAATCCAGAACACATTTAGCAAATTGCCAAACAAGAAACCTGAATGCTGCTGACTGAATACACCTGAAAATCCCATTCACACTCAATTTGGTGGTAATTCGTAGCTGTGCCCTTGGCAAAAGGGTTACATTTCATTTTCCAAAACACAAAAACTCACCTTGGTCCTGTTGCATGTTAATTTCTAAAAATGAAACACCAATTTGCTGTTTTCTTTATTTCATTATGGATACTCTGGCTAACCTTTTTCTTGTATGGTGTAAGAATACAAATTTAGAAAAGGAAGAAGGCAAATCAAATGGAAACCAAGAACGTATTTAGCAAATTACCAATCAGGAAACCTGAATGTTGCTGACTGAATACACCTGAAAATCCCATTCACACTCAATTTGGAGGCAATTCGTAGCTGTCCCCTCGGCAAAAGTGTTACATTTCATTTTCTAAAACACGAAAACTCACCTTAGTCGTGTTGCCTGTAGATTTCTTAGCATTAAACGCCAATTTGCACTGTATTTTTATTTCATTTTGAACACTCTGTCTAAAGGCTTTTTTGGATGGTGTCAGGATAGAAAATTTCGAAAGAAAGAAGGCAAAACAAACGCAAACCCAGACGACATTTAAGAAATTGCCAATGAAGAAACCTGAATGCTGCTGACTGAATACGCCTGAAAATCCCATTCACACTCAATTTGCAGGCAATTCGTAGCTGTGCCCTTGGCAAAAGGGTTACATGTCATTTTCCAAAACACAAACACTCACCTTGGTCCTGTTGCATGTTCATTTCTAAAAATGAAACACCAATTTGCTGTTTTCTTTATTTCATTATGGATACTCTGGCTAAACTTTTTATTGTATGGTGTAAGAATACAAAATGAGAAAAGGAAGAAGGCAAAACAAATGTAAACCAAGAACACATTTAGCAAATTACCAATCGGGAAACCTGAATGTTGCTGACTGAATACACCTGAAAATCCCATTCACACTCAATTTGGAGGCAACTCGTAGCTGTCCACTCGGCACAAGTTTAAGATTTATTTCCCAAAACTGTAAATCTCACCTTGGTCCAGTTGCCTGTTAATTTCTAAGCATGGAACGCCCATTTGCTGTTTTTTTTTTTTATTTCATTAAGGATACTCTGGCTAAACTTTTATTGTATGGTGTAAGAATACAAAATTAGAAAAGGAAGAAGGCAAAACAAATGGAATGCCCAAACACATTTAAGAAATTTCCAATCAATAAACCTGAATGCTGCAGCCTGAATACACCTGAAAATCCCATTCACACTCAATTTGGAGGCAACTCGTAGCTGTCCCCTCGGCAAAAGGGTTACATTTTATTTTCCAAAACACGAGAAATTCCCTTAGTCGTGTTGCCTGTAGATTTCTTAGCATGAAACTCCAATTTGCAATGTATTTTTATTTCATTTTGACCTCTCTGTCTAAAGGCTTAGTGGATGGTCAGGATAGAAAATTTGGATAGAAAGAAAGAAAAACAAACACAAACCCAGAACACATTATTCAAATTGCCAATCAAGAAACCTGAATGCTGCTGACTGAATACACCTGAAAATCCAATTCACACTCAATTTGGCGGCAATTCGTAGCTGTTCCCTTGGTAAAAGTGTTACATTTCATTTTCCAAAACACAAAAACTCACCTTGGTCCTGTTGCATGTTAATTTCTAAAAATGAAACACCAATTTGCTGTTTTCTTTATTTCATTATGGATACTCTGGCTAAACTTTTTCTTGTATGGTGTAAGAATACAAAATTGGAAAAGGAAGAAGGCAAAACAAATGCAAACCAAGAACACATTTAGCAAATTACCAATCGGGAAGCCTGAATGTTGCTGACTGAATACACCTGAAAATCCCATTCACACTCCATTTGGAGGCAACTCGTAGCTGTCCCCTCGGCAAAAAAGTTACATTTCATTTTCCAAAGCACAAAAACACACCTTGGTCCTGTTGCCTGTAATTTCAAAGAATGAAATGGCAATTTGCAGTTTTTTTTATTTCATTATGGATATTCTGGCTAAACATTTTATTGTATGGGGTAAGAATACAAAATTAGAAAAGGAAGAAGGCAAAACAACTGCAAGCCCAGAACACATTTAGCAAATTGACAAACAAGAAACCTGAATGCTGCTGACTGAATACACCTGAAAATCCAATTCACACTCAGTTTGGCGGCAATTCGTAGCTGTTCCCTTGGCAAAAGTGTTACATTTCATTTTCCAAAACACGAAAACTCACCTTAGTTGTGTTGCCTGTGGATTTCTTAGCATGAAACGCCAATTTGCACTGTATTTTTATTTCATTTGGCCACTCTGTCTAAAGGCTTTTTTGGATGGTGTCAGGATATAAAATTTGGAAAAAAGAAGGGAAAACAAACACAAACCCAGACGACATTTAAGAAATTGCCAATCAACAAACCTGAATGCTGCTGACTGAATACACCTGAAAATCGCAATCACACTCAATTTGGCGGCAACTCGTAGCTGTTCCCTTGGCAAAAGGGTTACATTTCATTTTCCAAAACACAAAAACTCACCTTGGTCCTGTTGCATGTTGATTTCTAAAAATGAAACACCAATTTGCTGTTTTCTTTATTTCATTATGGATACTCTGGCTAACCTTTTTATTGTATGGTGTAAGAATACAAAATTAGAAAATGAAGAAGGCAAAACAAATGCAAACCAAGAACATATTTAGCCAATTGCCAATCAGGATACCTGAATGTTGCTGACTGAATACACCTGAAAATCCCATTCACACTCAATTTGGACGCAACTCGTAGCTGTGCCCTAGGCAAAGGGGTTACATTTCATTTTCCAAAGCACAAAAACACACCTTGGTACTGTTGCATGTTAATTTCTAAAAATGAAACACCAATTTGCTGTTTTCTTTATTTCATTATGGATACTCTGGCTAACCATTTTATTGTATGGTGTAAGAATACAAAATTAGAAAAGGAAGAAGGCAAAACAAATGCAAACCTAGAACATATTTAGCCAATTGCCAATCAGGAAACCTGAATGTTGCTGACTGAATACACATGAAAATCCCATTCACACTCAATTTGGACGCAACTGGTAGCTATGCCCTAGGCAAAGGGGTTACATTTCATTTTCCAAAGCACAAAAACACACCTTGGTCCTGTTGCCTGCTAATTTCTTAGAATGAAACGGCAATTTGCAGTTTTTTCTATTTCATTATGGATATTCTGGCTAGAAATTTTATTGTATGGGGTAAGAATACAAAATTAGAAAAGGAAGAAGGCAAAACAACCACAAACCCAGAACACATTTAGCAAATTGCCAAACAAGAAATCTGAATGCTGCTGACTGAATACACCTGAAAATCCCATTCACACTCAATTTGCCGGCAATTCGTAGCTGTTCCATTGGCAAAAGGCTTACATTTCATTTTCCAAAACACAAAAACTCACCTTGGTCCTGTTGCATGTTAATTTCTAAAAATGAAACACCAATTTGCTGTTTTCTTTATTTCATTATGGATACTCTGGCTAACCTTTTTATTGTATGGTGTAAGAATACAAAATGAGAAAAGGAAGAAGGCAAAACAAATGTAAACCAAGAACACATTTAGCAATTTACCAATCGGGAAACCTGAATGTTGCTGACTGAATACACCTGAAAATCCCATTCACACTCAATTTGGAGGCAACTCGTAGCTGTCCCCTCGCCAAAGTGTTACATTTCATTTTCCAAAACACGAAAACTCACCTTAGTTGTGTTGCCTGTAGATTTCTTAGCATGAAACTCCAATTTGCACTTTATTTTTATTTCATTTTGACCACTCTGTCTAAATGCTTTTTTGGATGGTGTCAGGATAGAAAATTTGGAAAGAAAAAAGGCAAAACAAACGCAAACCCAGACGACATTTAAGAAATTGCCAATCAAGAAACCTGAATGCTGCTGACTGAATTCACCTGAAAATCCCATTCATACTCAATTTGGAGGCAATTCATAGCTGTCCCCTCAGCAAAAGGGTTACATATAATTTTCCAAAGCACAAAAACACACCTTGGTCCTGTTGCCTTCTAATTTCTAAGAATGAAATGGCAATTTGCAGTTTTTTTTATTTCGTTATGGATATTCTGGCTAAAGTATTTATTGTATGGGGTAAGAATACAAAATTAGAAAAGGAAGAAGGCAAAACAAAGGCAAACCAGGAACACATTTAGCAAATTGCCAAACAAGAAACCTGAATGCTGCTGACTGAATGCACCTGAAAATCGCATTCACACTCAATTTGGCGGCAACTCGTAGCTGTCCCCTCGGCAAAAGGGTTACATTTCATTTTCCAAAGCACAAAAACACACCTTGGTCCTGTTGCCTGCTAATTTCTAAGAATGAAACGGCAATTTGCAGGTTTTTTTTTAATTTCATTATGTATACTATGGCTAAACTTTTTATTGTATGATGTAAGAATACAAAATTAGAAGAGGAAGAAGGCAAAACAAATGCAAACCAAGAACACATTTAGCAAATTGCCAATCAGGAAACCTGAATGTTGCTGACTGAATACACCTGAAAATCCCATTCACACTCAATTTGGAGGCAACTCGTAGCTGTCCCCTCGGCACAAGTTTAAGATTTATTTCCCAAAACTGTAAATCTCACCTTGGTCCAGTTGCCTGTTAATTTCTAAGCATGGAACGCCCATTTGCTGTTTTTTTTTTTTTATTTCATTAAGGATACTCTGGCTAAACTTTTATTGTATGGTGTAAGAATACAAAATTAGAAAAGGAAGAAGGCAAAACAAATGGAATGCCCAAACACATTTAAGAAATTTCCAATCAATAAACCTGAATGCTGCAGCCTGAATACACCTGAAAATCCCATTCACACTCAATTTGGAGGCAACTCGTAGCTGTCCCCTCGGCAAAAGGGTTACATTTTATTTTCCAAAACACGAGAAATTCCCTTAGTCGTGTTGCCTGTAGATTTCTTAGCATGAAACTCCAATTTGCAATGTATTTTTATTTCATTTTGACCTCTCTGTCTAAAGGCTTAGTGGATGGTCAGGATAGAAAATTTGGATAGAAAGAAAGAAAAACAAACACAAACCCAGAACACATTATTCAAATTGCCAATCAAGAAACCTGAATGCTGCTGACTGAATACACCTGAAAATCCAATTCACACTCAATTTGGCGGCAATTCGTAGCTGTTCCCTTGGTAAAAGTGTTACATTTCATTTTCCAAAACACAAAAACTCACCTTGGTCCTGTTGCATGTTAATTTCTAAAAATGAAACACCAATTTGCTGTTTTCTTTATTTCATTATGGATACTCTGGCTAAACTTTTTCTTGTATGGTGTAAGAATACAAAATTGGAAAAGGAAGAAGGCAAAACAAATGCAAACCAAGAACACATTTAGCAAATTACCAATCGGGAAGCCTGAATGTTGCTGACTGAATACACCTGAAAATCCCATTCACACTCCATTTGGAGGCAACTCGTAGCTGTCCCCTCGGCAAAAAAGTTACATTTCATTTTCCAAAGCACAAAAACACACCTTGGTCCTGTTGCCTGTAATTTCAAAGAATGAAATGGCAATTTGCAGTTTTTTTTATTTCATTATGGATATTCTGGCTAAACATTTTATTGTATGGGGTAAGAATACAAAATTAGAAAAGGAAGAAGGCAAAACAACCACAAATCCAGAACACATTTAGCAAATTCCCAAACAAGAAATCTGAATGCTGCTGACTGAATACACCTGAAAATCCCATTCACACTCAATTTGGTGGTAATTCGTAGCTGTGCCCTTGGCAAAAGGGTTACATTTCATTTTCCAAAACACAAACACTCACCTTGGTCCTGTTGCATGTTAATTTCTAAAAGTGAAACACCAATTTGCTGTTTTCTTTATTACATTATGGATACTCTGGCTAAACTTTTTATTGTATGGTGTAAGAATACAAATTTAGATAAGGAAGAAGGCAAATCAAATGGAAACCAAGAACATATTTAGCAAATTACCAATCGGGAAACCTGAATGTTGCTGACTGAATAACCTGAAATTCCCATTCACACTCAATTTGGAGGCAATTCGTAGCTGTCCCCTCGCCAAAGTGTTACATTTCATTTTCCAAAACACGAAAACTCACCTTAGTCGTGTTGCCTGTAGATTTCTTAGCATTAAACTCCAATTTGCACTTTATTTTTATTTCATTTTGACCACTCTGTCTAAATGCTTTTTTGGATGGTGTCAGGATAGAAAATTTGGAAAGAAAAAAGGCAAAACAAACGCAAACCCAGACGACATTTAAGAAATTGCCAATCAAGAAACCTGAATGCTGCTGACTGAATTCACCTGAAAATCCCATTCATACTCAATTTGGAGGCAATTCATAGCTTTCCCCTCGGCAAAAGGGTTACATATCATTTTCCAAAGCACAAAAACACACCTTGGTCCTGTTGCCTTCTAATTTCTAAGAATGAAATGGCAATTGGCAGTTTTTTTTTTTTATTTCGTTATGGATATTCTGGCTAAACTATTTATTGTATGGGGTAAGAATACAAAATTAGAAAAGGAAGAAGGCAAAACAAAGGCAAACCAGGAACACATTTAGCAAATTGCCAAACAAGAAACCTGAATGCTGCTGACTGAATGCACCTGAAAATCGCATTCACACTCAATTTGGCGGCAACTCGTAGCTGTCCCCTCGGCAAAAGGGTTACCTTTCATTTTCCAAAGCACAAAAACACACCTTGGTCCTGTTGCCTGCTAATTTCTAAGAATGAAACGGCAATTTGCAGGTTTTTTTTAATTTCATTATGTATACTATGGCTAAACTTTTTATTGTATGATGTAAGAATACAAAATTGGAAGAGGAAGAAGGCAAAACAAATGCAAACCAAGAACACATTTAGCAAATTGGCAACCAGGAAACCTGAATGTTGCTGACTGAATACACCTGAAAATCCCATTCACACTCATTTTGGAGGCAACTCGTAGCTGTCCCCTCGGCAAAAGTTTAAGATTTATTTCCCAAAACTGTAAATCTCACCTTGGTTCAGTTGCCTGTTAATTTCTAAGCATGGAACGCCCATTTGCTGTTTTTTTTTTTATTTCATTAAGGATACTCAGGCTAAACTTTTATTGTATGGTGTAAGAATACAAAATTAGAAAAGGAAGAAGGCAAAACAAATGGAATGCCCAAACACATTTAAGTAATTGCCAATCAAGAAACCTGAATGCTGCTGACTGAACACACTTGAAAATCCCATTCACACTCAATTTGGCGGCAATTCGTAGCTGTTCCCTTGGTAAAAGTGTTACATTTCATTTTCCAAAACACAAAAACTCACCTTGGTCCTGTTGCATGTTAATTTCTAAAAATGAAACACCAATTTGCTGTTTTCTTTATTTCATTATGGATTCTCTGGCTAAACTTTTTCTTGTATGGTGTAAGAATACAAAATTGGAAAAGGAAGAAGGCAAAACAAATGCAAACCAAGAACACATTTAGCAAATTACCAATCGGGAAGCCTGAATGTTGCTGACTGAATACACCTGAAAATCCCATTCACACTCCATTTGGAGGCAACTCGTAGCTGTCCCCTCGGCAAAAAAGTTACATTTCATTTTCCAAAGCACAAAAACACACCTTGGTCCTCTTGCCTGTAATTTCAAAGAATGAAATGGCAATTTGCAGTTTTTTTTATTTCATTATGGATATTCTGGCTAAACATTTTATTGTATGGGGTAAGAATACAAAATTAGAAAAGGAAGAAGGCAAAACAACCACAAATCCAGAACACATTTAGCAAATTGCCAAACAAGAAACCTGAATGCTGCTGACTGAATACACCTGAAAATCACATTCACACTCAATTTGGTGGTAATTCGTAGCTGTGCCCTTGGCAAAAGGGTTACATTTCATTTTCCAAAACACAAAAACTCACCTTGGTCCTGTTGCATGTTAATTTCTAAAAATGAAACACCAATTTGCTGTTTTCTTTATTTCATTATGGATACTCTGGCTAACCTTTTTCTTGTATGGTGTAAGAATACAAATTTAGAAAAGGAAGAAGGCAAATCAAATGGAAACCAAGAACGTATTTAGCAAATTACCAATCAGGAAACCTGAATGTTGCTGACTGAATACACCTGAAAATCCCATTCACACTCAATTTGGAGGCAATTCGTAGCTGTCCCCTCGGCAAAAGTGTTACATTTCATTTTCTAAAACACGAAAACTCACCTTAGTCGTGTTGCCTGTAGATTTCTTAGCATTAAACGCCAATTTGCACTGTATTTTTATTTCATTTTGAACACTCTGTCTAAAGGCTTTTTTGGATGGTGTCAGGATAGAAAATTTCGAAAGAAAGAAGGCAAAACAAACGCAAACCCAGACGACATTTAAGAAATTGCCAATGAAGAAACCTGAATGCTGCTGACTGAATACGCCTGAAAATCCCATTCACACTCAATTTGCAGGCAATTCGTAGCTGTGCCCTTGGCAAAAGGGTTACATGTCATTTTCCAAAACACAAACACTCACCTTGGTCCTGTTGCATGTTCATTTCTAAAAATGAAACACCAATTTGCTGTTTTCTTTATTTCATTATGGATACTCTGGCTAAACTTTTTATTGTATGGTGTAAGAATACAAAATGAGAAAAGGAAGAAGGCAAAACAAATGTAAACCAAGAACACATTTAGCAAATTACCAATCGGGAAACCTGAATGTTGCTGACTGAATACACCTGAAAATCCCATTCACACTCAATTTGGAGGCAACTCATAGCTGTCCCCTCGCCAAAGTGTTACATTTCATTTTCCAAAACACGAAAACTCACCTTAGTCGTGTTGCCTGTAGATTTCTTAGCATGAAACTCCAATTTGCACTTTATTTTTATTTCATTTTGACCACTCTGTCTAAATGCTTTTTTGGATGGTGTCAGGATAGAAAATTTGGAAAGAAAAAAGGCAAAACAAACGCAAACCCAGACGACATTTAAGAAATTGCCAATCAAGAAACCTGAATGCTACTGACTGAATTCACCTGAAAATCCCATTCATACTCAACTTGGAGGCAATTCATAGCTGTCCCCTCGGCAAAAGGGTTACATATCATTTTCCAAAGCACAAAAACACACCTTGGTCCTGTTGCCTGCTAATTTCTAAGAATGAAACGGCAATTTGCAGGTTTTTTTTAATTTCATTATGTATACTATGGCTAAACTTTTTATTGTATGATGTAAGAATACAAAATTAGAAGAGGAAGAAGGCAAAACAAATGCAAACTAAGAACACATTTAGCAAATTGCCAATCAGGAAACCTGAATGTTGCTGACTGAATACACCTGAAAATCCCATTCACATTCAATTTGGAGGCAACTCGTAGCTGTCCCCTCGGCACAAGTTTAAGATTTATTTCCCAAAACTGTAAATCTCACCTTGGTCCAGTTGCCTGTTAATTTCTAAGCATGGAACGCCCATTTGCTGTTTTTTTTTTTTATTTCATTAAGGATACTCTGGCTAAACTTTTATTGTATGGTGTAAGAATACAAAATTAGAAAAGGAAGAAGGCAAAACAAATGGAATGCCCAAACACATTTAAGAAATTTCCAATCAATAAACCTGAATGCTGCAGCCTGAATACACCTGAAAATCCCATTCACACTCAATTTGGAGGCAACTCGTAGCTGTCCCCTCGGCAAAAGGGTTACATTTCATTTTCCAAAACACGAGATATTCCCTTAGTCGTGTTCCCTGTACATTTCTTAGCATGAAACTCCAATTTGCAATGTATTTTTATTTCATTTTGACCTCTCTGTCTAAAGGCTTAGTGGATGGTCAGGATAGAAAATTTGGATAGAAAGAAAGAAAAACAAACACAATCCCAGAACACATTATTCAAATTGCCAATCAAGAAACCTGAATGCTGCTGACTGAATGCACCTGAAAATCCCATTCACACTCAATTTGGCGGCAATTCGTAGCTGTTCCCTTCGTAAAAGTGTTACATTTCATTTTCCAAAACACAAAAACTCACCTTGGTCCTGCTGCATGTTAATTTCTAAAAATGAAACACCAATTTGCATTTTTCTTTATTTCATTATGGATACTCTGGCTAAACTTTTTCTTGTATGGTGTAAGAATACAAAATTGGAAAAGGAAGAAGGCAAAACAAATGCAAACCAAGAACACATTTAGCAAATTACCAATCGGGAAGCCTGAATGTTGCTGACTGAATACACCTGAAAATCCCATTCACACTCAATTTGGAGGCAACTCGTAGCTGTCCCCTCGGCAAAAAAGTTACATTTCATTTTCCAAAGCACAAAAACACACCTTGGTCCTGTTGCCTGCTAATTTCAAAGAATGAAATGGCAATTTGCAGTTTTTTTTATTTCATTATGGATATTCTGGCTAAACATTTTATTGTATGGGGTAAGAATACAAAATTAGAAAAGGAAGAAGGCAAAACAACCACAAATCCAGAACACATTTAGCAAATTGCCAAACAAGAAACCGGAATGCTGCTGACTGAATACACCTGAAAATCCCATTCACACTCAATTTGGTGGTAATTCGTAGCTGTGCCCTTGGCAAAAGGGTTACATTTCATTTTCCAAAACACAAAAACTCACCTTGGTCCTGTTGCATGTTAATTTCTAAAAATGAAACACCAATTTGCTGTTTTCTTTATTTCATTATGGATACTCTGGCTAACCTTTTTATTGTATGGTGTAAGAATACAAATTTAGAAAAGGAAAAAGGCAAATCAAATGGAAACCAAGAACATATTTAGCAAATTACCAATCATGAAACCTGAATGTTGCTAACTGAATACACCTGAAAATCCCATTCACACTCAATTTGCAGGCAATTCGTAGCTGTCCCCTCGGCAAAAGTGTTACATTTCATTTTCCAAAACACGAAAAATCATCATAGTCGTGTTGCCTGTAGTTTTCTTAGCATGAAACGCCAATTTGCACTGTATTTTTATTTCATTTTGACCACTCTGTCTAAAGGCTTTTTTGGATGGTGTCAGGATAGAAAATTTCAAAAGAAAGAAGGCAAAACAAACGCAAACCCAGACGACATTTAAGAAATTGGCAATGAAGTAACCTGAACGCTGCTGACTGAATACGCCTGAAAATCCCATTCACACTCAATTTGCAGGCAATTCGTAGCTGTGCCCTTGGCAAAAGGGTTACATTTCATTTTCCAAAACACAAAAACTCACCTTGGTCCTGTTGCATGTTAATTTCTAATATTGAAATGGCAATTTGCAGTTTTTTTTATTTCGTTATGGATATTCTGGCTAAAGTATTTATTGTATGGGGTAAGAATACAAAATTAGAAAAGGAAGAAGGCAAAACAAAGGCAAACCAGGAACAAATTTAGCAAATTGCCAAACAAGAAACCTGAATGCTGCTGACTGAATGCACCTGAAAATCGCATTCACACTCAATTTGGCGGCAACTCGTAGCTGTCCCCTCGGCAAAAGGGTTACATCTCATTTTCCAAAGCACAAAAACACACCTTGTTCCTGTTGCCTGCTAATTTCTAAGAATGAAACGGCAATTTGCAGGTTTTTTTTAATTTCATTATGTATACTATGGCTAAACTTTTTATTGTATGATGTAAGAATACAAAATTAGAAGAGGAAGAAGGCAAAACAAATGCAAACCAAGAACACATTTAGCAAATTGCCAATCAGGAAACCTGAATGTTGCTGACTGAATACACCTGAAAATCCCATTCACACTCAATTTGGAGGCAACTCGTAGCTGTCCCCTCGCCAAAGTGTTACATTTCATTTTCCAAAACACGAAAACTCACCTTAGTCGTGTTGCCTGTAGATTTCTTAGCATGAAACTCCAATTTGCACTTTATTTTTATTTCATTTTGACCACTCTGTCTAAATGCTTTTTTGGATGGTGTCAGGATAGAAAATTTGGAAAGAAAAAAGGCAAAACAAACGCAAACCCAGACGACATTTAAGAAATTGCCAATCAAGAAACCTGAATGCTGCTGACTGAATTCACCTGAAAATCCCATTCATACTCAATTTGGAGGCAATTCATAGCTGTCCCCTCGGCAAAAGCGTTACATATCATTTTTCAAAGCACAAAAACACACCTTGGTCCTGTTGCCTTCTAATTTCTAAGAATGAAATGGCAATTTGCAGTTTTTTTTATTTCGTTATGGATATTCCGGCTAAACTATTTATTGTATGGGGTAAGAATACAAAATTAGAAAAGGAAGAAGGCAAAACAAACGCAATCCCAGAACACATTTAGCAAATTGCCAAACAAGAAACCTGAATGCTGCTGACTGAATGCACCTGAAAATCGCATTCACACTCAATTTGGCGGCAACTCGTAGCTGTCCCCTCGGCAAAAGGGTTACATTTCATTTTCCAAAGCACAAAAACACACCTTGGTCCTGTTGCATGTTAATTTCTAAGAATGAAACGGCAATTTGCAGGTTTTTTTTAATTTCATTATGTATACTATGGCTAAACTTTTTATTGTATGATGTAAGAATACAAAATTAGAAGAGGAAGAAGGCAAAACAAATGCAAACCAAGAACACATTTAGCAAATTGCCAATCAGGAAACCTGAATGTTGCTGACTGAATACACCTGAAAATCCCATTCACACTCAATTTGGAGGCAACTCATAGCTGTCCCCTCGGCAAAAGGTTAAGATTTATTTCCCAAAACTGTAAATCTCACCTTGGTCCAGTTGCCTGTTAATTTCTAAGCATGGAACGCCCATTTGCTGTTTTTTTTTTTATTTCATTAAGGATACTCTGGCTAAACTTTTATTGTATGGTGTAAGAATACAAAATTAGAAAACGAAGAAGGCAAAACAAATGGAATGCCCAAACACATTTAAGAAATTGCAATCAAGAAACCTGAATGCTGCAGCCTGAATACACCTGAAAATCCCATTCACACTCAATTTGGAGGCAACTCGTAGCTGTCCCCTCGGCAAAAGGGTTACATTTCATTTTCCAAAACACAAAAACTCACCTTGGTCCTGTTGCATGTTAATTTCTAAAAACGAAACACCAATTTGCTGTTTTCTTTATTTTATTATGGATACTCTGGCTAAATTTTTTCTTGTATGGTGTAAGATTACAAATTTAGAAAAGGAAGAAGGCAAAACAAATGCAAACCAAGAACACATTTAGCAAATTGCCAATCAGGAAACCTGAATGTTGCGGACTGAATACACCTGAAAACCCATTCACACTTAATTTGGAGGCAATTCGTAGCTGTGCCCTCGGCAAAAGGGAAATATTTCATTTTCCAAAACACGAAAACTCACCTTAGTCGTGTTGCCTGTAGATTTCTTATCATGAAACGCCAATTTGCACTGTATTTTTATTTCATTTTGACCACTCTGTCTAAAGGCTTTTTTGGATGTTGTCAGGATATAAAATTTGGAAAGAAAAACGGCAAAACAAAGGCAAACCAAGAACACATTTAGCAAATTTCCAATCAGGAAACCTGAATGTTTCAGACTGAATACACCTGAAAACCCATTCACACTCAATTTGGAGCCAACTCGTAGCTGTCCCCTAGGCAAAAAGGTTTCATTTCATTTTCCAAAACACAAAAACTCACCTTAGTCCTATTGCATGATAATTTCTAAAAATGAAACACCAATTTCCTGTTTTCTTTATTTCATTATGGATACTCTGGCTAAACTTTTTCTTGTATGGTGTAAGAATATAAAATGAGAAAATGAAGAAGGCAAAAGAAATGCAAACCAAGAACACATTTAGCAAATTGCCAATCAGGAAACCTGAATGTTGCTGACTGAATACACCTGAAAACCCATTCACACTCAATTTGGAGGCAACTCGTAGCTGTCCCTTCGGCAAAAGGGTTACATTTCATTTTCCAAAGCACAAAAACACACCTTGGTCCTGTTGCCAGATAATTTCTAAGAATGAAACGGCAATTTGCAGGTTTTTTAATTTCATTATGGATATCCTGGCTAAACATTTTATTGTATGGGGTAAGAATACAAAATTAGAAAAGGAAGAAGGCAAAACAATCGCAAACCCAGAACACATTTAGCAAATTGCCAAACAAGAAACCTGAATGTTGCTGACTGAATACACCTGAAAACCCATTCACACTCAATTTGGAGGCAATTCGTAGCTGTGCCCTCGGCAAAAGGGAAAGATTTCATTTTCCAAAACACTAAAACTCACCTGTCGTGTTGCCTGTAGATTTCTTGCATGAAACGCCAATTTGCACTGTATTTTTATTTCATTTTGACCACTCTGTCTAACGGCTTTTTTGGATGGTGTCAGGATAGAAAATTTGGAAAAAGAAAGCAAAACAAACGCAAACCCAGACGACATTTAAGAAATTGCCAATCAAGAAACCTGAATGCTGCTGAATGAATACACCTGAAAAACCATTCACACACAATTTGGAGGCAACTCGTAGCTGTCCCCTAGGCAAAAGGGTTACATTTCATTTTCCAAAACACAAAAACTCACCTTGTCCTATTTCATGATAATTTCTAAAAATGAAACACCAATTTCCTGTTTTGTTTATTTCATTATGGATGCTCTGGCTAAACTTTTTCTTGTATGGTGTAAGAATACAAAATGAGAAATTGAAGAAGGCAAAAGAAATGCAAACCAAGAACACATTTAGCAAATTGCCAATCAGGAAACCTGAATGTTGCTGACTGAATACACCTGAAAATCCATTCGCACTCAATTTGGAGGCAACTCGTAGCTGTTCCCTCGGCAAAAGGGTTACATTTCATTTTCCAAAGCACAAAAACACACCTTGTTCCTGTTGCCAGATAATTTCTAAGAATGAAACGGCAATTTGCACGATTTTTTAATTTCATTATGGATATTCTGGCTAAACATTTTATTGTATGGGGTAAGAATACAAAATTAGAAAAGGAAGAAGGCAAAACAACCGCAAACCCAGAACACATTTAGCAAATTGCCAAACAAGAAACCTGAATGCTGCTGACCGAATACACCTGAAAATCCCATTCACACTCTATTTGGCGGCACATCGTAGCTGTTCCCTTGGCAAAAGGGTTACATTTCAATTTCCAAAACACAAAAACTCACCTTGGTCCTGTTGCATGTTAATTTCTAAAAATGAAACACCAATTTGCTGTTTTCTTTATTTCATTATAGATACTCTGGCTAAACTTTTTCTTGTATGGGGTAAGAATAAAAATTTAGAAAAGGAAGAAGGGAAAACAAATGCAAACCAAGAACACATTTAGCAAATTACCAATTGGAAAACCTGAATGTTGCTGACTGAATACACCTGAAAATCCCATTCACACTCAATTTGGAGGCAATTCGTAGCTGTCCCCTTTGCAAAACTGTTACATTTCATTTTCTAAAACACGAAAACTCACGTTAGTCGTGTTGCCTGTAGATTTCTTACCATGAAACGCCAATTTGCACTGTATATTTATTTCATTTTCACCACTCTGTCTAAAGGCTTTAGTGGAAAACCCATTCACACTCAATTTGGAGGCAATTCGTAGCTGTGCCCTCGGCAAAAGGGAAAGATTTCATTTTCCAAAACACTAAAACTCACCTGTCGTGTTGCCTGAATACACCTGAAAATCCCATTCATACTCAATTTGGAGGCAATTCATAGCAGTCCCCTCGGCAAAAGTGTTACATTTCATTTTCTAAAACACGAAAACTCACCTTAGTCGTGTTGTCTGTAGATTTCTTAGCATGAAACTCCAATTTGCACTGTATTTTTATTTCATTTTGACCACTCTGTCTAAAGGCTTTTTTGGATGGTGTCAGGATAGAAAATTTGGAAAAACGAAGGCAAAACAAACGCAAACCCAGACGACATTTAAGAAATTGCCAATCAAGAAACCTGAATGCTGCTGACTGAATACACCTGAATATCCCATTCACACTCAATTTGGAGGCAATTCATAGCCTTCCCCTCGGCAAAAGTGTTACATTTCATTTTCCAAAGCACAAAAACACACCTTGGTCCTGTTGCCTGCTAATTTCTAAGAATGAAACGGCAATTTGCAGATTTTTTTATTTCATTATGGATATTCTGGCTAAATTTTTATTGTATGGGGTAAGAATACAAAATTAGAAAAGGAAGAAGGCAAAACAAACGCAATCCCAGAACACATTTAGCAAATTGCCAAACAAGAAACCTGAATGCTGCGGACTGAATGCACCTGAAAATCCCATTCAAACTCAATTTGGCGGCAATTCGTAGCTGTTCCCTTGGAAAAAGGGTTACATTTCATTTTCCAAAACACAAAAACTCACCTTGGTCCTGTTGCATGTTCATTTCTAAAAATGAAACACCAATTTGCTGTTTTCTTTATTTCATTATGGATACTCTGGCTAACTTTTTTTTATTTTTTTTTTTATTTTTTTGACAGGCAGAGTTGACAGTGAGAGAGAGAGACAGAGAGAAAGGTCTTCCGTTGCCGTTGGTTCACCCTCCAATGGCCGCCGCTGACGGCGCACTGCGGCCGGCACACCCCACTCATCGATGGCAGGAGCCAGGAGCCAGGTGCTTTTCCTGGTCTCCCCATGGGGTGCAGGGCCCAAGCACCTGGGCCATCCTCCACTGCACTCCTGGGCCACAGCAGAGGGCTGGACTGGAAGAGGGACAACCGGGACAGAATCCGGCGCCCCGACCGGGAATAGAACCCGGTGTGCCGGCGCCGTAAGGCGGAGGATTAGCCTGTTGAGCCACGGCGCTCTGGCTAACTTTTTTCTTGTATGGTTTAATAATACAAAATTAGAAAAGGAAGAAGGCAAAACAAATGCAAACCAAGAACACATTTAGCAAATTACCAATCGGGAAACCTGAACGTTGCTGACTGAATACACCTGAAAATCCCATTCACACTCAATTTGGAGGCAATTCGTAGCTGTCCCCTTGGCAAAAGTGTTACATTTCATTTTCTAAAACACGAAAACTCACCATAGTCGTGTTGCCTGTAGATTTCTTAGCATGAAACGCCAATTTGCACTGTATTTTTATTTCATTTTCACCTCTCTGTCTAAAGGCTTTTTTGGATGGTGTCAGGATATAAAATTTGGAAAAAAGAAGGCAAAACAAACGCAAACCCAGACGACATTTAAGAAATTGCCAAACAAGAAACCTGAATGCTGCTGACTGAATACACCTGAAAATCCCATTCATACTCAATTTGTAGGCAATTCATAGCTGTCCCCTCAGCAAAAGGGTTACATATCATTTTCCAAAGCACAAAAACACACCTTGGTCCTGTTGCCTGCTAATTTCTGAGAATGAAATACAAATTTGCTGTTTTCTTTATTTCATTATGGATACTCTGGCTAAACTTTTTCTTGTATGGTGTAAGATTACAAAATTAGAAAAGGAAGAAGGCAAAACAAATGCAAACCAAGAACATATTTAGCAAATAACCAATCGGGAAACCTGAATGTTGCTGACTGAATACACCTGAAAATCCCATTCACACTCAATTTGGAGGAAATTCGTAGCCTTCCCATCGGCAAAAGTGAAAGATTTCATTTTCCAAATCACTAAAACTCACCTGTCGTGTTGCCTGTAGATTTCTTAACATGAAACGCCCATTTGCTGTTTCTTTTTTTTTATTTCATTAAGGATACTCTGGCTAAACTTTTATTGTATGGTGTAAGAATACAAAATTAGAAAATGAAGAAAGCAAAACAACCGCAAACCCAGAACACATTTATCAAATTGCCAAACAAGAAACCTGAATGCTGCTAACTGAATACACCTGAAAATCCCATTCCCACTCAATTTGGAGGAAACTCGTAGCTGTCCCCTCAGCAAAAGGGTTACATTTCATTTTCCAAAGCACAAAAACACCCCTTGGTCCTGTTGCCTGCTAATTTCTAAGATTGAAATGGCAATTTGCAGTTTTTTTTATTTCATTATGGATATTCTGGCTAAACTTTTTATTGTATGGGGTAAGAATACAAAATTAGAAAAGGAAGAAGGCAATGCAACCACAAACCAAGAACACATTTAGCAAATTGCCAAACATGAAACCTGAATGCTGCTGACTGAATACACCTGAAAATCCCATTCACACTCAATTTGGAGGCAATTCGTAGCTATTCCCTTGGCAAAAGGGTTACATTTCATTTTCCAAAACAGAAAAACTCACCTTGGTCCTGTTGCATGTTAATTTCTAAAAACGAAACACCAATTTGCTGTTTTCTTTATTTTATTATGGATACTCTGACTAAATTTTTTCTTGTATGGTGTAAGATTACAAAATTAGAAAAGGAAGAAGGCAAAACAAATGCAAACCAAGAACACATTTAGCAAATTGTCAATCAGGAAACCTGAATGTTGCGGACAGAATACACCTGAAAACCCATTCACACTCAATTTGGAGGCAATTCGTAGCTGTCCCCTCGGCAAAAGGGAAAGATTTCATTTTCCAAAACACGAAAACTCACCTTAGTCGTGTTACCTGTAGATTTCTTATCATGAAACGCCAATTTGCACTGTATTTTTATTTCATTTTGACCACTCTGTCTAAAGGCTTTTTTGGATGGTGTCAGGATATAAAATTTGGAAAGAAAAACGGCAAAACAAAGGCAAACCAAGAACACATTTAGCAAATTGCCAATCAGGAAACCAAAATGTTGCAGACTGAATACGCCTGAAAACACATTCACACTCAACTTGGAGGCAACTCGTAGCTGTCCCCTAGGCAAAAGGGTTACATTTCATTTTCCAAAACACAAAAACTCACCTTGGTCCTGTTGCATGTTAATTTCTAAAAATGAAACACCAATTTCCTGTTTTCTTTATTTCATTATGGATGCTCTGGCTAAACTTTTTCTTCTATGGTGTAAGAATACAAAATGAGAAAATGAAGAAGGCAAAAGAAATGCAAACCAAGAACACATTTAGCAAATTGCCAATCAGGAAACCTGAATGTTGCTGACTGAATACACCTGAAAACCCATTCACACTCAACTTGGAGGCAACTCGTAGCTGTTCCCTTGGCAAAAGGGTTACATTTCATTTTCCAAAGCACAAAAACACACCTTGTTCCTGTTGCCAGATAATTTCTAAGAATGAAACGGCAATTTGCACGATTTTTTAATTTCATTATGGATATTCTGGCTAAACATTTTATTGTATGGGGTAAGAATACAAAATTAGAAAAGGAAGAAGGCAAAACAACCGCAAACCAAGAACACATTTAGCAAATTGCCAAACAAGAAACCTGAATGCTGCTGACCGAATACACCTGAAAATCCCATTCACACTCTATTTGGCGGCACTTCGTAGCTGTTCCCTTGGCAAAAGGGTTACATTTCAATTTCCAAAACACAAAAACTCACCTTGGTCCTGTTGCATGTTAATTTCTAAAAATGAAACACCAATTTGCTGTTTTCTTTATTTCATTATAGATACTCTGGCTAAACTTTTTCTTGTATGGGGTAAGAATAAAAATTTAGAAAAGGAAGAAGGCAAAACAAATGCAAACCTAGAACACATTTAGCAAATTACCAATTGGAAAACCTGAATGTTGCTGACTGAATACACCTGAAAATCCCATTCACACTCAATTTGGAGGCAATTCGTTGCTGTCCCCTTTGCAAAACTGTTACATTTCATTTTCTAAAACACGAAAACTCACCTTAGTCGTGTTGCCTGTAGATTTCTTACCATGAAACGCCAATTTGCACTGTATATTTATTTCATTTTCACATCTCTGTCTAAAGGCTTTTTTGGATGGTGTCAGGATATAAAATTTGGAAAAAAGAAGGCAAAACAAACGCAAACCCAGACGACATTTAAGAAATCGCCAATCAAGAAACCTGAATGCTGCTGAATGAATACACCTGAAAATCGCATTCACACTCAATTTGGCGGCAATTCGTAGCAGTTCCCTTGGCAAAAGGGTTACATTTCATTTTCCAAAACACAAAAACTCAGTTGGTTTTGTTGCATGTTCATTTATAAAATGAAACACCAATTTGCTCTTTTCTTTATTTCATTATGGATACTCTGGCTAAACATTTTCTTGTATGGGGTAAGAATACAAAATTAGAAAAGGAAAAAGGCTAAACAACCGCAAACCCAGAACACATTTAGCAAATTGCCAAACAAGAAACCTGAATACTGCTGACTGAATACACCTGAAAATCCCATTCACACTCTATTTGGCGGCACTTCGTAGCTGTTCCCTTGGCAAAAGGGTTACATTTCATTTTCCAAAACACAAAAACTCACCTTGGTCCTGTTGCATGTTAATTTCAAAAATGAAACACCAATTTGCTGTTTTCTTTATTTCATTATGGATACTCTGGCTAAACATTTTCTTGTATGGTGTAAGAATACAAAATTAGAAAAGGAAGAAGGCAAAACAAATGCAAACCAAGAACACATTTAGCAAATTGCCAATCAGGAAACCTGAATGTTGCTGACTGAATACACCTGAAAACCCATTCACACTCAATTTGGAGGCAATTCGTAGCTGTGCCCTCGGCAAAAGGGAAAGATTTCATTTTCCAAAACACGAAAACTACCCTTAGTCATGTTGCCTGTAGATTTCTTGCATGAAACCCAAATTTGCACTGTATTTTTATTTCATTTTCACCACTCTGTCTAAAGGCTTTTTTGGATGGTGTCAGGATAGAAAATTTGGAAAAAGAAAGCAAAACAAACGCAAACCCAGACGACATTTAAGAAATTGCCAATCAAGAAACCTGAATGTTGCTGACTCAATACACCTGAAAATCCCATTCATACTCAATTTGGAGGCAATTCATAGCAGTCCCCTCGGCAAAAGTGTTACATTTCATTTTCTAAAACACGAAAACTCACCTTAGGCGTGTTGTCTGTAGATTTCTTATCATGAAACACCAATTTGCACTGTATTTTTATTTCATTTTGACCACTCTGTCTAAAGGCTTTTTTGGATGGTGTCAGGATAGAAAATTTGGAAAAACGAAGGCTAAACAAACGCAAACCCAGACGACATTTAAGAAATTGCCAATCAAGAAACCTGAATGCTGCTGACTGAATACACCTGAAAATCCCATTCACACTCAATTTGGAGGCAATTCATAGCCTTCCCCTCGGCAAAAGTGTTACATTTCATTTTCCAAAGCAAAAAAACACACCTTGGTCCTGTTGCCTGCTAATTTCTAAGAATGAAATGGCAATTTGCAGTTTTTTTTATTTCATTATGGATATTTTGGCTAAATTTTTATTGTATGGGGTAAGAATACAAAATTAGAAAAGGAAGAAGGCAAAACAAACGCAATCCCAGAACACATTTAGCAAATTGCCAAACAAGAAACCTGAATGCTGCTGACTGAATGGACCTGAAAATCGCATTCACACTCAATTTGGCGGCAATTCGTAGTTGTTCCCTTGGAAAAAGGGTTACATTTCATTTTCCAAAACACAAAAACTCACCTTGGTCCTGTTGCATGTTAATTTCTAAAAATGAAACACCAATTTGCTGTTTTCTTTATTTCATTATGGATACTCTGGCTAACTTTTTTCTTGTATGGTGTAAGAATACAAAATTAGAAAAGGAAGAAGGCAAAACAAATGCAAACCAAGAACACATTTAGCAAATTACCAATCGGGAAACCTGAACGTTGTTGACTGAATACACCTGAAAATCCCATTCACACTCAATTTGGAGGCAATTCGTAGCTGTCCCCTTGGCAAAAGTGTTACATTTCATTTTCTAAAACACGAAAACTCACCATAGTCGTGTTGCCGGTAGATTTCTTAGCATGAAACGCCAATTTGCACTGTATTTTTATTTCATTTTCACCACTCTGTCTAAAGGCTTTTTTGGATGGTGTCAGGATAGAAAATTTGGAAAAACGAAGGCAAAACAAACGCAAACCCAGACGACATTTAAGAAATTGCCAAACAAGAAACCTGAATGCTGCTGACTGAATACACCTGAAAATCCCATTCACACTCAATTTGGAGCCAACTCATAGCTGTCCCCTCGGTAAAAGGGTTACATTTCATTTTCCAAAGCACAAAAACACACCTTGGTCCTGTTGCCTGCTAATTTCTAAGAATGAAACGGCAATTTGCAGGTTTTTTTTATTTCATTATGGATATTCTGGCTAAACTTTTTATTGTATGGGGTAAGAATACAAAATTAGAAAAGGAAGAAGGCAAAACCACCGCAAACCCAGAACACATTTAGCAAATTGCCAAACAAGAAACCTGAATGCTGCTGACTGAATACACCTGAAAATCCCATTCACACTCTATTTGGCGGCACTTCGTAGCTGTTCCCTTGGCAAAAGGGTTACATTTCAATTTCCAAAACACAAAAACTCACCTTGGTCCTGTTGCATGTTAATTTCTAAAAATGAAACACCAATTTGCTGTTTTCTTTATTTCATTATGGATGCTCTGGCTAAACTTTTTCTTCTATGGTGTAAGAATACAAAATGAGAAAATGAAGAAGGCAAAAGAAATGCAAACCAAGAACACATTTAGCAAATTGCCAATCAGGAAACCTGAATGTTGCTGACTGAATACACCTGAAAACCCATTCACACTCAACTTGGAGGCAATTCATAGCCTTCCCCTCGGCAAAAGTGTTACATTTCATTTTCCAAAGCAAAAACACACACCTTGGTCCTGTTGCCTGCTAATTTCTAAGAATGAAATGGCAATTTGCAGTTTTTTTTTATTTCATTATGGATATTCTGGCTAAATTTTTATTGTATGGGGTAAGAATACAAAATTAGAAAAGGAAGAAGGCAAAACAAACGCAATCCCAGAACACATTTAGCAAATTGCCAAACAAGAAACCTGAATGCTGCTGACTGAATGGACCTGAAAATCGCATTCACACTCAATTTGGCGGCAATTCGTAGTTGTTCCCTTGGAAAAAGGGTTACATTTCATTTTCCAAAACACAAAAACTCACCTTGGTCCTGTTGCATGTTAATTTCTAAAAATGAAACACCAATTTGCTGTTTTCTTTATTTCATTATGGATACTCTGGCTAACTTTTTTCTTGTATGGTGTAAAAATACAAAATTAGAAAAGGAAGAAGGCAAAACAAATGCAAACCAAGAACACATTTAGCAAATTACCAATCGGGAAACCTGAACGTTGTTGACTGAATACACCTGAAAATCCCATTCACACTCAATTTGGAGGCAATTCGTAGCTGTCCCCTTGGCAAAAGTGTTACATTTCATTTTCTAAAACACGAAAACTCACCATAGTCGTGTCGCCGGTAGATTTCTTAGCATGAAACGCCAATTTGCACTGTATTTTTATTTCATTTTCACCACTCTGTCTAAAGGCTTTTTTGGATGGTGTCAGGATATAAAATTTGGAAAAACGAAGGCAAAACAAACGCAAACCCAGACGACATTTAAGAAATTGCCAAACAAGAAACCTGAATGCTGCTGACTGAATACACCTGAAAATCCCATTCACACTCAATTTGGAGCCAACTCATAGCTGTCCCCTCGGTAAAAGGGTTACATTTCATTTTCCAAAGCACAAAAACACACCTTGGTCCTGTTGCCTGCTAATTTCTAAGAATGAAACGGCAATTTGCAGGTTTTTTTTATTTCATTATGGATATTCTGGCTAAACTTTTTATTGTATGGGGTAAGAATACAAAATTAGAAAAGGAAGAAGGCAAAACAACCGCAAACCCAGAACACATTTAGCAAATTGCCAAACAAGAAACCTGAATGCTGCTGACTGAATACACCTGAAAATCCCATTCACACTCTATTTGGCGGCACTTCGTAGCTGTTCCCTTGGCAAAAGGGTTACATTTCAATTTCCAAAACACAAAAACTCACCTTGGTCCTGTTGCATGTTAATTTCTAAAAATGAAACACCAATTTGCTGTTTTCTTTATTTCATTATAGATACTCTGGCTAAACTTTTTCTTGTATGGGGTAAGAATAAAAATTTAGAAAAGGAAGAAGGCAAAACAAATGCAAACCAAGAACACATTTAGCAAATTACCAATTGGAAAACCTGAATGTTGCTGACTGAATACACCTGAAAATCCCATTCACACTCAATTTGGAGGCAATTCGTTGCTGTCCCCTTTGCAAAACTGTTACATTTCATTTTCTAAAACACGAAAACTCACCTTAGTCGTGTTGCCTGTAGATTTCTTACCATGAAACGCCAATTTGCACTGTATATTTATTTCATTTTCACATCTCTGTCTAAAGGCTTTTTTGGATGGTGTCAGGATATAAAATTTGGAAAAAAGAAGGCAAAACAAACGCAAACCCAGACGACATTTAAGAAATTGCCAATCAAGAAACCTGAATGCTGCTGAATGAATACACCTGAAAATCGCAT
Organism: Sylvilagus floridanus; assembly: GCA_949820135.1. Taxonomy (NCBI): domain Eukaryota; kingdom Metazoa; phylum Chordata; class Mammalia; order Lagomorpha; family Leporidae; genus Sylvilagus; species Sylvilagus floridanus. The sequence goes on along the minus strand of OX463227.1, from coordinate 163,843,085 downwards.
TCACACTCAATTTGGCGGCAATTCGTAGCAGTTCCCTTGGCAAAAGGGTTACATTTCATTTTCCAAAACACAAAAACTCAGTTGGTTTTGTTGCATGTTCATTTATAAAATGAAACACCAATTTGCTGTTTTCTTTATTTCATTATGGATACTCTGGCTAAACATTTTCCTGTATGGGGTAAGAATACAAAATTAGAAAAGGAAAAAGGCAAAACAACCGCAAACCCAGAACACATTTAGCAAATTGCCAAACAAGAAACCTGAATACTGCTGACTGAATACACCTGAAAATCCCATTCACACTCTATTTGGCGGCACTTCGTAGCTGTTCCCTTGGCAAAAGGGTTACATTTCATTTTCCAAAACACAAAAACTCACCTTGGTCCTGTTGCATGTTAATTTCAAAAATGAAACACCAATTTGCTGTTTTCTTTATTTCATTATGGATACTCTGGCTAAACATTTTCTTGTATGGTGTAAGAATACAAAATTAGAAAAGGAAGAAGGCAAAACAAATGCAAACCAAGAACACATTTAGCAAATTGCCAATCAGGAAACCTGAATGTTGCTGACTGAATACACCTGAAAACCCATTCACACTCAATTTGGAGGCAATTCGTAGCTGTGCCCTCGGCAAAAGGGAAATATTTCATTTTCCAAAACACGAAAACTACCCTTAGTCATGTTGCCTGTAGATTTCTTGCATGAAACCCAAATTTGCACTGTATTTTTATTTCATTTTCACCACTCTGTCTAAAGGCTTTTTTGGATGGTGTCAGGATATAAAATTTGGAAAAAGAAAGCAAAACAAACGCAAACCCAGACGACATTTAAGAAATTGCCAATCAAGAAACCTGAATGTTGCTGACTCAATACACCTGAAAATCCCATTCATACTCAATTTGGAGGCAATTCATAGCAGTCCCCTCGGCAAAAGTGTTACATTTCATTTTCTAAAACCCGAAAACTCACCTTAGGCGTGTTCTCTGTAGATTTCTTATCATGAAACACCAATTTGCACTGTATTTTTATTTCATTTTGACCACTCTGTCTAAAGGCTTTTTTGGATGGTGTCAGGATAGAAAATTTGGAAAAACGAAGGCTAAACAAACGCAAACCCAGACGACATTTAAGAAATTGCCAATCAAGAAACCTGAATGCTGCTGACTGAATACACCTGAAAATCCCATTCACACTCAATTTGGAGGCAATTCATAGCCTTCCCCTCGGCAAAAGAGTTACATTTCATTTTCCAAAGCAAAAAAACACACCTTGGTCCTGTTGCCTGCTAATTTCTAAGAATGAAATGGCAATTTGCAGTTTTTTTTATTTCATTATGGATATTCTGGCTAAATTTTTATTGTATGGGGTAAGAATACAAAATTAGAAAAGGAAGAAGGCAAAACAAACGCAATCCCAGAACACATTTAGCAAATTGCCAAACAAGAAACCTGAATGCTGCTGACTGAATGGACCTGAAAATCGCATTCACACTCAATTTGGCGGCAATTCATAGTTGTTCCCTTGGAAAAAGGGTTACATTTCATTTTCCAAAACACAAAAACTCACCTTGGTCCTGTTGCATGTTAATTTCTAAAAATGAAACACCAATTTGCTGTTTTCTTTATTTCATTATGGATACTCTGGCTAACTTTTTTCTTGTATGGTGTAAGAATACAAAATTAGAAAAGGAAGAAGGCAAAACAAATGCAAACCAAGAACACATTTAGCAAATTACCAATCGGGAAACCTGAACGTTGTTGACTGAATACACCTGAAAATCCCATTCACACTCAATTTGGAGGCAATTCGTAGCTGTCCCCTTGGCAAAAGTGTTACATTTCATTTTCTAAAACACGAAAACTCACCATAGTCGTGTCGCCGGTAGATTTCTTAGCATGAAACGCCAATTTGCACTGTATTTTTATTTCATTTTCACCACTCTGTCTAAAGGCTTTGTTGGATGGTGTAAGGATATAAAATTTGGAAAAACAAAGGCAAAACAAACGCAAACCCAGACGACATTTAAGAAATTGCCAAACAAGAAACCTGAATGCTGCTGACTGAATACACCTGAAAATCCCATTCACACTCAATTTGGAGCCAACTCATAGCTGTCCCCTCGGTAAAAGGGTTACATTTCATTTTCCAAAGCACAAAAACACACCTTGGTCCTGTTGCCTGCTAATTTCTAAGAATGAAACGGCAATTTGCAGGTTTTTTTTATTTCATTATGGATATTCTGGCTAAACTTTTTATTGTATGGGGTAAGAATACAAAATTAGAAAAGGAAGAAGGCAAAACCACCGCAAACCCAGAACACATTTAGCAAATTGCCAAACAAGAAACCTGAATGCTGCTGACTGAATACACCTGAAAATCCCATTCACACTCTATTTGGCGGCACTTCGTAGCTGTTCCCTTGGCAAAAGGGTTACATTTCAATTTCCAAAACACAAAAACTCACCTTGGTCCTGTTGCATGTTAATTTCTAAAAATGAAACACCAATTTGCTGTTTTCTTTATTTCATTATAGATACTCTGGCTAAACTTTTTCTTGTATGGGGTAAGAATAAAAATTCAGAAAAGGAAGAAGGCAAAACAAATGCAAACCAAGAACACATTTAGCAAATTACCAATTGGAAAACCTGAATGTTGCTGACTGAATACACCTGAAAATCCCATTCACACTCAATTTGGAGGCAATTCATAGCCTTCCCCTCGGCAAAAGTGTTACATTTCATTTTCCAAAGCAAAAAAACACACCTTGGTCCTGTTGCCTGCTAATTTCTAAGAATGAAATGGCAATTTGCAGTTTTTTTTATTTCATTATGGATATTCTGGCTAAATTTTTATTGTATGGGGTAAGAATACAAAATTAGAAAAGGAAGAAGGCAAAACAAACGCAATCCCAGAACACATTTAGCAAATTGCCAAACAAGAAACCTGAATGCTGCTGACTGAATGGACCTGAAAATCGCATTCACACTCAATTTGGCGGCAACTCGTAGCTGTTCCCTTGGCAAAAGGGTTACATTTCATTTTCCAAAACACAAAAACTCACCTTGGTCCTGTTGCATGTTAATTTCTAAAAATGAAACACCAATTTGCTGTTTTCTTTATTTCATTATGGATACTCTGGCTAACTTTTTTCTTGTATGGTGTAAGAATACAAAATTAGAAAAGGAAGAAGGCAAAACAAATGCAAACCAAGAACACATTTAGCAAATTACCAATCGGGAAACCTGAACGTTGTTGACTGAATACACCTGAAAATCCCATTCACACTCAATTTGGAGGCAATTCGTAGCTGTCCCCTTGGCAAAAGTGTTACATTTCATTTTCTAAAACACGAAAACTCACCATAGTCGTGTCGCCGGTAGATTTCTTAGCATGAAACGCCAATTTGCACTGTATTTTTATTTCATTTTCACCACTCTGTCTAAAGGCTTTTTTGGATGGTGTCAGGATATAAAATTTGGAAAAACGAAGGCAAAACAAACGCAAACCCAGACGACATTTAAGAAATTGCCAAACAAGAAACCTGAATGCTGCTGACTGAATACACCTGAAAATCCCATTCACACTCAATTTGGAGCCAACTCATAGCTGTCCCCTCGGTAAAAGGGTTACATTTCATTTTCCAAAGCACAAAAACACACCTTGGTCCTGTTGCCTGCTAATTTCTAAGAATGAAACGGCAATTTGCAGGTTTTTTTTATTTCATTATGGATATTCTGGCTAAACTTTTTATTGTATGGGGTAAGAATACAAAATTAGAAAAGGAAGAAGGCAAAACCACCGCAAACCCAGAACAAATTTAGCAAATTGCCAAACAAGAAACCTGAATGCTGCTGACTGAATACACCTGAAAATCCCATTCACACTCTATTTGGCGGCACTTCGTAGCTGTTCCCTTGGCAAAAGGGTTACATTTCAATTTCCAAAACACAAAAACTCACCTTGGTCCTGTTGCATGTTAATTTCTAAAAATGAAACACCAATTTGCTGTTTTCTTTATTTCATTATAGATACTCTGGCTAAACTTTTTCTTGTATGGGGTAAGAATAAAAATTTAGAAAAGGAAGAAGGCAAAACAAATGCAAACCAAGAACACATTTAGCAAATTACCAATTGGAAAACCTGAATGTTGCTGACTGAATACACCTGAAAATCCCATTCACACTCAATTTGGAGGCAATTCGTTGCTGTCCCCTTTGCAAAACTGTTACATTTCATTTTCTAAAACACGAAAACTCACCTTAGTCGTGTTGCCTGTAGATTTCTTACCATGAAACGCCAATTTGCACTGTATATTTATTTCATTTTCACATCTCTGTCTAAAGGCTTTTTTGGATGGTGTCAGGATATAAAATTTGGAAAAAAGAAGGCAAAACAAACGCAAACCCAGACGACATTTAAGAAATTGCCAATCAAGAAACCTGAATGCTGCTGAATGAATACACCTGAAAATCGCATTCACACTCAATTTGGCGGCAATTCGTAGCAGTTCCCTTGGCAAAAGGGTTACATTTCATTTTCCAAAACACAAAAACTCAGTTGGTTTTGTTGCATGTTCATTTATAAAATGAAACACCAATTTGCTGTTTTCTTTATTTCATTATGGATACTCTGGCTAAACATTTTCCTGTATGGGGTAAGAATACAAAATTAGAAAAGGAAAAAGGCAAAACAACCGCAAACCCAGAACACATTTAGCAAATTGCCAAACAAGAAACCTGAATACTGCTGACGGAATACACCTGAAAATCCCATTCACACTCTATTTGGCGGCACTTCGTAGCTGTTCCCTTGGCAAAAGGGTTACATTTCATTTTCCAAAACACAAAAACTCACCTTGGTCCTGTTGCATGTTAATTTCAAAAATGAAACACCAATTTGCTGTTTTCTTTATTTCATTATGGATACTCTGGCTAAACATTTTCTTGTATGGTGTAAGAATACAAAATTAGAAAAGGAAGAAGGCAAAACAAATGCAAACCAAGAACACATTTAGCAAATTGCCAATCAGGAAACCTGAATGTTGCTGACTGAATACACCTGAAAACCCATTCACACTCAATTTGGAGGCAATTCGTAGCTGTGCCCTCGGCAAAAGGGAAATATTTCATTTTCCAAAACACGAAAACTACCCTTAGTCATGTTGCCTGTAGATTTCTTGCATGAAACCCAAATTTGCACTGTATTTTTATTTCATTTTCACCACTCTGTCTAAAGGCTTTTTTGGATGGTGTCAGGATATAAAATTTGGAAAAAGAAAGCAAAACAAACGCAAACCCAGACGACATTTAAGAAATTGCCAATCAAGAAACCTGAATGTTGCTGACTCAATACACCTGAAAATCCCATTCATACTCAATTTGGAGGCAATTCATAGCAGTCCCCTCGGCAAAAGTGTTACATTTCATTTTCTAAAACCCGAAAACTCACCTTAGGCGTGTTCTCTGTAGATTTCTTATCATGAAACACCAATTTGCACTGTATTTTTATTTCATTTTGACCACTCTGTCTAAAGGCTTTTTTGGATGGTGTCAGGATAGAAAATTTGGAAAAACGAAGGCTAAACAAACGCAAACCCAGACGACATTTAAGAAATTGCCAATCAAGAAACCTGAATGCTGCTGACTGAATACACCTGAAAATCCCATTCACACTCAATTTGGAGGCAATTCATAGCCTTCCCCTCGGCAAAAGTGTTACATTTCATTTTCCAAAGCAAAAAAACACACCTTGGTCCTGTTGCCTGCTAATTTCTAAGAATGAAATGGCAATTTGCAGTTTTTTTTATTTCATTATGGATATTCTGGCTAAATTTTTATTGTATGGGGTAAGAATACAAAATTAGAAAAGGAAGAAGGCAAAACAAACGCAATCCCAGAACACATTTAGCAAATTGCCAAAAAGAAACCTGAATGCTGCTGACTGAATGGACCTGAAAATCGCATTCACACTCAATTTGGCGGCAATTCGTAGTTGTTCCCTTGGAAAAAGGGTTACATTTCATTTTCCAAAACACAAAAACTCACCTTGGTCCTGTTGCATGTTAATTTCTAAAAATGAAACACCAATTTGCTGTTTTCTTTATTTCATTATGGATACTCTGGCTAACTTTTTTCTTGTATGGTGTAAGAATACAAAATTAGAAAAGGAAGAAGGCAAAACAAATGCAAACCAAGAACACATTTAGCAAATTACCAATCGGGAAACCTGAACGTTGTTGACTGAATACACCTGAAAATCCCATTCACACTCAATTTGGAGGCAATTCGTAGCTGTCCCCTTGGCAAAAGTGTTACATTTCATTTTCTAAAACACGAAAACTCACCATAGTCGTGTCGCCGGTAGATTTCTTAGCATGAAACGCCAATTTGCACTGTATTTTTATTTCATTTTCACCACTCTGTCTAAAGGCTTTGTTGGATGGTGTAAGGATATAAAATTTGGAAAAACAAAGGCAAAACAAACGCAAACCCAGACGACATTTAAGAAATTGCCAAACAAGAAACCTGAATGCTGCTGACTGAATACACCTGAAAATCCCATTCACACTCAATTTGGAGCCAACTCATAGCTGTCCCCTCGGTAAAAGGGTTACATTTCATTTTCCAAAGCACAAAAACACACCTTGGTCCTGTTGCCTGCTAATTTCTAAGAATGAAACGGCAATTTGCAGGTTTTTTTTATTTCATTATGGATATTCTGGCTAAACTTTTTATTGTATGGGGTAAGAATACAAAATTAGAAAAGGAAGAAGGCAAAACCACCGCAAACCCAGAACACATTTAGCAAATTGCCAAACAAGAAACCTGAATGCTGCTGACTGAATACACCTGAAAATCCCATTCACACTCTATTTGGCGGCACTTCGTAGCTGTTCCCTTGGCAAAAGGGTTACATTTCAATTTCCAAAACACAAAAACTCACCTTGGTCCTGTTGCATGTTAATTTCTAAAAATGAAACACCAATTTGCTGTTTTCTTTATTTCATTATAGATACTCTGGCTAAACTTTTTCTTGTATGGGGTAAGAATAAAAATTCAGAAAAGGAAGAAGGCAAAACAAATGCAAACCAAGAACACATTTAGCAAATTACCAATTGGAAAACCTGAATGTTGCTGACTGAATACACCTGAAAATCCCATTCACACTCAATTTGGAGGCAATTCATAGCCTTCCCCTCGGCAAAAGTGTTACATTTCATTTTCCAAAGCAAAAAAACACACCTTGGTCCTGTTGCCTGCTAATTTCTAAGAATGAAATGGCAATTTGCAGTTTTTTTTATTTCATTATGGATATTCTGGCTAAATTTTTATTGTATGGGGTAAGAATACAAAATTAGAAAAGGAAGAAGGCAAAACAAACGCAATCCCAGAACACATTTAGCAAATTGCCAAACAAGAAACCTGAATGCTGCTGACTGAATGGACCTGAAAATCGCATTCACACTCAATTTGGCGGCAACTCGTAGCTGTTCCCTTGGCAAAAGGGTTACATTTCATTTTCCAAAACACAAAAACTCACCTTGGTCCTGTTGCATGTTAATTTCTAAAAATGAAACACCAATTTGCTGTTTTCTTTATTTCATTATGGATACTCTGGCTAACTTTTTTCTTGTATGGTGTAAGAATACAAAATTAGAAAAGGAAGAAGGCAAAACAAATGCAAACCAAGAACACATTTAGCAAATTACCAATCGGGAAACCTGAACGTTGTTGACTGAATACACCTGAAAATCCCATTCACACTCAATTTGGAGGCAATTCGTAGCTGTCCCCTTGGCAAAAGTGTTACATTTCATTTTCTAAAACACGAAAACTCACCATAGTCGTGTCGCCGGTAGATTTCTTAGCATGAAACGCCAATTTGCACTGTATTTTTATTTCATTTTCACCACTCTGTCTAAAGGCTTTTTTGGATGGTGTCAGGATATAAAATTTGGAAAAACGAAGGCAAAACAAACGCAAACCCAGACGACATTTAAGAAATTGCCAAACAAGAAACCTGAATGCTGCTGACTGAATACACCTGAAAATCCCATTCACACTCAATTTGGAGCCAACTCATAGCTGTCCCCTCGGTAAAAGGGTTACATTTCATTTTCCAAAGCACAAAAACACACCTTGGTCCTGTTGCCTGCTAATTTCTAAGAATGAAACGGCAATTTGCAGGTTTTTTTTATTTCATTATGGATATTCTGGCTAAACTTTTTATTGTATGGGGTAAGAATACAAAATTAGAAAAGGAAGAAGGCAAAACCACCGCAAACCCAGAACAAATTTAGCAAATTGCCAAACAAGAAACCTGAATGCTGCTGACTGAATACACCTGAAAATCCCATTCACACTCTATTTGGCGGCACTTCGTAGCTGTTCCCTTGGCAAAAGGGTTACATTTCAATTTCCAAAACACAAAAACTCACCTTGGTCCTGTTGCATGTTAATTTCTAAAAATGAAACACCAATTTGCTGTTTTCTTTATTTCATTATAGATACTCTGGCTAAACTTTTTCTTGTATGGGGTAAGAATAAAAATTTAGAAAAGGAAGAAGGCAAAACAAATGCAAACCAAGAACACATTTAGCAAATTACCAATTGGAAAACCTGAATGTTGCTGACTGAATACACCTGAAAATCCCATTCACACTCAATTTGGAGGCAATTCGTTGCTGTCCCCTTTGCAAAACTGTTACATTTCATTTTCTAAAACACGAAAACTCACCTTAGTCGTGTTGCCTGTAGATTTCTTACCATGAAACGCCAATTTGCACTGTATATTTATTTCATTTTCACATCTCTGTCTAAAGGCTTTTTTGGATGGTGTCAGGATATAAAATTTGGAAAAAAGAAGGCAAAACAAACGCAAACCCAGACGACATTTAAGAAATTGCCAATCAAGAAACCTGAATGCTGCTGAATGAATACACCTGAAAATCGCATTCACACTCAATTTGGCGGCAATTCGTAGCAGTTCCCTTGGCAAAAGGGTTACATTTCATTTTCCAAAACACAAAAACTCAGTTGGTTTTGTTGCATGTTCATTTATAAAATGAAACACCAATTTGCTGTTTTCTTTATTTCATTATGGATACTCTGGCTAAACATTTTCCTGTATGGGGTAAGAATACAAAATTAGAAAAGGAAAAAGGCAAAACAACCGCAAACCCAGAACACATTTAGCAAATTGCCAAACAAGAAACCTGAATACTGCTGACGGAATACACCTGAAAATCCCATTCACACTCTATTTGGCGGCACTTCGTAGCTGTTCCCTTGGCAAAAGGGTTACATTTCATTTTCCAAAACACAAAAACTCACCTTGGTCCTGTTGCATGTTAATTTCAAAAATGAAACACCAATTTGCTGTTTTCTTTATTTCATTATGGATACTCTGGCTAAACATTTTCTTGTATGGTGTAAGAATACAAAATTAGAAAAGGAAGAAGGCAAAACAAATGCAAACCAAGAACACATTTAGCAAATTGCCAATCAGGAAACCTGAATGTTGCTGACTGAATACACCTGAAAACCCATTCACACTCAATTTGGAGGCAATTCGTAGCTGTGCCCTCGGCAAAAGGGAAATATTTCATTTTCCAAAACACGAAAACTACCCTTAGTCATGTTGCCTGTAGATTTCTTGCATGAAACCCAAATTTGCACTGTATTTTTATTTCATTTTCACCACTCTGTCTAAAGGCTTTTTTGGATGGTGTCAGGATATAAAATTTGGAAAAAGAAAGCAAAACAAACGCAAACCCAGACGACATTTAAGAAATTGCCAATCAAGAAACCTGAATGTTGCTGACTCAATACACCTGAAAATCCCATTCATACTCAATTTGGAGGCAATTCATAGCAGTCCCCTCGGCAAAAGTGTTACATTTCATTTTCTAAAACCCGAAAACTCACCTTAGGCGTGTTCTCTGTAGATTTCTTATCATGAAACACCAATTTGCACTGTATTTTTATTTCATTTTGACCACTCTGTCTAAAGGCTTTTTTGGATGGTGTCAGGATAGAAAATTTGGAAAAACGAAGGCTAAACAAACGCAAACCCAGACGACATTTAAGAAATTGCCAATCAAGAAACCTGAATGCTGCTGACTGAATACACCTGAAAATCCCATTCACACTCAATTTGGAGGCAATTCATAGCCTTCCCCTCGGCAAAAGTGTTACATTTCATTTTCCAAAGCAAAAAAACACACCTTGGTCCTGTTGCCTGCTAATTTCTAAGAATGAAATGGCAATTTGCAGTTTTTTTTATTTCATTATGGATATTCTGGCTAAATTTTTATTGTATGGGGTAAGAATACAAAATTAGAAAAGGAAGAAGGCAAAACAAACGCAATCCCAGAACACATTTAGCAAATTGCCAAAAAGAAACCTGAATGCTGCTGACTGAATGGACCTGAAAATCGCATTCACACTCAATTTGGCGGCAATTCGTAGTTGTTCCCTTGGAAAAAGGGTTACATTTCATTTTCCAAAACACAAAAACTCACCTTGGTCCTGTTGCATGTTAATTTCTAAAAATGAAACACCAATTTGCTGTTTTCTTTATTTCATTATGGATACTCTGGCTAACTTTTTTCTTGTATGGTGTAAGAATACAAAATTAGAAAAGGAAGAAGGCAAAACAAATGCAAACCAAGAACACATTTAGCAAATTACCAATCGGGAAACCTGAACGTTGTTGACTGAATACACCTGAAAATCCCATTCACACTCAATTTGGAGGCAATTCGTAGCTGTCCCCTTGGCAAAAGTGTTACATTTCATTTTCTAAAACACGAAAACTCACCATAGTCGTGTTGCCGGTAGATTTCTTAGCATGAAACGCCAATTTGCACTGTATTTTTATTTCATTTTCACCACTCTGTCTAAAGGCTTTGTTGGATGGTGTAAGGATATAAAATTTGGAAAAACAAAGGCAAAACAAACGCAAACCCAGACGACATTTAAGAAATTGCCAAACAAGAAACCTGAATGCTGCTGACTGAATACACCTGAAAATCCCATTCACACTCAATTTGGAGCCAACTCATAGCTGTCCCCTCGGTAAAAGGGTTACATTTCATTTTCCAAAGCACAAAAACACACCTTGGTCCTGTTGCCTGCTAATTTCTAAGAATGAAACGGCAATTTGCAGGTTTTTTTTATTTCATTATGGATATTCTGGCTAAACTTTTTATTGTATGGGGTAAGAATACAAAATTAGAAAAGGAAGAAGGCAAAACCACCGCAAACCCAGAACACATTTAGCAAATTGCCAAACAAGAAACCTGAATGCTGCTGACTGAATACACCTGAAAATCCCATTCACACTCTATTTGGCGGCACTTCGTAGCTGTTCCCTTGGCAAAAGGGTTACATTTCAATTTCCAAAACACAAAAACTCACCTTGGTCCTGTTGCATGTTAATTTCTAAAAATGAAACACCAATTTACTGTTTTCTTTATTTCATTATAGATACTCTGGCTAAACTTTTTCTTGTATGGGGTAAGAATAAAAATTCAGAAAAGGAAGAAGGCAAAACAAATGCAAACCAAGAACACCTTTAGCAAATTACCAATTGGAAAACCAGAATGTTGCTGACTGAATACACCTGAAAATCCCATTCATACTCAATTTGGAGGCAATTCATAGCCTTCCCCTCGGCAAAAGTGTTACATTTCATTTTCCAAAGCAAAAAAACACACCTTGGTCCTGTTGCCTGCTAATTTCTAAGAATGAAATGGCAATTTGCAGTTTTTTTTATTTCATTATGGATATTCTGGCTAAATTTTTATTGTATGGGGTAAGAATACAAAATTAGAAAAGGAAGAAGGCAAAACAAACGCAATCCCAGAACACATTTAGCAAATTGCCAAACAAGAAACCTGAATGCTGCTGACTGAATGGACCTGAAAATCGCATTCACACTCAATTTGGCGGCAATTCGTAGTTGTTCCCTTGGAAAAAGGGTTACATTTCATTTTCCAAAACACAAAAACTCACCTTGGTCCTGTTGCATGTTAATTTCTAAAAATGAAACACCAATTTGCTGTTTTCTTTATTTCATTATGGATACTCTGGCTAACTTTTTTCTTGTATGGTGTAAGAATACAAAATTAGAAAAGGAAGAAGGCAAAACAAATGCAAACCAAGAACACATTTAGCAAATTACCAATCGGGAAACCTGAACGTTGTTGACTGAATACACCTGAAAATCCCATTCACACTCAATTTGGAGGCAATTCGTAGCTGTCCCCTTGGCAAAAGTGTTACATTTCATTTTCTAAAACACGAAAACTCACCATAGTCGTGTCGCCGGTAGATTTCTTAGCATGAAACGCCAATTTGCACTGTATTTTTATTTCATTTTCACCACTCTGTCTAAAGGCTTTTTTGGATGGTGTCAGGATATAAAATTTGGAAAAACGAAGGCAAAACAAACGCAAACCCGGACGACATTTAAGAAATTGCCAAAAAAGAAACCTGAATGCTGCTGACTGAATACACCTGAAAATCCCATTCACACTCAATTTGGAGCCAACTCATAGCTGTCCCCTCGGTAAAAGGGTTACATTTCATTTTCCAAAGCACAAAAACACACCTTGGTCCTGTTGCCTGCTAATTTCTAAGAATGAAACGGCAATTTGCAGGTTTTTTTTTATTTCATTATGGATATTCTGGCTAAACTTTTTATTGTATGGGGTAAGAATACAAAATTAGAAAAGGAAGAAGGCAAAACAACCGCAAACCCAGAACACATTTAGCAAATTGCCAAACAAGAAACCTGAATGCTGCTGACTGAATACACCTGAAAATCCCATTCACACTCTATTTGGCGGCACTTCGTAGCTGTTCCCTTGGCAAAAGGGTTACATTTCAATTTCCAAAACACAAAAACTCACCTTGGTCCTGTTGCATGTTAATTTCTAAAAATGAAACACCAATTTGCTGTTTTCTTTATTTCATTATAGATACTCTGGCTAAACTTTTTCTTGTATGGGGTAAGAATACAAATTTAGAAAAGGAAGAAGGCAAAACAAATGCAAACCAAGAACACATTTAGCAAATTACCAATTGGAAAACCTGAATGTTGCTGACTGAATACACCTGAAAATCCCATTCACACTCAATTTGGAGGCAATTCGTAGCTGTCCCCTTTGCAAAACTGTTACATTTCATTTTCTAAAACACGAAAACTCACCTTAGTCGTGTTGCCTGTAGATTTCTTACCATGAAACGCCAATTTGCACTGTATATTTATTTCATTTTCACCACTCTGTCTAAAGGCTTTTTTGGATGGTGTCAGGATATAAAATTTGGAAAAAAGAAGGCAAAACAAACGCAAACCCAGACGACATTTAAGAAATTCCCAATCAAGAAACCTGAATGCTGCTGAATGAATACACCTGAAAATCGCATTCACACTCAATTTGGCGGCAATTCGTAGCAGTTCCCTTGGCAAAAGGGTTACATTTCATTTTCCAAAACACAAAAACTCACCTTGGTCCTGTTGCATGTTAATTTCTAAAAATGAAACACCAATTTGCTGTTTTCTTTATTTCATTATGGATACTCTGGCTAAACATTTTCCTGTATGGGGTAAGAATACAAAATTAGAAAAGGAAAAAGGCAAAACAACCGCAAACCCAGAACACATTTAGCAAATTGCCAAACAAGAAACCTGAATACTGCTGACTGAATACACCTGAAAATCCCATTCACACTCAATTTGGCGGCACTTCGTAGCTGTTCCCTTGGCAAAAGGGTTACATTTCATTTTCCAAAACAGAAAAACTCACCTTGGTCCTGTTGCATGTTAATTTCTAAAAATGAAACACAAATTTGCTGTTTTCTTTATTTCATTATGGATACTCTGGCTAAACATTTTCTTGTATGGTGTAAGAATACAAAATTAGAAAAGGAAGAAGGCAAAACAAATGCAAACCAAGAACACATTTAGCAAATTGCCAATCAGGAAACCTGAATGTTGCTGACTGAATACACCTGAAAACCCATTCACACTCAATTTGGAGGCAATTCGTAGCTGTGCCCTCGGCAAAAGGGAAATATTTCATTTTCCAAAACACGAAAACTACCCTTAGTCATGTTGCCTGTAGATTTCTTGCATGAAACCCCATTTGCACTGTATTTTTATTTCATTTTCACCACTCTGTCTAAAGGCTTTTTTGGATGGTGTCAGGATAGAAAATTTGGAAAAAGAAAGCAAAACAAACGCAAACCCAGACGACATTTAAGAAATTGCCAATCAAGAAACCAGAATGCTGCTGACTGAATACACCTGAAAATCCCATTCATACTCAATTTGGAGGCAATTCATAGCAGTCCCCTCGGCAAAAGTGTTACATTTCATTTTCTAAAACACGAAAACTCACCTTAGTCGTGTTGTCTGTAGATTTCTTATCATGAAACACCAATTTGCACTGTATTTTTATTTCATTTTGACCACTCTGTCTAAAGGCTTTTTTGGATGGTGTCAGGATAGAAAATTTGGAAAAACGAAGGCTAAACAAACGCAAACCCAGACGACATTTAAGAAATTGCCAATCAAGAAACCTGTTTGCTGCTGACTGAATACACCTGAATATCCCATTCACACTCAATTTGGAGGCAATTCATAGCCTTCCCCTCGGCAAAAGTGTTACATTTCATTTTCCAAAGCACAAAAACACACCTTGGTCCTGTTGCCTGCTAATTTCTAAGAATGAAACGGCAATTTGCAGTTTTTTTTATTTCATTATGGATATTCTGGCTAAACTTTTTATTGTATGGGGTAAGAATACAAAATTAGAAAAGGAAGAAGGCAAAACAAACGCAATCCCAGAACACATTTAGCAAATTGCCAAAAAGAAACCTGAATGCTGCTGACTGAATGGACCTGAAAATCGCATTCACACTCAATTTGGCGGCAATTCGTAGTTGTTCCCTTGGAAAAAGGGTTACATTTCATTTTCCAAAACACAAAAACTCACCTTGGTCCTGTTGCATGTTAATTTCTAAAAATGAAACACCAATTTGCTGTTTTCTTTATTTCATTATGGATACTCTGGCTAACTTTTTTCTTGTATGGTGTAAGAATACAAAATTAGAAAAGGAAGAAGGCAAAACAAATGCAAACCAAGAACACATTTAGCAAATTACCAATCGGGAAACCTGAACGTTGTTGACTGAATACACCTGAAAATCCCATTCACACTCAATTTGGAGGCAATTCGTAGCTGTCCCCTTGGCAAAAGTGTTACATTTCATTTTCTAAAACACGAAAACTCACCATAGTCGTGTTGCCGGTAGATTTCTTAGCATGAAACGCCAATTTGCACTGTATTTTTATTTCATTTTCACCACTCTGTCTAAAGGCTTTGTTGGATGGTGTAAGGATATAAAATTTGGAAAAACAAAGGCAAAACAAACGCAAACCCAGACGACATTTAAGAAATTGCCAAACAAGAAACCTGAATGCTGCTGACTGAATACACCTGAAAATCCCATTCACACTCAATTTGGAGCCAACTCATAGCTGTCCCCTCGGTAAAAGGGTTACATTTCATTTTCCAAAGCACAAAAACACACCTTGGTCCTGTTGCCTGCTAATTTCTAAGAATGAAACGGCAATTTGCAGGTTTTTTTTATTTCATTATGGATATTCTGGCTAAACTTTTTATTGTATGGGGTAAGAATACAAAATTAGAAAAGGAAGAAGGCAAAACCACCGCAAACCCAGAACACATTTAGCAAATTGCCAAACAAGAAACCTGAATGCTGCTGACTGAATACACCTGAAAATCCCATTCACACTCTATTTGGCGGCACTTCGTAGCTGTTCCCTTGGCAAAAGGGTTACATTTCAATTTCCAAAACACAAAAACTCACCTTGGTCCTGTTGCATGTTAATTTCTAAAAATGAAACACCAATTTGCTGTTTTCTTTATTTCATTATAGATACTCTGGCTAAACTTTTTCTTGTATGGGGTAAGAATAAAAATTCAGAAAAGGAAGAAGGCAAAACAAATGCAAACCAAGAACACCTTTAGCAAATTACCAATTGGAAAACCAGAATGTTGCTGACTGAATACACCTGAAAATCCCATTCATACTCAATTTGGAGGCAATTCATAGCCTTCCCCTCGGCAAAAGTGTTACATTTCATTTTCCAAAGCAAAAAAACACACCTTGGTCCTGTTGCCTGCTAATTTCTAAGAATGAAATGGCAATTTGCAGTTTTTTTTATTTCATTATGGATATTCTGGCTAAATTTTTATTGTATGGGGTAAGAATACAAAATTAGAAAAGGAAGAAGGCAAAACAAACGCAATCCCAGAACACATTTAGCAAATTGCCAAACAAGAAACCTGAATGCTGCTGACTGAATGGACCTGAAAATCGCATTCACACTCAATTTGGCGGCAATTCGTAGTTGTTCCCTTGGAAAAAGGGTTACATTTCATTTTCCAAAACACAAAAACTCACCTTGGTCCTGTTGCATGTTAATTTCTAAAAATGAAACACCAATTTGCTGTTTTCTTTATTTCATTATGGATACTCTGGCTAACTTTTTTCTTGTATGGTGTAAGAATACAAAATTAGAAAAGGAAGAAGGCAAAACAAATGCAAACCAAGAACACATTTAGCAAATTACCAATCGGGAAACCTGAACGTTGTTGACTGAATACACCTGAAAATCCCATTCACACTCAATTTGGAGGCAATTCGTAGCTGTCCCCTTGGCAAAAGTGTTACATTTCATTTTCTAAAACACGAAAACTCACCATAGTCGTGTCGCCGGTAGATTTCTTAGCATGAAACGCCAATTTGCACTGTATTTTTATTTCATTTTCACCACTCTGTCTAAAGGCTTTTTTGGATGGTGTCAGGATATAAAATTTGGAAAAACGAAGGCAAAACAAACGCAAACCCGGACGACATTTAAGAAATTGCCAAAAAAGAAACCTAAATGCTGCTGACTGAATACACCTGAAAATCCCATTCACACTCAATTTGGAGCCAACTCATAGCTGTCCCCTCGGTAAAAGGGTTACATTTCATTTTCCAAAGCACAAAAACACACCTTGGTCCTGTTGCCTGCTAATTTCTAAGAATGAAACGGCAATTTGCAGGTTTTTTTTTATTTCATTATGGATATTCTGGCTAAACTTTTTATTGTATGGGGTAAGAATACAAAATTAGAAAAGGAAGAAGGCAAAACAACCGCAAACCCAGAACACATTTAGCAAATTGCCAAACAAGAAACCTGAATGCTGCTGACTGAATACACCTGAAAATCCCATTCACACTCTATTTGGCGGCACTTCGTAGCTGTTCCCTTGGCAAAAGGGTTACATTTCAATTTCCAAAACACAAAAACTCACCTTGGTCCTGTTGCATGTTAATTTCTAAAAATGAAACACCAATTTGCTGTTTTCTTTATTTCATTATAGATACTCTGGCTAAACTTTTTCTTGTATGGGGTAAGAATACAAATTTAGAAAAGGAAGAAGGCAAAACAAATGCAAACCAAGAACACATTTAGCAAATTACCAATTGGAAAACCTGAATGTTGCTGACTGAATACACCTGAAAATCCCATTCACACTCAATTTGGAGGCAATTCGTAGCTGTCCCCTTTGCAAAACTGTTACATTTCATTTTCTAAAACACGAAAACTCACCTTAGTCGTGTTGCCTGTAGATTTCTTACCATGAAACGCCAATTTGCACTGTATATTTATTTCATTTTCACCACTCTGTCTAAAGGCTTTTTTGGATGGTGTCAGGATATAAAATTTGGAAAAAAGAAGGCAAAACAAACGCAAACCCAGACGACATTTAAGAAATTCCCAATCAAGAAACCTGAATGCTGCTGAATGAATACACCTGAAAATCGCATTCACACTCAATTTGGCGGCAATTCGTAGCAGTTCCCTTGGCAAAAGGGTTACATTTCATTTTCCAAAACACAAAAACTCACCTTGGTCCTGTTGCATGTTAATTTCTAAAAATGAAACACCAATTTGCTGTTTTCTTTATTTCATTATGGATACTCTGGCTAAACATTTTCCTGTATGGGGTAAGAATACAAAATTAGAAAAGGAAAAAGGCAAAACAACCGCAAACCCAGAACACATTTAGCAAATTGCCAAACAAGAAACCTGAATACTGCTGACTGAATACACCTGAAAATCCCATTCACACTCAATTTGGCGGCACTTCGTAGCTGTTCCCTTGGCAAAAGGGTTACATTTCATTTTCCAAAACAGAAAAACTCACCTTGGTCCTGTTGCATGTTAATTTCTAAAAATGAAACACAAATTTGCTGTTTTCTTTATTTCATTATGGATACTCTGGCTAAACATTTTCTTGTATGGTGTAAGAATACAAAATTAGAAAAGGAAGAAGGCAAAACAAATGCAAACCAAGAACACATTTAGCAAATTGCCAATCAGGAAACCTGAATGTTGCTGACTGAATACACCTGAAAACCCATTCACACTCAATTTGGAGGCAATTCGTAGCTGTGCCCTCGGCAAAAGGGAAATATTTCATTTTCCAAAACACGAAAACTACCCTTAGTCATGTTGCCTGTAGATTTCTTGCATGAAACCCCATTTGCACTGTATTTTTATTTCATTTTCACCACTCTGTCTAAAGGCTTTTTTGGATGGTGTCAGGATAGAAAATTTGGAAAAAGAAAGCAAAACAAATGCAAACCCAGACGACATTTAAGAAATTGCCAATCAAGAAACCAGAATGCTGCTGACTGAATACACCTGAAAATCCCATTCATACTCAATTTGGAGGCAATTCATAGCAGTCCCCTCGGCAAAAGTGTTACATTTCATTTTCTAAAACACGAAAACTCACCTTAGTCGTGTTGTCTGTAGATTTCTTATCATGAAACACCAATTTGCACTGTATTTTTATTTCATTTTGACCACTCTGTCTAAAGGCTTTTTTGGATGGTGTCAGGATAGAAAATTTGGAAAAACGAAGGCTAAACAAACGCAAACCCAGACGACATTTAAGAAATTGCCAATCAAGAAACCTGTTTGCTGCTGACTGAATACACCTGAATATCCCATTCACACTCAATTTGGAGGCAATTCATAGCCTTCCCCTCGGCAAAAGTGTTACATTTCATTTTCCAAAGCACAAAAACACACCTTGGTCCTGTTGCCTGCTAATTTCTAAGAATGAAACGGCAATTTGCAGTTTTTTTTATTTCATTATGGATATTCTGGCTAAACTTTTTATTGTATGGGGTAAGAATACAAAATTAGAAAAGGAAGAAGGCAAAACAAACGCAATCCCAGAACACATTTAGCAAATTGCCAAAAAGAAACCTGAATGCTGCTGACTGAATAAAACTGAAAATCCCATTCACAATCAATTTGGCGGCAATTCGTAGTTGTTCCCTTGGAAAAAGGGTTACATTTCATTTTCCAAAACACAAAAACTCACCTTGGTCCTGTTGCATGTTAATTTCTAAAAATGAAACACCAATTTGCTGTTTTCTTTATTTCATTATGGATACCCTGGCTAACTTTTTTCTTGTATGGTGTAAGAATACAAAATTAGAAAAGGAAGAAGGCAAAACAAATGCAAACCAAGAACACATTTAGCTAATTACCAATCGGGAAACCTGAACGTTGTTGACTGAATACACCTGAAAATCCCATTCACACTCAATTTGGAGGCAATTCGTAGCTGTCCCCTTGGCAAAAGTGTTACATTTCATTTCCTAAAACACGAAAACTCACCATAGTCGTGTCGCCGGTAGATTTCTTAGCATGAAACGCCAATTTGCACTGTATTTTTATTTCATTTTCACCACTCTGTCTAAAGGCTTTTTTGGATGGTGTCAGGATATAAAATTTGGAAAAAAGAAGGCAAAACAAACGCAAACCCAGACGACATTTAAGAAATTGCCAATCAAGAAACCTGAATGCTGCTGACTGAATACACCTGAAAATCCCATTCACACTCAATTTGGAGCCAACTCGTAGCTGTCCCCTCGGTAAAAGGGTTACATTTCATTTTCCAAAGCACAAAAACACACCTTGGTCTTGTTGCCTGCTAATTTCTAAGAATGAAACGGCAATTTGCAGGTTTTTTTTTATTTCATTATGGATATTCTGGCTAAACTTTTTATTGTATGGGGTAAGAATACAAAATTAGAAAAGGAAGAAGGCAAAACAACCGCAAACCCAGAACACATTTAGCAAATTGCCAAACAAGAAACCTGAATGCTGCTGACTGAATACACCTGAAAATCCCATTCACACTCTATTTGGCGGCACTTCGTAGCTGTTCCCTTGGCAAAAGGGTTACATTTCAATTTCCAAAACACAAAAACTCACCTTGGTCCTGTTGCATGTTAATTTCTAAAAATGAAACACCAATTTGCTGTTTTCTTTATTTCATTATAGATACTCTGGCTAAACTTTTTCTTGTATGGGGTAAGAATACAAATTTAGAAAAGGAAGAAGGCAAAACAAATGCAAACCAAGAACACATTTAGCAAATTACCAATTGGAAAACCTGAATGTTGCTGACTGAATACACCTGAAAATCCCATTCACACTCAATTTGGAGGCAATTCGTAGCTGTCCCCTTTGCAAAACTGTTACATTTCATTTTCTAAAACACGAAAACTCACCTTAGTCGTGTTGCCTGTAGATTTCTTACCATGAAACGCCAATTTGCACTGTATATTTATTTCATTTTCACCACTCTGTCTAAAGGCTTTTTTGGATGGTGTCAGGATATAAAATTTGGAAAAAAGAAGGCAAAACAAACGCAAACCCAGACGACATTTAAGAAATTGCCAATCAAGAAACCTGAATGCTGCTGAATGAATACACCTGAAAATCGCATTCACACTCAATTTGGCGGCAATTCGTAGAAGTTCCCTTGGCAAAAGGGTTACATTTCATTTTCCAAAACACAAAAACTCAGTTGGTTTTGTTGCATGTTCATTTATAAAATGAAACACCAATTTGCTGTTTTCTTTATTTCATTATGGATACTCTGGCTAAACATTTTCCTGTATGGGGTAAGAATACAAAATTAGAAAAGGAAAAAGGCAAAACAACCGCAAACCCAGAACACATTTAGCAAATTGCCAAACAAGAAACCTGAATACTGCTGACTGAATACACCTGAAAATCCCATTCACACTCAATTTGGCGGCACTTCGTAGCTGTTCCCTTGGCAAAAGGGTTACATTTCATTTTCCAAAACAGAAAAACTCACCTTGGTCCTGTTGCATGTTAATTTCTAAAAATGAAACACAAATTTGCTGTTTTCTTTATTTCATTATGGATACTCTGGCTAAACATTTTCTTGTATGGTGTAAGAATACAAAATTAGAAAAGGAAGAAGGCAAAACAAATGCAAACCAAGAACACATTTAGCAAATTGCCAATCAGGAAACCTGAATGTTGCTGACTGAATACACCTGAAAACCCATTCACACTCAATTTGGAGGCAATTCGTAGCTGTGCCCTTGGCAAAAGGGAAATATTTCATTTTCCAAAACACGAAAACTACCCTTAGTCATGTTGCCTGTAGATTTCTTGCATGAAACCCCATTTGCACTGTATTTTTATTTCATTTTCACCACTCTGTCTAAAGGCTTTTTTGGATGGTGTCAGGATAGAAAATTTGGAAAAAGAAAGCAAAACAAACGCAAACCCAGACGACATTTAAGAAATTGCCAATCAAGAAACCAGAATGCTGCTGACTGAATACACCTGAAAATCCCATTCATACTCAATTTGGAGGCAATTCATAGCAGTCCCCTCGGCAAAAGTGTTACATTTCATTTTCTAAAACACGAAAACTCACCTTAGTCGTGTTGTCTGTAGATTTCTTATCATGAAACACCAATTTGCACTGTATTTTTATTTCATTTTGACCACTCTGTCTAAAGGCTTTTTTGGATGGTGTCAGGATAGAAAATTTGGAAAAACGAAGGCTAAACAAACGCAAACCCAGACGACATTTAAGAAATTGCCAATCAAGAAACCTGTTTGCTGCTGACTGAATACACCTGAATATCCCATTCACACTCAATTTGGAGGCAATTCATAGCCTTCCCCTCGGCAAAAGTGTTACATTTCATTTTCCAAAGCACAAAAACACACCTTGGTCCTGTTGCCTGCTAATTTCTAAGAATGAAACGGCAATTTGCAGTTTTTTTTTATTTCATTATGGATATTCTGGCTAAATTTTTATTGTATGGGGTAAGAATACAAAATTAGAAAAGGAAGAAGGCAAAACAAACGCAATCCCAGAACACATTTAGCAAATTGCCAAAAAGAAACCTGAATGCTGCGGACTGAATGCACCTTAAAATCCCATTCACACTCAATTTGGCGGCAATTCGTAGTTGTTCCCTTGGAAAAAGGGTTACATTTCATTTTCCAAAACACAAAAACTCACCTTGGTCCTGTTGCATGTTAATTTCTAAAAATGAAACACCAATTTGCTGTTTTCTTTATTTCATTATGGATACCCTGGCTAACTTTTTTCTTGTATGGTGTAAGAATACAAAATTAGAAAAGGAAGAAGGCAAAACAAATGCAAACCAAGAACACATTTAGCTAATTACCAATCGGGAAACCTGAACGTTGTTGACTGAATACACCTGAAAATCCCATTCACACTCAATTTGGAGGCAATTCGTAGCTGTCCCCTTGGCAAAAGTGTTACATTTCATTTCCTAAAACACGAAAACTCACCATAGTCGTGTCGCCGGTAGATTTCTTAGCATGAAACGCCAATTTGCACTGTATTTTTATTTCATTTTCACCACTCTGTATAAGGCTTTTTTGGATGGTGTCAGGATATAAAATTTGGAAAAAAGAAGGCAAAACAAACGCAAACCCAGACGACATTTAAGAAATTGCCAATCAAGAAACCTGAATGCTGCTGACTGAATACACCTGAAAATCCCATTCACACTCAATTTGGAGGCAACTCGTAGCTGTCCCCTCGGTAAAAGGGTTACATTTCATTTTCCAAAGCACAAAAACACACCTTGGTCCTGTTGCCTGCTAATTTCTAAGAATGAAACGGCAATTTGCAGGTTTTTTTTATTTCATTATGGATATTCTGGCTAAACTTTTTATTGTATGGTGTAAGAATACAAAATTACAAAAGGAAGAAGGGAAAACAAATGGAATGCCCAAACACATTTAAGAAATTGCCAATGAAGAAACCTGAATGCTGCTGACTGAATACACCTGAAAATCCCATTCACACTCAATTTGGCGGCAATTCGTAGCTGTTCCCATGGCAAAAGGGTTACATTTCATTGTCCAAAACACAAAAACTCACCTTGGTCCTGTTGCATGTTCTTTTCTAAGAATGAAACGCCAATTTGCTGTTTTCTTTATTTCATTATGGATACTCTGGCTAAACTTTTTCTTGTATGGGGTAAGAATACAAATTTAGAAAAGGAAGAAGGCAAAACAAATGCAAACCAAGAACACATTTAGCAAATTACCAATTGGAAAACCTGAATGTTGCTGACTGAATACACCTGAAAATCCCATTCACACTCAATTTGGAGGCAATTCGTAGCTGTCCCCTTTGCAAAACTGTTACATTTCATTTTCTAAAACACGAAAACTCACCTTAGTCGTGTTGCCTGTAGATTTCTTACCATGAAACGCCAATTTGCACTGTATATTTATTTCATTTTCACCACTCTGTCTAAAGGCTTTTTTGGATGGTGTCAGGATATAAAATTTGGAAAAAAGAAGGCAAAACAAACGCAAACCCAGACGACATTTAAGAAATTGCCAATCAAGAAACCTGAATGCTGCTGAATGAATACACCTGAAAATCGCATTCACACTCAATTTGGCGGCAATTCGTAGAAGTTCCCTTGGCAAAAGGGTTACATTTCATTTTCCAAAACACAAAAACTCAGTTGGTTTTGTTGCATGTTCATTTATAAAATGAAACACCAATTTGCTGTTTTCTTTATTTCATTATGGATACTCTGGCTAAACATTTTCCTGTATGGGGTAAGAATACAAAATTAGAAAAGGAAAAAGGCAAAACAACCGCAAACCCAGAACACATTTAGCAAATTGCCAAACAAGAAACCTGAATACTGTTGACTGAATACACCTGAAAATCCCATTCACACTCAATTTGGCGGCACTTCGTAGCTGTTCCCTTGGCAAAAGGGTTACATTTCATTTTCCAAAACAGAAAAACTCACCTTGGTCCTGTTGCATGTTAATTTCTAAAAATGAAACACAAATTTGCTGTTTTCTTTATTTCATTATGGATACTCTGGCTAAACATTTTCTTGTATGGTGTAAGAATACAAAATTAGAAAAGGAAGAAGGCAAAACAAATGCAAACCAAGAACACATTTAGCAAATTGCCAATCAGGAAACCTGAATGTTGCTGACTGAATACACCTGAAAACCCATTCACACTCAATTTGGAGGCAATTCGTAGCTGTGCCCTCGGCAAAAGGGAAATATTTCATTTTCCAAAACACGAAAACTACCCTTAGTCATGTTGCCTGTAGATTTCTTGCATGAAACCCCATTTGCACTGTATTTTTATTTCATTTTCACCACTCTGTCTAAAGGCTTTTTTGGATGGTGTCAGGATAGAAAATTTGGAAAAAGAAAGCAAAACAAACGCAAACCCAGACGACATTTAAGAAATTGCCAATCAAGAAACCAGAATGCTGCTGACTGAATACACCTGAAAATCCCATTCATACTCAATTTGGAGGCAATTCATAGCAGTCCCCTCGGCAAAAGTGTTACATTTCATTTTCTAAAACACGAAAACTCACCTTAGTCGTGTTGTCTGTAGATTTCTTATCATGAAACACCAATTTGCACTGTATTTTTATTTCATTTTGACCACTCTGTCTAAAGGCTTTTTTGGATGGTGTCAGGATAGAAAATTTGGAAAAACGAAGGCTAAACAAACGCAAACCCAGACGACATTTAAGAAATTGCCAATCAAGAAACCTGTTTGCTGCTGACTGAATACACCTGAATATCCCATTCACACTCAATTTGGAGGCAATTCATAGCCTTCCCCTCGGCAAAAGTGTTACATTTCATTTTCCAAAGCACAAAAACACACCTTGGTCCTGTTGCCTGCTAATTTCTAAGAATGAAACGGCAATTTGCAGTTTTTTTTTATTTCATTATGGATATTCTGGCTAAATTTTTATTGTATGGGGTAAGAATACAAAATTAGAAAAGGAAGAAGGCAAAACAAACGCAATCCCAGAACACATTTAGCAAATTGCCAAAAAGAAACCTGAATGCTGCGGACTGAATGCACCTTAAAATCCCATTCACACTCAATTTGGCGGCAATTCGTAGTTGTTCCCTTGGAAAAAGGGTTACATTTCATTTTCCAAAACACAAAAACTCACCTTGGTCCTGTTGCATGTTAATTTCTAAAAATGAAACACCAATTTGCTGTTTTCTTTATTTCATTATGGATACCCTGGCTAACTTTTTTCTTGTATGGTGTAAGAATACAAAATTAGAAAAGGAAGAAGGCAAAACAAATGCAAACCAAGAACACATTTAGCTAATTACCAATCGGGAAACCTGAACGTTGTTGACTGAATACACCTGAAAATCCCATTCACACTCAATTTGGAGGCAATTCGTAGCTGTCCCCTTGGCAAAAGTGTTACATTTCATTTCCTAAAACACGAAAACTCACCATAGTCGTGTCGCCGGTAGATTTCTTAGCATGAAACGCCAATTTGCACTGTATTTTTATTTCATTTTCACCACTCTGTATAAGGCTTTTTTGGATGGTGTCAGGATATAAAATTTGGAAAAAAGAAGGCAAAACAAACGCAAACCCAGACGACATTTAAGAAATTGCCAATCAAGAAACCTGAATGCTGCTGACTGAATACACCTGAAAATCCCATTCACACTCAATTTGGAGGCAACTCGTAGCTGTCCCCTCGGTAAAAGGGTTACATTTCATTTTCCAAAGCACAAAAACACACCTTGGTCCTGTTGCCTGCTAATTTCTAAGAATGAAACGGCAATTTGCAGGTTTTTTTTATTTCATTATGGATATTCTGGCTAAACTTTTTATTGTATGGTGTAAGAATACAAAATTACAAAAGGAAGAAGGGAAAACAAATGGAATGCCCAAACACATTTAAGAAATTGCCAATGAAGAAACCTGAATGCTGCTGACTGAATACACCTGAAAATCCCATTCACACTCAATTTGGCGGCAATTCGTAGCTGTTCCCATGGCAAAAGGGTTACATTTCATTGTCCAAAACACAAAAACTCACCTTGGTCCTGTTGCATGTTCTTTTCTAAGAATGAAACACCAATTTGCTGTTTTCTTTATTTCATTATGGATACTCTGGCTAAACTTTTATTGTATGGTGTAAGAATACAAAATTAGAAAAGGAAGAAGGCAAAACAAATGCAAACCAAGAACACATTTAGCAAATTGCCAATCAGGAAACCTGAATGTTGCTGACTGAATACACCTGAAAATCCCATTCACACTCAATTTGGAGGCAATTCGTAGCTGTGCCCTCGGCAAAAGTGAAAGATTTCATTTTCTAAAACACTAAAACTCACCTTGGTCCAGTTGCCTGTTAATTTCTAAGCATGGGACGCCCATTTGCTGTTTTTATTTTGTATTATATTAAGGATACTCTAGCTAAACTTTTATTGTATGGTGTAAGAATACAAAATTAGAAAAGGAAGAAGGCAAAACAAACGCAATCCCAGAACACATTTAGCAAATTGCCAAACAAGAAACCTGAATGCTGCTGACTGAATGGACCTGAAAATCGCATTCACACTCAATTTGGCGGCAATTCGTAGTTGTTCCCTTGGAAAAAGGGTTACATTTCATTTTCCAAAACACAAAAACTCACCTTGGTCCTGTTGCATGTTAATTTCTAAAAATGAAACACCAATTTGCTGTTTTCTTTATTTCATTATGGATACTCTGGCTAAACTTTTTCTTGTATGGTGTAAGAATACAAAATTAGAAAAGGAAGAGGGCAAAACAAATGCAAACAAGGAACACATTTATCAAATTGCCAATCAGGAAACATGAATGTTGCTGACTGAATACACCTGAAAATCCCATTCACACTCAATTTGGAGGCAATTCGTAGCTGTGCCCTCGGCAAAAGTATTACTTTTCATTTTCCAAAACACGAAAACTCACCTGTCGTTTTGCCTGTAGATTTCTTAGCATGAAACGACAATTTGTACTGTATTTTTATTTTATTTTGACCACTCTATCTGAAGGCTATTTTGGATGGTGTCAGGATATAAAATTTGGAAAGAAAGAAGGCAAAACAAATGCAAACCCAGAAGACATTTGAGAAATTGTCAATCAAGAAACCTGAATGCTGCTGACTGAATACACCTGAAAATCCCATTCATACTCAATTTGGAGGCAATTCATAGCTGTCCCCTAGGCATAAGGGTTACATATCATTTTCCAAAACACAAAAACTCACCTTGGTCCTGTTGCCTGCTAATTTCTAAGAATGAAACGGCAATTTGCAGTTTTTTTATTTCATTATGGATATTCTGGCTAAACTTTTTATTGTATGGGGTAAGAATACATACTTAGAAAAGGAAGAAGGCAAAACAACCGCAAACCCAGAACACATTTAGCAAATTGCCAAACAAGAAACACGAATGCTGCTGACTGAATACACCTGAAAATCCCATTCACATTCAATTTGCAGGCAATTTGAAGCTGTCCCCTCGGCAAAAGTGAAAGATTTCATTTTCTAAAACACGAAAACTTACCTTAGTCGTGTTGCCTGTAGATTTCTTAGCATGAAACGCCAATTTGCACTGTATTTTTGTTTCATTTTGACCACTCTGTCTAAAGGCTTTTTTGGATGGTGTCAGGATATAAAATTTGGAAAGAAAGAAAGCAAAACAAACGCAAACCCAGACGACATTTAAGAAATTGCCAATCAAGAAACCTGAATGCTGCTGACTGAATACACCTGAAAATCCCATTCACACTCAATTTGGCGGCACTTCGTAGCTGTCCCCTCGGCAAAAGGGTTACATTTCATTTTCCAAAGCAGAAAAACACACTGGTCCTGTTGCCTACTAATTTCTAAGAATGAAACGGCAATTTGCAGTTTTTTTTTTTTTCATTATGGATATTCTGGCTAAACTTTTTATTGTATGGGGTAAGAATACAAAATTAGAAAAGGAAGAAGGCAAAACAAACACAAACCCAGAACACATTTAGCAAATTGCCAAACAAGAAACCTGAATGCTGCTGACTGAATGCACCTGAAAATCGCATTCACACTCAATTTGGAGGCAATTCGTAGCACTTCTCTTGGCAAAAGGGTTACATTTCATTTTCCAAAACACAAAAACTCACCTTGGTCCTGTTGCATGTTAATTTCTAAAAATGAAACACCAATTTGCTGTTTTCTTTATTTCATTATGGATACTCTGGCTAAACTTTTTCTTGTATGGTGTAAGAATACAAAATTAGAAAAGGAAGAAGGCAAAACAAATGCAAACCAAGAACACATTTAGCAAATTGCCAATCAGGAAACCTGAATGTTGCTGACTGAATACACCTGAAAATCCCATTCACACTCAATTTGGAGGCAATTCGTACTGTACCCTCGGCAAAAGGGAAAGTTTTCATTTTCCAAAACACAAAAACTCACCTTGTTCCAGTTGCCTGTTAATTTCTAAACATGGAACGCCCATTTGCTGTTTTTCTTTCATTTCATTAAGGATACTCTAGCTAAACATTTATTGTATGGTGTAACAATACAAAATTAGAAAAGGAAGAAGGCAAAACAAATGGAATGCCCAAACACATTTAAGAAATTGCCAATGAAGAAACCTGAATGCTGCTGACTGAATACACCTGAAAATCCCATTCACACTCAATTTGGAGGCAACTCGTAGCTGTCCCCTCGGCAAAAGGGTTACATTTCATTTTCCAAGCAGAAAAACACACTGGTCCTGTTGCCTACTAATTTCTAAGAATGAAACGGCAATTTTCAGGTTTTTTTTTTTTCATTATGGATATTCTGGCTAAACTTTTTATTGTATGTGGTAAGAATACAAAATTAGAAAAGGAAGAAGGCAAAACAAACGCAAACCCAAAACACATTTAGCAAATTGCCAAACAAGAAACCTGAATGCTGCTGACTGAATGCACCTGAAAATCGCATTCACACTCAATTTGCCGGCAATTCGTAGCTGTTCCCTTGGCAAAAGGGTTACATTTCATTTTCCAAAACAAAAAACTCAGTTGGTCCTGTTGCATGTTCATTTCTAAAAATGAAACCCCAATTTGCTGTTTTCTTTATTTCATTATGGATACTCTGGCTAAACTTTTTCTTGTATGGTGTAAGAATACAAAATTAGAAAAGGAAGAAGGCAAAACAAATGCAAACCCAGAACACATTTAGCAAATTGCCAATCAAGAAACCTGAATGCTGCTGACTGAATACACCTGAAAACCCATTCACACTCAATTTGGAGGCAATTCGTAGCTGTGCCCTGGGCAAAAGTATTACATTTCATTTTCCAAAACACGAAAACTCACCTGTCGTTTTGCCTGTAGATTTCTTAGCATGAAACGACAATTTGTACTGTATTTTTATTTTATTTTGACCACTCTATCTGAAGGCTTTCTTGGATGGTGTCAGGATATAAAATTTGAAAACAAAGAAGGCAAAACAAATGCAAACCCAGACGACATTTGAGAAATTGCCAATCAAGAAACCTGAATGCTGCTGACTGAATACACCTGAAAATCCCATTCATACTCAATTTGGAGGCAATTCATAGCTGTCCCCTAGGCATAAAGGTTACATATCATTTTCCAAAACACAAAAACTCACCTTGGTCCTGTTGCCTGCTAATTTCTAAGAATGAAATGGCAATTTGCAGTTTTTTTATTTCATTATGGATACTCTGGCTAAACTTTTTATTGTATGGGGTAAGAATACAAACTTCGAAAAGGAAGAAGGCAAAACAACCGCAAACCCAGAACACATTTAGCAAATTGCCAAACAGGAAACCTGAATGCTGCTGACTGAATACACCTGAAAATCCCATTCACACTCAATTTGCAGGCAATTCGTAGCTGTCCCCTTGGCAAAAGGGAAAGATTTCATTTTCCAAAACACGAAAACTTACCTTAGTCGTGTTGCCTGTAGATTTCTTAGCATGAAACGCCAATTTGCACTGTATTTTTGTTTCATTTTGACCACTCTGTCTAAAGGCTTTTTTGGATGGTGTCAGGATAGAAAATTTGGAAAGAAAGAAAGCAAAACAAACGCAAACCCAGATGACATTTAAGAAATTGCCAATCAAGAAACCTGAATGCTGCTGACTGAATACACCTGAAAATCCCATTCACACTCAATTTGGAGGCAACTCGTAGCTGTCCACTCGGCAAAAGGGTTACATTTCATTTTCCAAAGCAGAAAAACACACATTGGTCCTGTTGCCTACTAATTTCTAAGAATGAAACGGCAATTTGCATTTTTTTTTTTCATTATGGATATTCTGGCTAAACTTTTTATTGTATGGGGTAAGAATAAAAAATTAGAAAAGGAAGAAGGCAAAACAAACGCAAACCCAGAACACATTTAGCAAATTTCCAAACAAGAAACCTGAATGCTGCTGACTGAATGCACCTGAAAATCGCATTCGCACTCAATTTGCCGGCAATTCGTAGCTGTTCCCTTGGCAAAAGGGTTACATTTCATTTTCCAAAACACAAAAACTCACCTTGGTCCTGTTGCATGTTCATTTCTAAAAATGAAACACCAATTTGCTGTTTTCTTTATTTCATTATGGATACTCTGGCTAAACTTTTTCTTGTATGGTGTAAGAATACAAAATTAGTAAAGGAACAAGGCAAAACAAATGCAAACCAAGAACACATTTAGCAAATTTCCAATCAGGAAACCTGAATGCTGCTGACTGAATACACCTGAAAATCCCATTCACACTCAATTTGGAGGCAATTTGTAGCTGTGCCCTCGGCAAAAGGGAAAGATTTCATTTTCTAAAACACTAAAACTCACTTTGGTCAAGTTTCCTGTTAATCTCTAAGCATGGAACGCCCATTTGCTGTTTTTGTTTTTTTTTTATTTCATTAAGGATACTCTGGCTACACTTTTATTGTATGGTGTAAGAATACAAAATTAGAAAAGGAAGAAGGCAAAACAAATGGAATGCCCAAACACATTTAAGAAATTGCCAATGAAGAAACCTGAATGCTGCTGACTGAATACACCTGAAAATCCCATTCACACTCAATTTGGAGGCAACTCGTAACTGTCCCCTCGGCAAAAGGGAAAGATTTCATTTTCCAAAACAGTAAATCTCACCTTGGTCCAGTTGCCTGTTAATTTCTAAGAATGAAACGGCAATATGCAGTTTTTTTATTATTTCATGATGGATATTCTGCCTAAACATTTTATTGTATGGGGTAAGAATACAAAATTAGAAAAGGAAGAAGGCAAAACAACCGCAAACCCAGAACACATTTAGCAAATTGCCAACCAAGAAACCTGAATGCTGCTGACTGAATACACCTGAAAATCCCATTCACACTCAATTTTGCGGCAATTCGTAGCTGTTCCCTTGGCAAAAGGGTTACATTTCATTTTCCAAAACACAAAAACTCACCTTGGTCCTGTTGCATGTTAATTTCTAAAAATGAAACACCAATTTGCTGTTTTCTTTATTTCATTATGGATACTCTGGCTAAACTTTTTCTTGTATGGTGTAAGAATACAAAATTAGAAAAGGAAGAAGGCAAAACAAATGCAAACCAAGAACACATTTAGCAAATTGCCAATCAGGAAACCTGAATGTTGCTGACTGAATACACCTGAAAATCCCATTCACACTCAATTTGGAGGCAATTTGTAGCTGTGCCCTCGGCAAAAGGGAAAGATTTCATTTTCCAAAACACTAAAACTCACTTTGGTCAAGTTTCCTGTTAATCTCTAAGCATGGAACGCCCATTTGCTGTTTTTCTTTTTTTTTTTATTTCATTAAGGATACTCTAGCTAAACTTTTATTGTATTTTGTAAGAATACAAAATTAGAAAAGGAAGAAGGCAAAATAAATGGAATGCCCAAACACATTTAAGAAATTGCCAATCAAGAAACCTGAATGCTGCTGACTGAATACACCTGAAAATCCCATTCACACTAAATTTGGAGGCAACTCGTAGCTGTCCCCTCGGCAAAAGAGAAAGATTTCATTTTCCAAAACAGTAAATCTCACCTTGGTCCAGTTGCCTCTTAATTTCTAAGAATGAAACGGCAATATGCAGTTTTTTATTATTTCATGATGGATATTCTGGCTAAACTTTTTATTGTATGGGGTAAGAATACTAAATTAGAAAAGGAAGAAGGCAAAACAACCGCAAACCCAGAACACATTTAGCAAATTGCCAACCAAGAAACCTGAATGCTGCTGACTGAATACACCTGAAAATCCCATTCACTCAATTTGGCGGCAATTCGTAGCTGTTCCCTTGGCAAAAGGGTTACATTTCATTTTCCAAAACACAAAAACTCACCTTGGTCCTGTTGCATGTTAATTTCTAAAAATGAAACACCAATTTGCTGTTTTCTTTATTTCATTATGGATACTCTGGCTAAACTTTTTCTTGTATGGTGTAAGAATACAAAATTAGAAAAGGAAGAAGGCAAAACAAATGCAAAAGAAGAACACATTTAGCAAATTGCCAATCAGGAAACCTGAACATTGCTGACTGAATACACCTGAAAATCCCAGTCACACTCAATTTGGAGGCAATTCGTAGCTGTAACCTCGGCAAAAGGGAAAGATTTCATTTTCCAAAACACAAAAACTCACCTTGTTCCAGTTGCCTGTTAATTTCTAAACATGGAACGCCCATTTGCTGTTTTTCTTTCATTTCATTAAGGATACTCTAGCTAAACATTTATTGTATGGTGTAACAATACAAAATTAGAAAAGGAAGAAGGCAAAACAAATGGAATGCCCAAACACATTTAAGAAATTGCCAATGAAGAAACCTGAATGCTGCTGACTGAATACACCTGAAAATCCCATTCACACTCAATTTGCAGGCAATTCGTAGCTGTCCCCTCGGCAAAAGGGAAAGATTTCATTTTCCAAAACACGAAAACTTACCTTAGTCGTGTTGCCTGTAGATTTCTTAGCATGAAACGCCAATTTGCACTGTATTTTTGTTTCATTTTGACCACTCTGTCTAAAGGCTTTTTTGGATGGTGTCAGGATAGAAAATTTGGAAAGAAAGGAAGCAAAACAAACGCAAACCCAGATGACATTTAAGAAATTGCCAATCAAGAAACCTGAATGCTGCTGACTGAATACACCTGAAAATCCCATTCACACTCAATTTGGAGGCAACACGTACTGTCCACTCGGCAAAAGGGTTACATTTCATTTTCCAAAGCAGAAAAACACACATTGGTCCTGTTGCCTACTAATTTCTAAGAATGAAACGGCAATTTGCAGTTTTTTTTT
This sequence comes from Sylvilagus floridanus, assembly GCA_949820135.1. Lineage (NCBI taxonomy): Eukaryota > Metazoa > Chordata > Mammalia > Lagomorpha > Leporidae > Sylvilagus > Sylvilagus floridanus. The sequence goes on along the minus strand of OX463227.1, from coordinate 163,809,488 downwards.
TTTTCATTATGGATATTCTGGCTAAACTTTTTATTGTATGGGGTAAGAATACAAAATTAGAAAAGGAAGAAGGCAAAACAAACGCAAACCCAGAACACATTTAGCAAATTGCCAAACAAGAAACCTGAATGCTGCTGACTGAATGCACCTGAAAATCGCATTCACACTCAATTTGGAGGCAATTCGTAGCTGTTCCCTTGGCAAAAGGGTTACATTTCATTTTCCAAAACACAAAAACTCACCTTGGTCCTGTTGCATGTTAATTTCTAAAAATGAAACACCAATTTGCTGTTTTCTTTATTTCATTATGGATACTCTGGCTAAACTTTTTCTTGTATGGTGTAAGAATACAAAATTAGTAAAGGAACAAGGCAAAACAAATGCAAACCAAGAACACATTTAGCAAATTGCCAATCAGGAAACCTGAATGCTGCTGACTGAATACACCTGAAAATCCCATTCACACTCAATTTGGAGGCAATTTGTAGCTGTGCCCTCGGCAAAAGGGAAAGATTTCATTTTCCAAAACACTAAAACTCACTTTGGTCAAGTTTCCTGTTAATCTCTAAGCATGGAACGCCCATTTGCTGTTTTTGTTTTTTTTTTATTTCATTAAGGATACTCTGGCTACACTTTTATTGTATGGTGTAAGAATACAAAATTAGAAAAGGAAGAAGGCAAAACAAATGGAATGCCCAAACACATTTAAGAAATTGCCAATGAAGAAACCTGAATGCTGCTGACTGAATACACCTGAAAATCCCATTCACACTCAATTTGGAGGCAACTCGTAACTGTCCCCTCGGCAAAAGGGAAAGATTTCATTTTCCAAAACAGTAAATCTCACCTTGGTCCAGTTGCCTGTTAATTTCTAAGAATGAAACGGCAATATGCAGTTTTTTATTATTTCATGATGGATATTCTGCCTAAACATTTTATTGTATGGGGTAAGAATACAAAATTAGAAAAGGAAGAAGGCAAAACAACCGCAAACCCAGAACACATTTAGCAAATTGCCAACCAAGAAACCTGAATGCTGCTGACTGAATACACCTGAAAATCCCATTCACACTCAATTTTGCGGCAATTCGTAGCTGTTCCCTTGGCAAAAGGGTTACATTTCATTTTCCAAAACACAAAAACTCACCTTGGTCCTGTTGCATGTTAATTTCTAAAAATGAAACACCAATTTGCTGTTTTCTTTATTTCATTATGGATACTCTGGCTAAACTTTTTCTTGTATGGTGTAAGAATACAAAATTAGAAAAGGAAGAAGGCAAAACAAATGCAAACCAAGAACACATTTAGCAAATTGCCAATCAGGAAACCTGAACATTGCTGACTGAATACACCTGAAAATCCCATTCACACTCAATTTGGAGGAATTCGTAGCTGTAACCTCGGCAAAAGGGAAAGATTTCATTTTCCAAAACACAAAAACTCACCTTGTTCCAGTTGCCTGTTAATTTCTAAACATGGAACGCCCATTTGCTGTTTTTCTTTCATTTCATTAAGGATACTCTAGCTAAACATTTATTGTATGGTGTAACAATACAAAATTAGAAAAGGTAGAAGGCAAAACAAATGGAATGCCCAAACACATTTAAGAAATTGCCAATGAAGAAACCTGAATGCTGCTGACTGAATACACCTGAAAATCCCATTCACACTCAATTTGCAGGCAATTCGTAGCTGTCCCCTCGGCAAAAGGGAAAGATTTCATTTTCCAAAACACGAAAACTTACCTTAGTCGTGTTGCCTGTAGATTTCTTAGCATGAAACGCCCATTTGCACTGTATTTTTGTTTCATTTTGACCACTCTGTCTAAAGGCTTTTTTGGATGGTGTCAGGATAGAAAATTTGGAAAGAAAGGAAGCAAAACAAACGCAAACCCAGATGACATTTAAGAAATTGCCAATCAAGAAACCTGAATGCTGCTGACTGAATACACCTGAAAATCCCATTCACACTCAATTTTGCGGCAATTCGTAGCTGTTCCCTTGGCAAAAGGGTTACATTTCATTTTCCAAAACACAAAAACTCACCTTGGTCCTGTTGCATGTTAATTTCTAAAAATGAAACACCAATTTGCTGTTTTCTTTATTTCATTATGGATACTCTGGCTAAACTTTTTCTTGTATGGTGTAAGAATACAAAATTAGTAAAGGAACAAGGCAAAACAAATGCAAACCAAGAACACATTTAGCAAATTGCCAATCAGGAAACCTGAATGCTGCTGACTGAATACACCTGAAAATCCCATTCACACTCAATTTGGAGGCAATTTGTAGCTGTGCCCTCGGCAAAAGGGAAAGATTTCATTTTCCAAAACACTAAAACTCACTTTGGTCAAGTTTCCTGTTAATCTCTAAGCATGGAACGCCCATTTGCTGTTTTTGTTTTTTTTTATTTCATTAAGGATACTCTGGCAAAACTTTTGTTGTATGGTGTAAGAATACAAAATTAGAAAAGGAAGAAGGCAAAACAAATGGAATGCCCAAACACATTTAAGAAATTGCCAATGAAGAAACCTGAATGCTGCTGACTGAATACACCTGAAAATCCCATTCACACTCAATTTGGAGGCAACTCGTAACTGTCCCCTCGGCAAAAGGGAAAGATTTCATTTTCCAAAACAGTAAATCTCACCTTGGTCCAGTTGCCTGTTAATTTCTAAGAATGAAACGGTAATATGCAGTTTTTTATTATTTCATGATGGATATTCTGGCTAAACATTTTATTGTATGGGGTAAGAATACAAAATTAGAAAAGGAAGAAGGCAAAACAACCGCAAAGCCAGAACACATTTAGCAAATTGCCAAACAGGAAACCTGAATGCTGCTGACTGAATACACCTGAAAATCCCATTCACACTCAATTTTGCGGCAATTCGTAGCTGTTCCCTTGGCAAAAGGGTTACATTTCATTTTCCAAAACACAAAAACTCACCTTGGTCCTGTTGCATGTTCATTTCTAAAAATGAAACACCAATTTGCTGTTTTCTTTATTTCATTATGGATACTCTGGCTAAACTTTTTCTTGTATGGTGTAAGAATACAAAATTAGAAAAGGAAGAAGGCAAAACAAATACAAACCAAGAACACATTTAGCAAATTGCCAATCAGGAAACCTGAATGCTGCTGACTGAATACACCTGAAAATCCCATTCACTCAATTTGGCGGCAATTCGTAGCTGTTCCCTTGGCAAAAGGGTTACATTTCATTTTCCAAAACACAAAAACTCACCTTGGTCCTGTTGCATGTTAATTTCTAAAAATGAAACACCAATTTGCTGTTTTCTTTATTTCATTATGGATACTCTGGCTAAACTTTTTCTTGTATGGTGTAAGAATACAAAATTAGAAAAGGAAGAAGGCAAAACAAATGCAAACCAAGAACACATTTAGCAAATTGCCAATCAGGAAACCTGAACATTGCTGACTGAATACACCTGAAAATCCCATTCACACTCAATTTGGAGGAATTCGTAGCTGTAACCTCGGCAAAAGGGAAAGATTTCATTTTCCAAAACACAAAAACTCACCTTGTTCCAGTTGCCTGTTAATTTCTAAACATGGAACGCCCATTTGCTGTTTTTCTTTCATTTCATTAAGGATACTCTAGCTAAACATTTATTGTATGGTGTAACAATACAAAATTAGAAAAGGTAGAAGGCAAAACAAATGGAATGCCCAAACACATTTAAGAAATTGCCAATGAAGAAACCTGAATGCTGCTGACTGAATACACCTGAAAATCCCATTCACACTCAATTTGCAGGCAATTCGTAGCTGTCCCCTCGGCAAAAGGGAAAGATTTCATTTTCCAAAACACGAAAACTTACCTTAGTCGTGTTGCCTGTAGATTTCTTAGCATGAAACGCCAATTTGCACTGTATTTTTGTTTCATTTTGACCACTCTGTCTAAAGGCTTTTTTGGATGGTGTCAGGATAGAAAATTTGGAAAGAAAGGAAGCAAAACAAACGCAAACCCAGATGACATTTAAGAAATTGCCAATCAAGAAACCTGAATGCTGCTGACTGAATACACCTGAAAATCCCATTCACACTCAATTTGGAGGCAACACGTACTGTCCACTCGGCAAAAGGGTTACATTTCATTTTCCAAAGCAGAAAAACACACATTGGTCCTGTTGCCCTCTAATTTCTAAGAATGAAACGGCAATTTGCAGTTTTTTTTTTTTTTCATTATGGATATTCTGGCTAAACATTTTATTGTATGGGGTAAGAATACAAAATTAGAAAAGGAAGAAGGCAAAACAAACGCAAACCCAGAACACATTTAGCAAATTGCCAAACAAGAAACCTGAATGCTGCTGACTGAATGCACCTGAAAATCGCATTCACACTCAATTTGGAGGCAATTCGTAGCTGTTCCCTTGGCAAAAGGGTTACATTTCATTTTCCAAAACACAAAAACTCACCTTGGTCCTGTTGCATGTTCATTTCTAAAAATGAAACACCAATTTGCTGTTTTCTTTATTTCATTATGGATACTCTGGCTAAACTTTTTCTTGTATGGTGTAAGAATACAAAATTAGTAAAGGAACAAGGCAAAACAAATGCAAACCAAGAACACATTTAGCAAATTGCCAATCAGGAAACCTGAATGCTGCTGACTGAATACACCTGAAAATCCCATTCACACTCAATTTGGAGGCAATTTGTAGCTGTGCCCTCGGCAAAAGGGAAAGATTTCATTTTCCAAAACACTAAAACTCACTTTGGTCAAGTTTCCTGTTAATCTCTAAGCATGGAACGCCCATTTGCTGTTTTTGTTTTTTTTTATTTCATTAAGGATACTCTGGCAAAACTTTTGTTGTATGGTGTAAGAATACAAAATTAGAAAAGGAAGAAGGCAAAACAAATGGAATGCCCAAACACATTTAAGAAATTGCCAATGAAGAAACCTGAATGCTGCTGACTGAATACACCTGAAAATCCCATTCACACTCAATTTGGAGGCAACTCGTAACTGTCCCCTCGGCAAAAGGGAAAGATTTCATTTTCCAAAACAGTAAATCTCACCTTGGTCCAGTTGCCTGTTAATTTCTAAGAATGAAACGGTAATATGCAGTTTTTTATTATTTCATGATGGATATTCTGGCTAAACATTTTATTGTATGGGGTAAGAATACAAAATTAGAAAAGGAAGAAGGCAAAACAACCGCAAAGCCAGAACACATTTAGCAAATTGCCAAACAGGAAACCTGAATGCTGCTGACTGAATACACCTGAAAATCCCATTCACACTCAATTTTGCGGCAATTCGTAGCTGTTCCCTTGGCAAAAGGGTTACATTTCATTTTCCAAAACACAAAAACTCACCTTGGTCCTGTTGCATGTTCATTTCTAAAAATGAAACACCAATTTGCTGTTTTCTTTATTTCATTATGGATACTCTGGCTAAACTTTTTCTTGTATGGTGTAAGAATACAAAATTAGAAAAGGAAGAAGGCAAAACAAATGCAAACCAAGAACACATTTAGCAAATTGCCAATCAGGAAACCTGAATGTTGCTGACTGAATACACCTGAAAATCCCATTCACACTCAATTTAGAGGCAATTCATAGCTGTACCCTCGGCAAATGGGAAAGATTTCATTTTCCAAAACACAAAAACTCACCTTGTTCCAGTTGCCTGTTAATTTCTATACATGGAACGCCCATTTGCTGTTTTTTTTTTTCATTTCATTAAGGATACTCTAGCTAAACATTTATTGTATGGTGTAACAATACAAAATTAGAAAAGGAAGAAGGCAAAACAAATGGAATGTCCAAACACATTTAAGAAATTGCCAATGAAGAAACCTGAATGCTACTGACTGAATAGACCTGAAAATCCCATTCACACTCAATTTGGAGGCAACTCGTAGCTGTCCCCTCGGCAAAAGGGAAAGATTTCATTTTCCAAAACAGTAAATCTCACCTTGGTCCAGTTGCCTCTTAATTTCTAAGAATGAAACGGCAATATGCAGTTTTTTATTATTTCATGATGGATATTCTGGCTAAACTTTTTATTGTATGGGGTAAGAATACAAAATTAGAAAAGGAAGAAGGCAAAACAACCGCAAACCCAGAACACATTTAGCAAATTGCCAACCAAGAAACCTGAATGCTGCTGACTGAATACACCTGAAAATCCCATTCACACTCAATTTGGCGGCAATTCGTAGCTGTTCCCTTGGCAAAAGGGTTACATTTCATTTTCCAAAACACAAAATATCACCTTGGTCCTGTTGCATGTTAATTTCTAAGAATGAAATGGCAATTTGCAGTTTTTTTATTTCATTATGGATACTCTGGCTAAACTTTTTCTTGTATGGTGTAAGAATACAAAATTAGAAAAGGAAGAAGGCAAAACAAATGGAATGCCCAAACACATTTAAGAAATTGCCAATGAAGAAACCTGAATGCTGCTGACTGAATACACCTGAAAATCCCATTCACACTCAATTTGGAGGCAACTCGTAACTGTCCCCTCGGCAAAAGGGAAAGATTTCATTTTCCAAAACAGTAAATCTCACCTTGGTCCAGTTGCCTGTTAATTTCTAAGAATGAAACGGTAATATGCAGTTTTTTATTATTTCATGATGGATATTCTGGCTAAACATTTTATTGTATGGGGTAAGAATACAAAATTAGAAAAGGAAGAAGGCAAAACAACCGCAAAGCCAGAACACATTTAGCAAATTGCCAAACAGGAAACCTGAATGCTGCTGACTGAATACACCTGAAAATCCCATTCACACTCAATTTTGCGGCAATTCGTAGCTGTTCCCTTGGCAAAAGGGTTACATTTCATTTTCCAAAACACAAAAACTCACCTTGGTCCTGTTGCATGTTAATTTCTAAAAATGAAACACCAATTTGCTGTTTTCTTTATTTCATTATGGATACTCTGGCTAAACTTTTTCTTGTATGGTGTAAGAATACAAAATTAGAAAAGGAAGAAGGCAAAACAAATGCAAACCAAGAACACATTTAGCAAATTGCCAATCAGGAAACCTGAACGTTGCTGACTGAATACACCTGAAAATCCCATTCACACTCAATTTGGAGGCAATTCGTAGCTGTGCCCTCAGCAAAAGGGAAAGATTTCATTTTCCAAAACACTAAAACTCACCTGTCGTGTTGCCTGTAGATTTCTTTGCATGAAACGCCAATTTGCACTGTATTTTTATTTCATTTTGACCACTCTGTCTAAAGGCTTTTTTGGATGGTGTCAGGATATAAAATTTGGAAAGAAAAAGGCAAAACAAACGCAAACCCAGACGACATTTAAGAAATTGCCAATGACGAAACCTGAATGCTGCTGACTGAATACACCTGAAAATCCCATTCATACTCAATTTGGAGGCAATTCATAGCTGTCCCATCGGCAAAAGGGTTACATTTCATTTTCCAAAGCAGAAAAACACACCTTGGTCCTATTGCCATCTAATTTCTAAGAATGAAATGGCAATTTGCAGTTTTTTTTTTTTATTTCATTATCGATAATCTGACTAAACTTTTTATTGTATGGGGTAAGAATACAAAATTAGAAAAGGAAGAAGGCAAAACAAATGCAAACCAAGAACACATTTAGCAAATTGCCAATCAGGAAACCTGAATGTTGCTGACTGAATACACCTGAAAACCCATTCACACTCAATTTGGAGGCAATTCGTAGCTGTACCCTTGGCAAAAGGGAAGGATTTCACTTTCAAAAACACAAAAACTCACCTTGGTCCAGTTACTTGTTAATTTCTAAGCAGGGAACGCCCATTTGCTGTTTTTTTTTTTTTTTATTTCATTAATGTTACTCTGGCAAAACTTTTATTGTATGGTGTAAGAATACAAAATTAGAAAACGAAGAAGGCAAAACAAATGGAATGCCCAAACGCAATTAAGAAATTGCCAATCAAGAAACTTGAATGCTGCTGACTGAATGCACCTGAAAATCGCATTCACACTCAATTTGGAGGCAATTCATAGCTGTGCCCTCTGCCAAAGGGAAAGATTTCATTTTCCAAAACACGAAAACTCACCTTAGTCGTGTTGCCTGTAGATTTCTTAGCATGAAACGCCAATTTGCACTGCATTTTTATTTGGAGGCAATTCATAGCTGTCCCCTCAGCAAAAGGGTTACATTTCATTTTCCATAGCAGAAAAACACACCATGGTCCTGTTGCCTGCTAATTTCTAAGAATGAAACGGCAATTTGCAGTTTTTTTTTATTTCAGTATGGATATTCTGGCTTAGCTTTTTATTGTATGGTGAAAGAATACAAAATTAGAAAAGGAAGAAGGCAAAACAAACAGAAACCCAGAACACATTTAGCAAATTGCCAATCAAGAAACCTGAATGCTGCTGACTGAATACACCTGAAAATCCCATTCACCCTCAATTTGGAGGCAACTCGTTGCTGTCCCCTCGGCAAAAGTGTTACATTTCATTTTCTAAAACACGAAATCTCACCTTAGTCGTATTGCATGTTAATTTCTAAAAATGAAACACCAATTTGCTGTTTTCTTTATTTCCTTATGGATACTCTGGCTAAACTTTTTATTGTATGGTGTAAGAATACAAAATTAGAAAACGAACAAGGCAAAACAAATGCAAACCAGAACACATTTAGCAAATTGCCAATCAAGAAACCTGAATGTTACTGACTGAATACACCTGAAAATCCCATTCACACTCAATTTGGAGGCAATTCGTAGCTGTGCCCTCAGCAAAAGTGTTACATATCATTTTCCAAAACACAAAAACTCACCTTGGTCGGGTTGCCTGTTATTTTCTAAGCATGCAAGCGAATTTGCAGTTTTTTTTATTTCATTAAGGATACTCTGGCTAAACTTTTATTTTATGGTGAAGGAATACAAAATTAGAAAAGGAAGAAGGCAAAACAAATGGAATGCTCGAACACATTTAATAAAATGCAAATCACCCAACTTGAATGCTGCTGACTGAATACACCTGAAAATCCCAATAACACTCAATTTGGAGGCAATTCATAGCTGTGCCCTCGGCAAAAGGGAAACATTTCATTTTCCAAAACATGAAAACTCACCTTAGTCGTGATGCCTGTAGATTTCTTAGCATGAAACGACAATTTGCATTGTATTTTTATTTCATTTTGACCACTCTGTCAAAAGGCCTTTTTGGATGGTGTCAGAATAGAAAATTTGGAAAGTAAGAAGGTAAAACAAACGAAATCCCAGAACACATTTAGCAAATTGCCAATCAAGAATCCTGAATGCTGCTGACTGAATACACCTGAAAATCCCATTCACACTCAATTTGGAGGCAATTTGTAGCTGTGCCCTCAGCAAAAGGGAAACATTTCATTTTCCAAAACACGAAAACTCACCTTAGTCGTGATGCCTGTAGATTTCTTAGCATAAAACGCCAATTTGCATTGTATTTTTATTTCATTTTGACCACTCTCTCAAAAGGCTGTTTTGGATGGTGTCAGGATAGAAAATTTGGAAAGAAAGAAGGGAAAACAAACGGAATCCCAGAACACATTTAGAAAAAACAGCCAATCAAGAAACCTGAATGCTGCTGACTGAATACACCTGAATATCCCATTCACACTCAATTTGGAGGCAATTCGTAGCTGTGCCCTCGGCAAAAGGGTTACATTTCATTTTCCAAAACAGAAAACCTCACTTGGTCCTGTTGCCTGTTAATATCTAAGCATGGAACGCCAATTTGATGTTATTTTATTTCCTTAAGGATACTCTCGCTAACCTTTTTATTGTATCGTGTAAGAATACAAAATTAGAAAAGGAAGAAGGCAAAACATATGCAAACCCAGAACACATTTAGCAAATAGCCAATCAAGAAACCTGAATGCTGCTGACTGAATACACCTGAAAATCCCATTCACACTCAATTTGGAGGCAATTCGTAGCTGTGCCCTCGGCAAAAGGGTTACATTTCATTTTCCAAAACAGAAAACCTCACTTGGTCCTGTTGCCTGTTAATATCTAATCATGGAATGCCAATTTAATGTTTTTTTTATTTCATTAAGGATACTTCGCTAACCTTTTTATTGTATGGTGTAAGAATACAAAATTAGAAAAGGAAGAAGGCAAAACAACGCAAACCCAGAAGACATTAAGTAAATTGCCAATTAAGAAACCTGAATGCTGCTGACTGAATACACCTGAAAATCCCATTCACACTCAATTTGGAGGCAATTCGTAGCTGTCCCCTCGGCAAAAGGGTTACATTTCATTTTCCAAAACACAAAAACTCACCTTGGTCGGGTAGCCTGTTAATTTCTCAGCATGGAACGCAAATTTGCTGTTTTTTTTTTTTTATTTCATTAAGGATACTCTGGCTAAAATTTTATTGTATGGTGTATGAATACAAAATTAGAAAAGGAAGAAGGAAAAACAAATGAAATGCTCGAACACATTTAAGAAATTGCCAATCAAGCAACCTGAATGCTGCTGACTGAATACACCTGAAAATCCCATTCACACTCAATTTGGCGGCAATTCGTAGCTGTTCCCTTGGCAAAAGGGTTACATTTCATTTTCTAAAACACGAAAACTCACCTTAGTCCTGCTGCCTTCTATTTTCCAAGAATTAAACGGCAATTTGCAGTTTTTTTAATTTCATTATGGATATTCTGGCTAAACTTTTATTGTATGGTGTAAGAATACAAAATTAAAAAGGAAGAAGGCAAAACAAACGCAAACCCAGAACACATTTAGCAAATTGCCAATCAAGAAACCTGAATGCTGCTGACTGAATGCACCTGAAAATCGCATTCACACTCAATTTGGTGGCAATTCGTAGCTGTTCCCTTAGCAAAAGTGTTACATTTCATTTTCTAAAACACGAAAACTCACCTTAGTCGTGTTGCCTGTAAATTTCTTAGCATGAAACACCAATTTGCACTACATTTCTATTTCATTTTGACCACTCTGTCTAAAGGCTTTTTTGGATGGTGTCAGGATAGAAAATTTGGAAAGAAAATAGGCAAAACAAACACAAACCCAGACGACATTTAAGAAATTGCCAATCAAGCAACCTGAATGCTGCTGACTGAATACACCTGAATATCCCATTCACACTCAATTTGGCGGCAACACATAGCTGTTCCCTTGGCAAAAGGGTTACATTTCATTTTCCAAAACACAAAAACTCACCTTGGTCCTGTTGCATGTTAATTTCTAAAAATGAAACACCAATTTGCTGTTTTCTTTATTTCATTATGGATACTCTGGCTAAACTTATTCTTGTATGGTGTAAGAATACAAAATTAGAAAAGGAAGAAGGCAAAAACAAATGCAAACCAAGAACACATTTAGCATATTGCCAATCGGGAAACCTCATTGTTGCTGACTGAATACACATGAAAATCCCATTCACACACAATTTGCAGGCAATTTGTAGCTGTCCCCTCGGCAAAGGGGAAAGATTTCATTTTCCAAAACACAAAAACTAACCTTGGTCCAGTTGCCTGTTAATTTCTAAGCATGGGACGCCCATTTGCTGTTTTTTTATTTCATTAAGGATACTCTAGCTAAACTTTTATTGTATGGTGAAAGAATACAAAATTAGAAAAGGAAGAAGGCAAATTAATGGAATGCTCAAACACATTTAAGAAATTTCCAATCAAGAAACCTGAATGCTGCTGACTGAATACACCTGAAAATCCCATTCACACTCAATTTGGAGGCAATTCGTAGCTGTCCCCTCGGCAAAAGGGTTACATTTCATTTTCCAAAGCACAGAAACACACCATGGTCCTGTTGCCTGCTAATTTCTAGAAATAAACAGCAATTTGCAGTTTTTTTTATTCCATTATGGATATTCTGGCTAAACTTTTTATTGTATGGGGTAAGAATACAAAATTAGAAAAGGTAGAAGGCAAAACAAATGGAATGCCCAAACACATTTAAGAAATTGCCAATCAAGAAACCTGAATGCTGCTGACTGAATACACCGGAAAATCCCATTCACACTCAATTTGGCGGCAATTCTTAGCTGTTCCCTTGGCAAAAGGGTTACATTTCATTTTCTAAAACACGAAAACTCACCTTAGTCCTGTTGCCTTCTATTTTCCAAGAATTAAATGGCAATTTGCAGTTTTTTTAATTTCATTATGGATATTCTGGCTAAACTTTTATTGTATGGTGTAAGAATACAAAATTAGAAAAGGAAGAAGGCAAAACAAATGCAAACCCAGAACACATTTAGCAAATTGCCAATCAGGAAACCTGAATGCTGCTGACTGAATACACCTGAAAATCCCATTCACACTCAATTTGGAGGCAATTCGTAGCTGTCCCCTTGGCAAAAGTGTTACATTTCATTTTCTAAACCACGAAAACTCACCTTAGTCGTGTTGCCTGTAGATTTCTTAGCATGAAACGCCAATTTGCACTGTATTTTTATTTCATTTTGACCACTCTGTCTAAAGGCTTTTTTGGATGGTGTCAGGATATAAAATTTGGAAAAAAGAAGACGAAACAAACGCAAACCCAGACGACATTTAAGAAATTGCCAATCAAGAAACCTGAATGCTGCTGACTGAATACACCTGAAAATCCCATTCATACTCAATTTGGAGGCAACTCGTAGCTGTCCCCTCGGCAAAAGGGTTACATGTCATTTTCCAAAGCACAAAAGCACACCTTGGTCCTGTTGCCTGCTAATTTCTAAGAATGAAACGGCAATTTGCAGTTTTTTTTTATTTCATTATGGATATTCTGGCTAACATTTTATTGTATGGTGAAAGAATACAAAATTAGAAAAGGAAGAATGCAAAACAAAATCAAACCAAGAACACATTTAGCAAATTGCCAATCAGGAAACCTGAATGTTGCTGACTCAATACACCTGAAAACCCATTCACACTCAATTTGGTGGCAATTCGTAGCAGTGCCTCGGCAAAAGGGAAAGATTTCATTTTCCAAAACAGTAAATCTCACCTTAGTCCAGTTGCCTGTTAATTTCTATGCATGGAACGCCCATTTGTTTTTTTTTTTTCATTAATGATACTCTGGCTAAACTTTTATTGCATGGGGTAAGAATACAAAATTAGAAAAGGAAGTAGGCAAAACAAATGGAATGCCCAAACACATTTAAGAAATTGCCAATCAAGAAACCTGAATGCTGCTGACTGAATACACCTGAAAATCCCATTCACACTCAATTTGGAGGCAACTCGTAGCTGTCCCCTCGGCAAAAGGGTTACATTTCATTTTCCAAAGCAGAAAAACTCACCTTGGTCCTGTTGCCTGCTAATTTCTAAGAATGAAACGGCAATTTGCAGTTTTTCTTTCATTTCATTAAGGATACTCTAGCTAAACATTTATTGTATGGTGTAACAATACAAAATTAGAAAAGGTAGAAGGCAAAACAAATGGAATGCCCAAACACATTTAAGAAATTGCCAATGAAGAAACCTGAATGCTGCTGACTGAATACACCTGAAAATCCCATTCACACTCAATTTGGAGGCAATTCGTAGCTGTGCCCTCGGCAAAAGGGAAAGATTTCATTTTCCAAAACATGAAAACTCACTTGTCGTGTTGCCTGTAGATTTCTTAGCATGAAACGCCAATTTGCACTGTATTTTTATTTCATTTTGACCACTCTGTCTAAAGGCTTTTTTGGATGGTGTCAGGATATAAAATTTGGAAAGAAAAAGGCAAAACAAACTCAAACCCAGACGACATTTAAGAAATTGCCAATCAAGAAACCTGAATGCTGCTGACTGAATACACCGGAAAATCCCATTCACACTCAATTTGGCGGCAATTCGTAGCTGTTCCCTTGGCAAAAGGGTTACATTTCATTTTCTAAAACACGAAAACTCACCTTAGTCCTGTTGCCTTCTATTTTCCAAGAATTAAATGGCAATTTGCAGTTTTTTTAATTTCATTATGGATATTCTGGCTAAACTTTTATTGTATGGTGTAAGAATACAAAATTAGAAAAGGAAGAAGGCAAAACAAATGCAAACCCAGAACACATTTAGCAAATTGCCAATCAGGAAACCTGAATGCTGCTGACTGAATACACCTGAAAATCCCATTCATAGTCAATTTGGAGGCAATTCGTAGCTGTCCCCTTGGCAAAAGTGTTACATTTCATTTTCTAAACCACGAAAACTCACCTTAGTCGTGTTGCCTGTAGATTTCTTAGCATGAAACGCCAATTTGCACTGTATTTTTATTTCATTTTGACCACTCTGTCTAAAGGCTTTTTTGGATGGTGTCAGGATATAAAATTTGGAAAAAAGAAGACGAAACAAACGCAAACCCAGACGACATTTAAGAAATTGCCAATCAAGAAACCTGAATGCTGCTGACTGAATACACCTGAAAATCCCATTCATACTCAATTTGGAGGCAACTCGTAGCTGTCCCCTCGGCAAAAGGGTTACATGTCATTTTCCAAAGCACAAAAGCACACCTTGGTCCTGTTGCCTGCTAATTTCTAAGAATGAAACGGCAATTTGCAGTTTTTTTTTATTTCATTATGGATATTCTGGCTAACATTTTATTGTATGGTGAAAGAATACAAAATTAGAAAAGGAAGAATGCAAAACAAAATCAAACCAAGAACACATTTAGCAAATTGCCAATCAGGAAACCTGAATGTTGCTGACTCAATACACCTGAAAACCCATTCACACTCAATTTGGTGGCAATTCGTAGCAGTGCCTCGGCAAAAGGGAAAGATTTCATTTTCCAAAACAGTAAATCTCACCTTAGTCCAGTTGCCTGTTAATTTCTATGCATGGAACGCCCATTTGTTTTTTTTTTTTTCATTAATGATACTCTGGCTAAACTTTTATTGTATGGGGTAAGAATACAAAATTAGAAAAGGAAGTAGGCAAAACAAATGGAATGCCCAAACACATTTAAGAAATTGCCAATCAAGAAACCTGAATGCTGCTGACTGAATACACCTGAAAATCCCATTCACACTCAATTTGGAGGCAACTCGTAGCTGTCCCCTCGGCAAAAGGGTTACATTTCATTTTCCAAAGCAGAAAAACTCACCTTGGTCCTGTTGCCTGCTAATTTCTAAGAATGAAACGGCAATTTGCAGTTTTTCTTTCATTTCATTAAGGATACTCTAGCTAAACATTTATTGTATGGTGTAACAATACAAAATTAGAAAAGGTAGAAGGCAAAACAAATGGAATGCCCAAACACATTTAAGAAATTGCCAATGAAGAAACCTGAATGCTGCTGACTGAATACACCTGAAAATCCCATTCACACTCAATTTGGAGGCAATTCGTAGCTGTGCCCTCGGCAAAAGGGAAAGATTTCATTTTCCAAAACATGAAAACTCACTTGTCGTGTTGCCTGTAGATTTCTTAGCATGAAACGCCAATTTGCACTGTATTTTTATTTCATTTTGACCACTCTGTCTAAAGGCTTTTTTGGATGGTGTCAGGATATAAAATTTGGAAAGAAAAAAGGCAAAACAAACTCAAACCCAGACGACATTTAAGAAATTGCCAATCAAGAAACCTGAATGCTGCTGACTGAATACACCGGAAAATCCCATTCACACTCAATTTGGCGGCAATTCGTAGCTGTTCCCTTGGCAAAAGGGTTACATTTCATTTTCTAAAACACGAAAACTCACCTTAGTCCTGTTGCCTTCTATTTTCCAAGAATTAAATGGCAATTTGCAGTTTTTTTAATTTCATTATGGATATTCTGGCTAAACTTTTATTGTATGGTGTAAGAATACAAAATTAGAAAAGGAAGAAGGCAAAACAAATGCAAACCCAGAACACATTTAGCAAATTGCCAATCAGGAAACCTGAATGCTGCTGACTGAATACACCTGAAAATCCCATTCATAGTCAATTTGGAGGCAATTCGTAGCTGTCCCCTTGGCAAAAGTGTTACATTTCATTTTCTAAACCACGAAAACTCACCTTAGTCGTGTTGCCTGTAGATTTCTTAGCATGAAACGCCAATTTGCACTGTATTTTTATTTCATTTTCACCACTCTGTCTAAAGGCTTTTTTGGATGGTGTCAGGATATAAAATTTGGAAAAAAGAAGACGAAACAAACGCAAACCCAGACGACATTTAAGAAATTGCCAATCAAGAAACCTGAATGCTGCTGACTGAATACACCTGAAAATCCCATTCATACTCAATTTGGAGGCAACTCGTAGCTGTCCCCTCGGCAAAAGGGTTACATGTCATTTTCCAAAGCACAAAAGCACACCTTGGTCCTGTTGCCTGCTAATTTCTAAGAATGAAACGGCAATTTGCAGTTTTTTTTTATTTCATTATGGATATTCTGGCTAACATTTTATTGTATGGTGAAAGAATACAAAATTAGAAAAGGAAGAATGCAAAACAAAATCAAACCAAGAACACATTTAGCAAATTGCCAATCAGGAAACCTGAATGTTGCTGACTCAATACACCTGAAAACCCATTCACACTCAATTTGGTGGCAATTCGTAGCAGTGCCCTCGGCAAAAGGGAAAGATTTCATTTTCCAAAACAGTAAATCTCACCTTAGTCCAGTTGCCTGTTAATTTCTATGCATGGAACGCCCATTTGTTTTTTTTTTTTTCATTAATGATACTCTGGCTAAACTTTTATTGTATGGGGTAAGAATACAAAATTAGAAAAGGAAGTAGGCAAAACAAATGGAATGCCCAAACACATTTAAGAAATTGCCAATCAAGAAACCTGAATGCTGCTGACTGAATACACCTGAAAATCCCATTCACACTCAATTTGGAGGCAACTCGTAGCTGTCCCCTCGGCAAAAGGGTTACATTTCATTTTCCAAAGCAGAAAAACTCACCTTGGTCCTGTTGCCTGCTAATTTCTAAGAATGAAACGGCAATTTGCAGTTTTTTTTTATTTCATTATGGATATTCTGGCTAAACTTTTATTGTAGGGGTAAGAATACAAAATTAGAAAATGAAGAAGGCAAAACAAAGGCAAACCAGAACACATTTAGCAAATTGCCAAACAAGAAACCTGAATGCTGCTGAATGAATACACCTGAAAATCCCATTCACACTCAATTTGGAAGTAATTCGTAGCAGTTCCCTTGGCAAAAGGGTTACATTTCATTTTCCAAAACACAAAAACTCACATTGGTCCTGTTGCATGTTCATTTCTAAAAATGAAACACCAATTTGCTGTTTTCTTTATTTCATTATGGATACTCTGGCTAAACATTTTATTGTAAGGTGTAAGAATACAAAATTAGAAAAGGAAGAAGGCAAAACAAATGCAAACCAAGAACACATTCAGCAAATGGCCAATCAGGAAACCTGAATGCTGCTGACTGAATACACCTGAAAATCCCATTCACACTCAATTTGCAGGCAACTCGTAGCTGTCCCCTCGGCAAAAGTGAAACATTTCATTTTCCAAAACACGAAAACTACCCTTTGTCGGGTTGCCTGTAGATTTCTTAGCATGAAACGCCAATTTGCAATGTATTTTTATTTCATTTTGACCACTCTGTCTAAAGGCTTTAGTGGATGGTCAGGATAGAAAATTTGGATAGAAAGAAAAAAAAAAAAACCCAGAACACATTTAGCAAATTGCCAATCGAGAAACCCGAATGCTGCTGACTGAACATACCTGTAAATCCAATTCACACTCAGTTTAGAGGCAATTCGTAGCAGTGCTCTCGGCAAAAGGGAAACATTTCATTTTCCAAAACACAAAAACTCACCTTGGTCCTGTTGCATGTTAATTTCTAAAAATGAAACACCAATTTGCTGTTTTCTTTATTTCATTATGGATACTCTGGCTAAACTTTTTCTTGTATGGTGTAAGATTACAAAATTAGAAAAGGAAGAAGGCAAAACAAATGCAAACCAAGAACACATTTAGCAAATTACCAATCGGGAAACCTGAATGTTGCTGACTGAATACACCTGAAAATCCCATTCACACTCAATTTGGAGGCAACTCGTAGCTGTCCCCTCGGCAAAAGGGAAAGATTTCATTTTCCAAAACACGAAAACTCACTTGTCGTGTTGCCTGTAGATTTCTTAGCATGAGACGCCAATTTGCACTGTATTTTTATTTCATTTTGACCACTCTGTCTAAAGGCTTTTTTGGATGGTGTCAGGATAGAAAATTTGGAAAGACAGAAGGCAAAACAACCGCAAACCCAGACGACATTTAAGAAATTGCCAATCAAGAAACCTGAATGCTGCTGACTGAATACACCTGAAAATCCCATTCATACTCAATTTGGAGGCAATTCATAGCTGTCCCCTCGGCAAAAAGGGTTACATATCATTTTCCAAAGCACAAAAACACACCTTGGTCCTGTTGCCTTCTAATTTCTAAGAAAGAAACAGCAATTTGCAGTTTTTTCTATTTCATTATGGATATTCTGGCTAAACTTTTTATTGTATGGGGTAAGAATACAAAATTAGAAAAGGAAGAAGGCAAAACAAACGCAAACCCAGAGTACATTTAGCAAATTGCCAAACAAGAAACCTGAATGCTGCTGACTGAATGCACCTGAAAATCGCATTCACACTCAATTTGGCGGCAATTCATACCTGTTTCTTGGCAAAAGGGTTACATTTCATTTTCCAAAACACAAAAACTCACCTTGGTCCTGTTGCATGCTAATTTCTTAAAATGAAACACCAATTTGCTGTTTTCTTTATTTCATTATGGATACTCTGGCTAAACTTTTTCTTGTAGGGTGTTAGAATACAAAATGAGAAAAGGAAGAAGGCAAAACAAATGCAAACCAAGAACACATTTAGCAAATTGCCAATCAGGAAACCTGAATGTTGCTCACTGAATACACCTGAAAATCCCATTCACACTCAATTTGGAGGCAATTCGTAGATGTTCCCTCAGCAAAAGGGACAGATTTCATTTTCCAAAACACAAAAACTCACCTTGGTCCAGTTGCCTGTTAATTTCTAAGCATGGAACGCCATTTGCTGTTTCTTTTTTTTTCTTTCATTATGGAAACTCTGGCTAAGCTTTTATTGTATGGGGTAAGAATACAAAATTAGAAAAGGAAGAAGGCAAAACAACCGCAAACCCAGAACACATTTAGCAAATTGCCAAACAAGAAACCTGAATGCTACTGACTCAATACACCTGAAAATCCCAATCACACTCAATTTGGCGGCACTTCGTAACTGTTCCCTTGGCAAAAGGGTTACATTTCATTTTCCAGAACACAAAAACTCACCTTGGTGCTGTTGCATGTTAATTTCTAAAAATGAAACACCAATTTGCTGTTTTCTTTATTTCATTATGGATACTCTCGCTAACCTTTTTCTTGTATGGTGTAAGAATACAAAATTAGAAAAGGAAGAAGGCAAAACAAATGCAAACCAAGAACACATTTAGCAAATTGCCAATCAGGAAACCTGAATGTTGCTGACTCAATACACCTGAAAACCCATTCACACTCAATTTGGAGGCAATTCCTAGCTGTGCCCTCGGCAAAAGGGAAAGATTTCATTTTCCAAAACACTAAAACTAACCTGTCGTGTTGCCTGTAGATTTCTTAACATGAAACGCACAGTTGCTGCTTCTTTTTTTTTACTTCATTAAGGATACTCTGGCTAAAATTTTCTTGTAAGGTGTAAGAATACAAAATTAGAAAAGGAAGAAGGCAAAACAAATGGAATTCCCAAACACATTTAAGAAATTGCCAAACAAGAAACCTGAATGCTGCTGACTGAATACACCTGAAAATCCCATTCACACTCAATTTGGAGGCAACTCGTAGCTGTCCCCTCGGCAAAAGGGATACATTTCATTTCCAAAGCACAAAATCACTCCTTGGTCCTGTTGCCTGCTAATTTCTAAAAATGAAATGGCAATTTGCAGTTTTTTTTATTTCATTATGGATACTCTGGCTAAACTTTTTTGTAAGGTGTAAGAATACAAAATTAGAAAAGGAAGAAGGCAAAACAAATGCAAACCAAGAACACATTCAGCAAATTGCCAATCAGGAAACCTGAATGCTGCTGACTGAATACACCTGAAAATCCCATTCACACTCAATTTGGAGGCAACTCGTAGCTGTCCCCTCGGCAAAAGTGAAACATTTCATTTTCCAAATCACGAAAACTACCCTTAGTCATGTTGCCTGTAGATTTCTTAGCATGAAACGCCCATTTGCTGTTTTTTTTTTTTTTATTTCATTAAGGATTCTCTGGCTACACTTTTATTGTATGGTGTAAGAATACAAAATTAGAAAAGGAAGAAGGCAAAACAAATGCAAACCAAGAACACATTTAGCAAATTGCCAATCAGGAAACCTGAATGTTGCTGACTGAATACACCTGAAAATCCCATTCACACTCAATTTGGAGGCAATTCGTAGCTGTGCCCTCAGCAAAAGGGACAGATTTCATTTTCCAAAACACAAAAACTCACCTTGGTCCAGTTGCCTGTTAATTTCTAAGCATGGAACGCCATTTGCTGTTTCTTTTTTTTTTATTTCATTATGGATACTCTGGCTAAGCTTTTATTGTATGGGGTAAGAATACAAAATTAGAAAAGAAGAAGGCAAAACAACCGCAAACCCAGAACACATTTAGCAAAATGCCAAACAAGAAACCTGAATGCTGCTGACTGAATACACCTGAAAATCCCATTCAGACTCAATTTGGAGGCAACTCGTAGCTGTCCCCTCGGCAAAAGGGTTACATTCATTTTCCAAAGCACAAAAACACACCTTGGTCCTTTTGCCTGCTAATTTCTAACAATGAATCGGCAATTTGCAGTTTTTTTTAATTTCATTATGGATATTCTGGCTAAACATTTTATTGTATGGGGTAAGAATACAAAATTAGAAAAGGAAAAAGGCAATGAACCGCAAACCAAGAACACATTTAGCAAATTGCCAAACAAGAAACCTGAATGCTGCTGACTGAATGCACCTGAAAATCCCATTCACACTCAATTTGGCGGCACTTCGTAACTGTTCCCTTGGCAAAAGGGTTACATTTCATTTTCCAAAACACAAAAACTCACCTTGGTCCTGTTGCATGTTAATTTCTAAAAATGAAACACCAATTTGCTGTTTTCTTTATTTCATTATGGATACTCTGGCTAACCTTTTTCTTGTATGGTGTAAGAATACAAAATTAGAAAAGGAAGAAGGCAAAACAAATGCAAACCAAGAACACTTTTAGCAAATTGCCAATCAGGAAACCTGAATGTTGCTGACTCAATATACCTGAAAACCCATTCACACTCAATTTGGAGGCAATTTGTAGTTGTGCCCTCGGCAAAAGGGTAGATTTCATTTTCCAAAACACTAAAACTCACCTGTCGTGTTGCCTGTAGATTTCTTAACATGAAACACCCAGTTGCTGTTTCTTTTTTTTTATTTCATTAAGGATACTCTGGCTAAAATTTTATTGTATGGTGTAAGAATACAAAATTAGAAAAGGAAGAAGGCAAAACAAATGGAATTCCCAAACACATTTAAGAAATTGCCAATCAAGAAACCTGAATGCTGCTGACTGAATACACCTGAAAATCCCATTCACACTCAATTTGGAGGCAACTCGTAGCTGTCCCCTCGGCAAAAGTGAAACATTTCATTTTCCAAAACACGAAAACTACCATTAGTCATGTTGCCTGTAGATTTCTTAGCATGAAACGCCCTTTTGCTGTTTCTTTTTTTTTATTTCATTAAGGATACTCTGGCTAAAATTTTCTTGTAAGTTGTAAGAATACAAAATTAGAAAAGGAAGAAGGCAAAACAAATGGAATTCCCAAACACATTTAAGAAATTGCCAATCAAGAAACCTGAATGCTGCTGACTGAATACACCTGAAAATCCCATTCACACTCAATTTGGAGGCAACTCGTAGCTGTCCCCTCGGCAAAAGGGATACATTTCATTTTCCAAAGCACAAAATCACTCCTTGGTCCTGTTGCCTGCTAATTTCTAAGAATGAAACGGGAATTTCCAGTTTTTTTAATTTCATTATGGATATTCTCGCTAAACTTTTTATTGTATGGGGTAAGAATACAAAATTAGAAAAGGAGGAAGGCAAAGCAACCGCAAACCCAGAACACATTTAGCAAATTGCCAAACAAGAAACCTGAATGCTGCTGACTGAATACACCTGAAGATCGCATTCACACTCAATTTTGCGGCAATTCGTAGCTGTGCCCTTGACAAAAGGGTTACATTTCATTTTCCAAAACACAAAAACTCACCTTGGTCCTGTTGCATGTTAATTTCTAAAAATGAAACGCCAATTTGCTGTTTTCTTTATTTCATTATGGATATTCTGGCTAAACTTTTTTTGTAAGGTGTAAGAATACAAAATTAGAAAAGGAAGAACCAAAACAAATGCAAACCAAGAACACATTCAGCAAATTGCCAATCAGGAAACCTGAATGCTGCTGACTGAATACACCTGAAAATCCCATTCACACTCAATTTGGAGGCAACTCGTAGCTGTCCCCTCGGCAAAAGTGAAACATTTCATTTTCCAAAACACGAAAACTACCCTTAGTCATGTTGCCTGTAGATTTCTTAGCATGAAACGCCCATTTGCTGTTTTTTTTTTTTTATTTCATTAAGGATTCTCTGGCTAAACTTTTATTGTATGGTGTAAGAATACAAAATTAGAAAAGGAAGAAGGCAAAACAAATGCAAACCAAGAACACATTTAGCAAATTGCCAATCAGGAAACCTGAATGTTGCTGACTGAATACACCTGAAAATCCCATTCACACTCTATTTGGAGGCAATTCGTAGCTGTGCCCTCAGCAAAAGGGACAGATTTCATTTTCCAAAACACAAAAACTCACCTTGGTCCAGTTGCCTGTTAATTTCTAAGCATGGAACGCCATTTGCTGTTTCTTTTTTTTTATTTCATTATGGATACTCTGGCTAAGCTTTTATTGTATGGGGTAAGAATACAAAATTAGAAAAGAAGAAGGCAAAGCAACCGCAAATCCAGAACACAAGTAGCAAATTGCCAATCAGGAAACCTGAATGTTGCTGACTGAATACACCTGAAAATCCCATTCACACTCAATTTGGAGGCAATTCGTAGCTGTTCCCTCAGCAAAAGGGACAGATTTCATTTTCCAAAACACAAAAACTCACCTTGGTCCAGTTGCCTGTTAATTTCTAAGCATGGAACGCCATTTGCTGTTTCTTTTTTTTTATTTCATTATGGATACTCTGGCTAAGCTTTTATTGTATGGTGTAAGAATACAAAATTAGAAAAGGAAGAAGGCAAAACAACCGCAAACCCAGAACACATTTAGCAAATTGCCAAACAAGAAACCTGAATGCTGCTGACTCAATACACCTGAAAATCCCATTCACACTCAATTTGGCGGCACTTCGTAACTGTTCCCTTGGCAAAAGGGTTACATTTCATTTTCCAAAACACAAAAACTCACCTTGGTGCTGTTGTATGTTAATTTCTAAAAATGAAACACCAATTTGCTGTTTTCTTTATTTCATTATGGATACTCTCGCTAACCTTTTTCTTGTATGGTGTAAGAATACAAAATTAGAAAAGGAAGAAGGCAAAACAACCTCAAACCCAGAACACATTTAGCAAATTGCCAAACAAGAAACCTGAATGCTGCTGACTCAATACACATGAAAATCCCATTCACACTCAATTTGGCGGCACTTCGTAACTGTTCCCTTGGCAAAAGGGTTACATTTCATTTTCCAAAACACAAAAACTCACCTTGGTGCTGTTGCTTGTTAATTTCTAAAAATGAAACACCAATTTGCTGTTTTCTTTATTTCATTATGGATACTCTCGCTAACCTTTTTCTTGTATGGTGTAAGAATACAAAATTAGAAAAGGAAGAAGGCAAAACAAATGAAAACCAAGAACACATTTAGCAAATTGCCAATCAGGAAACCTGAATGTTGCTGACTGAATACACCTGAAAACCCATTCACACTCAATTTGGAGGCAATTCGTAGCTGTGCCCTCGGCAAAAGGGAAAGATTTCATTTTCCAAAACACTAAATCACTCCTTGGTCCTGTTGCCTGCTAATTTCTAAGAATGAAACGGGAATTTGCAGTTTTTTTTATTTCATTATGGATATTCTGGCTAAACATTTTATTGTATGGGGTAAGAATACAAAATTAGAAAAGGAAGAAGGCAAAGCAACCGCAAACCCAGAACACATTTAGCAAATTGCCAAACAAGAAACCTGAATGCTGCTGACTGAATACACCTGAAGATCGCATTCACACTCAATTTGGCGGCAATTCATAGCTGTGCCCTTGGCAAAAGTGTTACATTTCATTTTCCAAAACACAAAAACTCACCTTGGTCCTGTTGCATGTTCATTTCTAAAAATGAAACACCAATTTGCTGTTTTCTTTATTTCATTATGGATACTCTGGCTATCGTTTTTATTATATGGTGTAAGAATACAAAATTAGAAAAGGAAGAATGCAAAACAAATGCAATCCAAGAACACATTTAGCAAATTGCCAATCTGGAAACCTGAATGTTGCTGACTCAATACACCTGAAAATCCCATTCACACTCAATTTGGAGGCAATTCGTAGCTGTGCCCTCGGCAAAAGCGAAAGATTTCACTTTCCAAAACACTAAAACACACCTTGGTCCAGTTGCCTGTTAATTTCTAAGCAGGGAACGCCCATTTGCTGTTTTTTTTTTTTATTTCATTAATGTTACTCTGGCAAAACTTTTATTGTATGGTGTAAGAATACAAAATTAGAAAACGAAGAAGGCAAAACAAATGGAATGCCCAAACGCAATTAAGAAATTGCCAATCAAGAAACTTGAATGCTGCTGACTGAATGCACCTGAAAATCGCATTCACACTCAATTTGGAGGCAATTCATAGCTGTGCCCTCTGCCAAAGGGAAAGATTTCATTTTCCAAAACACGAAAACTCACCTTAGTCGTGTTGCCTGTAGATTTCTTAGCATGAAACGCCAATTTGCACTGCATTTTTATTTCATTTTGACCACTCAGTCTAAAGGCTTTTTTCGATGGTGTCAGGATAGTAAATTTGGAAAGAAAGAAGGCAAAAGAAATGCAAACCCACATGACATTTAAGAAATTGTCAATCAAGAAACCTGAATGCTGCTGACTGAATACACCTGAAAATCCCATTCACACTCAATTTGGAGGCAATTCATAGCTGTCCCCTCAGCAAAAGGGTTACATTTCATTTTCCAAAACACAAAAACACACCATGGTCCTGTTGCCTGCTAATTTCTAAGAATGAAATGGCAATTTGCAGTTTTTTTTATTTCAGTATGGATATTCTGGCTTAGCTTTTTATTGTATGGGTTAAGAATACAAAATTAGAAAAGGAAGAAGGCAAAACAAACAGAAACCCAGAACACATTTAGCAAATTGCCAATCAAGAAACCTGAATGCTGCTGACTGAATACACCTGAAAATCCCATTCACCCTCAATTTGGAGGCAACTCGTTGCTGTCCCCTCGGCAAAAGTGTTACATTTCATTTTCTAAAACACGAAATCTCACCTTAGTCGTATTGCATGTTAATTTCTAAAAATGAAACACCAATTTGCTGTTTTCTTTATTTCCTTATGGATACTCTGGCTAAACTTTTTATTGTATGGTGTAAGAATACAAAATTAGAAAACGAACAAGGCAAAACAAATGCAAACCAGAACACATTTAGCAAATTGCCAATCAAGAAACCTGAATGTTACTGACTGAATACACCTGAAAATCCCATTCACACTCAATTTGGAGGCAATTCGTAGCTGTGCCCTCAGCAAAAGTGTTACATATCATTTTCCAAAACACAAAAACTCACCTTGGTCGGGTTGCCTGTTATTTTCTAAGCATGCAACGCCAATTTGCAGTTTTTTTTATTTCATTAAGGATACTCTGGCTGAACTTTTATTTTATGGTGAAGGAATACAAAATTAGAAAAGGAAGAAGGCAAAACAAATGGAATGCTCGAACACATTTAATAAAATGCAAATCACCCAACTTGAATGCTGCTGACTGAATACACCTGAAAATCCCAATAACACTCAATTTGGAGGCAATTCATAGCTGTGCCCTCGGCAAAAGGGAAACATTTCATTTTCCAAAACACGAAAACTCACCTTAGTCGTGATGCCTGTAGATTTCTTAGCATGAAACGACAATTTGCATTGTATTTTTATTTCATTTTGACCACTCTGTCAAAAGGCCTTTTTGGATGGTGTCAGGATAGAAAATTTGGAAAGTAAGAAGGTAAAACAAACGAAATCCCAGAACACATTTAGCAAATTGCCAATCAAGAATCCTGAATGCTGCTGACTGAATACACCTGAAAATCCCATTCACACTCAATTTGGAGGCAATTTGTAGCTGTGCCCTCAGCAAAAGGGAAACATTTCATTTTCCAAAACACGAAAACTCACCTTAGTCGTGATGCCTGTAGATTTCTTAGCATAAAACGCCAATTTGCATTGTATTTTTATTTCATTTTGACCACTCTCTCAAAAGGCTGTTTTGGATGGTGTCAGGATAGAAAATTTGGAAACAAAGAAGGGAAAACAAACGGAATCCCAGAACACATTTAGAAAAAACAGCCAATCAAGAAACCTGAATGCTGCTGACTGAATACACCTGAATATCCCATTCACACTCAATTTGGAGGCAATTCGTAGCTGTGCCCTCGGCAAAAGGGTTACATTTCATTTTCCAAAACAGAAAACCTCACTTGGTCCTGTTGCCTGTTAATATCTAAGCATGGAACGCCAATTTGATGTTATTTTATTTCATTAAGGATACTCTCGCTAACCTTTTTATTGTATGGTGTAAGAATACAAAATTAGAAAAGGAAGAAGGCAAAACATATGCAAACCCAGAACACATTTAGCAAATAGCCAATCAAGAAACCTGAATGCTGCTGACTGAATACACCTGAAAATCCCATTCACACTCAATTTGGAGGCAATTCGTAGCTGTGCCCTCGGCAAAAGGGTTACATTTCATTTTCCAAAACAGAAAACCTCACTTGGTCCTGTTGCCTGTTAATATCTAATCATGGAATGCCAATTTAATGCTTTTTTTATTTCATTAAGGATACTTCGCTAACCTTTTTATTGTATGGTGTAAGAATACAAAATTAGAAAAGGAAGAAGGCAAAACAAACGCAAACCCAGAAGACATTAAGTAAATTGCCAATTAAGAAACCTGAATGCTGCTGACTGAATACACCTGAAAATCCCATTCACACTCAATTTGGAGGCAATTCGTAGCTGTCCCCTCGGCAAAAGGGTTACATTTCATTTTCCAAAACACAAAAACTCACCTTGGTCGGGTAGCCTGTTAATTTCTCAGCATGGAACGCAAATTTGCTGTTTTTTTTTTTTTATTTCATTAAGGATACTCTGGCTAAAAATTTATTGTATGGTGTATGAATACAAAATTAGAAAAGGAAGAAGGAAAAACAAATGAAATGCTCGAACACATTTAAGAAATTGCCAATCAAGCAACCTGAATGCTGCTGACTGAATACACCTGAAAATCCCATTCACACTCAATTTGGCGGCAATTCGTAGCTGTTTTTCTTGGCAAAAGGGTTACATTTCATTTTCTAAAACACGAAAACTCACCTTAGTCCTGCTGCCTTCTATTTTCCAAGAATTAAACGGCAATTTGCAGTTTTTTTAATTTCATTATGGATATTCTGGCTAAACTTTTATTGTATGGTGTAAGAATACAAAATTAAAAAGGAAGAAGGCAAAACAAACGCAAACCCAGAACACATTTAGCAAATTGCCAATCAAGAAACCTGAATGCTGCTGACTGAATGCACCTGAAAATCGCATTCACACTCAATTTGGTGGCAATTCGTAGCTGTTCCCTTAGCAAAAGTGTTACATTTCATTTTCTAAAACACGAAAACTCACCTTAGTCGTGTTGCCTGTAAATTTCTTAGCATGAAACACCAATTTGCACTACATTTCTATTTCATTTTGACCACTCTGTCTAAAGGCTTTTTTGGATGGTGTCAGGATAGAAAATTTGGAAAGAAAATAGGCAAAACAAACACAAACCCAGACGACATTTAAGAAATTGCCAATCAAGCAACCTGAATGCTGCTGACTGAATACACCTGAATATCCCATTCACACTCAATTTGGCGGCAACACATAGCTGTTCCCTTGGCAAAAGGGTTACATTTCATTTTCCAAAACACAAAAACTCACCTTGGTCCTGTTGCATGTTAATTTCTAAAAATGAAACACCAATTTGCTGTTTTCTTTATTTCATTATGGATACTCTGGCTAAACTTATTCTTGTATGGTGTAAGAATACAAAATTAGAAAAAGAAGAAGGCAAAAACAAATGCAAACCAAGAACACATTTAGCATATTGCCAATCGGGAAACCTCAATGTTGCTGACTGAATACACATGAAAATCCCATTCACACACAATTTGCAGGCAATTTGTAGCTGTCCCCTCGGCAAAGGGGAAAGATTTCATTTTCCAAAACACAAAAACTAACCTTGGTCCAGTTGCCTGTTAATTTCTAAGCATGGGACGCCCATTTGCTGTTTTTTTATTTCATTAAGGATACTCTAGCTAAACTTTTATTGTATGGTGAAAGAATACAAAATTAGAAAAGGAAGAAGGCAAATTAATGGAATGCTCAAACACATTTAAGAAATTTCCAATCAAGAAACCTGAATGCTGCTGACTGAATACACCTGAAAATCCCATTCACACTCAATTTGGAGGCAATTCGTAGCTGTCCCCTCGGCAAAAGGGTTACATTTCATTTTCCAAAGCACAGAAACACACCATGGTCCTGTTGCCTGCTAATTTCTAGAAATAAACAGCAATTTGCAGTTTTTTTTATTCCATTATGGATATTCTGGCTAAACTTTTTATTGTATGGGGTAAGAATACAAAATTAGAAAAGGAAAAA
This sequence comes from Sylvilagus floridanus, assembly GCA_949820135.1. Lineage (NCBI taxonomy): Eukaryota > Metazoa > Chordata > Mammalia > Lagomorpha > Leporidae > Sylvilagus > Sylvilagus floridanus. Next base: position 163,780,560 of record OX463227.1, on the reverse strand, counting down.
GGCAAAACAACCGCAAACCCAGAACACATTTAGCAAATTGCCAAACAAGAAACCTGAATGTTGCTGACTGAATACACCTGAAAATCCCATTCACACTCAATTTGGAGGCAATTCGTAGCTGTTCCCTTGCCAAAAGGGTTACATTTCATTTTCCAAAACACAAAAATTAACCTTGGTCCTGTTGCATGTTAATTTCTAAAAATGAAACACCAATTTTCTGTTTTCTTTATTTCATTATGGATACTCTGGCTAACCTTTTTCTTGTATGGTGTAAGAATACAAAATTAGAAAAGGAAGAAGGTAAAATAAATGCAAACCAAGAACATATTTATCAAATTGCCAATCAGGAAACCTGAATGTTGCTGACTGAATACACCTGAAAATCCCATTCACACTCAATTTGGAGGCAATTCGTAGCTGTGCCCTCGGCAAAAGGGAAAGATTTCATTTTCCAAAACATGAAAACTCACTTGTCGTGTTGCCTGTAGATTTCTTAGCATGAAACGCCAATTTGCACTGTATTTTTATTTCATTTTGACCACTCTGTCTAAAGGCTTTTTTGGATGGTGTCAGGATATAAAATTTGGAAAGAAAAAAGGCAAAACAAACTCAAACCCAGACGACATTTAAGAAATTGCCAATCAAGAAACCTGAATGCTGCTGACTGAATACACCGGAAAATCCCATTCACACTCAATTTGGCAGCAATTCGTAGCTGTTCCCTTGGCAAAAGGGTTACATTTCATTTTCTAAAACACGAAAACTCACCTTAGTCCTGTTGCCTTCTATTTTCCAAGAATTAAATGGCAATTTGCAGTTTTTTTAATTTCATTATGGATATTCTGGCTAAACTTTTATTGTATGGTGTAAGAATACAAAATTAGAAAATGAAGAAGGCAAAACAAATGCAAACCCAGAACACATTTAGCAAATTGCCAATCAGGAAACCTGAATGCTGCTGACTGAATACACCTGAAAATCCCATTCATAGTCAATTTGGAGGCAATTCGTAGCTGTCCCCTTGGCAAAAGTGTTACATTTCATTTTCTAAACCACGAAAACTCACCTTAGTCGTGTTGCCTGTAGATTTCTTAGCAGGAAACGCCAATTTGCACTGTATTTTTATTTCATTTTGACCACTCTGTCTAAAGGCTTTTTTGGATGGTGTCAGGATATAAAATTTGGAAAAAAGAAGACGAAACAAACGCAAACCCAGACGACATTTAAGAAATTGCCAATCAAGAAACCTGAATGCTGCTGACTGAATACACCTGAAAATCCCATTCATACTCAATTTGGAGGCAACTCGTAGCTGTCCCCTCGGCAAAAGGGTTACATGTCATTTTCCAAAGCACAAAAGCACACCTTGGTCCTGTTGCCTGCTAATTTCTAAGAATGAAACGGCAATTTGCAGTTTTTTTTTATTTCATTATGGATATTCTGGCTAACATTTTATTGTATGGTGAAAGAATACAAAATTAGAAAAGGAAGAATGCAAAACAAAATCAAACCAAGAACACATTTAGCAAATTGCCAATCAGGAAACCTGAATGTTGCTGACTCAATACACCTGAAAACCCATTCACACTCAATTTGGTGGCAATTCGTAGCAGTGCCCTCGGCAAAAGGGAAAGATTTCATTTTCCAAAACAGTCAATCTCACCTTAGTCCAGTTGCCTGTTAATTTCTATGCATGGAACGCCCATTTGTTTTTTTTTTTTTTCATTAATGATACTCTGGCTAAACTTTTATTGTATGGGGTAAGAATACAAAATTAGAAAAGGAAGTAGGCAAAACAAATGGAATGCCCAAACACATTTAAGAAATTGCCAATCAAGAAACCTGAATGCTGCTGACTGAATACACCTGAAAATCCCATTCACACTCAATTTGGAGGCAACTCGTAGCTGTCCCCTCGGCAAAAGGGTTACATTTCATTTTCCAAAGCAGAAAAACTCACCTTGGTCCTGTTGCCTGCTAATTTCTAAGAATGAAACGGCAATTTGCAGTTTTTTTTTATTTCATTATGGATATTCTGGCTAAACTTTTATTGTAGGGGTAAGAATACAAAATTAGAAAATGAAGAAGGCAAAACAAAGGCAAACCAGAACACATTTAGCAAATTGCCAAACAAGAAACCTGAATGCTGCTGAATGAATACACCTGAAAATCCCATTCACACTCAATTTGGAAGTAATTCGTAGCAGTTCCCTTGGCAAAAGGGTTACATTTCATTTTCCAAAACACAAAAACTCACATTGGTCCTGTTGCATGTTCATTTCTAAAAATGAAACACCAATTTGCTGTTTTCTTTATTTCATTATGGATTCTCTGGCTAAACTTTTTCTGGTAAGGTGTAAGAATACAAAATTAGAAAAGGAAGAAGGCAAAACAAATGCAAACCAAGAACACATTCAGAAAATTGCCAATCGGGAAACCTGAATGTTGCTGACTGAACACACCTGAAAATCCCATTCACACTCAATTTGGAGGCAACTCGTAGCTGTCCCCTCGGCAAAAGTGAAACATTTCATTTTCCAAAACACGAAAACTACCCTTAGTCGTGTTGCCTGTAGATTTCTAAGCATGAAACGCCAATTTGCAATGGATTTTTATTTCATTTTGACCACTCTGTCTAAAGGCTTTAGTGGATGGTCAGGATAGAAAATTTGGATAGAAAGAAAGAAAAACAAACACAAACCCAGAACACATTTACGAAATTGCCAATTGAGAAACCCGAATGCTGCTGACTGAACATACCTGTAAATCCAATTCACACTCAGTTTGGAGGCAATTCGTAGCAGTGCCCTCGGCAAAAGGGAAATCTTTCATTTTCCAAACCACAAAAACTCACCTTAGTCGTGCTGCCTGTAGATTTCTTAGCTTGAAACGCCAATTTGCTTTTTTTTTTCATTTCACCACTCTGTCTAAACGCTTTTGTGGATGGTGTCAGGTCGTGTTGCCTGTAGATTTCTTAACATGAAACGCCCAGTTGCTGTTTCTTTTTTTTTATTTCATTAAGGATACTCTGGCTGAAATTTTATTGTATGGTGTAAGAATACAAAATTAGAAAAGGAAGAAGGCAAAACAAATGGAATTCCCAAACACATTTAAGAAATTGCCAATCAAGAAACCTGAATGCTGCTGACTGAATACACCTGAAAATCCCATTCACACTCAATTTGGAGGCAACTCGTAGCTGTCCCCTCGGCAAAAGGGATACATTTCATTTTCCAAAGCACAAAATCACTCCTTGGTCCTGTTTCCTGCTAATTTCTAAGAATGAAATGGCAATTTGCAGTTTTTTTTATTTCATTATGGATATTCTGACTAAACTTTTTATTGTATGGGGTAAGAATACAAAATTAGAAAAGGAAGAAGGCAAAGCAACCGCAAACCAGAACACATTTAGCAAATTGCCAAACAAGAAACCTGAATGCTGCTGACTGAATACACCTGAAGATCGCATTCACACTCAATTTGGCGGCAATTCGTAGCTGTGCCCTTGGCAAAAGGGTTACATTTCATTTTCCAAAACACAAAAACTCACCAGGCTCCTGTTGCATGTTAATTTCTAAAAATGAAACACCAATTTGCTGTTTTCTTTATTTCATTATGGATACTCTGGCTAAACATTTTATTGTAAGGTGTAAGAATACAAAATTAGAAAAGGAAGAAGGCAAAACAAATGCAAACCAAGAACACATTCAGCAAATGGCCAATCAGGAAACCTGAATGCTGCTGACTGAATACACCTGAAAATCCCATTCACACTCAATTTGCAGGCAACTCGTAGCTGTCCCCTCGGCAAAAGTGAAACATTTCATTTTCCAAAACACGAAAACTACCCTTTGTCGGGTTGCCTGTAGATTTCTTAGCATGAAACGCCAATTTGCAATGTATTTTTATTTCATTTTGACCACTCTGTCTAAAGGCTTTAGTGGATGGTCAGGATAGAAAATTTGGATAGAAAGAAAAAAAAAAAAACCCAGAACACATTTAGCAAATTGCCAATCGAGAAACCCGAATGCTGCTGACTGAACATACCTGTAAATCCAATTCACACTCAGTTTAGAGGCAATTCGTAGCAGTGCTCTCGGCAAAAGGGAAACATTTCATTTTCCAAAACACAAAAACTCACCTTGGTCCTGTTGCATGTTAATTTCTAAAAATGAAACACCAATTTGCTGTTTTCTTTATTTCATTATGGATACTCTGGCTAAACTTTTTCTTGTATGGTGTAAGAATACAAAATTAGAAAAGGAAGAAGGCAAAACAAATGCAAACCAAGAACACATTTAGCAAATTACCAATCGGGAAACCTGAATGTTGCTGACTGAATACACCTGAAAATCCCATTCACACTCAATTTGGAGGCAATTCATAGCTGTCCCCTCGGCAAAAAGGGTTACATATCATTTTCCAAAGCACAAAAACACACCTTGATCCTGTTGCCTGCTAATTTCTAAGAAAGAAACAGCAATTTGCAGTTTTTTCTATTTCATTATGGATATTCTGGCTAAACTTTTTATTGTATGGGGTAAGAATACAAAATTAGAAAAGGAAGAAGGCAAAACAAACGCAAACCCAGAGTACATTTAGCAAATTGCCAAACAAGAAACCTGAATGCTGCTGACTGAATGCACCTGAAAATCGCATTCACACTCAATTTGGCGGCAATTCATAGCTGTTTCTTGGCAAAAGGGTTACATTTCATTTTCCAAAACACAAAAACTCACCTTGGTCCTGTTGCATGCTAATTTCTTAAAATGAAACACCAATTTGCTGTTTTCTTTATTTCATTATGGATACTCTGGCTAAACTTTTTCTTGTAGGGTGTTAGAATACAAAATGAGAAAAGGAAGAAGGCAAAACAAATGCAAACCAAGAACACATTTAGCAAATTGCCAATCAGGAAACCTGAATGTTGCTCACTGAATACACCTGAAAATCCCATTCACACTCAATTTCGAGGCAATTCGTAGATGTTCCCTCAGCAAAAGGGACAGATTTCATTTTCCAAAACACAAAAACTCACCTTGGTCCAGTTGCCTGTTAATTTCTAAGCATGGAACGCCATTTGCTGTTTCTTTTTTTTTCTTTCATTATGGAAACTCTGGCTAAGCTTTTATTGTATGGGGTAAGAATACAAAATTAGAAAAGGAAGAAGGCAAAACAACCGCAAACCCAGAACACATTTAGCAAATTGCCAAACAAGAAACCTGAATGCTACTGACTCAATACACCTGAAAATCCCAATCACACTCAATTTGGCGGCACTTCGTAACTGTTCCCTTGGCAAAAGGGTTACATTTCATTTTCCAGAACACAAAAACTCACCTTGGTGCTGTTGCATGTTAATTTCTAAAAATGAAACACCAATTTGCTGTTTTCTTTATTTCATTATGGATACTCTCGCTAACCTTTTTCTTGTATGGTGTAAGAATACAAAATTAGAAAAGGAAGAAGGCAAAACAAATGCAAACCAAGAACACATTTAGCAAATTGCCAATCAGGAAACCTGAATGTTGCTGACTCAATACACCTGAAAACCCATTCACACTCAATTTGGAGGCAATTCCTAGCTGTGCCCTCGGCAAAAGGGAAAGATTTCATTTTCCAAAACACTAAAACTCACCTGTCGTGTTGCCTGTAGATTTCTTAACATGAAACGCCCAGTTGCTGTTTCTTTTTTTTTACTTCATTAAGGATACTCTGGCTAAAATTTTCTTGTAAGGTGTAAGAATACAAAATTAGAAAAGGAAGAAGGCAAAACAAATGGAATTCCCAAACACATTTAAGAAATTGCCAATCAAGAAACCTGAATGCTGCTGACTGAATACACCTGAAAATCCCATTCACACTCAATTTGGAGGCAACTTGTAGCTGTCCCCTCGGCAAAAGGGATACATTTCATTTCCAAAGCACAAAATCACTCCTTGGTCCTGTTGCCTGCTAATTTCTAAAAATGAAATGGCAATTTGCAGTTTTTTTTATTTCATTATGGATACTCTGGCTAAACTTTTTTGTAAGGTGTAAGAATACAAAATTAGAAAAGGAAGAAGGCAAAACAAATGCAAACCAAGAACACATTCAGCAAATTGCCAATCAGGAAACCTGAATGCTGCTGACTGAATACACCTGAAAATCCCATTCACACTCAATTTGGAGGCAACTCGTAGCTGTCCCCTCGGCAAAAGTGAAACATTTCATTTTCCAAATCACGAAAACTACCCTTAGTCATGTTGCCTGTAGATTTCTTAGCATGAAACGCCCATTTGCTGTTTTTTTTTTTTTTATTTCATTAAGGATTCTCTGGCTAAACTTTTATTGTATGGTGTAAGAATACAAAATTAGAAAAGGAAGAAGGCAAAACAAATGCAAACCAAGAACACATTTAGCAAATTGCCAATCAGGAAACCTGAATGTTGCTGACTGAATACACCTGAAAATCCCATTCACACTCAATTTGGAGGCAATTCGTAGCTGTGCCCTCAGCAAAAGGGACAGATTTCATTTTCCAAAACACAAAAACTCACCTTGGTCCAGTTGCCTGTTAATTTCTAAGCATGGAACGCCATTTGCTGTTTCTTTTTTTTTTATTTCATTATGGATACTCTGGCTAAGCTTTTATTGTATGGGGTAAGAATACAAAATTAGAAAAGAAGAAGGCAAAACAACCGCAAACCCAGAACACATTTAGCAAAATGCCAAACAAGAAACCTGAATGCTGCTGACTGAATACACCTGAAAATCCCATTCAGACTCAATTTGGAGGCAACTCGTAGCTGTCCCCTCGGCAAAAGGGTTACATTCATTTTCCAAAGCACAAAAACACACCTTGGTCCTTTTGCCTGCTAATTTCTAACAATGAATCGGCAATTTGCAGTTTTTTTTAATTTCATTATGGATATTCTGGCTAAACATTTTATTGTATGGGGTAAGAATACAAAATTAGAAAAGGAAAAAGGCAATGAACCGCAAACCAAGAACACATTTAGCAAATTGCCAAACAAGAAACCTGAATGCTGCTGACTGAATAAACCTGAAAATCCCATTCACACTCAATTTGGCGGCACTTCGTAACTGTTCCCTTGGCAAAAGGGTTACATTTCATTTTCCAAAACACAAAAACTCACCTTGGTCCTGTTGCATGTTAATTTCTAAAAATGAAACACCAATTTGCTGTTTTCTTTATTTCATTATGGATACTCTGGCTAAACTTTTCCTTGTATGGTGTAAGAATACAAAATTAGAAAAGGAAGAAGGCAAAACAAATGCAAACCAAGAACACTTTTAGCAAATTGCCAATCAGGAAACCTGAATGTTGCTGACTCAATATACCTGAAAACCCATTCACACTCAATTTGGAGGCAATTTGTAGTTGTGCCCTCGGCAAAAGGGAAAGATTTCATTTTCCAAAACACTAAAACTCACCTGTCGTGTTGCCCGTAGATTTCTTAACATGAAACACCCAGTTGCTGTTTCTTTTTTTTTATTTCATTAAGGATACTCTGGCTAAAATTTTATTGTATGGTGTAAGAATACAAAATTAGAAAAGGAAGAAGGCAAAACAAATGGGATTCCCAAACACATTTAAGAAATTGCCAATCAAGAAACCTGAATGCTGCTGACTGAATACACCTGAAAATCCCATTCACACTCAATTTGGAGGCAACTCGTAGCTGTCCCCTCGGCAAAAGTGAAACATTTCATTTTCCAAAACACGAAAACTACCATTAGTCATGTTGCCTGTAGATTTCTTAGCATGAAACGCCCTTTTGCTGTTTCTTTTTTTTTATTTCATTAAGGATACTCTGGCTAAAATTTTCTTGTAAGGTGTAAGAATACAAAATTAGAAAAGGAAGAAGGCAAAACAAATGGAATTCCCAAACACATTTAAGAAATTGCCAATCAAGAAACCTGAATGCTGCTGACTGAATACACCTGAAAATCCCATTCACACTCAATTTGGAGGCAACTCGTAGCTGTCCCCTCGGCAAAAGGGATACATTTCATTTTCCAAAGCACAAAATCACTCCTTGGTCCTGTTGCCTGCTAATTTCTAAGAATGAAACGGGAATTTCCAGTTTTTTTTATTTCATTATGGATATTCTCGCTAAACTTTTTATTGTATGGGGTAAGAATACAAAATTAGAAAAGGAAGAAGGCAAAGCAACCGCAAACCCAGAACACATTTAGCAAATTGCCAAACAAGAAACCTGAATGCTGCTGACTGAATACACCTGAAGATCGCATTCACACTCAATTTTGCGGCAATTCGTAGCTGTGCCCTTGACAAAAGGGTTACATTTCATTTTCCAAAACACAAAAACTCACCTTGGTCCTGTTGCATGTTAATTTCTAAAAATGAAACGCCAATTTGCTGTTTTCTTTATTTCATTATGGATATTCTGGCTAAACTTTTTTTGTAAGGTGTAAGAATACAAAATTAGAAAAGGAAGAACCAAAACAAATGCAAACCAAGAACACATTCAGCAAATTGCCAATCAGGAAACCTGAATGCTGCTGACTGAATACACCTGAAAATCCCATTCACACTCAATTTGGAGGCAACTCGTAGCTGTCCCCTCGGCAAAAGTGAAACATTTCATTTTCCAAAACACGAAAACTACCCTTAGTCATGTTGCCTGTAGATTTCTTAGCATGAAACGCCCATTTGCTGTTTTTTTTTTTTTTATTTCATTAAGGATTCTCTGGCTAAACTTTTATTGTATGGTGTAAGAATACAAAATTAGAAAAGGAAGAAGGCAAAACAAATGCAAACCAAGAACACATTTAGCAAATTGCCAATCAGGAAACCTGAATGTTGCTGACTGAATACACCTGAAAATCCCATTCACACTCAATTTGGAGGCAATTCGTAGCTGTGCCCTCAGCAAAAGGGACAGATTTCATTTTCCAAAACACAAAAACTCACCTTGGTCCAGTTGCCTGTTAATTTCTAAGCATGGAACGCCATTTGCTGTTTCTTTTTTTTTATTTCATTATGGATACTCTGGCTAAGCTTTTATTGTATGCGGTAAGAATACAAAATTAGAAAAGAAGAAGGCAAAACAACCGCAAACCCAGAACACATTTAGCAAATTGCCAAACAAGAAACCTGAATGCTGCTGACTGAATACACCTGAAAATCCCATTCAGAGTCAATTTGGAGGCAACTCGTAGCTGTCCCCTCGGCAAAAGGGTTACATTCATTTTCCAAAGCACAAAAACACACCTTGGTCCTTTTGCCTGCTAATTTCTAACAATGAATCGGCAATTTGCAGTTTTTTTTAATTTCATTATGGATATTCTGGCTAAACATTTTATTGTATGGGGTAAGAATACAAAATTAGAAAAGGAAAAAGGCAATGCAACCGCAAACCAAGAACACATTTAGCAAATTGCCAAACAAGAAACCTGAATGCTGTTGACTGAATAAACCTGAAAATCCCATTCACACTCAATTTGGCGGCACTTCGTAACTGTTCCCTTGGCAAAAGGGTTACATTTCATTTTCCAAAACACAAAAACTCACCTTGGTCCTGTTGCATGTTAATTTCTAAAAATGAAACACCAATTTGCTGTTTTCTTTATTTCATTATGGATACTCTGGCTAACCTTTTTCTTGTATGGTGTAAGAATACAAAATTAGAAAAGTAAGAAGGCAAAACAAATGCAAACCAAGAACACTTTTAGCAAATTGCCAATCAGGAAACCTGAATGTTGCTGACTCAATACACCTGAAAACCCATTCACACTCAATTTGGAGGCAATTCGTAGCTGTGCCCTCGGCAAAAGGGAAAGATTTCATTTTCCAAAACACTAAAACTCACCTGTCGTGTTGCCTGTAGATTTCTTAACATGAAACACCCATTTGCTGTTTTTTTTTTTATTTCATTAAGGATACTCTGGCTAAAATTTTATTGTATGGTGTAAGAATACAAAATTAGAAAAGGAAGAAGGCAAAACAAATGGAATTCCCAAATACATTTAAGAAATTGCCAATCAAGAAACCTGAATGCTGCTGACTGAATACACCTGAAAATCCCATTCACACTCAATTTGGAGGCAACTCGTAGCTGTCCCCTTGGCAAAAGTGAAACATTTCATTTTCCAAAACACGAAAACTACCCTTAGTCATGTTGCCTGTAGATTTCTTAGCATGAAACGCCCATTTGCTGTTTTTTTTTTTTTATTTCATTAAGGATTCTCTGGCTAAACTTTTATTGTATGGTGTAAGAATACAAAATTAGAAAAGGAAGAAGGCAAAACAAATGCAAACCAAGAACACATTCAGCAAATTGCCAATCAGGAAACCTGAATGTTGCTGACTGAATACACCTGAAAATCCCATTCACACTCAATTTGGAGGCAATTCGTAGCTGTTCCCTCAGCAAAAGGGACAGATTTCATTTTCCAAAACACAAAAACTCACCTTGGTCCAGTTGCCTGTTAATTTCTAAGCATGGAACGCCATTTGCTGTTTCTTTTTTTTTTATTTCATTATGGATACTCTGGCTAAGCTTTTATTGTATGGGGTAAGAATACAAAATTAGAAAAGAAGAAGGCAAAGCAACCGCAAATCCAGAACACAAGTAGCAAATTGCCAATCAGGAAACCTGAATGTTGCTGACTGAATACACCTGAAAATCCCATTTACACTCAATTTGGAGGCAATTCGTAGCTGTGTCCTCGGCGAAAGGGACAGATTTCATTTTCCAAAACACAAAAACTCACCTTGGTCCAGTTGCCTGTTAATTTCTAAGCATGGAACGCCATTTGCTGTTTCTTTTTTTTTATTTCATTATGGATACTCTGGCTAAACTTTTATTGTATGGTGTAAGAATACAAAATTAGAAAAGGAAGAAGGCAAAACAACCGCAAACCCAGAACACATTTAGCAAATTGCCAAACAAGAAACCTGAATGCTGCTGACTCAATACACCTGAAAATCCCATTCACACTCAATTTGGCGGCACTTCGTAACTGTTCCCTTGGCAAAAGGGTTACATATCATTTTCCAAAACACAAAAACTCACCTTGGTGCTGTTGCATGTTAATTTCTAAAAATGAAACACCAATTTGCTGTTTTCTTTATTTCATTATGGATACTCTCGCTAACCTTTTTCTTGTATGGTGTAAGAATACAAAATTAGAAAAGGAAGAAGGCAAAACAACCTCAAACCCAGAACACATTTAGCAAATTGCCAAACAAGAAACCTGAATGCTGCTGACTCAATACACATGAAAATCCCATTCACACTCAATTTGGCGGCACTTCGTAACTGTTCCCTTGGCAAAAGGGTTACATTTCATTTTCCAAAACACAAAAACTCACCTTGGTGCTGTTGCTTGTTAATTTCTAAAAATGAAACACCAATTTGCTGTTTTCTTTATTTCATTATGGATACTCTCGCTAACCTTTTTCTTGTATGGTGTAAGAATACAAAATTAGAAAAGGAAGAAGGCAAAACAAATGAAAACCAAGAACACATTTAGCAAATTGCCAATCAGGAAACCTGAATGTTGCTGACTCAATACACCTGAAAACCCATTCACACTCAATTTGGAGGCAATTCGTAGCTGTGCCCTCGGCAAAAGGGAAAGATTTCATTTTCCAAAACACTAAATCACTCCTTGGTCCTGTTGCCTGCTAATTTCTAAGAATGAAACGGGAATTTGCAGTTTTTTTTATTTCATTATGGATACTCTGGCTAAACTTTTTTGTAAGGTGTAAGAATACAAAATGAGAAAAGGAAGAAGGCAAAACAAATGCAAACCAAGAACACATTCAGCAAATTGCCAATCAGGAAACCTGAATGCTGCTGACTGAATACACCTAAAAATCCCATTCACACTAAATTTGGAGGCATCTCGTAGCTGTCCCCTCGGCAAAAGTGAAACATTTCATTTTCCAAAACACGAAAACTACCCTTAGTCATGTTGCCTGTAGATTTCTTAGCATGAAACGCCCTTTTGCTGTTTTTTTTTTTTTATTTCATTAAGGATTCTCTGGCTAAACTTTTATTGTATGGTGTAAGAATACAAAATTAGAAAAGGAAGAAGGCAAAACAAATGCAAACCAAGAACACATTTAGCAAATTGCCAATCAGGAAACCTGAATGTTGCTGACTGAATACACCTGAAAATCCCATTCACACTCAATTTGGAGGCAATTCGTAGCTGTGCCCTCAGCAAAAGGGACAGATTTCATTTTCCAAAACACAAAAACTCGCCTTGGTCCAGTTGCCTGTTAATTTCTAAGCATGGAACGCCATTTGCTGTTTCTTTTTTTTTATTTCATTATGGATACTCTGGCTAAGATTTTATTGTATGGGGTAAGAATACAAAATTAGAAAAGAAGAAGGCAAAACAACCGCAAACCCAGAACACATTTAGCAAATTGCCAAACAAGAAACCTGAATGCTGCTGACTGAATACACCTGAAAATCCCATTCAGACTCAATTTGGAGGCAACTCGTAGCTGTCTCCTCGGCAAAAGGGTTACATTTCATTTTCCAAAGCACAAAAACACACCTTGGTCCTTTTGCCTGCTAATTTCTAACAATGAATCGGCAATTTGCAGTTTTTTTTAATTTCATTATGGATATTCTGGCTAAACATTTTATTGTATGGGGTAAGAATACAAAATTAGAAAAGGAAGAAGGCAATGCAACCGCAAACCAAGAACACATTTAGCAAATTGCCAAACAAGAAACCTGAATGCTGCTGACTCAATACACATGAAAATCCCATTCACACTCAATTTGGCGGCACATCGTAACGGTTCGCTTGGCAAAAGGGTTACTTTTCATTTTCCAAAGCACAAAAACTCACCTTGGTCCTGTTGCATGTTAATTTCTAAAAATGAAACACCAATTTGCTGTTTTCTTTATTTCATTATGGATACTCTCGCTAAACTTTTTCTTGTATGGTGTAAGAATACAAAATGAGAAAAGGAAGAAGGCAAAACAAATGCAAACCAAGAACATATTTAGCAAATTGCCAATCAGGAAACCTGAATGTTGCTGACTCAATACACCTGAAAACCCATTCACACTCAATTTGGAGGCAATTCGTAGCTGTGCCCTCGGCAAAAGGGAAAGATTTCATTTTCCAAAACACTAAAACTCACCTGTCGTGTTGCCTGTAGATTTCTTAACATGAAACGCCCAGTTGCTGTTTCTTTTTTTTTATTTCATTAAGGATACTCTGGCTAAAATTTTATTGTATTGTGTAAGAATACAAAATTAGTAAAGGAAGAAGGCAAAACAAATGGAATTCCCAAACACATTTAAGAAATTGCCAATCAAGAAACCTGAATGCTGCTGACTGAATACACCTGAAGATCGCATTCACACTCAATTTGGCGGCAATTCGTAGCTGTGCCCTTGGCAAAAGTGTTACATTTCATTTTCCAAAACACAAAAACTCACCTTGGTCCTGTTGCATGTTAATTTCTAAAAATGAAATGGCAATTTGCTGTTTTCTTTATTTCATTATGGATACTCTGGCTATCGTTTTTATTATATGGTGTAAGAATACAAAATTAGAAAAGGAAGAAGGCAAAACAAATGCAAACCAAGAACACATTTAGCAAATTGCCAATCAGGAAACCTGAATGCTGCTGACTCAATACACCTGAAAATCCCATTCACACTCAATTTGGAGGCAATTCGTAGCTGTGCCCTCGGCAAAAGCGAAAGATTTCACTTTCCAAAACACTAAAACACACCTTGGTCCAGTTGCCTGTTAATTTCTAAGCAGGGAACGCCCATTTGCTGTTTTTTTTTTTTTATTTCATTAAGGATACTCTGGCTAAACTTTTATTGTATGGTGTAAGAATACAAAATTAGAAAAGGAAGAAGGCAAGCAAATGGAATGCCCAAACACATTTAAGAAATTGCCAATCAAGAAACCTGAATGCTGCTGACTGAATACACCTGAAAATCCCATTCACACTCAATTTGGAGGCAACTCATAGCTGTCCCCTCGGCAAAAGGGTTACATTTCATTTTCCAAAGCACAAAATCACTCCTTGGTTCTGTTGCCTGCTAATTTCTAAGAATGAAATGGCAATTTGCAGTTTTTTTTATTTCATTATGGATATTCTGGCTAAACTTTTTATTGTATGGGGTAAGAATACAAAATAAGAAAAGGAAGAAGGCAAAGCAACCGCAAACCCAGAACACATTTAGCAAATTGCCAAACAAGAAACCTGAATGCTGCTGACTGAATACACCTGAAAATCCCATTCACACTCAATTTGGCGGCAATTCGTAGCTGTTCCCTTGGCAAAAGGGTTACATTTCATTTTCCAAAACACAAAAACTCACCTTGGTCCTGTTGCATGTTCATTTCTAAAAATGAAACACCAATTTGCTGTTTTCTTTATTTCATTATGGATACTCTGGCTAACTTTTTTCTTGTATGGTGTAAGATTACAAAATTAGGAAAGGAAGAAGGCAAAACAAATGCAAACCAAGAACACATTTACCAAATTGCCAACCAGGAAACCTGAATGTTGCTGACTCAATACACCTGAAAACCCATTCACACTCAATTTGGAGGCAATTCGTAGCTGTCCCCTCGGCAAAAGGGAAAGATTTCATTTTCCAAAACACGAAAACTCACCTGTCGTGTTGCCTGTAGATTTCTTAGCATGAAACGCCAATTTGCACTGTATTTTTATTTCATTTTGACCACTCTGTCTAAAGGCTTTTTTGGATGGTGTCAGGATATAAAATTTGGAAAGAAAAAAGGCAAAACAAACGCAAACCCAAACCACATTTAAGAAATTGCCAATCAGGAAACCTGAATGCTGCTGACTGAATACACCTGAAAATCCCATTCATACTCAATTTGGAGGCAATTCATAGCTGTCCCCTCGGCAAAAGGGATACATTTCATTTTCCAAAACACAAAAACTCACCTTGGTCCTGTTGCATGTTCATTTCTAAAAATGAAACACCAATTTGCTGTTTTCTTTATTTCATTATGGATACTCTGGCTAACCTTTTTATTGTATGGTGTAAGAATACAAAATTAGAAAAGGAAGAAGGTAAAACAAATGCGAACCAAGAACACACTTAGCAAATTGCCAATCAGGAAACCTGAATGTTGCTGACAGAATACACCTGAAAATCCCATTCACACTCAATTTGGAGGCAATTCGTAGCTGTACCCTGGGCAAAAGCGAAAGATTTCACTTTCCAAAACACTAAAACACACCTTGGTCCAGTTGCCTGTTAATTTCTAAGCAGGGAACGCCCATTTGCTATTTTTTTTTTTATTTCATTAAGGATACTCTGGCTAAACTTTTATTGTATGGTGTAAGAATACAAAATTAGAAAAGGAAGAAGGCAAGCAAATGGAATGCCCAAACACATTTAAGAAATTGCCAATCAAGAAACCTGAATGCTGCTGACTGAATACACCTGAAAATCCCATTCACACTCAATTTGGAGGCAACTCATAGCTGTCCCCTCGGCAAAAGGGATACATTTCATTTTCCAAAGCACAAAATCACCCCTTGGTCCTGTTGCCTGCTAATTTCTAAAAATGAAATGGCAATTTGCAGTTTTTTTTATTTCATTATGGATATTCTGGCAAAACTTTTTATTGTATGGGGTAAGAATACAAAATAAGAAAAGGAAGAAGGCAAAGCAACCGCAAAACCAGAACACATTTAGCAAATTGCCAATCAGGAAACCTGAATGCTGCTGACTGAATACACCTGAAAATCCCATTCTCACTCAATTTGGCGGCAATTCGTAGCTGTCCCCTCGGCAAAAGGGAAAGATTTCATTTTCCAAAACACGAAAACTCACTTGTCGTGTTGCCTGTAGATTTCTTAGCCTGAGACGCCAATTTGCACTGTATTTTTATTTCATTTTGACCACTCTGTCTAAAGGCTTTTTTGGATGGTGTCAGGATAGAAAATTTCAAAAGAAAGAAGGCAAAAGAAACGAAAACCCAGACGACATTTAAGAAATTGCCAATCAAGAAACCTGAATGCTGCTGACTGAATACACCTGAAAATCCCATTCATACTCAATTTGGAGGCAATTCATAGCTGTCTCCTCGGCAAAAAGGGTTACATATCATTTTCCAAAGCACAAAAACACACCTTGGTCCTGTTGCCTGCTAATTTCTAAGAAAGAAACAGCAATTTGCAATTTTTTCTATTTCATTATGGATATTCTGGCTAAACTTTTTATTGTATGGGGTAAGAATACAAAATTAGAAAAGGAAGAAGGCAAAACAAACGCAAACCCAGAGTACATTTAGCAAATTGCCAAACAAGAAACCTGAATGCTGCTGACTGAATGCACCTGAAAATCGCATTCACACTCAATTTGGCGGCAATTCATAGCTGTTTCTTGGCAAAAGGGTTACATTTCATTTTCCAAAACACAAAAACTCACCTTGGTCCTGTTGCATGCTAATTTCTTAAAATGAAACACCAATTTGCTGTTTTCTTTATTTCATTATGGATACTCTGGCTAAACTTTTTCTTGTAGGGTGTTAGAATACAAAATGAGAAAAGGAAGAAGGCAAAACAAATGCAAACCAAGAACACATTTAGCAAATTGCCAATCAGGAAACCTGAATGTTGCTCACTGAATACACCTGAAAATCCCATTCACACTCAATCTGGAGGCAATTCGTAGATGTTCCCTCAGCAAAAGGGACAGATTTCATTTTCCAAAACACAAAAACTCACCTTGGTCCAGTTGCCTGTTAATTTCTAAGCATGGAACGCCATTTGCTGTTTCTTTTTTTTTCTTTCATTATGGAAACTCTGGCTAAGCTTTTATTGCATGGGGTAAGAATACAAAATTAGAAAAGGAAGAAGGCAAAACAACCGCAAACCCAGAACACATTTAGCAAATTGCCAAACAAGAAACCTGAATGCTACTGACTCAATACACCTGAAAATCCCAATCACACTCAATTTGGCGGCACTTCGTAACTGTTCCCTTGGCAAAAGGGTTACATTTCATTTTCCAGAACACAAAAACTCACCTTGGTGCTGTTGCATGTTAATTTCTAAAAATGAAACACCAATTTGCTGTTTTCTTTATTTCATTATGGATACTCTCGCTAACCTTTTTCTTGTATGGTGTAAGAATACAAAATTAGAAAAGGAAGAAGGCAAAACAAATGCAAACCAAGAACACATTTAGCAAATTGCCAATCAGGAAACCTGAATGTTGCTGACTCAATACACCTGAAAACCCATTCACACTCAATTTGGAGGCAATTCCTAGCTGTGCCCTCGGCAAAAGGGAAAGATTTCATTTTCCAAAACACTAAAACTCACCTGTCGTGTTGCCTGTAGATTTCTTAACATGAAACGCCCAGTTGCTGTTTCTTTTTTTTTACTTCATTAAGGATACTCTGGCTAAAATTTTCTTGTAAGGTGTAAGAATACAAAATTAGAAAAGGAAGAAGGCAAAACAAATGGAATTCCCAAACACATTTAAGAAATTGCCAATCAAGAAACCTGAATGCTGCTGACTGAATACACCTGAAAATCCCATTCACACTCAATTTGGAGGCAACTCGTAGCTGTCCCCTCGGCAAAAGGGATACATTTCAATCCAAAGCACAAAATCACTCCTTGGTCCTGTTGCCTGCTAATTTCTAAAAATGAAATGGCAATTTGCAGTTTTTTTTATTTCATTATGGATACTCTGGCTAAACTTTTTTGTAAGGTGTAAGAATACAAAATTAGAAAAGGAAGAAGGCAAAACAAATGCAAACCAAGAACACATTCAGCAAATTGCCAATGCTGCTGACTGAATACACCTGAAAATCCCATTCACACTCAATTTGGAGGCAACTCGTAGCTGTCCCCTCGGCAAAAGTGAAACATTTCATTTTCCAAATCACGAAAACTACCCTTAGTCATGTTGCCTGTAGATTTCTTAGCATGAAACGCCCATTTGCTGTTTTTTTTTTTTTTTATTTCATTAAGGATTCTCTGGCTAAACTTTTATTGTATGGTGTAAGAATACAAAATTAGAAAAGGAAGAAGGCAAAACAAATGCAAACCAAGAACACATTTAGCAAATTGCCAATCAGGAAACCTGAATGTTGCTGACTGAATACACCTGAAAATCCCATTCACACTCAATTTGGAGGCAATTCGTAGCTGTGCCCTCAGCAAAAGGGACAGATTTCATTTTCCAAAACACAAAAACTCACCTTGGTCCAGTTGCCTGTTAATTTCTAAGCATGGAACGCCATTTGCTGTTTCTTTTTTTTTTATTTCATTATGGATACTCTGGCTAAGCTTTTATTGTATGGGGTAAGAATACAAAATTAGAAAAGAAGAAGGCAAAACAACCGCAAACCCAGAACACATTTAGCAAAATGCCAAACAAGAAACCTGAATGCTGCTGACTGAATACACCTGAAAATCCCATTCAGACTCAATTTGGAGGCAACTCGTAGCTGTCCCCTCGGCAAAAGGGTTACATTCATTTTCCAAAGCACAAAAACACACCTTGGTCCTTTTGCCTGCTAATTTCTAACAATGAATCGGCAATTTGCAGTTTTTTTTAATTTCATTATGATATTCTGGCTAAACATTTTATTGTATGGGGTAAGAATACAAAATTAGAAAAGGAAAAAGGCAATGAACCGCAAACCAAGAACACATTTAGCAAATTGCCAAACAAGAAACCTGAATGCTGCTGACTGAATAAACCTGAAAATCCCATTCACACTCAATTTGGCGGCACTTCGTAACTGTTCCCTTGGCAAAAGGGTTACATTTCATTTTCCAAAACACAAAAACTCACCTTGGTCCTGTTGCATGTTAATTTCTAAAAATGAAACACCAATTTGCTGTTTTCTTTATTTCATTATGGATACTCTGGCTAAACTTTTTCTTGTATGGTGTAAGAATACAAAATTAGAAAAGGAAGAAGGCAAAACGAATGCAAACCAAGAACACTTTTAGCAAATTGCCAATCAGGAAACCTGAATGTTGCTGACTCAATATACCTGAAAACCCATTCACACTCAATTTGGAGGCAATTTGTAGTTGTGCCCTCGGCAAAAGGGAAAGATTTCATTTTCCAAAACACTAAAACTCACCTGTCGTGTTGCCCTTAGATTTCTTAACATGAAACACCCAGTTGCTGTTTCTTTTTTTTTATTTCATTAAGGATACTCTGGCTAAAATTTTATTGTATGGTGTAAGAATACAAAATTAGAAAAGGAAGAAGGCAAAACAAATGGAATTCCCAAACACATTTAAGAAATTGCCAATCAAGAAACCTGAATGCTGCTGACTGAATACACCTGAAAATCCCATTCACACTCAATTTGGAGGCAACTCGTAGCTGTCCCCTCGGCAAAAGTGAAACATTTCATTTTCCAAAACACGAAAACTACCATTAGTCATGTTGCCTGTAGATTTCTTAGCATGAAACGCCCATTTGCTGTTTTTTTTTTTTTTTTTTATTTCATTAAGGATTCTCTGGCTAAACTTTTATTGTATGGTGTAAGAATACAAAATTAGAAAAGGAAGAAGGCAAAACAAATGCAAACCAAGAACACATTTAGCAAATTGCCAATCAGGAAACCTGAATGCTGCTGACTGAATACACCTGAAAATCCCATTCACACTCAATTTGGAGGCAATTCGTAGCTGTGCCCTAGGCAAAAGGGTTACATTTCATTTTCCAAAGCACAAAATCACACCTTGGTCCTGTTGCCTGCTTATTTCTAAGAAATAAACAGCAATTTGCAGTTTTTTTTATTTCATTATGGATATTCTGGCAAAACTTTTTATAGTATGGGGTAAGAATACAAAATTAGAGAAGGAAGAAGGTAAAACAAATGCAAACCAAGAACACATTTAGCAAATTGCCAATCAGGAAACCTGAATGTTGCTGACTGAATACACCTGAAAATCCCATTCACACTCAATTTGGAGGCAATTCGTAGCTGTACCCTCGGCAAAAGGGAAAGATTTCACTTTCCAAAACACTAAAACTCACCTTGGTCCAGTTGCCTGTTAATTTCTAAGCAGGGAACGCCTATTTGCTGTTTTTTTTTTTTTTTTATTTAATTAAGGATACTCTGGCTAAACTTTTTTTGTATGGTGTAAGAATACAAAATTAGAAAAGGAAGAAGGCAAGCAAATGGAATGCCCAAACACATTTAAGAAATTGCCAATCAAGAAACCTGAATGCTGCTGACTGAATACACCTGAAAATCCCATTCACACTCAATTTGGAGGCAACTCGTAGCTGTCCCCTCGGCAAAAGGGATACATTTCATTTTCCAAAGCACAAAATCACTCCTTGGTCCTGTTGCCTGCTAATTTCTAAAAATGAAATGGCAATTTGCAGTTTTTTTTATTTCATTATGGATATTCTGGCTAACCTTTTTATTGTATGGGGTAAGAATACAAAATTAGAAAAGGAAGAAGGCAAAGCAACCGCAAACCCAGAACACATTGAGCAAATTGCCAAACAAGAAACCTGAATGCTGCTGACTGAATACACCTAAAAATCCCATTCTCACTCAATTTGGCGGCAATTCGTAGCTGTTCCCTTGGCATAAGTGTTACATTTCATTTTCCAAAACACAAAAACTCACCTTGGTCCTGCTGCCTGCTAATTTCTAAAAATGAAACACCAATTTGCTGTTTTCTTTATTTCATTATGGATACTCTGGCTAACTTTTTTCTTGTATGGTGTAAGATTACAAAATTAGAAAAGGAAGAAGGCAAAACAAATGCAAACCAAGAACACATTTAGCAAATTGCCAAACAAGAAACCTGAATGCTGCTGACTCAATACACCTGAAAACCCATTCACACTCAATTTGGAGGCAATTCGTAGCTGTGCCCTCGGCAAAAGGGAAAGATTTCATTTTCCAAAACACGAAAACTCACCTGTCGTGTTGCCTGTAGATTTCTTAACATGAAACGCCAATTTGCACTGTAATTTTATTTCATTTTGACCACACTGTCTAAACGCTTTTTTGGATGGTGTCAGGATATAAAATTTGGAAAGAAAAAAGGCAAAACAAACGCAAACCCAGACGACATTTAAGAAATTGCCAATCAAGAAACCTGAATGCTGCTGACTGAATACACCAGAAAATCCCATTCATACTCAATTTGGAGGCAACTCGTAGCTGTCCCCTCGGCAAAAGGGTTACATTTCATTTTCCAAATCACAAAAACACACCTTGGTCCTGTTGCCTGCTAATTTCTAAAAATGAAACACCAATTTGTTGTTTTCTTTATTTCATTACGGATATTCTGGCTAAACTTTTATTGTATGGTGTAAGAATACAAAATTAGAAAAGGAAGAAGGCAAAACAACCGCAAACCCAGAACAAATTTAGCAAATTGCCAAACAAGAAACCTGAATGCTGCTGACTGAATACACCTGAAAATCCCATTCACACTCAATTTGGCGGCAATTCGTAGCTGTTTTTCTTGGCAAAAGGGTTACATTTCATTTTCCAAAACACAAAAACTCACCTGTCGTGTTGCCTGTAGATTTCTTAACATGAAACACCAATTTGCTGTTTTCTTTATTTCATTATGGATACTCTGGCTAAACATTTTCTTGTATGGTGTAAGAATACAAAATTAGAAAAGGAAGAAGGCAAAACATATGCAAACCAAGAACACGTTTAGCAAATTACCAAACAGGAAACCTGAATGTTGCTGACTGAATACACCTGAAAATCCCATTCACACTCAATTTGGAGGCAACTCGTAGCTGTCCCCTCGGCAAAAGGGATACATTTCATTTTCCAAAGCACAAAATCACTCCTTGGTCCTGTTGCCTGCTAATTTCTAAGAATGAAACGGGAATTTCCAGTTTTTTTTATTTCATTATGGATATTCTCGCTAAACTTTTTATTGTATGGGGTAAGAATACAAAATTAGAAAAGGAAGAAGGCAAAGCAACCGCAAACCCAGAACACATTTAGCAAATTGCCAAACAAGAAACCTGAATGCTGCTGACTGAATACACCTGAAGATCGCATTCACACTCAATTTTGCGGCAATTCGTAGCTGTGCCCTTGACAAAAGGGTTACATTTCATTTTCCAAAACACAAAAACTCACCTTGGTCCTGTTGCATGTTAATTTCTAAAAATGAAATGGCAATTTGCTGTTTTCTTTATTTCATTATGGATACTCTGGCTATCGTTTTTATTATATGGTGTAAGAATACAAAATTAGAAAAGGAAGAAGGCAAAACAAATGCAAACCAAGAACACATTTAGCAAATTGCCAATCAGGAAACCTGAATGCTGCTGACTCAATACACCTGAAAATCCCATTCACACTCAATTTGGAGGCAATTCGTAGCTGTGCCCTCGGCAAAAGCGAAAGATTTCACTTTCCAAAACACTAAAACACACCTTGGTCCAGTTGCCTGTTAATTTCTAAGCAGGGAACGCCCATTTGCTGTTTTTTTTTTTTATTTCATTAAGGATACTCTGGCTAAACTTTTATTGTATGGTGTAAGAATACAAAATTAGAAAAGGAAGAAGGCAAGCAAATGGAATGCCCAAACACATTTAAGAAATTGCCAATCAAGAAACCTGAATGCTGCTGACTGAATACACCTGAAAATCCCATTCACACTCAATTTGGAGGCAACTCGTAGCTGCCCCCTCGGCAAAAGGGATACATTTCATTTTCCAAAGCACAAAATCACTCCTTGGTCCTGTTGCCTGCTAATTTCTAAGAATGAAATGGCAATTTGCAGTTTTTTTTATTTCATTATGGATATTCTGGCTAAACTTTTTATTGTATGGGGTAAGAATACAAAATTAGAAAAGGAAGAAGGCAAAGTAACCGCAAACCCAGAACACATTTAGCAAATTGCCAAACAAGAAACCTGAATGCTGCTGACTGAATACACCTGAAAATCCCATTCTCACTCAATTTGGCGGAAATTCGTAGCTGTTCCCTTGGCATAAGGGTTACATTTCATTTTCCAAAACACAAAAACTCACCTTGGTCCTGTTGCATGTTAATTTCTAAAAATGAAACACCAATTTGCTGTTTTCTTTATTTCATTATGGATACTCTGGCTAACTTTTTTCTTGTATGGTGTAAGATTACAAAATTAGGAAAGGAAGAAGGCAAAACAAATGCAAACCAAGAACACATTTAGCAAATTGCCAACCAGGAAACCTGAATGTTGCTGACTCAATACACCTGAAAACCCATTCACACTCAATTTGGAGGCAATTCCTAGCTCTGCCCTCGGCAAAAGGGAAAGATTTCATTTTCCAAAACACGAAAACTCACCTGTCGTGTTGCCTGTACATTTCTTAGCATGAAACGCCAATTTGCACTGTATTTTTATTTCATTTTGACCACTCTGTCTAAAGGCTTTTTTGGATGGTGTCAGGATATAAAATTTGGAAAGAAAAAAGGCAAAACAAACGCAAACCCAGACGACATTTAAGAAATTGCCAATCAGGAAACCTGAATGCTGCTGACTGAATACACCTGAAAATCCCATTCTCACTCAATTTGGAGGCAATTCATAGCTGTCCCCTCGGCAAAAGGGATACATTTCATTTTCCAAAACACAAAAACTCACCTTGGTCCTGTTGCATGTTCATTTCTAAAAATGAAACACCAATTTGCTGTTTTCTTTATTTCATTATGGATACTCTGGCTAACCTTTTTATTGTATGGTGTAAGAATACAAAATTAGAAAAGGAAGAAGGTAAAACAAATGCGAACCAAGAACACACTTAGCAAATTGCCAATCAGGAAACCTGAATGTTGCTGACAGAATACACCTGAAAATCCCATTCACACTCAATTTGGAGGCAATTCGTAGCTGTACCCTGGGCAAAAGCGAAAGATTTCACTTTCCAAAACACTAAAACACACCTTGGTCCAGTTGCCTGTTAATTTCTAAGCAGGGAACGCCCATTTGCTATTTTTTTTTTTATTTCATTAAGGATACTCTGGCTAAACTTTTATTGTATGGTGTAAGAATACAAAATTAGAAAAGGAAGAAGGCAAGCAAATGGAATGCCCAAACACATTTAAGAAATTGCCAATCAAGAAACCTGAATGCTGCTGACTGAATACACCTGAAAATCCCATTCACACTCAATTTGGAGGCAACTCATAGCTGTACCCTCGGCAAAAGGGATACATTTCATTTTCCAAAGCACAAAATCACCCCTTGGTCCTGTTGCCTGCTAATTTCTAAAAATGAAATGGCAATTTGCAGGTTTTTTTATTTCATTATGGATATTCTGGCAAAACTTTTTATTGTATGGGGTAAGAATACAAAATAAGAAAAGGAAGAAGGCAAAGCAACCGCAAACCCAGAACACATTTAGCAAATTGCCAATCAGGAAACCTGAATGCTGCTGACTGAATACACCTGAAAATCCCATTCTCACTCAATTTGGCGGCAATTCGTAGCTGTTCCCTTGGCATAAGTGTTACATTTCATTGTCCAAAACACAAAAACTCACCTTGGTCCTGTTGCATGTTCATTTCTAAAAATGAAACACCAATTTGCTGTTTTCTTTATTTCATTATGGATACTCTGGCTAACTTTTTTCTTGTATGGTGTAAGATTACAAAATTAGAAAAGGAAGAAGGCAAAACAAATGCAAACCAAGAACACATTTACCAAATTGCCAATCAGGAAACCTGAATGTTGCTGACTCAATACACCTGAAAACCCATTCACACTCAATTTGGAGGCAATTCGTAGCTGTGCCCTCGGCAAAAGGGAAAGATTTCATTTTCCAAAACACGAAAACTCACCTTAGTCGTGTTGCCTGTAGATTTCTTAACATGAAATGCCAATTTGCACCTTATTTTTATTTCATTTTGACCACTCTGTCTAAAGGCTTTTTTGGATGGTGTCAGGATATAAAATTTGGAAAGAAAAAAGGCAAAACAAACGCAAACCCAGACCACATTTAAGAAATTGCCAATCAAGAAACCTGAATGCTGCTGACTGAATACACCTGAAAATCCCATTCATACTCAATTTGGAGGCAACTCGTAGCTGTCCCCTCGGCAAACGGGTTACATTTCATTTTCCAAAGCACAAAAACACACCTTGGTCCTGTTGCCTGCTAATTTCTAACAATGAAATGGCAATTTGCATTTTTTTTATTTCATTATGGATATTCTGGCTAAACTTTTTATTGTATGGGGTAAGAATACGAAATTAGAAAAGGAAGAAGGCAAAACAAACGCAAACCAGAACACATTTAGCAAATTGCCAAACAAGAAACCTGAATGCTGCTGACTGAATGCACCTGAAAATCGCATTCACACTCAATTTGACTGCAATTCGTAGCTGTTTTTCTTGGCAAAAGGGTTACATTTCATTTTCCAAAACACAAAAACTCACCTTGTCCTGTTGCATGCTAATTTCTTAAAATGAAACACCAATTTGCTGTTTTCTTTATTTCATTATGGATACTCTGGCTAAACTTTTTCTTGTATGGTGTAAGAATACAAAATTAGAAAAGGAAGAAGGCAAAACATATGCAAACCAAGAACACATTTAGCAAATTGCCAATAAGGAAACTTGAATACTGCTGACTGAATAAACCTGAAAATCCCATTCATACTCAATTTGGAGGCAATTCATAGCTGTCCCCTCGGCAAAAGGGTTACATTTCATTTTCCAAAGCACAAAAACACACCTTGGTCCTGTTGCCAGCTAATTTCTAAGGATGAAACGGCAATTTGCAGTTTTTTTTTATTTCATTATGGATATTCTGGCTAAACATTTTCTTGTATGGGGAAAGAATACAAAATTAGAAAAGGAAGAAGGCAAAACAAACGCAAACCCAGAGCACATTTAGCAAATTGCCAAACAAGAAACCTGAATGCTGCTGACTGAATGCAACTGAAAATCCCATTCACACTCAATTTGGCGGCAATTCGTAGCTCTTCCCTTGGCACAAGGGTTACATTTCATTTTCCAAAACACAAAAACTCACCTTGGTCCTGTTGCATGTTCATTTCTAAAAATGAAACACCAATTTGCTGTTTTCTTTATTTCATTATGGATACTCTGGCTAACCTTTTTATTGTATGGTGTAAGAATATAAAATTAGAAAAGGAAGAAGGTAAAACAAATGCGAACCAAGAACACATTTAGCAAATTGCCAATCTGGAAACCTGAATGTTGCTGACTCAATACACCTGAAAATCCCATTCACACTCAATTTGGAGGCAATTCGTAGCTGTGCCCTCGGCAAAAGCGAAAGATTTCACTTTCCAAAACACTAAAACACACCTTGGTCCAGTTGCCTGTTAATTTCTAAGCAGGGAACGCCCATTTGCTGTTTTTTTTTTTTTTATTTCATTAAGGATACTCTGGCTAAACTTTTATTGTATGGTGTAAGAATACAAAATTAGAAAAGGAAGAAGGCAAGCAAATGGAATGCCCAAACACATTTAAGAAATTGCCAATCAAGAAACCTGAATGCTGCTGACTGAATACACCTGAAAATCCCATTCACACTCAATTTGGAGGCAACTCGTAGCTGTCCCCTCGGCAAAAGGGATACATTTCATTTTCCAAAGCACAAAATCACTCCTTGGTTCTGTTGCCTGCTAATTTCTAAGAATGAAATGGCAATTTGCAGTTTTTTTTATTTCATTATGGATATTCTGGCTAAACTTTTTATTGTATGGGGTAAGAATACAAAATTAGAAAAGGAAGAAGGCAAAGCAACCGCAAACCCAGAACACATTTAGCAAATTGCCAAACAAGAAACCTGAATGCTGCTGACTGAATACACCTAAAAATCCCATTCTCACTCAATTTGCACACAATTCGTAGCTGTTCCCTTGGCATAAGGGTTACATTTCATTTTCCAAAACACAAAAACTCACCTTGGTCCTGTTGCATGTTAATTTCTAAAAATGAAACACCAATTTGCTGTTTTCTTTATTTCATTATGGATACTCTGGCTAACTTTTTTCTTGTATGGTGTAAGATTACAAAATTAGGAAAGGAAGAAGGCAAAACAAATGCAAACCAAGAACACATTTACCAAATTGCCAACCAGGAAACCTGAATGTTGCTGACTCAATACACCTGAAAACCCATTCACACTCAATTTGGAGGCAATTCGTAGCTGTCCCCTCGGCAAAAGGGAAAGATTTCATTTTCCAAAACACGAAAACTCACCTGTCGTGTTGCCTGTAGATTTCTTAGCATGAAACGCCAATTTGCACTGTATTTTATTTCATTTTGACCACTCTGTCTAAAGGCTTTTTTGGATGGTGTCAGGATATAAAATTTGGAAAGAAAAAAGGCAAAACAAACGCAAACCCAGACGACATTTAAGAAATTGCCAATCAGGAAACCTGAATGCTGCTGACTGAATACACCTGAAAATCCCATTCATACTCAATTTGGAGGCAATTCATAGCTGTCCCCTCGGCAAAAGTGATACATTTCATTTTCCAAAACACAAAAACTCACCTTGGTCCTGTTGCATGTTCATTTCTAAAAATGAAAAACCAATTTGCTGTTTTCTTTATTTCATTATGGATACTCTGGCTAACCTTTTTATTGTATGGTGTAAGAATACAAAATTAGAAAAGGAAGAAGGTAAAACAAATGCGAACCAAGAACACACTTAGCAAATTGCCAATCAGGAAACCTGAATGTTGCTGACAGAATACACCTGAAAATCCCATTCACACTCAATTTGGAGGCAATTCGTAGCTG
Organism: Sylvilagus floridanus; assembly: GCA_949820135.1. NCBI lineage: Eukaryota > Metazoa > Chordata > Mammalia > Lagomorpha > Leporidae > Sylvilagus > Sylvilagus floridanus. The sequence goes on along the minus strand of OX463227.1, from coordinate 163,752,809 downwards.
TACCCTGGGCAAAAGCGAAATTTTCACTTTCCAAAACACTAAAACACACCTTGGTCCAGTTGCCTGTTAATTTCTAAGCAGGGAATGCCCATTTGCTATTTTTTTTTTTATTTCATTAAGGATACTCTGGCTAAACTTTTATTGTATGGTGTAAGAATACAAAATTAGAAAAGGAAGAAGGCAAGCAAATGGAATGCCCAAACACATTTAAGAAATTGCCAATCAAGAAACCTGAATGCTGCTGACTGAATACACCTGAAAATCCCATTCACACTCAATTTGGAGGCAACTCATAGCTGTCCCCTCGGCAAAAGGGATACATTTCATTTTCCAAAGCACAAAATCACACCTTGGTCCTGTTGCCTGCTAATTTCTAAAAATGAAATGGCAATTTGCAGTTTTTTTTATTTCATTATGGATATTCTGGCAAAACTTTTTATTGTATGGGGTAAGAATACAAAATAAGAAAAGGAAGAAGGCAAAGCAACCGCAAACCCAGAACACATTTAGCAAATTGCCAATCAGGAAACCTGAATGCTGCTGACTGAATACACCTGAAAATCCCATTCTCACTCAATTTGGCGGCAATTCGTAGCTGTTCCCTTGGCATATGTGTTACATTTCATTTTCCAAAACACAAAAACTCACCTTGGTCCTGTTGCATGTTCATTTCTAAAAATGAAACACCAATTTGCTGTTTTCTTTATTTCATTATGGATACTCTGGCTAACTTTTTTCTTGTATGGTGTAAGATTACAAAATTAGAAAAGGAAGAAGGCAAAACAAATGCAAACCAAGAACACATTTACCAAATTGCCAATCAGGAAACCTGAATGTTGCTGACTCAATACACCTGAAAACCCATTCACACTCAATTTGGAGGCAATTCGTAACTGTGCCCTCGGCAAAAGGGAAAGATTTCATTTTCCAAAACACGAAAACTCACCTGTCGTGTTGCCTGTAGATTTCTTAACATGAAACGCCAATTTGCACTGTATTTTTATTTCACTTTGACCACTCTGTCTAAAGGCTTTTTTGGATGGTGTCAGGATATAAAATTTGGAAAGAAAAAAGGCAAAACAAACGCAAACCCAGACGACATTTAAGAAATTGCCAATCAAGAAACCTGAATGCTGCTGACTGAATACACCTGAAAATCCCATTCATACTCAATTTGGAGGCAACTCATAGCTGTCCCCTCGGCAAACGGGTTACATTTCATTTTCCAAAGCATAAAAACACACCTTGGTCCTGTTGCCTGCTAATTTCTAACAATGAAACGGCAATTTGCATTTTTTTTATTTCATTATGGATATTCTGGCTAAACTTTTATTGTATGGTGTAAGAATACAAAATTAGAAAAGGAAGAAGGCAAAGCAACCGCAAACCCAGAACACATTTAGCAAATTGCCAAACAAGAAACCTGAATGCTGCTGACTGAATACACCTGAAAATCCCATTCACACTCAATTTGGAGGCAATTCGTAGCTGTGCCCTAGGCAAAAGGGTTACATTTCATTTTCCAAAGCACAAAATCACACCTTGCTCCTGTTGCCTGCTAATTTCTAAGAATGAAACGGCAATTTGCAGTTTTTTTTATTTCATTATGGATATTCTGGCTAACCTTTTTATTGTATGGTGTAAGAATACAAAATTAGAAAAGGAAGAAGGCAAAACAAATGCAAACCAAGAACACATTTAGCAAATTGCCAATCAGGAAACCTGAATGTTGCTGACTGAATAGACCTGAAAACCCATTCACACTCAATTTGGAGGCAATTCGTAGCTGTCCCCTCGGCAAAAGGGAAAGATTTCATTTTCCAAAACACGAAAACTCACCAGTCGTGTTGCCTGTAGATTTCTTAACATGAAACGCCAATTTGCACTGTATTTTTATTTCATTTTGACCCCTCTGTCTAAAGGCTTTTTTGGATGGTGTCAGGATATAAAATTTGGAAAGAAAAAAGGCAAAACAAACGCAAACCCAGACGACATTTAAGAAATTGCCAATCAGGAAACCTGAATGCTGCTGACTGAATACACCTGAAAATCCCATTCATACTCAATTTGGAGGCAATTCATAGCTGTCCCCTTGGCTAAAGGGATACATTTCATTTTCCAAAACACAAAAACTCACCTTGGTCCTGTTGCATGTTCATTTCTAAAAATGAAACACCAATTTGCTGTTTTCTTTATTTCATTATGGATACTCTGGCTAACCTTTTTATTGTATGGTGTAAGAATACAAAATTAGAAAAGGAAGAAGGTAAAGCAAATGCGAACCAAGAACACACTTAGCAAATTGCCAATCAGGAAACCTGAATGTTGCTGACAGAATACACCTGAAAATCCCATTCACACTCAATTTGGAGGCAATTCGTAGCTGTACCCTGGGCAAAAGCGAAAGATTTCACTTTCCAAAACACTAAAACACACCTTGGTCCAGTTGCCTGTTAATTTCTAAGCAGGGAACGCCCATTTGCTGTTTTTTTTTTTTTATTTCATTAAGGATACTCTGGCTAAACTTTTAATGTATGGTGTAAGAATACAAAATTAGAAAAGGAAGAAGGCAAGCAAATGGAATGCCCAAACACATTTAAGAAATTGCCAATCAAGAAACCTGAATGCTGCTGACTGAATACACCTGAAAATCCCATTCACACTCAATTTGGAGGCAACTCATAGCTGTCCCCTCGGCAAAAGGGATACATTTCATTTTCCAAAGCACAAAATCACCCCTTGGTCCTGTTGCCTGCTAATTTCTAAAAATGAAATGGCAATTTGCAGTTTTTTTTATTTCATTATGGATATTCTGGCAAAACTTTTTATTGTATGGGGTAAGAATACAAAATAAGAAAAGGAAGAAGGCAAAGCAACCGCAAACCCAGAACACATTTAGCAAATTGCCAATCAGGAAACCTGAATGCTGCTGACTGAATACACCTGAAAATCCCATTCTCACTCAATTTGGCGGCAATTCGTAGCTGTTCCCTTGGCATAAGTGTTACATTTCATTTTCCAAAACACAAAAACTCACCTTGGTCCTGTTGCATGTTCATTTCTAAAAATGAAACACCAATATGTTGTTTTCTTTATTTCATTATGGATACTCTGGCTAACTTTTTTCTTGTATGGTGTAAGATTACAAAATTAGAAAAGGAAGAAGGCAAAACAAATGCAAACCAAGAACACATTTACCAAATTGCCAATCAGGAAACCTGAATGTTGCTGACTCAATACACCTGAAAACCCATTCACACTCAATTTGGAGGCAATTCGTAGCTGTGCCCTCGGCAAAAGGGAAAGATTTCATTTTCCAAAACACGAAAACTCACCTTAGTCGTGTTGCCTGTAGATTTCTTAACATGAAATGCCAATTTGCACCTTATTTTTATTTCATTTTGACCACTCTGTCTAAAGGCTTTTTTGGATGGTGTCAGGATATAAAATTTGGAAAGAAAAAAGGCAAAACAAACGCAAACCCAGAGGACATTTAAGAAATTGCCAATCAAGAAACCTGAATGCTGCTGACTGAATACACCTTAAAATCCCATTCATACTCAATTTGGAGGCAACTCGTAGCTGTCCCCTCGGCAAACGGGTTACATTTCATTTTCCAAATCACAAAAACACACCTTGGTCCTGTTGCCTGCTAATTTCTAACAATGAAACGGCAATTTGCATTTTTTTTATTTCATTATGGATATTCTGGCTAAAATTTTATTGTATGGTGTAAGAATACAAAATTAGAGAAGGAAGAAGGCAAAGCAACCGCAAACCCAGAACACATTTAGCAAATTGCCAAACAAGAAACCTGAATGCTGCTGACTGAATACACCTGAAAATCCCATTCACACTCAATTTGTAGGCAATTCGTAGCTGTGCCCTAGGCAAAAGGGTTACATTTCATTTTCCAAAGTACAAAATCACACCTTGGTCCTGTTGCCTGCTAATTTCTAAGAATGAAACGGCAATTTGCAGTTTTTTTTTATTTCATTATGGATATTCTGGCTAACCTTTTTATTGTATGGGGTAAGAATACAAAATTAGAAAAGGAAGAAGGCAAAACAAATGCAAACCAAGAACACATTTAGCAAATTGCCAATCAGGAAACCTGAATGTTGCTGACTCAATACACCTGAAAACCCATTCACACTCAATTTGGAGGCAATTCGTAGCTGTCCCCTCGGCAAAAGGGAAAGATTTCATTTTCCAAAACACGAAAACTCACCTGTCGTGTTGCCTGTAGATTTCTTAACATGAAACGCCAATTTGCACTGTATTTTTATTTCATTTTGACCACTCTGTCTAAAGGCTTTTATGGATGGTGTCAGGATATAAAATTTGGAAAGAAAAAAAGGCAAAACAAACGCAAACCCAGACGACATTTAAGAAATTGCCAATCAAGAAACCTGAATGCTGCTGACTGAATACACCTGAAAATCCCATTCATACTCAATTTGGAGGCAATTCATAGCTGTCCCCTCGGCAAAAGAGTTACATTTCATTCTCCAAAGCACAAAAACACACCTTGGTCCTGTTGCCAGCTAATTTCTAAGGATGAAACGGCAATTTGCAGTTTTTTTTTATTTCATTATGGATATTCTGGCTAAACATTTTCTGGTATTGGGAAAGAATACAAAATTAGAAAAGGAAGAAGGCAAAACAAACGCAAACCCAGAGCACATTTAGCAAATTGCCAAACAAGAAACCTGAATGCTGCTGACTGAATGAACCTGAAAATCCCATTCACACTCAATTTGGCGGCAATTCGTATCTGTTCCCTTGGCACAAGGATTACATTTCATTTTCCAAAACACAAAAACTCACCTTGGTCCTGTTGCATGTTCATTTCTAAAAATGAAACACCAATTTGCTGTTTTCTTTATTTCATTATGGATACTCTGGCTAACCTTTTTATTGTATGGTGTAAGAATACAAAATGAGAAAATGAAGAAGGCAAAACAAATGCGAACCAAGAACACATTTAGCAAATTGCCAATCAGGAAACCTGAATGTTGCTGACAGAATACACCTGAAAATCCCATTCACACTCAATTTGGAGGCAATTCATAGCTGTACCCTCGGCAAAAGCGAAAGATTTCACTTTCCAGAACACTAAAACACACCTTGGTCCAGTTGCCTGTTAATTTCTAAGCAGGGAACGCCCATTTGCTGTTTTTTTTTTTTTTATTTCATTAAGGATACTCTGGCTAAACTTTTATTGTATGGTGTAAGAATACAAAATTAGAAAAGGAAGAAGGCAAGCAAATGGAATGCCCAAACACATTTAAGCAATTGCCAATCAAGAAACCTGAATGCTGCTGACTGAATACACCTGAAAATCCCATTCACACTCAATTTGGAGGCAACTCGTAGCTGTTCCCTTGGCATAAGGGTTACATTTCATTTTCCAAAACACAAAAATTCACCTTGGTCCTGTTGCAGGTTAATTTCTAAAAATGACAAACCAATTTGCTGTTTTCTTTATTTCATTATGGATACTCTGGCTAACTTTTTTCTTTTATGGTGTAAGATTACAAAATTAGGAAAGGAAGAAGGCAAAACAAATGCAAACCAAGAACACATTTAGCAAATTGCCAATCAGGAAACCTGAATGTTGCTGACTCAATACACCTGAAAACCCATTCACACTCAATTTGGAGGCAATTCGTCGCTGTGCCCTCAGCAAAAGGGAAAGATTTCATTTTCCAAAACACGAAAACTCACCTGTCGTGTTGCCTGTAGATTTCTTAACATGAAACGCCAATTTGCACTGTATTTTTATTTCATTTTGACCACTCTGTCTAAAGGCTTTTTTGGATGGTGTCAGGATATAAAATTTGGAAAGAAAAAAGGCAAAACAAACGCAAACCCAGACGACATTTAAGAAATTGCCAATCAAGAAACCTGAATGCTGCTGACTGAATACACCTGAAAATCCCATTCATACTCAATTTGGAGGCAACTCGTAGCTGTCCCCTCGGCAAAAGGGTTACATTTCATTTTCCAAAACACAAAAACACACCTTGGTCCTGTTGCCTGCTAATTTCTAACAATGAAACGGCAATTTGCAGTTTTTTTTATTTCATTATGGATATTCTGGCTAAACTTTTATTGTATGGTGTAACAATACAAAATTAGAAAAGGAAGAAGGCAAAACAACCGCAAACCCAGAACAAATTTAGCAAATTGCCAAACAAGAAACCTGAATGCTGCTGACTGAATGCACCTGAAAATCGCATTCACACTCAATTTGGAGGCAATTCGTAGCTGTGCCCTAGGCAAAAGTGTTGCATTTCATTTTCCAAAGCACAAAATCACACCTTGGTCCTGTTGCCTACTAATTTCTAAGAATGAAACGGCAATTTGCAGTTTTTTTTATTTCATTATGGATATTCTGGCTAACCTTTTTATTGTATGGTGTAAGAATACCAAATTAGAAAAGGAAGAAGGCAAAACAAATGCAAACCAAAACACATTTAGCAAATTGCCAATCAGGAAACCTGAATGCTGCTGACTGAATACACCTGAAAACCCATTCACACTCAATTTGGAGGCAATTCGTAGCTGTTTTTCTTGGCAAAAGGGTTACATTTCATTTTCCAAAACACAAAAACTCACCTTGTCCTGTTGCATGCTAATTTCTTAAAATGAAACACCAATTTGCTGTTTTCTTTATTTCATTATGGATACTCTGGCTAAACTTTTTCTTGTATGGTGTAAGAATACAAAATTAGAAAAGGAAGAAGGCAAAACATATGCAAACCAAGAACACATTTAGCAAATTGCCAATCAGGAAACCTGAATGCTGCTGACTGAATACACCTGAAAATCCCATTCATACTCAATTTGGAGGCAATTCATAGCTGTCCCCTCGGCAAAAGGGTTACATTTCATTTTCCAAAGCACAAAAACACACCTTGGTCCTGTTGCCAGCTAATTTCTAAGAATGAAACGGCAATTTGCAGTTTTTTTTTTTATTTCATTATGGATATTCTGGCTAAACATTTTCTTGTATGGGGAAAGAATACAAAATTAGAAAAGGAAGAAGGCAAAACAAACGCAAACCCAGAGCACATTTAGCAAATTGCCAAACAAGAAACCTGAATGCTGCTGACTGAATGAAACTGACAATCCCATTCACACTCAATCTGGCCGCAATTCGTAGCTGTTCCCTTGGCACAAGGGTTGCATTTCATTTTCTAAAACACAAAAACTCACCTTGGTCCTGTTGCATGTTCATTTCTAAAAATGAAACACCAATTTGCTGTTTTCTTTATTTCATTATGGATACTCTGGCTAACCTTTATATTGTAGGGTGTAAGAATACAAAATTAGAAAAGGAAGAAGGTAAAACAAATGCAAACCAAGAACACATTTAGCAAATTGCCAATCAGGAAACCTGAATGCTTCTGACTCAATACACCTGAAAATCCCATTCACACTCAATTTGGCGGCAATTCGTATCTGTACCCTCGGCAAAAGCGAAAGATTTCACTTTCCAAAACATTAAACTCACCTTGGTCCAGTTGCCTGTTAATTTCTAAGCAGGGAACGCCCATTTGCTGTTTTTTTTTTTTTTTATTTCATTAAGGATACTCTGGCTAAACTTTTATTGTATGGTGTAAGAATACAAAATTAGAAAAGGAAGAAGGCAAGCAAATGGAATGCCCAAACACATTTAAGAAATTGCCAATCAAGAAACCTGAATGCTGCTGACTGAATACACCTGAAAATCCCATTCACACTCAATTTGGAGGCAACTCGTGGCTGTCCCCTCGGCAAAAGGGATACATTTCATTTTCCAAAGCACAAAATCACTCCTTGGTCCTGTTGCCTGCTAATTTCTAAAAATGAAATGGCAATTTGCAGTTTTTTTTATTTCATTATGGATATTCTGGCTAAACTTTTTATTGTATGGGGTAAGAATACAAAATTAGAAAATGAAGAAGGCAATGCAACCGCAAACCCAGAGCACATTTAGCAAATTGCCAAACAAGAAACCTGAATGCTGCTGACTGAATACACCTGAAAATCCCATTCTCACTCAATTTGGTGGCAATTCTTAGTTATTCCCTTGGCATAAGGGTTACATTTCATTTTCCAAAACACAAAAACTCACCTTGGTCCTGTTGCATGTTTATTTCTAAAAATGAAACACCAATTTGCTGTTTTCTTTATTTCATTATGCATACTCTGGCTAACTTTTTTCTTGTATGGTGTAAGATTACAAAATTAGGAAAGGAAGAAGGCAAAACAAATGCAAACCAAGAACACATTTAGCAAATTGCCAATCAGGAAACCTGAATGTTGCTGACTCAATACACCTGAAAATCCCCTTCACACTCAATTTGCAGGCAATTCGTAGCTGTGCCCTCGGCAAAAGGGAAAGATTTCATTTTCCAAAACACGAAAACTCACCTGTCGTGTTGCCTGTAGATTTCTTAACATGAAACGCCAATTTGCACTGTATTTTTATTTCATTTTGACCACTCTGTCTAAAGGCTTTTTTGGATGGTGTCAGGATATAAAATTTGGAAAGAAAAAAGGCAAAACAAACGCAAACCCAGACGACATTTAAGAAATTGCTAATCAAGAAACCTGAATGCTGCTGACTGAATACACCTGAAAATCCCATTCACACTCAATTTGGAGGCAAACGTAGCTGTCCCCTTGGCAAAAGGGTTACATTTCATTTTCCAAAGCACAAAAACACACCTTGCTCCTGTTGCCTGCTAATTTCTAACAATGAAACAGCAATTTGCAGTTTTTTTTTATTTCATTATGGATATTCTGGCTAAACATTTTCGTGTATGGGGAAAGAATACAAAATTAGAAAAGGAAGAAGGCAAAACAAACGCAAACCCAGAGCACATTTATCAAATTGCCAAACAAGAAACCTGAATGCTGCTGACTGAATACACCTGAAAATCCCATTCACACTCAATTTGGAGGCAACTCGTAGCTGTCCCCTGGGCAAAAGTGATACATTTCATTTTCCAAAGCACAAAATCACTCCTTGGTCCTGTTGTCTGCTAATTTCTAAGAATGAAATAGCAATTTGCAGTTTTTTTTTTATTTCATTATGGATATTCTGGCTAACCTTTTTATTGTATGGTGTAAGAATACAAAATTAGAAAAGGAAGAAGGCAAAACAAACGCAAACCAGAACACATTTAGCAAATTGCCAAACAAGAAACCTGAATGCTGCTGATTGAATGCACCTGAAAATCACATTCACACTCAATTTGGCGGCAATTCGTAGCTGTTTTTCTTGGCGAAAGGGTTATATTTCATTTTCCAAAACACAAAAACTCACCTTGTTCTGTTGCATGCTAATTTCTTAAAATGAAACACCAATTTGCTGTTTTCTTTATTTCATTATGGATACTCTGGCTAAACTTTTTCTTGTATGGTGTAAGAATACAAAATTAGAAAAGGAAGAAGGCAAAACATATGCAAACCAAGAACACATTTAGCAAATTGCCAATCAGGAAACCTGAATGTTGCTGACTGAATAAACCTGAAAATCCCATTCACACTCAATTTGGAGGCAACTCGTAGCTGTCCCCTCGGCAAAAGGGATACATTTCATTTTCCAAAGCACAAAATCACACCTTGGTCCTGTTGCCTGCTAATTTCTAAAAATGAAATGGCAATTTGCAGTTTTTTTCTTTCATTATGGATATTCTGGCTAAACTTTTTATTGTATGGGGTAAGAATACAAAATTAGAAAAGGAAGAAGGCAAAGCAACTGCAAACCCAGAACACATTTAGCAAATTGCCAAACAAGAAACCTGAATGCTGCTGACTGAATACACCTGAAAATCCCATTCTCACTCAATTTGGCGGCAATTCGTAGCTGTTCCCTTGGCATAAGGGTTACATTTCATTTTCCAAAACACAAAAACTCACCTTGGTCCTGTTGCATGTTCATTTCTAAAAATGAAACACCAATTTGCTGTTTTCTTTATTTCATTATGGATACTCTGGCTAACTTTTTTCTTGTATGGTGTAAGATTACAAAATTAGAAAAGGAAGAAGGCAAAACAAATGCAAACCAAGAACACATTGAGCAAATTGCCAATCAGGAAACCTGAATGTTGCTGACTCAATACACCTGAAAACCCATTCACACTCAATTTGCAGGCAATTCGTAGCTGTGCCCTCGGCAAAAGGGAAAGATTTCATTTTCCAAAACACGAAATCTCACCTGTCGTGTTGCCTGTAGATTTCTTAACATGAAACGCCAATTTGCACTGTATTTTTATTTCATTTTGACCACTCTGTCTAAAGGCTTTTTTGGATGGTGTCAGGATATAAAATTTGGAAAGAAAAAAGGCAAAACAAACGCAAACCCAGACGACATTTTTGAAATTCCAATCAAGAAACCTGAATGCTGCTGACTGAATACACCTGAAAATCCCATTCATACTCAATTTGGAGGCAACTCGTAGCTGTCCCCTCGGCAAAAGTGTTACATATCATTTTCCAAAGCACAAAAACGCACCTTGGTCCTGTTGCCTGCTAATTTCTAACAATGAAACGGCAACTTGCATTTTTTTTTATTTCATTATAGATATTCTGGCTAAACTTTTTATTGTATGGGGTAAGAATACAAAATTAGAAAAGGAAGAAGGCAAAACAAACGCAAACCAGAACACATTTAGCAAATTGCCAAACAAGAAACCTGAATGCTGCTGACTGAATGCACCTGAAAATCGCATTCACACTCAATTTGGCGGCAATTCGTAGCTGTTTTTCTTGGCAAAAGGGTTACATTTCATTTTCCAAAACACAAAAACTCACCTTGTCCTGTTGCATGCTAGTTTCTTAAAATGAAACACCAATTTGCTGTTTTCTTTATTTCATTATGGATACTCTGGCTAAACTTTTTCTTGTATGGTGTAAGAATACAAAATTAGAAAAGGAAGAAGGCAAAACATATGCAAACCAAGAACACATTTAGCAAATTGCCAATCAGGAAACCTGAATGCTGCTGACTGAATACACCTGAAAATCCCATTCATACTCAATTTGGAGGCAACTCGTAGCTGTCCCCTCGGCAAAAGGGTTACATTTCATTTTCCAAAGCACAAAAACACACCTTGGTCCTGTTGCCTGCTAATTTCTAACAATGAAACGGCAATTTGCAGTTTTTTTTATTTCATTATGGATATTCTGGCTAAACTTTTATTGTATGGTTAACAATACAAAATTAGAAAAGGAACAAGGCAAAACAACCGCAAACCCAGAACAAATTTAGCAAATTGCCAAACAAGAAACCTGAATGCTGCTGACTGAATACACCTGAAAATCCCATTCACACTCAATTTGGAGGCAATTCGTAGCTGTGCCCTAGGCAAAAGGGTTACATTTCATTTTCCAAAGCACAAAATCACACCTTGGTCCTGTTGCCTACTAATTTCTAAGAATGAAACGGCAATTTGCAGTTTTTTTTATTTCATTATGGATATTCTGGCTAACCTTTTTATTGTATGGTGTAAGAATACAAAATTAGAAAAGGAAGAAGGCAAAACAAGTGCAAACCAAAACACATTTAGCAAATTGCCAATCAGGAAACCTGAATGTTGCTGACTCAATACACCTGAAAACCCATTCACACTCAATTTGGAGGCAATTCGTAGCTGTGCCCTCGGCAAAAGGGAAAGATTTCATTTTCCAAAACACGAAAACTCACCTGTCGTGTTGCCTGTAGATTTCTTAGCATGAAACGCCAATTTGCACTGTATTTTTATTTCATTTTGACCACTCTGTCTATAGGCTTTTTTGGATGGTGTCAGGATATAAAATTTGGAAAGAAAAAAGGCAAAACAAACGCAAACCCAGACCACATTTAAGAAATTGCCAATCAAGAAACCTGAATGCTGCTGACTGAATACACCTGAAAATCCCATTCATACTCAATTTGGAGGCAATTCATAGCTGTCCCCTCGGCAAAAGGGTTACATATCATTTTCCAAAGCACAAAAACACACCTTGGTCCTGTTGCCTGCTAATTTCTAACAATCAAACGGCAACTTGCATTTTTTTTATTTCATTATAGATATTCTGGCTAAACTTTTTATTGTATGGGGTAAGAATACAAAATTAGAAAAGGAAGAAGGCAAAACAAACGCAAACCAGAACACATTTAGCAAATTGCCAAACAAGAAACCTGAATGCTGCTGACTGAATGCACCTGAAAATCGCATTCACACTCAATTTGGCGGCAATTCGTAGCTGTTTTTCTTGGCAAAAGTGTTACATTTCATTTTCCAAAACACAAAAACTCACCTTGTCCTGTTGCATGCTAATTTCTTAAAATGAAACACCAATTTGCTGTTTTCTTTATTTCATTATGGATACTCTGGCTAAACTTTTTCTTGTATGGTGTAAGAATACAAAATTAGAAAAGGAAGAAGGCAAAACATATGCAAACCAAGAACACATTTAGCAAATTGCCAATCAGGAAACCTGAATGCTGCTGACTGAATACACCTGAAAATCCCATTCATACTCAATTTGGAGGCAATTCATTGCTGTGTCCTCGGCAAAAGGGTTACATTTCATTTTCCAAAGCACAAAAACACACCTTGGTCCTCTTGCCAGCTAATTTCTAAGAATGAAACGGCAATTTGCAGTTTTTTTTTTTTATTTCATTATGGATATTCTGGCTAAACATTTTCTTGTATGGGGAAAGAATACAAAATTAGAAAAGGAAGAAGGCAAAACAAACGCAAACCCAGAGCACATTTAGCAAATTGCCAAACAAGAAACCTGAATGCTGCTGACTGAATGCAACTGAAAATCCCATTCACACTCAATTTGGCGGCAATTCGTAGCTCTTCCCTTGGCACAAGGGTTACATTTCATTTTCTAAAACACAAAAACTCACCTTGGTCCTGTTGCATGTTCATTTGTAAAAATGAAACACCAATTTGCTGCTTTCTTTATTTCATTATGGATACTCTGGCTAACTTTTTATTGTATGGTGTAAGAATACAAAATTAGAAAAGGAAGAAGGCAAGCAAATGGAATGCCCAAACACATTTAAGAAATTGCCAATCAAGAAACCTGAATGCTGCTGACTGAATACACCTGAAAATCCCATTCACACTCAATTTGGAGGCAACTCATGGCTGTCCCCTCAGCAAAAGGGATACATTTCATTTTCCAAAGCACAAAATCACTCCTTGGTCCTGTTGCATGCTAATTTCTAAAAATGAAATGGCAATTTGCAGTTTTTTTTATTTCATTATGGATATTCTGGCTAAACTTTTTATTGTATGGGGTAAGAATACAAAATTAGAAAAGGAAGAAGGCAAAGCAACCGCAAACCCAGAGCACATTTAGCAAATTGCCAAACAAGAAACCTGAATGCTGCTGACTGAATACACCTGAAAATCCCATTCTCACTCAATTTGGTGGCAATTCTTAGCTGTTCCCTTGGCATAAGGGTTACATTTCATTTTCCAAAACACAAAAACTCACCTTGGTCCTGTTGCATGTTTATTTCTAAAAATGAAACACCAATTTGCTGTTTTCTTTATTTCATTATGGATACTCTGGCTAACCTTTTTCTTGTATGGTGTAAGAATACAAAATTAGAAAAGGAAGAAGGCAAAACATATGCAAACCAAGAACACATTTAGCAAATTGCCAATCAGGAAACCTGAATGTTGCTGACTGAATACACCTGAAAATCCCATTCACACTCAATTTGGAGGCAACTCGTAGCTTTCCCCTCGGCAAAAGGGATACATTTCATTTTCCAAAGCACAAAATCACACCTTGGTCCTGTTGCCTTCTAATTTCTAAAAATGAAATGGCAATTTGCAGTTTTTTTTATTTCATTATGGATATTCTGGCTAAAATTTTTATTCTGTGGGGTAGGAATACAAAATTAGAAAAGGAAGAAGGCAAAGCAACTGCAAACCCAGAACACATTTAGCAAATTGCCAAACAAGAAACCTGAATGCTGCTGACTGAATACACCTGAAAATCCCATTCTCACTCAATTTGGCGGCAATTCGTAGCTGTTCCCTTGGCATAAGGGTTACATTTCATTTTCCAAAACACAAAAACTCACCTTGGTCCTGTTGCATGTTAATTTCTAAAAATGAAACACCAATTTGCTGTTTTCTTTATTTCATTATGGATACTCTGGCTAACTTTTTTCTTGTATGGTGTAAGATTACAAAGTTAGAAAAGGAAGAAGGCAAAACAAATGCAAACCAAGAACACATTTAGCAAATTGCCAATCAGGCAACCTGAATGTTGCTGACTCAATACACCTGAAAACCCATTCACACTCAATTTGCAGGCAATTCGTAGCTGTGCCCTCGGCAAAAGGGAAAGATTTCATTTTCCAAAACACAAAAACTCACCTGTCGTGTTGCCTGTAGATTTCTTAACATGAAACGCCAATTTGCACTGTATTTTTATTTCATTTTGACCACTCTGTCTAAAGGCTTTTTTGGATGGTGTCAGGATTTAAAATTTGGAAAGAAAAAAGGCAAAACAAACGCAAACCCAGACGACATTTAAGAAATTGCCAATCAAGAAACCTGAATGCTACTGACTGAATACACCTGAAAATCCCATTCATACTCAATTTGGAGGCAACTCGTAGCTGTCCCCTCGGCAAAAGGGTTACATTTCATTTTCCAAAGCACAAAAACACACCTTGGTCCTGTTGCCTGCTAATTTCTAACAATGAAACGGCAATTTGCAGTTTTTTTTATTTCATTATGGATATTCTGGCTAACGTTTTTATTTTATGGTGTAAGAATACAAAATTAGAAAATGAAGAAGGCAAAACAAATGCAAACCAAAACACATTTAGCAAATTGCCAATCAGGAAACCTGAATGTTGCTGACTCAATACACCTGAAAACCCATTCACACTCAATTTGGAGGCAATTCGTAGCTGTGCCCTCGGCACAAGGGAAAGATTTCATTTTCCAAAACTCGAAAACTAACCTGTCGTTTTGCCTGTAGATTTCTTAACATGAAACGCCAATTTGCACTGTATTTTTATTTCATTTTGACCACTCTGTCTAAAGGCTTTTTTGGATGGTGTCAGGATATAAAATTTGGAAAGAAAAAAGGCAAAACAAACGCAAACCCAGACGACATTTAAGAAATTGCCAATCAAGAAACCTGAATGATGCTGACTGAATACACCTGAAAATCCCATTCATACTCAATTTGGAGGCAACTCGTAGCTGTCCCCTCGGCAAACGGGTTACATTTCATTTTCCAAAGCACAAAAACACACCTTGGTCCTGTTGCCTGCTAATTTCTAAGAATCAAACGGCAACTTGAATTTTTTTTTTTATTTCATTATAGATATTCTGGCAAAACTTTTTATTGTATGGGGTAAGAATACAAAATTAGAAAAGGAAGAGGGCAAAACAAACGCAAACCAGAACACATTTAGCAAATTGCCAAACAAGAAACCTGAATGCTGCTGACTGAATGCACCTGAAAATCGCATTCACACTCAATTTGGCGGAAATTCGTAGCTGTTTTTCTTGGCAAAAGGGTTAACATTTCATTTTCCAAAACACAAAAACTCACCTTGTCCTGTTGCATGCTAATTTCTTAAAATGAAACACCAATTTGAGTTTTCTTTATTTCATTATGGATACTCTGGCTAACCTTTTTCTTGTATGGTGTAAGAATACAAAATTAGAAAAGGAAGAAGGCAAAACATATGCAAACCAAGAACACATTTAGCAAATTGCCAATCAGGAAACCTGAATGTTGCTGACTGAATACACCTGAAAATCCCCTTCAAACTCAATTTGGAGGCAATTCGTAGCTGTGCCCTCGGCAAAAGGGAAAGATTTCATTTTCCAAAACACGAAAACTCACCTGTCGTGTTGCCTGTAGATTTCTTAATATGAAACGCCAATTTGAACTGTATTTTTATTTCATTTTGACCACTCTGTCTAAAGGCTTTTTTGGATGGTGTCAGAATATAAAATTTGGAAAGAAAAAAGGCAAAACAAACGCAAACCCAGACGACATTTTTGAAATTGCCAATCAAGAAACCTGAATGCTGCTGACTGAATACACCTGAAAATCCCATTCACACTCAATTTGGAGGCAACTCGTAGCTGTCCCCTCGGCAAAAGGGTTACATTTCATTTTCCAAAGCACAAAAACCCACCTTGGTCCTGTTGCCTGCTAATTTCTAAGACTGAAATGGCAATTTGCAGTTTTTTTTTATTTCATTATGGATATTCTGGCTAAACTTTTTATTGTATGGTGTAAAAATACAAAATTAGAAAAGGAAGAAGGCAAAACAAACGCAAACCAGAACACATTTAGCAAATTGCGAAACAAGAAACCTGAATGCTGCTGACTGAATGCACCTGAAAATCGCATTCACACTCAATTTGGCGGAAATTCGTAGCTGTTTTTCTTGGCCAAAGGGTTACATTTCATTTTCCAAAGCA
The DNA here is from genome assembly GCA_949820135.1 of Sylvilagus floridanus. Lineage (NCBI taxonomy): Eukaryota > Metazoa > Chordata > Mammalia > Lagomorpha > Leporidae > Sylvilagus > Sylvilagus floridanus. The sequence goes on along the minus strand of OX463227.1, from coordinate 163,736,337 downwards.
CAAAAACACACCTTGGTCCTGTTGCCTGCTAATTTCTAACAATGAAACGGCAATTTGCAGTTTGTTTTATTTCATTATGGATATTCTGGCTAAACTTTTATTGTATGGTGTAAGAATACAAAATTAGAAAAGGAAGAAGGCAAAACAAGTGCAAACCAAGAACACATTTAGCAAATTGCCAATCAGGAAACCTGAATGTTGCTGACTCAATACACCTGAAAACCCATTCACACTCAATTTGGAGGCAATTCGTAGCTGTCCCCTCGGCAAAAGGGAAAGATTTCATTTTCCAAAACACGAAAACTCACCTGTCGTGTTGCCTGTAGATTTCTTAACATGAAACGCCAATTTGCACTGTATTTTTATTTCATTTTGACCACTCTGTCTAAAGGCTTTTTTGGATGGTGTCAGGATATAAAATTTGGAAAGTAAAAAGGCAAAACAAACGCAAACCCAGACGACATTTAAGAAATTGCCAATCAAGAAACCTGAATGCTGCTGACTGAATACACCTGAAAATCCCATTCATACTCAATTTGGAGGCAATTCATAGCTGTCCCCTCGGCAAAAGTGTTACATATCATTTTCCAAAGCACAAAAACACACCTTGGTCCTGTTGCCTGCTAATTTCTAACAATCAAACGGCAACTTGCATTTTTTTTTTATTTCATTATAGATATTCTGGCTAAACTTTTTATTGTATGGGGTAAGAATACAAAATTAGAAAAGGAAGAAGGCAAAACAAACGCAAACCAGAACACATTTAGCAAATTGCCAAACAAGAAACCTGAATGCTGCTGACTGAATGGACCTGAAAATCGCATTCACACTCTATTTGACGGCAATTCGTAGCTGCTTTTCTTGGCAAAAGGGTTACATTTCATTTTCCAAAACACAAAAACTCACCTTGTCCTGTTGCATGCTAATTTCTTAAAATGAAACACCAATTTGCTGTTTTCTTTATTTCATTATGGATACTCTGGCTAACCTTTTTCTTGTATGGTGTAAGAATACAAAATTAGAAAAGGAAGAAGGCAAAACATATGCAAACCAAGAACACATTTAGCAAATTGCCAATCAGGAAACCTGAATGTTGCTGACTGAATACACCTGAAAATCCCATTCATACTCAATTTGGAGGCAATTCATAGCTGTCCCCTCGGCAAAAGTGTTACATTTCATTTTCCAAAGCACAAAAACACACCTTGGTCCTCTTTCCAGCTAATTTCTAAGAATGAAACGGCAATTTGCAGTTTTTTTTTTTTTATTTCATTATGGATATTCTGGCTAAACATTTTCTTGTATGGGGAAAGAATACAAAATTAGAAAAGGAAGAAGGCAAAACAAACGCAAACCCAGAGCACATTTAGCAAATTGCCAAACAAGAAACCTGAATGCTGCTGACTGAATGCAACTGAAAATCCCATTCACACTCAATTTGGCGGCAATTCGTAGCTCTTCCCTTGGCACAAGGGTTACATTTCATTTTCTAAAACACAAAAACTCACCTTGGTCCTGTTGCATGTTTATTTCTAAAAATGAAACACCAATTTGCTGTTTTCTTTATTTCATTATGGATACTCTGGCTAACTTTATTCTTGTATGGTGTAAGATTACAAAATTAGAAAAGGAAGAAGGCAAAACATATGCAAACCAAGAACACATTTAGCAAATTGCCAATCAGGAAACCTGAATGTTGCTGACTCAATACACCTGAAAACCCATTCACACTCAATTTGGAGGCAATTCGTAGCTGTTTTTCTTGGCAAAAGGGTTACATTTCATTTTCCAAAACACAAAAACTCACCTGTCGTGTTGCCTGTAGATTTCTTAACATGAAACGCCAATTTGCACTGTATTTTTATTTCATTTTGACCACTCTGTCTAAAGGCTTTTTTGGATGGTGTCAGGATATAAAATTTGGAAAGAAAAAAGGCAAAACAAACGCAAACCCAGACGACATTTAAGAAATTGCCAATCAAGAAACCTGAATGCTGCTGACTGAATACACCTGAAAATCCCATTCATACTCAATTTGGAGGCAACTCGTAGCTGTCCCCTCGGCAAAAGGGATACATTTCATTTTCCAAAGCACAAAATCACTCCTTGGTCCTGTTGCCTGCTAATTTCTAAAAATGAAATGGCAATTTGCAGTTTTTTTTATTTCATTATGGATATTCTGGCTAAACTTTTTATTGTATGGGGTAAGAATACAAAATTAGAAAAGGAAGAAGGCAAAGCAACTGCAAACCCAGAACACATTTAGCAAATTGCCAAACAAGAAACCTGAATGCTGCTGACTGAATACACCTGAAAATCCCATTCTCACTCAATTTGGCGGTAATTCGTAGCTGTTCCCTTGGCATAAGGGTTACATTTCATTTTCCAAAACACAAAAACTCACCTTGGTCCTGTTGCATGTTCATTTCTAAAAATGAAACACCAATTTGCTGTTTTCTTTATTTCATTATGGATACTCTGGCTCACTTTTTTCTTGTATGGTGTAAGATTACAAAATTAGAAAAGGAAGAAGGCAAAACAAATGCAAACCAAGAACACATTTAGCAAATTGCCAATCAGGAAACCTGAATGTTGCTGACTCAATACACCTGAAAACCCATTCACACTCAATTTGCAGGCAAGTCGTAGCTGTGCCCTCGGCAAAAGGGAAAGATTTCATTTTCCAAAACAAGAAAACTCACCTGTCGTGTTGCCTGTAGATTTCTTAACATGAAACGCCAATTTGCACTGTATTTTTAGTTCATTTTGACCACTCTGTCTAAAGGCTTTTTTGGATGGTGTCAGGATACAAAATTTGGAAAGAAAAAAGGCAAAACAAACGCAAACCCAGACGACATTTAAGAAATTGCCAATCAAGAAACCTGAATGCTGCTGACTGAATACACCTGAAAATCCCATTCATACTCAATTTGGAGGCAACTCGTAGCTGTCCCCTTGGCAAAAGGGTTACATTTCATTTTCCAAAGCACAAAAACACACCTTGGTCCTGTTGCCTGCTAATTTCCAAGAATCAAACGGCAACTTGCATTTTTTTTTTATTTCATTATAGATATTCTGGCTAAACTTTTTATTGTATGGGGTAAGAATACAAAATTAGAAAAGGAAGAAGGCAAAACAAACGCAAACCAGAACACATTTAGCAAATTGCCAAACAAGAAACCTGAATGCTGCTGACTGAATGCACCTGAAAATCGCATTCACACTCAATTTGGTGGCAATTCGTAGCTGCTTTTCTTGGCAAAAGGGTTACATTTCATTTTCCAAAACACAAAAACTCACCTTGTCCTGTTGCATGCTAATTTCTTAAAATGAAACACCAATTTGCTGTTTTCTTTTTTCATTATGGATACTCTGGCTAACCTTTTTCTTGTATGGTGTAAGAATACAAAATTAGAAAAGGAAGAAGGCAAAACATATGCAAACCAAGAACACATTTAGCAAATTGCCAATCAGGAAACCTGAATGTTGCTGACTGAATACACCTGAAAATCCCATTCACACTCAATTTGGAGGCAACTCGTAGCTGTCCCCTCGGCAAAAGGGATACATTTCATTTTCCAAAGCACAAAATCACTCCTTGGTCCTGTTGCCTGCTAATTTCTAAAAATGAAATGGTAATTTGCAGTTTTTTTTATTTCATTATGGATATTCTGGCTAAACTTTTTATTGTATGGGGTAAGAATACAAAATTAGAAAAGGAAGAAGGCAAAGCAACTGCAAACCCAGAACACATTTAGCAAATTGCCAAACAAGAAACCTGAATGCTGCTGACTGAATACACCTGAAAATCCCATTCTCACTCAATTTGGCGGCAATTCGTAGCTGTTCCCTTGGCATAAGGGTTACATTTCATTTTCCAAAACACAAAAACTCACCTTGGTCCTGTTGCATGTTCATTTCTAAAAATGAAACACCAATTTGCTGTTTTCTTTATTTCATTATGGATACTCTGGCTAACTTTTTTCTTGTATGGTGTAAGATTACAAAATTAGAAAAGGAAGAAGGCAAAACAAATGCAAACCAAGAACACATTTAGCAAATTGCCAATCAGGAAACCTGAATGTTGCTGACTCAATACACCTGAAAATCCCATTCACACTCAATTTGGAGGCAATTCGTAGCTGTACTCTCGGCAAAAGCGAAAGATTTCACTTTCCAAAACATTAAACTCACCTTTGTCCAGTTGCCTGTTAATTTCTAAGCAGGGAACGCCCATTTGCTGTTTTTTTTTTTTATTTCATTAAGGATACTCTGGCAAAACTTTTATTGTATGGTGTAAGAATACAAAATTAGAAAAGGAAGAAGGCAAGCAAATGGAATGCCCAAACACATTTAAGAAATTGCCAATCAAGAAACCTGAATGCTGCTGACTGAATACACCTGAAAATCCCATTCACACTCAATTTGGAGGCAACTCGTGGCTGTCCCCTCGGCAAAAGGGATACATTTCATTTTCCAAAGCACAAAATCACTCCTTGGTCCTGTTGCCTGCTAATTTCTAAAAATGAAATGGCAATTTGCAGTTTTTTTTATTTCATTATGGATATTCTGGCTAAACTTTTTATTGTATGGGGTAAGAATACAAAATTAGAAAATGAAGAAGGCAATGCAACCGCAAACCCAGAGCACATTTAGCAAATTGCCAAACAAGAAACCTGAATGCTGCTGACTGAATACACCTGAAAATCCCATTCATACTCAATTTGGAGTCAATTCATAGCTGTCCCATCGGCAAAAGGGTTACATTTCATTTTCCAAAGCACAAAAACACACCTTGGTCCTCTTTCCAGCTAATTTCTAAAATGAAACGGCAATTTGCAGTTTTTTTTTTTTTTATTTCATTATGGATATTCAGGCTAAACATTTTCTTGTATGGGGAAAGAATACAAAATTAGAAAAGGAAGAAGGCAAAACAAACGCAAACCCAGAGCACATTTAGCAAATTGCCAAACAAGAAACCTGAATGCTGCTGACTGAATGCAACTGAAAATCCCATTCACACTCAATTTGGCGGCAATTCGTAGCTCTTCCCTTGGCACAAGGGTTACATTTCATTTTCTAAAAAACAAAAACTCACCTTGGTCCTGTTGCATGTTTATTTCTAAAAATGAAACACCAATTTGCTGTTTTCTTTATTTCATTATGGATACTCTGGCTAACTTTTTTCTTGTATGGTGTAAGATTACAAAATTAGAAAAGGAAGAAGGCAAAACATATGCAAACCAAGAACACATTTAGCAAATTGCCAATCAGGAAACCTGAATGTTGCTGACTCAATACACCTGAAAACCCATTCACACTCAATTTGGAGGCAATTCGTAGCTGTTTTTCTTGGCAAAAGGGTTACATTTCATTTTCCAAAACACAAAAACTCACCTGTCGTGTTGCCTGTAGATTTCTTAACATGAAACGCCAATTTGCACTGTATTTTTATTTCATTTTGACCACTCTGTCTAAAGGCTTTTTTGGATGGTGTCAGGATATAAAATTTGTAAAGAAAAAAGGCAAAACAAACGCAAACCCAGACGACATTTAAGAAATTGCCAATCAAGAAACCTGAATGCTGCTGACTGAATACACCTGAAAATCCCATTCATACTCAATTTGGAGGCAACTCGTAGCTTTCCCCTCGGCAAAAGGGATACATTTCATTTTCCAAAGCACAAAATCACTCCTTGGTCCTGTTGCCTGCTAATTTCTAAAAATGAAATGGCAATTTGCAGTTTTTTTTATTTCATTATGGATATTCTGGCTAAACTTTTTATTGTATGGGGTAAGAATACAAAATTAGAAAAGGAAGAAGGCAAAGCAACTGCAAACCCAGAACACATTTAGCAAATTGCCAAACAAGAAACCTGAATGCTGCTGACTGAATACACCTGAAAATCCCATTCTCACTCAATTTGGCGGTAATTCGTAGCTGTTCCCTTGGCATAAGGGTTACATTTCATTTTCCAAAACACAAAAACTCACCTTGGTCCTGTTGCATGTTCATTTCTAAAAATGAAACACCAATTTGCTGTTTTCTTTATTTCATTATGGATACTCTGGCTCACTTTTTTCTTGTATGGTGTAAGATTACAAAATTAGAAAAGGAAGAAGGCAAAACAAATGCAAACCAAGAACACATTTAGCAAATTGCCAATCAGGAAACCTGAATGTTGCTGACTCAATACACCTGAAAACCCATTCACACTCAATTTGCAGGCAATTCGTAGCTGTGCCCTCGGCAAAAGGGAAAGATTTCATTTTCCAAAACAAGAAAACTCACCTGTCGTGTTGCCTGTAGATTTCTTAACATGAAACGCCAATTTGCACTGTATTTTTAGTTCATTTTGACCACTCTGTCTAAAGGCTTTTTTGGATGGTGTCAGGATACAAAATTTGGAAAGAAAAAAGGCAAAACAAACGCAAACCCAGACGACATTTAAGAAATTGCCAATCAAGAAACCTGAATGCTGCTGACTGAATACACCTGAAAATCCCATTCATACTCAATTTGGAGGCAACTCGTAGCTGTCCCCTTGGCAAAAGGGTTACATTTCATTTTCCAAAGCACAAAAACACACCTTGGTCCTGTTGCCTGCTAATTTCCAAGAATCAAACGGCAACTTGCATTTTTTTTTTATTTCATTATAGATATTCTGGCTAAACTTTTTATTGTATGGGGTAAGAATACAAAATTAGAAAAGGAAGAAGGCAAAACAAACGCAAACCAGAACACATTTAGCAAATTGCCAAACAAGAAACCTGAATGCTGCTGACTGAATGCACCTGAAAATCGCATTCACACTCAATTTGGTGGCAATTCGTAGCTGTTTTTCTTGGCAAAAGGGTTACATTTCATTTTCCAAAACACAAAAACTCACCTTGTCCTGTTGCATGCTAATTTCTTAAAATGAAACACCAATTTGCTGTTTTCTTTTTTCATTATGGATACTCTGGCTAACCTTTTTCTTGTATGGTGTAAGAATACAAAATTAGAAAAGGAAGAAGGCAAAACATATGCAAACCAAGAACACATTTAGCAAATTGCCAATCAGGAAACCTGAATGTTGCTGACTGAATACACCTGAAAATCCCATTCACACTCAATTTGGAGGCAACTCGTAGCTGTCCCCTCGGCAAAAGGGATACATTTCATTTTCCAAAGCACAAAATCACTCCTTGGTCCTGTTGCCTGCTAATTTCTAAAAATGAAATGGTAATTTGCAGTTTTTTTTATTTCATTATGGATATTCTGGCTAAACTTTTTATTGTATGGGGTAAGAATACAAAATTAGAAAAGGAAGAAGGCAAAGCAACTGCAAACCCAGAACACATTTAGCAAATTGCCAAACAAGAAACCTGAATGCTGCTGACTGAATACACCTGAAAATCCCATTCTCACTCAATTTGGCGGCAATTCGTAGCTGTTCCCTTGGCATAAGGGTTACATTTCATTTTCCAAAACACAAAAACTCACCTTGGTCCTGTTGCATGTTCATTTCTAAAAATGAAACACCAATTTGCTGTTTTCTTTATTTCATTATGGATACTCTGGCTAACTTTTTTCTTGTATGGTGTAAGATTACAAAATTAGAAAAGGAAGAAGGCAAAACAAATGCAAACCAAGAACACATTTAGCAAATTGCCAATCAGGAAACCTGAATGTTGCTGACTCAATACACCTGAAAATCCCATTCACACTCAATTTGGAGGCAATTCGTAGCTGTACTCTCGGCAAAAGCGAAAGATTTCACTTTCCAAAACATTAAACTCACCTTTGTCCAGTTGCCTGTTAATTTCTAAGCAGGGAACGCCCATTTGCTGTTTTTTTTTTTTATTTCATTAAGGATACTCTGGCAAAACTTTTATTGTATGGTGTAAGAATACAAAATTAGAAAAGGAAGAAGGCAAGCAAATGGAATGCCCAAACACATTTAAGAAATTGCCAATCAAGAAACCTGAATGCTGCTGACTGAATACACCTGAAAATCCCATTCACACTCAATTTGGAGGCAACTCGTGGCTGTCCCCTCGGCAAAAGGGATACATTTCATTTTCCAAAGCACAAAATCACTCCTTGGTCCTGTTGCCTGCTAATTTCTAAAAATGAAATGGCAATTTGCAGTTTTTTTTATTTCATTATGGATATTCTGGCTAAACTTTTTATTGTATGGGGTAAGAATACAAAATTAGAAAATGAAGAAGGCAATGCAACCGCAAACCCAGAGCACATTTAGCAAATTGCCAAACAAGAAACCTGAATGCTGCTGACTGAATACACCTGAAAATCCCATTCATACTCAATTTGGAGTCAATTCATAGCTGTCCCATCGGCAAAAGGGTTACATTTCATTTTCCAAAGCACAAAAACACACCTTGGTCCTCTTTCCAGCTAATTTCTAAAATGAAACGGCAATTTGCAGTTTTTTTTTTTTTTATTTCATTATGGATATTCAGGCTAAACATTTTCTTGTATGGGGAAAGAATACAAAATTAGAAAAGGAAGAAGGCAAAACAAACGCAAACCCAGAGCACATTTAGCAAATTGCCAAACAAGAAACCTGAATGCTGCTGACTGAATGCAACTGAAAATCCCATTCACACTCAATTTGGCGGCAATTCGTAGCTCTTCCCTTGGCACAAGGGTTACATTTCATTTTCTAAAAAACAAAAACTCACCTTGGTCCTGTTGCATGTTTATTTCTAAAAATGAAACACCAATTTGCTGTTTTCTTTATTTCATTATGGATACTCTGGCTAACTTTTTTCTTGTATGGTGTAAGATTACAAAATTAGAAAAGGAAGAAGGCAAAACATATGCAAACCAAGAACACATTTAGCAAATTGCCAATCAGGAAACCTGAATGTTGCTGACTCAATACACCTGAAAACCCATTCACACTCAATTTGGAGGCAATTCGTAGCTGTTTTTCTTGGCAAAAGGGTTACATTTCATTTTCCAAAACACAAAAACTCACCTGTCGTGTTGCCTGTAGATTTCTTAACATGAAACGCCAATTTGCACTGTATTTTTATTTCATTTTGACCACTCTGTCTAAAGGCTTTTTTGGATGGTGTCAGGATATAAAATTTGTAAAGAAAAAAGGCAAAACAAACGCAAACCCAGACGACATTTAAGAAATTGCCAATCAAGAAACCTGAATGCTGCTGACTGAATACACCTGAAAATCCCATTCATACTCAATTTGGAGGCAACTCGTAGCTTTCCCCTCGGCAAAAGGGATACATTTCATTTTCCAAAGCACAAAATCACTCCTTGGTCCTGTTGCCTGCTAATTTCTAAAAATGAAATGGCAATTTGCAGTTTTTTTTATTTCATTATGGATATTCTGGCTAAACTTTTTATTGTATGGGGTAAGAATACAAAATTAGAAAAGGAAGAAGGCAAAGCAACTGCAAACCCAGAACACATTTAGCAAATTGCCAAACAAGAAACCTGAATGCTGCTGACTGAATACACCTGAAAATCCCATTCTCACTCAATTTGGCGGTAATTCGTAGCTGTTCCCTTGGCATAAGGGTTACATTTCATTTTCCAAAACACAAAAACTCACCTTGGTCCTGTTGCATGTTCATTTCTAAAAATGAAACACCAATTTGCTGTTTTCTTTATTTCATTATGGATACTCTGGCTCACTTTTTTCTTGTATGGTGTAAGATTACAAAATTAGAAAAGGAAGAAGGCAAAACAAATGCAAACCAAGAACACATTTAGCAAATTGCCAATCAGGAAACCTGAATGTTGCTGACTCAATACACCTGAAAACCCATTCACACTCAATTTGCAGGCAATTCGTAGCTGTGCCCTCGGCAAAAGGGAAAGATTTCATTTTCCAAAACAAGAAAACTCACCTGTCGTGTTGCCTGTAGATTTCTTAACATGAAACGCCAATTTGCACTGTATTTTTAGTTCATTTTGACCACTCTGTCTAAAGGCTTTTTTGGATGGTGTCAGGATACAAAATTTGGAAAGAAAAAAGGCAAAACAAACGCAAACCCAGACGACATTTAAGAAATTGCCAATCAAGAAACCTGAATGCTGCTGACTGAATACACCTGAAAATCCCATTCATACTCAATTTGGAGGCAACTCGTAGCTGTCCCCTTGGCAAAAGGGTTACATTTCATTTTCCAAAGCACAAAAACACACCTTGGTCCTGTTGCCTGCTAATTTCCAAGAATCAAACGGCAACTTGCATTTTTTTTTTATTTCATTATAGATATTCTGGCTAAACTTTTTATTGTATGGGGTAAGAATACAAAATTAGAAAAGGAAGAAGGCAAAACAAACGCAAACCAGAACACATTTAGCAAATTGCCAAACAAGAAACCTGAATGCTGCTGACTGAATGCACCTGAAAATCGCATTCACACTCAATTTGGTGGCAATTCGTAGCTGTTTTTCTTGGCAAAAGGGTTACATTTCATTTTCCAAAACACAAAAACTCACCTTGTCCTGTTGCATGCTAATTTCTTAAAATGAAACACCAATTTGCTGTTTTCTTTATTTCATTATGGATACTCTGGCTAAACTTTTTCTTGTATGGTGTAAGAATACAAAATTAGAAAAGGAAGAAGGCAAAACATATGCAAACCAAGAACACATTTAGCAAATTGCCAATCAGGAAACCTGAATGTTGCTGACTGAATACACCTGAAAATCCCATTCACACTCAATTTGGAGGCAACTCGTAGCTGTCCCCTCGGCAAAAGGGATACATTTCATTTTCCAAAGCACAAAATCACTCCTTGGTCCTGTTGCCTGCTAATTTCTAAAAATGAAATGGTAATTTGCAGTTTTTTTTATTTCATTATGGATATTCTGGCTAAACTTTTTATTGTATGGGGTAAGAATACAAAATTAGAAAAGGAAGAAGGCAAAGCAACTGCAAACCCAGAACACATTTAGCAAATTGCCAAACAAGAAACCTGAATGCTGCTGACTGAATACACCTGAAAATCCCATTCTCACTCAATTTGGCGGCAATTCGTAGCTGTTCCCTTGGCATAAGGGTTACATTTCATTTTCCAAAACACAAAAACTCACCTTGGTCCTGTTGCATGTTCATTTCTAAAAATGAAACACCAATTTGCTGTTTTCTTTATTTCATTATGGATACTCTGGCTAACTTTTTTCTTGTATGGTGTAAGATTACAAAATTAGAAAAGGAAGAAGGCAAAACAAATGCAAACCAAGAACACATTTAGCAAATTGCCAATCAGGAAACCTGAATGTTGCTGACTCAATACACCTGAAAATCCCATTCACACTCAATTTGGAGGCAATTCGTAGCTGTACTCTCGGCAAAAGCGAAAGATTTCACTTTCCAAAACATTAAACTCACCTTTGTCCAGTTGCCTGTTAATTTCTAAGCAGGGAACGCCCATTTGCTGTTTTTTTTTTTTTATTTCATTAAGGATACTCTGGCAAAACTTTTATTGTATGGTGTAAGAATACAAAATTAGAAAAGGAAGAAGGCAAGCAAATGGAATGCCCAAACACATTTAAGAAATTGCCAATCAAGAAACCTGAATGCTGCTGACTGAATACACCTGAAAATCCCATTCACACTCAATTTGGAGGCAACTCGTGGCTGTCCCCTCGGCAAAAGGGATACATTTCATTTTCCAAAGCACAAAATCACTCCTTGGTCCTGTTGCCTGCTAATTTCTAAAAATGAAATGGCAATTTGCAGTTTTTTTTATTTCATTATGGATATTCTGGCTAAACTTTTTATTGTATGGGGTAAGAATACAAAATTAGAAAATGAAGAAGGCAATGCAACCGCAAACCCAGAGCACATTTAGCAAATTGCCAAACAAGAAACCTGAATGCTGCTGACTGAATACACCTGAAAATCCCATTCATACTCAATTTGGAGTCAATTCATAGCTGTCCCATCGGCAAAAGGGTTACATTTCATTTTCCAAAGCACAAAAACACACTTTGGTCCTGTTGCCAGCTAATTTCTAAGAATGAAACGGCAATTTGCAGTTTTTTTTTATTTCATTATGGATATTCTGGCTAAACATTTTCTTGTATGGGGAAAGAATACAAAATTAGAAAAGGAAGAAGGCAAAACAAACGCAAACCCAGAGCACATTTATCAAATTGCCAAACATGAAACCAGAATGCTGCTGACTGAATGCACCTGAAAATCCCATTCACACTCAATTTGGCGGCAATTCGTATCAGTTCCCTTGGCCCAAGGGTTACATTTCATTTTCTAAAACACAAAAACTCACCTTGGTCCTGTTGCATGTTCATTTCTAAAAATGAAACACCAATTTGCTGTTTTCTTTATTTCATTATGGATACTCTGGCTAACCTTTTTATTGTACGGTGTAAGATTACAAAATTAGAAAAGGAAGAAGGTAAAACAAATGCAAACCAAGAACACATTTAGCAAATTGCCAATCAGGAAACCTGAATGTTGCTGACGGAATACACCTGAAAATCCCATTCACACTCAATTTGGAGGCAATTCGTAGCTGTACCCTCGGCAAAAGGGAAAGATTTCATTTTCCAAAACACTAAAACTCACCTTCGTCCAGTTGCCTGTTAATTTCTAAGCAGGGAACGCCCATTTGCTGTTTTTTTTTTATTTCATTAAGGATACTCTGGCTAAACTTTTATTGTATGGTGTAAGAATGCAAAATTAGAAAAGGAAGAAGGCAAGCAAATGGAATGCCCAAACATTTTTAAGAAATTGCCAATCAAGAAACCTGAATGCTGCTGACTGAATACACCTGAAAATCCCATTCACACTCAATTTGGAGGCAACTCGTGGCTGTCCCCTCGGCAAAAGGGATACATTTCATTTTCCAAAGCACAAAATCACTCCTTGGTCCTGTTGCCTGCTAATTTCTAAAAATGAAATGGCAATTTGCAGTTTTTTTTATTTCATTATGGATATTCTGGCTAAACTTTTTATTGTATGGTGTAAGAATACAAAATTAGAAAAGGAAGACGGTAAAACAAATGCGAACCAAGAACACATTTAGCAAATTGCCAATCAGGAAACCTGAATGTTGCTGACTGAATACACCTGAAAATCCCATTCACACTCAATTTGGAGGCAATTCGTAGCTGTACTTTCGGCAAAAGCGAAAGATTTCACTTTCCAAAACACTAAAACACACCTTGGTCCAGTTGCCTGTTAATTTCTAAGCATGGAACGCCCATTTGCTGTTTTTTTTTTTTTTTATTACATTAAGGATACTCTGGCTAAACTTTTATTGTATGGTGTAAGAATACAAAATTAGAAAAGGAAGAAGGCAAGCAAATGGAATGCCCAAACACATTTAAGAAATTGCCAATCAGGAAACCTGAATGCTGCTGACTGAATACACCAGAAAATCCCATTCATACTCAATTTGGAGGCAACTCGTAGCTGTCCCCTCGGCAAAAGGGATACATTTCATTTTCCAAAGCACAAAAACACACCTTGGTCCTGTTGCCTGCTAATTTCTAAAAATGAAACACCAATTTGTTGTTTTCTTTATTTCATTACGGATATTCTGGCTAAACTTTTATTGTATGGTGTAAGAATACAAAATTGGAAAAGGAAGAAGGCAAAACAACCGCAAACCCAGAACAAATTTAGCAAATTGCCAAACAAGAAACCTGAATGCTGCTGACTGAATACACCTGAAAATCCCATTCACACTCAATTTGGCGGAAATTCTTAGCTGTTTTTCTTGGCAAAAGGGTTACATTTAATTTTCCAAAACACAAAAACTCACCTGTCGTGTTGCCTGTAGATTTCTTAACATGAAACACCAATTTGCTGTTTTCTTTATTTCATTATGGATACTCTGGCTAAACATTTTCTTGTATGCTGTAAGAATACAAAATTAGAAAAGGAAGAAGGCAAAAAATATGCAAACCAAGAACACGTTTAGCAAATTGCCAATCAGGAAACCTGAATGTTGCTGACTGAATACACCTGAAAATCCCATTCACACTCAATTTGGAGGCAACTCGTAGCTGTCCCCTCGGCAAAAGTGATACATTTCATTTTCCAAAGCACAAAATCACTCCTTGGTCCTGTTGCCTGCTAATTTCTAAAATAGAAATGGCAATTTGCAGTTTTTTTTATTTCATTATAGATATTCTGGCTAAACTTTTTATTGTATGGGGTAAGAATACAAAGTTAGAAAAGGAAGAAGGCAAGCAAATGGAATGCCCAAACACATTTAAGAAATTGCCAATCAAGAAACCTGAATGCTGCTGACTGAATACACCTGAAAATCCCATTCTCCCTCAATTTGGCAGCAATTCATAGCTGTTCCCTTGGCATAAGGGTTACATTTCATTTTCCAAAACACAAAAACTCACCTTGGTCCTGTTGCATGTTAATTTCTAAACATGAAACATCAAATTGCTGTTTTCTTTATTTCATTATGGATACTCTGGCTAACTTTTTTCTTGTATGGTGTAAGAATACAAAATTAGAAAAGGAAGAAGGCAAAACAAATGCAAACCAAGAACACATTTAGCAAATTGCCAATCAGGAAACCTGAATGTTGCTGACTCAATACACCTGAAAACCCATTCACACTCAATTTGGAGGCAATTCGTAACTGTGCCCTCGGCAAAAGGGAAAGATATCATTTTCCAAAACACGAAAACTCACCTGTCGTGTTGCCTGTAGATTTCTTAACATGAAACGCCAATTTGCACTGTATTTTTATTTCATTTTGACCACTCTGTCTAAAGGCTTTTTTGGATGGTGTCAGGATATAAAATTTGGAAAGAAAAAAGGCAAAACAAACGCAAACCCAGACACATTTAAGAAATTGACAATCAAGAAACCTGAATGCTGCTGACTGAATACACCTGAAAATCCCATTCATACTCAATTTGGAGGCAACTCGTAGCTGTCCCCTCGGCAGAAGGGTTATATTTCATTTTCCAAAGCACAAAAACACACCTTGGTCCTGTTGCCTGCTAATTTCTAAGAATGAAACGGCAATTTGCAGTTTTTTTTTTTATTTCATTATGGATATTCTGGCTAAATTTTATTGTATGGTGTAAGAATACAAAATTAGAAAAGGAAGAAGGCAAAACAACCGCAAACCCAGAACACATTTAGCAAATTGCCAAACAAGAAACCTGAATGCTGCCGACTGAATACACCTGAAAATCCCATTCACACTCAATTTGGCGGCAATTTGTAGCTGTGCCCCAGGGCAAAAGGGTTCCATTTCATTTTCCAAAGCACAAAATCACACCTTGGTCCTGTTGCCTGCTAATTTCTAAGAATGAAACGGCAATTTGCAGTTTTTTTTATTTCATTATGGATATTCTGGCTAACCTTTTTATTGTATGGTGTAAGAATACAAAATTAGAAAAGGAAGAAGGCAAAACAAATGCAAACCAAGAACACATTTAGCAAATTGCCAATCAGGAAACCTGAATGTTGCTGACTCAATACACCTGAAAACCCATTCACACTCAATTTGGAGGCAATTCGTAGCACTGCCCTCGGCAAAAGGGAAACATTTCATTTTCCAAAACACAAAAACTCACCTGTCGTGTTGCCTGTAGATTTCTTAACATGAAACGCCAATTTGCACTGTATATTTATTTCATTTTGACCACTCTGTCTAAAGGCTTTTTTGGATGGTGTCAGGATATAAAATTTGGAAACAAAAAAGGCAAAACAAACGCAAACCCAGACGACATTTAAGAAATTGCCAATCAAGAAACCTGAATGCTGCTGACTGAATACACCTGAAAATCCCATTCATACTCAATTTTGAGGCAATTCATAGCTGTCCCCTCGGCAAAAGGGTTACATTTCATTTTCCAAAGCACAAAAACACACTTTGGTCCTGTTGCCAGCTAATTTCTAAGAATGAAATGGCAATTTGCAGTTTTTTTTTATTTCATTATGGATATTCTGGCTAAACATTTTCTTGTATGGGCAAAGAATACAAAATTAGAAAAGGAAGAAGGCAAAACAAACGCAAACCCAGAGCACATTTAGCAAATTGCCAAACAAGAAAACTGAATGCTGCTGACTGAATGCACCTGAAAATCCCATTCACACTCAATTTGGCGGCAATTCGTATCTGTTCCCTGGGCACAAGGGTTACATTTCATTTTCTAAAACACAAAAACTCACCTTGGTCCTAATGCATGTTCATTTCTAAAAATGAAACACCAATTTGCTGTTTTCTTTATTTCATTATGGATACTCTGGCTAACCTCTTTATTGTATGGTGTAAGAATACAAAATTAGAAAAGGAAGAAGGTAAAACAAATGCAAACCAAGAACACATTTAGCAAATTGCCAATCAGGAAACCTGAATGTTGCTGACTCAATACACCTGAAAATCCCATTCACACTCAATTTGGAGGCAATTCGTAGCTGTACCCTCGGCAAAAGGGAAAGATTTCACTTTCCAAAACACTAAAACACACCTTCGTCCAGTGCCTGTTAATTTCTTAGCAGGGAACGCCCATTTGCTGTTTCTTTTTTTTTTTTTATTTCATTAAGGATACTCTGGCTAAACTTTTATTGTATGGTGTAATAATACAAAATTAGAAAAGTAAGAAGGCAAAGCAACCGCAAACCCAGAACACATTTAGCAAATTGCCAAACAAGAAACCTGAATGCTGCTGACTGAATACACCTGAAAATCCCATTCTCACTCAATTTGGCGGCAATTCGTAGCTGTCCCCTTGGCATAAGGGTTACATTTCATTTTCCAAAACAGAAAAACTCACCTTGGTCCTGTTGCATGTTAATTTCTAAAAATGAAACACCAATTTGCTGTTTTCTTTATTTCATTATGGATACTCTGGCTAACTTTTTTCTTGTATGGTGTAAGATTACAAAATTAGAAAAGGAAGAAGGCAAAACAAATGCAAACCAAGAACACATTTAGCAAATTGCCAATCAGGAAACCTGAATGTTGCTGACTCAATACACCTGAAAATCCCATTCACACTCAATTTGGAGGCAATTCGTAGCTGTGCCCTCGGCAAAAGGGAAAGATTTCATTTTCCAAAACACGAAAACTCACCTGTCGTGTTGCCTGTAGATTTCTTAACATGAAAGGCCAATTTGAACTGTATTTTTATTTCATTTTGACCACTCTGTCTAAAGGCTTTTTTGGATGGTGTCAGAATATAAAATTTGGAAAGAAAAAAGGCGAAACAAACGCAAACCCAGACGACATTTTTGAAATTGCCAATCAAGAAACCTGAATGCTGCTGACTGAATACACCTGAAAATCCCATTCATACTCAATTTGGAGGCAACTCGTAGCTGTCCCCTCGGCAAAAGGGTTACATTTCATTTTCCAAAGCACAAAAACACACCTTGGTCCTGTTGCCTGCTAATTTCTAAGACTGAAATGGCAATTTGCAGTTTTTTTTATTTCATTATGGATATTCTGGCTAAACTTTTTATTGTATGGTGTAAAAATACAAAATTAGAAAAGGAAGAAGGCAAAACAAACGCAAACCAGAACAGATTTAGCAAATTGCCAAACAAGAAACCTGAATGCTTCTGACTGAGTGCACCTGAAAATCGCATTCACACTCAATTTGGCGGCAATTCGTAGCTGTTTTTCTTGGCAAAAGGGTTATATTTCATTTTCCAAAACACAAAAACTCACATTGTCCTGTTGCATGCTAATTTCTTAAAATGAAACACCAATTTGCTGTTTTCTTTATTTCATTATGGATACTCTGGCTAACCTTTATCTTGTATGGTGTAAGAATACAAAATTAGAAAAGGAAGAAGGCAAAACATATGCAAACCAAGAACACATTTAGCAAATTGCCAATCAGGAAACCTGAATGTTGCTGACTGAATACACCTGAAAATCCCATTCACACTCAATTTGGAGGCAACTCGTAGCTGTGCCCTCGGCAAAAGGGATACATTTCATTTTCCAAAGCACAAAATCACACCTTGGTCCTGTTGCCTTCTAATTTCTAAAAATGAAATGGCAATTTGCAGTTTTTTTTATTTCATTATGGATATTCTGGCTAAACTTTTTATTCTATGGGGTAAGAATACAAAATTAGAAAAGGAAGAAGGCAAAGCAACTGCAAACCCAGAACACATTTAGCAAATTGCCAAACAAGAAACCTGAATGCTGCTGACTGAATACACCTGAAAATCCCATTCTCACTCAATTTGGCGGCAATTCATAGCTGTTCCCTTGGCATAAGGGTTACATTTCATTTTCCAAAACACAAAAACTCACCTTGGTCCTGTTGCATGTTAATTTCTAAAAATGAAACACCAATTTGCTGTTTTCTTTATTTCATTATGGATACTCTGGCTAACTTTTTTCTTGTATGGTGTAAGATTACAAAATTAGAAAAGGAAGAAGGCAAAACAAATGCAAACCAAGAACACATTTAGCAAATTGCCAATCAGGAAACCTGAATGTTGCTGACTCAATACACCTGAAAACCCATTCACACTCAATTTGGAGGCAATTCGTAGCTGTGCCCTCGGCAAAAGGGAAAGATTTCATTTTCCAAAACACAAAAACTCACCTGTCGTGTTGCCTGTAGATTTCTTAACATGAAACGCCAATTTGCACTGTATTTTTAGTTCATTTTGACCACTCTGTCTAAAGGCTTTTTTGGATGGTGTCAGGATTTAAAATTTGGAAAGAAAAAAGGCAAAACAAACGCAAACCCAGACGACATTTAAGAAATTGCCAATCAAGAAACCTGAATGCTACTGACTGAATACACCTGAAAATCCCATTCATACTCAATTTGGAGGCAACTCGTAGCTGTCCCCTCGGCAAAAGGGTTACATTTCATTTTCCAAAGCACAAAAACACACCTTGGTCCTGTTGCCTGCTAATTTCTAACAATGAAACGGCAATTTGCAGTTTTTTTTATTTCATTATGGATATTCTGGCTAACGTTTTTATTGTATGGTGTAAGAATACAAAATTAGAAAATGAAGAAGGCAAAACAAATGCAAACCAAAACACATTTAGCAAATTGCCAATCAGGAAACCTGAATGTTGCTGACTCAATACACCTGAAAACCCATTCACACTCAATTTGGAGGCAATTCGTAGCTGTGCCCTCGGCAAAAGGGAAAGATTTCATTTTCCAAAACTCGAAAACTAACCTGTCGTTTTGCCTGTAGATTTCTTAACATGAAACGCCAATTTGCACTTTATTTTTATTTCATTTTGACCACTCTGTCTAAAGGCTTTTTTGGATGGTGTCAGGATATAAAATTTGGAAAGAAAAAAGGCAAAACAAACGCAAACCCAGACGACATTTAAGAAATTGCCAATCAAGAAACCTGAATGATGCTGACTGAATACACCTGAAAATCCCATTCATACTCAATTTGGAGGCAACTCGTAGCTGTCCCCTCGGCAAACGGGTTACATTTCATTTTCCAAAGCACAAAAACACACCTTGGTCCTGTTGCCTGCTAATTTCTAAGAATCAAACGGCAACTTGAATTTTTTTTTTATTTCATTATAGATATTCTGGCTAAACTTTTTATTGTATGGGGTAAGAATACAAAATTAGAAAAGGAAGAAGGCAAAACAAACGCAAACCAGAACACATTTAGCAAATTGCCAAACAAGAAACCTGAATGCTGCTGACTGAATGCACCTGAAAATCGCATTCACACTCAATTTGGCGGAAATTCGTAGCTGTTTTTCTTGGCAAAAGGGTTAACATTTCATTTTCCAAAACACAAAAACTCACCTTGTCCTGTTGCATGCTAATTTCTTAAAATGAAACACCAATTTGAGTTTTCTTTATTTCATTATGGATACTCTGGCTAACCTTTTTCTTGTATGGTGTAAGAATACAAAATTAGAAAAGGAAGAAGGCAAAACATATGCAAACCAAGAACACATTTAGCAAATTGCCAATCAGGAAACCTGAATGTTGCTGACTGAATACACCTGAAAATCCCCTTCAAACTCAATTTGGAGGCAATTCGTAGCTGTGCCCTCGGCAAAAGGGAAAGATTTCATTTTCCAAAACACGAAAACTCACCTGTCGTGTTGCCTGTAGATTTCTTAACATGAAACGCCAATTTGCACTGTATTTTTATTTCATTTTGACCACTCTGTCTAAAGGCTTTTTTGGATGGTGTCAGAATATAAAATTTGGAAAGAAAAAAGGCAAAACAAACGCAAACCCTGACGACATTTTTGAAATTGCCAATCAAGAAACCTGAATGCTGCTGACTGAATACACCTGAAAATCCCATTCACACTCAATTTGGAGGCAACTCGTAGCTGTCCCCTCGGCAAAAGGGTTACATTTCATTTTCCAAAGCACAAAAACCCACCTTGGTCCTGTTGCCTGCTAATTTCTAAGACTGAAATGGCAATTTGCAGTTTTTTTTATTTCATTATGGATATTCTGGCTAAACTTTTTATTGTATGGTGTAAAAATACAAAATTAGAAAAGGAAGAAGGCAAAACAAACGCAAACCAGAACACATTTAGCAAATTGCCAAACAAGAAACCTGAATGCTGCTGACTGAATGCACCTGAAAATCGCATTCACACTCAATTTGGCGGAAATTCGTAGCTGTTTTTCTTGGCAAAAGGGTTACATTTCATTTTCCAAAGCACAAAAACACACCTTGGTCCTGTTGCCTGCTAATTTCTAACAATGAAACGGCAATTTGCAGTTTTTTTTATTTCATTATGGATATTCTGGCTAAACTTTTATTGTATGGTGTAAGAATACAAAATTAGAAAAGGAAGAAGGCAAAACAAGTGCAAACCAAGAACACATTTAGCAAATTGCCAATCAGGAAACCTGAATGTTGCTGACTCAATACACCTGAAAACCCATTCACACTCAATTTGGAGGCAATTCGTAGCTGTCCCCTCGGCAAAAGGGAAAGATTTCATTTTCCAAAACACGAAAACTCACCTGTCGTGTTGCCTGTAGATTTCTTAACATGAAACGCCAATTTGCACTGTATTTTTATTTCATTTTGACCACTCTGTCTAAAGGCTTTTTTGGATGGTGTCAGGATATAAAATTTGGAAAGAAAAAAGGCAAAACAAACGCAAACCCAGACGACATTTAAGAAATTGCCAATCAAGAAACCTGAATGTTGCTGACTGAATACACCTGAAAATCCCATTCATACTCAATTTGGAGGCAATTCATAGCTGTCCCCTCGGCAAAAGGGTTACATTTCATTTTCCAAAGCACAAAAACACACCTTGGTCCTCTTTCCAGCTAATTTCTAAGAATGAAACGGCAATTTGCAGTTTTTTTTTTTTTTATTTCATTATGGATATTCTGGCTAAACATTTTCTTGTATGGGGAAAGAATACAAAATTAGAAAAGGAAGAAGGCAAAACAAACGCAAACCCAGAGCACATTTAGCAAATTGCCAAACAAGAAACCTGAATGCTGCTGACTGAATGCAACTGAAAATCCCATTCACACTCAATTTGGCGGCAATTCGTAGCTCTTCCCTTGGCACAAGGGTTACATTTCATTTTCTAAAACACAAAAACTCACCTTGGTCCTGTTGCATGTTTATTTCTAAAAATGAAACACCAATTTGCTGTTTTCTTTATTTCATTATGGATACTCTGGCTAACTTTTTTCTTGTATGGTGTAAGATTACAAAATTAGAAAAGGAAGAAGGCAAAACATATGCAAACCAAGAACACATTTAGCAAATTGCCAATCAGGAAACCTGAATGTTGCTGACTCAATACACCTGAAAACCCATTCACACTCAATTTGGAGGCAATTCGTAGCTGTTTTTCTTGGCAAAAGGGTTACATTTCATTTTCCAAAACACAAAAACTCACCTGTCGTGTTGCCTGTAGATTTCTTAACATGAAACGCCAATTTGCACTGTATTTTTATTTCATTTTGACCACTCTGTCTAAAGGCTTTTTTGGATGGTGTCAGGATATAAAATTTGGAAAGAAAAAAGGCAAAACAAACGCAAACCCAGACGACATTTAAGAAATTGCCAATCAAGAAACCTGAATGCTGCTGACTGAATACACCTGAAAATCCCATTCATACTCAATTTGGAGGCAACTCGTAGCTGTCCCCTCGGCAAAAGGGATACATTTCATTTTCCAAAGCACAAAATCACTCCTTGGTCCTGTTGCCTGCTAATTTCTAAAAATGAAATGGCAATTTGCAGTTTTTTTTATTTCATTATGGATATTCTGGCTAAACTTTTTATTGTATGGGGTAAGAATACAAAATTAGAAAAGGAAGAAGGCAAAGCAACTGCAAACCCAGAACACATTTAGCAAATTGCCAAACAAGAAACCTGAATGCTGCTGACTGAATACACCTGAAAATCCCATTCTCACTCAATTTGGCGGTAATTCGTAGCTGTTCCCTTGGCATAAGGGTTACATTTCATTTTCCAAAACACAAAAACTCACCTTGGTCCTGTTGCATGTTCATTTCTAAAAATGAAACACCAATTTGCTGTTTTCTTTATTTCATTATGGATACTCTGGCTCACTTTTTTCTTGTATGGTGTAAGATTACAAAATTAGAAAAGGAAGAAGGCAAAACAAATGCAAACCAAGAACACATTTAGCAAATTGCCAATCAGGAAACCTGAATGTTGCTGACTCAATACACCTGAAAACCCATTCACACTCAATTTGCAGGCAATTCGTAGCTGTGCCCTCGGCAAAAGGGAAAGATTTCATTTTCCAAAACAAGAAAACTCACCTGTCGTGTTGCCTGTAGATTTCTTAACATGAAACGCCAATTTGCACTGTATTTTTAGTTCATTTTGACCACTCTGTCTAAAGGCTTTTTTGGATGGTGTCAGGATACAAAATTTGGAAAGAAAAAAGGCAAAACAAACGCAAACCCAGACGACATTTAAGAAATTGCCAATCAAGAAACCTGAATGCTGCTGACTGAATACACCTGAAAATCCCATTCATACTCAATTTGGAGGCAACTCGTAGCTGTCCCCTTGGCAAAAGGGTTACATTTCATTTTCCAAAGCACAAAAACACACCTTGGTCCTGTTGCCTGCTAATTTCTAAGAATCAAACGGCAACTTGCATTTTTTTTTTATTTCATTATAGATATTCTGGCTAAACTTTTTATTGTATGGGGTAAGAATACAAAATTAGAAAAGGAAGAAGGCAAAACAAACGCAAACCAGAACACATTTAGCAAATTGCCAAACAAGAAACCTGAATGCTGCTGACTGAATGCACCTGAAAATCGCATTCACACTCAATTTGGTGGCAATTCGTAGCTGTTTTTCTTGGCAAAAGGGTTACATTTCATTTTCCAAAACACAAAAACTCACCTTGTCCTGTTGCATGCTAATTTCTTAAAATGAAACACCAATTTGCTGTTTTCTTTATTTCATTATGGATACTCTGGCTAAACTTTTTCTTGTATGGTGTAAGAATACAAAATTAGAAAAGGAAGAAGGCAAAACATATGCAAACCAAGAACACATTTAGCAAATTGCCAATCAGGAAACCTGAATGTTGCTGACTGAATACACCTGAAAATCCCATTCACACTCAATTTGGAGGCAACTCGTAGCTGTCCCCTCGGCAAAAGGGATACATTTCATTTTCCAAAGCACAAAATCACTCCTTGGTCCTGTTGCCTGCTAATTTCTAAAAATGAAATGGTAATTTGCAGTTTTTTTTATTTCATTATGGATATTCTGGCTAAACTTTTTATTGTATGGGGTAAGAATACAAAATTAGAAAAGGAAGAAGGCAAAGCAACTGCAAACCCAGAACACATTTAGCAAATTGCCAAACAAGAAACCTGAATGCTGCTGACTGAATACACCTGAAAATCGCATTCTCACTCAATTTGGCGGCAATTCGTAGCTGTTCCCTTGGCATAAGGGTTACATTTCATTTTCCAAAACACAAAAACTCACCTTGGTCCTGTTGCATGTTCATTTCTAAAAATGAAACACCAATTTGCTGTTTTCTTTATTTCATTATGGATACTCTGGCTAACTTTTTTCTTGTATGGTGTAAGATTACAAAATTAGAAAAGGAAGAAGGCAAAACAAATGCAAACCAAGAACACATTTAGCAAATTGCCAATCAGGAAACCTGAATGTTGCTGACTCAATACACCTGAAAATCCCATTCACACTCAATTTGGAGGCAATTCGTAGCTGTCCCCTCGGCAATAGGGAAAGATTTCACTTTCCAAAACATTAAACTCACCTTTGTCCAGTTGCCTGTTAATTTCTAAGCATGGAACGCCCATTTGCTGTTTTTTTTTTTTTATTTCATTAAGGATACTCTGGCAAAACTTTTATTGTATGGTGTAAGAATACAAAATTAGAAAAGGAAGAAGGCAAGCAAATGGAATGCCCAAACACATTTAAGAAATTGCCAATCAAGAAACCTGAATGCTGCTGACTGAATACACCTGAAAATCCCATTCACACTCAATTTGGAGGCAACTCGTGGCTGTCCCCTCGGCAAAAGGGATACATTTCATTTTCCAAAGCACAAAATCACTCCTTGGTCCTGTTGCCTGCTAATTTCTAAAAATGAAATGGCAATTTGCAGTTTTTTTTATTTCATTATGGATATTCTGGCTAAACTTTTTATTGTATGGGGTAAGAATACAAAATAAGAAAAGGAAGAAGGCAAAGCAACCGCAAACCCAGAACACATTTAGTAAATTGCCAAACAAGAAACCTGAATGCTGATGACTGAATACACCTGAAAATCCCATTCTCACTCAATTTGGCGGCAATTCTTAGCTGTTCCCTTGGCATAAGGGATACATTTCATTTTCCAAAACACAAAAACTCACCTTGGTCCTGCTGCATGTTCATTTCTAAAAATGAAACACCAATTTGCTGTTTTCTTTATTTCATTATGGATACTCTGGCTAACATTTTTATTGTATGGTGTAAGAATACAAAATTAGAAAAGGAAGACGGTAAAACAAATGCGAACCAAGAACACATTTAGCAAATTGCCAATCAGGAAACCTGAATGTTGCTGACTGAATACACCTGAAAATCCCATTCACACTCAATTTGGAGGCAATTCGTAGCTGTACTTTCGGCAAAAGCGAAAGATTTCACTTTCCAAAACACTAAAACACACCTTGGTCCAGTTGCCTGTTAATTTCTAAGCATGGAACGCCCATTTGCTGTTTTTTTTTTTTTTTTATTACATTAAGGATACTCTGGCTAAACTTTTATTGTATGGTGTAAGAATACAAAATTAGAAAAGGAAGAAGGCAAGCAAATGGAATGCCCAAACACATTTAAGAAATTGCCAATCAGGAAACCTGAATGCTGCTGACTGAATACACCAGAAAATCCCATTCATACTCAATTTGGAGGCAACTCGTAGCTGTCCCCTCGGCAAAAGGGTTACATTTCATTTTCCAAAGCACAAAAACACACCTTGGTCCTGTTGCCTGCTAATTTCTAAAAATGAAACACCAATTTGTTGTTTTCTTTATTTCATTACGGATATTCTGGCTAAACTTTTATTGTATGGTGTAAGAATACAAAATTGGAAAAGGAAGAAGGCAAAACAACCGCAAACCCAGAACAAATTTAGCAAATTGCCAAACAAGAAACCTGAATGCTGCTGACTGAATACACCTGAAAATCCCATTCACACTCAATTTGGCGGCAATTCTTAGCTGTTTTTCTTGGCAATTGGGTTACATTTAATTTTCCAAAACACAAAAACTCACCTGTCGTGTTGCCTGTAGATTTCTTAACATGAAACACCAATTTGCTGTTTTCTTTATTTCATTATGGATACTCTGGCTAAACATTTTCTTGTATGCTGTAAGAATACAAAATTAGAAAAGGAAGAAGGCAAAACATATGCAAACCAAGAACACGTTTAGCAAATTGCCAATCAGGAAACCTGAATGTTGCTGACTGAATACACCTGAAAATCCAATTCACACTCAATTTGGAGGCAACTCGTAGCTGTACTTTCGGCAAAAGCGATACATTTCATTTTCCAAAGCACAAAATCACTCCTTGGTCCTGTTGCCTGCTAATTTCTAAAATAGAAATGGCAATTTGCAGTTTTTTTTATTTCATTATAGATATTCTGGCTAAACTTTTTATTGTATGGGGTAAGAATACAAAGTTAGAAAAGGAAGAAGGCAAGCAAATGGAATGCCCAAACACATTTAAGAAATTGCCAATCAAGAAACCTGAATGCTGCTGACTGAATACACCTGAAAATCCCATTCTCCCTCAATTTGGCAGCAATTCATAGCTGTTCCCTTGGCATAAGGGTTACATTTCATTTTCCAAAACACAAAAACTCACCTTGGTCCTGTTGCATGTTAATTTCTAAACATGAAACATCAAATTGCTGTTTTCTTTATTTCATTATGGATACTCTGGCTAACTTTTTTCTTGTATGGTGTAAGAATACAAAATTAGAAAAGGAAGAAGGCAAAACAAATGCAAACCAAGAACACATTTAGCAAATTACCAATCGGGAAACCTGAATGTTGCTGACTGAATACACCTGAAAACCCATTCACACTCAATTTGGAGGCAATTCGTAGCTGTGCCCTCGGCAAAAGGGAAAGATTTCATTTTCCAAAACACGAAAACTCACCTGTCGTGTTGCCTGTAGATTTCTTAACATGAAACGCCAATTTGCACTGTATTTTTATTTCATTTTGACCACTCTGTCTAAAGGCTTTTTTGGATGGTGTCAGGATATAAAATTTGGAAAGAAAAAAGGCAAAACAAACGCAAACCCAGACACATTTAAGAAATTGCCAATCAAGAAACCTGAATGCTGCTGACTGAATACACCTGAAAATCCCATTCATACTCAATTTGGAGGCAACTCGTAGCTGTCCCCTCGGCAGAAGGGTTATATTTCATTTTCCAAAGCACAAAAACACACCTTGGTCCTGTTGCCTGCTAATTTCTAAGAATGAAACGGCAATTTGCAGTTTTTTTTTTTTATTTCATTATGGATATTCTGGCTAAATTTTATTGTATGGTGTAAGAATACAAAATTAGAAAAGGAAGAAGGCAAAACAACCGCAAACCCAGAACACATTTAGCAAATTGCCAAACAAGAAACCTGAATGCTGCTGACTGAATACACCTGAAAATCCCATTCACACTCAATTTGGCGGCAATTCGTAGCTGTGCCCCAGGGCAAAAGGGTTCCATTTCATTTTCCAAAGCACAAAATCACACCTTGGTCCTGTTGCCTGCTAATTTCTAAGAATGAAACGGCAATTTGCAGTTTTTTTTATTTCATTATGGATATTCTGGCTAACCTTTTTATTGTATGGTGTAAGAATACAAAATTAGAAAAGGAAGAAGGCAAAACAAATGCAAACCAAGAACACATTTAGCAAATTGCCAATCAGGAAACCTGAATGTTGCTGACTCAATACACCTGAAAACTCATTCACACTCAATTTGGAGGCAATTCGTAGCACTGCCCTCGGCAAAAGGGAAACATTTCATTTTCCAAAACACAAAAACTCACCTGTCGTGTTGCCTGTAGATTTCTTAACATGAAACGCCAATTTGCACTGTATTTTTATTTCATTTTGACCACTCTGTCTAAAGGCTTTTTTGGATGGTGTCAGGATATAAAATTTGGAAACAAAAAAGGCAAAACAAACGCAAACCCAGACGACATTTAAGAAATTGCCAATCAAGAAACCTGAATGCTGCTGACTGAATACACCTGAAAATCCCATTCATACTCAATTTTGAGGCAATTCATAGCTGTCCCCTCGGCAAAAGGGTTACATTTCATTTTCCAAAGCACAAAAACACACTTTGGTCCTGTTGCCAGCTAATTTCTAAGAATGAAATGGCAATTTGCAGTTTTTTTTTATTTCATTATGGATATTCTGGCTAAACATTTTCTTGTATGGGCAAAGAATACAAAATTAGAAAAGGAAGAAGGCAAAACAAACGCAAACCCAGAGCACATTTAGCAAATTGCCAAACAAGAAAACTGAATGCTGCTGACTGAATGCACCTGAAAATCCCATTCACACTCAATTTGGCGGCAATTCGTATCTGTTCCCTGGGCACAAGGGTTACATTTCATTTTCTAAAACACAAAAACTCACCTTGGTCCTAATGCATGTTCATTTCTAAAAATGAAACACCAATTTGCTGTTTTCTTTATTTCATTATGGATACTCTGGCTAACCTCTTTATTGTATGGTGTAAGAATACAAAATTAGAAAAGGAAGAAGGTAAAACAAATGCAAACCAAGAACACATTTAGCAAATTGCCAATCAGGAAACCTGAATGTTGCTGACTCAATACACCTGAAAATCCCATTCACACTCAATTTGGAGGCAATTCGTAGCTGTACCCTCGGCAAAAGGGAAAGATTTCACTTTCCAAAACACTAAAACACACCTTCGTCCAGTGCCTGTTAATTTCTTAGCAGGGAACGCCCATTTGCTGTTTCTTTTTTTTTTTTTATTTCATTAAGGATACTCTGGCTAAACTTTTATTGTATGGTGTAAGAATACAAAATTAGAAAAGTAAGAAGGCAAAGCAACCGCAAACCCAGAACACATTTAGCAAATTGCCAAACAAGAAACCTGAATGCTGCTGACTGAATACACCTGAAAATCCCATTCTCACTCAATTTGGCGGCAATTCGTAGCTGTCCCCTTGGCATAAGGGTTACATTTCATTTTCCAAAACAGAAAAACTCACCTTGGTCCTGTTGCATGTTCATTTCTAAAAATGAAACACCAATTTGCTGTTTTCTTTATTTCATTATGGATACTCTGGCTAACTTTTTTCTTGTATGGTGTAAGATTACAAAATTAGAAAAGGAAGAAGGCAAAACAAATGCAAACCAAGAACACATTTAGCAAATTGCCAATCAGGAAACCTGAATGTTGCTGACTCAATACACCTGAAAATCCCATTCACACTCAATTTGGAGGCAATTCGTAGCTGTGCCCTCGGCAAAAGGGAAAGATTTCATTTTCCAAAACACGAAAACTCACCTGTCGTGTTGCCTGTAGATTTCTTAACATGAAAGGCCAATTTGAACTGTATTTTTATTTCATTTTGACCACTCTGTCTAAAGGCTTTTTTGGATGGTGTCAGAATATAAAATTTGGAAAGAAAAAAGGCGAAACAAATGCAAACCCAGACGACATTTTTGAAATTGCCAATCAAGAAACCTGAATGCTGCTGACTGAATACACCTGAAAATCCCATTCATACTCAATTTGGAGGCAACTCGTAGCTGTCCCCTCGGCAAAAGGGTTACATTTCATTTTCCAAAGCACAAAAACACACCTTGGTCCTGTTGCCTGCTAATTTCTAAGACTGAAATGGCAATTTGCAGTTTTTTTTATTTCATTATGGATATTCTGGCTAAACTTTTTATTGTATGGTGTAAAAATACAAAATTAGAAAAGGAAGAAGGCAAAACAAACGCAAACCAGAACAGATTTAGCAAATTGCCAAACAAGAAACCTGAATGCTTCTGACTGAGTACACCTGAAAATCGCATTCACACTCAATTTGGCGGCAATTCGTAGCTGTTTTTCTTGGCAAAAGGGTTATATTTCATTTTCCAAAACACAAAAACTCACATTGTCCGGTTGCATGCTAATTTCTTAAAATGAAACACCAATTTGCTGTTTTCTTTATTTCATTATGGATACTCTGGCTAACCTTTTTCTTGTATGGTGTAAGAATACAAAATTAGAAAAGGAAGAAGGCAAAACATATGCAAACCAAGAACACATTTAGCAAATTGCCAATCAGGAAACCTGAATGTTGCTGACTGAATACACCTGAAAATCCCATTCACACTCAATTTGGAGGCAACTCGTAGCTGTGCCCTCGGCAAAAGGGATACATTTCATTTTCCAAAGCACAAAATCACACCTTGGTCCTGTTGCCTTCTAATTTCTAAAAATGAAATGGCAATTTGCAGTTTTTTTTATTTCATTATGGATATTCTGGCTAAACTTTTTATTCTATGGGGTAAGAATACAAAATTAGAAAAGGAAGAAGGCAAAGCAACTGCAAACCCAGAACACATTTAGCAAATTGCCAAACAAGAAACCTGAATGCTGCTGACTGAATACACCTGAAAATCCCATTCTCACTCAATTTGGCGGCAATTCATAGCTGTTCCCTTGGCATAAGGGTTACATTTCATTTTCCAAAGCACAAAAACTCACCTTGGTCCTGTTGCATGTTAATTTCTAAAAATGAATCACCAATTTGCTGTTTTCTTTATTTCATTATGGATACTCTGGCTAACTTTTTTCTTGTATGGTGTAAGATTACAAAATTAGAAAAGGAAGAAGGCAAAACAAATGCAAACCAAGAACACATTTAGCAAATTGCCAATCAGGAAACCTGAATGTTGCTGACTCAATACACCTGAAAACCCATTCACACTCAATTTGCAGGCAATTCGTAGCTGTGCCCTCGGCAAAAGGGAAAGATTTCATTTTCCAAAACACAAAAACTCACCTGTCGTGTTGCCTGTAGATTTCTTAACATGAAACGCCAATTTGCACTGTATTTTTATTTCATTTTGACCACTCTGTCTAAAGGCTTTTTTGGATGGTGTCAGGATTTAAAATTTGGAAAGAAAAAAGGCAAAACAAACGCAAACCCAGACGACATTTAAGAAATTGCCAATCAAGAAACCTGAATGCTACTGACTGAATACACCTGAAAATCCCATTCATACTCAATTTGGAGGCAACTCGTAGCTGTCCCCTCGGCAAAAGGGTTACATTTCATTTTCCAAAGCACAAAAACACACCTTGGTCCTGTTGCCTGCTAATTTCTAACAATGAAACGGCAATTTGCAGTTTTTTTTATTTCATTATGGATATTCTGGCTAACGTTTTTATTGTATGGTGTAAGAATACAAAATTAGAAAATGAAGAAGGCAAAACAAATGCAAACCAAAACACATTTAGCAAATTGCCAATCAGGAAACCTGAATGTTGCTGACTCAATACACCTGAAAACCCATTCACACTCAATTTGGAGGCAATTCGTAGCTGTGCCCTCGGCAAAAGGGAAAGATTTCATTTTCCAAAACTCGAAAACTAACCTGTCGTTTTGCCTGTAGATTTCTTAACATGAAACGCCAATTTGCACTGTATTTTTATTTCATTTTGACCACTCTGTCTAAAGGCTTTTTTGGATGGTGTCAGGATATAAAATTTGGAAAGAAAAAAGGCAAAACAAACGCAAACCCAGACGACATTTAAGAAATTGCCAATCAAGAAACCTGAATGATGCTGACTGAATACACCTGAAAATCCCATTCATACTCAATTTGGAGGCAACTCGTAGCTGTCCCCTCGGCAAACGGGTTACATTTCATTTTCCAAAGCACAAAAACACACCTTGGTCCTGTTGCCTGCTAATTTCTAAGAATCAAACGGCAACTTGAATTTTTTTTTTATTTCATTATAGATATTCTGGCTAAACTTTTTATTGTATGGGGTAAGAATACAAAATTAGAAAAGGAAGAAGGCAAAACAAACGCAAACCAGAACACATTTAGCAAATTGCCAAACAAGAAACCTGAATGCTGCTGATTGAATGCACCTGAAAATCGCATTCACACTCAATTTGGCGGAAATTCGTAGCTGTTTTTCTTGGCAAAAGGATTAACATTTCATTTTCCAAAACACAAAAACTCACCTTGTCCTGTTGCATGCTAATTTCTTAAAATGAAACACCAATTTGAGTTTTCTTTATTTCATTATGGATACTCTGGCTAACCTTTTTCTTGTATGGTGTAAGAATACAAAATTAGAAAAGGAAGAAGGCAAAACATATGCAAACCAAGAACACATTTAGCAAATTGCCAATCAGGAAACCTGAATGTTGCTGACTGAATACACCTGAAAATCCCCTTCAAACTCAATTTGGAGGCAATTCGTAGCTGTGCCCTCGGCAAAAGGGAAAGATTTCATTTTCCAAAACACGAAAACTCACCTGTCGTGTTGCCTGTAGATTTCTTAACATGAAACGCCAATTTGCACTGTATTTTTATTTCATTTTGACCACTCTGTCTAAAGGCTTTTTTGGATGGTGTCAGAATATAAAATTTGGAAAGAAAAAAGGCAAAACAAACGCAAACCCAGACGACATTTTTGAAATTGCCAATCAAGAAACCTGAATGCTGCTGACTGAATACACCTGAAAATCCCATTCACACTCAATTTGGAGGCAACTCGTAGCTGTCCCCTCGGCAAAAGGGTTACATTTCATTTTCCAAAGCACAAAAACCCACCTTGGTCCTGTTGCCTGCTAATTTCTAAGACTGAAATGGCAATTTGCAGTTTTTTTTATTTCATTATGGATATTCTGGCTAAACTTTTTATTGTATGGTGTAAAAATACAAAATTAGAAAAGGAAGAAGGCAAAACAAACGCAAACCAGAACACATTTAGCAAATTGCCAAACAAGAAACCTGAATGCTGCTGACTGAATGCACCTGAAAATCGCATTCACACTCAATTTGGCGGAAATTCGTAGCTGTTTTTCTTGGCAAAAGGGTTACATTTCATTTTCCAAAGCACAAAAACACACCTTGGTCCTGTTGCCTGCTAATTTCTAACAATGAAACGGCAATTTGCAGTTTTTTTTATTTCATTATGGATATTCTGGCTAAACTTTTATTGTATGGTGTAAGAATACAAAATTAGAAAAGGAAGAAGGCAAAACAAGTGCAAACCAAGAACACATTTAGCAAATTGCCAATCAGGAAACCTGAATGTTGCTGACTCAATACACCTGAAAACCCATTCACACTCAATTTGGAGGCAATTCGTAGCTGTCCCCTCGGCAAAAGGGAAAGATTTCATTTTCCAAAACACGAAAACTCACCTGTCGTGTTGCCTGTAGATTTCTTAACATGAAACGCCAATTTGCACTGTATTTTTATTTCATTTTGACCACTCTGTCTAAAGGCTTTTTTGGATGGTGTCAGGATAGAAAATTTGGAAAGAAAAAAGGCAAAACAAACGCAAACCCAGACGACATTTAAGAAATTGCCAATCAAGAAACCTGAATGCTGCTGACTGAATACACCTGAAAATCCCATTCATACTCAATTTGGAGGCAATTCATAGCTGTCCCCTCGGCAAAAGGGTTACATATCATTTTCCAAAGCACAAAAACACACCTTGGTCCTGTTGCCTGCTAATTTCTAACAATCAAACGGCAACTTGCATTTTTTTTTATTTCATTATAGATATTCTGGCTAAACTTTTTATTGTATGGGGTAAGAATACAAAATTAGAAAAGGAAGAAGGCAAAACAAACGCAAACCAGAACACATTTAGCAAATTGCCAAACAAGAAACCTGAATGCTGCTGACTGAATGCACCTGAAAATCGCATTCACACTCAATTTGACGGCAATTCGTAGCTGCTTTTCTTGGCAAAAGGGTTACATTTCATTTTCCAAAACACAAAAACTCACCTTGTCCTGTTGCATGCTAATTTCTTAAAATGAAACACCAATTTGCTGTTTTCTTTATTTCATTATGGATACTCTGGCTAACCTTTTTCTTGTATGGTGTAAGAATACAAAATTAGAAAAGGAAGAAGGCAAAACATATGCAAACCAAGAACACATTTAGCAAATTGCCAATCAGGAAACCTGAATGTTGCTGACTGAATACACCTGAAAATCCAATTCATACTCAATTTGGAGGCAATTCATAGCTGTCCCCTCGGCAAAAGGGTTACATTTCATTTTCCAAAGCACAAAAACACACCTTGGTCCTCTTTCCAGCTAATTTCTAAGAATGAAACGGCAATTTGCAGTTTTTTTTTTTTTTATTTCATTATGGATATTCTGGCTAAACATTTTCTTGTATGGGGAAAGAATACAAAATTAGAAAAGGAAGAAGGCAAAACAAACGCAAACCCAGAGCACATTTAGCAAATTGCCAAACAAGAAACCTGAATGCTGCTGACTGAATGCAACTGAAAATCCCATTCACACTCAATTTGGCGGCAATTCGTAGCTCTTCCCTTGGCACAAGGGTTACATTTCATTTTCTAAAACACAAAAACTCACCTTGGTCCTGTTGCATGTTTATTTCTAAAAATGAAACACCAATTTGCTGTTTTCTTTATTTCATTATGGATACTCTGGCTAAACATTTTCTTGTAAGGTGTAAGAATACAAAATTAGAAAAGGAAGAAGGCAAAACAACCACAAACCAAGAACACATTTAGCAAATTGCCAATCAGGAAACCTGAATGTTGCTGACTCAATACACCTGAAAACCCATTCACACTCAATTTGGAGGCAATTCGTAGCTGTTTTTCTTGGCAAAAGGGTTACATTTCATTTTCCAAAACACAAAAACTCACCTGTCGTGTTGCCTGTAGATTTCTTAACATGAAACGCCAATTTGCACTGTATTTTTATTTCATTTTGACCACTCTGTCTAAAGGCTTTTTTGGATGGTGTCAGGATATAAAATTTGGAAAGAAAAAAGGCAAAACAAACGCAAACCCAGACGACATTTAAGAAATTGCCAATCAAGAAACCTGAATGCTGCTGACTGAATACACCTGAAAATCCCATTCATACTCAATTTGGAGGCAACTCGTAGCTGTCCCCTCGGCAAAAGGGATACATTTCATTTTCCAAAGCACAAAATCACTCCTTGGTCCTGTTGCCTGCTAATTTCTAAAAATGAAATGGCAATTTGCAGTTTTTTTTAATTTCATTATGGATATTCTGGCTAAACTTTTTATTGTATGGGGTAAGAATACAAAATTAGAAAAGGAAGAAGGCAAAGCAACTGCAAACCCAGAACACATTTAGCAAATTGCCAAACAAGAAACCTGAATGCTGCTGACTGAATACACCTGAAAATCCCATTCTCACTCAATTTGGCGGTAATTCGTAGCTGTTCCCTTGGCATAAGGGTTACATTTCATTTTCCAAAACACAAAAACTCACCTTGGTCCTGTTGCATGTTCATTTCTAAAAATGAAACACCAATTTGCTGTTTTCTTTATTTCATTATGGATACTCTGGCTCACTTTTTTCTTGTATGGTGTAAGATTACAAAATTAGAAAAGGAAGAAGGCAAAACAAATGCAAACCAAGAACACATTTAGCAAATTGCCAATCAGGAAACCTGAATGTTGCTGACTCAATACACCTGAAAACCCATTCACACTCAATTTGCAGGCAATTCGTAGCTGTGCCCTCGGCAAAAGGGAAAGATTTCATTTTCCAAAACAAGAAAACTCACCTGTCGTGTTGCCTGTAGATTTCTTAACATGAAACGCCAATTTGCACTGTATTTTTGGTTCATTTTGACCACTCTGTCTAAAGGCTTTTTTGGATGGTGTCAGGATACAAAATTTGGAAAGAAAAAAGGCAAAACAAACGCAAACCCAGACGACATTTAAGAAATTGCCAATCAAGAAACCTGAATGCTGCTGACTGAATACACCTGAAAATCCCATTCATACTCAATTTGGAGGCAACTCGTAGCTGTCCCCTTGGCAAAAGGGTTACATTTCATTTTCCAAAGCACAAAAACACACCTTGGTCCTGTTGCCTGCTAATTTCTAAGAATCAAACGGCAACTTGCATTTTTTTTTTATTTCATTATAGATATTCTGGCTAAACTTTTTATTGTATGGGGTAAGAATACAAAATTAGAAAAGGAAGAAGGCAAAACAAACGCAAACCAGAACACATTTAGCAAATTGCCAAACAAGAAACCTGAATGCTGCTGACTGAATGCACCTGAAAATCGCATTCACACTCAATTTGGTGGCAATTCGTAGCTGTTTTTCTTGGCAAAAGGGTTACATTTCATTTTCCAAAACACAAAAACTCACCTTGTCCTGTTGCATGCTAATTTCTTAAAATGAAACACCAATTTGCTGTTTTCTTTATTTCATTATGGATACTCTGGCTAAACTTTTTCTTGTATGGTGTAAGAATACAAAATTAGAAAAGGAAGAAGGCAAAACATATGCAAACCAAGAACACATTTAGCAAATTGCCAATCAGGAAACCTGAATGTTGCTGACTGAATACACCTGAAAATCCCATTCACACTCAATTTGGAGGCAACTCGTAGCTGTCCCCTCGGCAAAAGGGATACATTTCATTTTCCAAAGCACAAAATCACTCCTTGGTCCTGTTGCCTGCTAATTTCTAAAAATGAAATGGTAATTTGCAGTTTTTTTTATTTCATTATGGATATTCTGGCTAAACTTTTTATTGTATGGGGTAAGAATACAAAATTAGAAAAGGAAGAAGGCAAAGCAACTGCAAACCCAGAACACATTTAGCAAATTGCCAAACAAGAAACCTGAATGCTGCTGACTGAATACACCTGAAAATCCCATTCTCACTCAATTTGGCGGCAATTCGTAGCTGTTCCCTTGGCATAAGGGTTACATTTCATTTTCCAAAACACAAAAACTCACCTTGGTCCTGTTGCATGTTCATTTCTAAAAATGAAACACCAATTTGCTGTTTTCTTTATTTCATTATGGATACTCTGGCTAACTTTTTTCTTGTATGGTGTAGGATTACAAAATTAGAAAAGGAAGAAGGCAAAACATATGCAAACCAAGAACACATTTAGCAAATTGCCAATCAGGAAACCTGAATGTTGCTGACTCAATACACCTGAAAATCCCATTCACACTCAATTTGGAGGCAATTCGTAGCTGTACTCTCGGCAAAAGCGAAAGATTTCACTTTCCAAAACATTAAACTCACCTTTGTCCAGTTGCCTGTTAATTTCTAAGCAGGGAACGCCCATTTGCTGTTTTTTTTTTTTTTTATTTCATTAAGGATACTCTGGCAAAACTTTTATTGTATGGTGTAAGAATACAAAATTAGAAAAGGAAGAAGGCAAGCAAATGGAATGCCCAAACACATTTAAGAAATTGCCAATCAAGAAACCTGAATGCTGCTGACTGAATACACCTGAAAATCCCATTCACACTCAATTTGGAGGCAATTCGTGGCTGTCCCCTCGGCAAAAGGGATACATTTCATTTTCCAAAGCACAAAATCACTCCTTGGTCCTGTTGCCTGCTAATTTCTAAAAATGAAATGGCAATTTGCAGTTTTTTTTATTTCATTATAGATATTCTGGCTAAACTTTTTATTGTATGGGGTAAGAATACAAAATTAGAAAATGAAGAAGGCAATGCAACCGCAAACCCAGAGCACATTTAGCAAATTGCCAAACAAGAAACCTGAATGCTGCTGACTGAATACACCTGAAAATCCCATTCATACTCAATTTGGAGTCAATTCATAGCTGTCCCATCGGCAAAAGGGTTACATTTCATTTTCCAAAGCACAAAAACACACTTTGGTCCTGTTGCCAGCTAATTTCTAAGAATGAAACGGCAATTTGCAGTTTTTTTTTATTTCATTATGGATATTCTGGCTAAACATTTTCTTGTATGGGGAAAGAATACAAAATTAGAAAAGGAAGAAGGCAAAACAAACGCAAACCCAGAGCACATTTATCAAATTGCCAAACATGAAACCAGAATGCTGCTGACTGAATGCACCTGAAAATCCCATTCACACTCAATTTGGCGGCAATTCGTATCAGTTCCCTTGGCCCAAGGGTTACATTTCATTTTCTAAAACACAAAAACTCACCTTGGTCCTGTTGCATGTTCATTTCTAAAAATGAAACACAAATTTGCTGTTTTCTTTATTTCATTATGGATACTCTGGCTAACCTTTTTATTGTACGGTGTAAGATTACAAAATTAGAAAAGGAAGAAGGTAAAACAAATGCAAACCAAGAACACATTTAGCAAATTGCCAATCAGGAAACCTGAATGTTGCTGACGGAATACACCTGAAAATCCCATTCACACTCAATTTGGAGGCAATTCGTAGCTGTACCCTCGGCAAAAGGGAAAGATTTCATTTTCCAAAACACTAAAACTCACCTTCGTCCAGTTGCCTGTTAATTTCTAAGCAGGGAACGCCCATTTGCTGTTTTTTTTTTTATTTCATTAAGGATACTCTGGCTAAACTTTTATTGTATGGTGTAAGAATACAAAATTAGAAAAGGAAGAAGGCAAGCAAATGGAATGCCCAAACATTTTTAAGAAATTGCCAATCAAGAAACCTGAATGCTGCTGACTGAATACACCTGAAAATCCCATTCACACTCAATTTGGAGGCAACTCGTGGCTGTCCCCTCGGCAAAAGGGATACATTTCATTTTCCAAAGCACAAAATCACTCCTTGGTCCTGTTGCCTGCTAATTTCTAAAAATGAAATGGCAATTTGCAGTTTTTTTTATTTCATTATGGATATTCTGGCTAAACTTTTTATTGTATGGGGTAAGAATACAAAATAAGAAAAGGAAGAAGGCAAAGCAACCGCAAACCCAGAACACATTTAGCAAATTGCCAAACAAGAAACCTGAATGCTGATGACTGAATACACCTGAAAATCCCATTCTCACTCAATTTGGCGGCAATTCTTAGCTGTTCCCTTGGCATAAGGGATACATTTCATTTTCCAAAACACAAAAACTCACCTTGGTCCTGCTGCATGTTCATTTCTAAAAATGAAACACCAATTTGCTGTTTTCTTTATTTCATTATGGATACTCTGGCTAACATTTTTATTGTATGGTGTAAGAATACAAAATTAGAAAAGGAAGACGGTAAAACAAATGCGAACCAAGAACACATTTAGCAAATTGCCAATCAGGAAACCTGAATGTTGCTGACTGAATACACCTGAAAATCCCATTCACACTCAATTTGGAGGCAATTCGTAGCTGTACTTTCGGCAAAAGCGAAAGATTTCACTTTCCAAAACACTAAAACACACCTTGGTCCAGTTGCCTGTTAATTTCTAAGCATGGAACGCCCATTTGCTGTTTTTTTTTTTTTTTTTATTACATTAAGGATACTCTGGCTAAACTTTTATTGTATGGTGTAAGAATACAAAATTAGAAAAGGAAGAAGGCAAGCAAATGGAATGCCCAAACACATTTAAGAAATTGCCAATCAGGAAACCTGAATGCTGCTGACTGAATACACCAGAAAATCCCATTCATACTCAATTTGGAGGCAACTCGTAGCTGTCCCCTCGGCAAAAGGGTTACATTTCATTTTCCAAAGCACCAAAACACACCTTGGTCCTGTTGCCTGCTAATTTCTAAAAATGAAACACCAATTTGTTGTTTTCTTTATTTCATTACGGATATTCTGGCTAAACTTTTATTGTATGGTGTAAGAATACAAAATTGGAAAAGGAAGAAGGCAAAACAACCGCAAACCCAGAACAAATTTAGCAAATTGCCAAACAAGAAACCTGAATGCTGCTGACTGAATACACCTGAAAATCCCATTCACACTCAATTTGGCGGCAATTCTTAGCTGTTTTTCTTGGCAAAAGGGTTACATTTAATTTTCCAAAACACAAAAACTCACCTGTCGTGTTGCCTGTAGATTTCTTAACATGAAACACCAATTTGCTGTTTTCTTTATTTCATTATGGATACTCTGGCTAAACATTTTCTTGTATGCTGTAAGAATACAAAATTAGAAAAGGAAGAAGGCAAAACATAGGCAAACCAAGAACACGTTTAGCAAATTGCCAATCAGGAAACCTGAATGTTGCTGACTGAATACACCTGAAAATCCCATTCACACTCAATTTGGAGGCAACTCGTAGCTGTCCCCTCGGCAAAAGGGATACATTTCATTTTCCAAAGCACAAAATCACTCCTTGGTCCTGTTGCCTGCTAATTTCTAAAATAGAAATGGCAATTTGCAGTTTTTTTTATTTCATTATAGATATTCTGGCTAAACTTTTTATTGTATGGGGTAAGAATACAAAGTTAGAAAAGGAAGAAGGCAAGCAAATGGAATGCCCAAACACATTTAAGAAATTGCCAATCAAGAAACCTGAATGCTGCTGACTGAATACACCTGAAAATCCCATTCTCCCTCAATTTGGCAGCAATTCATAGCTGTTCCCTTGGCATAAGGGTTACATTTCATTTTCCAAAACACAAAAACTCACCTTGGTCCTGTTGCATGTTAATTTCTAAACATGAAACATCAAATTGCTGTTTTCTTTATTTCATTATGGATACTCTGGCTAACTTTTTTCTTGTATGGTGTAAGAATACAAAATTAGAAAAGGAAGAAGGCAAAACAAATGCAAACCAAGAACACATTTAGCAAATTGCCAATCAGGAAACCTGAATGTTGCTGACTCAATACACCTGAAAACCCATTCACACTCAATTTGGAGGCAATTCGTAACTGTGCCCTCGGCAAAAGGGAAAGATATCATTTTCCAAAACACAAAAACTCACCTGTCGTGTTGCCTGTAGATTTCTTAACATGAAACGCCAATTTGCACTGTATTTTTATTTCATTTTGACCACTCTGTCTAAAGGCTTTTTTGGATGGTGTCAGGATATAAAATTTGGAAAGAAAAAAGGCAAAACAAACGCAAACCCAGACACATTTAAGAAATTGACAATCAAGAAACCTGAATGCTGCTGACTGAATACACCTGAAAATCCCATTCATACTCAATTTGGAGGCAACTCGTAGCTGTCCCCTCGGCAGAAGGGTTATATTTCATTTTCCAAAGCACAAAAACACACCTTGGTCCTGTTGCCTGCTAATTTCTAAGAATGAAACGGCAATTTGCAGTTTTTTTTTTTATTTCATTATGGATATTCTGGCTAAATTTTATTGTATGGTGTAAGAATACAAAATTAGAAAAGGAAGAAGGCAAAACAACCGCAAACCCAGAACACATTTAGCAAATTGCCAAACAAGAAACCTGAATGCTGCTGACTGAATACACCTGAAAATCCCATTCACACTCAATTTGGCGGCAATTCGTAGCTGTGCCCCAGGGCAAAAGGGTTACATTTCATTTTCCAAAGCACAAAATCACACCTTGGTCCTGTTGCCTGCTAATTTCTAAGAATGAAACGGCAATTTGCAGTTTTTTTTATTTCATTATGGATATTCTGGCTAACCTTTTTATTGTATGGTGTAAGAATACAAAATTAGAAAAGGAAGAAGGCAAAACAAATGCAAACCAAGAACACATTTAGCAAATTGCCAATCAGGAAACCTGAATGTTGCTGACTCAATACACCTGAAAACCCATTCACACTCAATTTGGAGGCAATTCGTAGCACTGCCCTCGGCAAAAGGGAAACATTTCATTTTCCAAAACACAAAAACTCACCTGTCGTGTTGCCTGTAGATTTCTTAACATGAAACGCCAATTTGCACTGTATTTTTATTTCATTTTGACCACTCTGTCTAAAGGCTTTTTTGGATGGTGTCAGGATATAAAATTTGGAAACAAAAAAGGCAAAACAAACGCAAACCCAGACGACATTTAAGAAATTGCCAATCAAGAAACCTGAATGCTGCTGACTGAATACACCTGAAAATCCCATTCATACTCAATTTTGAGGCAATTCATAGCTGTCCCCTCGGCAAAAGGGTTACATTTCATTTTCCAAAGCACAAAAACACACTTTGGTCCTGTTGCCAGCTAATTTCTAAGAATGAAATGGCAATTTGCAGTTTTTTTTTATTTCATTATGGATATTCTGGCTAAACATTTTCTTGTATGGGCAAAGAATACAAAATTAGAAAAGGAAGAAGGCAAAACAAACGCAAACCCAGAGCACATTTAGCAAATTGCCAAACAAGAAAACTGAATGCTGCTGACTGAATGCACCTGAAAATCCCATTCACACTCAATTTGGCGGCAATTCGTATCTGTTCCCTGGGCACAAGGGTTACATTTCATTTTCTAAAACACAAAAACTCACCTTGGTCCTAATGCATGTTCATTTCTAAAAATGAAACACCAATTTGCTGTTTTCTTTATTTCCTTATGGATACTCTGGCTAACCTCTTTATTGTATGGTGTAAGAATACAAAATTAGAAAAGGAAGAAGGTAAAACAAATGCAAACCAAGAACACATTTAGCAAATTGCCAATCAGGAAACCTGAATGTTGCTGACTCAATACACCTGAAAATCCCATTCACACTCAATTTGGAGGCAATTCGTAGCTGTACCCTCGGCAAAAGGGAAAGATTTCACTTTCCAAAACACTAAAACACACCTTCGTCCAGTGCCTGTTAATTTCTTAGCAGGGAACGCCCATTTGCTGTTTCTTTTTTTTTTTTTATTTCATTAAGGATACTCTGGCTAAACTTTTATTGTATGGTGTAAGAATACAAAATTAGAAAAGTAAGAAGGCAAAGCAACCGCAAACCCAGAACACATTTAGCAAATTGCCAAACAAGAAACCTGAATGCTGCTGACTGAATACACCTGAAAATCCCATTCTCACTCAATTTGGCGGCAATTCGTAGCTGTCCCCTTGGCATAAGGGTTACATTTCATTTTCCAAAACAGAAAAACTCACCTTGGTCCTGTTGCATGTTAATTTCTAAAAATGAAACACCAATTTGCTGTTTTCTTTATTTCATTATGGATACTCTGGCTAACTTTTTTCTTGTATGGTGTAAGATTACAAAATTAGAAAAGGAAGAAGGCAAAACAAATGCAAACCAAGAACACATTTAGCAAATTGCCAATCAGGAAACCTGAATGTTGCTGACTCAATACACCTGAAAATCCCATTCACACTCAATTTGGAGGCAATTCGTAGCTGTGCCCTCGGCAAAAGGGAAAGATTTCATTTTCCAAAACACGAAAACTCACCTGTCGTGTTGCCTGTAGATTTCTTAAC
Organism: Sylvilagus floridanus; assembly: GCA_949820135.1. Lineage (NCBI taxonomy): Eukaryota > Metazoa > Chordata > Mammalia > Lagomorpha > Leporidae > Sylvilagus > Sylvilagus floridanus. Next base: position 163,693,518 of record OX463227.1, on the reverse strand, counting down.
ATGAAACGCCAATTTGCACTGTAATTTTATTTCATTTTGACCACTCTGTCTAAAGGCTTTTTTGGATGGTGTCAGGATATAAAATTTGTAAAGAAAAAAGGCAAAACAAACGCAAACCCAGACGACATTTAAGAAATTGCCAATCAAGAAACCTGAATGCTGCTGACTGAATACACTAGAAAATCCCATTCATACTCAATTTGGAGGCAACTCGTTGCTGTCCCCTCGGCAAAAGTGTTACATTTCATTTTCCAAAGCACAAAAACACACCTTGGTCCTGTTGCCTGCTAATATCTAAAAATGAAACACCAATTTGTTGTTTTCTTTATTTCATTATGGATATTCTGGCTAAATTTTATTGTATGGTGTAAGAATACAAAATTAGAAAATGAAGAAGGCAAAACAACTGCAAACCCAGAACAAATTTAGCAAATTGCCAAACAAGAAACCTGAATGCTGCTGACTGAATACACCTGAAAATCCCATTCACACTCAATTTGGAGGCAATTCATAGCTGTGCCCTAGGCAAAAGGGTTACATTTCATTTTCCAAAGCACAAAATCACACCTTGGTCCTGTTGCCTGCTAATTTCTAAGAAATAAACGGCAATTTGCAGTTTTTTTTTATTTCATTATGGATATTCTGGCTAACCTTTTTATAGTATGGTGTAAGAATACAAAATTAGAGAAGGAAGAAGGTAAAACAAATGCAAACCAAGAACACATTTAGCAAATTGCCAATCAGGAAACCTGAATGTTGCTGACTCAATACACCTGAAAATCCCATTCACACTCAATTTGGAGGCAATTCGTAGCTGTACCCTCGGCAAAAGGGAAAGAATTCACTTTCAAAACACTAAAACTCACCTTCGTCCAGTGCCTGTTAATTTCTAAGCAGGGAACGCCCATTTGCTGTTTCTTTTTTTTTTTTTTTTTATTTCATTAAGGATACTCTGGCTAAACTTTTATTGTATGGTGTAAGAATACAAAATTAGAAAAGGAAGAAGGCAAAGCAACCGCAAACCCAGAACACATTTAGCAAATTGCCAAACAAGAAACCTGAATGCTGCTGACTGAATACACCTGAAAATCCCATTCTCACTCAATTTGGCGGCAATTCGTAGCTGTCCCCTTGGCATAAGGGTTACATTTCATTTTCCAAAACAGAAAAACTCACCTTGGTCCTGTTGCATGTTAATTTCTAAAAATGAAACACCAATTTGCTGTTTTCTTTATTTCATTATGGATACTCTGGCTAACTTTTTTCTTGTATGGTGTAAGATTACAAAATTAGAAAAGGAAGAAGGCAAAACAAATGCAAACCAAGAACACATTTAGCAAATTGCCAATCAGGAAACCTGAATGTTGCTGACTCAATACACCTGAAAATCCCATTCACACTCAATTTGGAGGCAATTCGTAGCTGTGCCCTCGGCAAAAGGGAAAGATTTCATTTTCCAAAACACGAAAACTCACCTGTCGTGTTGCCTGTAGATTTCTTAACATGAAACGCCAATTTGCACTGTAATTTTATTTCATTTTGACCACTCTGTCTAAAGGCTTTTTTGGATGGTGTCAGGATATAAAATTTGTAAAGAAAAAAGGCAAAACAAACGCAAACCCAGACGACATTTAAGAAATTGCCAATCAAGAAACCTGAATGCTGCTGACTGAATACACCAGAAAATCCCATTCATACTCAATTTGGATGCAACTCGTTGCTGTCCCCTCGGCAAAAGGGTTACATTTCATTTTCCAAAGCTCAAAAACACACCTTGGTCCTGTTGCCTGCTAATATCTAAAAATGAAACACCAATTTGTTGTTTTCTTTATTTCATTATGGATATTCTGGCTAAATTTTATTGTATGGTGTAAGAATACAAAATTAGAAAAGGAAGAAGGCAAAACAACTGCAAACCCAGAACAAATTTAGCAAATTGCCAAACAAGAAACCTGAATGCTGCTGACTGAATACACCTGAAAATCCCATTCACACTCAATTTGGAGGCAATTCGTAGCTGTGCCCTAGGCAAAAGGGTTACATTTCATTTTCCAAAGCACAAAATCACACCTTGGTCCTGTTGCCTGCTTATTTCTAAGAAATAAACAGCAATTTGCAGTTTTTTTTATTTCATTATGGATATTCTGGCAAAACTTTTTATAGTATGGGGTAAGAATACAAAATTAGAGAAGGAAGAAGGTAAAACAAATGCAAACCAAGAACACATTTAGCAAATTGCCAATCAGGAAACCTGAATGTTGCTGACTGAATACACCTGAAAATCCCATTCACACTCAATTTGGAGGCAATTCGTAGCTGTACCCTCGGCAAAAGGGAAAGATTTCACTTTCCAAAACACTAAAACTCACCTTGGTCCAGTTGCCTGTTAATTTCTAAGCAGGGAACGCCTATTTGCTGTTTTTTTTTTTTTTTTATTTCATTAAGGATACTCTGGCTAAACTTTTTTTGTATGGTGTAAGAATACAAAATTAGAAAAGGAAGAAGGCAAGCAAATGGAATGCCCAAACACATTTAAGAAATTGCCAATCAAGAAACCTGAATGCTGCTGACTGAATACACCTGAAAATCCCATTCACACTCAATTTGGAGGCAACTCGTAGCTGTCCCCTCGGCAAAAGGGATACATTTCATTTTCCAAAGCACAAAATCACTCCTTGGTCCTGTTGCCTGCTAATTTCTAAAAATGAAATGGCAATTTGCAGTTTTTTTTATTTCATTATGGATATTCTGGCTAAACATTTTATTGTATGGGGTAAGAATACAAAATTAGAAAAGGAAGAAGGCAAAGCAACCGCAAACCCAGAACACATTTAGCAAATTGCCAAACAAGAAACCTGAATGCTGCTGACTGAATACACCTGAAAATCCCATTCTCACTCAATTTGGCGGCAATTCATAGCTGTTCCCTTGGCATAAGGGTTACATTTCATTTTCCAAAACACAAAAACTCACCTTGGTCCTGTTGCATGTTCATTTCTAAAAATGAAACACCAATTTGCTGTTTTCTTTATTTCATTATGGATACTCTGGCTAACTTTTTTCTTGTATGGTGTAAGATTACAAAATTAGAAAAGGAAGAAGGCAAAACAAATGCAAACCAAGAACACATTTAGCAAATTGCCAATCAGGAAACCTGAATGTTGCTGACTCAATAAACCTGAAAACCCATTCACACTCAATTTGGAGGCAATTCATAGCTGTGCCCTCGGCAAAAGGGAAAGATTTCATTTTCCAAAACACGAAAACTCACCTGTCGTGTTGCCTGTAGATTTCTTAACATGAAACGCCAATTTGCACTGTATTTTTATTTCATTTTGACCACTCTGTCTAAAGGCTTTTTTGGATGGTGTCAGGATATAAAATTTGGAAAGAAAAAAGGCAAAACAAACGCAAACCCAGACGACATTTAAGAAATTGCCAATCAAGAAACCTGAATGCTGCTGACTGAATACACCTGAAAATCCCATTCACACTCAATTTGGCGGCAATTCGTAGCTGTTTTTCTTGGCAAAAGGGTTACATTTCATTTTCCAAAACACAAAAACTCACCTGTCGTGTTGCCTGTAGATTTCTTAACATGAAACACCAATTTGCTGTTTTCTTTATTTCATTATGGATACTCTGGCTAAACATTTTCTTGTATGGTGTAAGAATACAAAATTAGAAAAGGAAGAAGGCAAGCAAATGGAATGCCCAAACACATTTAAGAAATTGCCAATCAAGAAACCTGAATGCTGCTGACTGAATACACCTGAAAATCCCATTCACACTGAATTTGGAGGCAACTCATGGCTGTCCCCTCGGCAAAAGAGTTACATTTCATTTTCCAAAGCACAAAAACACACCTTGGTCCTGTTGCCTGCTAATTTCTAAGAATGAAACGGCAATTTGCTGTTTTTTTTTTATTTCATTATGGATATTCTGGCTAAATTTTATTGTATGGTGTAAGAATACAAAATTAGAAAAGGAAGAAGGCAAAACAAAGGCAAACCCAGAATACATTTAGCAAATTGCCAAACAAGAAACCTGAATGCTGCTGACTGAATGCATCTGAAAATCCCATTCACACTCAATTTGGCGGCAATTCGTATCTGTTCCCTGGGCACAAGGGTTACATTTCATTTTCTAAAACACAAAAACTCACCTTGGTCCTGTTGCATGTTAATTTCTAAAAATGTAACACCAATTTGCTGTTTTCTTTATTTCATTATGGATACTCTGGCTAACCTTTTTATTGTATGGTGTAAGAATACAAAATTAGAAAAGGAAGAAGGTAAAACAAATGCAAACCCAGAACACATTTAGCAAATTGCCAAACAAGAAACCGGAATGCTGCTGACTGAATACACCTGAAAATCCCATTCTCACTCAATTTGGCGGCAATTCGTAGCTGTCCCCTTGGCATAAGGGTTACATTTCATTTTCCAAAACACAAAAACTCACCTTGGTCCTGTTGCATGTTAATTTCTAAAAATGAAACACCAATTTGCTGTTTTCTTTATTTCATTATGGATACTCTGGCTAACTTTTTTCTTGTATGGTGTAAGATTACAAAATTAGAAAAGGAAGAAGGCAAAACAAATGCAAACCAAGAACACATTTAGCAAATTGCCAATCAGGAAACCTGAATGTTGCTGACTCAATACACCTGAAAACCCATTAACTCTCAATTTGGAGGCAATTCGTAGCTGTACCCTCAGCAAAAGGGAAAGATTTCACTTTCCAAAACACTAAAACTCACCTTAGTCCAGTGCCTGTTAATTTCTAAGCAGGGAACGCCCATTTGCTGTTTCTTTTTTTTTTTTATTTCATTAAGGATACTCTGGCTAAACTTTTATTGTATGGTGTAAGAATACAAAATTAGAAAAGGAAGAAGGCAAGCAAATGGAATGCCCAAACACATTTAAGAAATTGCCAATCAAGAAACCTGAATGCTGCTGACTGAATACACCTGAAAATCCCATTCACACTCAATTTGGAGGCAACTCGTGTCTGTCCCCTCGGCAAAAGGGATACATTTCATTTTCCAAAGCACAAAATCACTCCTTGGTCCTGTTGCCTGCTAATTTCTAAAAATGAAATGGCAATTTGCTGTTTTCTTTATTTCATTATGGATATTCTGGCTAACTTTTTTCTTGTATGGTGTAAGATTACAAAATTAGAAAAGGAAGAAGGCAAAGCAACCGCAAACCCAGAACACATTTAGCAAATTGCCAAACAAGAAACCTGAATGCTGCTGACTGAATACACCTGAAAATCCCATTCTCACTCAATTTGGCGGCAATTCGTAGCTGTCCCCTTGGCATAAGTGTTACATTTCATTTTCCAAAACAGAAAAACTCACCTTGGTCCTGTTGCATGTTAATTTCTAAAAATGAAACACCAATTTGCTGTTTTCTTTATTTCATTATGGATACTCTGGCTAACTTTTTTCTTGTATGGTGTAAGATTACAAAATTAGAAAAGGAAGAAGGCAAAACAAATGCAAACCAAGAACACATTTAGCAAATTGCCAATCAGGAAACCTGAATGTTGCTGACTCAATACACCTGAAAATCCCATTCACACTCAATTTGGAGGCAATTCGTAGCTGTGCCCTCGGCAAAAGGGAAAGATTTCATTTTCCAAAACACGAAAACTCACCTGTCGTGTTGCCTGTAGATTTCTTAACATGAAACGCCAATTTGCACTGTAATTTTATTTCATTTTGACCACTCTGTCTAAAGGCTTTTTTGGATGGTGTCAGGATATAAAATTTGTAAAGAAAAAAGGCAAAACAAACGCAAACCCAGACGACATTTAAGAAATTGCCAATCAAGAAACCTGAATGCTGCTGACTGAATACACCAGAAAATCCCATTCATACTCAATTTGGATGCAACTCGTTGCTGTCCCCTCGGCAAAAGGGTTACATTTCATTTTCCAAAGCTCAAAAACACACCTTGGTCCTGTTGCCTGCTAATATCTAAAAATGAAACACCAATTTGTTGTTTTCTTTATTTCATTATGGATATTCTGGCTAAATTTTATTGTATGGTGTAAGAATACAAAATTAGAAAAGGAAGAAGGCAAAACAACTGCAAACCCAGAACAAATTTAGCAAATTGCCAAACAAGAAACCTGAATGCTGCTGACTGAATACACCTGAAAATCCCATTCACACTCAATTTGGAGGCAATTCGTAGCTGTGCCCTAGGCAAAAGGGTTACATTTCATTTTCCAAAGCACAAAATCACACCTTGGTCCTGTTGCCTGCTTATTTCTAAGAAATAAACAGCAATTTGCAGTTTTTTTTATTTCATTATGGATATTCTGGCAAAACTTTTTATAGTATGGGGTAAGAATACAAAATTAGAGAAGGAAGAAGGTAAAACAAATGCAAACCAAGAACACATTTAGCAAATTGCCAATCAGGAAACCTGAATGTTGCTGACTGAATACACCTGAAAATCCCATTCACACTCAATTTGGAGGCAATTCGTAGCTGTACCCTCGGCAAAAGGGAAAGATTTCACTTTCCAAAACACTAAAACTCACCTTGGTCCAGTTGCCTGTTAATTTCTAAGCAGGGAACGCCTATTTGCTGTTTTTTTTTTTTTTTATTTCATTAAGGATACTCTGGCTAAACTTTTTTTGTATGGTGTAAGAATACAAAATTAGAAAAGGAAGAAGGCAAGCAAATGGAATGCCCAAACACATTTAAGAAATTGCCAATCAAGAAACCTGAATGCTGCTGACTGAATACACCTGAAAATCCCATTCTCACTCAATTTGGAGGCAACTCGTAGCTGTCCCCTCGGCAAAAGGGATACATTTCATTTTCCAAAGCACAAAATCACTCCTTGGTCCTGTTGCCTGCTAATTTCTAAAAATGAAATGGCAATTTGCAGTTTTTTTTATTTCATTATGGATATTCTGGCTAACCTTTTTATTGTATGGGGTAAGAATACAAAATTAGAAAAGGAAGAAGGCAAAGCAACCGCAAACCCAGAACACATTGAGCAAATTGCCAAACAAGAAACCTGAATGCTGCTGACTGAATACACCTGAAAATCCCATTCTCACTCAATTTGGCGGCAATTCATAGCTGTTCCCTTGGCATAAGGGTTACATTTCATTTTCCAAAACACAAAAACTCACCTTGGTCCTGTTGCATGTTCATTTCTAAAAATGAAACACCAATTTGCTGTTTTCTTTATTTCATTGTGGATACTCTGGCTAACTTTTTTCTTGTATGGTGTAAGATTACAAAATTAGAAAAGGAAGAAGGCAAAACAAATGCAAACCAAGAACACATTTAGCAAATTGCCAATCAGGAAACCTGAATGTTGCTGACTCAATACACCTGAAAACCCATTCACACTCAATTTGGAGGCAATTCATAGCTGTGCCCTCGGCAAAAGGGAAAGATTTCATTTTCCAAAACACGAAAACTCACCTGTCGTGTTGCCTGTAGATTTCTTAACATGAAACGCCAATTTGCACTGTATTTTTATTTCATTTTGACCACTCTGTCTAAAGGCTTTTTTGGATGGTGTCAGGATATAAAATTTGGAAAGAAAAAAGGCAAAACAAACGCAAACCCAGACGACATTTAAGAAATTGCCAATCAAGAAACCTGAATGCTGCTGACTGAATACACCTGAAAATCCCATTCACACTCAATTTGGCGGCAATTCGTAGCTGTTTTTCTTGGCAAAAGGGTTACATTTCATTTTCCAAAACACAAAAACTCACCTGTCGTGTTGCCTGTAGATTTCTTAACATGAAACACCAATTTGCTGTTTTCTTTATTTCATTATGGATACTCTGGCTAAACATTTTCTTGTATGGTGTAAGAATACAAAATTAGAAAAGGAAGAAGGCAAGCAAATGGAATGCCCAAACACATTTAAGAAATTGCCAATCAAGAAACCTGAATGCTGCTGACTGAATACACCTGAAAATCCCATTCACACTGAATTTGGAGGCAACTCGTGGCTGTCCCCTCGGCAAAAGAGTTACATTTCATTTTCCAAAGCACAAAAACACACCTTGGTCCTGTTGCCTGCTAATTTCTAAGAATGAAACGGCAATTTGCTGTTTTTTTTTTATTTCATTATGGATATTCTGGCTAAATTTTATTGTATGGTGTAAGAATACAAAATTAGAAAAGGAAGAAGGCAAAACAAAGGCAAACCCAGAATACATTTAGCAAATTGCCAAACAAGAAACCTGAATGCTGCTGACTGAATGCATCTGAAAATCCCATTCACACTCAATTTGGCGGCAATTCGTATCTGTTCCCTGGGCACAAGGGTTACATTTCATTTTCTAAAACACAAAAACTCACCTTGGTCCTGTTGCATGTTAATTTCTAAAAATGTAACACCAATTTGCTGTTTTCTTTATTTCATTATGGATACTCTGGCTAACCTTTTTATTGTATGGTGTAAGAATACAAAATTAGAAAAGGAAGAAGGTAAAACAAATGCAAACCCAGAACACATTTAGCAAATTGCCAAACAAGAAACCGGAATGCTGCTGACTGAATACACCTGAAAATCCCATTCTCACTCAATTTGGCGGCAATTCGTAGCTGTCCCCTTGGCATAAGGGTTACATTTCATTTTCCAAAACACAAAAACTCACCTTGGTCCTGTTGCATGTTAATTTCTAAAAATGAAACACCAATTTGCTGTTTTCTTTATTTCATTATGGATACTCTGGCTAACTTTTTTCTTGTATGGTGTAAGATTACAAAATTAGAAAAGGAAGAAGGCAAAACAAATGCAAACCAAGAACACATTTAGCAAATTGCCAATCAGGAAACCTGAATGTTGCTGACTCAATACACCTGAAAACCCATTAACTCTCAATTTGGAGGCAATTCGTAGCTGTACCCTCGGCAAAAGGGAAAGATTTCACTTTCCAAAACACTAAAACTCACCTTAGTCCAGTGCCTGTTAATTTCTAAGCAGGGAACGCCCATTTGCTGTTTCTTTTTTTTTTTTATTTCATTAAGGATACTCTGGCTAAACTTTTATTGTATGGTGTAAGAATACAAAATTAGAAAAGGAAGAAGGCAAGCAAATGGAATGCCCAAACACATTTAAGAAATTGCCAATCAAGAAACCTGAATGCTGCTGACTGAATACACCTGAAAATCCCATTCACACTCAATTTGGAGGCAACTCGTGTCTGTCCCCTCGGCAAAAGGGATACATTTCATTTTCCAAAGCACAAAATCACTCCTTGGTCCTGTTGCCTGCTAATTTCTAAAAATGAAATGGCAATTTGCTGTTTTCTTTATTTCATTATGGATATTCTGGCTAACTTTTTTCTTGTATGGTGTAAGATTACAAAATTAGAAAAGGAAGAAGGCAAAACAAATGCAAACCAAGAACACATTTAGCAAATTGCCAAACAAGAAACCTGAATGCTGCTGACTCAATACACCTGAAAACCCATTCACACTCAATTTGCAGGCAATTCGTAGCTGTGCCCTCGGCAAAAGGGAAAGATTTCATTTTCCAAAGTACGAAAACTCACCTGTCGTGTTGCCTGTAGATTTCTTAACATGAAATGCCAATTTGCACTGTATTTTTATTTCATTTTGACCACTCTGTCTAAAGGCTTTTTTGGATGGTGTCAGGATATAAAATTTGGAAAGAAAAAAGGCAAAACAAACGCAAACCCAGACGACATTTAAGAAATTGCCAATCAAGAAACCTGAATGCTGCTGACTGAATACACCTGAAAATCCCATTCATACTCAATTTGGAGGCAACTCGTAGCTGTCCCCTCGGCAAAAGTGTTACATTTCATTTTCCAAAGCACAAAAACACACCTTGGTCCTATTGCCTGCTAATTTCTAAGAATGAAACGGCAATTTGCAGTTTTTTTTATTTCATTATGGATATTCTGGCTAAAATTTTATCGTATGGTGTAAGAATACAAAATTAGAAAAGGAAGAAGGCAAAACAACCGCAAACCCAGAACACATTTAGCAAATTGCCAAACAAGAAACCTGAATGCTGCTGACTGAATACACCTGAAAATCCCATTCACACTCAATTTGGAGGCAATTCGTAGCTGTGCCCTCGGCAAAAGGGTTACATTTCATTTTCCAAAGCACAAAATCACACCTTGGTCCTGTTGCCTGCTAATTTCTAAGAATGAAACGGCAATTTGCAGTTTTTTTTATTTCATTATGGATATTCTGGCTAACCTTTTTATTGTATGGTGTAAGAATACAAAATTAGAAAAGGAAGAAGGCAAAACAAATGCAAACCAAGAACACATTTAGCAAATTGCCAATCAGGAAACCTGAATGTTGCTGACTCAATACACCTGAAAATCCCATTCACACTCAATTTGGAGGCAATTCGTAGCTGTGCCCTCGGCAAAAGGGAAAGATTTCATTTTCCAAAACACGAAAACTCACCTGTCGTGTTGCCTGTAGATTTCTTAACATGAAACGCCAATTTGCACTGTATTTTTATTTCATTTTTACCACTCTGTATAAAGGCTTTTTTGGATGGTGTCAGGATATAAAATTTGGAAACAAAAAAGGCAAAACAAACGCAAACCCAGACGACATTTAAGAAATTGCCAATCAAGAAACCTGAATGCTGCTGACTGAATACACCTGAAAATCCCATTCATACTCAATTTGGAGGCAATTCATAGCTGTCCCTTCGGCAAAAGGGTACATATCATTTTCCAAAGCACAAAAACACACTTTGGTCCTGTTGCCAGCTAATTTCTAAGAGAGAAACGGCAATTTGCAGTTTTTTTTTTATTTCATTATGGATATTCTGGCTAAACATTTTCTTGTATGGGGAAAGAATACAAAATTAGAAAAGGAAGAAGGCAAAACAAACGCAAACCCAGAGCACATTTAGCAAATTGCCAAACAAGAAACCTGAATGCTGCTGACTGAATGCACCTTAAAATCCCATTCACACTCAATTTGGCGGCAATTCGCATCTGTTCCCTTGGCACAAGGGTTACATTTCATTTTCTAAAACACAAAAACTCACCTTGGTCCTCTTGCATGTTCATTTCTAAAAATGAAACACCAATTTGCTGTTTTCTTTATTTCATTATGGATACTCTGGCTAACCTTTTTCTTGTATGGGGTAAGAATACAAAATTAGAAAAGGAAGAAGGTAAAACAAATGCAAACCAAGAACACATTTAGCAAATTGCCAATCAGGAAACATGAATGTTGCTGACTCAATACACCTGAAAATCCCATTCACACTCAATTTGGAGGCAATTCGTAGCTGTACCCTCGGCAAAAGGGAAAGATTTCACTTTCCAAAACACTAAAACTCACCTTCGTCCAGTGCCTGTTAATCTCTAAGCAGGGAACGCCCATTTGCTGTTTTATTTTTTTTTATTTCATTAAGGATACTCTGGCTAAACGTTTATTGTATGGTGTAAGAATACAAAATTAGAAAAGGAAGAAGGCAAAGCAACCGCAAACCCAGAACACATTTAGCAAATTGCCAAACAAGAAACCGGAATGCTGCTGACTGAATACACCTGAAAATCCCATTCTCACTCAATTTGGCGGCAATTCGTAGCTGTCCACTTGGCATAAGGGTTACATTTCATTTTCCAAAACACAAAAACTCACCTTGGTCCTGTTGCATGTTAATTTCTAAAAATGAAACACCAATTTGCTGTTTTCTTTATTTCATTATGGATACTCTGGCTAACTTTTTCCTTGTATGGTGTAAGATTAAAAATTAGAAAAGGAAGAAGGCAAAACAAATGCAAACCAAGAACACATTTAGCAAATTGCCAATCAGGAAACCTGAATGTTGCTGACTCAATACACCTGAAAACCCATTCACACTCAATTTGGAGGCAATTCGTAGCTGTGCCCTCGGCAAAAGGGAAAGATTTCATTTTCCAAAACACGAAAACTCACCTGTCGTGTTGCCTGTAGATTTCTTAACATGAAACGCCAATTTGCACTGTAATTTTATTTCATTTTGACCACTCTGTCTAAAGGCTTTTTTGGATGGTGTCAGGATATAAAATTTGGAAAGAAAAAAGGCAAAACAAACGCAAACCCAGATGACATTTAAGAAATTGCCCATCAAGAAACCTGAATGCTGCTGACTGAATACACCAGAAAATCCCATTCATACTCAATTTAGAGGCAACTCGTAGCTGTCCCCTCGGCAAAAGGGTTACATTTCATTTTCCAAAGCACAAAAACACACCTTGGTCCTGTTGCCTGCTAATTTCTAAAAATGAAACACCAATTTGTTGTTTTCTTTATTTCATTATGGATATTCTGGCTAAACTTTTATTGTATGGTGTAAGAATACAAAATTAGAAAAGGAAGAAGGCAAAACAACTGCAAACCCAGAACACATTTAGCAAATTGCCAAACAAGAAACCTGAATGCTGCTGACTGAATGCACCTGAAAATCCCATTCACACTCAATTTGGAGGCAATTCGTAGCTGTTCCCTTGGCACAAGTGTTACATTTCATTTTCCAAAACACAAAAACTCACCTTGGTCCTGTTGCATGTTCATTTCTAAAAATGAAACACCAATTTGCTGTTTTCTTTATTGCATTATGGATACTCTGGTAAACCTTTATATTGTATGGTGTAAGAATACAAAATTAGAAAAGGAAGAAGGTAAAACAAATGCAAACCAAGAACACATTTAGCAAATTGCCAATCAGGAAACCTGAATGTTGCTGACTGAATACACCTGAAAATCCCATTCACACTCAATTTGGAGGCAATTCGTAGCTGCACCCTCGGCAAAAGGGAAAGATTTCACTTTCCAAAACACTAAAACTCACCTTCGTCCAGTGCCTGTTAATTTCTAGCAGGGAAAGCCCATTTGCTGTTTTTTTTTTTTATTATTTCATTAAGGATACTCTGGCTAAACTTTTTATTGTATGGTGTAAGAATACAAAATTAGAAAAGGAAGAAGGCAAAGCAACCGCAAACCCAGAACACATTTAGCAAATTGCCAAACAAGAAACCGGAATGCTGCTGACTGAATGCACCTGAAAATCCCATTCACACTCAATTTGGAGGCAATTCGTAGCTGTTCCCTTGGCACAAGTGTTACATTTCATTTTCCAAAACACAAAAACTCACCTTGGTCCTGTTGCATGTTAATTTCTATAAATGAAACACCAATTTGCTGTTTTCTTTATTTCATTATGGATACTCTGGCTAACTTTTTTCTTGTATGGTGTAAGATTACAAAATTAGAAAAGGAAGAAGGCAAAACAAATGCAAACCAAGAACACATTTAACAAATTGCCAATCAGGAAACCTGAATGTTGCTGACTCAATACACCTGAAAACCCATTCACACTCAATTTGGAGGCAATTCGTAGCTGTGCCCTCGGCAAAAGGGAAAGATTTCATTTTCCAAAACCCGAAAACTCACCTGTCGTGTTGCCTGTAGATTTCTTAGCATGAAACGCCAATTTGCACTGTATTTTTATTTCATTTTGACCACTCTGTCTAAAGGCTTTTTTGGATGGTGTCAGGATATAAAATTTGGAAACAAAAAAGGCAAAACAAACGCAAACCCAGACGACATTTAAGAAATTGCCAATCAAGAAACCTGAATGCTGCTGACTGAATACACCTGAAAATCCCATTCATACTCAATTTGGAGGCAACTCGTGGCTGTCCCATCGGCAAAAGTGTTACATTTCATTTTCCAAAGCACAAAAACACACCTTGGTCCTGTTGCCTGCTAATTTCTAAGAATGAAACGGCAATTTGCAGTTTTTTTTATTTCATTATGGATATTCTGGCTAAAATTTTATCGTATGGTGTAAGAATACAAAATTAGAAAAGGAAGAAGGCAAAACAACCGCAAACCCAGAACACATTTAGCAAATTGCCAAACAAGAAACCTGAATGCTGCTGACTGAATGCACCTGAAAATCCCATTCACACTCAATTTGGCGGCAATTCGTATCTGTTCCCTGGGCACAAGGGTTACATTTCATTTTCTAAAACACAAAAACTCACCTTGGTCCTGTTGCATGTTAATTTCTAAAAATGTAACACCAATTTGCTGTTTTCTTTATTTCATTATGGATACTCTGGCTAACCTTTTTATTGTATGGTGTAAGAATACAAAATTAGAAAAGGAAGAAGGTAAAACAAATGCAAACCAAGAACACATTTAGCACATTGCCAATCAGGAAACCTGAATGTTGCTGACTCAATACACCTGAAAATCCCATTCACACTCAATTTGGAGGCAATTCGTAGCTGTACCCTCGGCAAAAGGGAAAGATTTCACTTTCCAAAACACTAAAACTCACCTTCGTCCAGTGCCTGTTAATTTCTAAGCAGGGAACCCCCATTTGCTGTTTCTTTTTTTTTTTTATTTCATTAAGGATACTCTGGCTAAACTTTTATTGTATGGTGTAAGAATACAAAATTAGAAAAGGAAGAAGGCAAAGCAACTGCAAACCCAGAACACATTTAGCAAATTGCCAAACAAGAAACCGGAATGCTGCAGACTGAATACACCTGAAAATCCCATTCTCACTCAATTTGGCGGCAATTCGTAGCTGTCCCCTTGGCATAAGGGTTACATTTCATTTTCCAAAACACAAAAACTCACCTTGGTCCTGTTGCATGTTAATTTCTAAACATGAAACACCAATTTGCTGTTTTCTTTATTTCATTATGGATACTCTGGCTAACTTTTTTCTTGTATGGTGTAAGATTACAAAATTAGAAAAGGAAGAAGGCAAAACAAATGCAAACCAAGAACACATTTAGCAAATTGCCAATCAGGAAACCTGAATGTTGCTGACTCAATACACCTGAAAACTCATTAACTCTCAATTTGGAGGCAATTCGTAGCTGTACCCTCGGCAAAAGGGAAAGATTTCACTTTCCAAAACACTAAAACTCACCTTAGTCCAGTGCCTGTTAATTTCTAAGCAGGGAACGCCCATTTGCTGTTTCTTTTTTTTTTTTATTTCATTAAGGATACTCTGGCTAAACTTTTATTGTATGGTGTAAGAATACAAAATTAGAAAAGGAAGAAGGCAAGCAAATGGAATGCCCAAACACATTTAAGAAATTGCCAATCAAGAAACCTGAATGCTGCTGACTGAATACACCTGAAAATCCCATTCACACTCAATTTGGAGGCAACTCGTGTCTGTCCCCTCTGCAAAAGGGATACATTTCATTTTCCAAAGCACAAAATCACTCCTTGGTCCTGTTGCCTGCTAATTTCTAAAAATGAAATGGCAATTTGCTGTTTTCTTTATTTCATTATGGATATTCTGGCTAACCTTTTTATTGTATGGGGTAAGAATACAAAATTAAAAAAGGAAGAAGGTAAAACAAATGCAAACCAAGAACACATTTAGCAAATTGCCAATCAGGAAACCTGAATGTTGCTGACTCAATACACCTGAAAATCCCATTCACACTCAATTTGGAGGCAATTCATAGCTGTGCCCTCGGCAAAAGGGAAAGATTTCATTTTCCAAAGTACGAAAACTCACCTGTCGTGTTGCCTGTAGATTTCTTAACATGAAATGCCAATTTGCACTGTATTTTTATTTCATTTTGACCACTCTGTCTAAAGGCTTTTTTGGATGGTGTCAGGATATAAAATTTGGAAAGAAAAAAGGCAAAACAAACGCAAACCCAGACGACATTTAAGAAATTGCCAATCAAGAAACCTGAATGCTGCTGACTGAATACACCTGAAAATCCCATTCATACTCAATTTGGAGGCAACTCGTAGCTGTCCCCTCGGCAAAAGTGTTACATTTCATTTTCCAAAGCACAAAAACACACCTTGGTCCTGTTGCCTGCTAATTTCTAAGAATGAAACAGCAATTTGCAGTTTTTTTTATTTCATTATGGATATTCTGGCTAAAATTTTATCGTATGGTGTAAGAATACAAAATTAGAAAAGGAAGAAGGCAAAACAACCGCAAACCCAGAACACATTTAGCAAATTGTCAAACAAGAAACCTGAATGCTGCTGACTGAATACACCTGAAAATTCCATTCACACTCAATTTGGAGGCAATTCGTAGCTGTGCCCTCGGCAAAAGGGTTACATTTCATTTTCCAAAGCACAAAATCACACCTTGGTCCTGTTGCCTGCTAATTTCTAAGAATGAAACGGCAATTTGCAGTTTTTTTTATTTCATTATGGATATTCTGGCTAACCTTTTTATTGTATGGTGTAAGAATACAAAATTAGAAAAGGAAGAAGGCAAAACAAATGCAAACCAAGAACACATTTAGCAAATTGCCAATCAGGAAACCTGAATGTTGCTGACTCAATACACCTGAAAATCCCATTCACACTCAATTTGGAGGCAATTCGTAGCTGTGCCCTCGGCAAAAGGGAAAGATTTCATTTTCCAAAACACGAAAACTCACCTGTCGTGTTGCCTGTAGATTTCTTAACCTGAAACGCCAATTTGCACTGTATTTTTATTTCATTTTTACCACTCTGTATAAAGGCTTTTTTGGATGGTGTCAGGATATAAAATTTGGAAACAAAAAAGGCAAAACAAACGCAAACCCAGACGACATTTAAGAAATTGCCAATCAAGAAACCTGAATGCTGCTGACTGAATACACCTGAAAATCCCATTCATACTCAATTTGGAGGCAATTCATAGCTGTCCCGTCGGCAAAAGGGTTACATATCATTTTCCAAAGCACAAAAACACACTTTGGTCCTGTTGCCAGCTAATTTCTAAGAGAGGAAGGGCAATTTGCAGTTTTTTTTTTATTTCATTATCGATATTCTGGCTAAACATTTTCTTGTATGGGGAAAGAATACAAAATTAGAAAAGGAAGAAGGCAAAACAAACGCAAACCCAGAGCACATTTAGCAAATTGCCAAACAAGAAACCTGAATGCTGCTGACTGAATGCACCTTAAAATCCCATTCACACTCAATTTGGCGGCAATTCGCATCTGTTCCCTTGGCACAAGGGTTACATTTCATTTTCTAAAACACAAAAACTCACCTTGGTCCTCTTGCATGTTCATTTCTAAAAATGAAACACCAATTTGCTGTTTTCTTTATTTCATTATGGATACTCTGGCTAAACTTTTTATTGTATGGTGTAAGAATACAAAATTAGAAAAGGAAGAAGGTAAAACAAATGCAAACCAAGAACACATTTAGCAAATTGCCAATCAGGAAACCTGAATGTTGCTGACTCAATACACCTGAAAATCCCATTCACACTCAATTTGGAGGCAATTCGTAGCTGTACCCTCGGCAAAAGGGAAAGATTTCACTTTCCAAAACACTAAAACTCACCTTCGTCCAGTGCCTGTTAATCTCTAAGCAGGGAACGCCCATTTGCTGTTTTTTTTTTTTTTATTTCATTAAGGATACTCTGGCTAAACGTTTATTGTATGGTGTAAGAATACAAAATTAGAAAAGGAAGAAGGCAAAGCAACCGCAAACCCAGAACACATTTAGCAAATTGCCAAACAAGAAACCGGAATGCTGCTGACTGAATACACCTGAAAATCCCATTCTCACTTAATTTGGCGGCAATTCGTAGCTGTCCACTTGGCATAAGGGTTACATTTCATTTTCCAAAACACAAAAACTCACCTTGGTCCTGTTGCATGTTAATTTCTAAAAATGAAACACCAATTTGCTGTTTTCTTTATTTCATTATGGATACTCTGGCTAACTTTTTCCTTGTATGGTGTAAGATTACAAAATTAGAAAAGGAAGAAGGCAAAACAAATGCAAACCAAGAACACATTTAGCAAATTGCCAATCAGGAAACCTGAATGTTGCTGACTCAATACACCTGAAAACCCATTCACACTCAATTTGGAGGCAATTCGTAGCTGTGCCCTCGGCAAAAGGGAAAGATTTCATTTTCCAAAACACGAAAACTCACCTGTCGTGTTGCCTGTAGATTTCTTAACATGAAACGCCAATTTGCACTGTAATTTTATTTCATTTTGACCACTCTGTCTAAAGGCTTTTTTGGATGGTGTCAGGATATAAAATTTGGAAAGAAAAAAGGCAAAACAAACGCAAACCCAGATGACATTTAAGAAATTGCCCATCAAGAAAACTGAATGCTGCTGACTGAATACACCAGAAAATCCCATTCATACTCAATTTAGAGGCAACTCGTAGCTGTCCCCTCGGCAAAAGGGTTACATTTCATTTTCCAAAGCACAAAAACACACCTTGGTCCTGTTGCCTGCTAATTTCTAAAAATGAAACACCAATTTGTTGTTTTCTTTATTTCATTATGGATATTCTGGCTAAACTTTTATTGTATGGTGTAAGAATACAAAATTAGAAAAGGAAGAAGGCAAAACAACTGCAAACCCAGAACACATTTAGCAAATTGCCAAACAAGAAACCTGAATGCTGCTGACTGAATGCACCTGAAAATCCCATTCACACTCAATTTGGCGGCAATTCGTAGCTGTTCCCTTGGCACAAGTGTTACATTTCATTTTCCAAAACACAAAAACTCACCTTGGTCCTGTTGCATGTTCATTTCTAAAAATGAAACACCAATTTGCTGTTTTCTTTATTTCATTATGGATACTCTGGTAAACCTTTATATTGTATGGTGTAAGAATACAAAATTAGAAAAGGAAGAAGGTAAAAAAAATGCAACCAAGAACACATTTAGCAAATTGCCAATCAGGAAACCTGAATGTTGCTGACTCAATACACCTGAAAATCCCATTCACACTCAATTTGGAGGCAATTCGTAGCTGTACCCTCGGCAAAAGGGAAAGATTTCACTTTCCAAAACACTAAAACTCACCTTCGTCCAGTGCCTGTTAATCTCTAAGCAGGGAACGCCCATTTGCTGTTTTTTTTTTTTATTATTTCATTAAGGATACTCTGGCTAAACTTTTTATTGTATGGTGTAAGAATACAAAATTAGAAAAGGAAGAAGGCAAAGCAACCGCAAACCCAGAACACATTTAGCAAATTTCCAAACAAGAAACCTGAATGCTGCTGACTGAATACACCTGAAATCCCATTCACACTCAATTTGGCGGCAATTCGTAGCTGTTCCCTTGGCATAAGGGTTACATTTCATTTTCCAAAACACAAAAACTCACCTTGGTCCTGTTGCATGTTAATTTCTAAAAATGAAACACCAATTTGCTGTTTTCTTTATTTCATTATGGATACTCTGGCTAAACTTTTTCTTGTATGGTGTAAGAATACAAAATTAGAAAAGGAAGAAGGCAAAACAAATGCAAACCAAGAACACATTTAACAAATTGCCAATCAGGAAACCTGAATGTTGCTGACTCAATACACCTGAAAATCCCATTCACACTCAATTTGGAGGCAATTCGTAGCTGTACCCTCGGCAAAAGGGAAAGATTTCACTTTCCAAAACACTAAAACACACCTTCGTCCAGTTGCCTGTTAATTTCTAGGCAGGGAACGCCCATTTGCTCTTTTTTTTTTTTTATTTCATTAAGGATACTCTGGCTAAACTTTTATTGTATGGTGTATAAATACAAAATTAGAAAATGAAGAAGGCAAGCAAATGGAATGCCCAAACACATTGAAGAAATTGCCAATCAAGAAACCTGAATGCTGCTGACTGAATGCACCTGAAAATCCCATTCACACTCAATTTGGCGGCAATTCATAGCTGTTCCCTTGGCACAAGTGTTACATTTCATTTTCCAAAACACAAAAACTCACCTTGGTCCTGTTGCATGTTCATTTCTAAAAATGAAACACCAATTTGCTGTTTTCTTTATTTCATTATGGATACTCTGGTAAACCTTTATATTGTATGGTGTAAGAATACAAAATTAGAAAAGGAAGAAGGTAAAAAAAATGCAACCAAGAACACATTTAGCAAATTGCCAATCAGGAAACCTGAATGTTGCTGACTCAATACACCTGAAAATCCCATTCACACTCAATTTGGAGGCAATTCGTAGCTGTACCCTCGGCAAAAGGGAAAGATTTCACTTTCCAAAACACTAAAACTCACCTTCGTCCAGTTCCTGTTAATCTCTAAGCAGGGAACGCCCATTTGCTGTTTTTTTTTTTTTTATTATTTCATTAAGGATACTCTGGCTAAACTTTTTATTGTATGGTGTAAGAATACAAAATTAGAAAAGGAAGAAGGCAAAGCAACCGCAAACCCAGAACACATTTAGCAAATTGCCAAACAAGAAACCTGAATGCTGCTGACTGAATACACCTGAAATCCCATTCACACTCAATTTGGCGGCAATTCGTAGCTGTTCCCTTGGCAAAAGGGTTACATTTCATTTTCCAAAACACAAAAACACACCTTGGTCCTGTTGCATGTTAATTTCTAAAAATGAAACACCAATTTGCTGTTTTCTTTATTTCATTATGGATACTCTGGCTAACTTTTTTCTTGTATGGTGTAAGATTACAAAATTAGAAAAGGAAGAAGGCAAAACAAATGCAAACCCAGAACACATTTAGCTTATTGCCAATCAGGAAACCTGAATGTTGCTGACTGAATACACCTGAAAACCCATTCACACTCAATTTGGAGGCAATTTCGTAGCTGTCCCCTCGGCAAAAGGGAAAGATTTCATTTTCCAAAACATGAAAACTCACCTGTCGTGTTGCCTGTAGATTTCTTAGCATGAAACGCCAATTTTCACTGTATTTTTATTTCATTTTGACAACTCTGTCTAAAGGCTTTTTTGGATGGTGTCACGCTATATAATTTGGAAAGAAAAAAGGCAAAACAAACGCAAACCCAGACGACATTTAAGAAATTGCCAATCAAGAAACATGAATGCTGCTGACTGAATACACCTGAAAATCCCATTCACACTCAATTTGGAGGCAATTCGTAGCTGTACCCTCGGCAAAAGGGAAAGATTTCACTTTCCAAAACACTAAAACTCACCTTCGTCCAGTTGCCTGTTAATTTCTAGGCAGGGAATGCCCATTTGCTCTTTTTTTTTTTTTATTTCATTAAGGATACTCTGGCTAAACTTTTATTGTATGGTGTATAAATACAAAATTAGAAAAGGAAGAAGGAAAGCAAATGGAATGCCCAAACACATTTAAGAAATTGCCAATCAAGAAACCTGAATGCTGCTGACTGAATACACCTGAAAATCCCATTCACACTCAATTTGGAGGCAACTCGTGGCTGTCCCCTCGGCAAAAGGGATACATTTCATTTTCCAAAGCACAAAATCACTCCTTGGTCCTGTTGCCTGCTAATTTCTAAAAATGAAATGGCAATTTGCAGTTTTTTTTATTTCATTATGGATATTCTGGCTAAATTATTATTGTATGGGGTAAGAATACAAAATTAGAAAAGGAAGAAGGCAAAGCAACCGCAAACCCAGAACACATTTAGCAAATTGCCAAACAAGAAACCGGAATGCTGCTGACTGAATACACCTGAAAATCCCATTCTCACTCAATTTGGCGGCAATTCATAGCTGTTCCCTTGGCATAAGGGTTACATTTCATTTTCCAAAACACAAAAACTCACCTTGGTCCTGTTGCATGTTCATTTCTAAAAATGAAACACCAATTTGCTGTTTTCTTTATTTCATTATTGATACTCTGGCTAACTTTTTTCTTGTATGGTGTAAGATTACAAAATTAGAAAAGGAAGAAGGCAAAACAAATGCAAACCAAGAACACATTTAGCAAATTGCCAATCAGGAAACCTGAATGTTGCTGACTCAATACACCTGAAAACCCATTCACACTCAATTTGGAGGCAATTCGTAGCTGTGCCCTCGGCAAAAGGGAGAGATTTCATTTTCCAAAACACGAAAACTCACCTGTTGTGTTGCCTGTAGATTTCTTAGCATGAAACGCCAATTTGCACTGTATTTTTATTTCATTTTGACCACTCTGTCTAAAGGCTTTTTTGGATGGTGTCAGGATATAAAATTTGGAAAGAAAAAAGGCAAAACAAACGCAAACCCAGACGACATTTAAGAAACTGCCAATCAAGAAACCTGAATGCTGCTGACTGAATACACCTGAAAATCCCATTCATACTCAATTTGGAGGCAATTCATAGCTCTCCCCTCGGCAAAAGGGTTACATTTCATTTTCCAAAGCACAAAAACACACCTTGGTCCTGTTGCCAGCTAATTTCTAAGAATGAAATGGCAATTTGCAGTTTTTTTTATTTCATTATGGATATTCTGGCTAAACATTTTCTTGTATGGTGTAAGAATACAAAATTAGAAAAGGAAGAAGGCAAAACAAACGCAAACCCAGAGCACATTTAGCAAATTGCCAAACAAGAAACCTGAATGCTGCTGACTGAATGCACCTGAAAATCCCATTCACACTCAATTTGGCGGCAATTCGTAGCTGTACCCTCGGCAAAAGGGAAAGATTTCACTTTCCAAAACACTAAAACACACCTTCGTCCAGTGCCTGTTAATTTCTAAGCAGGGAACGCCCATTTGCTGTTTCTTTTTTTTTATTATTTCATTAAGGATACTCTGGCTAAACTTTTTATTGTATGGTGTAAGAATACAAAATTAGAAAAGGAAGAAGGCAAAGCAACCGCAAACCCAGAACACATTTAGCAAATTGCCAAACAAGAAACCTGAATGCTGCTGACTGAATACACCTGAAATCCCATTCTCACTCAATTTGGCGGCAATTCGTAGCTGTTCCCTTGGCAATAGGGTTACATTTCATTTTCCAAAACACAAAAACACACCTTGGTCCTGTTGCATGTTAATTTCTAAAAATGAAACACCAATTTGCTGTTTTCTTTATTTCATTATGGATACTCTGGCTAACTTTTTTCTTGTATGGTGTAGGATTACAAAATTAGAAAAGGAAGAAGGCAAAACAAATGCAAACCCAGAACACATTTAGCTTATTGCCAATCAGGAAACCTGAATGTTGCTGACTGAATACACCTGAAAACCCATTCACACTCAATTTGGAGGCAATTCGTAGCTGTCCCCTCGGCAAAAGGGAAAGAATTCATTTTCCAAAACATGAAAACTCACCTGTCGTGTTGCCTGTAGATTTCTTAGCATGAAACGCCAATTTTCACTGTATTTTTATTTCATTTTGACCACTCTGTCTAAAGGCTTTTTTGGATGGTGTCACGCTATATAATTTGGAAAGAAAAAAGGCAAAACAAACGCAAACCCAGACGACATTTAAGAAATTGCCAATCAAGAAACCTGAATGCTGCTGACTGAATACACCTGAAAATCCCATTCACACTCAATTTGGAGGCAATTCGTAGCTGTACCCTCGGCAAAAGCGTTACCTATCATTTTCCAAAGCACAAAAACACACCTTGGTCTTGTTGCCTACTAATTTCTATGAATGAAATGGTAAAGTGCAGTTTTTATTATTTCATTATGGATATTCTCGCTAAAATTTTTATTGTATGGGTTAAGAATACAAAATTAGAAAAGGAAGAAGGCAAAGCAATCGCAAACCCAGAACACATTTAGCAAATTGCCAAACAAGAAACCTGAATGCTGCTGACTGAATACACCTGAAATTCATATTCACACTCAATTTGACGGCAATTCCTAGCTGTTCCCTTGGCAAAAGGGTTACATTTCATTTTCCAAAACACAAAAACTCACCTTGGTCCTGTTGCTTGTTAATTTCTAAAATGAAACACCAATTTGCTGTTTTTTTTATTTCATTATGGATATTCTGGCTAAACTTTTTATTGTATGGGGTAAGAATACAAAATTAGAAAAGGAAGAAGGCAAAACAAACGCAAAACCAGAACACATATAGCAAATTAGCAAAAAAGAAACGTGAAAGCTGCTGACTGAATACACCTGAAAATCCCATTCACACTCAATTTGGTGGCAATTCGTAGCTGTGCCCTCAGCAAAAGGGAAAGATTTCATTTTCCAAAACACAAAAACTCACCTTGGTCCAGTTGCCTGTTAATTTCTAAACAGGGAACGCCCATTTGCTGTTTTTTTTTCTTTATTTCATTAAGGATACTCTGGCTAAACTTTTATTGTATGGTGTAAGAATTCAAAATTAGAAAAGGAAGAAGGCAAGCAAATGGAATGCCCAAACTCATTTAAGAAATTGCCAATCAAGAAACCTGAATGCTGCTGACTGAATACACCTGAAAATCCCATTCACACTCAATTTGGAGGCAACTCGTAGCTGTCCCCTTGGCAAAAGGGTTACATATCATTTTCCAAAGCACAAAATCACTCCTTGGTCCTGTTGCCTGCTAATTTCTAAGAATGAAATGTCAATTTGCAGTTTTTTTTTATTTCATTATGGATATTCTGGCTAAACTTTTTATTGTATGGGGTAAGAATACAAAATTAGAAAAGGAAGAAGGCAAAGCAACCGCAAACCCAGAACAGATTTAGCAAATTGCCAAACAAGAATCCTGAATGCTGCTGACTGAATACACCTGAAAATCCCATTCTCACTCAATTTGGTGGCAATTCGTAGCTGTTTCCTTGGCATAAGGGTTACATTTCATTTTCCAAAATACAAAAACTCACCTTGGTCCTGTTGCATGTTAATTTCTAAAAATGAAACACCAATTTGCTGTTTTCTTTATTTCATTATGGATACTCTGGCTAACTTTTTTCTTGTATGGTGTAAGATTACAAAATGAGAAAAGGAAGAAGGCAAAACAAATGCAAACCAAGAACACATTTAGCAAATTGCCAATCAGGAAACCTGAATGTTGCTGACTGAATACACCGGAAAACCCATTCACACTCAATTTGGAGGCAATTCGTAGCTGTGCCCTCGGCAAAAGGGAAAGATTTCATTTTCCAAAACACGAAAACTCACCTGTCGTGTTGCCTGTAGATTTCTTAACATGAAACGCCAATTTGCACTGTATTTTTATTTCATTTTGACCACTCTGTCTAAAGGCTTTTTTGGATGGTGTCAGGATATAAAATTTGGAAAGAAAAAAGGCAAAACAAACGCAAACCCAGACGACATTTAAGAAATTGCCAATCAAGAAACCTGAATGCTGCTGACTGAATACACCTGAAAATCCCATTCACACTCAATTTGGAGGCAACTCGTAGCTGTCCCCGCGGCAAAAGTGTTACATTTCATTTTCCAAAGCACAAAAACACACCTTGGTCCTGTTGCATGTTAATCTCTAAAATTAAACACCAATTGGCTGTTTTCTTTATTTCATTATGGATACTCTGGCTAAACTTTTATTGTGTGGTGTAAGAATACAAAATTAGAATAGGAAGAAGGCAAAACAAATGCAAACCAAGAACACATTAGCAAATTGCCAATCAGGAACCCTGAATGTTGCTGACTGAATACACCTGAAAATCCCATTCACACTCAATTTGGAGGCAAATCGTAGCTGTGCCCTCAGCAAAAGGGAAAGATTTCATTTTCCAAAACACAAAAACTCACCTTGGTCCTGGTGCATGTTAATTTCCAAAAATGAAACACCAATTTGCTGTTTTCTTTATTTCATTATGGTTACTCTGGCTAAACTTTTTATTGTATGGTGTAAGAATACAAAATTAGAAAAGGAGGAAGGCAAAACAAATGCAAACCAAGAACACATTAGCAAATTACCAATCAGGAAACCTGAATGTTGCTGACTGAATACACCTGAAATTCCCATTCACACTCAATTTGGAGGCAATTCGTAGCTGTGCCCTCGGCAAAAGGGAAAGATTTCATTTTCCCTAACAGTAAATCTCACCTTGGTCCAGTTGCCTGTTAATTTCTAAGCATGGAACGCCCATTTGCTGTTTTTTTTTTTTTATTTCATTAAGGATACTCTGGCTAAACTTTTTATTGTATGGGGTAAGAATACAAAATTAGAAAAGGAAGAATGCAAAACAATTTGAATGTCCAAAAACATTTAAGAAATTGCCAATCAAGAAACCTGAATGCTGCTGACTGAATACACCTGAAAATCCCATTCACACTCAATTTGGAGGCAACTCGTAGCTGTTCCCTTGGCAAAAGGGTTACATTTCATTTTCCAAAACAGAAAAACACACCTTGGTCCTGTTGCATGTTCATTTCTAAGAATTAAACACCAATTTGCTCTTTTCTTTATTTAATTATGGATACTCTGGCTAACCTTTTTCTTGTATGGTGTAAGAATACAAAATTAGAAAAGGAAGAAGGCAAAACAAATGCAAACCAAGAACACATTTAGCAAATTACCATTGGGGAAACCTGAATGTTGCTGACTGAATACACTTGAAAATCCCATTCACAATCAATTTGGAGGCAATTCGTAGCTGTTCCCTCGGCAAAAGGGAAAGATTTCATTTTCCAAAACAGTAAAACTCACCTTGGTCCAGTTGCCTGTTAATTTCCAAGCATGGAACGCCCATTTGTTGGTTTTCTTTTTTTTTATTTCTTTAAGGACACTCTGGCTAAACATTTATTGTATGGTGTAAGAATGCAAAATTAGAAAAGGAAGAAGGCAAAACAACCGCAAACCCAGAATACATTTAGCAAATTGCCAAACAAGAAACCCGAATGCTGATGACTGAATACACCTGAAAATCGCATTCACACTCAAATTGGTAGCAATTCGTAGCTGTTCCCTTAGCAAAAGGGTTACATTTCATTTTCCAAAACACAAATACTCACATTGGTCCTGTTGCATGTTAATTTTTAAAAATTAAACACCAATTTGCTGTTTTCTGTATTTCATTATAGTTATTCTGGCTAAACTTTTTATTGTATGGTGTAAGAATACAAAATTAGAAAAGGGAGAAGGCAAAACAAATGCAAACCAAGAAAATATTTGCAAATTGCCAATCAGGAAACCTGAATGTTGCTGACTGAATACACCTGAAAATCCCATTCACACTCAATTTGGAGGCAACTTGTAGCTGTGCCCTCGGCAAAAGGGAAAGATTTCATTTTCCAAAACTGTAAATCTCACCTTGGTCCAGTTGCCTGTTAATTTCTAAGCATGGAATGCCCATTTGCTGTTTTTTTTTTTTATTTTATTAAGGATACTCTGGCTAAACTTTTATTGTATGGTGTAAGAATACAAAATGAGAAAAGGAAGAAGGCAAAACAAATGCAAACCAAGAACACATTTAGCAAATACTAATCGGGAAACCTGAATGTTGCTGACGGAATACACCTAAAAATCCCATTCACACTCAATTTGCAGGCAATTCGTACCTGTCCCCTTGGCAAAAGTGTTACATTTCATTTTCTAAAACACGAAAACTCACCTTAGTCGTGTTGTCTGTAGATTTCTTAGCATGAAACGCCAATTTGCAATGTATTTTTATTTCATTTTGACCACTCTGTCTAAAGGCTTTTTGGATGGTGTCAGGATATAAAATTTGGAAAAAAGAAGGCAAAACAAACGCAAACCCAGACAAAATTTAAGAAATTGCCAATCAAGAAACCTGAATGCTGCTGACTGAATACACCTGAAAATCCCATTCACACTCAATTTGGAGGCAACCCGTAGCTGTCCCCTCGGCAAAAGGGTTACATTTCATTTTCCAAAGCACAAAATCACACCTTCGTCCTGTTGCCTTCTAATTTCTAAGAATGAATCGGCAATTTGTTGTTTTTTTTTTTATTTCATTATGGATAATCTGGCTAAACTTTTATTGTATGGGGTAAGAATACAAAATTAGAAAAGGAAGAAGGCAAAACAAATGCAAACCCAGAACACATTTAGCAAATTGCCAAACAAGAAACCTGAATTCTGCTGACTGAATACACCTGAAAATCCCATTCACACTCAATTTGGAGGCAACTCGTAGCTGTCCCCTCGGCAAAAGGGTTACATTTCATATTCCAAAGCACAAAAACACACCTTGGTCCTGTTGCCTGCTAATTTCTAAGAATCAAACGGCAATTTGCAGGGTTTTTTTATTTCATTATGGATATTCTGGCTAAACTTTTATTGTATGGGGTAAGAATACAAAATTAGTAAAGGAAGAAGGTAAAACAAATGCAAACCAAGAACACATTTAGCAAACTACCAATCAGGAAACCTGAATGTTGCTGACTGAATACACCTGAAAATCCCATTCACACTCAATTTGGAGGCAATTCATAGCTGTCCCCTCGGCAAAAGGGTTACATTTCATTTTCCAAAGCACAAAATCACACCTTGGTCCTGTTGCCTGCTAATTTCTAAGAATGAAACGGCAATTTGCAGGTTTTTTTATTTCATTATGGATATTCTGGCTAAATATTTTATTGTATGGGGTAATAATACAAAATTAGAAAAGGAAGAAGGCAAAACAACCGCAAACCCAGAACACATTTAGCAAATTGCCAAACAAGAAACCTGAATGCTGCTGATTGAATACACCTGAAAATCACATTCACACTCAATTTGGCGGCAATTCATAGCTGTTCCCTTGGCAAAAGTGTTACGTTTCATTTTCTAAAACACGAAAACTCACCTTAGTCGTGTTGCCTGTTGATTTCTTAGCATGAAACGCCAATTTGCACTGTATTTTTATTTCATTTTGACCACTCTGTCTAAAGGCTTTTTTGGATGCTGTCAGGATAGAAAATTTAGAAAGAAAGAAGGCAAAACAAACGCAAACCCAGATGACATTTAAGAAATTGCCAATCAAGAAACCTGAATGCTGCTGACTGAATACACCTGAAAATCCCATTCACACTCAATTTGGAGGCAACTTTAGCTGTCCCCTTGGTAAAAGGGTTACATTTCATTTTCCAAAGCACAAAAACACACCTTGGTCCTGTTGCCTGTTAATTTCAAAGAATGAAACGGCAAATTGCAGTTTTTTTTTTTTATTTCAGTATGGATATTCTAGCTAAACTTTTTATTGTATGGGGTAAGAATACAAAATTAGAAAAGGAAGAAGGCAAAAGAAACGCAAACCCAAAACACATTTAGCAAATTGCCAAACAGGAAACCTGAATGCTGCTGACTGAAAATACCTGAAAATCACATTCACACTCAATTTTGTGGAAATTCGTAGCTGTTCCCTTGGCAAAAGTGTTACATTTCATTTTCCAAAACACAAAAACTCACCTTGGTCCTGTTGCATGTTCATTTCTAAAAATGAAACACCAATTTGCTGTTTTCTTTATTTCATTATGTATACTCTGGCTAAAATTTTTCTTGTATGGTGTAAGAATACAAAATTAGAAAAGGAAGAAGGCAAAACAAATGCAAACCAAGAACACATTTAGCAAATTACCAATCGGGAAACCTGAATGTTGCTGACTGAATACACCTGAAAATCCCATTCACACTCAATTTGGAGGCAATTCGTAGCTGTGCCCTAGGCAAAAGGGTTACATTTCATTTTCCAAAGCACAAAATCACACCTTGGTCCTGTTGCCTGCTAATTTCTAAGAATGAAACGGCAATTTGCAGTTTTTTTTATTTCATTATGGATATTCTGGCTAAACTTTTTATTGTATGGTGTAAGAATACAAAATTAGAAAAGGAAGAAGGCAAAACAAATGGAATGCCCAAACACATTTAAGAAATTGCCAATCAAGAAACCTGAATGCTGCTGACTGAATACACCTGAAAATCCCATTCACACTCAATTTGGAGGCAACTCATAGCTCTCCCCTCGGCAAATGTGTTACATTTCATTTTCTAAATCACGAAAACCACCTTAGTCTTGTTGCCTGTTGATTTCTTAGCATGAAACGCCAATTTGCACTGTATTTTTATTTCATTTTGACCACTCTGTCTAAAGGCTTTTTTGGATGGTGTCAGGATATAAACTTTGGAAAGAAAAAAGGCAAAACAAACGCAAGCCCAGACGACATTTTAGAAATTGCCAATCAAGAAACCTGAATCCTGCTGAATGAATACACCTGAAAATCCCATTTACACTCAATTTGCTGGCAATTCATAGCTGTTCACATGGCATAAGGGTTACATTTCATTTTCCAAAACACAAAAACACACCTTGGTCCTGTTGCCTGTTAATTTGTACTCATGAAATGCCAATTTGCTGTTTTTTTTTTTTTTATTTCATTATGGATACGCTGGCTAACCTTGTTATTTTATGGTGTAAGAATACAAAATTGGAAAAGGAAGAAGGCAAAACAAACACAAACCCAGAACACATTTAGCAAATCGCCAATCAAGAAACCTGAATGCTGCTGACTGAATACACCTGAAAATCCCATTCACACTCAATTTGGAGGCAATTTGTAGCTGTCTTCTCGGCCAAAGGGTTACATTTCATTTTCCAAAACATGAAAACTCCCTTTAAGTCATGATGCCTGTAGATTTTTTATCATGAAACGCCAATTTGCACTGTATTTTTATTTCATTTTGTCCACTCTATCTAAACGCATTTTTGGATGGTGTCAGGATAGAAAATTAGAAAAGGAAGAAGGCAAAACAAACACAAACCCAGAACACATTGAGAATATTGCCAATCAAGAAACCTGAATGCTGCTGACTGAATACACCTGAAAATCCCATTCACACTCAAACTGGAAACAATTCATAGCATTCCCCTCGGCAAAAGGGTTACCTTTCATTTTCCAGAACACAAAAACTCACCTTGGTCCTGTTGCCTGTTAATTTGTATTCATGAAATGCCAATTTGCTGTTTTTTTTTTTTTATTTCATTATGGATACTCTGGCTAACCTTTTTATTTTATGTTGTAAGAATACAAAATAAGAAAAGGAAGAAGGCAAAACAAACACAAACCCAGAACTCATTTACTAAATCGCCAATCAATAAACCTGAATTCTGCTGACAGAATATACCTGAAAATCCCATTCCCACTCAATTTGGAGGAAATTCGTAGCTCTCCCCTCAGCAAAAGGGAAATATTTCATTTTCCAAAACACAAAAACTCACCTTAGTCGTGTTGCCTGTTAATTTCTTAGCATGAATCGCCAAATTGCTGTTTTTTTTTTTTATTTCATTATGGATACTCTGGCTAACCATTTTATTGTATGGTTTAAGAATTCAATATTAGAAAATGAAGAAGGCAAAACAAACGCAAATGCAGAACACATTTGGCAAATTACCAATCAAGAAACCTGAATGCTGTTGACTGAATAAACCTGAAAATCCCATTCCCACTCAATTTGGAGGAAATTCGTAGCTCTCCCCTCAGCAAAAGGGAAATATTTCATTTTCCAAAACACAAAAACTCACCTTAGTCGTGTTGCCTGTTAATTTCTTAGCATGAATCGCCAAATTGCACTCTGTTTTTATTTCATTTTGACCATTCTATCTAAACGCTTTTTTGCATGGTTTCAGGATAGAACATTTCGAAAGCAAGAAGACAAAACAAACACAAACCCAGAACACATTTAGCAAATTGCCAATCAAGAAATCTGAATGCTGCTGACGGAATACACCTGAAAATCCTATTCAAATTCAATTTGGAGGCAATTCGTAGCTGTGCCCTCGCCAATAGGGAAACATTTCATTTTCCAAAACAAGAAAACTCACCTTAGTCATGTTGCCTGTAGATTTCTTAGCATGAAACGCCAATTTGCTCTTCATTTTCATTTTGACCACTCTGTGTAAAGGATTTTTTGGATGGTGTCAGAATGGAAAATTCGGAAAGAAAGAAGGCAAAAAAAATGCAAACCCAGAAGACATTTATGTAATTGTCAATCAAGAAACCTGAATGCTGCTGACTGAATACACCTGAAAATCCCATTCACACTCAATTTGGAGGCAACTCGTAGCTGTCCCCTCGGCAAAAGGGTTACATTTCATTTTCCAAATCACGAAAACTCACCTTATTCCTGATGCCTGTAGATTTCTTAGCATGAAAAGCCAATTTGCATTGTATTTTTACTTCATTTTGAAAACTCTGTCAAAAGGCTTTTTTGGATGGTGTCAGGATAGAAAATTTGGAAAGAAAGGAGGTAAAACAAACGAAATCCCAGAAAACATTTAGCAAACTGCCAATCAGAATCCTGAATGCTGCTGACTGAATACACCTGAAAATCGCATTCACACTCAATTTGGCGGCAATTCGTAGCTGTTCCCTTGGCAAAAGGGTTACATTTCATTTTCCAAAACACAAAAACTCACCTTGGTCCTGTTGCATGTTAATTTCTAAAAATGAAACACCAATTTGCTGTTTTCTTTATTTCATTATGGATACTCTGGCTAACCTTTTTCTTGTATGGTGTAAGAATACAAAATTAGAAAAGGAAGAAGGCAAAACAAATGCAAACCAAGAACACATTTAGCAAATTACCAATCGGGAAACCTGAATGTTGCTGACTGAATACACCTGAAAACCCATTCACACTCAATTTGGAGGTAATTCGTAGCTGTGCCCTCAGCAAAAGGGAAAGATTTCATTTTCCAAAACACAAAAACTCACCTTTGTCCAGTTGCCTGTTAATTTCTAAGCATGGAACGCCCATTTGCTGTTTTTTCTTTTTTTTATTTATTAAGGATACTCTGGCTAAACTTTTATTGTATGGTGTAAGAATACAAAATTAGCAAAGGAAGAAGGCAAACCAATGGAATGCCCAAACACATTTAACAAATTGCCAAACAAGAAACCTGAATGCTGCTGACTGAATACACCTGAAAATCCCATTCACACTCAATTTGGAGGCAACTTATAGCTGTCACCTCGGCAAAGGTGTTACATTTCATTTTCTAAAACACGAAAACTCACCTTAGTCGTGTTACTCGTAGATTTCTTAGCATGAAACGCCAATGTCCACTGTATTTTTATTTCATTTTGACCACTCTGTCTCAAGGCTTTTTTGGATGGTATCAGGATATAAAATTTGGAAAGAAAAAAGGCAAAGCAAACGCAAACCCAGACGACATTTAAGAAATTGCGAATAAAGAAACCTGAATGCTGCGGACTGAATACACCTGAAAATCCCATTCACAATCAATTTGGCGGCAATTTGTAGCTGTTCCCTTGGCAAAAGTGTTACATTTCATTTTCCAAAACACAAAAACTCACCTTGGTCCTCTTACATGTTAATTTCAAAAAATGAAACAACAATTTGCTGTTTTTTTTATTTCATTATGGATACTCTGGCTAACCTTTTTATTGTATGGTGTAAGAATACAAAATTAGAAAAGGAAAAAGGCAAAACAAATGCAAACCAAGAACACATTTAGCAAATTACCAATCGGAAACCTGAATGTTGCTGACTGAATACACATGAAAATCCCATTCACACTCAATTTGGAGGCAACTCGTAGCTGTCCCCTCGGCAGAAAGGTTACATTTCATTTTCCAAAGCAAAAAAACACACCTTGGTATTGTTCCCTGCTTACTTCAAAGAATGAAACTGCAATTTGCAGTTTTTTTTATTTCATTACGTATATTCTGGCTAACCATTTTATTGTATGGGGTAAGAATACAAAATTAGAAAAGGAAGAAGTCAAAACAACCACAAACCCAGAACACATTTAGCAAATTGCCAAAAAGAAACCTGAATGCTGCTGACTGAATACACCTGAAAATCCCATTCACACTCAATTTGGCGGCAATTCGTAGCTGTTCCCTTGGCAAAAGGGTTACATTTCATTTTCAAAAACATAAAAACTCATCTTGTTCCCGTTGCATGTTAATTTCTAAAAATGAAACACCAATTTGCTGTTTTCTTTATTTCATTATGGATAGTCTGGATAAACTCTTTATTGTATAGTGTAATAATACGAAATTAGAAAAGGAAGAAGGCAAAACAAATGCAAACCAAGAACACATTTAGCAAATTACCTATCGGGAAACCTGAACGTTGCTGACTGAATACACCTGAAAATCCCATTCACACTCAATTTGGAGGCACTTCGTAGCTGTGCCCTCGAAAACGGAAAGATTTCATTTTCCAAAACACAAAAACTCACCTTGTCCTGTTGCATGTTCATTTCTAAAAATGAAACACCAATTTGGTGTTTTCTTTATTTCATCATGGATATTCTGGCTAAACTTTTTCTTGTATGTTGTAAGAATACAAAATTAGAAAAGGTAGAAGGCAAAACATGCAAAGCAAGAACACATTTAGCAAATTACCAATCAGGAAACCTGAATGTTGCTGACTCAACACACCTGAAAATCCCATTCACACTCAATTTGGAGGTAATTCGTAGCTGTGCCCTCAGCAAAAGGGAAAGATTTCATTTTCCAAAACACAAAAACTCACCTTGGTCCAGTTGCCTGTTAATTTCTAAGCATGGAACGCCCATTTGCTGTTTTTTTTTTTTTTATTTCATTAAGGATACTCTGGCTAAACTTTTATTGTATGGTGTAAGAATACAAAATTAGAAAAGGAAGAAGGCAAAACAAATGGAATGTCCAAACACATTTAAGAAATTGCCAATCAAGAAACCTGAATGCTGCTGACTGAATACACCTGCAAATCCCATTCACACTCAATTTGGAGGCAACTCGTAGCTGTCCCCTCGGCAAAAGGGTTACATTTCATTTTCCAAAGCACAAAAACACACCTTGGTCCTGTTGCCTGCTAATTTCTAAGAATGAAATGACAATTTGCAGGTTTTTTTATTTCATTATGGATATTCTGGCTAAACTTTTTATTGTATGGTGTAAGAATACAAAATTAGAAAAGGAAGAAGGCAAAACAAATGGAATGCCCAAACACATTTAAGAAATTGCCAATCAGGGCCAGCGCCGTGTCTCAACAGGCTAATCCTCTGCCTTGCGGCGCCGGCATACCGGGTTCTAGCCCCGGTCAGGGCGCCGGATTCTGTCCCGGTTGCCCCTCTTCCAGGCCAGCCCTCTGCTGTGGCCCGGGAGTGCAGTGGAGGATGGCCCAGGTGCTTGGGCCCTGCACCCCATGTGGAGACCAGGAAAAGCACCTGGCTCCTGGATCCTGCCATCCGACTAGCGAGGTGCGCCGGCCAGAGCGCGCCATCTTCGGCGGCCATTGGAGGGTGAACCAACGGCAACAGAAGACCTTTCTCTCTGTCTCTCTCTCTCACTGTCCACTCTACCTGTCAAAAAAAAAAAGAAATTGCCAATCAAGAAACCTGAATGCTGCTGACTCAATACACCTGAAAATCCCATTCACACTCAATTTGGAGGCAACTCGTAGCTGTCCCCTAGGCAAAGGGGTTACATTTCATTTTCCAAGCACAAAAACAAACCTTGGTCCTCTTGCATGTTAATTTCTAAAAATGTAACACCAATATGCTGTTTTCTTTATTTCATTATGGATACTCTGGTTAAACTTTTTCTTGTATGGTGTAAGAATACAAAATTAGAAAAGGAAGAAGGCAAAACAAATGCAAACCAAGAACACATTTAGCAAATTGCCAATCAGGAAACCTGAATCTTGCTGACTGAATACACATGAAAATCCCATTCACACTCAATTTGGAGGCAATTCGTAGCTGTCCCTTCGGCAAAAGTGTTACATTTCATTTTCTAAAACACAAAAACTCACCTTAGTCGTGTTGCCTGTAGATTTCTTAGCATGAAACGCCAATTTGCACTGTATTTTTATTTCATTTTGACCACTCTGTCTAAAGGGTTTTTTGGATGGTGTCAGGATAGAAAATTTCGAAAGAAAGAAGGCAAAACAAACACAAACCCAGACGACATTTAAGAAATTGCCAATCAAGAAACCTGAATGCTGCTGACTGAATACGCCTGAAAATCCCATTCACACTCAATTTGGAGGCAACTCGTAGCTGTCCCCTTGGCAAAAGTGAAACATTTCGTTTTCCAAAACACGAAAACTGACCTTACTCTAGTTGCCTGTAGATTTCTTAGCATGAAACGCCAATTTGCACTGCATTTCTATTTCATTTTGCCCACTCTGTCTAAACGCTTTAGTGGATGGTCAGGATAGAAAATTTGGATAGAAAGAAAGAAAAAAAACACAAACCCAGAACACATTTACGAAATTGCCAATCGAGAAACCCGAATGCTGCTGACTGAACATACCTGTAAATCCAATTCACACTCAGTTTGGAGGCAATTCGTAGCAGTGCCCTCGGCAAAAGGGAAACATTTCATTTTCCAAAACACGAAAACTACCCTTAGTCTTGTTGCCTGTAGATTTCTTAGCATGAAACGCCAATTTGCACTGCATTTCTATTTCATTTTGCCCACTCTGTCTAAACGCTTTTGTGGATGGTGTCAGGATAGAAAATTTGGATAGAAATAAGGCAAAACAAACACAAACCCAGAACACATTTATCAAATTGCCAATCAAGAAACCTGAATGCTGCTGACTGAACACACCTGAAAATCCCATTCACACTCAATTTGGCGGCAATTCGTAGCTGTTCCCTTGGCAAAAGGGTTACATTTCATTTTCCAAAGCACAAAAACTCACCTTGGTCCTGTTGCATGTTAATTTCTAAAAATGAAACACCAATCTGCTGTTTTCTTTATTTCATTATGGATACTCTGGCTAAACTTTTTCTTGTATGGTGTAAGAATACAAAATGAGAAAAGGAAGAAGGCAAAACAAATGCAAACCAAGAACACATTTAGCAAATTACCAATCGGGAAACCTGAATGTTGCTGTCTGAATACACCTGAAAATCCCATTCACACTCAATTTGGAGGCAACTCATAGCTGTCCCCTCGGCAAAAGAGTTACATTTCATTTTCCAAAGCACAAAAACACACCTTGGTCCTGTTGCCTGCTAATTTCAAAGAATGAAACGCCAATTTGCAGTTTTTTTTATTTCATTATGGATATTCTGGCTAAATTTTTATTGTATGGGATAAGAATACAAAATTATAAAAGGAAGAAGGCAAAACAATCGCAAACCCAGAACACATTTAGCAAATTGCCAAACAAGAAACCTGAATGCTGCTGTCTGAATACACCTGAAAATCGCATTCACACTCAATTTGCTGGCAATTTGTAGCTGTTCCCTTGGCAAAAGGGTTACATTTCATTTTCCAAAACACAAAAACTCACCTTGGTCGTGTTGCATGTTAATTTCTAAAAATGAAACACCAATTTGCTGTTTTCTTTATTTCATTATGGATACTCTGGCTAACTTTTTTCTTATATGGTGTAAGAACACAAAATTAGAAAAGGAAGAAGGCAAAACAAATGCAAACCAAGAACATATTTAGCCAATTGCCAATCAGGATACCTGAATGTTGCTGACTGAATACACCTGAAAATCACATTCTCACTCAATTTGGAGGCAACTCGTAGCTGTCCCCTAGGCAAAGGGGTTACATTTCATTTACCAAAGCACAAAAACACACCTTGGTACTGTTGCATGTTAATTTCTAAAAATGAAACACCAATTTGCTGTTTTCTTTATTTCATTATGGATACTCTGGCTAAATATTTTTTTGTATAGTGTAAGAATACAAAAGTAGAAAAGGAAGAAGGCAAAACAAATGCAAACCAAGAACACATTTAGCAAATTGACAATCTGGAAACCTGAATGTTGCTGACTGAATACAAATGAAAATCCCATTCACACTCAATTTGTAGGCAATTCGTAGCTTTCCCCTCGGCAAAAGTGTTACATTTCATTTTCTAAAAATGCCAATTTGCACTGTATTTTTATTTCATTTTGACCACTCTGTCTAAAGGCTTTTTTTGGATGGTGTCAGGATATAAAATTTGGAAAGGAAATAAAGGCAAAACAAATGCAAACCCAGACGACATTTAAGAAAATTCCAATCAAGAAACCTGAATGCTGCTGACTGAATACACCTGAAAATCCCATTCACACTCAATTTGGCAGCAATTCATATCTGTCCCCTCGGCAAAAGGGTTACATTTCATTTTCCAAAGCACAAAAACACACCTTGGTTCTGTTGCCTGCTAATTTCTAAAAATGAAACGGCAATTTGCAGTTTTTTTTATTTCATTATGGATATTCTGGCTAAACTTTTTATTGTATGGGGTAAGAATACAAAATTAGAAAAGGAAGAAGGCAAAACAAACGCAAACCCAGAACACATTTAGCAAATTGCCAAACAAGAAACCTGAATGCTTTTGACTATGACCCTGTTGGAATAAGATTGAAGTCAGCAAACCCTAAAGGCTTCCATAGCCTTTTCAACTCATGACTAGACCCTAGGGAGATTCCTGACGCCATAAACAAGAGTGTCAAATTGTTAAATCAACTTCAGGAGTCACTGTGTACTTACGTCTCATGTGGGATCTGTCCTTAATGTGTTGTCCAATGTGAAGTAATGCTATAACTTGTACTGAAACAGTATTTTTACACTTTGTGTTTCTGTGTGGGTGCAAACTGATGAAATCTTTACTTAGTATATACTGAATCAATCTTCTGTATATAAATATAATTAAAACTGAAAAAAATCTTGGTGTTAAATTGGAAATTGCATAGAAAATTAATCAATTTAAAAAAATATATCATGTAGAATCTCTGTCCTTATTGTGCTATACATTGTGAATTAATACTATAACTAGTACTCCTCAGTATTTTTCACTTTGTGTTGCTATGTGAGGGCAAACTGTTGAAATCTTTACTTAATATATACTAAACTGATCTTCTGTATATAAAGAGAATTGAAAATGAACCTTGATGTGAATGCAAGGGGAGAGGGAGTGGGAAAGGGGAGGGTTGTGGGTGGGAGGGAAGTTGCGGTGGAGCAATTGAAATCCATAAGCTGTACTTTGGAAATTTATATTCTTTAAATAAAAGCATTATAAAAAAAAAAAAAAAGAAACCTGAATGCTGCTGACTGAATACACCTAAAAATCGCATTCACACTCAATTTGGCGGCAATTCGTAGCAGTTCCCTTGGCAAAAGGGTTACATTTCATTTTCCAAAACACAAAAACTCACCTTGGTCCTGTTACATGTTAATTTCTAAAAATGAAACACCAATTTGCTGTTTTCTTTATTTCATTATGGATACTCTGGCTAACCTTTTTATTGTATGGTGTAAGAATACAAAATTAGAGGGCGGAGCCAAGATGGCGTAATAGTGAGGACGCGCACTAGCAGTCCGCAAAAAGATAGTTTAATAAAAACAGTGTTACTGTAGCCTCAGGAAAAATCTCACGGAAAAAAATGCAGTGGAAATTCTTCCGGACCCAGTGAATGAGACGCAGAGGACCTAGGGGAAAGTAAGTTTGCGAACGGCAAATCGTGCCTTAGTGGCACGGGAGCTGCCGGGAGGGACGGGAACCGGACGGAACACAGTCGCCATTGGATTCGAGCGCTTAAACGGGAGCCGATACAGGGATCCCGAGACACTGGCGGGGGGAAGCAGACGCCACGGGGGAAACAGCACAATTGAGGCGAGCCCACACGGACACTAGCCTCTTTCGTTGCCCACCCTG
Source organism: Sylvilagus floridanus (assembly GCA_949820135.1). Classification (NCBI taxonomy): domain Eukaryota; kingdom Metazoa; phylum Chordata; class Mammalia; order Lagomorpha; family Leporidae; genus Sylvilagus; species Sylvilagus floridanus. The sequence continues at coordinate 163,654,276 of OX463227.1, read as the reverse complement.
CTAATTCTAGCTGGACTGAACGCAGTGGGACGGCGCGCGCCCGCCGGCTGAACCGGAAGCTGGGCGGAACACAGTCGCCATTGGAACTGAGCGCTTGAACGGGTGCCGATACAGGGATCCCGAGACACTGGCGGGGGGAAGCAGACCCCCCACGGGGGAAACAGCACAATTGAGGCGAGCCCACACGGACACTAGCCTCTTTCATTGCCCACCCTGCTCACTCGAGCTAGACTGAACACAGTGGGACGGCGTGCACCCGCCGGCTGAACCGGAAGCTGGGCGGAACACAGTCGCCATTGGAACTGAGCGCTTGAACGGGTGCCGATACAGGGATCCCGAGACACTGGCGGGGGGAAGCAGACCCCCCACGGGGGAAACAGCACAATTGAGGCGAGCCCACACGGACACTAGCCTCTTTCATTGCCCACCCTGCTCACTCGAGCTAGACTGAACACAGTGGGACGGCGTGCACCCGCCGGCTGAACCGGAAGCCGGGCGGAACACAGTCGCCATTGGAACTGAGCGCTTGAACGGGGGCCGATACAGGGATCCCGAGACACTGGCGGGGGGAAGCAGACCCCCCACGGGGGAAACAGCACAATTGAGGCGAGCCTGCACAGACACTAGTCTCTCTCCTCACCCACCCTGCTAATTCGAGCTAGATTAAACGCAGTGGGACAAGGCGCGCCCGCCCGCCCGCCCGCCCGCCCATCACTGAGGCAGACGGAACCAAAAACCCGAGGCTGTAGAAACCTGAAGGGGATCCAAAAACTGGGAACACACCGCGCACACAAACTCCGTTACCTTGACAACCCAGAGAAAGAGTGTGGGGAAAAAAAAAAATGCCAAATAAAAACAGATTCCGAGGGAGCAAGATTAAGGAAGACGCTATGATGACCTCAAACGGAAAAGAAACCCCAAGTCAGGATTATGAAGATAATGAGATAGAAGAAATGCAAGAAGCAGATCTCAAAGAATTGATAAGAACATTAAGAAGTTCTCAAAAACAAATTCTTGAACTACAGAAATCCTTAATGGATAAGATAGAAAATCTCTCTCGCGAGAATGAAGTACTACGGAGAAATCAAAACGAAATGAAACAACTAGTAGAACAAGAAGCTACGATAGTGACAAAAAATCTTAATGAATTGAAGAATTCAATAGATCAAGTGACAAGCAATCTTGAGGGCCTTAAAACCAGAATGGGTGAAGCAGAAGAGAGAATATCGGACCTAGAAGACAGAGAACAGGAGAGGAAACAGTCAAACCAAAGACAAGAAGAGGAAATTAGAAAACTAAAAGATATTGTCGGGAATTTACAGGATACTATTAAAAAACCCAACATTCGGGTTCTAGGTGTTCCTGAAGGTATGGAGAGGGAGAAAGGATTAGAAGGCCTTTTTAGGGAGATACTAGCAGAAAACTTTCCAGGCTTGGAGAAAGACAGAGAAATCCTAATCCAGGAAGCTCATAGAACCCCTAATAAACATGACCAAAAGAGATCCTCTGCACGACATATTGTAATTAAACTCACCACAGTGAAGCAAAAAGAAAAGATCCTAAAATGTGCAAGAGAGAAACGTCAGATTACTCTCAGAGGATCTCCAATTAGACTTACAGCTGACTTCTCAACAGAAACCCTACAAGCTAGAAGGGAATGGCGAGACATAGCCCAGGTACTTAGAGAGAAAAACTGCCAGCCCAGAATATTATACCCTGCAAAGCTCTCATTTGTGAATGAAGGTGAGATAAAGACCTTTCATAACAAACAAAAATTGAAAGAATTTGTTGCCACTCGTCCAGCCCTGCAAAAGATACTTAAAGACGTGTTACACACAGAAACACAGAAACATGACCATCAACATGAAAGAAGGTAAACGAAGGGAACCTCACGGCAAAAGATCACAGGGAATTCAAAGCATACATTAGAAAATATCTGGCAAATGGCAGGGCAAACTTACCACTTATCAATAGTCACATTGAACGTTAAAGGTCTAAACTGTCCTGTTAAAAGACAGAGATTGGCTGATTGGGTTAAGGAACAAAAACCATCTATTTGCTGCCTACAAGAAACACATCTTTCCAATGAAGATCCATACAGACTGAAAATAAAAGGATGGAACAAGATATACCACGCCAACAGAAATGAAAAAAGAGCGGGTGTAACCATCTTAATATCGGACTACATAAACTTTAACACAAAAACTGTTAAGAGAGACAAAGAGGGGCACTATATAATGATTAAGGGATCAATACTACAGGAAGATATAACAATTCTGAATGTATATGCACCTAATTACAGGCCACAGGTTTATTTAAAAAATTTGTTAAGAAACTTAAAGGGAGACTTAGACCCCAACACAATAGTACTGGGGGACTTCAATACTTCACTCACAGATATTGACAGATCGACAGGACAGAAGATCAACAAGGAGACAGTAGATTTAAACAACACTATAGCCCAAATGGATCTAACAGATATCTACAGAACTTTTCATCCTACAAGTAATGCATTCACATTCTTCTCAGCAGTACATGGAACCTACTCTAGGATTGATCACATATTAGGCCATAAAGCAAGTCTCAGCAAATTCAAAAGAATTAGAATCATACCATGCAACTTCTCAGACCATGAGGGAGTGAAGTTGGAAATTAGCAACTCAGGAATCTCTAGAGCATATGCAAACACATGGAGATTGAACAACATGCTCCTGAATGAACAATGGGTCACTGAAGAAATCAAAAGAGAAATCAAAAATTTTCTGGAAGTAAATGAGGATAACAGCACAACATACCAAAACTTATGGGATACAGCAAAAGCAGTGTTAAGAGGAAAGTTTATATCAATAGGTGCCTACATCAAGAAACTGGAAAGGCACCAAATAGATGAGCTTTCAATGCATCTCAAGGATCTAGAAAATTTGCAGCAAACTAGACCCAAATCTAGTAGAAAAAGAGAAATAATCAAAATCAGAGAAGAAATCAACAGGATTGAATCCAAAAAAACATTACAAAAAATCAGCCAAACGAGGAGCTGGTTTTTTGAAAAAATAAACAAGATTGACACCCCATTGGCCCAACTAACTAAAAAAAGAAGAGAAAAGACCCAAATCAGTAAAATCAGAGATGAAAAAGGAAATATAACAACAGACACCACAGAAATCAAAAGAATCATCAGAAATTACTACAAGGACTTGTATGCCAGCAAACAGGGAAACCTATCAGAAATGGATAGATTCCTGGACACATGCAACCTACCTAAATTGAACCAGGAAGACATAGAAAACCTAAACAGACCCATAAGTGAGTCAGAAATTGAATCAGTAATAAAGGCCCTCCCAACAAAGAAAAGCCCAGGACCAGATGGATTCACTGCTGAATTCTACCAGACATTTAAAGAAGAACTAACCCCAATTCTTCTCAAACTATTCAGAACAATCGAAAAAGAGGGAATTCTCCCAAATTCCTTCTATGAAGCCAGCATCACCTTAATTCCTAAGCCAGAAAAAGATGCAGCATTGAAAGAGAATTACAGACCAATATCCCTCATGAACATAGATGCAAAAATCCTCAACAAAATTCTGGCCAATAGACTGCAACAACACATCAGAAAGATCATCCACCCAGACCAAGTGGGATTCATCCCTGGTATGCAGGGATGGTTCAATATTCGCAAAACAATCAACGTGATACACCACATTAACAGGCTGCAGAAGAAAAACCATATGATTATCTCACTAGACGCAGAGAAAGCATTCGATAAAATTCAACACCCTTTCATGATGAAAACCCTAAGCAAACTGGGTATAGAAGGCACATTCCTCAATACAATCAAAGCAATTTATGAAAAACCCACGGCCAATATCCTATTGAATGGGGAAAAGTTGGAAGCATTTCCACTGAGATCTGGTACCAGACAGGGATGCCCACTCTCACCACTGCTATTCAATATAGTGCTGGAAGTCTTAGCCAGAGCTATTAGGCAAGAAAAAGAAATTAAAGGGATACAAGTTGGGAAGGAAGAACTCAAACTATCCCTCTTTGCAGACGACATGATTCTTTATTTAGGGGACCCAAAGAACTCTACTAAGAGACTATTGGAACTCATAGAAGAGTTTGGCAAAGTAGCAGGATATAAAATCAATGCACAAAAATCAACAGCCTTTGTATACACAGACAATGCCACGGCTGAGGAAGAACTGCTAAGATCAATCCCATTCACAATAGCTACAAAAACAATCAAATACCTTGGAATAAATTTAACTAAGGACATTAAAGATCTCTACAATGAAAATTACAAAACCTTAAAGAAAGAAATAGAAGAGGATACCAAAAAATGGAGAAATCTCCCATGCTCATGGATTGGAAGAATCAATATCATCAAAATGTCCATTCTCCCAAAAGCAATTTACAGATTCAACGCAATACCAATCAAGATACCGAGGACATTCTTCTCAGATCTGGAAAAAATGATGGTGAAATTCATATGGAGACACAGGAGACCTCGAATAGCTAAAGCAATCTTGTACAACAAAAACAAAGCCGGAGGCATCACAATACCAGATTTCAGGACATACTACAGGGCAGTTGTTATCAAAACAGCATGGTACTGGTACAGAAACAGATGGATAGACCAATGGAACAGAATAGAAACTCCAGAAATCAATCCAAACACCTACAGCCAACTTACATTTGATCAACGATCCAAAACCAGTCCCTGGAGTAAGGTCAGTCTGTTTAATAAATGGTGCTGGGAAAACTGGATTTCCATGTGCAGAACCATGAAGCAAGACCCCTACCTTTCACCTTACACAAAAATTCATTCAACATGGATTAAAAATTTAAACCTACGACCCGACACCATCAAATTACTGGAGAGCATAGGAGAAACCCTGCAAGACATAGGTACTGGCAAAGACTTCTTGGAAAAGACCCCAGAAGCACAGGCACTGAAAACCAAAATTAACTACTGGGATTGCATCAAATTGAAAAGTTTCTGTACTGCAAAAGAAACAGTCAGGAAAGTGAATAGGAAACCGACAGAATGGGAAAATTTGCATAAAGGGTTGATAAGCAGAATCTACAAAGAAATTAAGAAACTCCACAACATCAAAACAAACAACCCACTTAAGAGATGGGCCAAGGACCTCAACAGACATTTTTCCAAAGAGGAAATCCAAATGGCCAACAGACACATGAAAAAATGTTCAAGATCCCTAGCAATCAGGGAAATGCAAATCAAAACCACAATGAGGTTTCACCTCACCCCGGTGAGAATGGCTCACATTCAGAAATCCACCAACAATAGATGCTGGAGAGGATGTGGGGAAAAAGGGACACTAATCCACTGTTGGTGGGAATGCAAACTGGTGAAGCCACTATGGAAGTCAGTCTGGAGATTCCTCAGAAACCTGAATATAACCCTACCATTCAACCCAGCCATCCCACTCCTTGGAATTTACCCAAAGGAAATTAAATTGGCAAACAAAAAAGCCGTCTGCACAGCAATGTTTATTGCGGCTCAATTCACAATAGCTAAGACTTGGAACCAACCCAAATGCCCTTCAACAGTAGACTGGATTAGGAAATTATGGGACATGTACTCTACAGAATACTATACAGCAGTCAAAAACAATGAAATCCGGTCACTTGCAACAAAATGGAGGAATCTGGAAAACATCATGCTGAGTGAATTAAGTCAGTCCCAAAGAGACAAATATCATTTGTTTCCCTTGATTGGCGATGACTAACTGAGCACCAAAGGGGAAACCTGTAGAAGTGAAATGGACACTATGAGAAACAGTGACTCGATCAGCTCTTGTGCTGACTGTTGTTGTACAATGTAATACTTTATCCATGGTAGTATTTTTTTTTCTCTTTATCCTAGTACTAGTGGTTGAACTCTGTAATTAACACACAATTATTCTTAGGTGTTTAAATTTTAACTGAAAAGTGATCTCTGTGAAATATAAGAGTGGGAATAAGAGAGGGAGGAGATGTAAAATTTGGGACATGCTCAATCGGAACGGCCCCAAATGATGGAGTTAGAATTGTGCCAGGGGTTTCCAATACAATCCCATCAAGGTGGCATGTACCAAGGCCATCTCATTAGTCCAAGTGATCAATTTCAGCTCACAATTGATCACACTGATAGGTCTAAGAGTCAAAGGGATCACACAAACAAGACTAGTGTCTGCTAATACTAACTGATAGAATGAAAAAGGGAGAGAATGATCCAACATGGGAAGCAGGATACACAGCAGACTCATAGAATGGCAGATGTCCTAAATAGCACTCTGGCCTCAGAATCAGCCCTTAAGGCATTCGGATCTGGCTCAAGAGCCCATGAGAATATTTTAGGCATGGAAAGCTAAGACACTCTGGAAAAAACAGAAGACCTAAATGAAAGATCTCTGCGAGTGAGATCCCAGTGGAAAGAACGGGGCCATCAAAGAAGGAGGTACCTTTCTCTGAAGGGAGGAGGGAACTTCCACTTTGACTATGGCCCTGTGGGAATAAGATTGAAGTCGGCGAACCCTAAAGGCTTCCATAGCCTCGGCAACTCATGACCAGAGCCTAGGGAGATTACTGACGCCATAAACAAGAGTGTCAAATTGTTAAATCAACATCAGGAGTCACTGTGTACTTACGTCTCATGAGGGATCTGTCCTTAATGTGTTATCCAATGTGAAGTGATGCTATTACTAGTACTGAAACAGTATTTTTACACTTTGTGTTTCTGAGTGGGTGCAAACTGATGAAATCCTTACATAGTATATATTGAATCGATCTTCTTTATATAAAGATAATTGCAAATGATTAAAAAATCTTGGTGTTAAACTGGAAATTGCATAGACAATTAATCAATTTTTTTAAAAAAAAATCATGTAGGATCTCTGTCCTTAATGTGCTGTACATTGTGAATTAATACTATAACTAGTACTCCAACAGTATTATCATTTTGTGTCTCTATGCGAGGGCAAACCGTTGAAATCTTTGCGTAATATGTACTAAATTGATCTTCCGTGTATAAAGAGAATTGAAAATGAATCTTGATGTGAACAGAAGGGGAGAGGGAGCGGGAAAGGGAAGGGTGGGGGGAGGGAGGGAAGTTGTGAGGGGGGGGAGCCATTGTGGTCCATGAGCTGTTCTTTGGAAATTTATATTCTTTAAATAAAAGCTTTATAAAAAAAAAAAAGAATGCAAAATTAGAAAATGAAGAAGGCAAAACAAATGTAAACCAAGAACATATTTAGCCAATTGCCAAACAGGACACCTGAATGTTGTTGACTGAATACACCTGAAAATCCCATTCTCACTCAATTTGGAGGCAACTCGTAGCTGTCCCCTAGGCAAAGGGGTTACATTTCATTTTCCAAAGCACAAAAACACACCTTGGTACTGTTGCATGTTAATTTCTAAAAATGAAACACCAATTTGCTGTTTTCTTTATTTCATTATGGATACTCTGGCTAAACATTTTATTGTATAGTGTAAGAAAACAAAATGAGAAAAGGAAGAAGGCAAAACAAATGCAAACCAAGAACACATTTAGCAAATTGCCAATCAGGAAACCTGAATGTTGCTGACAGAATACACCTGAAAATCCCATTCACACTCAATTTGCAGGCAATTCGTAGCTGTCCCCTCGGCAAAAGTGTAACATTTCATTTTCTAAAACACGAAAACTCACCTTAGTCGTGTTGCCTGTAGATTTCTTAGCATGAAACGCCAATTTGCACTGTATTTTTATTTCATTTTGACCACTCTGTCTAAAGGGTTTTTTGGATGGTGTCAGGATATAAAATTTGGAAAAAAGAAGGCGAAACAAACGCAAACCCAGACGACATTTAAGAAATTGCCAAACAAGAAACCTGAATCTTGCTGACTGAATACACCTGAAAATCCCATTCACACTCAATTTGGAGGCAACTCGTAGCTGTCCCCTCGGAAAAAGTGTTACATTTCATTTTCCAAAACACGAAAACTCACTTGTCGTGTTGCCTGTAGATTTCGTAGCATGAAATGCCAATTTGAACTGTATTTTTATTTCATTTTGACCACTCTGTCTAAAGGCTTTTTTTGATGGTGTCAGGATATAAAATTTGGAAAGAAAAAAGGCAAAACAAACGCAAGCCCAGACGACATTTAAGAAATTGCCAATCAAGAAACCTGAATGCTGCTGACTGAATACACCTGAAAATCCCATTCATACTCAATTTGGAGGCAATTCATAGCTGTCCGCTCGGAAAAAGTGTTACATATCATTTTCCAAAAACAAAAACACACCTTGGTCCTGTTGCCTGCTAATTTCTAAGAATGAAACGGTAATTTGCAGTTTTTTTATTTCATTATGGATATTCAGGCTAAACATTTTATTGTATGGGGTAAGAATACAAAATTAGAAAATGAAGAAGGTAAAACAAAGGCAAACCAAGAACACATTTAGCAAATTGCCAAACAAGAAACCTGAATGCTGCTGACTAATGCACCTGAAAATCGCATTCACACTCAATTTGGCGGCAATTCGTAGCTGTTCCCTTGGCAAAAGGGAGAAATTTCATTTTCCAAAACAGTAAATCTCACCTTGGTCCAGTTGCCTGTTAATTTCTAAGCATGGAACGCCCATTTGTTGTTGTTTTTTTTTTTTTTTCATTAAGGATACTCTGGCTAAACTTTTATTGTATGGTGTAAGAATACAAAATTAGAAAAGGAAGAAGGCAAAACAAATGGAATGCCCAAACACATTTAAGAAATTTCCAATCAAGAAACCTGAATCTTGCTGACTGAATACACCTGAAAATCCCATTCACACTCAATTTGGAGGCAATTCATAGCTGTGCCCTCGGCAAAAGGGAAAGATTTGATTTTCCAAAACAGTAAATCACACCTTGGTCCAGTTGCCTGTTAATTTCTAAGCATGGAACGCCCATTTGCTGTTTTTTTTTTTTTTATTTCATTAACGATACTCTGGCTAAACTTTTATTGTATGGTGTAAGAATACAAAATTAGAAAAGGAAGAAGGCAAAACAAATGGAATGCCCAAACACATTTAAGAAATTGCCAATCAAGAAACCTGAATGCTGCTGACTGAACAACTGAAAATCCCATTCCCACTCAATTTGGAGGCAACTCGTAGCTGTCCCCTCGGCAAAAGGGATACATTTCATTTTCCAAAGCTCAAAATCACTCCTTGGTCCTGTTGCCTGCTAATTTCTAAGAATGACATGGCAATTTGCAATATTTTTTATTTCATTATGGATATTCTGGATAAACTTTTTATTGTATGGGGTAAGAATACAAAATTAGAAAAGGAAGAAGGCAAAGCAACCGCAAACCCTAAACACATTTAGCAAATGGCCAAACAAGAAACCTGAATGCTGCTGACTGAATACACCTGAAAATCCCATTCACACTCAATTTGGCGGCAATTCGTAGCTGTTCCCTTGGCACAAGGGTTACATTTCATTTTCCAAAACACAAAAACTCACCTTGGTCCTGTTGCATGTTAATTTCTAAAAATGAAACACCAATTTGCTGCTTTCTTTATTTCATTATGGATACTCTGGCTAACTTTTTCTTGTATGGTGTAAGAATACAAAATTAGAAAAGGAAGAAGGCAAAACAAATACAAACCAAGAACACATTTAGCAAATTACCAATCAGGAAACCTGAATGTTGATGACTGAATACACCTGAAAACCCATTCACACTCAATTTGGAGGCAATTCGTAGCTGTCCCCTCGGCAAAAGGGAGAGATTTCATTTTCCAAAACACGAAAACTCACCTGTCGTGTTGCCTGTAGATTTCTTAGCATGAATCGCCAATTTGCACTGTATTTTTAGTTCATTTTGACCAGTCTGTCCAAAGGCTTTTTTGGATGGTGTCAGGATATAAAATTTGGAAAGAAAAAAGGCAAAACAAACGCAAACCCAGACGACATTTAAGAAATTGCCAATCAAGAAACCTGAATGCTGCTGACTGAATTCACCTGAAAATCCCATTCATACTCAATTTGGAGGCAATTCATAGCTGTCCCCTTGGCAAAAAGGTTACATATCATTTTCCAAAGCACAAAAACACAATTTGGTCCTGTTGCCTGCTAATTTCTAAGAATCAAACTGCAATTTGCAGTTTTTCTTTATTTCATTATGGATATTCTGGCTAAACTTTTTATTGTATGGGGTAAGAATACAAAATTAGAAAAGGAAGAATGCAAAACAAACGCAAACCCAGAACACATTTTGCAAATTGCCAAACAAGAAACCTGAATGCTGCTAACTGAATGCAACTGAAAATCGCATTCACACTCAATTTGGCGGCAATTCGTAGCTGTTTCTTGGCAAAAGGGTTACATTTCATTTTCCAAAACACAAAAACTCACCTTGGTCCTGTTGCATGCTAATTTCTAAAAATGAAACACCAATTTGCTGTTTTCTTTATTTCATTATGGATACTCTGGCTAACCTTTTTCTTGTATGGTGTAAGAATACAAAATGAGAAAAGGAAGAAGGCAAAACAAATGCAAACCAAGAACACATAGGGCAAATTGCCAATCAGGAAACCTGAATGTTGCTGACTGAATACACCTGAAAATCCCATTTACACTCAATTTGGAGGCAATTCGTAGCTGTTCCCTCGGCAAAAGGGAAAGATTTCATTTTCCAAAACAGTAAATCTCACCTTGGTCCAGTTGCCTGTTAATTTCTAAGCATGGAACGCCCATTTGCTGTTTTTTTTTTTTTTTTCATTAAGGATACTCTGGCTAAACTTTTATTGTATGGTGTAAGAATACAAAATTAGAAAAGGAAGAAGGCAAAACAAATGGAATGCCCAAACACACTTAAGAAATTGCCAATGAAGAAACCTGAATGCTGCTGACTGAACAACTGAAAATCCCATTCACACTCAATTTGGAGGCAACTCGTAGCTGTCCCCTCGGCAAAAGGGATACATTTCATTTTCCAAAGCACAAAATCACTCCTTGGTCCTGTTGCCTGCTAATTTCTAAGAATGAAATGGCAATTTGCAGTATTTTTTATTTCATTATGGATATTCTGGATAAACTTTTTATTGTATGGGGTAAGAATACAAAATTAGAAAAGGAAGAAGGCAAAGCAACCGCAAACCCTAAACACATTTAGCAAATTGCCAAACAAGAAACCTGAATGCTGCTGACTGAATACACCTGAAAGTCCCATTCACACTCAATTTGGAGGCAACTCGTAGCTTTCCCCTCGGCAAAAGGGTTACATTTCATTTTCCAAAGCACAAAAACTCACATTGGTCCTGTTGCCTGCTAATTTCTAAGAATGAAACGGCAATTTGCAGTTTTTTTTATTTCATTATGGATATTCTGGCTAAACGTTTTATTGTATGGGGTAAGAATACAAAATTAGAAAAGGAAGAAGGCAAAACAAACGCAAACCCAGAACACATTTAGCAAATTGCCAAACAAGAAACCTGAATGCTGCTGACTGAATACACCTGAAAATCCCATTCACACTCAATTTGGTGGCAATTCGTAGCTGTTCCCTTAGAAAAAGGGTTACATTACATTTATTTCATTTTCCAAAACACAAAAACTCACCTTGGTCCTGTTGCATGTTAATTTCTAAAAATGAAACACAAATTTCCTGTTTTCTTTATTTCATTATGGATGCTCTGGCTAAACTTTTTATTGTATTGTATAAGAATACAAAATTAGAAAAGGAAGAAGGCAAAACAAATGCAAACCAAGAAAACATTTAGCAAATTACGAATCGGGAAACCTGAATGTTGCTGACTGAATACACCTGAAAACCCATTCACACTCAATTTGGAGGCAATTCGTAGCTATGCCCTTGGCAAAAGTGTTACATTTCATTTTCCAAAACACAAAAACTCATCTTGGTCCTGTTGCATGTTAATGTCTAAAAATGAAACACCAATTTGCTGCTTTCTTTATTTCATTATGGATACTCTGGCTAACTTTTTTCTTGTATGGTGTAAGATTACAAAATTAGAAAAGGAAGAAGGCAAAACAAATACAAACCAAGAACACATTTAGCAAATTACCAATCAGGAAACCTGAATGTTGCTGACTGAATACACCTGAAAACCCATTCACACTCAATTTGGAGGCAATTCGTAGCTGTGTCCTCGGCGAAAGGGAAAGATTTCATTTTCCAAAACACGAAAACTCACCTGTCGTGTTGCCTGTAGATTTCTTAGCATGAATCGCCAATTTGCACTGTATTTTTAGTTCATTTTGACCAGTCTGTCTAAAGGCTTTTTTGGATGGTGTCAGGATATAAAATTTGGAAAGAAAAAAGGCAAAACAAACGCAAACCCAGACGACATTTAAGAAATTGCCAATTAAGAAACCTGAATGCTGCTGACTGAATACACATGAAAATCCCATTCATACTCAATTTGGAGGCAATTCATAGCTGTCCCCTTGGCAAAAAGGTTACATATCATTTTCCAAAGCACAAAAACACAGCTTGGTCCTGTTGCCTGCTAATTTCTAAGAATCAAACTGCAATTTGCAGTTTTTCTTTATTTCATTATGGATATTCTGGCTAAACTTTTTATTGTATGGGGTAAGAATACAAAATTAGAAAAGGAAGAATGCAAAACAAACGCAAACCCAGAACACATTTTGCAAATTGCCAAACAAGAAACCTGAATGCTGCTAACTGAATGCAACTGAAAATCGCATTCACACTCAATTTGGCGGCAATTCGTAGCTGTTTCTTGGCAAAAGGGTTACATTTCATTTTCCAAAACACAAAAACTCACCTTGGTCCTGTTGCATGCTAATTTCTAAAAATGAAACACCAATTTGCTGTTTTCTTTATTTCATTATGGATACTCTGGCTAAACTTTTTCTTGTAAGGTGTAAGAATACAAAATGAGAAAAGGAAGAAGGCAAAACAAATGCAAACCAAGAACACATAGGGCAAATTGCCAATCAGGAAACCTGAATGTTGCTGACTGAATACACCTGAAAATCCCATTTACACTCAATTTGGAGGCAATTCGTAGCTGTGCCCTCGGCAAAAGGGAAAGATTTCATTTTCCAAAACAGTAAATCTCACCTTGGTCCAGTTGCCTGTTAATTTCTAAGCATGGAACGCCCATTTGCTGTTTTTTTTTTTTTTTCATTAACGATACTCTGGCTAAACTTTTATTGTATTGTGTAAGAATACAAAATTAGAAAAGGAAGAAGGCAAAACAAATGGAATGCCCAAACACACTTAAGAAATTGCCAATCAAGAAACCTGAATGCTGCTGACTGAACAACTGAAAATCCCATTCACACTCAATTTGGAGGCAACTCGTAGCTGTCCCCTCGGCAAAAGGGATACATTTCATTTTCCAAAGCACAAAATCACTCCTTGGTCCTGTTGCCTGCTAATTTCTAAGAATGAAATGGCAATTTGCAGTTTTTTTTATTTCATTATGGATATTCTGGATAAACTTTTTATTGTATGGGGTAAGAATACAAAATTAGAAAAGGAAGAAGGCAAAGCAACCGCAAACACTAAACACATTTAGCAAATTGCCAAACAAGAAACCTGAATGCTGCTGACTGAATACACCTGAAAATCCCATTCACACTCAATTTGGTGGCAATTCGTAGCTGTTCCCTTAGAAAAAGGGTTACATTACATTTATTTCATTTTCCAAAACACAAAAACTCACCTTGGTCCTGTTGCATGTTAATTTCTAAAAATGAAACACAAATTTCCTGTTTTCTTTATTTCATTATGGATGCTCTGGCTAAACTTTTTATTGTATTGTATAAGAATACAAAATTAGAAAAGGAAGAAGGCAAAACAAATGCAAACCAAGAAAACATTTAGCAAATTACCAATCGGGAAACCTGAATGTTGCTGACTGAATACACCTGAAAACCCATTCACACTCAATTTGGAGGCAATTCGTAGCTATGCCCTTGGCAAAAGTGTTACATTTCATTTTCCAAAACACAAAAACTCATCTTGGTCCTGTTGCATGTTAATTTGTAAAAATGAAACACCAATTTGCTGTTTTCTTTATTTCATTATGGATATTCTGGGTAAACTTTTTCTTCTATGGTGTAAGAATACAAAATTAGAAAAGGAAGAAGGCAAAACAACCGCAAACCCAGAACACATTTAGCAAATTGCCAAACAAGAAACCTGAATGCTGCTGACTGAATGCACCTGAAAATCCCATTCACACTCAATTTGCCGGCAATTCGTAGCTGTTCCCTTGGCACAAGGGTTACATTTCATTTTTCAAAACACAAAAACTCACCTTGGTCCTGTTGCATGTTAATTTCTAAAAATGAAACACCAATTTGCTGTTTTCTTTACTTCATTATGGATATTCTGGCTAACTTTTTTCTTGTATGGTGTAAGATTACAAATTTAGAAAAGGAAGAGGGCAAAACAAATGCAAACCAAGAACACATTTAGCAAATTGCCAATCAGGAAACCTGAATGTTGCTGACTGAATACACCTGAAAACCCATTCACACTCAATTTGGAGGCAATTCGTAGCTGTGTCCTCGGCGAAAGGGAAAGATTTCATTTTCCAAAACACGAAAACTCACCTGTCGTGTTGCCTGTAGATTTCTTAGCATGAAACGCCAATTTGCACTGTATTTTTATTTCATTTTGACCACTCTGTCTAAAGGCTGTTTTGGATGGTGTCAGGATATAACATTTGGAAAGAAAAAAGGCAAAACAAACGCAAACCCAGACGACATTTAAGAAATTGACAATCAAGTAACCTGAATGCTGCTGACTGAATACACATGAAAATCCCATTCATACTCAATTTGGAGGCAACTCATAGCTGTCCCCTCGGCAAAACGGTTACATATCATTTTCCAAAGCACAAAAACACACCTTGGACCTGTTGCCTGCTAATTTCTAAGAATGAAACGGCAATTTGCAATTTTTTTTTATTTCATTATGGATATTCTGGCTAAACTTTTTATTGTATGGGGTAAGAATACAAAATTAGAAAAGGAAGAAGGCAAAACAAACGCAAACCCAGAACACATTTAGCAAATTGCCAAACAAGAAACCTGAATGCTGCTGACTGAATGCACCTGAAAATCGCATTCACACTCAATTTGGCCGCAATTCGTAGCTGTTTCTTGGCAAAAGGGTTACATTTCATTTTCCAAAACACAAAAACTCACCTTGGTCCTGTTGCATGCTAATTTCTAAAAATGAAACACCAATTTGCTGTTTTCTTTATTTCATTATGGATACTCTGGCTAAACTTTTTCTTGTATGGGGTAAGAATACAAAATGAGAAAAGGAAGAAGGCAAAACAAATGCAAACCAAGAACACATTTAGCAAATTGCCAAACAAGAAACCAGAATGCTGCTGACTAATGCACCTGAAAATCCCATTCACACTCAATTTGGAGGCAATTCGTAGCTGTGTCCTCGGCAAAAGGGAAAGATTTCATTTTCCAAATCACAAAAACTCACCTTGGTCCAGTTGCCTGTTAATTTCTAAGCATGGAACGCCCATTTGCTGATTTTTTTTTTATTTCATTAAGGGTACTCTGGCTAAACTTTTGTTGTATGGTGTAAGAATACAAAATTAGAAAAGGAAGAAGGCAAATCAACCGCAAACCCAGAACACATTTAGCAAATTGCCGAAGAAGAAACCTGAATGCTGCTGACTGAATACACCTGAAAATCCCATTCACACTCAATTTGGAGGCAACTCGTAGCTGTCCCCTCGGCAAAAGGGTTACATTTCATTTTCCAAAGCACAAAATCACACCTTGGTCCTGTTGCCTGCTAATTTCTAAGAATGAAACGGCAATTTGCAGTTTTTTTTATTTCATTATGGATATTCTGGCTAAACTTTTTCTTGTATGGGGTAAGAATACAAAATTGGAAAAGGAAGAAGGCAAAACAACCGCAAACTAAGAACACATTTAGCAAATTGCCAAACAAGAAACCTGAATGCTGCTGACTGATTGCACCTGAAAATCCATTCACACTCAATTTGGAGGCAATTCGTAGCTGTCCCCTCGGCAAAAGGGAAAGATTTCATTTTCCAAAACACGAAAACTCACCTGTCGTGTTGCCTGTAGATTTCTTAGCATGAAACGCCAATTTGCACTGTATTTTTATTTCATTTTGACCACTCTGTCTAAAGGCTGTTTTGGATGGTGTCAGGATATAAAATTTGGAAAGAAAAAAGGCAAAACAACCGCAAACCCAGAACACATTTAGAAAATTACCAAACAAGAAACCTGAATGCTGCTGACTGAATACACCTGAAAATCACATTCACACTCAATTTGGTGGCAATTCGTAGCTCTTCCCTTGGCAAAAGGGTTACATTTCATTTTCCAAAACACAAAAACTCACCTTGGTCCTGTTGCGTGTTAATTTCTAAAAACGAAACACCAATTTGCCATTTTCTTTATTTCATTATGGATAATCTGGCTAAACTTTTTCTTGTATGGTGTAAGAATACAAAATGAGAAAAGGAAGAAGGCAAAACAAATGCAAACCAAGAACACATTTAGCAAATTGCCAATCAGGAAACCTGAATGTTGCAGACTGAATACACCTGAAAATCCCATTCACACTCAATTTGGAGGCAATTCGTAGCTGTGCCCTCGGCAAAAGTGTTACATTTCATTTTCTAAATCACGAAAACTCACCTTAGTCGTGTTGCCTGTAGATTTCTTAACATGAAACGCCCATTTGCTGTTTCTTTTTTTTATTTCATTAAGGATACTCTGGCTAAACTTTTATTGTATGCGGTAAGAATACAAAATTAGAAAAGGAAGAAGGCAAAACAAATGGAATGCCCAAACACATTTAAGAAATTGCCAATCAAGAAACCTGAATGCTGCTGACTGAATACACCTGAAAATCCCATTCCCACTCAATTTGGAGGCAACTCGTAGCTGTCCCCTCGGCAAAAGTGTTACATTTCATTTTCCAAAGCACAAAAACACACCTTGGATCTGTTTCCTGCTAATTTCTAACAATGAAATGGCAATTTGCAGTTTTTTTAATTTCATTATGGATATTCTGGCTAAACTTTTTATTGTATAGTGTAAGAATACAAAATGAGAAAAGGAAGAAGGCAAAACAAATGTAAACCAAGAACACATTTAGCAAATTGCCAATCAGGAAACCTGAATGTTGCGGACTTAATACACCTGAAAATCCATTCACACTCAATTTGGAGGCAATTCGTAGCTGTCCCCTCGGCAAAAGGGAAAGATTTCATTTTCCAAAACACGAAAACTCACCTGTCGTGTTGCCTGTAGATTTCTTAGCATGAAACGCCAATTTGCACTGTATTTTTATTTCATTTTGACCACTCTGTCTAAAGGCTTCTTTGGATGGTGTCAGGATATAAAATTTGGAAAGAAAAAAGGCAAAACAACCGCAAACCCAGAACACATTTAGCAAATTGCCAAACAAGAAACCTGAATGCTGCTGACTGAATACACCTGAAAATCCCATTCAGACTCAATTTGGTGGCAATTCGTAGCTGTTCCCTTAGAAAAAGGGTTACATTACATTTATTTCATTTTCCAAAACAAAAAAACTCACCTTGGTCCTGTTGCATGTTAATTTCTAAAAATGAAACACAAATTTCCTGTTTTCTTTATTTCATTATGGATGCTCTGGCTAAACTTTTATTGTATGGTGTAAGAATACAAAATTAGAAAAGGAAGAAGGCAAAACAAATGCAAACCAAGAAAACATTTAGCAAATTACCAATCGGGAAACCTGAATGTTGCTGACTGAATACACCTGAAAACCCATTCACACTCAATTTGGAGGCAATTCATAGCTATGCCCTTGGCAAAAGTGTTACATTTCATTTTCCAAAACACAAAAACTCATCTTGGTCCTGTTGCATGTTAATTTCTAAAAATGAAACACCAATTTGCTGTTTTCTTTATTTCATTATGGATATTCTGGGTAAACTTTTCCTTCTATGGTGTAAGAATACAAAATTAGAAAAGGAAGAAGGCAAAACAACCGCAAACCCAGAACACATTTAGCAAATTGCCAAACAAGAAACCTGAATGCTGCTGACTGAATGCACCTGAAAATCGCATTCACACTCAATTTGGCGGCAATTCGTAGCTGTTCCCTTGGCACAAGGGTTACATTTCATTTTCCAAAACACAAAAACTCACCTTGGTCCTGTTGCATGTTAATTTCTAAAAATGAAACACCAATTTGCTGTTTTCTTTACTTCATTATGGATACTCTGGCTAACTTTTTTCTTGTATGGTGTAAGATTACAAAATTAGAAAAGGAAGAGGGCAAAACAAATGCAAACCAAGAACACATTTAGCAAATTGCCAATCAGGAAACCTGAATGTTGCTGACTGAATACACCTGAAAACCCATTCACACTCAATTTGGAGGCAATTCGTAGCTGTGTCCTCGGCGAAAGGGAAAGATTTCATTTTCCAAAACACGAAAACTCACCTGTCGTGTTGCCTGTAGATTTCTTAGCATGAAACGCCAATTTGCACTGTATTTTTATTTCATTTTGACCACTCTGTCTAAAGGCTGTTTTGGATGGTGTCAGGATATAAAATTCAGAAAAAAGAAGGCAAACCAAACGCAAACCCAGACGACATTTAAGAAATTGCCAATCAAGTAACCTGAATGCTGCTGACTGAATACACCTGAAAATCCCATTCATACTCAATTTGGAGGCAACTCATAGCTGTCCCCTCAGCAAAAGGGTTACATATCATTTTCCAGAGCACAAAAACACACCTTGGTCCTGTTGCCTGCTAATTTCTAAGAATGAAACGGCAATTTGCAGTTTTTTTTAATTTCATTATGGATATTCTGGCTAAACTTTTTATTGTATGGGGTAAGAATACAAAATTAGAAAAGGAAGAAGGCAAAACAAACGCAAACCCAGAACACATTTAGCAAATTGCCAAACAAGAAACCTGAATGCTTCTGACTGAATGCACCTGAAAATCGCATTCACACTCAATTTGGCCGCAATTCGTAGCTGTTTCTTGGCAAAAGGGTTACATTTCATTTTCCAAAGCACAAAAACTCACCTTGGTCCTGTTGCATGCTAATTTCTAAAAATGAAACACCAATTTGCTGTTTTCTTTATTTCATTATGGATACTCTGGCTAAACTTTTTCTTGTATGGGGTAAGAATACAAAATGAGAAAAGGAAGAAGGCAAAACAAATGCAAACCAAGAACACATTTAGCAAATTGCCAAACAAGAAACCAGAATGCTGCTGACTAATGCACCTGAAAATCCCATTCACACTCAATTTGGAGGCAATTCGTAGCTGTGTCCTCGGCAAAAGGGAAAGATTTCATTTTCCAAATCACAAAAACTCACCTTGGTCCAGTTGCCTGTTAATTTCTAAGCATGGAACGCCCATTTGCTGATTTTTTTTTTATTTCATTAAGGGTACTCTGGCTAAACTTTTGTTGTATGGTGTAAGAATACAAAATTAGAAAAGGAAGAAGGCAAATCAACCGCAAACCCAGAACACATTTAGCAAATTGCCGAAGAAGAAACCTGAATGCTGCTGACTGAATACACCTGAAAATCCCATTCACACTCAATTTGGAGGCAACTCGTAGCTGTCCCCTCGGCAAAAGGGTTACATTTCATTTTCCAAAGCACAAAATCACACCTTGGTCCTGTTGCCTGCTAATTTCTAAGAATGAAACGGCAATTTGCAGTTTTTTTTATTTCATTATGGATATTCTGGCTAAACTTTTTCTTGTATGGGGTAAGAATACAAAATTGGAAAAGGAAGAAGGCAAAACAACCGCAAACTAAGAACACATTTAGCAAATTGCCAAACAAGAAACCTGAATGCTGCTGACTGATTGCACCTGAAAATCCATTCACACTCAATTTGGAGGCAATTCGTAGCTGTCCCCTCGGCAAAAGGGAAAGATTTCATTTTCCAAAACACGAAAACTCACCTGTCGTGTTGCCTGTAGAATTCTTAGCATGAAACGCCAATTTGCACTGTATTTTTATTTCATTTTGACCACTCTGTCTAAAGGCTGTTTTGGATGGTGTCAGGATATAAAATTTGGAAAGAAAAAAGGCAAAACAACCGCAAACCCAGAACACATTTAGAAAATTACCAAACAAGAAACCTGAATGCTGCTGACTGAATACACCTGAAAATCACATTCACACTCAATTTGGTGGCAATTCGTAGCTCTTCCCTTGGCAAAAGGGTTACATTTCATTTTCCAAAACACAAAAACTCACCTTGGTCCTGTTGCGTGTTAATTTCTAAAAACGAAACACCAATTTGCCATTTTCTTTATTTCATTATGGATAATCTGGCTAAACTTTTTCTTGTATGGTGTAAGAATACAAAATGAGAAAAGGAAGAAGGCAAAACAAATGCAAACCAAGAACACATTTAGCAAATTGCCAATCAGGAAACCTGAATGTTGCAGACTGAATACACCTGAAAATCCCATTCACACTCAATTGGGAGGCAATTCGTAGCTGTGCCCTCGGCAAAAGTGTTACATTTCATTTTCTAAATCACGAAAACTCACCTTAGTCGTGTTGCCTGTAGATTTCTTAACATGAAACGCCCATTTGCTGTTTCTTTTTTTTATTTCATTAAGGATACTCTGGCTAAACTTTTATTGTATGCGGTAAGAATACAAAATTAGAAAAGGAAGAAGGCAAAACAAATGGAATGCCCAAACACATTTAAGAAATTGCCAATCAAGAAACCTGAATGCTGCTGACTGAATACACCTGAAAATCCCATTCCCACTCAATTTGGAGGCAACTCGTAGCTGTCCCCTCGGCAAAAGTGTTACATTTCATTTTCCAAAGCACAAAAACACACCTTGGATCTGTTTCCTGCTAATTTCTAACAATGAAATGGCAATTTGCAGTTTTTTTAATTTCATTATGGATATTCTGGCTAAACTTTTTATTGTATAGTGTAAGAATACAAAATGAGAAAAGGAAGAAGGCAAAACAAATGTAAACCAAGAACACATTTAGCAAATTGCCAATCAGGAAACCTGAATGTTGCGGACTTAATACACCTGAAAATCCATTCACACTCAATTTGGAGGCAATTCGTAGCTGTCCCCTCGGCAAAAGGGAAAGATTTCATTTTCCAAAACACGAAAACTCACCTGTCGTGTTGCCTGTAGATTTCTTAGCATGAAACGCCAATTTGCACTGTATTTTTATTTCATTTTGACCACTCTGTCTAAAGGCTTCTTTGGATGGTGTCAGGATATAAAATTTGGAAAGAAAAAAGGCAAAACAACCGCAAACCCAGAACACATTTAGCAAATTGCCAAACAAGAAACCTGAATGCTGCTGACTGAATACACCTGAAAATCCCATTCAGACTCAATTTGGTGGCAATTCGTAGCTGTTCCCTTAGAAAAAGGGTTACATTACATTTATTTCATTTTCCAAAACAAAAAAACTCACCTTGGTCCTGTTGCATGTTAATTTCTAAAAATGAAACACAAATTTCCTGTTTTCTTTATTTCATTATGGATGCTCTGGCTAAACTTTTATTGTATGGTGTAAGAATACAAAATTAGAAAAGGAAGAAGGCAAAACAAATGCAAACCAAGAAAACATTTAGCAAATTACCAATCGGGAAACCTGAATGTTGCTGACTGAATACACCTGAAAACCCATTCACACTCAATTTGGAGGCAATTCATAGCTATGCCCTTGGCAAAAGTGTTACATTTCATTTTCCAAAACACAAAAACTCATCTTGGTCCTGTTGCATGTTAATTTCTAAAAATGAAACACCAATTTGCTGTTTTCTTTATTTCATTATGGATATTCTGGGTAAACTTTTCCTTCTATGGTGTAAGAATACAAAATTAGAAAAGGAAGAAGGCAAAACAACCGCAAACCCAGAACACATTTAGCAAATTGCCAAACAAGAAACCTGAATGCTGCTGACTGAATGCACCTGAAAATCGCATTCACACTCAATTTGGAGGCAATTCGTATCTGTTCCCTTGGCACAAGGGTTACATTTCATTTTCCAAAACACAAAAACTCACCTTGGTCCTGTTGCATGTTAATTTCTAAAAATGAAACACCAATTTGCTGTTTTCTTTACTTCATTATGGATACTCTGGCTAACTTTTTTCTTGTATGGTGTAAGATTACAAAATTAGAAAAGGAAGAGGGCAAAACAAATGCAAACCAAGAACACATTTAGCAAATTGCCAATCAGGAAACCTGAATGTTGCTGACTGAATACACCTGAAAACCCATTCACACTCAATTTGGAGGCAATTCGTAGCTGTGTCCTTGGCGAAAGGGAAAGATTTCATTTTCCAAAACACGAAAACTCACCTGTCGTGTTGCCTGTAGATTTCTTAGCATGAAACGCCAATTTGCACTGTATTTTTATTTCATTTTGACCACTCTGTCTAAAGGCTGTTTTGGATGGTGTCAGTATATAAAATTCGGAAAAAAGAAGGCAAACCAAACGCAAACCCAGACGACATTTAAGAAATTGCCAATCAAGTAACCTGAATGCTGCTGACTGAATACACCTGAAAATCCCATTCATACTCAATTTGGAGGCAACTCATAGCTGTCCCCTCAGCAAAAGGGTTACATATCATTTTCCAGAGCACAAAAACACACCTTGGTCCTGTTGCCTGCTAATTTCTAAGAATGAAACGGCAATTTGCAGTTTTTTTTAATTTCATTATGGATATTCTGGCTAAACTTTTTATTGTATGGGGTAAGAATACAAAATTAGAAAAGGAAGAAGGCAAAACAAACGCAAACCCAGAACACATTTAGCAAATTGCCAAACAAGAAACCTGAATGCTTCTGACTGAATGCACCTGAAAATCGCATTCACACTCAATTTGGCCGCAATTCGTAGCTGTTTCTTGGCAAAAGGGTTACATTTCATTTTCCAAAGCACAAAAACTCACCTTGGTCCTGTTGCATGCTAATTTCTAAAAATGAAACACCAATTTGCTGTTTTCTTTATTTCATTATGGATACTCTGGCTAAACTTTTTCTTGTATGGGGTAAGAACACAAAATGAGAAAAGGAAGAAGGCAAAACAAATGCAAACCAAGAACACATTTAGCAAATTGCGAAACAAGAAACCTGAATGCTGCTGACTAATGCACCTGAAAATCCCATTCACACTCAATTTGGAGGCAATTCGTAGCTGTGTCCTCGGCAAAAGGGAAAGATTTCATTTTCCAAATCACAAAAACTCACCTTGGTCCAGTTGCCTGTTAATTTCTAAGCATGGAACGCCCATTTGCTGTTTTTGTTTTTTTATTTCATTAAGGATACTCTGGCTAAACTTTTGTTGTATGGTGTAAGAATACAAAATTAGAAAAGGAAGAAGGCAAATCAACCGCAAACCCAGAACACATTTAGCAAATTGCAGAAGAAGAAACCTGAATGCTGCTGACTGAATACACCTGAAAATCCCATACACACTCAATTTGGAGGCAACTCGTAGCTGTCCCCTCGGCAAAAGGGTTACATTTCATTTTCCAAAGCACAAAATCACACCTTGGTCCTGTTGCCTGCTAATTTCTAAGAATGAAACGGCAATTTGCAGTTTTTTTTATTTCATTATGGATATTCTGGCTAAACTTTTTCTTGTATGGGGTAAGAATACAATTTGGAAAAGGAAGAAGGCAAAACAACCGCAAACTAAGAACACATTTAGCAAATTGCCAAACAAGAAACCTGAATGCTGCTGACTGATTGCACCTGAAAATCGCATTCACACTCAATTTGGCGGCAATTCGTAGCTGTTTCTTTGCATAAGGGTTACATTTCATTTTCCAAAACACAAAAACTCACCTTGGTCCTTTTGCATGCTAATTTCTAAAAATGAAACACCAATTTGCTGTTTTCTTTATTTCATTATGGATACTCTGGCTAACCTTTTTCTTGTATGGTGTCAGAATACAAAATGAGAAAAGGAAGAAGGCAAAACAAATGTAAACGAAGAACACATTTAGCAAATTGCCAATCAGGAAACCTGAATGTTGCTTACTGAATACACCTGAAAATCCCATTCACACTGAATTTGGAGGCAACTCGTAGCTGTCCCCTAGGCAAAAGGGTTACATTTCATTTTCCAAAGCACAAAATCACACCTTGGTCCTGTTGCCTGCTAATTTCTAAGAAATAAACGGCAATTTGCAGTTTTTTTGATTTCATTATGGATATTCTGGCTAAACTTTTTATTGTATGGGCTAAGAATACAAAATTAGAAAAGGAAGAAGGCAAAACAAATGCAAACCAAGAACACATTTAGCAAATTGCCAATCAGGAAACCTGAATGTTGCTGACTGAATAGACCTGAAAACCCATTCACACTCAATTTGGAGGCAATTCGTAGCTGTGCCCTCGGCAAAAGGGAAAGATTTCATTTTCCAAAACACGAAAACTCACTTGTCGTGTTGCCTGTGGATTTCTTAGCATGAAATGACAATTTGCACTGTATTTTTATTTCATTTTGACCACTCTGTCTAAAGGCTTTTTTGGATGGTTTCAGGATATAAAATTTGGAAAGAAAAAAGCAAAAAAACGCAAACCCAGACGACATTTAAGAAAAAATGCCAATCAAGAAACCTGAATGCTGCTGACTGAATACACCTGAAAATCCCATTCATACTCAATTTGGAGGCAATTCATAGCTGTCCCCTCGGCCAAAGGGTTACATATCATTTTCCAAAGCACAAAAACACACCTTGGCCTGTTGCCTGCTAATTTCTAAGAATGAAACGGCAATTTGCAGTTTTTTCTATTTCATTATGGGTATACTGGCTAAACTTTTTATTTTATGGGGTAAGAATACAAAATTAGAAAAGGAAGAAGGCAAAACAAACGCAAACCCAGAACACATTTAGCAAATTGCCAAACAACAAACCTGAATGCTGCTGACTGAATGCACCTGAAAATCGCATTCACACTCAATTTGGCGGCAATTCGTAGCTGTTTCTTGGCAAAAGGGTTACATTTCATTTTCCAAAACACAAAAACTCACCTTGGTCCTGTTGCATGCTAATTTCTTAAAATGAAACACCAATTTGCTGTTTTCTTTATTTCATTAAGGATACTCTGGCTAAACTTTTTCTTGTATGGTGTAAGATTACAAAATGAGAAAAGGAAGAAGGCAAAACAAATGCAAACCAAGAACACATTTAGCAAATTGCCAATCAGGAATGCTGATGGTTGCTGACTGAATACACCTGAAAATCGCATTCACACTCAATTTGCAGGCAATTCGTAGCTGTGCCCTCAGCAAAAGGGAAAGATTTCATTTTCCAAAACACAAAAACTCACCTTGGTCCAGTTGCCTGTTAATTTCTAAGCATGGAACGCCCATTTGCTGTTTCTTTTTTTTTTTTTTTTATTTCATTAAGGATACTCTGGCTAAACTTTTATTGTATGCGGTAAGAATACAAAATTAGAAAAGGAAGAAGGCAAAACAAATGGAATGCCCAAACACATTTAAGAAATTGCCAATCAAGAAACCTGAATGCTGCTGACTGAATACACCTGAAAATCCCATTCCCACTCAATTTGGAGGCAACTCGTAGCTGTCCCCTCGGCAAAAGTGTTACATTTCATTTTCCAAAGCACAAAAACACACCTTGGTCCTGTTTCCTGCTAATTTCTAACAATGAAATGGCAATTTGCAGTTTTTTTAATTTCATTATGGATATTCTGGCTAAACTTTTTATTGTATAGTGTAAGAATACAAAATGAGAAAAGGAAGAAGGCAAAACAAATGTAAACCAAGAACACATTTAGCAAATTGCCAATCAGGAAACCTGAATGTTGCGGACTTAATACACCTGAAAATCCATTCACACTCAATTTGGAGGCAATTCGTAGCTGTCCCCTCGGCAAAAGGGAAAGATTTCATTTTCCAAAACACGAAAACTCACCTGTCGTGTTGCCTGTAGATTTCTTAGCATGAAACGCCAATTTGCACTGTATTTTTATTTCATTTTGACCACTCTGTCTAAAGGCTTCTTTGGATGGTGTCAGGATATAAAATTTGGAAAGAAAAAAGGCAAAACAACCGCAAACCCAGAACACATTTAGCAAATTGCCAAACAAGAAACCTGAATGCTGCTGACTGAATACACCTGAAAATCCCATTCAGACTCAATTTGGTGGCAATTCGTAGCTGTTCCCTTAGAAAAAGGGTTACATTACATTTATTTCATTTTCCAAAACAAAAAAACTCACCTTGGTCCTGTTGCATGTTAATTTCTAAAAATGAAACACAAATTTCCTGTTTTCTTTATTTCATTATGGATGCTCTGGCTAAACTTTTATTGTATGGTGTAAGAATACAAAATTAGAAAAGGAAGAAGGCAAAACAAATGCAAACCAAGAAAACATTTAGCAAATTACCAATCGGGAAACCTGAATGTTGCTGACTGAATACACCTGAAAACCCATTCACACTCAATTTGGAGGCAATTCGTAGCTATGCCCTTGGCAAAAGTGTTACATTTCATTTTCCAAAACACAAAAACTCATCTTGGTCCTGTTGCATGTTAATTTCTAAAAATGAAACACCAATTTGCTGTTTTCTTTATTTCATTATGGATATTCTGGGTAAACTTTTCCTTCTATGGTGTAAGAATACAAAATTAGAAAAGGAAGAAGGCAAAACAACCGCAAACCCAGAACACATTTAGCAAATTGCCAAACAAGAAACCTGAATGCTGCTGACTGAATGCACCTGAAAATCGCATTCACACTCAATTTGGCGGCAATTCGTATCTGTTCCCTTGGCACAAGGGTTACATTTCATTTTCCAAAACACAAAAACTCACCTTGGTCCTGTTGCATGTTAATTTCTAAAAATGAAACACCAATTTGCTGTTTTCTTTACTTCATTATGGATACTCTGGCTAACTTTTTTCTTGTATGGTGTAAGATTACAAAATTAGAAAAGGAAGAGGGCAAAACAAATGCAAACCAAGAACACATTTAGCAAATTGCCAATCAGGAAACCTGAATGTTGCTGACTGAATACACCTGAAAACCCATTCACACTCAATTTGGAGGCAATTCGTAGCTGTCCCTTCGGCGAAAGGGAAAGATTTCATTTTCCAAAACACGAAAACTCACCTGTCGTGTTGCCTGTAGATTTCTTAGCATGAAACGCCAATTTGCACTGTATTTTTATTTCATTTTGACCACTCTGTCTAAAGGCTGTTTTGGATGGTGTCAGGATATAAAATTTGGAAAAAAGAAGGCAAACCAAACGCAAACCCAGACGACATTTTTGAAATTGCCAATCAAGTAACCTGAATGCTGCTGACTGAATACACCTGAAAATCCCATTCATACTCAATTTGGAGGCAACTCATAGCTGTCCCCTCAGCAAAAGGGTTACATATCATTTTCCAGAGCACAAAAACACACCTTGGTCCTGTTGCCTGCTAATTTCTAAGAATGAAACGGCAATTTGCAGTTTTTTTTTATTTCATTATGGATATTCTGGCTAAACTTTTTATTGTATGGGGTAAGAATACAAAATTAGAAAAGGAAGAAGGCAAAACAAACGCAAACCCAGAACACATTTAGCAAATTGCCAAACAAGAAACCTGAATGCTTCTGACTGAATGCACCTGAAAATCGCATTCACACTCAATTTGGCCGCAATTCGTAGCTGTTTCTTGGCAAAAGGGTTACATTTCATTTTCCAAAGCACAAAAACTCACCTTGGTCCTGTTGCATGCTAATTTCTAAAAATGAAACACCAATTTGCTGTTTTCTTTATTTCATTATGGATACTCTGGCTAAACTTTTTATTGTATGGGGTAAGAATACAAAATGAGAAAAGGAAGAAGGCAAAACAAATGCAAACCAAGAACACATTTAAAAAATTGCGAAACAAGAAACCTGAATGCTGCTGACTAATGCACCTGAAAATCCCATTCACACTCAATTTGGAGGCAATTCGTAGCTGTGTCCTCGGCAAAAGGGAAAGATTTCATTTTCCAAATCACAAAAACTCACCTTGGTCCAGTTGCCTGTTAATTTCTAAGCATGGAACGCCCATTTGCTGTTTTTGTTTTTTTATTTCATTAAGGATACTCTGGCTAAACTTTTGTTGTATGGTGTAAGAATACAAAATTAGAAAAGGAAGAAGGCAAATCAACCGCAAACCCAGAACACATTTAGCAAATTGCAGAAGAAGAAACCTGAATGCTGCTGACTGAATACACCTGAAAATCCCATTCACACTCAATTTGGAGGCAACTCGTAGCTGTCCCCTCGGCAAAAGGGTTACATTTCATTTTCCAAAGCACAAAATCACACCTTGGTCCTGTTGCCTGCTAATTTCTAAGAATGAAACGGCAATTTGCAGTTTTTTTTATTTCATTATGGATATTCTGGCTAAACTTTTTATTGTATGGGGTAAGAATACAAAATTAGAAAAGGAAGAAGGCAAAACAAATGCAAACCAAGAACACATTTAGCAAATTGCCAATCAGGAATGCTGATGGTTGCTGACTGAATACACCTGAAAATCGCATTCACACTCAATTTGCAGGCAATTCGTAGCTGTGCCCTCAGCAAAAGGGAAAGATTTCATTTTCCAAAACACAAAAACTCACCTTGGTCCAGTTGCCTGTTAATTTCTAAGCATGGAACGCCCATTTGCTGTTTCTTTTTTTTTTTTTATTTCATTAAGGATACTCTGGCTAAACTTTTATTGTATGCGGTAAGAATACAAAATTAGAAAAGGAAGAAGGCAAAACAAATGGAATGCCCAAACACATTTAAGAAATTGCCAATCAAGAAACCTGAATGCTGCTGACTGAATACACCTGAAAATCCCATTCACACTCAATTTGGAGGCAACTCGTAGCTGTCCCCTCGGCAAAAGTGTTACATTTCATTTTCCAAAGCACAAAAACACACCTTGGTCCTGTTTCCTGCTAATTTCTAACAATGAAATGGCAATTTGCAGTTTTTTTAATTTCATTATGGATATTCTGGCTAAACTTTTTATTGTATAGTGTAAGAATACAAAATGAGAAAAGGAAGAAGGCAAAACAAATGTAAACCAAGAACACATTTAGCAAATTGCCAATCAGGAAACCTGAATGTTGCGGACTTAATACACCTGAAAATCCATTCACACTCAATTTGGAGGCAATTCGTAGCTGTCCCCTCGGCAAAAGGGAAAGATTTCATTTTCCAAAACACGAAAACTCACCTGTCGTGTTGCCTGTAGATTTCTTAGCATGAAACGCCAATTTGCACTGTATTTTTATTTCATTTTGACCACTCTGTCTAAAGGCTTCTTTGGATGGTGTCAGGATATAAAATTTGGAAAGAAAAAAGGCAAAACAACCGCAAACCCAGAACACATTTAGCAAATTGCCAAACAAGAAACCTGAATGCTGCTGACTGAATACACCTGAAAATCCCATTCAGACTCAATTTGGTGGCAATTCGTAGCTGTTCCCTTAGAAAAAGGGTTACATTACATTTATTTCATTTTCCAAAACAAAAAAACTCACCTTGGTCCTGTTGCATGTTAATTTCTAAAAATGAAACACAAATTTCCTGTTTTCTTTATTTCATTATGGATGCTCTGGCTAAACTTTTATTGTATGGTGTAAGAATACAAAATTAGAAAAGGAAGAAGGCAAAACAAATGCAAACCAAGAAAACATTTAGCAAATTACCAATCGGGAAACCTGAATGTTGCTGACTGAATACACCTGAAAACCCATTCACACTCAATTTGGAGGCAATTCGTAGCTATGCCCTTGGCAAAAGTGTTACATTTCATTTTCCAAAACACAAAAACTCATCTTGGTCCTGTTGCATGTTAATTTCTAAAAATGAAACACCAATTTGCTGTTTTCTTTATTTCATTATGGATATTCTGGGTAAACTTTTCCTTCTATGGTGTAAGAATACAAAATTAGAAAAGGAAGAAGGCAAAACAACCGCAAACCCAGAACACATTTAGCAAATTGCCAAACAAGAAACCTGAATGCTGCTGACTGAATGCACCTGAAAATCGCATTCACACTCAATTTGGCGGCAATTCGTATCTGTTCCCTTGGCACAAGGGTTACATTTCATTTTCCAAAACACAAAAACTCACCTTGGTCCTGTTGCATGTTAATTTCTAAAAATGAAACACCAATTTGCTGTTTTCTTTACTTCATTATGGATACTCTGGCTAACTTTTTTCTTGTATGGTGTAAGATTACAAAATTAGAAAAGGAAGAGGGCAAAACAAATGCAAACCAAGAACACATTTAGCAAATTGCCAATCAGGAAACCTGAATGTTGCTGACTGAATACACCTGAAAACCCATTCACACTCAATTTGGAGGCAATTCGTAGCTGTCCCTTCGGCGAAAGGGAAAGATTTCATTTTCCAAAACACGAAAACTCACCTGTCGTGTTGCCTGTAGATTTCTTAGCATGAAACGCCAATTTGCACTGTATTTTTATTTCATTTTGACCACTCTGTCTAAAGGCTGTTTTGGATGGTGTCAGGATATAAAATTTGGAAAAAAGAAGGCAAACCAAACGCAAACCCAGACGACATTTAAGAAATTGCCAATCAAGTAACCTGAATGCTGCTGACTGAATACACCTGAAAATCCCATTCATACTCAATTTGGAGGCAACTCATAGCTGTCCCCTCAGCAAAAGGGTTACATATCATTTTCCAGAGCACAAAAACACACCTTGGTCCTGTTGCCTGCTAATTTCTAAGAATGAAACGGCAATTTGCAGTTTTTTTTTATTTCATTATGGATATTCTGGCTAAACTTTTTATTGTATGGGGTAAGAATACAAAATTAGAAAAGGAAGAAGGCAAAACAAACGCAAACCCAGAACACATTTAGCAAATTGCCAAACAAGAAACCTGAATGCTTCTGACTGAATGCACCTGAAAATCGCATTCACACTCAATTTGGCCGCAATTCGTAGCTGTTTCTTGGCAAAAGGGTTACATTTCATTTTCCAAAGCACAAAAACTCACCTTGGTCCTGTTGCATGCTAATTTCTAAAAATGAAACACCAATTTGCTGTTTTCTTTATTTCATTATGGATACTCTGGCTAAACTTTTTCTTGTATGGGGTAAGAATACAAAATGAGAAAAGGAAGAAGGCAAAACAAATGCAAACCAAGAACACATTTAGCAAATTGCGAAACAAGAAACCTGAATGCTGCTGACTAATGCACCTGAAAATCCCATTCACACTCAATTTGGAGGCAATTCGTAGCTGTGTCCTCGGCAAAAGGGAAAGATTTCATTTTCCAAATCACAAAAACTCACCTTGGTCCAGTTGCCTGTTAATTTCTAAGCATGGAACGCCCATTTGCTGTTTTTGTTTTTTTATTTCATTAAGGATACTCTGGCTAAACTTTTGTTGTATGGTGTAAGAATACAAAATTAGAAAAGGAAGAAGGCAAATCAACCGCAAACCCAGAACACATTTAGCAAATTGCAGAAGAAGAAACCTGAATGCTGCTGACTGAATACACCTGAAAATCCCATTCACACTCAATTTGGAGGCAACTCGTAGCTGTCCCCTCGGCAAAAGGGTTACATTTCATTTTCCAAAGCACAAAATCACACCTTGGTCCTGTTGCCTGCTAATTTCTAAGAATGAAACGGCAATTTGCAGTTTTTTTTATTTCATTATGGATATTCTGGCTAAACTTTTTATTGTATGGGGTAAGAATACAAAATTAGAAAAGGAAGAAGGCAAAACAAATGCAAACCAAGAACACATTTAGCAAATTGCCAATCAGGAATGCTGATGGTTGCTGACTGAATACACCTGAAAATCGCATTCACACTCAATTTGCAGGCAATTCGTAGCTGTGCCCTCAGCAAAAGGGAAAGATTTCATTTTCCAAAACACAAAAACTCACCTTGGTCCAGTTGCCTGTTAATTTCTAAGCATGGAACGCCCATTTGCTGTTTCTTTTTTTTTTTTTATTTCATTAAGGATACTCTGGCTAAACTTTTATTGTATGCGGTAAGAATACAAAATTAGAAAAGGAAGAAGGCAAAACAAATGGAATGCCCAAACACATTTAAGAAATTGCCAATCAAGAAACCTGAATGCTGCTGACTGAATACACCTGAAAATCCCATTCACACTCAATTTGGAGGCAACTCGTAGCTGTCCCCTCGGCAAAAGTGTTACATTTCATTTTCCAAAGCACAAAAACACACCTTGGTCCTGTTTCCTGCTAATTTCTAACAATGAAATGGCAATTTGCAGTTTTTTTAATTTCATTATGGATATTCTGGCTAAACTTTTTATTGTATAGTGTAAGAATACAAAATGAGAAAAGGAAGAAGGCAAAACAAATGTAAACCAAGAACACATTTAGCAAATTGCCAATCAGGAAACCTGAATGTTGCGGACTTAATACACCTGAAAATCCATTCACACTCAATTTGGAGGCAATTCGTAGCTGTCCCCTCGGCAAAAGGGAAAGATTTCATTTTCCAAAACACGAAAACTCACCTGTCGTGTTGCCTGTAGATTTCTTAGCATGAAACGCCAATTTGCACTGTATTTTTATTTCATTTTGACCACTCTGTCTAAAGGCTTCTTTGGATGGTGTCAGGATATAAAATTTGGAAAGAAAAAAGGCAAAACAACCGCAAACCCAGAACACATTTAGCAAATTGCCAAACAAGAAACCTGAATGCTGCTGACTGAATACACCTGAAAATCCCATTCAGACTCAATTTGGTGGCAATTCGTAGCTGTTCCCTTAGAAAAAGGGTTACATTACATTTATTTCATTTTCCAAAACAAAAAAACTCACCTTGGTCCTGTTGCATGTTAATTTCTAAAAATGAAACACAAATTTCCTGTTTTCTTTATTTCATTATGGATGCTCTGGCTAAACTTTTATTGTATGGTGTAAGAATACAAAATTAGAAAAGGAAGAAGGCAAAACAAATGCAAACCAAGAAAACATTTAGCAAATTACCAATCGGGAAACCTGAATGTTGCTGACTGAATACACCTGAAAACCCATTCACACTCAATTTGGAGGCAATTCGTAGCTATGCCCTTGGCAAAAGTGTTACATTTCATTTTCCAAAACACAAAAACTCATCTTGGTCCTGTTGCATGTTAATTTCTAAAAATGAAACACCAATTTGCTGTTTTCTTTATTTCATTATGGATATTCTGGGTAAACTTTTCCTTCTATGGTGTAAGAATACAAAATTAGAAAAGGAAGAAGGCAAAACAACCGCAAACCCAGAACACATTTAGCAAATTGCCAAACAAGAAACCTGAATGCTGCTGACTGAATGCACCTGAAAATCGCATTCACACTCAATTTGGCGGCAATTCGTATCTGTTCCCTTGGCACAAGGGTTACATTTCATTTTCCAAAACACAAAAACTCACCTTGGTCCTGTTGCATGTTAATTTCTAAAAATGAAACACCAATTTGCTGTTTTCTTTACTTCATTATGGATACTCTGGCTAACTTTTTTCTTGTATGGTGTAAGATTACAAAATTAGAAAAGGAAGAGGGCAAAACAAATGCAAACCAAGAACACATTTAGCAAATTGCCAATCAGGAAACCTGAATGTTGCTGACTGAATACACCTGAAAACCCATTCACACTCAATTTGGAGGCAATTCGTAGCTGTCCCTTCGGCGAAAGGGAAAGATTTCATTTTCCAAAACACGAAAACTCACCTGTCGTGTTGCCTGTAGATTTCTTAGCATGAAACGCCAATTTGCACTGTATTTTTATTTCATTTTGACCACTCTGTCTAAAGGCTGTTTTGGATGGTGTCAGGATATAAAATTTGGAAAAAAGAAGGCAAACCAAACGCAAACCCAGACGACATTTTTGAAATTGCCAATCAAGTAACCTGAATGCTGCTGACTGAATACACCTGAAAATCCCATTCATACTCAATTTGGAGGCAACTCATAGCTGTCCCCTCAGCAAAAGGGTTACATATCATTTTCCAGAGCACAAAAACACACCTTGGTCCTGTTGCCTGCTAATTTCTAAGAATGAAACGGCAATTTGCAGTTTTTTTTTATTTCATTATGGATATTCTGGCTAAACTTTTTATTGTATGGGGTAAGAATACAAAATTAGAAAAGGAAGAAGGCAAAACAAACGCAAACCCAGAACACATTTAGCAAATTGCCAAACAAGAAACCTGAATGCTTCTGACTGAATGCACCTGAAAATCGCATTCACACTCAATTTGGCCGCAATTCGTAGCTGTTTCTTGGCAAAAGGGTTACATTTCATTTTCCAAAGCACAAAAACTCACCTTGGTCCTGTTGCATGCTAATTTCTAAAAATGAAACACCAATTTGCTGTTTTCTTTATTTCATTATGGATACTCTGGCTAAACTTTTTCTTGTATGGGGTAAGAATACAAAATGAGAAAAGGAAGAAGGCAAAACAAATGCAAACCAAGAACACATTTAGCAAATTGCGAAACAAGAAACCTGAATGCTGCTGACTAATGCACCTGAAAATCCCATTCACACTCAATTTGGAGGCAATTCGTAGCTGTGTCCTCGGCAAAAGGGAAAGATTTCATTTTCCAAATCACAAAAACTCACGTTGGTCCAGTTGCCTGTTAATTTCTAAGCATGGAACGCCCATTTGCTGTTTTTTTTTTTTTTATTTCATTAAGGATACTCTGGCTAAACTTTTGTTGTATGGTGTAAGAATACAAAATTAGAAAAGGAAGAAGGCAAATCAACCGCAAACCCAGAACACATTTAGCAAATTGCAGAAGAAGAAACCTGAATGCTGCTGACTGAATACACCTGAAAATCCCATTCACACTCAATTTGGAGGCAACTCGTAGCTGTCCCCTCGGCAAAAGGGTTACATTTCATTTTCCAAAGCACAAAATCACACCTTGGTCCTGTTGCCTGCTAATTTCTAAGAATGAAACGGCAATTTGCAGTTTTTTTTATTTCATTATGGATATTCTGGCTAAACTTTTTCTTGTATGGGGTAAGAACAATTTGGAAAAGGAAGAAGGCAAAACAACCGCAAACTAAGAACACATTTAGCAAATTGCCAAACAAGAAACCTGAATGCTGCTGACTGATTGCACCTGAAAATCGCATTCACACTCAATTTGGCGGCAATTCGTAGCTGTTTCTTTGCATAAGGGTTACATTTCATTTTCCAAAACACAAAAACTCACCTTGGTCCTTTTGCATGCTAATTTCTAAAAATGAAACACCAATTTGCTGTTTTCTTTATTTCATTATGGATACTCTGGCTAACCTTTTTCTTGTATGGTGTCAGAATACAAAATGAGAAAAGGAAGAAGGCAAAACAAATGCAAACGAAGAACACATTTAGCAAATTGCCAATCAGGAAACCTGAATGTTGCTTACTGAATACACCTGAAAATCCCATTCACACTGAATTTGGAGGCAACTCGTAGCTGTCCCCTAGGCGAAAGGGTTACATTTCATTTTCCAAAGCACAAAATCACACCTTGGTCCTGTTGCCTGCTAATTTCTAAGAAATAAACGGCAATTTGCAGTTTTTTTGATTTCATTATGGATATTCTGGCTAAACTTTTTATTGTATGGGCTAAGAATACAAAATTAGAAAAGGAAGAGGGCAAAACAAATGCAAACCAAGAACACATTTAGCAAATTGCCAATCAGGAAACCTGAATGTTGCTGACTGAATACACCGGAAAACCCATTCACACTCAATTTGGAGGCAATTCGTAGCTGTGCCCTCGGCAAAAGGGAAAGATTTCATTTTCCAAACCACGAAAACTCACTTGTCGTGTTGCCTGTGGATTTCTTAGCATGAAATGACAATTTGCACTGTATTTTTATTTCATTTTGACCACTCTGTCTAAAGGCATTTTTGGATGGTTTCAGGATATAAAATTTGGAAAGAAAAAAGCAAAAAAACGCAAACCCAGACGACATTTAAGAAAAAAAGCCAATCAAGAAACCTGAATGCTGCTGACTGAATACACCTGAAAATCCCATTCATACTCAATTTGGAGGCAATTCATAGCTGTCCCCTCGGCCAAAGGGTTACATATCATTTTCCAAAGCACAAAAACACACCTTGGCCTGTTGCCTGCTAATTTCTAAGAATGAAACGGCAATTTGAAGTTTTTTCTATTTCATTATGGGTATACTGGCTAAACTTTTTATTGTATGGGGTAAGAATACAAAATTAGAAAAGGAAGAAGGCAAAACAAACGCAAACCCAGAACACATTTAGCAAATTGCCAAACAACAAACCTGAATGCTGCTGACTGAATGCACCTGAAAATAGCATTCACACTCAATTTGGCGGCAATTCGTAGCTGTTTCTTGGCAAAAGGGTTACATTTCATTTTCCAAAACACAAAAACTCACCTTGGTCCTGTTGCATGCTAATTTCTTAAAATGAAACACCAATTTGCTGTTTTCTTTATTTCATTATGGATACTCTGGCTAAACTTTTTCTTGTATGGTGTAAGATTACAAAATGAGAAAAGGAAGAAGGCAAAACAAATGCAAACCAAGAACACATTTAGCAAATTGCCAAACAAGAAACCTGAATGCTGCTGACTGAATACACCTGAAAATCCCATTCACACTCAATTTGGAGGCATTCCTAGCTGTGCCCTAGGCAAAAGGGAAAGATTTCATTTTCCAAAACACAAAAACTCACCTTGGTCCAGTTGCCTGTTAATTTCTAAGCATGGAACGCCCATTTGCTGTTTTTTGTTTATTTCATTAAGGATACTCTGGCTAAACTTTTATTGTATGGTGTAAGAACACAAAATTAGAAAAGGAAGAAGGCAAAACAACCGCAAACCCAGAACATATTTAGCAAATTGCCAAAGAAGAAACCTGAATGCTGCTGACTGAATACACCTGAAAATCCCATTCACACTCAATTTGGAGGCAACTAGTAGCTGTCCCCTCGGTAAAGGGTTACATTTCATTTTCCAAAGCACAAAAACACACCTTGGTCCTGTTGCCTGTTAATTTCTAAGAATGAAACGGCAATTTGCAGTTTTTTTTTTATTTCGTTATGGATGTTCTGGCTAAACTTTTTATTTATGGGGTAAGAATACAAAATTAGAAAAGGAAGAAGGCAAAACAAATGCAAACCAAGAACACATTTAGCAAATTGCCAATCAGGAATCCTGGATGTTGCTGACTGAATACACCTGAAAACCCATTTACACTCAATTTGAAGGCAATTCATAGCTGTGCCCTCGGCAAAAGGGAAAGATTTCATTTTCCAAACCACGAAAACTCACTTGTTGTGTTGCCTGTAGATTTCTTAGCATGAAACGCCAATTTGCACTGTATTTTTATTTCATTTTGACCACTCTGTCTAAAGGCTTTTTTGGATGGTTTCAGGATATAAAATTTGGAAAGAAAAAAGGCAAAACAAAAGCAAACCCACACATTTAAGAAATTGCCAATCAAGAATCCTGAATGCTGCTGACTGAATACACCTGAAAATCCCATTCATACTCAATTTGGAGGCAACTCGTAGCTGTCCCCTCGGCAAAAGGATTGCATATCATTTTCCAAAGCACAAAAACAAACCTTGGTCCTGTTGCCTGCTAATTTCTAAGAATGAAACGGCAATTTGCAGTTTTTTCTATTTCATTATGGATATACTGGCTAAACATTTTATTGTATGGGGTAAGAATACAAAATTAGAAAAGGAAGAAGGCAAAACAAACGCAAACCCAGAACACATTTAGCAAATTGCCAAACAAGAAACCTGAATGCTGCTGACTGAATGCACCTGAAAGTCCCATTCACACTCAATTTGGTGGCAATTCGTAGCTGTTTCTTGGCAAAAGGGTTACATTTCATTTTCCAAAACACAAAAACTCACCTTGGTCCTGTTGCATGCTAATTTCTTAAAATGAAACACCAATTTGCTGTTTTCTTTATTTCATTATGGATACTCTGGCTAAACATTTTCTTGTATGGTGTAAGAATACAAAATTAGAAAAGGAAGAAGGCAAAACAAATGCAAACCAAGAACACATTTAGCAAATTGCCAATCAGGAAACCTGATTGTTGCTGACTGAATACACCTGAAAATCGCATTCACACTCAATTTGGAGGCAATTCGTAGCTGTCCCCTCGGCAATAGGGAAAGATTTCATTTTCCAAAACACAAAAACTCACCTTGGTCCAGTTGCCTGTTAATTTCTAAGCATGGAACGCCCATTTGCTGTTTTTTTTTTTATTTCATTAAGGATATCCTGGCAAAACTTTTATTTTATGATGTAAAATACAAAATTAGAAAAGGAAGATGGCAAAACAAATGGAATGCCCAAACACATTTAAGAAATTGCCAATCAAGAAACCTGAATGCTGCTGACTGAATACACCTGAAAATCCCATTCACACTCAATTTGGAGGCAATTCATAGCTGTCCCCTCGGCAAAAGGATTGCATATCATTTTCCAAAGCACAAAAACAAACCTTGGTCCTGTTGCCTGCTAATTTCTAAGAATGAAACGGCAATTTGCAGTTTTTTTTTTTTTCATTATGGATCTTCTGGCTAAGCTTTTTATTGTATGGGGTAAGAATACAAAATTAGAAAAGGAAGAAGGGAAAGCAACCGCAAACCCAGAACACATTTAGCAAATTGCCAAACAAGAAACCTGAATGCTGCTGACTGAATACACCTGAAAATCACATTCACACTAAATTTGGCGGCAATTCGTAGCTGTTCCCTTGGCAAAAGGGTTACATTTCATTTTCCAAAACACAAAAACTCACCTTGGTCCTGTTGCGTGTTAATTTCTAAAAACGAAACACCAATTTGCAATTTTTTCTTTATTTCATTATGGACACTCTGGCTAAACTTTTTCTTGTATGGTGTAAGAATACAAAATGAGAAAAGGAAGAAGGCAAAACAAATGCAAACCAAGAACACATTTAGCAAATTGCCCATAAGGAAACCTGAATGTTGCTGACTGAATACACCTGAAAATCCCATTCACACTCAATTTGGAGGCAATTCGTAGCTGTGCCCTCGGCAAAAGGGAAAGATTTCATCTTCCAAAACACGAAAACTCACCTGTCGTGTTGCCTGTAGATTTCTTAACATGAAACGCCCATTTGCTGTTTCTTTTTTTTTATTTCATTAAGGATACTCTGGCTAAACTTTTATTGTATGGTGTAAGAATACAAAATTAGAAAAGGAAGAAAGCAAAACAACCGCAAACCCAGAACACATTTAGCAAATTGCCAAACAAGAAACCTGAATGCTGCTGACTGAATACACCTGAAAATCCCATTCACACTCAATTTGGAGGCAACTCGTAGCTGTCCCCTCGGGAAAAGAGTTACATTTCATTTTCCAAAGCACAAAAACACACCTTGTCCTGTTGCCTGCTAATTTCTAACAATGAAATGGCAATTTGCAGTTTTTTTTATTTCATTATGGAAATTCTGGCTAAACTTTTTATTGTATGGGGTAAGAATACAAAATTAGAAAAGGAAGAAGGCAATGCAACCGCACACCAAGAACACATTTAGCAAATTGCCAAACAAGAAACCTGAATGCTGCTGACTGAATACACCTGAAAATCCCATTCACACTCAATTTGGCGGCATTTCGTAGCTGTCCCCTCGGCAAAAGTGTTACATTTCATTTTCCAAAACACAAAAACTCACCTTGGTCCTGTTGCATGTTAATTTCTAAAAATGAAACACCAATTTCCTGTTTTCTTTATTTCATTATGGATACTCTGACTAAACTTTTTCTTGTATGGTGTAAGAATACAAAATTAGAAAAGGAAGAAGGCAAAACAACCGCAAACCCAGAACACATTTAGCAAATTGCCAAACAAGAAACCTGAATGCTGCTGACTGAATACACCTGAAAATCCCATTCACACTCAATTTGGCAGCACTTCGTAGCTGTTCCCTTGGCAAAAGGGTTACATTTCATTTTCCAAAACACAAAAACTCACCTTGGTCCTGTTGCATGTTAATTTCTAAAAATGAAACACCAATTTGCGGTTTTCTTTATTTCATTATGGATACTCTGGCTAAACATTTTCTTGTATGGTCTAAGTATACAAAATTAGAAAAGGAAGAAGGCAAAACAAATGCAAACCAAGAACACATTTAGGAAATTACCAATCGGGAAACCTGAATGTTGCTGACTGAATACACCTGAAAACCCATTCACACTCAATTTGGAGGCAATTCGTAGCTGTGCCCTCAG
This sequence comes from Sylvilagus floridanus, assembly GCA_949820135.1. Lineage (NCBI taxonomy): Eukaryota > Metazoa > Chordata > Mammalia > Lagomorpha > Leporidae > Sylvilagus > Sylvilagus floridanus. The sequence goes on along the minus strand of OX463227.1, from coordinate 163,613,981 downwards.
CAAAAGGGAAAGATTTCATTTTCCAAACCAGGAAAACTCACCTGTCGTGTTGCCTGTAGATTTCTTAGCATGATACGCCAATTTGCACTGTATTTTTATTTCTTTTTGACCACTCTGTCTAAAGGCTTTTTTGGATGGTTTCAGGATATAAAATTTGGAAAGAAAAAAGGCAAAACAAACGCAAACCCCCACGACATTTAAGAAATTGCCAATCAAGAAACCTGAATGCTGCTGACTGATTACACCTGAAAATCCCATTCATACTCAATTTGGAGGCAATTCATAGCAGTCCCCTTGGCAAAAGTGTTACATTTCATTTTCTAAAACACGAAAACTCACCTTAGTAGTGTTGTCTGTAGATTTCTATCGTGAAACGCCAATTTGCACTGTATTTTTATTTCATTTTGACCACTCTTTCTAAAGGCTTTTTTGGATGGTGTCAGGATAGAAAATTTGGAAAAACAAAGGCAAAACAAACGCAAACCCAGACGACATTTAAGAAATTGCCAATCAAGAAACCTGAATGCTGCTGACTGAATACACCTGAAAATCCCATTCACACTCCATTTGGAGGCAATTCATAGCTGTCCCCTCGGCAAAAGGGTTACATTTCATTTTCCAAAGCACAAAAACACACCTTGGTCCTGTTGCCTGCTAATTTCTAAAAATGAAACACCAATTTGCTGTTTTCTTTATTTCATTATGGATACTCTGGCTAACTTTTTTCTTGTATGGTGTAAGATTACAAAATTAGAAAAGGAAGAAGGCAAAACAAATGCAAAGCAAGAACACAGTTAGCAAATTGCCAATCAGGAAACCTGAATGTTGCGGACTGAATACACCTGAAAATCCATTCACACTCAATTTGGAGGCAATTCATAGCTGTCCCGTCGGCAAAAGGGAAAGATTTCATTTTCCAAAACACGAAAACTCACCTGTCGTGTTGCCTGTAGATTTCTTAGCATGAAACGCCAAATTGCACTGCATTTTTATTTCATTTTGACCACTCTGTCTAAAGGTTTTTTGGATGGTGTCAGGATATAAAACTTGGAAAGAAAAAAGGCAAAACAAAGGCAAACCAAGAACATATTTAGCAAATTACCAATCGGAAAACCTGAATGTTGCTGACTGAATACACCTGAAAATCCCATTCACACTCAATTTGCAGGCAATTCATAGCTGTCCCCTGTGCAAAAGTGTTACATTTCATTTTCCAAAACACAAAAACTCACCTTGGTCCTGTTGCATGTTAATTTCTAAAAATGAAACACCAATTTGCTGTTTTCTTTATTTCATTATGGATACTATGGCTAAACATTTTCTTGTATGGTGTAAGTATACAAAATTAGAAAAGGAAGAAGGCAAAACAAATGCAAACCAAGAACACATTTAGGAAAATACCAATCGGGAAACCTGAATGTTGCTGACTGAATACACCTGAAAGTCACATTCATACTCAATTTTGAGGCAATTCATAGCTGTCCCCTCGGCAAAAGTGTTACATATCATTTTCCAAAACACAAAAACTCACCTTGGTCCTGTTGCATGTTGATTTCTACAAATGACACACCAATTTGCTGTTTTTTTTATTTCATTATGGATACTCTGGCTAAACTTTTTGTTGTATGGTGTAAGAATACAAAATTAGAAAAGGAAGAAGGCAATTAAATGCAAAGCAAGAACACAGTTAGCAAATTGCCAATCAGGAAACCTGAATGTTGCTGACTGAATACACCTGAAAACCCATTCACACTCAATTTGGAGGCAATTCGTAGCTGTCCCTTCGGCAAAAGGAAAGATTTCATTCTCCAAAACACTAAAACTCACCTTGGTCCAGTTGCCTGTTAATTTCTAAGCATGGTACGCCCATTTGCTGTTTTTTTTTTATTTCATTAAGGATACTCTGGCTAAACTTTTTATTGTATGGGGTAAGAATACAAAATTAGAAAAGGAAGAAGGCAAAACAAATGGAATGCCCAAACACATTTAAGAAATTGCCAATCAAGAAACCTGAATGCTGCTGACTGAATACACCTGAAAATCGCATTCACACTCAATTTGGCGGCAATTCGTAGCTGTACCCTAGGCAAAAGTGTTACATTTCATTTTCCATAACACGAAAACTCACCTGTCGTGCTGCCTGTAGATTTCTTAGCATGAAACGCCAATTTGTACTGTATTTGTATCTCATTTTGACCACTCTGTCTAAAGGCTTTTTTGGATGGTGTCAGGATATAAAATTTGGAAAGAAAGAAGGCAAAACAAATGCAAACCCAGACGACATTTGAGAAATTGCCAATCAAGAAACCTGAATGCTGCTGACTGAATACACCTGAAAATCCCATTCATACTCAATTTGGAGGCAATTCATAGCTGTCCCCTAGGCATAAGGGTTACATATCATTTTCCAAAGCACAAAAACACACCTTGGTCCTGTTGCCTGCTAATTTCTAAGAATGAAACGGCAATTTACAGTTTTTTTATTTCATTATGGATATTCTGGCTAAACTTTTTATTGTATGGGGTAAGAATACAAAATTAGAAAAGGAAGAAGGCAAAACAAATGCAAAGCAAGAACACAGTTAGCAAATTGCCAATCAGGAAACCTGAAGGTTGCTGACTGAATACACCTGAAAACCCATTCACACTCAATTTGGAGGCAATTCGTAGCTGTGCCCTAGGCAAAAGTGTTACATTTCATTTTCCAAAACACGTAAACTCACCTGTCGTGTTGCCTGTAGATTTCTTAGCATGAAACACCAATTTGTACTGTATTTTTATTTTATTTTGACCACTCTATCTGAAGGCTTTTTTGGATGGTGTCAGGATATAAAATTTGGAAAGAAAGAAGGCAAAACAAACCCAAACCCAGACGACATTTGAGAAATTGCCAATCAAGAAACCTGAATGCTGCTGACTGAATACACCTGAAAGTCACATTCACACTCAATTTAGCGGCAATTCGTAGCTGTTCCCTTGGCAAAAGGGTTACATTTCATTTTCCAAAACACAAAAACTCACCTTGGTCCTGTTGCATGTTAATTTCTAAAAATGAAACACCAATTTGCTGTTTTCTTTATTTCATTAAGGATACTCTGGCTAACTTTTTTCTTGTATGGTGTAAGATTACAAAATTAGAAAAGGAAGAGGGCAAAACAAATGCAAACCAAGAACACATTTAGGAAATTACCAATCAGGAAATCTGAATGTTGCGGACTGAATACACCTGAAAATCCATTGTCATTCAATTTGGAGGCAATTCGTAGCTGTCCCCTCGGCAAAAGGGAAAAATTTCATTTTCCAAAACACGAAAACTCACAGGTCGTGTTGCCTGTAGATTTCTTAGCATGAAATGCCAATTTGCACTGTATTTTTATTTCATTTTGACCACTCTGTCTAAAGGTATTTTGGATGGTGTCAGGATATAAAATTTGGAAAGAAAAAAGGCAAAACAAAGGCAAACCAAGAACACATTTAGCAAATTACCAATCGGAAATCCTGAATGTTGCTGACTGAATACACCTGAAAATCCCATTCGCACTCAATTTGCAGGCAATTCATAGCTGTCCCCTCGGCAAACGTGTTACATTTCATTTTCCAAAACACAAAAAGTCACCTTGGTCCTGTTGCATGTTAATTTCTAAAAATGAAACACCAATTTGCTGTTTTCTTTATTTCATTATGGATACTCTGGCTAAATTTTTATTGTATGGTGTAAAAATACAAAATTAGAAAAGGAAGAAGGCAAAACAAATGGAATGCCTAAACACATTTAAGAAATTGCCAATCAAGAAACCTGAATGCTGCTGACTGAATACACCTGAAAATCCCATTCACACTCAATTTGGTGGCAACTCGTAGCTGTCCCCTCGGCAAAAGGGTTACATTTCATTTTCCAAAGCAAAAAATCAAACCTTAGTCTTGTTGCCTTCTAATTTCTAAGAATGAAACGGCAATATGCAGTTTTTTATTATTTCATTATGGATATTCTGGCTAAGCTTTTTATTGTATGGGGTAAGAATACAATTTAGAAAAGGAAGAAGGCAAAACAACCGAAAACCCAGAACACATTTAGCAAATTGCCAAACAAGAAACCTGAATGCTGCTGACTGAATACACCTGAAAATCCCATTCACACTCAATTTGCAGGCAATTCGTAGCAGTTCCCTTGGCAAAAGGGTTACATTTCATTTTCCAAAACACAAAAACTCACCTTGGTCCTGTTGCCTGTTAATTTCTAAAAATGAAACACCAATTTGCTGTTTTCTTTATTTCATTATGGATACTCTGGCTAAACTTTTTCTTGTATGGTGTAAGAATACAAAATTAGAAAAGGAAGAAGGCAAAACAAACGCAAAGCAAGAACACATTTAGCAAATAGCCAATCAGGAAACCTGAATGTTGCTGACTGAATACACCTGAAAATCCCATTCACACTCAATTTGGAGGCTATTCGTAGCTGTCCCCTCAGCAAAAGTGTTACATTTCATTTTCTAAAACACGAAAACTCACCTTAGTCGTGTTGCCTGTAGATTTCTTAGCATGAAATGCCAATTTGCACTGCATTTCTATTTCATTTTGACCACTCTGTCTAAAGGCTTTTTTGTATGGTGTCAGGATAGTAAATTTGGAAAGAAAGAAGGCCAAAGAAACGCAAACCCAGACGACATTTAAGAAATTGCCAATCAAGAAACCTGAATGCTGCTGACTGAATACACCTGAAAATCCCATTCACACTCAATTTGGAGGCAAATCGTAGCTCTCCCCTCGGCAAAAGTGTTGCATTTCATTTTCCAAAGCACAAAAACTCACCTTGGTACTGTTGGCTGCTAATTTCTAAGAATGAACCGGCAATTAGCAGGTTTTTTTTATTTCATTATGGATATTCTGGCTAAACTTTTTATTGTATGGGGTAAGAATACAAAATTAGAAAAGGAAGAAGGCAAAACAACCGCAAACCCAGAACACATTTAGCAAATTGCCAATCAGTAAACCTGAATGCTGCTGAATGAATACACCTGAAAATCCCATTCACACTCAATTTGGCGGCAAATCGTAGCTGTTCCCTTGGTAAAAGGGTTACATTTCATTTTCCAAAGCATAAAAGCTCACCTTGGTCCTGTTGCATGTTAATTTCTAAAAATGAAATACCAATTTGCTGTTTTCTTTATTTCATTATGGATACTCTGGCTAACGTTTTGTTGTATGGTGTAGGAATACAAAATTAGAAAAGGAAGAAGGCAATAGAAATGCAAAGCAAGAACACAGTTAGCAAATTGCCAATCAGGAAACCTGAATGTTGCAGACTGAATACACCTGAAAACCCATTCACACTCAATTTAGAGGCAATTCGTAGCTGTGCCCTCGGCAAAAGGGAAAGATTTCATTTTCCAAAACACAAAAACTCTCATTGGTCCAGTTGCCTGTTAATTTCTAAGCATGGAATGCCCATTTGCTTTTTTTTTTTTTTATTTCATTAAGGATACTCTGGCTAAACATTTATTGTATGGTGTAAGAATACAAAATTAGAAAAGGAAGAAGGCAAAACAAATGGAATGCCCAAACACATTTAAGAAATTGACAATCAAGAAACCTGAATGCTGCAGACTGAATACACCTGAAAATACCATTCACACTCAATTTGGAGGCAACTCGTAGCTGTCCCCTCGGCAAAAGGGTTACATTTCATTTTCCAAAGCACAAAAACACACCTTGGTCCTGTTGCCTGCTAATTTCTAAGAATGAAACAGCAATTTGCAGTTTTTTTTATTTCATTATGGATATTCTGGCTAAACTTTTTATTGTATGGAGTTAGAATACAATATTAGAAAAGGAAGAAGGCAAAACAACCGCAAACCCAGAACACATTTAACAAATTGCCAAACAAGAAACCTGAATGCTGCTGAATGAATACACCTGAAAATCCCATTAACACTCAATTTGGGGGCAATTCGTAGCTGTTCCCTTGGCAAAAGGGTTACATTTCATTTTCCAAAACACAAAAACTCACATTGGTTCTGTTGCATGTTAATTTCTAAAAATGAAACACCAATTTGCTGCTTTCTTTCTTTCATTTTGGTTACTCTGGCTAATCTTTTTGTTGTATGGTGTAAGAATACAAAATTTGAAAACGAAGAAGGCAAAACAAATGCAAACCAAGATCACATTTAGCAAATTGCCAATCAGGAAACCTGAATGTTGCTGACTGAATACACCTGAAAATTCCATTCACACTCAATTTGGAGGCAATTCGTAGACGTGCCCTCGACAAAAGGGAAAGATTTCATTTTCCAAAACAGTAAATCACCTCGGTCCAGTTGCCTGTTAATTTCTAAGCATGGAACGCCCATTTGCTGTTTTTTTTTTTTTTTATTTCATTAAGGATACTCTGGCTAAACTTTTATTGTATGGTGTAAGAATACAAAATTAGAAAAGGAAGAAGGTAAAACAAATGGAATGCCCAAACACATTTAAGAAATTGCCAATCAAGAAACCTGAATGCTGCTGACTAAATACACCTGAAAATCCCATTCACACTCAATTTGGAGGCAACTCGTAGCTGTCCCCTCGGCAAAAGGGTTACATTTCATTTTCCAAAGCACAAAAACACACCTAGGTCCTGTTGCCTGCTAATTTCTAAGAATGAAACAGCAATTTGCAGTTTTTTTTATTTCATTATGGATATTCTGGCTAAACTTTTTATTGTATGGAGTTAGAATACAATATTAGAAAAGGAAGAAGGCAAAACAACCGCAAAGCCAGAACACATTTAGCAAATTGCCAAACAAGAAACCTGAATGCTGCTGAATGAATACACCTGAAAATCCCATTAACACTCAATTTGGCAGCAATTCGTAGCTGTTCCCTTGGCAAAAGGGTTACATTTCATTTTCCAAAACATAAAAACTCACATTGGTTCTGTTGCATGTTAATTTCTAAAAATGAAACACCAATTTGCTGCTTTCTTTATTTCATTTTGGTTACTCTGGCTAATCTTTTTCTTGTATGGTGTAAGAATACAAAATTTGAAAATGAAGAAGGCAAAACAAATGCAAACCAAGATCACATTTAGCAAATTGCCAATCAGGAAACCTGAATGTTGCTGACTGAATACACCTGAAAATTCCATTCACACTCAATTTGGAGGCAATTCGTAGACGTGCCCTCGGCAAAAGGGAAAGATTTCATTTTCCAAAACAGTAATTCACCTCGGTCCAGTTGCCTGTTAATTTCTAAGCATGGAACGCCCATTTGCTGTTTTTTTTTTTTATTTCATTAAGGATACTCTGGCTAAACTTTTATTGTATGGTGTAAGAATACAAAATTAGAAAAGGAAGAAGGCAAAACAAATGGAATGCCCAAACACATTTAAGAAATTGCCAATCAAGAAACCTGAATGCTGCTGACTGAATACACCTGAAAATCCCATTCACACTCAATTTGGAGGCAACTCGATGCTGTCCCCTCGGCAAAAGGGTTACATTTCATTTTCCAAAGCACAAAAACACACCTTGGTCCTGTTGCCTGCTAATTTCTAAGAATGAAACAGCAATTTGCAGTTTTTTTTATTTCATTATGGATATTCTGGCTAAACTTTTTATTGTATGGAGTTAGAATACAAAATTAGAAAAGGAAGAAGGCAAAACAACCGCAAACCCAGAACACATTTGGCAAATTGCCAAACAAGAAACCTGAATGCTGCTGAATGAATACACCTGAAAATCCCATTCATACTCAATTTGCAGGCAATTCGTTGCAGTTCCCTTGGCAAAAGGGTTACATTTCATTTTCCAAAACACAAAAACTCACCTTGGTCCTGTTGCATGTTAATTTCTAAAAATGAAACACCAATTTGCTGTTTTCTTTATTTCATTATGGATACTCTGGCTAAACTTTTTCTTGTATGGTGTAAGAATACAAAATGAGAAAAGGAAGAAGGCAAAACAAACACAAAGCAAGAACACATTTAGCAAATTGCCAATCAGGAAACCTGAATGTTGCTGACTGAATACACCTGAAAATCCCATTCACACTCAATTTGGAGGCAATTCGTAGATGTCCCCTCAGCAAAAGTGTTACATTTCATTTTCCAAAACACGAAAACTCACCTTAGTCGTGTTGCCTGTAGATTTCTTAGCATGAAACGCCAATTTGCACTGTATTTTTATTTCATTTTGACCACTCTGTCTAAAGGCTTTTTTGGATGGTGTCAGGATAGAAAATTTGGAAAGAAAGAAAGCAAAACAAACGCAAACCCAGACGACATTTAAGAAATTGCCAATCATGAAACCTGAATGCTGCTGACTGAATACACCTGAAAATCCCATTCACACTCAATTTGGAGGCAACTCGCAGCGGTCCCCTCGGCAAAAGGGTTACATTTCATTTTCCAAAGCAGAAAACCACACATTGGTCCTGTTGCCTGCTAATTTATAAGAATGAAACGGCAATTTGCAGGTTTTTTTTTTATTTCATTGTGGATATTATGGGTAAACTATTTATTGTATGGGGTAAAAACACAAAATTAGAAAAGGAAGAAGGCAAAACAAACGCAAACCCATAACACATTTAGCAAATTGCCAATCAGGAAACCTGAATGTTGCTGACTGAATACACCTGAAATCCCATTCACACTCAATTTGGAGGCAATTCGTAGCTGTGCCCTCGGCAAAAGGGAAAGATTTCATTTTCCAAAACACAAAAATTCACCTTGGTCCTGTTGCATGTTAATTTCTAAAAATGAAACACCAATTTGCTGTTTTCTTTATTTCATTATGGATACTCTGGCTAAACTTTTTCTTGAATGGTGTAAGAATACAAAATTAGAAAAGGAAGAAGGCAAAATAAATGCAAACCAAGAACACATTTATCAAATTGCCAATCAGGAAACCTGAATGTTGCTGACTGAATACACCTGAAAATCCCATTCACACTCAATTTGGAGGCAATTCGTAGCTGTGCCCTCGGCAAAAGGGAAAGATTTCATTTTCCAAAACACAAAAACTAACCTTGGTCCAGTTACCTGTTAATTTCTAAACATGGGACGCCCATTTGCTGTTTTTTTTTATTTCATTAAGGATTCTCTGGCTAAACTTTTATTGTATGGTGTAAGAATACAAAATTAGAAAAGGAAGAAGGCAAAATAATTGGAATGCTCAAACACATTTAAGAAATTGCAAATCAAGAAACCTGAATGCTGCTGACTGAATACACCTGAAAATCCCTGTCACACTCAATTTGGAGGCAACTCGTAGATGTCCCCTAGGCAAAAGTGTTACATTTCATTTTCCAAAGCACAAAAACTCTTCTTGGTCCTGTTGCCTGCTAATTTCTAAGAATGAAACGGCAATTTGCAGGTTTTTTTTTATTTCATTATGGATATTCCAGCTAAACTTTTTATTGTATGGGGTAAGAATACAATATTAGAAAAGGAAGAAGGCAAAACAACCGCAAACCCAGAACACATTTAACAAATTGCCAAACAAGAAACCTGAATGCTGCTGAATGAATACACCTGAAAATCCCATTAACACTCAATTTGGCAGCAATTCGTAGCTGTTCCCTTGGCAAAAGGGTTACATTTCATTTTCCAAAACACAAAAACTCACATTGGTTCTGTTGCATGTTAATTTCTAAAAATGAAACACCAATTTGCTGCTTTCTTTATTTCATTTTGGTTACTCTGGCTAATCTTTTTCTTGTATGGTGTAAGAATACAAAATTTGAAAATGAAGAAGGCAAAACAAATGCAAACCAAGATCACATTTAGCAAATTGCCAATCAGGAAACCTGAATGTTGCTGACTGAATACACCTCAAAATTCCATTCACACTCAATTTGGAGGCAATTCTTAGACGTGCCCTCGGCAAAAGGGAAAGATTTCATTTTCCAAAACAGTAAATCACCTCGGTCCAGTTGCCTGTTAATTTCTAAGCATGGAACGCCCATTTGCTGTTTTTTTTTTTTTATTTCATTAAGGATACTCTGGCTAAACTTTTATTGTATGGTGTAAGAATACAAAATTAGAAAAGGAAGAAGGCAAAACAAATGGAATGCCCAAACACATTTAAGAAATTGCCAATCAAGAAACCTGAATGCTGCTGACTAAATACACCTGAAAATCCCATTCACACTCAATTTGGAGGCAACTCGATGCTGTCCCCTCAGCAAAAGGGTTACATTTCATTTTCCAAAGCACAAAATCACACCTTGGTCCTGTTGCCTGCTAATTTCTAAGAATGAAACGGCAATTTGCAGTTTTTTTTTATTTCATTATGGATATTCTGGCTAGACTTTTTATTGTATGGGGTAAGAATACAAAATTAGAAAAGGAAGAAGGCAAAACAACCGCAAACGCAGAATACATTTAGCAAATTGCCAAACAAGAAACCTGAATGCTGCTGACTGAATACACCTGAAAATCCCATTCACACTCAATTTGGCAGCAATTCATAGCTGTTCCCTTGGCAAAAGGGTTACATTTCATTTTCCAAAGCACAAAAACTCACCTTGGTCCTGTTGCATGTTAATTTCTAAAAATGAAACACCAATTTGCTGTTTTCTTTATTTCATTATGGTTACTCTGGCTAAACATTTTCTTGTATGGTGTAAGAATACAAAATTAGAAAAGGAAGAAGGTAAAACAAATGCAAACCAAGAACACATTTAGCAAATTGCCAATCAGGAAACCTGAATGTTGCTGACTGAATACACCTGAAAATCCCATTCACACTCAATTTGGAGGCAATTCGTAGCTGTGCCCTCGGCAAAAGGGTTACATTTCATTTTCCAAAACACAAAAACTCACCTTGGTCCTGTTGCATGTTAATTTCCAAAAATGAATGTTGCTGACTGAATACACCTGAAAATCCCATTCACACTCAATTTGCAGGCAATTCGTAGCTGTGCCCTCGGCAAAAGGGAAAGATTTCATTTTCTAAAACACGAAAACTCACCTTAGTCGTGTTGCCTGTAGATTTCTTAGCATGAAACGCCAATTTGCACTGCATTTCTATTTCATTTTGACTAGTCTGTCTAAAGACTTTTTTGGATGGTGTCAGGATAGAAAATTTGGAAAGAAAGAAGGCAAAACAAACGCAAACCCAGACGACATTTAAGAAATTGCCAATCAAGAATCCTGAATGCTGCAGACTGAATTCACCTGAAAATCCCATTCACACTCAATTTGGAGGCAACTCGTAGCTGTCCCCTCGTGAAAAGGGTAACATTTCATTTTCCAAAGCACAAAAACACACCTTGGTCTTGTTGCCTGCTAATTTCTAAGAATGAAACGGCAATTTGCAGGTTTTTTTATTTCATTATGGATATTCTGGCTAAACTTTTTATTATATGGGGTAAGAATGCAAAATTAGAAAAGGAAGAAGGGAAAACAAACGCACACCCAGAACACATTTAGCAAATTGCCAAACAAGAAACCTGAATGCTGCTGACTGAATACACCTGAAAATCCCATTCACACTCAATTTGCAGGCAATTCGTAGCTGTGCCCTCGGTAAAAGGGAAAGATTTCATTTTCCAAATCAAAAAAACTCACCTTGGTCCAGTTGCCTGTTAATTTCTAAAAATGAAACACAAAATTGCTGTTTTCTTTATTTCATTACGGATACTCTGTCTAAACTTTTTCTTGTATGGTGTAAGAATACAAAATTAGAAAAGGAAGATCCAAAACAAATGGAATGCCCAAACACATATAAGAAATTGCCAATCAGGAAACCTGAATGCTGCTGACTGAATACATCTGAAAATCCCATTCACACTCAATTTGGAGGCACCTTTTAGCTGTCCCATCGGCAAAAGTGTTACATATCATTTTCCAAAGCACAAAAACACACCTTGGTCATGTTGCCTGCTAATTTCTTTCTTTTTTTTTTTTTGTAACTGCAATTTGCAGTTTTTTTTATTTCATTATGGATATTCTTGCTAACCTTTTAATTGTATGGGGTAAGAATACAAAATTAGAAAAGGAATAAGGGAAACCAACCTCAAACCCAGAACACATTTAGCAAATTGCCAAACAAGAAACCTGAATGCTGCTGACTGAATACACCTTAAAATCCCATTCACACTCAATTTGGAGGCAATTCGTAGATGTCCCCTCAGCAAAAGTGTTACATTTCATTTTCCAAAACACGAAAACTCACCTTAGTCGTGTTGCCTGTAGATTTCTTAGCATGAAACGCCAATTTGCACTGTATTTTTATTTCATTTTGACCACTCTGTCTAAAGGCTTTTTTGGATGGTGTCAGGATAGAAAATTTGGAAAGAAAGAAAGCAAAACAAACGCAAACCCAGACGACATTTAAGAAATTGCCAATCATGAAACCTGAATGCTGCTGACTGAATACACCTGAAAATCCCATTCACACTCAATTTGGAGGCAACTCGCAGCGGTCCCCTCGGCAAAAGGGTTACATTTCATTTTCCAAAGCAGAAAACCACACATTGGTCCTGTTGCCTGCTAATTTATAAGAATGAAACGGCAATTTGCAGGTTTTTTTTTTATTTCATTGTGGATATTATGGGTAAACTATTTATTGTATGGGGTAAAAACACAAAATTAGAAAAGGAAGAAGGCAAAACAAACGCAAACCCATAACACATTTAGCAAATTGCCAATCAGGAAACCTGAATGTTGCTGACTGAATACACCTGAAATCCCATTCACACTCAATTTGGAGGCAATTCGTAGCTGTGCCCTCGGCAAAAGGGAAAGATTTCATTTTCCAAAACACAAAAATTCACCTTGGTCCTGTTGCATGTTAATTTCTAAAAATGAAACACCAATTTGCTGTTTTCTTTATTTCATTATGGATACTCTGGCTAAACTTTTTCTTGAATGGTGTAAGAATACAAAATTAGAAAAGGAAGAAGGCAAAATAAATGCAAACCAAGAACACATTTATCAAATTGCCAATCAGGAAACCTGAATGTTGCTGAATGAATACACCTGAAAATCCCATTCACACTCAATTTGGAGGCAATTCGTAGCTGTGCCCTCGGCAAAAGGGAAAGATTTCATTTTCCAAAACACAAAAACTAACCTTGGTCCAGTTACCTGTTAATTTCTAAACATGGGACGCCCATTTGCTGTTTTTTTTTATTTCATTAAGGATTCTCTGGCTAAACTTTTATTGTATGGTGTAAGAATACAAAATTAGAAAAGGAAGAAGGCAAAATAATTGGAATGCTCAAACACATTTAAGAAATTGCAAATCAAGAAACCTGAATGCTGCTGACTGAATACACCTGAAAATCCCTGTCACACTCAATTTGGAGGCAACTCGTAGATGTCCCCTAGGCAAAAGTGTTACATTTCATTTTCCAAAGCACAAAAACTCTTCTTGGTCCTGTTGCCTGCTAATTTCTAAGAATGAAACGGCAATTTGCAGGTTTTTTTTTATTTCATTATGGATATTCCAGCTAAACTTTTTATTGTATGGGGTAAGAATACAATATTAGAAAAGGAAGAAGGCAAAACAACCGCAAACCCAGAACACATTTAACAAATTGCCAAACAAGAAACCTGAATGCTGCTGAATGAATACACCTGAAAATCCCATTAACACTCAATTTGGCAGCAATTCGTAGCTGTTCCCTTGGCAAAAGGGTTACATTTCATTTTCCAAAACACAAAAACTCACATTGGTTCTGTTGCATGTTAATTTCTAAAAATGAAACACCAATTTGCTGCTTTCTTTATTTCATTTTGGTTACTCTGGCTAATCTTTTTCTTGTATGGTGTAAGAATACAAAATTTGAAAATGAAGAAGGCAAAACAAATGCAAACCAAGATCACATTTAGCAAATTGCCAATCAGGAAACCTGAATGTTGCTGACTGAATACACCTCAAAATTCCATTCACACTCAATTTGGAGGCAATTCTTAGACGTGCCCTCGGCAAAAGGGAAAGATTTCATTTTCCAAAACAGTAAATCACCTCGGTCCAGTTGCCTGTTAATTTCTAAGCATGGAACGCCCATTTGCTGTTTTTTTTTTTTTATTTCATTAAGGATACTCTGGCTAAACTTTTATTGTATGGTGTAAGAATACAAAATTAGAAAAGGAAGAAGGCAAAACAAATGGAATGCCCAAACACATTTAAGAAATTGCCAATCAAGAAACCTGAATGCTGCTGACTAAATACACCTGAAAATCCCATTCACACTCAATTTGGAGGCAACTCGATGCTGTCCCCTCAGCAAAAGGGTTACATTTCATTTTCCAAAGCACAAAATCACACCTTGGTCCTGTTGCCTGCTAATTTCTAAGAATGAAACGGCAATTTGCAGTTTTTTTTTATTTCATTATGGATATTCTGGCTAGACTTTTTATTGTATGGGGTAAGAATACAAAATTAGAAAAGGAAGAAGGCAAAACAACCGCAAACGCAGAATACATTTAGCAAATTGCCAAACAAGAAACCTGAATGCTGCTGACTGAATACACCTGAAAATCCCATTCACACTCAATTTGGCAGCAATTCATAGCTGTTCCCTTGGCAAAAGGGTTACATTTCATTTTCCAAAGCACAAAAACTCACCTTGGTCCTGTTGCATGTTAATTTCTAAAAATGAAACACCAATTTGCTGTTTTCTTTATTTCATTATGGTTACTCTGGCTAAACATTTTCTTGTATGGTGTAAGAATACAAAATTAGAAAAGGAAGAAGGTAAAACAAATGCAAACCAAGAACACATTTAGCAAATTGCCAATCAGGAAACCTGAATGTTGCTGACTGAATACACCTGAAAATCCCATTCACACTCAATTTGGAGGCAATTCGTAGCTGTGCCCTCGGCAAAAGGGTTACATTTCATTTTCCAAAACACAAAAACTCACCTTGGTCCTGTTGCATGTTAATTTCCAAAAATGAATGTTGCTGACTGAATACACCTGAAAATCCCATTCACACTCAATTTGCAGGCAATTCGTAGCTGTGCCCTCGGCAAAAGGGAAAGATTTCATTTTCTAAAACACGAAAACTCACCTTAGTCGTGTTGCCTGTAGATTTCTTAGCATGAAACGCCAATTTGCACTGCATTTCTATTTCATTTTGACTAGTCTGTCTAAAGACTTTTTTGGATGGTGTCAGGATAGAAAATTTGGAAAGAAAGAAGGCAAAACAAACGCAAACCCAGACGACATTTAAGAAATTGCCAATCAAGAATCCTGAATGCTGCAGACTGAATTCACCTGAAAATCCCATTCACACTCAATTTGGAGGCAACTCGTAGCTGTCCCCTCGTGAAAAGGGTAACATTTCATTTTCCAAAGCACAAAAACACACCTTGGTCTTGTTGCCTGCTAATTTCTAAGAATGAAACGGCAATTTGCAGGTTTTTTTATTTCATTATGGATATTCTGGCTAAACTTTTTATTATATGGGGTAAGAATGCAAAATTAGAAAAGGAAGAAGGGAAAACAAACGCACACCCAGAACACATTTAGCAAATTGCCAAACAAGAAACCTGAATGCTGCTGACTGAATACACCTGAAAATCCCATTCACACTCAATTTGCAGGCAATTCGTAGCTGTGCCCTCGGTAAAAGGGAAAGATTTCATTTTCCAAATCAAAAAAACTCACCTTGGTCCAGTTGCCTGTTAATTTCTAAAAATGAAACACAAAATTGCTGTTTTCTTTATTTCATTACGGATACTCTGTCTAAACTTTTTCTTGTATGGTGTAAGAATACAAAATTAGAAAAGGAAGATCCAAAACAAATGGAATGCCCAAACACATATAAGAAATTGCCAATCAGGAAACCTGAATGCTGCTGACTGAATACATCTGAAAATCCCATTCACACTCAATTTGGAGGCACCTTTTAGCTGTCCCATCGGCAAAAGGGTTACATATCATTTTCCAAAGCACAAAAACACACCTTGGTCATGTTGCCTGCTAATTTCTTTTTTTTTTTTTTTTTTGTAACTGCAATTTGCAGTTTTTTTTATTTCATTATGGATATTCTTGCTAACCTTTTAATTGTATGGGGTAAGAATACAAAATTAGAAAAGGAATAAGGGAAACCAACCTCAAACCCAGAACACATTTAGCAAATTGCCAAACAAGAAACCTGAATGCTGCTGACTGAATACACCTTAAAATCCCATTAACACTCAATTTGGAGGCAATTCGTAGCTGTTCCCTTGGCAAAAGGGTTACATTTCATTTTCCAAAACACAAAAACTCACCTTGGTCCTGTTGCATGTTAATTTCTAAGAATGAAACGCCAATTTGCTGTTTTCTTTATTTCATTATGGATACTCTGGCTAAATTTTGTCTTGTATGGTGTAAGAATACAAAATTAGAAAAGGAAGAAGGCAAAACCAATGCAAACCAAGAACACATTTTGCAAATTACCAATGGGGAAACCTGAATGTTGCTGACAGAATACACCTGAAAATCCCATTCACACTCAATTTGGAGGCAACTCGTAGCAGTCCCCTCGGCAAAAGGGTTACATTTCATTTTCCAAAGCACAAAAACACACCTTGGTCCTGTTGCCTGCTAATTTCTAAGAATGAAACAGCAATTTGCAGTTTTTTTTAATTTCATTATGGATATTCTGGCTAAACTTTTATTGTATGGGGTAAGAATACAAAAGTAGAAAAGGAAGAAGGCAAAACAAATGCAAACCAAGAACACATTTAGCAAATTGCCAAACAAGAAACCTGAATGCTGCTGACTGAACGCACCTGAAAATTGCATTCACACTCAATTTGGCGGCAATTCGTAGCTGTGCCCTCGGCAAAAGGGAAAGATTTCATTTTCCAAAACACAAAAACTCACCTTGGTCCTGTTGCATGTTAATTTCTAAAAATGAAACACCAATTTGTTGTTTTCTTTATTTCGTTATGGATACTCTGGCTAACCATTTTCTTGTATGGTGTAAGAATACAAAATTAGAAAAGGAAGAAGGCAAAACAAATGCAAACCAAGAACACATTTAGCAAATTGCCAATCAGGAAACCTGAATGTTGCTGACTGAATACACCTGAAAATCCCATTCACACTCAATTTGGAGGCAATTCGTAGCTGTGCCCTCGGTAAATGGGCAAGATTTCATTTTCCAAAACACTAAAACTCACCTTGGACCAGTTGTCTCTTAATCTCTAAGCATGGAACGCCCATGTGCTGGTTTTCTTTTTTTTTATTTCATTAAGGACACTCTGGCTAAACTTTTATTGTATGGTGTAAGAATACAAAATTAGAAAAGGAAGAAGGCAAAACAACCGCAAACCCAGAATATATTTAGCAAATTGCCAAACAAGAAACCCGAAGGCTGCTGACTGAATACACCTGAAAATCCCATTCACACTCAATTTGGCGGCAATTCGTAGCTGTTTCTTGGCAAAAGGGTTACATTTCATTTTCCAAAACACAAAAACTCACCTTGGTCCTGTTGCATGTTAATTTCTAAAAATGAAACACCAATTTGCTGTTTTCTTTATTTCATTATGGTTACTCTGGCTAACCTTTTTATTGTGTGGTGTAAGAATACAAAATTAGAAAAGGAAGAAGGCAAAACAAATGCAAACCAAGAACACATAGGGCAAATTGCCATTCAGGAAACCTGAATGTTGCTGACTGAATACACCTGAAAATCCCATTCACACTCAATTTGGAGGCAATTCGTAGCTGTGCCCTCAGCAAAAGGAAAGATTTCATTTTCCAAAACACAAAAACTCACCTTGGTCCTGTTGCATGTTAATTTCCAAAAATGAAACACCAATTTGCTGTTATCTTTATTTCATTATGGATACTCTGGCTAACCATTTTATTCTTTGGTGTAAGAATACAAAATAAGAAAAGGAAGAAGGCAAAACAAATGCAAACCAAGAATACATTTAGCAAATTATCAATCAGGTAACCTGAATGTTGCTGACTGAATACACCTGAAAATCCCATTCACACTCAATTTGCAGGCAATTCTTAGCTGTCCCCTCGGCAAAAGTGTTACATTTCATTTTCTAAAACACGAAAACTCACCTTAGTCGTGTTGCCTGTAGATTTCTTAGCATGAAACGCCAATTTGCACTGCATTTCTATTCCATTTTGACCACTCTGTCTAAAGGCTTTTTTGGATGGTGTCAGGATAGAAAATTTGGAAAGAAAGAAGGCAAAACAAACGCAAACCCAGACGACATTTAAGAAATTGCCAATCAAGAATCCTGAATGCTGCAGACTGAATTCACCTGAAAATCCCATTCACACTCAATTTGGAGGCAACTCGTAGCTGTCCCCTCGTCAAAAGGGTAACATTTCATTTTCCAAAGCACAAAAACACACCTTGGTCTTGTTGCCTGCTAATTTCTAAGAATGAAACGGCAATTTGCAGGTTTTTTTATTTCATTATGGATATTCTGGCTAAACTTTTTATTATATGGGGTAAGAATGCAAAATTAGAAAAGGAAGAAGGGAAAACAAACGCACACCCAGAACACATTTAGCAAATTGCCAAAAAGAAACCTGAATGCTGCTGACTGAATACACCTGAAAATCCCATTCACACTCAATTTGCAGGCAATTCGTAGCTGTGCCCTCGGTAAAAGGGAAAGATTTCATTTTCCAAATCAAAAAAACTCACCTTGGTCCAGTTGCCTGTTAATTTCTAAAAATGAAACACAAATTTGCTGTTTTCTTTATTTCATTACGGATACTCTGTCTAAACTTTTTCTTGTATGGTGTAAGAATACAAAATTAGAAAAGGAAGATCCAAAACAAATGGAATGCCCAAACACATATAAGAAATTGCCAATCAGGAAACCTGAATGCTGCTGACTGAATACATCTGAAAATCCCATTCACACTCAATTTGGAGGCACCTTTTAGCTGTCCCATCGGCAAAAGGGTTACATATCATTTTCCAAAGCACAAAAACACACCTTGGTCATGTTGCCTGCTAATTTCTTTTTTTTTTTTTTTTTGTAACTGCAATTTGCAGTTTTTTTTATTTCATTATGGATATTCTTGCTAACCTTTTAATTGTATGGGGTAAGAATACAAAATTAGAAAAGGAATAAGGGAAACCAACCTCAAACCCAGAACACATTTAGCAAATTGCCAAACAAGAAACCTGAATGCTGCTGACTGAATACACCTTAAAATCCCATTAACACTCAATTTGGAGGCAATTCGTAGCTGTTCCCTTGGCAAAAGGGTTACATTTCATTTTCCAAAACACAAAAACTCACCTTGGTCCTGTTGCATGTTAATTTCTAAGAATGAAACGCCAATTTGCTGTTTTCTTTATTTCATTATGGATACTCTGGCTAAATTTTGTCTTGTATGGTGTAAGAATACAAAATTAGAAAAGGAAGAAGGCAAAACCAATGCAAACCAAGAACACATTTAGCAAATTACCAATGGGGAAACCTGAATGTTGCTGACAGAATACACCTGAAAATCCCATTCACACTCAATTTGGAGGCAACTCGTAGCAGTCCCCTCGGCAAAAGGGTTACATTTCATTTTCCAAAGCACAAAAACACACCTTGGTCCTGTTGCCTGCTAATTTCTAAGAATGAAACAGCAATTTGCAGTTTTTTTTAATTTCATTATGGATATTCTGGCTAAACTTTTATTGTATGGGGTAAGAATACAAAAGTAGAAAAGGAAGAAGGCAAAACAAATGCAAACCAAGAACACATTTAGCAAATTGCCAAACAAGAAACCTGAATGCTGCTGACTGAACGCACCTGAAAATTGCATTCACACTCAATTTGGCGGCAATTCGTAGCTGTGCCCTCGGCAAAAGGGAAAGATTTCATTTTCCAAAACACAAAAACTCACCTTGGTCCTGTTGCATGTTAATTTCTAAAAATGAAACACCAATTTGTTGTTTTCTTTATTTCGTTATGGATACTCTGGCTAACCATTTTCTTGTATGGTGTAAGAATACAAAATTAGAAAAGGAAGAAGGCAAAACAAATGCAAACCAAGAACACATTTAGCAAATTGCCAATCAGGAAACCTGAATGTTGCTGACTGAATACACCTGAAAATCCCATTCACACTCAATTTGGAGGCAATTCGTAGCTGTGCCCTCGGTAAATGGGCAAGATTTCATTTTCCAAAACACTAAAACTCACCTTGGACCAGTTGTCTCTTAATCTCTAAGCATGGAACGCCCATGTGCTGGTTTTCTTTTTTTTTATTTCATTAAGGACACTCTGGCTAAACTTTTATTGTATGGTGTAAGAATACAAAATTAGAAAAGGAAGAAGGCAAAACAACCGCAAACCCAGAATATATTTAGCAAATTGCCAAACAAGAAACCCGAAGGCTGCTGACTGAATACACCTGAAAATCCCATTCACACTCAATTTGGCGGCAATTCGTAGCTGTTTCTTGGCAAAAGGGTTACATTTCATTTTCCAAAACACAAAAACTCACCTTGGTCCTGTTGCATGTTAATTTCTAAAAATGAAACACCAATTTGCTGTTTTCTTTATTTCATTATGGTTACTCTGGCTAACCTTTTTATTGTGTGGTGTAAGAATACAAAATTAGAAAAGGAAGAAGGCAAAACAAATGCAAACCAAGAACACATAGGGCAAATTGCCATTCAGGAAACCTGAATGTTGCTGACTGAATACACCTGAAAATCCCATTCACACTCAATTTGGAGGCAATTCGTAGCTGTGCCCTCAGCAAAAGGAAAGATTTCATTTTCCAAAACACAAAAACTCACCTTGGTCCTGTTGCATGTTAATTTCCAAAAATGAAACACCAATTTGCTGTTATCTTTATTTCATTATGGATACTCTGGCTAACCATTTTATTCTTTGGTGTAAGAATACAAAATAAGAAAAGGAAGAAGGCAAAACAAATGCAAACCAAGAATACATTTAGCAAATTATCAATCAGGTAACCTGAATGTTGCTGACTGAATACACCTGAAAATCCCATTCACACTCAATTTGCAGGCAATTCTTAGCTGTCCCCTCGGCAAAAGTGTTACATTTCATTTTCTAAAACACGAAAACTCACCTAGGTCGTGTTGCCTGTAGATTTCTTAGCATGAAACGCCAATTTGCACTGCATTTCTATTCCATTTTGACCACTCTGTCTAAAGGCTTTTTTGGATGGTGTCAGGATAGAAAATTTGGAAAGAAAGAAGGCAAAACAAACGCAAACCCAGACGACATTTAAGAAATTGCCAATCAAGAAACCTGAATGCTGCTGACTGAATACACCTGAAAATCCCATTCACACTCAATTTGGCGGCAATTCATAGCTCTTCCCTTGGCAAAACGGTTACATTTCATTTTCCAAAACACAAAAACTCACCTTGGTCCTGTTGCATGTTAATTTCTAAGAATGAAACACCCATTTGCTGTTTTCTTTATTTCATTATGCATACTCTGGCTAAACTTTTTCTTGTATGGGGTAATAATACAAAATTAGAAAAGGAAGAAGGCAAAACAAATGCAAACCAAGAACACATTTAGCAAATTACCAATCGGGAAACCTGAATGTTGCTGACTGAATACACCTGAAAATCCCATTCACACTCAATTTGGAGGCAACTCGTAGCTGTCCCCTCGGCAAAAGGGTTACATTTCATTTTCCAAAGCACAAAAACTCACCTTGGTCCTGTTGCCTGCTAATTTCTAAGAATGAAACAGCAATTTGCAGTTTTCTTTATTTCATTATGGATATTCTTGCTAAACTTTTTATTGTATGGGATAAGAATACAAAATTAGAAAAGGAAGAGGGGAAACCAACCGCAAACCCAGAACACATTTAGCAAATTGCCAACCAAGAAACCTGAATGTTGCTGACTGAATACACGTGAAAATCCCATTCACGCTCAATTTGGCGGCAATTCGTAGCTGTTCCCTTGGCAAAAGGGTTACATTTCATTTTCCAAAACACAAAATCTCACCTTGGTCCAGTAGCCTGTTAATTTCTAAGCATGGAACTCCCATTTGCTGTTTTTTTTATTTCATTATGGATACTCTGGCTAAACATTTTCTTTTATGGTGTAAGAATACAAAATTAGAAAAGGATGACGGAAAAGCAAATGCAAACCAAGAACACATTTAGCAAATTACCAATGGGGAAACCTGAATGTTGCTGACTGAATACACCTGAAAATCCCGTTCACACTCAATTTGGAGGCAACTCGTAGCTGTCCCCTTGGCACAAGGGTTACATTTCATTTTCCAAAGCACAAAAACTCACCTTGGTCCTGTTGCATGTTAATTTCTAAAAATGAAACACCAATTTGCTGTTTTCTTTATTTCATTATGGTTACTCTGGCTAAACTTTTTCTTGTATGGTGTAAGAATACAAAATTAGAAAAGGAAAAAGGCAAAACAAATGCAAACCAAGAACACATTAGCAAATTGCCAATCAGAAAACCTGAATGTTGCTGACTGAATACACCTGAAAATCCCATTCACACTCAATTTGGAGGCAACTCGTAGCTGTCCCCTTGGCACAAGGGTTACATTTCATTTTCCAAAGCACAAAACCTCACCTTGGTCCTGTTGCCTGCTAATTTCTAAGAATGAAACAGCAATTTGCAGTTTTTTTTTATTTCATTATGGATATTCTGGCTAAACTTTTATTGTATGGGGTAAGAATACAAAATTAGAAAAGGAAGAAGGCAAAACAAACGCAAACCCAGAACACATTTTGTAAATTGCCAAACAAGAAAACTGAATGCTGCTGACTGAATACACCTGAAAATCCCATTCACACTCAATTTGGCGGCAATTCGAAGCTGTGCCCTCGGCAAAAGGGAAAGATTTCATTTTCCAAATCAAAAAAACTCACCTTGGTCCAGTTGCCTGTTAATTTCTAAAAATGAAACACCAATTTGCTGTTTTCTTTATTTCCTTATGGTTACTCTGGCTAAACTTTTTATTGTATGGTGTAAGAATACAAAATTAGAAAAGGAAGAAGGCAAAACAAATGCAAACCAAGAACACATTTAGCAAATTACCAATCAGGAAACCTGAATGTTGCTGACTGAATACACCTGAAAATCCCATTCACACTCAATTTGCAGGCAATTCTTAGCTGTGCCCTCGGCAAAAGGGAAAGATTTCATTTTCCAAAACAGTAAATCTCATTTTTCAAAACAGTAAATCTCACCTTGGTCCAGTTGCCTGTTAATTTCGAAGCATGGAACGCCCATTTGATGGTTTTTTTTTTTTAATTTCATTAAGGATACTCTGGCTAAACTTTTATTGTATGGTGTAAGACTACAAAATTAGAAAAGGAAGAAGGCAAAACAACCGCAAAGCCAGAATACATTTAGCAAATTGCCACAATAAACCCTATTGCTGCTGACTGAATACACCTGAAAATCGCATTCAGACTCAATTTGGAGGCAACTCGTAGCTGTCCCCTCGGCAAAAGGGTTACATTTCATTTTCCAAAGCACAAAAACTCACCTTGGTCCTGTTGCTTGTTAATTTCTAAAAATGAAACACCAATTTGCTGTTATCTTTATTTCATTATGGATACTCTGGCTAAACTTTTTCTTGTATGGTGTAAGAATAGAAAAGGGGAAAAGGAAAGAAGGGAAAACAAATGCAAACCAAGAACACATTTAGCAAATTACCAATCGGGAAACCTGAATGTTGCTGAGTGAATACACCTGAAAATCCCATTCACACTCAATTTGGAGGCAACTCGTAGCAGTCCCCTCGGCAAAAGTGTTACATTTCATTTTCCAAAGCACAAAACCTCACCTTGGTCCTGTTGCCTGCTAATTTCTAAGAATGAAACGGCAATTTGCAGTTTTTTTTAATTTCATTATGGATATTCTGGCTAAACTTTTATTGTATGGGGTAAGAATACCAAATTAGAAAAGGAAGAAAGCAAAACAACCGCAAACCCTGAACACATTTAGCAAATTGCCAAACAAGAAACCTGAATGCTACTGACTGAATACACCTGAAAATCCCATTCACACTCAATTTGGCGGCAATTCATAGCTGTTCCCTTTGCAAAAGGGTTACATTTCATTTTCCAAAACACAAAAACTCACCTTGGTCCTGTTGCATGTTAATTTCTAAAAATGAAACACCAATTTGCTGTTTTCTTTATTTCATTATGGTTACTCTGGCTAATTTTTTTATTGTATGGTGTAAGAATACAAAATTAGAAAAGGAAGAAGGCAAAACAAATGCAAACCAAGAACACATTTAGCAAATTGCCAATCAGGAAACCTGAATGTTGCTGACTGAATACACCTGAAAACCCATTCACACTCAATTTGGAGGCAATTCGTAGCTGTGCCCTCGGCAAAAGGGAAAGATTTCATTTTTCAAAACAGTAAATCTCATTTTTCAAAACAGTAAATCTCACCTTGGTCCAGTTGCCCGTTAATTTCTAAGCATGGAACGCCCATTTGATGGTTTTTTTTTTTAATTTCATTAAGGATACTCTGGCTAAACTTTTATTGTATGGTGTAAGAATACAAAATTAGAAAAGGAAGAATGTTGCCGTTGATTTTCTCAACAATGTTTCAGTGGATTCGTTTCTGAGAGGAGCAGTGTGGTGGGGGCAAGAGGCGCAGAGTCACCACACAGACCCCGGGAGTCGGGTGAAAGCAGGCTTGAGGCGAGCAGCCCGCAGACTCATTTATTACAGTTGGAACCACTCCTTATATAGCCAAGACCAGCCAATCTGGTCAAGGGGCGGTCTATGCCCCAACCAATCACAGCCTGTTGCCAGGCAGTTTCCAAAGCCATCCAATCACAGCCTGTTACCAGGCAGTTTCAAATACATCCAATCATAGCCTGTTGCCAGGCAGTTTCCAAAGCCATCCAATCATAGCCTGTTGCCAGGCAGTTTCAAATACATCCAATCACAGCCTGTTGCCAGGCAGTTTCCAATCCATCCAGTCACAGCCTGTTGCCAGGCAGGCTCCATTGCCAGGTGGGTTTCCAAGCCATTCCTGAGTAAGTGATGCTCGCTTGCCAGTGGCCACCTTGGCATGGCCTTCTCATTCCACCACATTTCCCCCTTTTCGTTTATTTTTGAGCAACGGGAGGCATGATTCTTGGCCATACCATTGTTGACCCCGTTTCCATGTGGTCTCCGTACGCAGCTGTGCCTGTCTTAGGTTGTCCCCCAGGGGATCTTACCCGTCGTTGACTAACCAGCGCTCAAATCAAGAGACCACAGGAGTGCTTGCTCAGATAGGGGTAGGAATGAGGAATAATGGTTATCAGGAATGGCATGACCACACACAGGCTGTGGGCCATTTGAGTGGCTGACCAGAACTAGTGGGGTACAAAACAGTAACAGATGTGGCTATGGGCAGTTTCTCAGGGTAGGATGATAGGGCAGGTGCATCTGCTAACAAGGCGGAGTCTCGGTCTTGTTCAGCTGGTCCTGGTTGGCTGTCCGTTGCAGGCTTGATGTTTCGGGCTGGAACCCAAATGGGCTGTTCTGCATTCTCTGGAAAGACACAAGCATATCCTCGACCTTTGGTTAGTAGAGGGTGTGGTCCTTTCCATTCTCCTGTCAGGGCATCTTTCCACCTAACCATAGGGGCTGGGGTCTGGGATGGAAAGGATCCCCAGTGTTTATAAGCTGGGCTGATCCCTTGGGAATCAAAAGTAAGAAAATTGATAGTGAAAAGGACCTCAGTCAAAGCAAGCTGTGGGTCTGGGGGCATATGATTGCTTTTCTGTCTTTGTAAGAGATCTTTAATCGTCCTATGAGTTCTTTCAATGATGGCCTGTCCCTGTGGGTTGTATGGGATACCTGTGGCAGACTGTATGTTCCAGGATTTCAGGAAGGAATTAAATTCCTGTGATGTATATGCTGGCCCGTTATCAGTTTTTATGGTCCAGGGAACACCAAGGACCAGCATGGCTGATTTAACCGCCTTTATCACGTTACTAGCTTTTTCTCCAGATTGGGCTGTTGCAAATACAGCCTTTGAATAAGTATCTACCACCACATGGACAAACTTAAGTTTACCAAAGGAGTTAATGTGGGTGACGTCCACTTGCCATAGTTTATTAGGAGCAAGGCCTCGCGGGTTCACTCCTGCTTGCTGCAGTGGGCCTAACGGGGCGAGGGGTGCACAATTCTTGCAAGAGTGCACTAGGTGTTTGCATTGGCTCATTGTTAGCTCTGGGAAAAGCAATTTTATGTTGCTTGCTGACATATGGAATTTTTGGTGTAAAATACGGGCTTGTTCTAAGTGTCCAATGGAAGCCGTGTTGCAGGAGATAAGACCATCAACCTTTCTGTTGCCTTGGAAAATAAAGCCAGGTAACCCAGTATGTGATCTTACGTGTGAGATATACCATGGGTATTTTCTGTTCTCAGTTAGTTCTTTAAGTGTTGTGAACATCTGGTCAATTGGCTTATTGGTCGGGTTAAAGACTGCAAAAGGGATCGTCTTTGCTACCTGTACTGAGTATTTGCTGTCCGAGAATATATTTACCGGTCCATTTTGGCTAAGAAGTAGAACCTTGACTATTGCTTTTATTTCTCCCAACTGTACTGATCCCCCATGGGGTTCTACATGGATCTTATCTTTTTCTGTTAAAGATTTGATCACTATTCCAAAGAGTGACTTGTTGGCATCTGTAAACGCACATGGTGCCATGGGTATAGGTTGATTAGCAGGGAAAGCATGTTTTGGATAGTCTATTTCTAAGGTTTGTAGTGTCTGGAGTAATCTGTCTGCTGGCAGGTGATTGTCAATCTGTCCTGGAAAATTTATCATTAAAGTTTGAAAGAGCGTGCTATTCTGCATCAATGTTGACAGTTCTAATTGTGATAGTGGTAGGACCACTATGTCTGGCTCTGTGTTAAATATCTTATTGGTATAATATCTTAATTTAAGTCCCATCATAAGGATGGCATCTACTTTGTTTACTATTTTATGACAATCGCTCCAAGCTATGTGTACCCAAAAAAGTGGTCCGTGTTGTTGCCAAATAACCCCTAAGGGGGCCTTAAGGGTAGATATGGTTATGGCAAACAGAGGCACCTGAGGGTCATATCTAAAGGTTTTTAAATTTGACAACTGGGTGTTAATCTTTTCTATAGTGGATTTGGCTGCTGGTGTCAATGTGATTTTTGAGGAAGGGCTGTTTCCCTTAGTTAGTAAATCGTATAGCGGTCTAAGTTCTGCAGGTGTTAGGGGAAGGAAGGGTTTTAGCCAATTGATTTGGCCACACAGTTGCTGAAGTTCATTAAGTGAGTATTTATGCTTGACTTTTAGGTTTGGGCCCATTGGAGATATATGGGAGGAGATTTGATAACCCAAGAATTGAAAGGGGGGAAAATGTTGTACCTTTTCTGTGGCAATAGAGAAACCCAGGAATTGTAAATTTCTTACTGTCTCACTTAGACAGGCATTCAGAATTGCTGCATTCTTGTGAGCAAGTAAGATATCATCCATATAATGTATGATCAAGCACTGATCTTTAAGTGTGCTGGTTGCATGAGAAACGTATCTTTGGCAAATGGCAGGGCTATTTTTCATGCCTTGTGGGAGTACTGTCCACTGAAATCTTTTTGCAGGGAGCTGGAAGTTGGGCTCCCATACTGTAAAGGCAAAGTAAGCCTTATCCTGCTCCGCAATGGGAATGGAAAAGAAGCAATCTTTGATATCAATGGTAACTATGTGGAATCCATTAGGAATGGCCCCTGGATGGGGAATGCCAGCCTGGAATGTTCCCATCTTTTTTATATTTTTGTTAATAGCTCTTAAATCCTGTAGAAGCCTATATTTTCCCTGTTTCTTTGGTATCACAAAAATGGGTGTGTTATGAGGGCTAGTGGAGGGCTCTATGTGTCCCTTTTCCAATTGTTCCTGTACCAGTTCTTTAAGGATGCTAAGTTTGGGTTGTACTATTGGCCACTGCTCTACCCAGATGTTTCCTGTTTTTTCCCATTCAATGGGGATTGGGCTTGGCTTTCGTATGGGGTAAGCAGTGGCCCCTAGAATTGGGGGTGAATCTTACTTGTAGGTTCTCCATTAAAGCTGCTGGCTTGGGGAGATTTGTGATCTGTAGTAAGGACCGCTTGCATTTGTGAGAGTACATCTCTCCCCCATAAGGTCATGGAAACTTCAGCAATTAGTGGAAAGATGGTTCCTGTATCTCCATTGTCATCTCGCCAAGTTACAGGTGTGATGACCTGATCAGACAATTTTAATCCTCCAACACCTTGGAGGTCAGGTCCAGGTGCTGTCTTCCAATGTTGTATTTTTCTTGCATCCCTAGCTTTTAAGACAGTAACATCTGCTCCTGTATCAATTAAACCTACAAAGGCAATGTCATCTAAATATAGGGTCAATTTTGGCCTCAGATTGAAAATGGGCATCGACCAGTTAATGGTAGTGGGACTCCCTCTTACTTGCTGAGCTGAGGGCCGCCCCATTGGGAGTTTAAAGGCTTGGTCTTGCAATCTTTTGCCCAGTGAAAGCCTTTTTTACATCTGGGACACAGTGTTTTGGGCTTGCCCCATCTTTTAGTGTTTGGGCAGTTTCGTCGTAGGTGTCCTATTTCCTGGCATCCCCAACAAACCAGAGGGTCATTAGACTTCTTTGTGCTTTGTGGTGGAATGAGAAGGCCATGCCAAGGTGGCCACTGGCAAGCGAGCATCACTTACTCAGGAATGGCTTGGAAACCCACCTGGCAATGGAGCCTGCCTGGCAACAGGCTGTGACTGGATGGATTGGAAACTGCCTGGCAACAGGCTGTGATTGGATGTATTTGAAACTGCCTGGCAACAGGCTATGATTGGATGGCTTTGGAAACTGCCTGGCAACAGGCTATGATTGGATGTATTTGAAACTGCCTGGTAACAGGCTGTGATTGGATGGCTTTGGAAACTGCCTGGCAACAGGCTGTGATTGGTTGGGGCATAGACCGCCCCTTGACCAGATTGGCTGGTCTTGGCTATATAAGGAGTGGTTCCAACTGAATGTTGCTGAGTGAATACACCTGAAAATCCCATTCACACTCAATTTGGAGGCAACTCGTAGCAGTCCCCTCGGCAAAAGTGTTACATTTCATTTTCCAAAGCACAAAACCTCACCTTGGTCCTGTTGCCTGCTAATTTCTAAGAATGAAACGGCAATTTGCAGTTTTTTTTAATTTCATTATGGATATTCTGGCTAAACTTTTATTGTATGGGGTAAGAATACCAAATTAGAAAAGGAAGAAAGCAAAACAACCGCAAACCCTGAACACATTTAGCAAATTGCCAAACAAGAAACCTGAATGCTACTGACTGAATACACCTGAAAATCCCATTCACACTCAATTTGGCGGCAATTCATAGCTGTTCCCTTTGCAAAAGGGTTACATTTCATTTTCCAAAACACAAAAACTCACCTTGGTCCTGTTGCATGTTAATTTCTAAAAATGAAACACCAATTTGCTGTTTTCTTTATTTCATTATGGTTACTCTGGCTAATTTTTTTATTGTATGGTGTAAGAATACAAAATTAGAAAAGGAAGAAGGCAAAACAAATGCAAACCAAGAACACATTTAGCAAATTGCCAATCAGGAAACCTGAATGTTGCTGACTGAATACACCTGAAAACCCATTCACACTCAATTTGGAGGCAATTCGTAGCTGTGCCCTCGGCAAAAGGGAAAGATTTCATTTTTCAAAACAGTAAATCTCATTTTTCAAAACAGTAAATCTCACCTTGGTCCAGTTGCCCGTTAATTTCTAAGCATGGAACGCCCATTTGATGGTTTTTTTTTTTAATTTCATTAAGGATACTCTGGCTAAACTTTTATTGTATGGTGTAAGAATACAAAATTAGAAAAGGAAGAATGTTGCCGTTGATTTTCTCAACAATGTTTCAGTGGATTCGTTTCTGAGAGGAGCAGTGTGGTGGGGGCAAGAGGCGCAGAGTCACCACACAGACCCCGGGAGTCGGGTGAAAGCAGGCTTGAGGCGAGCAGCCCGCAGACTCATTTATTACAGTTGGAACCACTCCTTATATAGCCAAGACCAGCCAATCTGGTCAAGGGGCGGTCTATGCCCCAACCAATCACAGCCTGTTGCCAGGCAGTTTCCAAAGCCATCCAATCACAGCCTGTTACCAGGCAGTTTCAAATACATCCAATCATAGCCTGTTGCCAGGCAGTTTCCAAAGCCATCCAATCATAGCCTGTTGCCAGGCAGTTTCAAATACATCCAATCACAGCCTGTTGCCAGGCAGTTTCCAATCCATCCAGTCACAGCCTGTTGCCAGGCAGGCTCCATTGCCAGGTGGGTTTCCAAGCCATTCCTGAGTAAGTGATGCTCGCTTGCCAGTGGCCACCTTGGCATGGCCTTCTCATTCCACCACATTTCCCCCTTTTCGTTTATTTTTGAGCAACGGGAGGCATGATTCTTGGCCATACCATTGTTGACCCCGTTTCCATGTGGTCTCCGTACGCAGCTGTGCCTGTCTTAGGTTGTCCCCCAGGGGATCTTACCCGTCGTTGACTAACCAGCGCTCAAATCAAGAGACCACAGGAGTGCTTGCTCAGATAGGGGTAGGAATGAGGAATAATGGTTATCAGGAATGGCATGACCACACACAGGCTGTGGGCCATTTGAGTGGCTGACCAGAACTAGTGGGGTACAAAACAGTAACAGATGTGGCTATGGGCAGTTTCTCAGGGTAGGATGATAGGGCAGGTGCATCTGCTAACAAGGCGGAGTCTCGGTCTTGTTCAGCTGGTCCTGGTTGGCTGTCCGTTGCAGGCTTGATGTTTCGGGCTGGAACCCAAATGGGCTGTTCTGCATTCTCTGGAAAGACACAAGCATATCCTCGACCTTTGGTTAGTAGAGGGTGTGGTCCTTTCCATTCTCCTGTCAGGGCATCTTTCCACCTAACCATAGGGGCTGGGGTCTGGGATGGAAAGGATCCCCAGTGTTTATAAGCTGGGCTGATCCCTTGGGAATCAAAAGTAAGAAAATTGATAGTGAAAAGGACCTCAGTCAAAGCAAGCTGTGGGTCTGGGGGCATATGATTGCTTTTCTGTCTTTGTAAGAGATCTTTAATCGTCCTATGAGTTCTTTCAATGATGGCCTGTCCCTGTGGGTTGTATGGGATACCTGTGGCAGACTGTATGTTCCAGGATTTCAGGAAGGAATTAAATTCCTGTGATGTATATGCTGGCCCGTTATCAGTTTTTATGGTCCAGGGAACACCAAGGACCAGCATGGCTGATTTAACCGCCTTTATCACGTTACTAGCTTTTTCTCCAGATTGGGCTGTTGCAAATACAGCCTTTGAATAAGTATCTACCACCACATGGACAAACTTAAGTTTACCAAAGGAGTTAATGTGGGTGACGTCCACTTGCCATAGTTTATTAGGAGCAAGGCCTCGCGGGTTCACTCCTGCTTGCTGCAGTGGGCCTAACGGGGCGAGGGGTGCACAATTCTTGCAAGAGTGCACTAGGTGTTTGCATTGGCTCATTGTTAGCTCTGGGAAAAGCAATTTTATGTTGCTTGCTGACATATGGAATTTTTGGTGTAAAATACGGGCTTGTTCTAAGTGTCCAATGGAAGCCGTGTTGCAGGAGATAAGACCATCAACCTTTCTGTTGCCTTGGAAAATAAAGCCAGGTAACCCAGTATGTGATCTTACGTGTGAGATATACCATGGGTATTTTCTGTTCTCAGTTAGTTCTTTAAGTGTTGTGAACATCTGGTCAATTGGCTTATTGGTCGGGTTAAAGACTGCAAAAGGGATCGTCTTTGCTACCTGTACTGAGTATTTGCTGTCCGAGAATATATTTACCGGTCCATTTTGGCTAAGAAGTAGAACCTTGACTATTGCTTTTATTTCTCCCAACTGTACTGATCCCCCATGGGGTTCTACATGGATCTTATCTTTTTCTGTTAAAGATTTGATCACTATTCCAAAGAGTGACTTGTTGGCATCTGTAAACGCACATGGTGCCATGGGTATAGGTTGATTAGCAGGGAAAGCATGTTTTGGATAGTCTATTTCTAAGGTTTGTAGTGTCTGGAGTAATCTGTCTGCTGGCAGGTGATTGTCAATCTGTCCTGGAAAATTTATCATTAAAGTTTGAAAGAGCGTGCTATTCTGCATCAATGTTGACAGTTCTAATTGTGATAGTGGTAGGACCACTATGTCTGGCTCTGTGTTAAATATCTTATTGGTATAATATCTTAATTTAAGTCCCATCATAAGGATGGCATCTACTTTGTTTACTATTTTATGACAATCGCTCCAAGCTATGTGTACCCAAAAAAGTGGTCCGTGTTGTTGCCAAATAACCCCTAAGGGGGCCTTAAGGGTAGATATGGTTATGGCAAACAGAGGCACCTGAGGGTCATATCTAAAGGTTTTTAAATTTGACAACTGGGTGTTAATCTTTTCTATAGTGGATTTGGCTGCTGGTGTCAATGTGATTTTTGAGGAAGGGCTGTTTCCCTTAGTTAGTAAATCGTATAGCGGTCTAAGTTCTGCAGGTGTTAGGGGAAGGAAGGGTTTTAGCCAATTGATTTGGCCACACAGTTGCTGAAGTTCATTAAGTGAGTATTTATGCTTGACTTTTAGGTTTGGGCCCATTGGAGATATATGGGAGGAGATTTGATAACCCAAGAATTGAAAGGGGGGAAAATGTTGTACCTTTTCTGTGGCAATAGAGAAACCCAGGAATTGTAAATTTCTTACTGTCTCACTTAGACAGGCATTCAGAATTGCTGCATTCTTGTGAGCAAGTAAGATATCATCCATATAATGTATGATCAAGCACTGATCTTTAAGTGTGCTGGTTGCATGAGAAACGTATCTTTGGCAAATGGCAGGGCTATTTTTCATGCCTTGTGGGAGTACTGTCCACTGAAATCTTTTTGCAGGGAGCTGGAAGTTGGGCTCCCATACTGTAAAGGCAAAGTAAGCCTTATCCTGCTCCGCAATGGGAATGGAAAAGAAGCAATCTTTGATATCAATGGTAACTATGTGGAATCCATTAGGAATGGCCCCTGGATGGGGAATGCCAGCCTGGAATGTTCCCATCTTTTTTATATTTTTGTTAATAGCTCTTAAATCCTGTAGAAGCCTATATTTTCCCTGTTTCTTTGGTATCACAAAAATGGGTGTGTTATGAGGGCTAGTGGAGGGCTCTATGTGTCCCTTTTCCAATTGTTCCTGTACCAGTTCTTTAAGGATGCTAAGTTTGGGTTGTACTATTGGCCACTGCTCTACCCAGATGTTTCCTGTTTTTTCCCATTCAATGGGGATTGGGCTTGGCTTTCGTATGGGGTAAGCAGTGGCCCCTAGAATTGGGGGTGAATCTTACTTGTAGGTTCTCCATTAAAGCTGCTGGCTTGGGGAGATTTGTGATCTGTAGTAAGGACCGCTTGCATTTGTGAGAGTACATCTCTCCCCCATAAGGTCATGGAAACTTCAGCAATTAGTGGAAAGATGGTTCCTGTATCTCCATTGTCATCTCGCCAAGTTACAGGTGTGATGACCTGATCAGACAATTTTAATCCTCCAACACCTTGGAGGTCAGGTCCAGGTGCTGTCTTCCAATGTTGTATTTTTCTTGCATCCCTAGCTTTTAAGACAGTAACATCTGCTCCTGTATCAATTAAACCTACAAAGGCAATGTCATCTAAATATAGGGTCAATTTTGGCCTCAGATTGAAAATGGGCATCGACCAGTTAATGGTAGTGGGACTCCCTCTTACTTGCTGAGCTGAGGGCCGCCCCATTGGGAGTTTAAAGGCTTGGTCTTGCAATCTTTTGCCCAGTGAAAGCCTTTTTTACATCTGGGACACAGTGTTTTGGGCTTGCCCCATCTTTTAGTGTTTGGGCAGTTTCGTCGTAGGTGTCCTATTTCCTGGCATCCCCAACAAACCAGAGGGTCATTAGACTTCTTTGTGCTTTGTGGTGGAATGAGAAGGCCATGCCAAGGTGGCCACTGGCAAGCGAGCATCACTTACTCAGGAATGGCTTGGAAACCCACCTGGCAATGGAGCCTGCCTGGCAACAGGCTGTGACTGGATGGATTGGAAACTGCCTGGCAACAGGCTGTGATTGGATGTATTTGAAACTGCCTGGCAACAGGCTATGATTGGATGGCTTTGGAAACTGCCTGGCAACAGGCTATGATTGGATGTATTTGAAACTGCCTGGTAACAGGCTGTGATTGGATGGCTTTGGAAACTGCCTGGCAACAGGCTGTGATTGGTTGGGGCATAGACCGCCCCTTGACCAGATTGGCTGGTCTTGGCTATATAAGGAGTGGTTCCAACTGAATGTTGCTGAGTGAATTTGCAGTTTTTTTTTTTATTTCATTATGGATATTCTGGCTAAACTTTTTATTGTATGGGGTAAGAATACCAAATTAGAAAAGGAAGAAAGCAAAACAACCGCAAACCCTGAACACATTTAGCAAATTGTCAAACAAGAAGCCTGAATGCTACTGACTGAATACACCTGAAAATCCCATTCACACTCAATTGGCAGCAATTCGTAGCTGTTCCCTTGGCAAAAGGGTTACATTTCATTTTCCAAAACACAAAAACTCAGCTTGGTCCTGTTGCATGTTAATTTATAAAAATGAAACACCAATGTGCTGTTTTCTTTATTTCATTATGGTTACTCTGGCTAACCTTTTTATTGTATGGTGTAAGAATACAAAATGAGAAAAGGAAGAAGGGAAAACAAATGCAAACCAAGAACACATTTAGCAAATTACCAATTTGGAAACCTGAATGTTGCTGACTGAATACACCTGAAAATCCCATTCACACTCAATTTGGAGGCAATTCTTAGCTGTGCCCTCGGCAAAATTGAAAGATTTCATTTTCCAAAACAGTAAATCTCACCTTGGTCCAGTTGCCTGTTAAATTCTAAGCATGGAACGCCCATTTGCTGTTTTTTTTTTTTTATTTCATTAAGGATACTCTGGCTAAACTTTTATTGTATGGTGTAAGAATACAAAATTAGAAAAGGAAGAAGGCAAAACAATTGGAAACCTGAATGCTGCTGACTGAATACACCTGAAAATCCCATTCACACTCAATTTGGAGGCAACTCGTAGCTGTCCCCTCGGCAAAAGGGTTACATTTCATTTTCCAAAGCACAAAAACACACCTTGGTCCTGTTGCCTGCTAATTTCTAAGAATGAAACGGCAATTTGCAGTTTTTTTTTTATTTCATTATGGATATTCTGGCTAAACTTTTTATTGTATGGCGTAAGAATACAAAATTAGAAAAGGAAGAAGGCAAAACAAATGCAGACCCAGAACACATTTAGCAAATTGCCAAACAAGAAACCTGAATGCTGTTGACTGAACGCACCTGAAAATTGCATTTACACTCAATTTGGCGGCAATTCGTAGCTGTGCCCTCGGCAAAAGGGAAAGATTTCATTTTCCAAAACACAAAAACTCACCTTGGTCCTGTTGCATGTTAATTTCTAAAAATGAAACACCAATTTGTTGTTTTCTTTATTTCATTAGGGATACTCTGGCTAACCATTTTCTTGTATGGTGTAAGAATACAAAATGAGAAAGGAAGAAGGCAAAACAAATGCAAACCAAGAACACATTTAGCAAATTGCCAATTTGGAAACCTGAATGTTGCTGACTGAATACACCTGAAAATCCCATTCACACTCAATTTGCAGGCAATTCTTAGCTGTTCCCTCGGCAAAAGGGAAAGATTTCATTTTTCAAAACACTAAAACTCACCTGTCGTGTTGCCTGTAGATTTCTTAGCATGAAACGCCAATTTGCACTGTATTTTTATTTCATTTTGACCACTCTGTCTAAAGGCTTCTTTGGATGCAGACCCAGAACACATTTAGCAAATTGCCAAACAAGAAACCTGAATGCTGTTGACTGAACGCACCTGAAAATTGCATTTACACTCAATTTGGCGGCAATTCGTAGCTGTGCCCTCGGCAAAAGGGAAAGATTTCATTTTCCAAAACAGTAAATCTCACCTTGGTCCAGTTGCCTGTTAATTTCTAAGCATGGAACGCCCATTTGCTGGTTATCTTTTTTTTATTTCATTAAGGATACTCTGGCTAAACTTTTATTGTATGGTGTAAGAATACAAAATTAGAAAAGGAAGAAGGCAAAACAGTTGGAATGCCCAAACACATTTAAGAAATTGCCAATCAAGAAACCTGAATGCTGCTGACTGAATACAACTGAAAATCCCATTCACACTCAATTTGGAGGCAACTCGTAGCTGTCCCCTCGGCAAAGGGTTACATTTCATATTCCAAAGCACAAAATCACACCTTGGTCCTGTTGCCTGCTAATTTCTAAGAATGAAACGGCAATTTGCAGGTGTTTTTATTTCATTATGGATATTCTGGCTAAACTTTTTATTGTATGGGGTAAGAATACAAAATTAGAAAAGGAAGAAGGGAAAGCAACCGCAAACCCAGAACACATTTAGCAAATTGCCAACCAAGAAACCTGAATGCTGCTGACTGAATACACCTGAAAATCCCATTCACACTCAATTTGGAGGCAATTCTTAGCTGTGCCCTTGTCAAAAGGGTTACATTTCATTTTCCAAAACACAAAAACTCACCTTGGCCCTGTTGCATGTTAATTTCTAAAATGAAACACCAATTTGCTGTTTTCTTTATTTCATTATGGATACTCTGGCTAACCTTTTTCTTGTATGGTGTCAGAATAGAAAATTTGGAAAGAAAGAAGGCAAAACAAACGCAAACCCAGACGACATTTAAGAAATTGCCAATCAAGAAACCTGAATGCTGCTGACTGAATACACCTGAAAATCCCATTCACACTCAATTTGGAGGCAACTCGTAGCTGTCCCCTCGGCAAAAGGGAAAGATTTCATTTTCCAAAACACTAAAACTCACCCTGGTCCAGTTGCCTGTTAATTTCTTAGCATGGAACGCCCATTTTCTGGTTTTCTTTTTTTTTATTTCATTAAGGACACTCTGGCTAAACTTTTATTGTATGGGGTAAGAATAAAAAATTAGAAAAGGAAGAAGGCAAACAACCGCAAACCCAGAACACATTTAGGAAATTGCCAATCAGTAAACCTGAATGCTGCTGACTGAATACACCTGAAAATCGCATTCACACTCAATTTGGAGGCAATTCGTAGCTGTGCCCTCAGCAAAAGGGAAAGATTTCATTTTCCAAAACACTAAAACTCACCTTGGTCCTGTTGCATGTTAATTTCCAAAAATGATAAACCAATTTGCTGTTTTCTTTATTTCATTATGGATACTCTGGCTAACCTTTTTATTGTTTGGTGTAAGAATACAAAATGAGAAAAGGAAGAAGGCAAAACAAATGCAAACCAAGAACACATTTAGCAAATTACCAATCAGGAAACCTGAATGTTGCTGACTGAATACACCTGAAAATCCCATTCACACTCAATTTGCAGGCAATTCTTAGCTGTGCCCTCGGCAAAAGGGAAAGATTTCATTTTCCAAAACAGTAAATCTCACATTGTTCCAGTTGCCTGTTAATTTCTAAGCATGGAACGCCCATTTGCTTTTTTTTTTTTTATTTCATCAAGGATACTCTGGCTAAACTTTTATTGTATGGGGTAAGAATACAAAATTAGAAAAGGAATAAGGCAAAACAACAGCAAACCCAGAACACATTTAGCAAATTGCCAAACAAGAATCCTGAATGCTGCTGACTGAATACACCTGAAAATCCCATTCACACTCAATTTGGAGGCAATTCGTAGCTGTGCCCTCGGTAAAAGGGAAAGATTTCATTTCCCAAAACACTAAAACTCACCTTGGTCCAGTTGCCTGTTAATTTCTAAAAATAAAACACCAATTTGCTGTTTTCTTTATTTCATTATGGATACTCTGGCTAAACTTTTTCTTGTATGGTGTAAGAATACAAAATTAGAAAAGGAAGAACCTAAACAAATGGAATGCCCAAACACATTGAAGAAATTGCCAATCAAGAAACCTGAATGCTGCTGACTGAATACACCTGAAAATCCAATTCACACTCAATTTGGAGGCAACTCGTAGCTGTCCCCTCAGCAAAAGGGTTACATTACATTTTCCAAAGCACAAAAACACACCTTGGTCCTGTTGCCTGCTAATTTCTAAGAATGAAACGGCAATTTGCAGTTTTTTTTATTTCATTATGGATATTCTGGCTAAGCTTTTTATTGTTTGGGTTAAAAATACAAAATTAGAAAAGGAAGAAGGGAAACCAATCGCAAACCCAGAACACATTTAGCAAATTGCCAACCAAGAAACCTGAATGCTGCTGACTGAATACACCTGAAAATCCCATTCACACTCAATTTGGCGGCAATTCGTAGCTGTTCCCTTGTCAAAAGGGTTACATTTCATTTTCCAAAACACAAAAACTCACCTTGGTCCTGTTGCATGTTAATTTCTAAGAATGAAACACCAATTTGCTGTTTTCTTTATTTCATTATGGATACTCTGGCTAAACTTTGTCTTGTATGGTGTAAGAATACAAAATTAGAAAAGGAAGAAGGCAAAACAAATTCAAACCAAGAACACATTTAGCAAATTACCAATGGGGAAACCTGAATGTTGCTGACTGAATACACCTGAAAATCCCATTCACACTCAATTTGGAGGCAACTCGTAGCTGTTCCCTCGGCAAAACAGTTACATTTCATTTTCCAAAGCACAAAAACACACCTTGGTCCTGTTGCCTGCTAATTTCTAAGAATGAAACGGCAATTTGCAGTTTTTTTTTATTTCATTATGGATATTCTGGCTAAACTTTTATTGTATGGGGTAAGAATACAAAATTAGAAAAGGAAGAAGGCAAAACAAATGGAATGCCCAAACACATTTAGCAAATTGCCAATCAAGAAACCTGAATGCTGCTGACTGAATACACCTGAAAATCCCATTCACACTCAATTTGGAGGCAACACGTAGCTGTCCCCTCGGCAAAAGGGTTACATTTCATATTCCAAAGCACAGAATCACACCTTGGTCCTGTTGCCTGCTAATTTCTAAGAATGAAATGGCAATTTGCAGTTGTTTTTTATTTCATTATAGATATTCTGGCAAAAATTTTATTGTATGGGGTAAGAATACAAAATTAGAAAAGGAAGAAGGCAAAACAAATGCACACCCAGAACACATTTAGCAAATTGCCAAACAATAAACCTGAATGCTGCTGACTGAACGCACCTGAAAATTGCATTCACACTCAATTTGGCGGCAATTCATAGCTGTGCCCTCGGCAAAAGGGAAAGTATTCATTTTCCAAAACACTAAAACTCACCTTGGTCCTGTTGCTTGTTAATTTCTAAAAATGAAACACCAATTTGTTGTTTTCTTTATTTCATTATGGATACTCTGGCTAAACTTTTTCTTGTATGGTGTAAGAATACAAAATGAGAAAAGGAAGAAGGCAAAACAAATGCAAACCAAGAACACATTTAGCAAATTACCAATCGGGAAACCTGAATGTTGCTGACTGAATACACCTGAAAATCCCATTCACACTCAATTTGGAGGCAACTCGTAGCTGTCCCCTCGGCAAAAGGGTTACATTTCATTTTCCAAAGCACAAAAACTCACCTTGGTCCTGTTGCCTGCTAATTTCTAAGAATGAAACAGCAATTTGCAGTTTTCTTTATTTCATTATGGATATTCTTGCTAAACTTTTTATTGTATGGGATAAGAATACAAAATTAGAAAAGGAAGAGGGGAAACCAACCGCAAACCCAGAACACATTTAGCAAATTGCCAACCAAGAAACCTGAATGTTGCTGACTGAATACACGTGAAAATCCCATTCACGCTCAATTTGGCGGCAATTCGTAGCTGTTCCCTTGGCAAAAGGGTTACATTTCATTTTCCAAAACACAAAATCTCACCTTGGTCCAGTAGCCTGTTAATTTCTAAGCATGGAACTCCCATTTGCTGTTTTTTTTATTTCATTATGGATACTCTGGCTAAACATTTTCTTTTATGGTGTAAGAATACAAAATTAGAAAAGGATGACGGAAAAGCAAATGCAAACCAAGAACACATTTAGCAAATTACCAATGGGGAAACCTGAATGTTGCTGACTGAATACACCTGAAAATCCCGTTCACACTCAATTTGGAGGCAACTCGTAGCTGTCCCCTTGGCACAAGGGTTACATTTCATTTTCCAAAGCACAAAAACTCACCTTGGTCCTGTTGCATGTTAATTTCTAAAAATGAAACACCAATTTGCTGTTTTCTTTATTTCATTATGGTTACTCTGGCTAAACTTTTTCTTGTATGGTGTAAGAATACAAAATTAGAAAAGGAAAAAGGCAAAACAAATGCAAACCAAGAACACATTAGCAAATTGCCAATCAGAAAACCTGAATGTTGCTGACTGAATACACCTGAAAATCCCATTCACACTCAATTTGGAGGCAACTCGTAGCTGTCCCCTTGGCACAAGGGTTACATTTCATTTTCCAAAGCACAAAACCTCACCTTGGTCCTGTTGCCTGCTAATTTCTAAGAATGAAACAGCAATTTGCAGTTTTTTTTTATTTCATTATGGATATTCTGGCTAAACTTTTATTGTATGGGGTAAGAATACAAAATTAGAAAAGGAAGAAGGCAAAACAAACGCAAACCCAGAACACATTTTGTAAATTGCCAAACAAGAAAACTGAATGCTGCTGACTGAATACACCTGAAAATCCCATTCACACTCAATTTGGCGGCAATTCGAAGCTGTGCCCTCGGCAAAAGGGAAAGATTTCATTTTCCAAATCAAAAAAACTCACCTTGGTCCAGTTGCCTGTTAATTTCTAAAAATGAAACACCAATTTGCTGTTTTCTTTATTTCCTTATGGTTACTCTGGCTAAACTTTTTATTGTATGGTGTAAGAATACAAAATTAGAAAAGGAAGAAGGCAAAACAAATGCAAACCAAGAACACATTTAGCAAATTACCAATCAGGAAACCTGAATGTTGCTGACTGAATACACCTGAAAATCCCATTCACACTCAATTTGCAGGCAATTCTTAGCTGTGCCCTCGGCAAAAGGGAAAGATTTCATTTTCCAAAACAGTAAATCTCATTTTTCAAAACAGTAAATCTCACCTTGGTCCAGTTGCCTGTTAATTTCGAAGCATGGAACGCCCATTTGATGGTTTTTTTTTTTTAATTTCATTAAGGATACTCTGGCTAAACTTTTATTGTATGGTGTAAGACTACAAAATTAGAAAAGGAAGAAGGCAAAACAACCGCAAAGCCAGAATACATTTAGCAAATTGCCACAATAAACCCTATTGCTGCTGACTGAATACACCTGAAAATCGCATTCAGACTCAATTTGGAGGCAACTCGTAGCTGTCCCCTCGGCAAAAGGGTTACATTTCATTTTCCAAAGCACAAAAACTCACCTTGGTCCTGTTGCTTGTTAATTTCTAAAAATGAAACACCAATTTGCTGTTATCTTTATTTCATTATGGATACTCTGGCTAAACTTTTTCTTGTATGGTGTAAGAATAGAAAAGGGGAAAAGGAAAGAAGGGAAAACAAATGCAAACCAAGAACACATTTAGCAAATTACCAATCGGGAAACCTGAATGTTGCTGAGTGAATACACCTGAAAATCCCATTCACACTCAATTTGGAGGCAACTCGTAGCAGTCCCCTCGGCAAAAGTGTTACATTTCATTTTCCAAAGCACAAAACCTCACCTTGGTCCTGTTGCCTGCTAATTTCTAAGAATGAAACGGCAATTTGCAGTTTTTTTTAATTTCATTATGGATATTCTGGCTAAACTTTTATTGTATGGGGTAAGAATACCAAATTAGAAAAGGAAGAAAGCAAAACAACCGCAAACCCTGAACACATTTAGCAAATTGCCAAACAAGAAACCTGAATGCTACTGACTGAATACACCTGAAAATCCCATTCACACTCAATTTGGCGGCAATTCATAGCTGTTCCCTTTGCAAAAGGGTTACATTTCATTTTCCAAAACACAAAAACTCACCTTGGTCCTGTTGCATGTTAATTTCTAAGAATGAAACACCAATTTGCTGTTTTCTTTATTTCATTATGGTTACTCTGGCTAATTTTTTTATTGTATGGTGTAAGAATACAAAATTAGAAAAGGAAGAAGGCAAAACAAATGCAAACCAAGAACACATTTAGCAAATTGCCAATCAGGAAACCTGAATGTTGCTGACTGAATACACCTGAAAACCCATTCACACTCAATTTGGAGGCAATTCGTAGCTGTGCCCTCGGCAAAAGGGAAAGATTTCATTTTTCAAAACAGTAAATCTCATTTTTCAAAACAGTAAATCTCACCTTGGTCCAGTTGCCCGTTAATTTCTAAGCATGGAACGCCCATTTGATGGTTTTTTTTTTTAATTTCATTAAGGATACTCTGGCTAAACTTTTATTGTATGGTGTAAGAATACAAAATTAGAAAAGGAAGAATGTTGCCGTTGATTTTCTCAACAATGTTTCAGTGGATTCGTTTCTGAGAGGAGCAGTGTGGTGGGGGCAAGAGGCGCAGAGTCACCACACAGACCCCGGGAGTCGGGTGAAAGCAGGCTTGAGGCGAGCAGCCCGCAGACTCATTTATTACAGTTGGAACCACTCCTTATATAGCCAAGACCAGCCAATCTGGTCAAGGGGCGGTCTATGCCCCAACCAATCACAGCCTGTTGCCAGGCAGTTTCCAAAGCCATCCAATCACAGCCTGTTACCAGGCAGTTTCAAATACATCCAATCATAGCCTGTTGCCAGGCAGTTTCCAAAGCCATCCAATCATAGCCTGTTGCCAGGCAGTTTCAAATACATCCAATCACAGCCTGTTGCCAGGCAGTTTCCAATCCATCCAGTCACAGCCTGTTGCCAGGCAGGCTCCATTGCCAGGTGGGTTTCCAAGCCATTCCTGAGTAAGTGATGCTCGCTTGCCAGTGGCCACCTTGGCATGGCCTTCTCATTCCACCACATTTCCCCCTTTTCGTTTATTTTTGAGCAACGGGAGGCATGATTCTTGGCCATACCATTGTTGACCCCGTTTCCATGTGGTCTCCGTACGCAGCTGTGCCTGTCTTAGGTTGTCCCCCAGGGGATCTTACCCGTCGTTGACTAACCAGCGCTCAAATCAAGAGACCACAGGAGTGCTTGCTCAGATAGGGGTAGGAATGAGGAATAATGGTTATCAGGAATGGCATGACCACACACAGGCTGTGGGCCATTTGAGTGGCTGACCAGAACTAGTGGGGTACAAAACAGTAACAGATGTGGCTATGGGCAGTTTCTCAGGGTAGGATGATAGGGCAGGTGCATCTGCTAACAAGGCGGAGTCTCGGTCTTGTTCAGCTGGTCCTGGTTGGCTGTCCGTTGCAGGCTTGATGTTTCGGGCTGGAACCCAAATGGGCTGTTCTGCATTCTCTGGAAAGACACAAGCATATCCTCGACCTTTGGTTAGTAGAGGGTGTGGTCCTTTCCATTCTCCTGTCA
Organism: Sylvilagus floridanus; assembly: GCA_949820135.1. Classification (NCBI taxonomy): domain Eukaryota; kingdom Metazoa; phylum Chordata; class Mammalia; order Lagomorpha; family Leporidae; genus Sylvilagus; species Sylvilagus floridanus. The sequence goes on along the minus strand of OX463227.1, from coordinate 163,570,515 downwards.
GGGCATCTTTCCACCTAACCATAGGGGCTGGGGTCTGGGATGGAAAGGATCCCCAGTGTTTATAAGCTGGGCTGATCCCTTGGGAATCAAAAGTAAGAAAATTGATAGTGAAAAGGACCTCAGTCAAAGCAAGCTGTGGGTCTGGGGGCATATGATTGCTTTTCTGTCTTTGTAAGAGATCTTTAATCGTCCTATGAGTTCTTTCAATGATGGCCTGTCCCTGTGGGTTGTATGGGATACCTGTGGCAGACTGTATGTTCCAGGATTTCAGGAAGGAATTAAATTCCTGTGATGTATATGCTGGCCCGTTATCAGTTTTTATGGTCCAGGGAACACCAAGGACCAGCATGGCTGATTTAACCGCCTTTATCACGTTACTAGCTTTTTCTCCAGATTGGGCTGTTGCAAATACAGCCTTTGAATAAGTATCTACCACCACATGGACAAACTTAAGTTTACCAAAGGAGTTAATGTGGGTGACGTCCACTTGCCATAGTTTATTAGGAGCAAGGCCTCGCGGGTTCACTCCTGCTTGCTGCAGTGGGCCTAACGGGGCGAGGGGTGCACAATTCTTGCAAGAGTGCACTAGGTGTTTGCATTGGCTCATTGTTAGCTCTGGGAAAAGCAATTTTATGTTGCTTGCTGACATATGGAATTTTTGGTGTAAAATACGGGCTTGTTCTAAGTGTCCAATGGAAGCCGTGTTGCAGGAGATAAGACCATCAACCTTTCTGTTGCCTTGGAAAATAAAGCCAGGTAACCCAGTATGTGATCTTACGTGTGAGATATACCATGGGTATTTTCTGTTCTCAGTTAGTTCTTTAAGTGTTGTGAACATCTGGTCAATTGGCTTATTGGTCGGGTTAAAGACTGCAAAAGGGATCGTCTTTGCTACCTGTACTGAGTATTTGCTGTCCGAGAATATATTTACCGGTCCATTTTGGCTAAGAAGTAGAACCTTGACTATTGCTTTTATTTCTCCCAACTGTACTGATCCCCCATGGGGTTCTACATGGATCTTATCTTTTTCTGTTAAAGATTTGATCACTATTCCAAAGAGTGACTTGTTGGCATCTGTAAACGCACATGGTGCCATGGGTATAGGTTGATTAGCAGGGAAAGCATGTTTTGGATAGTCTATTTCTAAGGTTTGTAGTGTCTGGAGTAATCTGTCTGCTGGCAGGTGATTGTCAATCTGTCCTGGAAAATTTATCATTAAAGTTTGAAAGAGCGTGCTATTCTGCATCAATGTTGACAGTTCTAATTGTGATAGTGGTAGGACCACTATGTCTGGCTCTGTGTTAAATATCTTATTGGTATAATATCTTAATTTAAGTCCCATCATAAGGATGGCATCTACTTTGTTTACTATTTTATGACAATCGCTCCAAGCTATGTGTACCCAAAAAAGTGGTCCGTGTTGTTGCCAAATAACCCCTAAGGGGGCCTTAAGGGTAGATATGGTTATGGCAAACAGAGGCACCTGAGGGTCATATCTAAAGGTTTTTAAATTTGACAACTGGGTGTTAATCTTTTCTATAGTGGATTTGGCTGCTGGTGTCAATGTGATTTTTGAGGAAGGGCTGTTTCCCTTAGTTAGTAAATCGTATAGCGGTCTAAGTTCTGCAGGTGTTAGGGGAAGGAAGGGTTTTAGCCAATTGATTTGGCCACACAGTTGCTGAAGTTCATTAAGTGAGTATTTATGCTTGACTTTTAGGTTTGGGCCCATTGGAGATATATGGGAGGAGATTTGATAACCCAAGAATTGAAAGGGGGGAAAATGTTGTACCTTTTCTGTGGCAATAGAGAAACCCAGGAATTGTAAATTTCTTACTGTCTCACTTAGACAGGCATTCAGAATTGCTGCATTCTTGTGAGCAAGTAAGATATCATCCATATAATGTATGATCAAGCACTGATCTTTAAGTGTGCTGGTTGCATGAGAAACGTATCTTTGGCAAATGGCAGGGCTATTTTTCATGCCTTGTGGGAGTACTGTCCACTGAAATCTTTTTGCAGGGAGCTGGAAGTTGGGCTCCCATACTGTAAAGGCAAAGTAAGCCTTATCCTGCTCCGCAATGGGAATGGAAAAGAAGCAATCTTTGATATCAATGGTAACTATGTGGAATCCATTAGGAATGGCCCCTGGATGGGGAATGCCAGCCTGGAATGTTCCCATCTTTTTTATATTTTTGTTAATAGCTCTTAAATCCTGTAGAAGCCTATATTTTCCCTGTTTCTTTGGTATCACAAAAATGGGTGTGTTATGAGGGCTAGTGGAGGGCTCTATGTGTCCCTTTTCCAATTGTTCCTGTACCAGTTCTTTAAGGATGCTAAGTTTGGGTTGTACTATTGGCCACTGCTCTACCCAGATGTTTCCTGTTTTTTCCCATTCAATGGGGATTGGGCTTGGCTTTCGTATGGGGTAAGCAGTGGCCCCTAGAATTGGGGGTGAATCTTACTTGTAGGTTCTCCATTAAAGCTGCTGGCTTGGGGAGATTTGTGATCTGTAGTAAGGACCGCTTGCATTTGTGAGAGTACATCTCTCCCCCATAAGGTCATGGAAACTTCAGCAATTAGTGGAAAGATGGTTCCTGTATCTCCATTGTCATCTCGCCAAGTTACAGGTGTGATGACCTGATCAGACAATTTTAATCCTCCAACACCTTGGAGGTCAGGTCCAGGTGCTGTCTTCCAATGTTGTATTTTTCTTGCATCCCTAGCTTTTAAGACAGTAACATCTGCTCCTGTATCAATTAAACCTACAAAGGCAATGTCATCTAAATATAGGGTCAATTTTGGCCTCAGATTGAAAATGGGCATCGACCAGTTAATGGTAGTGGGACTCCCTCTTACTTGCTGAGCTGAGGGCCGCCCCATTGGGAGTTTAAAGGCTTGGTCTTGCAATCTTTTGCCCAGTGAAAGCCTTTTTTACATCTGGGACACAGTGTTTTGGGCTTGCCCCATCTTTTAGTGTTTGGGCAGTTTCGTCGTAGGTGTCCTATTTCCTGGCATCCCCAACAAACCAGAGGGTCATTAGACTTCTTTGTGCTTTGTGGTGGAATGAGAAGGCCATGCCAAGGTGGCCACTGGCAAGCGAGCATCACTTACTCAGGAATGGCTTGGAAACCCACCTGGCAATGGAGCCTGCCTGGCAACAGGCTGTGACTGGATGGATTGGAAACTGCCTGGCAACAGGCTGTGATTGGATGTATTTGAAACTGCCTGGCAACAGGCTATGATTGGATGGCTTTGGAAACTGCCTGGCAACAGGCTATGATTGGATGTATTTGAAACTGCCTGGTAACAGGCTGTGATTGGATGGCTTTGGAAACTGCCTGGCAACAGGCTGTGATTGGTTGGGGCATAGACCGCCCCTTGACCAGATTGGCTGGTCTTGGCTATATAAGGAGTGGTTCCAACTGAATGTTGCTGAGTGAATTTGCAGTTTTTTTTTTTATTTCATTATGGATATTCTGGCTAAACTTTTTATTGTATGGGGTAAGAATACCAAATTAGAAAAGGAAGAAGGCAAAACAAACGCAAACCCTGAACACATTTAGCAAATTGTCAAACAAGAAGCCTGAATGCTACTGACTGAATACACCTGAAAATCCCATTCACACTCAATTGGCAGCAATTCGTAGCTGTTCCCTTGGCAAAAGGGTTACATTTCATTTTCCAAAACACAAAAACTCAGCTTGGTCCTGTTGCATGTTAATTTATAAAAATGAAACACCAATGTGCTGTTTTCTTTATTTCATTATGGTTACTCTGGCTAACCTTTTTATTGTATGGTGTAAGAATACAAAATGAGAAAAGGAAGAAGGGAAAACAAATGCAAACCAAGAACACATTTAGCAAATTACCAATTTGGAAACCTGAATGTTGCTGACTGAATACACCTGAAAATCCCATTCACACTCAATTTGGAGGCAATTCTTAGCTGTGCCCTCGGCAAAATTGAAAGATTTCATTTTCCAAAACAGTAAATCTCACCTTGGTCCAGTTGCCTGTTAAATTCTAAGCATGGAACGCCCATTTGCTGTTTTTTTTTTTTTATTTCATTAAGGATACTCTGGCTAAACTTTTATTGTATGGTGTAAGAATACAAAATTAGAAAAGGAAGAAGGCAAAACAATTGGAAACCTGAATGCTGCTGACTGAATACACCTGAAAATCCCATTCACACTCAATTTGGAGGCAACTCGTAGCTGTCCCCTCGGCAAAAGGGTTACATTTCATTTTCCAAAGCACAAAAACACACCTTGGTCCTGTTGCCTGCTAATTTCTAAGAATGAAACGGCAATTTGCAGTTTTTTTTTTATTTCATTATGGATATTCTGGCTAAACTTTTTATTGTATGGCGTAAGAATACAAAATTAGAAAAGGAAGAAGGCAAAACAAATGCAGACCCAGAACACATTTAGCAAATTGCCAAACAAGAAACCTGAATGCTGTTGACTGAACGCACCTGAAAATTGCATTTACACTCAATTTGGCGGCAATTCGTAGCTGTGCCCTCAGCAAAAGGGAAAGATTTCATTTTCCAAAACACAAAAACTCACCTTGGTCCTGTTGCATGTTAATTTCTAAAAATGAAACACCAATTTGTTGTTTTCTTTATTTCATTAGGGATACTCTGGCTAACCATTTTCTTGTATGGTGTAAGAATACAAAATGAGAAAGGAAGAAGGCAAAACAAATGCAAACCAAGAACACATTTAGCAAATTGCCAATTTGGAAACCTGAATGTTGCTGACTGAATACACCTGAAAATCCCATTCACACTCAATTTGCAGGCAATTCTTAGCTGTTCCCTCGGCAAAAGGGAAAGATTTCATTTTTCAAAACACTAAAACTCACCTGTCGTGTTGCCTGTAGATTTCTTAGCATGAAACGCCAATTTGCACTGTATTTTTATTTCATTTTGACCACTCTGTCTAAAGGCTTCTTTGGATGCAGACCCAGAACACATTTAGCAAATTGCCAAACAAGAAACCTGAATGCTGTTGACTGAACGCACCTGAAAATTGCATTTACACTCAATTTGGCGGCAATTCGTAGCTGTGCCCTCGGCAAAAGGGAAAGATTTCATTTTCCAAAACAGTAAATCTCACCTTGGTCCAGTTGCCTGTTAATTTCTAAGCATGGAACGCCCATTTGCTGGTTATCTTTTTTTTATTTCATTAAGGATACTCTGGCTAAACTTTTATTGTATGGTGTAAGAATACAAAATTAGAAAAGGAAGAAGGCAAAACAGTTGGAATGCCCAAACACATTTAAGAAATTGCCAATCAAGAAACCTGAATGCTGCTGACTGAATACAACTGAAAATCCCATTCACACTCAATTTGGAGGCAACTCGTAGCTGTCCCCTCGGCAAAGGGTTACATTTCATATTCCAAAGCACAAAATCACACCTTGGTCCTGTTGCCTGCTAATTTCTAAGAATGAAACGGCAATTTGCAGGTGTTTTTATTTCATTATGGATATTCTGGCTAAACTTTTTATTGTATGGGGTAAGAATACAAAATTAGAAAAGGAAGAAGGGAAAGCAACCGCAAACCCAGAACACATTTAGCAAATTGCCAACCAAGAAACCTGAATGCTGCTGACTGAATACACCTGAAAATCCCATTCACACTCAATTTGGAGGCAATTCTTAGCTGTGCCCTTGTCAAAAGGGTTACATTTCATTTTCCAAAACACAAAAACTCACCTTGGCCCTGTTGCATGTTAATTTCTAAAATGAAACACCAATTTGCTGTTTTCTTTATTTCATTATGGATACTCTGGCTAACCTTTTTCTTGTATGGTGTCAGAATAGAAAATTTGGAAAGAAAGAAGGCAAAACAAACGCAAACCCAGACGACATTTAAGAAATTGCCAATCAAGAAACCTGAATGCTGCTGACTGAATACACCTGAAAATCCCATTCACACTCAATTTGGAGGCAACTCGTAGCTGTCCCCTCGGCAAAAGGGAAAGATTTCATTTTCCAAAACACTAAAACTCACCCTGGTCCAGTTGCCTGTTAATTTCTTAGCATGGAACGCCCATTTTCTGGTTTTCTTTTTTTTTATTTCATTAAGGACACTCTGGCTAAACTTTTATTGTATGGGGTAAGAATAAAAAATTAGAAAAGGAAGAAGGCAAACAACCGCAAACCCAGAACACATTTAGGAAATTGCCAATCAGTAAACCTGAATGCTGCTGACTGAATACACCTGAAAATCGCATTCACACTCAATTTGGAGGCAATTCGTAGCTGTGCCCTCAGCAAAAGGGAAAGATTTCATTTTCCAAAACACTAAAACTCACCTTGGTCCTGTTGCATGTTAATTTCCAAAAATGATAAACCAATTTGCTGTTTTCTTTATTTCATTATGGATACTCTGGCTAACCTTTTTATTGTTTGGTGTAAGAATACAAAATGAGAAAAGGAAGAAGGCAAAACAAATGCAAACCAAGAACACATTTAGCAAATTACCAATCAGGAAACCTGAATGTTGCTGACTGAATACACCTGAAAATCCCATTCACACTCAATTTGCAGGCAATTCTTAGCTGTGCCCTCGGCAAAAGGGAAAGATTTCATTTTCCAAAACAGTAAATCTCACATTGTTCCAGTTGCCTGTTAATTTCTAAGCATGGAACGCCCATTTGCTTTTTTTTTTTTTATTTCATCAAGGATACTCTGGCTAAACTTTTATTGTATGGGGTAAGAATACAAAATTAGAAAAGGAATAAGGCAAAACAACAGCAAACCCAGAACACATTTAGCAAATTGCCAAACAAGAATCCTGAATGCTGCTGACTGAATACACCTGAAAATCCCATTCACACTCAATTTGGAGGCAATTCGTAGCTGTGCCCTCGGTAAAAGGGAAAGATTTCATTTCCCAAAACACTAAAACTCACCTTGGTCCAGTTGCCTGTTAATTTCTAAAAATAAAACACCAATTTGCTGTTTTCTTTATTTCATTATGGATACTCTGGCTAAACTTTTTCTTGTATGGTGTAAGAATACAAAATTAGAAAAGGAAGAACCAAAACAAATGGAATGCCCAAACACATTGAAGAAATTGCCAATCAAGAAACCTGAATGCTGCTGACTGAATACACCTGAAAATCCAATTCACACTCAATTTGGAGGCAACTCGTAGCTGTCCCCTCAGCAAAAGGGTTACATTACATTTTCCAAAGCACAAAAACACACCTTGGTCCTGTTGCCTGCTAATTTCTAAGAATGAAACGGCAATTTGCAGTTTTTTTTATTTCATTATGGATATTCTGGCTAAGCTTTTTATTGTTTGGGTTAAAAATACAAAATTAGAAAAGGAAGAAGGGAAACCAATCGCAAACCCAGAACACATTTAGCAAATTGCCAAACAAGAAACCTGAATGCTGCTGACTGAATACACCTGAAAATCCCATTCACACTCAATTTGGCGGCAATTCGTAGCTGTTCCCTTGTCAAAAGGGTTACATTTCATTTTCCAAAACACAAAAACTCACCTTGGTCCTGTTGCATGTTAATTTCTAAGAATGAAACACCAATTTGCTGTTTTCTTTATTTCATTATGGATACTCTGGCTAAACTTTGTCTTGTATGGTGTAAGAATACAAAATTAGAAAAGGAAGAAGGCAAAACAAATTCAAACCAAGAACACATTTAGCAAATTACCAATGGGGAAACCTGAATGTTGCTGACTGAATACACCTGAAAATCCCATTCACACTCAATTTGGAGGCAACTCGTAGCTGTTCCCTCGGCAAAACAGTTACATTTCATTTTCCAAAGCACAAAAACACACCTTGGTCCTGTTGCCTGCTAATTTCTAAGAATGAAACGGCAATTTGCAGTTTTTTTTTATTTCATTATGGATATTCTGGCTAAACTTTTATTGTATGGGGTAAGAATACAAAATTAGAAAAGGAAGAAGGCAAAACAAATGGAATGCCCAAACACATTTAGCAAATTGCCAATCAAGAAACCTGAATGCTGCTGACTGAATACACCTGAAAATCCCATTCACACTCAATTTGGAGGCAACACGTAGCTGTCCCCTCGGCAAAAGGGTTACATTTCATATTCCAAAGCACAGAATCACACCTTGGTCCTGTTGCCTGCTAATTTCTAAGAATGAAATGGCAATTTGCAGTTGTTTTTTATTTCATTATAGATATTCTGGCAAAAATTTTATTGTATGGGGTAAGAATACAAAATTAGAAAAGGAAGAAGGCAAAACAAATGCACACCCAGAACACATTTAGCAAATTGCCAAACAATAAACCTGAATGCTGCTGACTGAACGCACCTGAAAATTGCATTCACACTCAATTTGGCGGCAATTCATAGCTGTGCCCTCGGCAAAAGGGAAAGTATTCATTTTCCAAAACACTAAAACTCACCTTGGTCCTGTTGCTTGTTAATTTCTAAAAATGAAACACCAATTTGTTGTTTTCTTTATTTCATTATGGATACTCTGGCTAAACTTTTTCTTGTATGGTGTAAGAATACAAAATGAGAAAAGGAAGAAGGCAAAACAAATGCAAACCAAGAACACATTTAGCAAATTACCAATCGGGAAACCTGAATGTTGCTGACTGAATACACCTGAAAATCCCATTCACACTCAATTTGGAGGCAACTCGTAGCTGTCCCCTCGGCAAAAGGGTTACATTTCATTTTCCAAAGCACAAAAACTCACCTTGGTCCTGTTGCCTGCTAATTTCTAAGAATGAAACAGCAATTTGCAGTTTTCTTTATTTCATTATGGATATTCTTGCTAAACTTTTTATTGTATGGGATAAGAATACAAAATTAGAAAAGGAAGAGGGGAAACCAACCGCAAACCCAGAACACATTTAGCAAATTGCCAACCAAGAAACCTGAATGTTGCTGACTGAATACACGTGAAAATCCCATTCACGCTCAATTTGGCGGCAATTCGTAGCTGTTCCCTTGGCAAAAGGGTTACATTTCATTTTCCAAAACACAAAATCTCACCTTGGTCCAGTAGCCTGTTAATTTCTAAGCATGGAACTCCCATTTGCTGTTTTTTTTATTTCATTATGGATACTCTGGCTAAACATTTTCTTTTATGGTGTAAGAATACAAAATTAGAAAAGGATGACGGAAAAGCAAATGCAAACCAAGAACACATTTAGCAAATTACCAATGGGGAAACCTGAATGTTGCTGACTGAATACACCTGAAAATCCCGTTCACACTCAATTTGGAGGCAACTCGTAGCTGTCCCCTTGGCACAAGGGTTACATTTCATTTTCCAAAGCACAAAAACTCACCTTGGTCCTGTTGCATGTTAATTTCTAAAAATGAAACACCAATTTGCTGTTTTCTTTATTTCATTATGGTTACTCTGGCTAAACTTTTTCTTGTATGGTGTAAGAATACAAAATTAGAAAAGGAAAAAGGCAAAACAAATGCAAACCAAGAACACATTAGCAAATTGCCAATCAGAAAACCTGAATGTTGCTGACTGAATACACCTGAAAATCCCATTCACACTCAATTTGGAGGCAACTCGTAGCTGTCCCCTTGGCACAAGGGTTACATTTCATTTTCCAAAGCACAAAACCTCACCTTGGTCCTGTTGCCTGCTAATTTCTAAGAATGAAACAGCAATTTGCAGTTTTTTTTTATTTCATTATGGATATTCTGGCTAAACTTTTATTGTATGGGGTAAGAATACAAAATTAGAAAAGGAAGAAGGCAAAACAAACGCAAACCCAGAACACATTTTGTAAATTGCCAAACAAGAAAACTGAATGCTGCTGACTGAATACACCTGAAAATCCCATTCACACTCAATTTGGCGGCAATTCGAAGCTGTGCCCTCGGCAAAAGGGAAAGATTTCATTTTCCAAATCAAAAAAACTCACCTTGGTCCAGTTGCCTGTTAATTTCTAAAAATGAAACACCAATTTGCTGTTTTCTTTATTTCCTTATGGTTACTCTGGCTAAACTTTTTATTGTATGGTGTAAGAATACAAAATTAGAAAAGGAAGAAGGCAAAACAAATGCAAACCAAGAACACATTTAGCAAATTACCAATCAGGAAACCTGAATGTTGCTGACTGAATACACCTGAAAATCCCATTCACACTCAATTTGCAGGCAATTCTTAGCTGTGCCCTCGGCAAAAGGGAAAGATTTCATTTTCCAAAACAGTAAATCTCATTTTTCAAAACAGTAAATCTCACCTTGGTCCAGTTGCCTGTTAATTTCGAAGCATGGAACGCCCATTTGGTGGTTTTTTTTTTTAATTTCATTAAGGATACTCTGGCTAAACTTTTATTGTATGGTGTAAGACTACAAAATTAGAAAAGGAAGAAGGCAAAACAACCGCAAAGCCAGAATACATTTAGCAAATTGCCACAATAAACCCTATTGCTGCTGACTGAATACACCTGAAAATCGCATTCAGACTCAATTTGGAGGCAACTCGTAGCTGTCCCCTCGGCAAAAGGGTTACATTTCATTTTCCAAAGCACAAAAACTCACCTTGGTCCTGTTGCTTGTTAATTTCTAAAAATGAAACACCAATTTGCTGTTATCTTTATTTCATTATGGATACTCTGGCTAAACTTTTTCTTGTATGGTGTAAGAATAGAAAAGGGGAAAAGGAAAGAAGGGAAAACAAATGCAAACCAAGAACACATTTAGCAAATTACCAATCGGGAAACCTGAATGTTGCTGAGTGAATACACCTGAAAATCCCATTCACACTCAATTTGGAGGCAACTCGTAGCAGTCCCCTCGGCAAAAGTGTTACATTTCATTTTCCAAAGCACAAAACCTCACCTTGGTCCTGTTGCCTGCTAATTTCTAAGAATGAAACGGCAATTTGCAGTTTTTTTTAATTTCATTATGGATATTCTGGCTAAACTTTTATTGTATGGGGTAAGAATACCAAATTAGAAAAGGAAGAAAGCAAAACAACCGCAAACCCTGAACACATTTAGCAAATTGCCAAACAAGAAACCTGAATGCTACTGACTGAATACACCTGAAAATCCCATTCACACTCAATTTGGCGGCAATTCATAGCTGTTCCCTTTGCAAAAGGGTTACATTTCATTTTCCAAAACACAAAAACTCACCTTGGTCCTGTTGCATGTTAATTTCTAAGAATGAAACACCAATTTGCTGTTTTCTTTATTTCATTATGGTTACTCTGGCTAATTTTTTTATTGTATGGTGTAAGAATACAAAATTAGAAAAGGAAGAAGGCAAAACAAATGCAAACCAAGAACACATTTAGCAAATTGCCAATCAGGAAACCTGAATGTTGCTGACTGAATACACCTGAAAACCCATTCACACTCAATTTGGAGGCAATTCGTAGCTGTGCCCTCGGCAAAAGGGAAAGATTTCATTTTTCAAAACAGTAAATCTCATTTTTCAAAACAGTAAATCTCACCTTGGTCCAGTTGCCCGTTAATTTCTAAGCATGGAACGCCCATTTGATGGTTTTTTTTTTTAATTTCATTAAGGATACTCTGGCTAAACTTTTATTGTATGGTGTAAGAATACAAAATTAGAAAAGGAAGAATGTTGCCGTTGATTTTCTCAACAATGTTTCAGTGGATTCGTTTCTGAGAGGAGCAGTGTGGTGGGGGCAAGAGGCGCAGAGTCACCACACAGACCCCGGGAGTCGGGTGAAAGCAGGCTTGAGGCGAGCAGCCCGCAGACTCATTTATTACAGTTGGAACCACTCCTTATATAGCCAAGACCAGCCAATCTGGTCAAGGGGCGGTCTATGCCCCAACCAATCACAGCCTGTTGCCAGGCAGTTTCCAAAGCCATCCAATCACAGCCTGTTACCAGGCAGTTTCAAATACATCCAATCATAGCCTGTTGCCAGGCAGTTTCCAAAGCCATCCAATCATAGCCTGTTGCCAGGCAGTTTCAAATACATCCAATCACAGCCTGTTGCCAGGCAGTTTCCAATCCATCCAGTCACAGCCTGTTGCCAGGCAGGCTCCATTGCCAGGTGGGTTTCCAAGCCATTCCTGAGTAAGTGATGCTCGCTTGCCAGTGGCCACCTTGGCATGGCCTTCTCATTCCACCACATTTCCCCCTTTTCGTTTATTTTTGAGCAACGGGAGGCATGATTCTTGGCCATACCATTGTTGACCCCGTTTCCATGTGGTCTCCGTACGCAGCTGTGCCTGTCTTAGGTTGTCCCCCAGGGGATCTTACCCGTCGTTGACTAACCAGCGCTCAAATCAAGAGACCACAGGAGTGCTTGCTCAGATAGGGGTAGGAATGAGGAATAATGGTTATCAGGAATGGCATGACCACACACAGGCTGTGGGCCATTTGAGTGGCTGACCAGAACTAGTGGGGTACAAAACAGTAACAGATGTGGCTATGGGCAGTTTCTCAGGGTAGGATGATAGGGCAGGTGCATCTGCTAACAAGGCGGAGTCTCGGTCTTGTTCAGCTGGTCCTGGTTGGCTGTCCGTTGCAGGCTTGATGTTTCGGGCTGGAACCCAAATGGGCTGTTCTGCATTCTCTGGAAAGACACAAGCATATCCTCGACCTTTGGTTAGTAGAGGGTGTGGTCCTTTCCATTCTCCTGTCAGGGCATCTTTCCACCTAACCATAGGGGCTGGGGTCTGGGATGGAAAGGATCCCCAGTGTTTATAAGCTGGGCTGATCCCTTGGGAATCAAAAGTAAGAAAATTGATAGTGAAAAGGACCTCAGTCAAAGCAAGCTGTGGGTCTGGGGGCATATGATTGCTTTTCTGTCTTTGTAAGAGATCTTTAATCGTCCTATGAGTTCTTTCAATGATGGCCTGTCCCTGTGGGTTGTATGGGATACCTGTGGCAGACTGTATGTTCCAGGATTTCAGGAAGGAATTAAATTCCTGTGATGTATATGCTGGCCCGTTATCAGTTTTTATGGTCCAGGGAACACCAAGGACCAGCATGGCTGATTTAACCGCCTTTATCACGTTACTAGCTTTTTCTCCAGATTGGGCTGTTGCAAATACAGCCTTTGAATAAGTATCTACCACCACATGGACAAACTTAAGTTTACCAAAGGAGTTAATGTGGGTGACGTCCACTTGCCATAGTTTATTAGGAGCAAGGCCTCGCGGGTTCACTCCTGCTTGCTGCAGTGGGCCTAACGGGGCGAGGGGTGCACAATTCTTGCAAGAGTGCACTAGGTGTTTGCATTGGCTCATTGTTAGCTCTGGGAAAAGCAATTTTATGTTGCTTGCTGACATATGGAATTTTTGGTGTAAAATACGGGCTTGTTCTAAGTGTCCAATGGAAGCCGTGTTGCAGGAGATAAGACCATCAACCTTTCTGTTGCCTTGGAAAATAAAGCCAGGTAACCCAGTATGTGATCTTACGTGTGAGATATACCATGGGTATTTTCTGTTCTCAGTTAGTTCTTTAAGTGTTGTGAACATCTGGTCAATTGGCTTATTGGTCGGGTTAAAGACTGCAAAAGGGATCGTCTTTGCTACCTGTACTGAGTATTTGCTGTCCGAGAATATATTTACCGGTCCATTTTGGCTAAGAAGTAGAACCTTGACTATTGCTTTTATTTCTCCCAACTGTACTGATCCCCCATGGGGTTCTACATGGATCTTATCTTTTTCTGTTAAAGATTTGATCACTATTCCAAAGAGTGACTTGTTGGCATCTGTAAACGCACATGGTGCCATGGGTATAGGTTGATTAGCAGGGAAAGCATGTTTTGGATAGTCTATTTCTAAGGTTTGTAGTGTCTGGAGTAATCTGTCTGCTGGCAGGTGATTGTCAATCTGTCCTGGAAAATTTATCATTAAAGTTTGAAAGAGCGTGCTATTCTGCATCAATGTTGACAGTTCTAATTGTGATAGTGGTAGGACCACTATGTCTGGCTCTGTGTTAAATATCTTATTGGTATAATATCTTAATTTAAGTCCCATCATAAGGATGGCATCTACTTTGTTTACTATTTTATGACAATCGCTCCAAGCTATGTGTACCCAAAAAAGTGGTCCGTGTTGTTGCCAAATAACCCCTAAGGGGGCCTTAAGGGTAGATATGGTTATGGCAAACAGAGGCACCTGAGGGTCATATCTAAAGGTTTTTAAATTTGACAACTGGGTGTTAATCTTTTCTATAGTGGATTTGGCTGCTGGTGTCAATGTGATTTTTGAGGAAGGGCTGTTTCCCTTAGTTAGTAAATCGTATAGCGGTCTAAGTTCTGCAGGTGTTAGGGGAAGGAAGGGTTTTAGCCAATTGATTTGGCCACACAGTTGCTGAAGTTCATTAAGTGAGTATTTATGCTTGACTTTTAGGTTTGGGCCCATTGGAGATATATGGGAGGAGATTTGATAACCCAAGAATTGAAAGGGGGGAAAATGTTGTACCTTTTCTGTGGCAATAGAGAAACCCAGGAATTGTAAATTTCTTACTGTCTCACTTAGACAGGCATTCAGAATTGCTGCATTCTTGTGAGCAAGTAAGATATCATCCATATAATGTATGATCAAGCACTGATCTTTAAGTGTGCTGGTTGCATGAGAAACGTATCTTTGGCAAATGGCAGGGCTATTTTTCATGCCTTGTGGGAGTACTGTCCACTGAAATCTTTTTGCAGGGAGCTGGAAGTTGGGCTCCCATACTGTAAAGGCAAAGTAAGCCTTATCCTGCTCCGCAATGGGAATGGAAAAGAAGCAATCTTTGATATCAATGGTAACTATGTGGAATCCATTAGGAATGGCCCCTGGATGGGGAATGCCAGCCTGGAATGTTCCCATCTTTTTTATATTTTTGTTAATAGCTCTTAAATCCTGTAGAAGCCTATATTTTCCCTGTTTCTTTGGTATCACAAAAATGGGTGTGTTATGAGGGCTAGTGGAGGGCTCTATGTGTCCCTTTTCCAATTGTTCCTGTACCAGTTCTTTAAGGATGCTAAGTTTGGGTTGTACTATTGGCCACTGCTCTACCCAGATGTTTCCTGTTTTTTCCCATTCAATGGGGATTGGGCTTGGCTTTCGTATGGGGTAAGCAGTGGCCCCTAGAATTGGGGGTGAATCTTACTTGTAGGTTCTCCATTAAAGCTGCTGGCTTGGGGAGATTTGTGATCTGTAGTAAGGACCGCTTGCATTTGTGAGAGTACATCTCTCCCCCATAAGGTCATGGAAACTTCAGCAATTAGTGGAAAGATGGTTCCTGTATCTCCATTGTCATCTCGCCAAGTTACAGGTGTGATGACCTGATCAGACAATTTTAATCCTCCAACACCTTGGAGGTCAGGTCCAGGTGCTGTCTTCCAATGTTGTATTTTTCTTGCATCCCTAGCTTTTAAGACAGTAACATCTGCTCCTGTATCAATTAAACCTACAAAGGCAATGTCATCTAAATATAGGGTCAATTTTGGCCTCAGATTGAAAATGGGCATCGACCAGTTAATGGTAGTGGGACTCCCTCTTACTTGCTGAGCTGAGGGCCGCCCCATTGGGAGTTTAAAGGCTTGGTCTTGCAATCTTTTGCCCAGTGAAAGCCTTTTTTACATCTGGGACACAGTGTTTTGGGCTTGCCCCATCTTTTAGTGTTTGGGCAGTTTCGTCGTAGGTGTCCTATTTCCTGGCATCCCCAACAAACCAGAGGGTCATTAGACTTCTTTGTGCTTTGTGGTGGAATGAGAAGGCCATGCCAAGGTGGCCACTGGCAAGCGAGCATCACTTACTCAGGAATGGCTTGGAAACCCACCTGGCAATGGAGCCTGCCTGGCAACAGGCTGTGACTGGATGGATTGGAAACTGCCTGGCAACAGGCTGTGATTGGATGTATTTGAAACTGCCTGGCAACAGGCTATGATTGGATGGCTTTGGAAACTGCCTGGCAACAGGCTATGATTGGATGTATTTGAAACTGCCTGGTAACAGGCTGTGATTGGATGGCTTTGGAAACTGCCTGGCAACAGGCTGTGATTGGTTGGGGCATAGACCGCCCCTTGACCAGATTGGCTGGTCTTGGCTATATAAGGAGTGGTTCCAACTGAATGTTGCTGAGTGAATACACCTGAAAATCCCATTCACACTCAATTTGGAGGCAACTCGTAGCAGTCCCCTCGGCAAAAGGGTTACATTTCATTT
This sequence comes from Sylvilagus floridanus, assembly GCA_949820135.1. Lineage (NCBI taxonomy): Eukaryota > Metazoa > Chordata > Mammalia > Lagomorpha > Leporidae > Sylvilagus > Sylvilagus floridanus. Next base: position 163,554,375 of record OX463227.1, on the reverse strand, counting down.
TCCAAAGCACAAAAACACACCTTAGTCCTGTTGCCTGCTAATTTCTAAGAATGAAACGGCAATTTGCAGTTTTTTTTTTTATTTCATTATGGATATTCTGGCTAAACTTTTTATTGTATGGGGTAAGAATACCAAATTAGAAAAGGAAGAAAGCAAAACAACCGCAAACCCTGAACACATTTAGCAAATTGCCAAACAAGAAACCTGAATGCTACTGACTGAATACACCTGAAAATCCCATTCACACTCAATTGGCAGCAATTCGTAGCTGTTCCCTTGGCAAAAGGGTTACATTTCATTTTCCAAAACACAAAAACTCACCTTGGTCCTGTTGCATGTTAATTTATAAAAATGAAACACCAATGTGCTGTTTTCTTTATTTCATTATGGTTACTCTGGCTAACCTTTTTATTGTATGGTGTAAGAATACAAAATGAGAAAAGGAAGAAGGGAAAACAAATGCAAACCAAGAACACATTTAGCAAATTACCAATTTGGAAACCTGAATGTTGCTGACTGAATACACCTGAAAATCCCATTCACACTCAATTTGGAGGCAATTCTTAGCTGTGCCCTCGGCAAAATTGAAAGATTTCATTTTCCAAAACAGTAAATCTCACCTTGGTCCAGTTGCCTGTTAAATTCTAAGCATGGAACGCCCATTTGCTGTTTTTTTTTTTTTTATTTCATTAAGGATACTCTGGCTAAACTTTTATTGTATGGTGTAAGAATACAAAATTAGAAAAGGAAGAAGGCAAAACAATTGGAAACCTGAATGCTGCTGACTGAATACACCTGAAAATCCCATTCACACTCAATTTGGAGGCAACTCGTAGCTGTCCCCTCGGCAAAAGGGTTACATTTCATTTTCCAAAGCACAAAAACACACCTTGGTCCTGTTGCCTGCTAATTTCTAAGAATGAAACGGCAATTTGCAGTTTTTTTTTTATTTCATTATGGATATTCTGGCTAAACTTTTTATTGTATGGCGTAAGAATACAAAATTAGAAAAGGAAGAAGGCAAAACAAATGCAGACCCAGAACACATTTAGCAAATTGCCAAACAAGAAACCTGAATGCTGTTGACTGAACGCACCTGAAAATTGCATTTACACTCAATTTGGCGGCAATTCGTAGCTGTGCCCTCGGCAAAAGGGAAAGATTTCATTTTCCAAAACACAAAAACTCACCTTGGTCCTGTTGCATGTTAATTTCTAAAAATGAAACACCAATTTGTTGTTTTCTTTATTTCATTAGGGTTACTCTGGCTAACCATTTTCTTGTATGGTGTAAGAATACAAAATGATAAAGGAAGAAGGCAAAACAAATGCAAACCAAGAACACATTTAGCAAATTGCCAATTTGGAAACCTGAATGTTGCTGACTGAATACACCTGAAAATCCCATTCACACTCAATTTGCAGGCAATTCTTAGCTGTTCCCTCGGCAAAAGGGAAAGATTTCATTTTTCAAAACACTAAAACTCACCTTGGTCCAGTTGCCTGTTAATTTCTAAGCATGGAACGCCCATTTGCTGGTTATCTTTTTTTTATTTCATTAAGGACACTCTGGCTAAACTTTTATTGTATGGTGTAAGAATACAAAATAAGAAAAGGAAGAAGGCAAAACAGTTGGAATGCCCAAACACATTTAAGAAATTGCCAATCAAGAAACCTGAATGCTGCTGACTGAATACAACTGAAAATCCCATTCACACTCAATTTGGAGGCAACTCGTAGCTGTCCCCTCGGCAAAGGGTTACATTTCATATTCCAAAGCACAAAATCACACCTTGGTCCTGTTGCCTGCTAAATTCTAAGAATGAAACGGCAATTTGCAGGTGTTTTTATTTCATTATGGATATTCTGGCTAAACTTTTTATTGTATGGGGTAAGAATACAAAATTAGAAAAGGAAGAAGGGAAAGCAACCGCAAACCCAGAACACATTTAGCAAATTGCCAACCAAGAAACCTGAATGCTGCTGACTGAATACACCTGAAAATCCCATTCACACTCAATTTGGAGGCAATTCTTAGCTGTGCCCTTGTCAAAAGGGTTACATTTCATTTTCCAAAACACAAAAACTCACCTTGGCCCTGTTGCATGTTAATTTCTAAAATGAAACACCAATTTGCTGTTTTCTTTATTTCATTATGGATACTCTGGCTAACCTTTTTCTTGTATGGTGTCAGAATAGAAAATTTGGAAAGAAAGAAGGCAAAACAAACGCAAACCCAGACGACATTTAAGAAATTGCCAATCAAGAAACCTGAATGCTGCTGACTGAATACACCTGAAAATCCCATTCACACTCAATTTGGAGGCAACTCGCAGCTGTCCCCTCGGCAAAAGGGAAAGATTTCATTTCCCAAAACACTAAAACTCACCCTGGTCCAGTTGCCTGTTAATTTCTTAGCATGGAACGCCCATTTTCTGGTTTTCTTTTTTTTTATTTCATTAAGGACACTCTGGCTAAACTTTTATTGTATGGGGTAAGAATAAAAAATTAGAAAAGGAAGAAGGCAAACAACCGCAAACCCAGAACACATTTAGGAAATTGCCAATCAGTAAACCTGAATGCTGCTGACTGAATACACCTGAAAATCGCATTCACACTCAATTTGGAGGCAATTCGTAGCTGTGCCCTCAGCAAAAGGGAAAGATTTCATTTTCCAAAACACTAAAACTCACCTTGGTCCTGTTGCATGTTAATTTCCAAAAATGAAAAACCAATTTGCTGTTTTCTTTATTTCATTATGGATACTCTGGCTAACCTTTTTATTGTTTGGTGTAAGAATACAAAATGAGAAAAGGAAGAAGGCAAAACAAATGCAAACCAAGAACACATTTAGCAAATTACCAATCAGGAAACCTGAATGTTGCTGACTGAATACACCTGAAAATCCCATTCACACTCAATTTGCAGGCAATTCTTAGCTGTGCCCTCGGCAAAAGGGAAAGATTTCATTTTCCAAAACAGTAAATCTCACATTGTTCCAGTTGCCTGTTAATTTCTAAGCATGGAACGCCCATTTGCTTTTTTTTTTTTTTATTTCATCAAGGATACTCTGGCTAAACTTTTATTCTATGGGGTAAGAATACAAATTTAGAAAAGGAATAAGGCAAAACAACAGCAAACCCAGAACACATTTAGCAAATTGCCAAACAAGAATCCTGAATGCTGCTGACTGAATACACCTGAAAATCCCATTCACACTCAATTTGGAGGCAATTCGTAGCTGTGCCCTCGGTAAAAGGGAAAGATTTCATTTCCCAAAACACTAAAACTCACCTTGGTCCAGTTGCCTGTTAATTTCTAAAAATAAAACACCAATTTGCTGTTTTCTTTATTTCATTATGGATACTCTGGCTAAACTTTTTCTTGTATGGTGTAAGAATACAAAATTAGAAAAGGAAGAACCAAAACAAATGGAATGCCCAAACACATTGAAGAAATTGCCAATCAAGAAACCTGAATGCTGCTGACTGAATACACCTGAAAATCCAATTCACACTCAATTTGGAGGCAACTCGTAGCTGTCCCCTCAGCAAAAGGGTTACATTACATTTTCCAAAGCACAAAAACACACCTTGGTCCTGTTGCCTGCTAATTTCTAAGAATGAAACGGCAATTTGCAGTTTTTTTTTATTTCATTATGGATATTCTGGCTAAGCTTTTTATTGTTTGGGTTAAAAATACAAAATTAGAAAAGGAAGAAGGGAAACCAACCGCAAACCCAGAACACATTTAGCAAATTGCCAACCAAGAAACCTGAATGCTGCTGACTGAATACACCTGAAAATCCCATTCACACTCAATTTGGCGGCAATTCGTAGCTGTTCCCTTGTCAAAAGGGTTACATTTCATTTTCCAAAACACAAAAACTCACCTTGGTCCTGTTGCATGTTAATTTCTAAGAATGAAACACCAATTTGCTGTTTTCTTTATTTCATTATGGATACTCTGGCTAAACTTTGTCTTGTATGGTGTAAGAATACAAAATTAGAAAAGGAAGAAGGCAAAACAAATTCAAACCAAGAACACATTTAGCAAATTACCAATGGGGAAACCTGAATGTTGCTGACTGAATACACCTGAAAATCCCATTCACACTCAATTTGGAGGCAACTCGTAGCTGTTCCCTCGGCAAAACAGTTACATTTCATTTTCCAAAGCACAAAAACACACCTTGGTCCTGTTGCCTGCTAATTTCTAAGAATGAAACGGCAATTTGCAGTTTTTTTTTATTTCATTATGGATATTCTGGCTAAACTTTTATTGTATGGGGTAAGAATACAAAATTAGAAAAGGAAGAAGGCAAAACAAATGGAATGCCCAAACACATTTAAGAAATTGCCAATCAAGAAACCTGAATGCTGCTGACTGAATACACCTGAAAATCCCATTCACACTCAATTTGGAGGCAACACGTAGCTGTCCCCTCGGCAAAAGGGTTACATTTCATATTCCAAAGCACAGAATCACACCTTGGTCCTGTTGCCTGCTAATTTCTAAGAATGAAATGGCAATTTGCAGTTGTTTTTTATTTCATTATAGATATTCTGGCAAAAATTTTATTGTATGGGGTAAGAATACAAAATTAGAAAAGGAAGAAGGCAAAACAAATGCACACCCAGAACACATTTAGCAAATTGCCAAACAATAAACCTGAATGCTGCTGACTGAACGCACCTGAAAATTGCATTCACACTCAATTTGGCGGCAATTCATAGCTGTGCCCTCGGCAAAAGGGAAAGTATTCATTTTCCAAAACACTAAAACTCACCTTGGTCCTGTTGCTTGTTAATTTCTAAAAATGAAACACCAATTTGTTGTTTTCTTTATTTCATTATGGATACTCTGGCTAAACTTTTTCTTGTATGGTGTAAGAATACAAAATGAGAAAAGGAAGAAGGCAAAACAAATGCAAACCAAGAACATATTTAGCAAATTGCCAATCAGGATACCTGAATTTTGCTGACTGAATACACCTGAAAATCCCATTCACACTCAATTTGGAGGCAACTCGTAGCTGTCCCCTCGGCAAAAGTGTTACATTTCATTTTCCAAAGCACAAAATCACACCTTGGTCCTGTTGCCTGCTAATTTCTAAGTATGAAACGGCAATTTGCAGTTTTTTTTTATTTCCTTATGAATATTCTGGCTAAACTTTTTATTGTATGGGGTAAGAATACAAAATTAGAAAAGGAAGAAGGCAAAACAACCGCAAACCCAGAACACATTTAGCAAATTGCCAAACAAGAAACCTGAATGCTGCTGACTGAATACACCTGAAAATCCCATTCACACTCAATTTGGCGACAATTCATAGCTGTTCCCTTGGCAAAAGGGTTACATTTCAATTTCCAAAACACAAAAACTCACCTTGGTCCTGTTGCATGTTAATTTCTAAAAATGAAACACCAATTTGCTGTTTTCTTTATTTCATTATAGATACTCTGGCTAAACATTTTCTTGTATGGTGTAAGAATACAAAATGAGAAAAGGAAGAAGGCAAAACAAATGCAAACCAAGAACACATTTAGCAAATTGCCAATCAGGAAACCTGAATGTAGCTGAATGAATACACCTGGAAATCCCATTCACACTCAATTTGGAGGCAATTCGTAGCTGTGCCCTCGGCAAAAGGGAAAGATTTCATTTTCCAAAACAGTAAATATCACCTTGGTCCAGTTGCCTGTTAATTTCTAAGCATGGAACGCCCATTTGCTGTTTTTTTTTTTTTTTATTTCATTAAGGATACTCTGGCTAAACTTTTATTGTATGGTGTAAGAATACAAAATTAGAAAAGGAAGAAGGCAAAACAAATGGAATGCCCAAACACATTTAAGAAATTGCCAATCAAGAAACCTGAATGCTGTTGACTGAATACACCTGAAAATCCCATTCACACTCAATTTGGAGGCAACTCGTAGCTATCCCTCGGCAAAAGGGTTACATTTCATATTCCAAAGCACAAAATCACACCTTGGTCCTGTTTCCTGCTAATTTCTAAGAATGAAATGGCAATTTGCAGGTTTTTTTATTTCATTATGGATATTCTGGCTAGACTTTTTATTGTATGGGGCAAGAATACAAAATTAGAAAAGGAAGGAGGCAAAACAAACGCAAACCCAGAACACATTTAGCAAATTGCCAAACAAGAAACCCGAATGCTGCTGACTGAATACACCTGAAAATCCCATTCACACTCAATTGGCAGCAATTCGTAGCTGTTCCCTTGTCAAAAGGGTTACATTTCATTTTCCAAAACACAAAAACTCACCTTGGTCCTGTTGCATGTTAATTTATAAAAATGAAACACCAATTTGCTGTTTTCTTTATTTTATTATGGTTACTCTGGCTAAAATTTTCTTGTATGGTGTAAGAATACAAAATGAGAAAAGGAAGAAGGCAAAACAAATGCAAACCAAGAACACATTTAGCAAATTGCCAATCAGGATACCTGAATTTTGCTGACTGAATACACCTGAAAATCCCATTCACACTCAATTTGGAGGCAACTCGTAGCTATCCCCTCGGCAAAAGTGTTACATTTCATTTTCCAAAGCACAAAATCACACCTTGGTCCTGTTGCCTGCTAATTTCTACGTATGAAATGGCAATTCGCAGTTTTTTTTTATTTCCTTATGAATATTCTGGCTAAACTTTTTATTGTATGGGGTAAGAATACAAAATTAGAAAAAGAAGAAGGCAAAACAACCGCAAACCCAGAACACATTTAGCAAATTGCCAAACAAGAAACCTGAATGCTGCTGACTGAATACACCTGAAAATCCCATTCACACTCAATTTGGCGGCAATTCATAGCTGTTCCCTTGGCAAAAGGGTTACATTTCATTTTCCAAAACACAAAAACTCACCTTGGTCCTGTTGCATGTTAATTTCTAAAAATGAAACACCAATTTGCTGTTTTCTTTATTTCATTATAGATACTCTGGCTAAACTTTTTCTTGTATGGTGTAAGAATACAAAATGAGAAAAGGAAGAAGGCAAAACAAATGCAAACCAAGGACACATTTAGCAAATTGCCAATCAGGAAACCTGAATGTAGCTGAATGAATACACCTGGAAATCCCATTCACACTCAATTTGGAGGCAATTCGTAGCTGTGCCCTCGGCAAAAGGGAAAGATTTCATTTTCCAAAACAGTAAATCTCACCTTGGTCCAGTTGCCTGTTAATTTCTAAGCATGGAACGCCCATTTGCTGTTTTTTTATTTTTTATTTCATTAAGGATACTCTGGCTAAACTTTTATTGTATGGTGTAAGAATACAAAATTAGAAAAGGAAGAAGGCAAAACAAATGGAATGCCCAAACACATATAAGAAATTGCCAATCAAGAAACATGAATGCTGTTGACTGAATACACCTGAAAATCCCATTCACACTCAATTTGGAGGCAACTCGTAGCTGTCCCCTCGGCAAAAGGGTTACATTTCATTTTCCAAAGCACAAAAACACACCTTGGTCCTGTTGCCTGCTAATTTCTAAGTATGAAACGGCAATTTGCAGTTTTTTTTATTTCCTTATGAATATTCTGGCTAAACTTTTTATTGTATGGGGTAAGAATACAAAATTAGAAAAGGAAGAAGGCAAAACAACCGCAAACCCAGAACACATTTAGCAAATTGCCAAACAAGAAACCTGAATGCTGCTGACTGAATACACCTGAAAATCCCATTCACACTCAATTTGGCGGCAATTCATAGCTGTTCCCTTGGCAAAAGGGTTACATTTCATTTTCCAAAACACAAAAACTCACCTTGGTCCTGTTGCATGTTAATTTCTAAAAATGAAACACCAATTTGCTGTTTTCTTTATTTCATTATGAATACTCTGGCTAAACTTTTTCTTGTATGGTGTAAGAATACAAAATGAGAAAAGGAAGAAGGCAAAACAAATGCCAACCAAGAACACTTTTAGCAATTGCCAATCAGGAAACCTGAATGTAGCTGAATGAATACACCTGGAAATCCCATTCACACTCAATTTGGAGGCAATTCGTAGCTATCCCCTCAGCAAAAGTGTTACATTTCATTTTCCAAAGCACAAAATCACACCTTGGTCCTGTTGCCTGCTAATTTCTAAGTATGAAATGGCAATTCGCAGTTTTTTTTTATTTCCTTATGAATATTCTGGCTAAACTTTTTATTGTATGGGGTAAGAATACAAAATTAGAAAAGGAAGAAGGCAAAACAACTGCAAACCCAGAACACATTTAGCAAATTGCCAAACAAGAAACCTGAATGCTGCTGACTGAATACACCTGAAAATCCCATTCACACTCAATTTTGCGGCAATTCGTAGCTGTTCCCTTGGCAAAAGTGTTACATTTCATTTTCCAAAACACAAAAACTCACCTTGGTCCTGTTGCATGTTAATTTCTAAAAATGAAACACCAATTTGCTGTTTTCTTTATTTCATTATAGATACTCTGGCTAAACTTTTTCTTGTATGGTGTAAGAATACAAAATGAGAAAAGGAAGAAGGCAAAACAAATGCAAACCAAGGACACATTTAGCAAATTTTCAATCAGGAAACCTGAATGTAGCTGAATGAATACACCTGGAAATCCCATTCACACTCAATTTGGAGGCAATTCGTAGCTGTGCCCTCGGCAAAAGGGAAAGATTTCATTTTCCAAAACAGTAAATCTCACCTTGGTCCAGTTGCCTGTTAATTTCTAAGCATGGAACGCCCATTTGCTGTTTTTTTATTTTTTATTTCATTAAGGATACTCTGGCTAAACTTTTATTGTATGGTGTAAGAATACAAAATTAGAAAAGGAAGAAGGCAAAACAAATGGAATGCCCAAACACATTTAAGAAATTGCCAATCAAGAAACCTGAATGCTGTTGACTGAATACACCTGAAAATCCCATTCACACTCAATTTGGAGGCAACTCGTAGCTGTCCCCTCGGCAAAAGGGTTACATTTCATTTTCCAAAGCACAAAAACACACCTTGGTCCTGTTGCCTGCTAATTTCTAAGTATGAAACGGCAATTTGCAGTTTTTTTTTATTTCCTTATGAATATTCTGGCTAAACTTTTTATTGTATGGGGTAAGAATACAAAATTAGAAAAGGAAGAAGGCAAAACAACCGCAAACCCAGAACACATTTAGCAAATTGCCAAACAAGAAACCTGAATGCTGCTGACTGAATACACCTGAAAATCCCATTCACACTCAATTTGGCGGCAATTCATAGCTGTTCCCTTGGCAAAAGGGTTACATTTCATTTTCCAAAACACAAAAACTCACCTTGGTCCTGTTGCATGTTAATTTCTAAAAATGAAACACCAATTTGCTGTTTTCTTTATTTCATTATGAATACTCTGGCTAAACTTTTTCTTGTATGGTGTAAGAATACAAAATGAGAAAAGGAAGAAGGCAAAACAAATGCAAACCAAGAACACTTTTAGCAAATTGCCAATCAGGAAACCTGAATGTAGCTGAATGAATACACCTGGAAATCCCATTCACACTCAATTTGGAGGCAATTCGTAGCTGTGCCCTCGGCAAAAGGGAAAGATTTCATTTTCCAAAACAGTAAATCTCACCTTGGTCCAGTTGCCTGTTAATTTCTAAGCATGGTCGCCCATTTGCTGTTTTTTTATTTTTTATTTCATTAAGGATACTCTGGCTAAACTTTTATTGTATGGTGTAAGAATACAAAATTAGAAAAGGAAGAAGGCAAAACAAATGGAATGCCCAAACACATTTAAGAAATTGCCAATCAAGAAACCTGAATGCTGTTGACTGAATACACCTGAAAATCCCATTCACACTCAATTTGGAGGCAACTCGTAGCTGTCACCTCGGCAAAAGGGTTACATTTCATTTTCCAAAGCAGAAAAACTCACCTTGGTCCTGTTGCCTGCTAATTTCTCAAAATGAAACGGCAATTTTCAGTTTTTTTTTTTATTTCATTATGGATATTTAGGCTAAACTTTTATTGTATGGGGTAAGAATACAAAATTAGAAAAGGAAGAAGGCAAAACAACCGCAAACCCAGAACACATTTAGCAAATTGCCAAACAAGAAACCTGAATGCTGCTGACTGAATACACCTGAAAATCCCATTCACACTCAATTTGGAGTCAATTCGTAGCTGTCCCCTCAGCAAAAGGGTTACATTTCATATTCCAAAGCACAAAATCACACCTTGGTCCTGTTGCGTGCTAATTTCTAAGAATGAAACGGCAATTTGCAGGTTTTTTTATTTCATTATGGATATTCTGCCTAAAGTTTTTATTGTATGGTGTAAGAATACAAAATTAGAAAAGGAAGAAGGCAAAACAACCGCAAACCCAGAACACATTTAGCAAATTGCCAAACAAGAAACCTGAATGCTGCTGACTGAATACACCTGAAAATCCCATTCACACTCAATTTGGCGGCAATTCGTAGCTGTTCCCTTTTCAAAAGGGTTACATTTCATTTTCCAAAACACAAAAACTCACCTTGGTCCTGTTGCATGTTAATTTCTAAATATGAAACACCAATTTGCTGTTTTCTTTATTTCCTTATGGTTACTCTGGCTAACCTTTTTATTGTATGGTGTAAGAATACAAAATTAGAAAAGGAAGAAGGCAAAACAAATGCAAACCAAGAATACATTTAGCAAATTGCCAATCAGGAAACCTGAATGTTGCTGAATGAATACACCTGAAAATCCCATTCACACTCAATTTGGAGGCAATTCGTAGCTGTGCCATCGGCAAAAGTGAAAGATTTCATTTTCCAAAACAGTAAATCTCACCTTGGTCCAGTTGCCTGTTAATTTCTAAGCATGGAACGCCCATTTGATGTTTTTTTTTTTTTCATTAAGGATACTTTGGCTAAACTTTTATTATATGGTGTGTGAATACAAAATTAGAAAAGGAAGAAGGCAAAACAAATGGAATGCACAAACACATTTAAGAAATTGCCAATCAAGAAACCTGAATGCTGCTGACTGAATATACCTGAAAATCCCATTCACACTCAATTTGGAGGCAACTCGTAGCTGTCACCTCCGCAAAAGGGTTACATTTCAAATTCCAAAGCACAAAATCACACCTTGGTCCTGTTGCCTGCTAATTTCTAAGAATGAAACGGCAATTTGCAGGTTTTTTTTTATTTCATTATGGATATTCTGGCTAGACTTTTTATTGTATGGGGTAAGAATACAAAATTAGAAAAGGAAGAAGGCAAAACAACCGCAAACCCAGAACACATTTAGCAAATTGCCAAACAAGAAACCTGAATGCTGCTGACTGAATACACCTGAAAATCCCATTCACACTCAATTTGGCGGCAATTCATAGCTGTTCCCTTGGCAAAAGGGTTACATTTCATTTTCCAAAACACAAAAACTCACCTTGGTCCTGTTGCATGTTAATTTCTAAAAATGAAACACCAATTTGCTGTTTTCTTTATTTCATTATAGATACTCTGGCTAACCTTTTTCTTTTATGGTGTAAGAATACAAAATTAGAAAAGGAAGATTGCAAAACAAATGCAAACCAAGAACACATTTAGCAAATTTTCAATCAGGAAACCTGAATGTAGCTGAATGAATACACCTGGAAATCCCATTCACACTCAATTTGGAGGCAATTCGTAGCTGTGCCCTCGGCAAAAGGGAAAGATTTCATTTTCCAAAACAGTAAATCTCACCTTGGTCCAGTTGCCTGTTAATTTCTAAGCATGGAACGCCCATTTGCTGTTTTTTTATTTTTTATTTCATTAAGGATACTCTGGCTAAACTTTTATTGTATGGTGTAAGAATACAAAATTAGAAAAGGAAGAAGGCAAAACAAATGGAATGCCCAAACACATTTAAGAAATTGCCAATCAAGAAACCTGAATGCTGTTGACTGAATACACCTGAAAATCCCATTCACACTCAATTTGGAGGCAACTCGTAGCTGTCCCCTCGGCAAAAGGGTTACATTTCATTTTCCAAAGCACAAAAACACACCTTGGTCCTGTTGCCTGCTAATTTCTAAGTATGAAACGGCAATTTGCAGTTTTTTTTTATTTCCTTATGAATATTCTGGCTAAACTTTTTATTGTATGGGGTAAGAATACAAAATTAGAAAAGGAAGAAGGCAAAACAACCGCAAACCCAGAACACATTTAGCAAATTGCCAAACAAGAAACCTGAATGCTGCTGACTGAATACACCTGAAAATCCCATTCACACTCAATTTGGCGGCAATTCATAGCTGTTCCCTTGGCAAAAGGGTTACATTTCATTTTCCAAAACACAAAAACTCACCTTGGTCCTGTTGCATGTTAATTTCTAAAAATGAAACACCAATTTGCTGTTTTCTTTATTTCATTATGAATACTCTGGCTAAACTTTTTCTTGTATGGTGTAAGAATACAAAATGAGAAAAGGAAGAAGGCAAAACAAATGCAAACCAAGAACACTTTTAGCAAATTGCCAATCAGGAAACCTGAATGTAGCTGAATGAATACACCTGGAAATCCCATTCACACTCAATTTGGAGGCAATTCGTAGCTGTGCCCTCGGCAAAAGGGAAAGATTTCATTTTCCAAAACAGTAAATCTCACCTTGGTCCAGTTGCCTGTTAATTTCTAAGCATGGTCGCCCATTTGCTGTTTTTTTATTTTTTATTTCATTAAGGATACTCTGGCTAAACTTTTATTGTATGGTGTAAGAATACAAAATTAGAAAAGGAAGAAGGCAAAACAAATGGAATGCCCAAACACATTTAAGAAATTGCCAATCAAGAAACCTGAATGCTGTTGACTGAATACACCTGAAAATCCCATTCACACTCAATTTGGAGGCAACTCGTAGCTGTCACCTCGGCAAAAGGGTTACATTTCATTTTCCAAAGCAGAAAAACTCACCTTGGTCCTGTTGCCTGCTAATTTCTCAAAATGAAACGGCAATTTTCAGGTTTTTTTTTTATTTCATTATGGATATTTAGGCTAAACTTTTATTGTATGGGGTAAGAATACAAAATTAGAAAAGGAAGAAGGCAAAACAACCGCAAACCCAGAACACATTTAGCAAATTGCCAAACAAGAAACCTGAATGCTGCTGACTGAATACACCTGAAAATCCCATTCACACTCAATTTGGAGTCAATTCGTAGCTGTCCCCTCAGCAAAAGGGTTACATTTCATATTCTAAAGCACAAAATCACACCTTGGTCCTGTTGCGTGCTAATTTCTAAGAATGAAACGGCAATTTGCAGGTTTTTTTATTTCATTATGGATATTCTGCCTAAAGTTTTTATTGTATGGTGTAAGAATACAAAATTAGAAAAGGAAGAAGGCAAAACAACCGCAAACCCAGAACACATTTAGCAAATTGCCAAACAAGAAACCTGAATGCTGCTGACTGAATACACCTGAAAATCCCATTCACACTCAATTTGGCGGCAATTCGTAGCTGTTCCCTTTTCAAAAGGGTTACATTTCATTTTCCAAAACACAAAAACTCACCTTGGTCCTGTTGCATGTTAATTTCTAAATATGAAACACCAATTTGCTGTTTTCTTTATTTCCTTATGGTTACTCTGGCTAACCTTTTTATTGTATGGTGTAAGAATACAAAATTAGAAAAGGAAGAAGGCAAAACAAATGCAAACCAAGAATACATTTAGCAAATTGCCAATCAGGAAACCTGAATGTTGCTGAATGAATACACCTGAAAATCCCATTCACACTCAATTTGGAGGCAATTCGTAGCTGTGCCATCGGCAAAAGTGAAAGATTTCATTTTCCAAAACAGTAAATCTCACCTTGGTCCAGTTGCCTGTTAATTTCTAAGCATGGAACGCCCATTTGATGTTTTTTTTTTTTTCATTAAGGATACTTTGGCTAAACTTTTATTATATGGTGTGTGAATACAAAATTAGAAAAGGAAGAAGGCAAAACAAATGGAATGCACAAACACATTTAAGAAATTGCCAATCAAGAAACCTGAATGCTGCTGACTGAATATACCTGAAAATCCCATTCACACTCAATTTGGAGGCAACTCGTAGCTGTCACCTCCGCAAAAGGGTTACATTTCAAATTCCAAAGCACAAAATCACACCTTGGTCCTGTTGCCTGCTAATTTCTAAGAATGAAACGGCAATTTGCAGGTTTTTTTTTATTTCATTATGGATATTCTGGCTAGACTTTTTATTGTATGGGGTAAGAATACAAAATTAGAAAAGGAAGAAGGCAAAACAACCGCAAACCCAGAACACATTTAGCAAATTGCCAAACAAGAAACCTGAATGCTGCTGACTGAATACACCTGAAAATCCCATTCACACTCAATTTGGCGGCAATTCATAGCTGTTCCCTTGGCAAAAGGGTTACATTTCATTTTCCAAAACACAAAAACTCACCTTGGTCCTGTTGCATGTTAATTTCTAAAAATGAAACACCAATTTGCTGTTTTCTTTATTTCATTATAGATACTCTGGCTAACCTTTTTCTTTTATGGTGTAAGAATACAAAATTAGAAAAGGAAGATTGCAAAACAAATGCAAACCAAGAACACATTTAGCAAATTTTCAATCAGGAAACCTGAATGTAGCTGAATGAATACACCTGGAAATCCCATTCACACTCAATTTGGAGGCAATTCGTAGCTGTGCCCTCGGCAAAAGGGAAAGATTTCATTTTCCAAAACAGTAAATCTCACCTTGGTCCAGTTGCCTGTTAATTTCTAAGCATGGAACGCCCATTTGCTGTTTTTTTATTTTTTATTTCATTAAGGATACTCTGGCTAAACTTTTCTTGTATGGTGTAAGAATACAAAATTAGAAAAGGAAGAAGGCAAAACAAATGGAATGCCCAAACACATTTAAGAAATTGCCAATCAAGAAACCTGAATGCTGTTGACTGAATACACCTGAAAATCCCATTCACACTCAATTTGGAGGCAACTCGTAGCTGTCCCCTCGGCAAAAGGGTTACATTTCATTTTCCAAAGCACAAAAACACACCTTGGTCCTGTTGCCTGCTAATTTCTAAGTATGAAACGGCAATTTGCAGTTTTTTTTTATTTCCTTATGAATATTCTGGCTAAACTTTTTATTGTATGGGGTAAGAATACAAAATTAGAAAAGGAAGAAGGCAAAACAACCGCAAACCCAGAACACATTTAGCAAATTGCCAAACAAGAAACCTGAATGCTGCTGACTGAATACACCTGAAAATCCCATTCACACTCAATTTGGCGGCAATTCATAGCTGTTCCCTTGGCAAAAGGGTTACATTTCATTTTCCAAAACACAAAAACTCACCTTGGTCCTGTTGCATGTTAATTTCTAAAAATGAAACACCAATTTGCTGTTTTCTTTATTTCATTATGAATACTCTGGCTAAACTTTTTCTTGTATGGTGTAAGAATACAAAATGAGAAAAGGAAGAAGGCAAAACAAATGCAAACCAAGAACACTTTTAGCAAATTGCCAATCAGGAAACCTGAATGTAGCTGAATGAATACACCTGGAAATCCCATTCACACTCAATTTGGAGGCAATTCGTAGCTGTGCCCTCGGCAAAAGGGAAAGATTTCATTTTCCAAAACAGTAAATCTCACCTTGGTCCAGTTGCCTGTTAATTTCTAAGCATGGTCGCCCATTTGCTGTTTTTTTATTTTTTATTTCATTAAGGATACTCTGGCTAAACTTTTATTGTATGGTGTAAGAATACAAAATTAGAAAAGGAAGAAGGCAAAACAAATGGAATGCCCAAACACATTTAAGAAATTGCCAATCAAGAAACCTGAATGCTGTTGACTGAATACACCTGAAAATCCCATTCACACTCAATTTGGAGGCAACTCGTAGCTGTCACCTCGGCAAAAGGGTTACATTTCATTTTCCAAAGCAGAAAAACTCACCTTGGTCCTGTTGCCTGCTAATTTCTCAAAATGAAACGGCAATTTTCAGTTTTTTTTTTTTATTTCATTATGGATATTTAGGCTAAACTTTTATTGTATGGGGTAAGAATACAAAATTAGAAAAGGAAGAAGGCAAAACAACCGCAAACCCAGAACACATTTAGCAAATTGCCAAACAAGAAACCTGAATGCTGCTGACTGAATACACCTGAAAATCCCATTCACACTCAATTTGGAGTCAATTCGTAGCTGTCCCCTCAGCAAAAGGGTTACATTTCATATTCCAAAGCACAAAATCACACCTTGGTCCTGTTGCGTGCTAATTTCTAAGAATGAAACGGCAATTTGCAGGTTTTTTTATTTCATTATGGATATTCTGCCTAAAGTTTTTATTGTATGGTGTAAGAATACAAAATTAGAAAAGGAAGAAGGCAAAACAACCGCAAACCCAGAACACATTTAGCAAATTGCCAAACAAGAAACCTGAATGCTGCTGACTGAATACACCTGAAAATCCCATTCACACTCAATTTGGCGGCAATTCGTAGCTGTTCCCTTTTCAAAAGGGTTACATTTCATTTTCCAAAACACAAAAACTCACCTTGGTCCTGTTGCATGTTAATTTCTAAATATGAAACACCAATTTGCTGTTTTCTTTATTTCCTTATGGTTACTCTGGCTAACCTTTTTATTGTATGGTGTAAGAATACAAAATTAGAAAAGGAAGAAGGCAA
The DNA here is from genome assembly GCA_949820135.1 of Sylvilagus floridanus. Classification (NCBI taxonomy): domain Eukaryota; kingdom Metazoa; phylum Chordata; class Mammalia; order Lagomorpha; family Leporidae; genus Sylvilagus; species Sylvilagus floridanus. The sequence goes on along the minus strand of OX463227.1, from coordinate 163,537,742 downwards.
AACAAATGCAAACCAAGAATACATTTAGCAAATTGCCAATCAGGAAACCTGAATGTTGCTGAATGAATACACCTGGAAATCCCATTCACACTCAATTTGGAGGCAATTCGTAGCTGTGCCCTCGGCAAAAGGGAAAGATTTCATTTTCCAAAACAGTAAATATCACCTTGGTCCAGTTGCCTGTTAATTTCTAAGCATGGAACGCCCATTTGCTGTTTTTTTTTTTTTTTTATTTCATTAAGGATACTCTGGCTAAACTTTTATTGTATGGTGTAAGAATACAAAATTAGAAAAGGAAGAAGGCAAAACAAATGGAATGCCCAAACACATTTAAGAAATTGCCAATCAAGAAACCTGAATGCTGCTGACTGAATACACCTGAAAATCCCATTCACACTCAATTTGGAGGCAACTCGTAGCTATCCCTCGGCAAAAGGGTTACATTTCATATTCCAAAGCACAAAATCACACCTTGGTCCTGTTTCCTGCTAATTTCTAAGAATGAAATGGCAATTTGCAGGTTTTTTTATTTCATTATGGATATTCTGGCTAGACTTTTTATTGTATGGGGCAAGAATACAAAATTAGAAAAGGAAGGAGGCAAAACAAACGCAAACCCAGAACACATTTAGCAAATTGCCAAACAAGAAACCCGAATGCTGCTGACTGAATACACCTGAAAATCCCATTCACACTCAATTGGCAGCAATTCGTAGCTGTTCCCTTGTCAAAAGGGTTACATTTCATTTTCCAAAACACAAAAACTCACCTTGGTCCTGTTGCATGTTAATTTATAAAAATGAAACACCAATTTGCTGTTTTCTTTATTTTATTATGGTTACTCTGGCTAAAATTTTCTTGTATGGTGTAAGAATACAAAATGAGAAAAGGAAGAAGGCAAAACAAATGCAAACCAAGAACACATTTAGCAAATTGCCAATCAGGATACCTGAATTTTGCTGACTGAATACACCTGAAAATCCCATTCACACTCAATTTGGAGGCAACTCGTAGCTATCCCCTCGGCAAAAGTGTTACATTTCATTTTCCAAAGCACAAAATCACACCTTGGTCCTGTTGCCTGCTAATTTCTAAGTATGAAATGGCAATTCGCAGTTTTTTTTTTATTTCCTTATGAATATTCTGGCTAAACTTTTTATTGTATGGGGTAAGAATACAAAATTAGAAAAGGAAGAAGGCAAAACAACCGCAAACCCAGAACACATTTAGCAAATTGCCAAACAAGAAACCTGAATGCTGCTGACTGAATACACCTGAAAATCCCATTCACACTCAATTTGGCGGCAATTCATAGCTGTTCCCTTGGCAAAAGGGTTACATTTCATTTTCCAAAACACAAAAACTCACCTTGGTCCTGTTGCATGTTAATTTCTAAAAATGAAACACCAATTTGCTGTTTTCTTTATTTCATTATAGATACTCTGGCTAAACTTTTTCTTGTATGGTGTAAGAATACAAAATGAGAAAAGGAAGAAGGCAAAACAAATGCAAACCAAGGACACATTTAGCAAATTGCCAATCAGGAAACCTGAATGTAGCTGAATGAATACACCTGGAAATCCCATTCACACTCAATTTGGACGCAATTCGTGGCTGTGCCCTCGGCAAAAGGGAAAGATTTCATTTTCCAAAACAGTAAATCTCACCTTGGTCCAGTTGCCTGTTAATTTCTAAGCATGGAACGCCCATTTGCTGTTTTTTTATTTTTTATTTCATTAAGGATACTCTGGCTAAACTTTTATTGTATGGTGTAAGAATACAAAATTAGAAAAGGAAGAAGGCAAAACAAATGGAATGCCCAAACACATTTAAGAAATTGCCAATCAAGAAACCTGAATGCTGTTGACTGAATACACCTGAAAATCCCATTCACACTCAATTTGGAGGCAACTCGTAGCTGTCCCCTCGGCAAAAGGGTTACATTTCATTTTCCAAAGCACAAAAACACACCTTGGTCCTGTTGCCTGCTAATTTCTAAGTATGAAACGGCAATTTGCAGTTTTTTTTATTTCCTTATGAATATTCTGGCTAACCTTTTTATTGTATGGGGTAAGAATACAAAATTAGAAAAGGAAGAAGGCAAAACAACCGCAAACCCAGAACACATTTAGCAAATTGCCAAACAAGAAACCTGAATGCTGCTGACTGAATACACCTGAAAATCCCATTCACACTCAATTTGGCGGCAATTCATAGCTGTTCCCTTGGCAAAAGGGTTACATTTCATTTTCCAAAACACAAAAACTCACCTTGGTCCTGTTGCATGTTAATTTCTAAAAATGAAACACCAATTTGCTGTTTTCTTTATTTCATTATGAATACTCTGGCTAAACTTTTTCTTGTATGGTGTAAGAATACAAAATGAGAAAAGGAAGAAGGCAAAACAAATGCCAACCAAGAACACTTTTAGCAATTGCCAATCAGGAAACCTGAATGTAGCTGAATGAATACACCTGGAAATCCCATTCACACTCAATTTGGAGGCAATTCGTAGCTGTGCCCTCGGCAAAAGGGAAAGATTTCATTTTCCAAAACAGTAAATATCACCTTGGTCCAGTTGCCTGTTAATTTCTAAGCATGGAACGCCCATTTGCTGTTTTTTTTATTTTTTATTTCGTTAAGGATACTCTGGCTAAACTTTTATTGTATGGTGTAAGAATACAAAATTAGAAAAGGAAGAAGGCAAAACAAATGGAATGCCCAAACACATTTAAGAAATTGCCAATCAAGAAACCTGAATGCTGTTGACTGAATACACCTGAAAATCCCATTCACACTCAATTTGGAGGCAACTCGTAGCTATCCCTCGGCAAAAGGGTTACATTTCATATTCCAAAGCACAAAATCACACCTTGGTCCTGTTTCCTGCTAATTTCTAAGAATGAAATGGCAATTTGCAGGTTTTTTTATTTCATTATGGATATTCTGGCTAGACTTTTTATTGTATGGGGCAAGAATACAAAATTAGAAAAGGAAGGAGGCAAAACAAACGCAAACCCAGAACACATTTAGCAAATTGCCAAACAAGAAACCCGAATGCTGCTGACTGAATACACCTGAAAATCCCATTCACACTCAATTGGCAGCAATTCGTAGCTGTTCCCTTGTCAAAAGGGTTACATTTCATTTTCCAAAACACAAAAACTCACCTTGGTCCTGTTGCATGTTAATTTATAAAAATGAAACACCAATTTGCTGTTTTCTTTATTTTATTATGGTTACTCTGGCTAAAATTTTCTTGTATGGTGTAAGAATACAAAATGAGAAAAGGAAGAAGGCAAAACAAATGCAAACCAAGAACACATTTAGCAAATTGCCAATCAGGATACCTGAATTTTGCTGACTGAATACACCTGAAAATCCCATTCACACTCAATTTGGAGGCAACTCGTAGCTATCCCCTCGGCAAAAGTGTTACATTTCATTTTCCAAAGCACAAAATCACACCTTGGTCCTGTTGCCTGCTAATTTCTAAGTATGAAATGGCAATTCACAGTTTTTTTTTATTTCCTTATGAATATTCTGGCTAAACTTTTTATTGTATGGGGTAAGAATACAAAATTAGAAAAGGAAGAAGGCAAAACAACTGCAAACCCAGAACACATTTAGCAAATTGCCAAACAAGAAACCTGAATGCTGCTGACTGAATACACCTGAAAATCCCATTCACACTCAATTTGGCGGCAATTCATAGCTGTTCCCTTGGCAAAAGTGTTACATTTCATTTTCCAAAACACAAAAACTCACCTTGGTCCTGTTGCATGTTAATTTCTAAAAATGAAACACCAATTTGCTGTTTTCTTTATTTCATTATAGATACTCTGGCTAAACTTTTTCTTGTATGGTGTAAGAATACAAAATGAGAAAAGGAAGAAGGCAAAACAAATGCAAACCAAGGACACATTTAGCAAATTTTCAATCAGGAAACCTGAATGTAGCTGAATGAATACACCTGGAAATCCCATTCACACTCAATTTGGAGGCAATTCGTAGCTGTGCCCTCGGCAAAAGGGAAAGATTTCATTTTCCAAAACAGTAAATCTCACCTTGGTCCAGTTGCCTGTTAATTTCTAAGCATGGAACGCCCATTTGCTGTTTTTTTATTTTTTATTTCATTAAGGATACTCTGGCTAAACTTTTATTGTATGGTGTAAGAATACAAAATTAGAAAAGGAAGAAGGCAAAACAAATGGAATGCCCAAACACATTTAAGAAATTGCCAATCAAGAAACCTGAATGCTGTTGACTGAATACACCTGAAAATCCCATTCACACTCAATTTGGAGGCAACTCGTAGCTGTCCCCTCGGCAAAAGGGTTACATTTCATTTTCCAAAGCACAAAAACACACCTTGGTCCTGTTGCCTGCTAATTTCTAAGTATGAAACGGCAATTTGCAGTTTTTTTTTATTTCCTTATGAATATTCTGGCTAAACTTTTTATTGTATGGGGTAAGAATACAAAATTAGAAAAGGAAGAAGGCAAAACAACCGCAAACCCAGAACACATTTAGCAAATTGCCAAACAAGAAACCTGAATGCTGCTGACTGAATACACCTGAAAATCCCATTCACACTCAATTTGGCGGCAATTCATAGCTGTTCCCTTGGCAAAAGGGTTACATTTCATTTTCCAAAACACAAAAACTCACCTTGGTCCTGTTGCATGTTAATTTCTAAAAATGAAACACCAATTTGCTGTTTTCTTTATTTCATTATGAATACTCTGGCTAAACTTTTTCTTGTATGGTGTAAGAATACAAAATGAGAAAAGGAAGAAGGCAAAACAAATGCAAACCAAGAACACTTTTAGCAAATTGCCAATCAGGAAACCTGAATGTAGCTGAATGAATACACCTGGAAATCCCATTCACACTCAATTTGGAGGCAATTCGTAGCTGTGCCCTCGGCAAAAGGGAAAGATTTCATTTTCCAAAACAGTAAATCTCACCTTGGTCCAGTTGCCTGTTAATTTCTAAGCATGGTCGCCCATTTGCTGTTTTTTTATTTTTTATTTCATTAAGGATACTCTGGCTAAACTTTTATTGTATGGTGTAAGAATACAAAATTAGAAAAGGAAGAAGGCAAAACAAATGGAATGCCCAAACACATTTAAGAAATTGCCAATCAAGAAACCTGAATGCTGTTGACTGAATACACCTGAAAATCCCATTCACACTCAATTTGGAGGCAACTCGTAGCTGTCACCTCGGCAAAAGGGTTACATTTCATTTTCCAAAGCAGAAAAACTCACCTTGGTCCTGTTGCCTGCTAATTTCTCAAAATGAATCGGCAATTTTCAGTTTTTTTTTTTATTTCATTATGGATATTTAGGCTAAACTTTTATTGTATGGGGTAAGAATACAAAATTAGAAAAGGAAGAAGGCAAAACAACCGCAAACCCAGAACACATTTAGCAAATTGCCAAACAAGAAACCTGAATGCTGCTGACTGAATACACCTGAAAATCCCATTCACACTCAATTTGGAGTCAATTCGTAGCTGTCCCCTCAGCAAAAGGGTTACATTTCATATTCCAAAGCACAAAATCACACCTTGGTCCTGTTTCCTGCTAATTTCTAAGAATGAAACGGCAATTTGCAGGTTTTTTTATTTCATTATGGATATTCTGCCTAAAGTTTTTATTGTATGGTGTAAGAATACAAAATTAGAAAAGGAAGAAGGCAAAACAACCGCAAACCCAGAACACATTTAGCAAATTGCCAAACAAGAAACCTGAATGCTGCTGACTGAATACACCTGAAAATCCCATTCACACTCAATTTGGCGGCAATTCGTAGCTGTTCCCTTTTCAAAAGGGTTACATTTCATTTTCCAAAACACAAAAACTCACCTTGGTCCTGTTGCATGTTAATTTCTAAATATGAAACACCAATTTGCTGTTTTCTTTATTTCCTTATGGTTACTCTGGCTAACCTTTTTATTGTATGGTGTAAGAATACAAAATTAGAAAAGGAAGAAGGCAAAACAAATGCAAACCAAGAATACATTTAGCAAATTGCCAATCAGGAAACCTGAATGTTGCTGAATGAATACACCTGAAAATCCCATTCACACTCAATTTGGAGGCAATTCGTAGCTGTGCCATCGGCAAAAGTGAAAGATTTCATTTTCCAAAACAGTAAATCTCACCTTGGTCCAGTTGCCTGTTAATTTCTAAGCATGGAACGCCCATTTGATGTTTTTTTTTTTTTCATTAAGGATACTTTGGCTAAACTTTTATTATATGGTGTGTGAATACAAAATTAGAAAAGGAAGAAGGCAAAACAAATGGAATGCACAAACACATTTAAGAAATTGCCAATCAAGAAACCTGAATGCTGCTGACTGAATATACCTGAAAATCCCATTCACACTCAATTTGGAGGCAACTCGTAGCTGTCACCTCCGCAAAAGGGTTACATTTCAAATTCCAAAGCACAAAATCACACCTTGGTCCTGTTGCCTGCTAATTTCTAAGAATGAAACGGCAATTTGCAGGTTTTTTTTTATTTCATTATGGATATTCTGGCTAGACTTTTTATTGTATGGGGTAAGAATACAAAATTAGAAAAGGAAGAAGGCAAAACAACCGCAAACCCAGAACACATTTAGCAAATTGCCAAACAAGAAACCTGAATGCTGCTGACTGAATACACCTGAAAATCCCATTCACACTCAATTTGGCGGCAATTCATAGCTGTTCCCTTGGCAAAAGGGTTACATTTCATTTTCCAAAACACAAAAACTCACCTTGGTCCTGTTGCATGTTAATTTCTAAAAATGAAACACCAATTTGCTGTTTTCTTTATTTCATTATAGATACTCTGGCTAACCTTTTTCTTTTATGGTGTAAGAATACAAAATTAGAAAAGGAAGATTGCAAAACAAATGCAAACCAAGAACACATTTAGCAAATTTTCAATCAGGAAACCTGAATGTAGCTGAATGAATACACCTGGAAATCCCATTCACACTCAATTTGGAGGCAATTCGTAGCTGTGCCCTCGGCAAAAGGGAAAGATTTCATTTTCCAAAACAGTAAATCTCACCTTGGTCCAGTTGCCTGTTAATTTCTAAGCATGGAACGCCCATTTGCTGTTTTTTTATTTTTTATTTCATTAAGGATACTCTGGCTAAACTTTTATTGTATGGTGTAAGAATACAAAATTAGAAAAGGAAGAAGGCAAAACAAATGGAATGCCCAAACACATTTAAGAAATTGCCAATCAAGAAACCTGAATGCTGTTGACTGAATACACCTGAAAATCCCATTCACACTCAATTTGGAGGCAACTCGTAGCTGTCCCCTCGGCAAAAGGGTTACATTTCATTTTCCAAAGCACAAAAACACACCTTGGTCCTGTTGCCTGCTAATTTCTAAGTATGAAACGGCAATTTGCAGTTTTTTTTTATTTCCTTATGAATATTCTGGCTAAACTTTTTATTGTATGGGGTAAGAATACAAAATTAGAAAAGGAAGAAGGCAAAACAACCGCAAACCCAGAACACATTTAGCAAATTGCCAAACAAGAAACCTGAATGCTGCTGACTGAATACACCTGAAAATCCCATTCACACTCAATTTGGCGGCAATTCATAGCTGTTCCCTTGGCAAAAGGGTTACATTTCATTTTCCAAAACACAAAAACTCACCTTGGTCCTGTTGCATGTTAATTTCTAAAAATGAAACACCAATTTGCTGTTTTCTTTATTTCATTATAGATACTCTGGCTAAACTTTTTCTTGTATGGTGTAAGAATACAAAATGAGAAAAGGAAGAAGGCAAAACAAATGCAAACCAAGAACACATTTAGCAAATTGCCAATCAGGAAACCTGAATGTAGCTGAATGAATACACCTGGAAATCCCATTCACACTCAATTTGGAGGCAATTCGTAGCTGTGCCCTCGGCAAAAGGGAAAGATTTCATTTTCCAAAACAGTAAATCTCACCTTGGTCCAGTTGCCTGTTAATTTCTAAGCATGGTCGCCCATTTGCTGTTTTTTTATTTTTTATTTCATTAAGGATACTCTGGCTAAACTTTTATTGTATGGTGTAAGAATACAAAATTAGAAAAGGAAGAAGGCAAAACAAATGGAATGCCCAAACACATTTAAGAAATTGCCAATCAAGAAACCTGAATGCTGTTGACTGAATACACCTGAAAATCCCATTCACACTCAATTTGGAGGCAACTCGTAGCTGTCACCTCGGCAAAAGGGTTACATTTCATTTTCCAAAGCAGAAAAACTCACCTTGGTCCTGTTGCCTGCTAATTTCTCAAAATGAATCGGCAATTTTCAGTTTTTTTTTTTATTTCATTATGGATATTTAGGCTAAACTTTTATTGTATGGGGTAAGAATACAAAATTAGAAAAGGAAGAAGGCAAAACAACCGCAAACCCAGAACACATTTAGCAAATTGCCAAACAAGAAACCTGAATGCTGCTGACTGAATACACCTGAAAATCCCATTCACACTCAATTTGGAGTCAATTCGTAGCTGTCCCCTCAGCAAAAGGGTTACATTTCATATTCCAAAGCACAAAATCACACCTTGGTCCTGTTGCGTGCTAATTTCTAAGAATGAAACGGCAATTTGCAGGTTTTTTTATTTCATTATGGATATTCTGCCTAAAGTTTTTATTGTATGGTGTAAGAATACAAAATTAGAAAAGGAAGAAGGCAAAACAACCGCAAACCCAGAACACATTTAGCAAATTGCCAAACAAGAAACCTGAATGCTGCTGACTGAATACACCTGAAAATCCCATTCACACTTAATTTGGCGGCAATTCGTAGCTGTTCCCTTTTCAAAAGGGTTACATTTCATTTTCCAAAACACAAAAACTCACCTTGGTCCTGTTGCATGTTAATTTCTAAAAATGAAACACCAATTTGCTGTTTTCTTTATTTCCTTATGGTTACTCTGGCTAACCTTTTTTTGTATGGTGTAAGAATACAAAATTAGAAAAGGAAGAAGGCAAAACAAATGCAAACCAAGAATACATTTAGCAAATTGCCAATCAGGAAACCTGAATGTTGCTGAATGAATACACCTGAAAATCCCATTCACACTCAATTTGGAGGCAATTCGTAGCTGTGCCATCGGCAAAAGTGAAAGATTTCATTTTCCAAAACAGTAAATCTCACCTTGGTCCAGTTGCCTGATAATTTCTAAGCATGGAACGCCCATTTGATGTTTTTTTTTTTTTCATTAAGGATACTTTGGCTAAACTTTTATTATATGGTGTGTGAATACAAAATTAGAAAAGGAAGAAGGCAAAACAAATGGAATGCACAAACACATTTAAGAAATTGCCAATCAAGAAACCTGAATGCTGCTGACTGAATATACCTGAAAATCCCATTCACACTCAATTTGGAGGCAACTCGTAGCTGTCACCTCCGCAAAAGGGTTACATTTCAAATTCCAAAGCACAAAATCACACCTTGGTCCTGTTGCCTGCTAATTTCTAAGAATGAAACGGCAATTTGCAGGTTTTTTTTTATTTCATTATGGATATTCTGGCTAGACTTTTTATTGTATGGGGTAAGAATACAAAATTAGAAAAGGAAGAAGGCAAAACAACCGCAAACCCAGAACACATTTAGCAAATTGCCAAACAAGAAACCTGAATGCTGCTGACTGAATACACCTGAAAATCCCATTCACACTCAATTTGGCGGCAATTCATAGCTGTTCCCTTGGCAAAAGGGTTACATTTCATTTTCCAAAACACAAAAACTCACCTTGGTCCTGTTGCATGTTAATTTCTAAAAATGAAACACCAATTTGCTGTTTTCTTTATTTCATTATGGTTACTCTGGCTAACCTTTTTCTTTTATGGTGTAAGAATACAAAATTAGAAAAGGAAGATTGCAAAACAAATGCAAACCAAGAACACATTTGTCAAATTGCCAATCAGGAAACCTGAATGTTGCTGACTGAATACACCTGAAAATCCCATTCACACTCAATTTGGAGGCAATTCGTAGCTGTGCCCTCAGCAAAAGGGAAAGATTTCATTTTCCAAAACAGTAAATCTCACCTTGTCCAGTTGCCTGTTAATTTCTAAGCATAGAACGCCCATTTACTTTTTTTTTTTTTTATTTCAGCAAGAATACTCTGGCTAAACTTTTATCGTATGGTGTAAGAATACAAAATTAGAAAAGGAAGAAGGCAAAACAAATGGAATGCCCAAACACATTTAAGAAATTGCTAATCAAGAAACCTGAATGCTACTGAATGAATACACCTGAAAATCCCATTCACACTCAATTTGGAGGCAACTCGTAGCTGTCCTCTCGGCAAAAGGGTTACATTTCATATTCCAAAGCACAAAATCACACCTTGGTCCTGTTGCCTGCTAATTTCTAAGAATGAAATGGCAATTTGCAGTTTTTTTTATTTCATTATGGATATTCTGGCTAAACTTTTTATTGTATGGGGTAAGAATACAAAATTAGAAAAGGAAGAAGGCAAAACAAACGCAAACCCAGAACACATTTAGCAAATTGCCAAACAAGAAACCTGAATGCTGCTGACTGAACGCACCTGAAAATCCCATTCACACTCAATTTGGAGGCAATTCGTAGCTGTGCCCTCGGCAAAAGGGTTACATTTCATTTTGCAAAACACAAAACCTCACTTGGTCCTGTTGCCTGTTAATATCTAAGCATGGAATGCCAATTTGATGTTTTTTTTTTTATTTCATTAAGGATACTCTCGCTAACCTTTTTATTGTATGGTGTAAGAATACAAAATTAGAAAAGGAAGAAGGCAAAACAAACGCAAACCCAGAAGACATTAAGTAAATTGCCAATTAAGAAACCTGAATGCTGCTGAATGAATACACCTGAAAATCCCATTCACACTCAATTTGGAGGCAATTTGTAGCTGTGCCCTCGGCAAAAGAGAAGAATTCATTTTATAAAACACAAAAACTCACCTTGGTCCAGTTGCCTTTTAATTTCTAAGCATGGAACGCCCTTTTGCTTTTTTTTTTTATTTCATTAAGGATTCTCTGGCTAAACTTTATTGTATGCTGTAAGAATACAAAATTAGAAAAGGAAGAAGGCAAAACAAATGGAATGCCCAAACACATTTGAGAAATTGCCAATCAAGAAACCTGAATGCTGCTGACTGAATACACCTGAAAAGCCCATTCACACTCAATTTGGAGGCAACTCGTAGCTGTCCCCTTGGCAAAAGGGTTACATTTCATTTTCCAAAGGACAAAAATACACCTTGGTCCTGTTGCCTGCTAATTTCCAAGAATTAAAAGCAATTTTCATTTTTTTTTATTTCATTACGGATATTATGGCTAAACTTTTTATTGTATGGGGTAAGAATACAAAATGAGAAAAGGAAGAAGGCAAAACAAAAGCAAACCAAGAACATATTTAGCAAATTACCAATTGGGAAACCTGAATGTTGCTGACTGAATAAACCTGAAAATCCCATTCACACTCAATTTGCAGCAGTTCGTAGCTGTCCCCTCGTCAAAAGTGTTACATTTCATTTTCTAAATCGCGAAAACTCACCTTAGTCGTGTTGCCTGTAGATTTCTTAGCATGAAACGCCAATTTGCACTATATTTTTATTTCATTTTGACCACTCTGTCTAAAGGCTTTTTTGGATGGTGTAAGGATAGAAAATTTGGAAAGAAAAAAGGGAAAACAAACGCAAACCCAGATGACTTTTAAGAAATTGCGAATCAAGAAACCTGAATGCTGCTGACTGAATATACCTGAAAATCCTATGTACACTCAATTTGGAGGCAATTCGTAGCTGTGCCCTCGGCAAAAGGGAAAGATTTCATTTTCAAAAACACAAAAACTCACATTGGTCCAGTTGCCTGTTAATTTCTAAGCATTTAACGCCCATTTGCTGTTTTTTTTTTTTAATTTCATTAAGGATACTCTGGCTAAACTTTTATTGTATGGTGTAAGAATACAAAATTAGAAAAGGAAGAAGGCAAAAGAAATGGAATGCCCAAACACATTTAAGAAATTGCGAATCAAGTAACCTGAATGCTGCTGACTGAAATCACCTGAAAATCCCATTCACACTCAATTTGGAGGTAACTCGTAGCTGTCCCCTCGGCAAAAGGGTTACATGTCATTTTCCAATGCACAAAAATACACCTTGGTCCTGTTGCCTGCTAATTTCTAAGAATGAAATGGCAATTTGCAGTTTGTTTTATTTCATTATGGATATTCTGGCTAAACTTTTTATTGTATGGGGTAAGAATACAAAATTAGAAAAGGAAGAAGGCAAAACAAACGCAAACGCAGAACACATTTAGCAAATTGCCAAACAAGTAACCTGAATGCTTTTGACTATGACCCTGTTGGAATAAGATTGAAGTCAGCAAAACCCTAAAAGCTTCCATAGCCTTTTCAACTCATGACTAGACCCTAGGGAGATTCCTGACGCCATAAACAAGAGTGTCAAATTGTTAAATCAACTTCAGGAGTCACTGTGTACTTACGTCTCATGTGGGATCTGTCCTTAATGTGTTGTCCAATGTGAAGTAATGCTATAACTTGTACTGAAACAGTATTTTTACACTTTGTGTTTCTGTGTGGGTGCAAACTGATGAAATCTTTACTTAGTATATACTGAATCAATCTTCTGTATATAAATATAATTAAAACTGAAAAAAATCTTGGTGTTAAATTGGAAATTGCATAGAAAATTAATCAATTTAAAAAATATATCATGTAGAATCTCTGTCCTTAATGTGCTATACATTGTGAATTAATACTATAACTAGTACTACAACAGTATTTTTCACTATTTGTTGCTATGTGAGGGCAAACTGTTGAAATATTTACTTAATATATACTAAACTGATCTTCTGTATATAAAGAGAATTGAAAATGAACCTTGATGTGAATGCAAGAGGAGAGGGAGTGGGAAAGGGGAGGGTTGCGGGTGGGAGGGAAGTTGCAGTGGGGCAATTGTAATCCATAAGCTGTACTTTGAAAATTTATATTCTTTAAATAAAAGCATTATAAAAAAAAAAAAGAAACCTGAATGCTGCTGACTGAATACACCTGAAAATCGCATTCACACTCAATTTGGCGGCAATTCGTAGCAGTTCCCTTGGCAAAAGGGTTACATTTCATTTTCCAAAACACAAAAACTCACCTTGGTCCTGTTGCATGTTAATTTCTAAAAATGAAACACCAATTTGCTGTTTTCTTTATTTCATTATGGATACTCTGGCTAACCTTTTTATTGTATGGTGTAAGAATACAAAATTAGAAAAGGAAGAAGGCAAAACAAATGCAAACCAAGAACACATTTAGCAAATTACCAATCGGGAAACCTGAATGTTGCTGACTCAATACACCTGAAAACCCATTCACACTCAATTTGGAGGCAATTCGTAGCTGTGCCCTCGGCAAAAGGGAAAGATTTCATTTTCCAAAACACGAAAACTCACCTGTCGTGTTGCCTGTAGATTTCTTAACATGAAACGCCAATTTGCACTGTATTTTTATTTCATTTTGACCACTCTGTCTAAAGGCTTTTTTGGATGGTGTCAGGATATAAAATTTGGAAAGAAAAAAGGCAAAACAAACGCAAACCCAGACGACATTTAAGAAATTGCCAATCAAGAAACCTGAATGCTGCTGACTGAATACACCTGAAAATCCCATTCACACTCAATTTGGAGGCAATTCGTAGCTGTTCCCTTGGCAAAAGGGTTACATTTCATTTTCCAAAACACAAAAACCCCCCTTGTCCTGTTGCATGTTAATTTCTAAAAATGAAACACCAATTTGCTGTTTTCTTTATTTCATTATGGATATCTGGCTAACCATTTTATTGTATGGTGTAAGAATACAAAATGAGAAAAGGAAGAAGGCAAAACAGCCGCAAACCCAGAACACATTTAGCAAATTGCCAAACAAGAAACCTGAATGCTGCTGACTGAATGCACCTGAAAATCCCATTCACACTCAATTTGGTGGCAATTCGTAGCTGTTCCCTGGCACAAGGGTTACATTTCATTTTCCAAAACACTAAAACTCACCTTGGTCCTGTTGCATGTTAATTTCTAAGCATGGAACGCCCATTTGCTGTTTTCTTTATTTCATTATGGATACTCTGGCTAACCTTTTTATTGTATGGTGTAAGAATACAAAATTAGAAAAGGAAGAAGGCAAAACAAATGGAATGCCCAAACACATTTAAGAATTTGCCAATCAAGAAACCAGAATGCTGCTGACTGAATACACCTGAAAATCGCATTCACACTCAATTTGGAGGCAATTCGTAGCTGTGCCCTCAGCAAAAGTGAAAGATTTCATTTTTAAAACACAAAAACTCACCTTGGTCCAGTTGCCTGTTAATTTCTAAGCATGGAACGCCCATTTGCTGTTTCTTTTTTTTTTTTTATTTCATCAAGAATACTCTGGCTAAACTTTTATTGTATGGTGTAAGAATACAAAATTAGAAAAAGAAGAAGGCAAAACAAATGCAAACCAAGAACACATTTAGCCAATTACCAATCAGGAAACCTGAATGTTGCTGACTGAATACACCTGAAAATCCGATTCCACTCAATTTGCAGGCAATTCGTAGCTGTCCCCTCGGCAAAAGGGTTACATTTCATTTTCTAAAACACGAAAACTCACCTTAGTCGTGTTTCCTGTAGATTTCTTAGCATGAATCGCCAATTTGCACTGTATTTTTATTTCATTTTGACCACTCTGTCTAAAGGGTTTTTTGGATGGTGTCAGGATATAAAATTTGGAAAGAAAAAGGCAAAACAAACGCAAACCCAGACGACGTTTAAGAAATTGCCAATCAAGAAACCTGAATGCTGCTGACTCAATACTCCTGAAAATTTCATTCATGCTCAATTTGGAGGCAATTCATAGCTGTCCCCTTGGCAAAAGGGTTACATATCATTTTCCAAAGCACAAAAACACACCTTGGTCCTGTTGCCTGCTAATTTCTAAGAATCAAACGGCAATTTGCAGTTTTTTTTATTTCATTATGGATATTCTGGCTAACCTTTTTATTGTATGGGGTAAGAATACAAATTGAGAAAAGGAAGAAGGCAAAACAAATGCAAACCAAGAACACATTTAGCAAATTGCCAATCAGGAAACCTGAATGTTGCTGACTGAATACACCTGAAAATCCCACTCTGACTCAATTTGGAGGCAATTCGTAGCTGTGCCCTCGGCAAAAGGGAAAGATTTCATTTTCCAAAACACAAAAACTCACCTTGGTCCAGTTGCCTGTTAATTTCTAAGCATGGAACGCCCATTTGCTGTTTTTTTTTTTTATTTAATTAAGTATACTCTGCCTAAACTTTTATTGTATGGTGTAAGTATACAAAATTAGAAAAGGAAGAAAGCAAAACAACCGCAAACCCAGAACACATTTAGCCAATTGCCAAACAAGAAACCTGAATGTTGCTGACTGAATACACCTGAAAATCCCATTCAGACTAAATTTGGAGGCAACTCGTAGCTCTCCCCTCGGCAATAGGGTTACATTTCATTTTCCAAAGCACAAAATCACACCTTGGTCCTGTTGCCTGCTAATTTCTAAGAATGAAATGGCAATTTGCAGTTTTTTTTATTTCATTATGGTTATTCTGGCTAACCTTTTTATTGTATGGTGTACGAATACAAAATTAGAAAAGGAAGAAGGCAAAACAAATGCAAACCCAGAACACATTTATCAAATTGCCAATAAGGAAACCTGAATGTTGCTGACTCAATACACCTGAAAACCCATTCACACTCAATTTGGAGGCAATTCGTAGCTGTGCCCTCGGCAAAAGGGAAAGATTTCATTTTCCAAAACACGAAAACTCACCTTAGTCGTGTTGCCTGTAGATTTCTTAGCATGAAATGACAATTTGCAGTGTATTTTTATTTCATTTTGACCACTCTGTCTAAAGGTTTTTTGGATGGTGTCAGGATAGAAAATTTGGAAAGAAAAAAGGAAAAACAAACGCAAACCCAGACGACATTTAAGAAATTGCCAATCAAGAAACCTGAATGCTGCTGACTGAATACACCTGAAAATCCCATTCATACTCAATTTGGAGGCAATTCATAGCTGTCCCCTCGGCAAAAGGGTTGCATATCATTTTCCAAAGCACAAAAACACACCTTGGTCCTGTTGCCTGCTAATTTCTAAGAATGAAACGGCAATTTGCAGTTTTTTTTATTTCATTATGGATATTCTGGCTAAACTTTTTATTGTATGGTGTAAGAATACAAAATTAGTAAAGGAAGAAGGCAAAGCAACCGCAAACCCAGAACACATTTAGCAAATTGCCAAACAAGAAGCCTGAATGCTGCTGACTGAATACACCTGAAAATCGCTTTCACACTCAATTTGGAGGCAATTCATAGCTGTTCCCTTTGCAAAAGTGTTACATTTCATTTTCAAAAGCACAAAAACTCACCTTGGTCCTGTTGCGTGTTAATTTCTAAAAACGAAACAGCAATTTGCTGTTTTCTTTATTTCATTATGGATACTCTGCTAACCTTTTTCTTGTATGGTGTAAGAATACAAAATGAGAAAAGGAAGAAGGCAAAACAAATGAAAACCAAGAACACATTTAGCAAATTGCCAATCAGGAAACCTGAATGTTGCTGACTGAATACACCTGAAAATCCCATTCACACTCAATTTGGAGGCAATTCGTAGCTGTGCCCTCGGCAAAAGTGAAAGATTTCATTTTCCAAAACACAAAAACTCACCTTGGTCCAGTTGCCTGTTAATTTCTAAGCATGGAACGCCCATTTGCTGTTTCTTTTTTTCTTATTTCATTAAGGATACTCTGGCTAAACTTTTATTGTATGGTGTAAGAATACAAAATTAGAAAAAGAAGAAGGCAAAACAAATGCAAACCAAGAACACATTTAGCCAATTACCAATCTGGAAACCTGAATGTTGCTGACTGAATACACCTGAAAATCCGATTCCACTCAATTTGCAGGCAATTCGTAGCTGTCCCCTCGGCAAAAGTGTTACATTTCATTTTCTAAAACACGAAAACTCACCTTAGTCATGTTTCCTGTAGATTTCTTAGCATGAAACGCCAATTTGCACTGTATTTTTATTTCATTTTGACCACTCTGTCTAAAGGGTTTTTTGGATGGTGTCAGGATATAAAGTTTGGAAAGAAAGAAGGCAAAACAAACGCAAACCCAGACGACGTTTAAGAAATTGCCAATCAAGAAACCTGAATGCTGCTGACTGAATACTCCTGAAAATTCCATTCATGATCAATTTGGAGGCAATTCATAGCTGTCCCCTCGGCAAAAGGGTTACATATCATTTTCCAAAGCACAAAAACACACCTTGGTCCTGTTGCCTGCTAATTTCTAAGAATCAAACGGCAATTTGCAGTTTTTTTTTTTATTTCATTATAGATATTCTGGCTAAACTTTTATTGTATGGGATAAGAATACAAAATTAGAAAAGGAAGAAGGCAAAACAAATGCAAACCCAGAACACATTTAGCAATTTGCCAAAAAAGAAACCTGAATGCTGCGGACTGAATGCACCTGAAAATCCCATTCACACTCAATTTGGTGGCAATTCGTAGCTGTTCCCTTGGCAAAAGCGTTACATTTCATTTTCCAAAACACAAAAACTCACCTTGGTGCAGTTGCCTGTTAATTGCTAAAAATGAAACAGAAATTTGCAGTTTTCTTTATTTCATTATGGATACTCTGGCTAACCTTTTTATTGTATGGGGTAAGAATACAAAATTAGAAAATGAAGAAGGCAAAACAAACGCAAACCCAGAATACATTTAGCAAATTGCCAAACAAGAAACCCGAATGCTGCTGACTGAATACACCTGAAAATCCCATTCAGACTCAATTTGGAGGCAATTCGTAGCTGTCCCCTCGGCAAAAGGGTTACATTTCATTTTCCAAAACACAAAAACTCACCTTGGTCCTGTTGCATGTTAATTGCTAAAAATGAAAAACCGATTTGCTGATTTCTTTATTTCATTATGGATACTCTGGCTAAACTTTTTATTGTATGGTGTAAGAATACAAAATGAGAAAAGGAAGAAGGCAAAACAAATGCAAACCAAGAACACATTTAGGCAATTACCAATCGGGAAACCTGAATGTTGCTGACTGAATACACCTGAAAATCCGATTCCACTCAATTTGCAGGCAATTCGTAGCAGTCCCCTCGGCAAAAGTGTTACATTTCATTTTCTAAAACACGAAAACTCACCTTAGTCGTGTTTCCTGTAGACTTCTTAGCATGAAACGCCAATTTGCACTGTATTTTTATTTCATTTTGACCACTCTGTCTAAAGGCTTTTTTGGATGGTGTCAGGATAGAAAATTTGGAAAAACGAAGGCAAAACAAACACAAACCCAGACGACATTTAAGAAATTGCCAATCAAGAAACCTGATTGCTGATGACTGAATACACCTGAAAATCCCATTCACACTCAATTTGGAGGCAACTCGTAGCTGTCCCTTCGGCAAAAGGGTTACATTTCATTTTCCAAAACACAAAAACTCACCTTGGTCCTGTTGCATGTTAATTTCTAAAAATGAAACCCCAATGCTGTTTTCTTTATTTCATTATGGATACTCTGGCTAACCTTTTTGTTGTATGGTGTAAGAATACAAAATTAGGAATGGAAGAAGGCAAAACAAATGCAAACCAAGAACGCATTTAGCAAATTACCAATCGGGAAACCTGAATATTGCTGACTGAATACACCTGAAAATCCCATTCACACTCAATTTGCAGGCAATTCTTAGCTGTCCCCTCGGCAAAAGTGTTACATTTCATTTTCTAAAACACGAAAACTCACCTTAGTCGTGTTGCCTGTAGATTTCTTAGCATGAAACGCCAATTTTCACTGCATTTCTATTTCATTTTGACCACTCTGTCTAAAGGCTTTTTTGGATGGTGTCAGGATAGAAAATTTGGAAAGAAAGAAGGCAAAACAAACGCAAACCCAGACGACGTTTAAGAAATTGCCAATCAAGAAACCTGAATGCTGCTGACTGAATACTCCTGAAAATTCCATTCATGATCAATTTGGAGGCAATTCATAGCTGTCCCCTCGGCAAAAGGGTTACATATCATTTTCCAAAGCACAAAAACACACCTTGGTCCTGTTGCCTGCTAATTTCTAAGAATCAAACGGCAATTTGCAGTTTTTTTTTTTATTTCATTATAGATATTCTGGCTAAACTTTTATTGTATGGGATAAGAATACAAAATTAGAAAAGGAAGAAGGCAAAACAAATGCAAACCCAGAACACATTTAGCAATTTGCCAAAAAAGAAACCTGAATGCTGCGGACTGAATGCACCTGAAAATCCCATTCACACTCAATTTGGTGGCAATTCGTAGCTGTTCCCTTGGCAAAAGCGTTACATTTCATTTTCCAAAACACAAAAACTCACCTTGGTGCAGTTGCCTGTTAATTGCTAAAAATGAAACAGAAATTTGCAGTTTTCTTTATTTCATTATGGATACTCTGGCTAACCTTTTTATTGTATGGGGTAAGAATACAAAATTAGAAAATGAAGAAGGCAAAACAAACGCAAACCCAGAATACATTTAGCAAATTGCCAAACAAGAAACCCGAATGCTGCTGACTGAATACACCTGAAAATCCCATTCAGACTCAATTTGGAGGCAATTCGTAGCTGTCCCCTCGGCAAAAGGGTTACATTTCATTTTCCAAAACACAAAAACTCACCTTGGTCCTGTTGCATGTTAATTGCTAAAAATGAAAAACCGATTTGCTGATTTCTTTATTTCATTATGGATACTCTGGCTAAACTTTTTATTGTATGGTGTAAGAATACAAAATGAGAAAAGGAAGAAGGCAAAACAAATGCAAACCAAGAACACATTTAGGCAATTACCAATCGGGAAACCTGAATGTTGCTGACTGAATACACCTGAAAATCCGATTCCACTCAATTTGCAGGCAATTCGTAGCAGTCCCCTCGGCAAAAGTGTTACATTTCATTTTCTAAAACACGAAAACTCACCTTAGTCGTGTTTCCTGTAGACTTCTTAGCATGAAACGCCAATTTGCACTGTATTTTTATTTCATTTTGACCACTCTGTCTAAAGGCTTTTTTGGATGGTGTCAGGATAGAAAATTTGGAAAAACGAAGGCAAAACAAACACAAACCCAGACGACATTTAAGAAATTGCCAATCAAGAAACCTGATTGCTGATGACTGAATACACCTGAAAATCCCATTCACACTCAATTTGGAGGCAACTCGTAGCTGTCCCTTCGGCAAAAGGGTTACATTTCATTTTCCAAAACACAAAAACTCACCTTGGTCCTGTTGCATGTTAATTTCTAAAAATGAAACCCCAATGCTGTTTTCTTTATTTCATTATGGATACTCTGGCTAACCTTTTTGTTGTATGGTGTAAGAATACAAAATTAGGAATGGAAGAAGGCAAAACAAATGCAAACCAAGAACGCATTTAGCAAATTACCAATCGGGAAACCTGAATATTGCTGACTGAATACACCTGAAAATCCCATTCACACTCAATTTGCAGGCAATTCTTAGCTGTCCCCTCGGCAAAAGTGTTACATTTCATTTTCTAAAACACGAAAACTCACCTTAGTCGTGTTGCCTGTAGATTTCTTAGCATGAAACGCCAATTTTCACTGCATTTCTATTTCATTTTGACCACTCTGTCTAAAGGCTTTTTTGGATGGTGTCAGGATAGAAAATTTGGAAAGAAAGAAGGCAAAACAAACGCAAACCCAGACGACATTTAAGAAATTGCCAATCAAGAAACCTGAATGCTGCTGACTGAATACACCTGAAAATCCCATTCACACTCAATTTGGAGGCAACTCGTAGCTGTCCCTCGGGAAAAGGGTTACATTTCATTTTCCAAAGCACAAAAACACACCTTGGACCTGTTGCCTGCTAATTTCTAAGAATGAAACGGCAATTTGCAGGTTTTTTTATTTCATTATGGATATTCTGGCTAGACTTTTTATTGTATGGGGTAAGAATACAAAATTAGAAAAGGAAGAAGGCAAAACAACCGCAAAACCAGAACACATTTATCAAATTGCCAATTAGGAAACCTGAATGTAGCTGAATGAATACACCTGAAAATCCCATTCACACTCAATTTGGAGGCAATTCGTAGACGTGCCCTCGGCAAAAGGGAAAGATTTCATTTTCCAAAACAGTAAATCTCACATTGGTCCAGTTGCCTGTTAATTTCTAAGCATGGAACGCCCATTTGCTTTTTTTTTTTTATTTCATCAAGGATACTCTGGCTAAACTTTTATTGTATGGTGTAAGAATACAAAATTAGAAAAGGAAGAAGGCAAAAAAAAAGGAATGCCCAAACACATTTAAGAAATTGCTAATCAAGAAACCTGAATGCTGCTGACTGAATACACCTGAAAATCCCATTCACACTCAATTTGGCGGCAATTCGTAGCTGTTCCCTTTTCAAAAGGGTTACATTTCATTTTCCAAAACACAAAAACTCACCTTGGTCCTGATGCATGTTAATTTCTAAAAATGAAACACCAATTTGCTGTTTTCTTTATTTCCTTATGGTTACTCTGGCTAACCTTTTTATTGTATGGTGTAAAAATACAAAATTAGAAAAGGAAGAAGGCAAAACAAATGCAAACCAAGAACACATTTAGCAAATTGCCAATCAGGAAACCTGAATGTTGCTGACTGAATACACCTGAAAATCCCATTCACACTCAATTTGGAGGCAATTCGTAGCTGTGCCGTCGGCAAAAATGAAAGATTTCATTTTCCAAAACAGTAAATCTCACCTTGGTCCAGTTGCCTGTTAATTTCTAAGCATGGAACGCCCATTTGCTGTTTTTTTTTTTTTTCATTAAGGATACTCTGGCTAAACTTTTATTGTATGGTGTATGAATACAAAATTAGAAAAGGAAGAAGGCAAAACAAATGGAATGCCCAAACACATTTAAGAAATTGCCAATCAAGAAACCTGAATGCTGCTGACTGAATACACCTGAAAATCCCATTCACACTCAATTTGGAGGCAACTTGTAGCTGTCCCCTCCGCAAAAGTGTTACATTTCATATTCCAAAGCACAAAATCACACCTTGGTCCTGTTGCCTGCTAATTTCTAAGAATGTAATGGCAATTTGCAGGTTTTTTTTATTTCATTATGGATATTCTGGCTAGACTTTTTATTGTATGGGGTAAGAATACAAAATTAGAAAAGGAAGAAGGCAAAACCACCGCAAACGCAGAAAACATTTAGCAAATTGCCAAACAAGAAACCTGAATACTGCTGACTGAATACACCTGAAAATCGCATTCACACTCAATTTGGCGGCAATTCATAGCTGTTCCCTTGGCAAAAGGGTTACATTTCATTTTCCAAAACACAAAAACTCACCTTGGTCCTGTTGCATGTTAATTTCTAAAAATGAAACACCAATTTGCTGTTTTCTTTATTTCATTATGGTTACTCTGGCTAACCTTTTTCTTTTATGGTGTAAGAATACAAAATTAGAAAAGGAAGAAGGCAAAACAAATGCAAACCAAGAACACATTTGTCAAATTGCCAATCAGGAAACCTGAATGTTGCTGACTGAATACACCTGAAAATCCCATTCACACTCAATATGGAGGCAATTCGTAGCTGTGCCCTCAGCAAAAGGGAAAGATTTCATTATCCAAAACAGTAAATCTCACCTTGTCCAGTTGCCTGTTAATTTCTAAGCATAGAACGCCCATTTACTGTTTTTTTTTTTTTATTTCATCAAGAATACTCTGGCTAAACTTTTATTGTATGGTGTAAGAATACAAAATTAGAAAAGGAATAAGGCAAAACAAATGGAATGCCCAAACACATTTAAGAAATTACTAATCAAGAAACCTGAATGCTGCTGACTGAATACACCTGAAAATCCCATTCACACTCAATTTGGAGGCAACTCGTAGCTGTCCCCTCGGCAAAAGGGTTACATTTCATATTCCAAAGCACAAAATCACACCTTGGTCCTGTTGCCTGCTAATTTCTTTTTTTTTTTTTAATAAAGCTTTTATTTAAAGAATATAAATTTCCAAAGAACAGCTCATGGACCACAATGGCTCCCCCCCCACACAACTTCCCTCCCTCCCCCCACCCTTCCCTTTCCCGCTCCCTCTCCCCTTCTGTTCACATCAAGATTCATTTTCAATTCTCTTTATACACAGAAGATCAATTTAGTACATATTACGCAAAGATTTCAACGGTTTGCCCTCGCATAGAGACACAAAATGATAATACTGTTGGAGTACTAGTTATAGTATTAATTCACAATGTACAGCACATTAAGGACAGAGATCCTACATGATTTTTTTTTAAAAAATTGATTAATTGTCTATGCAATTTCCAGTTTAACACCAAGATGTTTTAATCATTTGCAATTATCTTTATATAAAGAAGATCGATTCAATATATACTATGTAAGGATTTCATCAGTTTGCACCCACTCAGAAACACAAAGTGTAAAAATACTGTTTCAGTACTAGTAATAGCATCACTTCACATTGGATAACACATTAAGGACAGATCCCTCATGAGACGTAAGTACACAGTGACTCCTGATGTTGATTTAACAATTTGACACTCTTGTTTATGGCGTCAGTAATCTCCCTAGGCTCTGGTCATGAGTTGCCGAGGCTATGGAAGCCTTTAGGGTTCGCCGACTTCGATCTTATTCCCACAGGGCCATAGTCAAAGTGGAAGTTCCCTCCTCCCTTCAGAGAAAGGTACCTCCTTCTTTGATGGCCCCGTTCTTTCCACTGGGATCTCACTCGCAGAGATCTTTCATTTAGGTCTTCTGTTTTTTCCAGAGTGTCTTAGCTTTCCATGCCTAAAATATTCTCATGGGCTCTTCAGCCAGATCCAAATGCCTTAAGGGCTGATTCTGAGGCCAGAGTGCTATTTAGGACATCTGCCATTCTATGAGTCTGCTGTGTATCCTGCTTCCCATGTTGGATCATTCTCTCCCTTTTTCATTCTATCAGTTAGTATTAGCAGACACTAGTCTTGTTTGTGTGATCCCTTTGACTCTTAGACCTATCAGTGTGATCAATTGTGAGCTGAAATTGATCACTTGGACTAATGAGATGGCCTTGGTACATGCCACCTTGATGGGATTGTATTGGAAACCCCTGGCACAATTCTAACTCCATCATTTGGGGCCGTTCCGATTGAGCATGTCCCAAATTTTACATCTCCTCCCTCTCTTATTCCCACTCTTATATTTCACAGAGATCACTTTTCAGTTAAAATTTAAACACCTAAGTATAATTGTGTGTTAATTACAGAGTTCAACCACTAGTACTAGGATAAAGAGAAAAAAAAAATACTACCATGGATAAAGTATTACATTGTACAACAACAGTCAGCACAAGAGCTGATCGAGTCACTGTTTCTCATAGTGTCCATTTCACTTCTACAGGTTTCCCCTTTGGTGCTCAGTTAGTCATCGCCAATCAAGGGAAACAAATGATATTTGTCTCTTTGGGACTGACTTAATTCACTCAGCATGATGTTTTCTAGATTCCTCCATTTTGTTGCAAGTGACCGGATTTCATTGTTTTTGACTGCTGTATAGTATTCTGTAGAGTACATGTCCCATAATTTCCTAATCCAGTCTACTGTTGAAGGGCATTTGGGTTGGTTCCAAGTCTTAGCTATTGTGAATTGAGCCGCAATAAACATTGCTGTGCAGACGGCTTTTTTGTTTGCCAATTTAATTTCCTTTGGGTAAATTCCAAGGAGTGGGATGGCTGGGTTGAATGGTAGGGTTATATTCAGGTTTCTGAGGAATCTCCAGACTGACTTCCATAGTGGCTTCACCAGTTTGCATTCCCACCAACAGTGGATTAGTGTCCCTTTTTCCCCACATCCTCTCCAGCATCTATTGTTGGTGGATTTCTGAATGTGAGCCATTCTCACCGGGGTGAGGTGAAACCTCATTGTGGTTTTGATTTGCATTTCCCTAATTGCTAGGGATCTTGAACATTTTTTCATGTGTCTGTTGGCCATTTGGATTTCCTCTTTGGAAAAATGTCTGTTGAGGTCCTTGGCCCATCTCTTAAGTGGGTTGTTTGTTTTGATGTTGTGGAGTTTCTTAATTTCTTTGTAGATTCTGCTTATCAACCCTTTATCTGTTGCATAGTTTGCAAATATATTTTCCCATTCTGTCGGTTTCCTATTCACTTTCCTGACTGTTTCTTTTGCAGTACAGAAACTTTTCAATTTGATGCAATCCCAGTAGTTAATTTTGGTTTTCAGTGCCTGTGCTTCTGGGGTCTTTTCCAAGAAGTCTTTGCCAGTACCTATGTCTTGCAGGGTTTCTCCTATGCTCTCCAGTAATTTGATGGTGTCGGGTCGTAGGTTTAAATTTTTAATCCATGTTGAATGAATTTTTGTGTAAGGTGAAATGTAGGGGTCTTGCTTCATGGTTCTGCACGTGGAAATCCAGTTTTCCCAGCACCATTTATTAAACAGACTGACCTTACTCCAGGGATTGGTTTTGGATCGTTGATCAAATATAAGTTGGCTGTAGGTGTTTGGATTGATTTCTGGAGTTTCTATTCTGTTCCATTGGTCTATCCATCTGTTTCTGTACCAGTACCATGCTGTTTTGATAACAACTGCCCTGTAGTATGTCCTGAAATCTGGTATTGTGATGCCTCCGGCTTTGTTTTTGTTGTACAAGATTGCTTTAGCTATTCGAGGTCTCCTGTGTCTCCATATGAATTTCACCATCATTTTTTCCAGATCTGAGAAGAATGTCCTCGGTATCTTGATTGGTATTGCGTTGAATCTGTAAATTGCTTTTGGGAGAATGGACATTTTGATGATATTGATTCTTCCAATCCATGAGCATGGGAGATTTCTCCATTTTTTGGTATCCTCTTCTATTTCTTTCTTTAAGGTTTTGTAATTTTCATTGTAGAGATCTTTAATGTCCTTAGTTAAATTTATTCCAAGGTATTTGATTGTTTTTGTAGCTATTGTGAATGGGATTGATCTTAGCAGTTCTTCCTCAGCCGTGGCATTGTCTGTGTATACAAAGGCTGTTGATTTTTGTGCATTGATTTTATATCCTGCTACTTTGCCAAACTCTTCTATGAGTTCCAATAGTCTCTTAGTAGAGTTCTTTGGGTCCCCTAAATAAAGAATCATGTCGTCTGCAAAGAGGGATAGTTTGAGTTCTTCCTTCCCAACTTGTATCCCTTTAATTTCTTTTTCTTGCCTAATAGCTCTGGCTAAGACTTCCAGCACTATATTGAATAGCAGTGGTGAGAGTGGGCATCCCTGTCTGGTACCAGATCTCAGTGGAAATGCTTCCAACTTTTCCCCATTCAATAGGATATTGGCCGTGGGTTTTTCATAAATTGCTTTGATTGTATTGAGGAATGTGCCTTCTATACCCAGTTTGCTTAGGGTTTTCATCATGAAAGGGTGTTGAATTTTATCGAATGCTTTCTCTGCGTCTAGTGAGATAATCATATGGTTTTTCTTCTGCAGCCTGTTAATGTGGTGTATCACGTTGATTGTTTTGCGAATATTGAACCATCCCTGCATACCAGGGATGAATCCCACTTGGTCTGGGTGGATGATCTTTCTGATGTGTTGTTGCAGTCTATTGGCCAGAATTTTGTTGAGGATTTTTGCATCTATGTTCATGAGGGATATTGGTCTGTAATTCTCTTTCAATGCTGCATCTTTTTCTGGCTTAGGAATTAAGGTGATGCTGGCTTCATAGAAGGAATTTGGGAGAATTCCCTCTTTTTCGATTGTTCTGAATAGTTTGAGAAGAATTGGGGTTAGTTCTTCTTTAAATGTCTGGTAGAATTCAGCAGTGAATCCATCTGGTCCTGGGCTTTTCTTTGTTGGGAGGGCCTTTATTACTGATTCAATTTCTGACTCACTTATGGGTCTGTTTAGGTTTTCTATGTCTTCCTGGTTCAATTTAGGTAGGTTGCATGTGTCCAGGAATCTATCCATTTCTGATAGGTTTCCCTGTTTGCTGGCATACAAGTCCTTGTAGTAATTTCTGATGATTCTTTTGATTTCTGTGGTGTCTGTTGTTATATTTCCTTTTTCATCTCTGATTTTACTGATTTGGGTCTTTTCTCTTCTTTTTTTAGTTAGTTGGGCCAATGGGGTGTCAATCTTGTTTATTTTTTCAAAAAACCAGCTCCTCGTTTGGCTGATTTTTTGTAATGTTTTTTTGGATTCAATCCTGTTGATTTCTTCTCTGATTTTGATTATTTCTCTTTTTCTACTAGATTTGGGTCTAGTTTGCTGCAAATTTTCTAGATCCTTGAGATGCATTGAAAGCTCATCTATTTGGTGCCTTTCCAGTTTCTTGATGTAGGCACCTATTGATATAAACTTTCCTCTTAACACTGCTTTTGCTGTATCCCATAAGTTTTGGTATGTTGTGCTGTTATCCTCATTTACTTCCAGAAAATTTTTGATTTCTCTTTTGATTTCTTCAGTGACCCATTGTTCATTCAGGAGCATGTTGTTCAATCTCCATGTGTTTGCATATGCTCTAGAGATTCCTGAGTTGCTAATTTCCAACTTCACTCCCTCATGGTCTGAGAAGTTGCATGGTATGATTCTAATTCTTTTGAATTTGCTGAGACTTGCTTTATGGCCTAATATGTGATCAATCCTAGAGTAGGTTCCATGTACTGCTGAGAAGAATGTGAATGCATTACTTGTAGGATGAAAAGTTCTGTAGATATCTGTTAGATCCATTTGGGCTATAGTGTTGTTTAAATCTACTGTCTCCTTGTTGATCTTCTGTCCTGTCGATCTGTCAATATCTGTGAGTGAAGTATTGAAGTCCCCCAGTACTATTGTGTTGGGGTCTAAGTCTCCCTTTAAGTTTCTTAACAAATTTTTTAAATAAACCTGTGGCCTGTAATTAGGTGCATATACATTCAGAATTGTTATATCTTCCTGTAGTATTGATCCCTTAATCATTATATAGTGCCCCTCATTGTCTCTCTTAACAGTTTTTGTGTTAAAGTTTATGTAGTCCGATATTAAGATGGTTACACCCGCTCTTTTTTCATTTCTGTTGGCATGGTATATCTTGTTCCATCCGTTTATTTTCAGTCTGTATGGATCTTCGTTGGAAAGATGTGTTTCTTGTAGGCAGCAAATAGATGGTTTTTGTTCCTTAACCCAATCAGCCAATCTCTGTCTTTTAACAGGACAGTTTAGACCTTTAACGTTCAATGTGACTATTGATAAGTGGTAAGTTTGCCCTGCCATTTGCCAGATATTTTCTAATGTATGCTTTGAATTCCCTGTGATCTTTTGCCGTGAGGTTCCCTTCGTTTACCTTCTTTCATGTTGATGGTCGTGTTTCTGTGTTTCTGTGTGTAACACGTCTTTAAGTATCTTTTGCAGGACTGGACGAGTGGCAACAAATTCTTTCAATTTTTGTTTGTTATGAAAGGTCTTTATTTCACCTTCATTCACAAATGAGAGCTTTGCAGGGTATAATATTCTGGGCTGGCAGTTTTTCTCTCTAAGTACCTGGGCTATGTCTCGCCATTCCCTTCTAGCTTGTAGGGTTTCTGTTGAGAAGTCAGCTGTAAGTCTAATTGGAGATCCTCTGAGAGTAATCTGACGTTTCTCTCTTGCACATTTTAGGATCTTTTCTTTTTGCTTCACTGTGGTGAGTTTAATTACAATATGTCGTGCAGAGGATCTCTTTTGGTCATGTTTATTAGGGGTTCTATGAGCTTCCTGGATTAGGATTTCTCTGTCTTTCTCCAAGCCTGGAAAGTTTTCTGCTAGTATCTCCCTAAAAAGGCCTTCTAATCCTTTCTCCCTCTCCATACCTTCAGGAACACCTAGAACCCAATTGTTGGGTTTTTTAATAGTATCCTGTAAATTCCCGACAATATCTTTTAGTTTTCTAATTTCCTCTTCTTGTCTTTGGTTTGACTGTTTCCTCTCCTGTTCTCTGTCTTCTAGGTCCGATATTCTCTCCTCTGCTTCACCCATTCTGGTTTTAAGGCCCTCAAGATTGCTTGTCACTTGATCTATTGAATTCTTCAATTCATTAAGATTTTTTGTCACTCTCGTAGCTTCTTGTTCTACTAGTTGTTTCATTTCGTTTTGATTTCTCCGTAGTGCTTCATTCTCGCGAGAGAGATTTTCTATCTCATCCATTAAGGATTTCTGTAGTTCAAGAATTTGTTTTTGAGAACTTCTTAATGTTCTTATCAATTCTTTGAGATCTGCTTCTTGCATTTCTTCTATCTCATTATCTTCACAATCCTGACTTGGGGTGTCTTTTCCGTTTGGGGTCATCATAGCGTCTTCCTTGATCTTGCTCCCTCGGAATCTGTTTTTATTTGGCATTTTTTTTTTTTCCCCACACTCTTTCTCTGGGTTGTCAAGGTAACGGAGTTTGTGTGCGCGGTGTGTTCCCAGTTTTTGGATCCCCTTCAGGTTTCTACAGCCTCGGGTTTTTGGTTCCGTCTGCCTCAGTGATGGGCGGGCGGGCGGGCGCGCCTTGTCCCACTGCGTTTAATCTAGCTCGAATTAGCAGGGTGGGTGACGAGAGAGACTAGTGTCCGTGCAGGCTCGCCTCAATTGTGCTGTTTCCCCCGTGGGGGGTCTGCTTCACCCCGCCAGTGTCTCGGGATCCCTGTATCGGCCCCCGTTCAAGCGCTCAGTTCCAATGGCGACTGTGTTCCGCCCGGTTTCCGGTTCAGCCGGTGGGTGCGCGCCGTCCCACTGTGTTCAGTCTAGCTTGAGTGAGCAGGGTGGGCAATGAAAGAGGCTAGTGTCCGTGTGGGCTCGCCTCAATTGTGCTGTTTCCCCCCTGGCGTCTGCTTCCCCCCGCCAGTGTCTCGGGATCCCTGTATCGGCACCCGTTCAAGCGCTCAGTTCCAATGGCGACTGTGTTCCGCCCGGCTTCCGGTTCAGCCAGCGGGCGTGCCGTCCCACTGCGTTCAGTCCAGCTAGAATTAGCAGGGTGGGCAACGAAAGAGGCTAGTGTCCCTGTGGGCTCGCCTCAATTGTGCTGTTTCCCCCGTGGCGTCTGCTTCCCCCCGCCAGTGTCTCGGGATCCCTGTATCGGCTCCCGTTTAAGCGCTCGAATCCAATGGCGACTGTGTTCCGTCCGGTTCCCGTCCCTCCCGGCAGCTCCCGTGCCACTAAGGCACGATTTGCCGTTCGCAAACTTATTTTCCCTAGGTCCTCTGCATCTCATTCACAGGGTCCGGAAGAATTTCCACTGCATTTTTTTCCGTGAGATTTTTCCTGAGGCTACAGTAACTCTGTTTTTATTAAACTATCTTTTTGCAGACTGCTAGTGCGCGTCCTCACTATTCCGCCATCTTGGCTCCGCCCCCGCCTGCTAATTTCTAAGAATGAAATGGCAATTTGCAGTTTTTTTTTATTTCATTATAGATATTCTGGCAAAACTTTTATTGTATGGGGTAAGAATACAAAATTAGAAAAGGAAGAAGGCAAAACAAATGCAGACCCAGAACACATTTAGCAAATTGCCAAACAAGAAACCTGAATGCTGCTGACTGAACGCACCTGAAAATTGCATTCACACTCAATTTGACGGCAATTCATAGCTGTGCCCTCGGCAAAAGGGAAAGATTTCATTTTCCAAAACACTAAAACTCACCTTGGTCCTGTTGCTTGTTAATTTCTAAAAATGAAACACCAATTTGTTGTTTTCTTTATTTCATTATGGATACTCTGGCTAAACTTTTTCTTGTATGGTGTAAGAATACAAAATGAGAAAAGGAAGAAGGCAAAACAAATGCAAACCAAGAACACATTTAGCAAATTGCCAAACAAGAAACCTGAATGCTGCTGACTGAATACACCTGAAAATCCCATTCACACTCAATTTGGAGGCAACTCGTAGCTGTCCCCTCGGCAAAAGTGTTACATTTCCTTTTCCAAAGCACAAAAACACACCTTGGTCCTGTTGCCTGCTAATTTCTAAGTATGAAACGGCAATTTGCAGTTTTTTTTTTATTTCCTTATGGATATTCTGGCTAAACTTTTTATTGTATGGGGTAAGAATACAAAATTAGAAAAGGAAGAAGGCAAAACAACCGCAAACCCAGAACACATTTAGCAAATTGCCAATCAGGAAACCTGAATGCTGCTGACTGAACGCACCTGAAAATCCCATTCACACTCAATTTGGCGGCAATTCATAGCTGTTCCCTTGGCAAAAGGGTTACATTTCATTTTCCAAAACACAAAAACTCACCTTGGTCCTGTTGCATGTTAATTTCTAAAAATGAAACACCAATTTGCTGTTTTCTTTATTTCATTATGGAAACTCTGGCTAACCTTTTTCTTGTATGGTGTAAGAATACAAAATGAGAAAAGGAAGAAGGCAAAACAAATGCAAACCAAGAACACATTTAGCAAATTGCCAATCAGGAAACCTGAATGTAGCTGAATGAATACACCTGGAAATCCCATTCACACTCAATTTGGAGGCAATTCGTAGCTGTGCCCTCGGCAAAAGGGAAAGATTTCATTTTCCAAAACAGTAAATCTCACCTTGGTCCAGTTGCCTGTTAAATTCTAAGCATGGAACGCCCATTTGCTGTTTTTTTATTTTTTATTTCATTAAGGATACTCTGGCTAAACTTTTATTGTATGGTGTAAGAATACAAAATTAGAAAAGGAAGAAGGCAAAACAAATGGAATGCCCAAACACATTTAAGAAATTGCCAATCAAGAAACCTGAATGCTGCTGACTGAATACACCTGAAAATCCCATTCACACTCAATTTGGAGGCAACTCGTAGCTGTCCCCTCGGCAAAAGGGTTACATTTTATTTTCCAAAGCAGAAAATCTCACCTTGGTCCTGTTGCCTGCTAATTTCTAAGAATGAAACGGCAATTTGCAGTTTTTTTTTATTTTATTATGGATATTTAGGCTAAACTTTTATTGTATGGGGTAAGAATACAAAATTAGAAAAGGAAGAAGGCAAAACAACCGCAAACCCAGAACACATTTAGCAAATTGCCAAACAAGAAACCTGAATGCTGCTGACTGAATACACCTGAAAATCCCATTCACACTCAATTTGGAGTCAATTCGTAGCTGTCCCCTCAGCAAAAGGGTTACATTTCATATTCCAAAACACAAAAACTCACCTTGGTCCTGTTGCATGTTAATTTCTAAAAATGAAACACCAATTTGCTCTTTTCTTTATTTCCTTATGGTTAGTCTGGCTAACCTTTTTATTGTATGGGGTAAGAATACAAAATTAGAAAAGGAAGAAGGCAAAACAACCGCAAACCCAGAACACATTTAGCAAATTGCCAAACAAGAAACCTGAATGCTGCTGACTGAATACACCTGAAAATCCCATTCACACTCAATTTGGCGGCAATTCATAGCTGTTCTCTTTTCAAAAGGGTTACATTTCATTTTCCAAAACACAAAAACTCACCTTGGTCCTGTTGCATGTTAATTTCTAAAAATGAAACACCAATTTGCTGTTTTCTTTATTTCCTTATGGTTACTCTGGCTAACCTTTTTCTTGTATGGTGTAAGAATACAAAATTAGAAAAGGAAGAAGGCAAAACAAATGCAAACCAAGAACACATTTAGCAAATTGCCAATCAGGAAACCTGAATGTTGCTGACTGAATACACCTGAAAATCCCATTCACACTCAATTTCGAGTCAATTCGTAGCTGTGCCATCGGCAAAAGTGAAAGATTTCATTTTCCAAAACAGTAAATCTCACCTTGCTCCAGTTGCCTGTTAATTTCTAAGCATGGAACGCCCATTTGATGTTTTTTTTTTTTTCATTAAGGATACTCTGGCTAAACTTTTATTATATGGTGTATGAATACAAAATTAGAAAAGGAAGAAGGCAAAACAAATGGAATGCACAAACACATTTAAGAAATTGCCAATCAAGAAACCTGAATGCTGCTGACTGAATATACCTGAAAATCCCATTCACACTCAATTTGGGGGCAACTCGTAGCTGTCCCCTCCGCAAAAGGGTTACATTTCAAATTCCAAAGCACAAAATCACACCTTGGTCTTGTTGCGTGCTAATTTCTAAGAATGAAACGGCAATTTGCAGGTTTTTTTTATTTCATTATGGATATTCTGGCTAGACTTTTTATTGTATGGTGTAAGAATACAAAATTAGAAAAGGAATAAGGCAAAACAACCGCAAAACCAGAACACATTTAGCAAATTGCCAAACAAGAAACCTGAATGCTGCTGACTGAATACACCTGAAAATCCCATTCACACTCAATTTGGCGGCAATTCATAGCTGTTCCCTTGGCAAAAGGGTTACATTTCATTTTCCAAAACACAAAAACTCACCTTGGTACTGTTGCATGTTAATTTCTAAAAATGAAACACCAATTTGCTGTTTTCTTTATTTCATTATGGTTACTCTGGCTAACCTTTTTCTTTTATGGTGTAAGAATACAAAATGAGAAAAGGAAGAAGGCAAAACAAATGCAAACCAAGAACACATTTGTCAAATTGCCAATCAGGAAACCTGAATGTTGCTGACTGAATACACCTGAAAATCCCATTCACACTCAATTTGGAGGCAATTCGTAGCTGTGCCCTCAGCAAAAGGGAAAGATTTCATTTTCCAAAACAGTAAATCTCACCTTGTCCAGTTGCCTGTTAATTTCTAAGCATGGAACGCCCATTTACTGTTTTTTTTTTTTTTTATTTCAGGAAGAATACTCTGGCTAAACTTTTATTGTATGGTGTAAGAATACAAAATTAGAAAAGGAAGAAGGCAAAACAAATGGAATGCCCAAACACATTTAAGAAATTGCTAATCAAGAAACCTGAATGCTGCTGACTGAATACACCTGAAAATGCCATTCACACTCAATTTGGAGGCAACTCGTAGCTGTCCTCTCGGCAAAAGGGTTACATTTCATATTCCAAAGCACAAAATCACACCTTGGTCCTGTTGCCTGCTAATTTCTAAGAATGAAATGGCAATTTGCAGTTTTTTTTTATTTCATTATGGATATTCTGGTAAAACTTTTATTGTATGGGGTAAGAATACAAAATTAGAAAAGGAAGAAGGCAAAACAAATGCAGACCCAGAACACATTTAGCAAATTGCCAAACAAGAAACCTGAATGCTGCTGACTGAATGCACCTGAAAATTGCATTCACACTCAATTTGGCGGCAATTCATAGCTGTGCCCTCGGCAAAAGGGAAAGATTTCATTTTCCAAAACACTAACACTCACCTTGGTCCTGTTGCTTGTTAATTTCTAAAAATGAAACACCAATTTGTTGTTTTCTTTGTTTCATTATGGATACTCTGGCTAACCTTTTTCTTGTATGGTGTAAGAATACAAAATGAGAAAATGAAGAAGGCAAAACAAATGCAAACCAAGAACACATTTAGCAAATTGCCAATCAGGATACCTGAATGTTGCTGACTGAATACACCTGAAAATCCCATTCACACTCAATTTGGAGGCAACTCGTAGCTGTCCCCTCGGCAAAAGTGTTACATTTCATATTCCAAAGCACAAAAACACACCTTGGTCCTGTTGCCTGCTAATTTCTAAGTATGAAACGGCAATTTGCAGTTTTTTTTATTTCCTTATGGATATTCTGGCTAAACTTTTTATTGTATGGGGTAAGAATACAAAATTAGAAAAGGAAGAAGGCAAAACAACCGCAAACCCAGAACACATTTAGCAATTTGCCAAACAAGAAACCTGAATGCTGCTGACTGAATACACCTGAAAATCCCATTCACACTCAATTTGGCGGCAATTCATAGCTGTTCCCTTGGCAAAAGCTTTACATTTCATTTTCCAAAACACAAAAACTCACCTTGGTCCTGTTGCATGTTAATTTCTAAAAATGAAACACCAATTTGCTGTTTTCTTTATTTCATTATGGATACTCTGGCTAAACATTTTCTTGTATGGTGTAAGAATACAAAATGAGAAAAGGAAGAAGGCAAAACAAATGCAAACCAAGAACACATTTAGCAAATTGCCAATCAGGAAACCTGAATGTAGCTGAATGAATACACCTGGAAATCCCATTCACACTCAATTTGGAGGCAATTCGTAGCTGTGCCCTCGGCAAAAGGGAAAGATTTCATTTTCCAAAACAGTAAATCTCACCTTGGTCCAGTTGCCTGTTAATTTCTAAGCATGGAACGCCCATTTGCTGTTTTTTTATTTTTTATTTCATTAAGGATACTCTGGCTAAACTTTTATTGTATGGTGTAAGAATACAAAATTAGAAAAGGAAGAAGGCAAAACAAATGGAATGCCCAAACACATTTAAGAAATTGCCAATCAAGAAACCTGAATGCTGCTGACTGAATACACCTGAAAATCCCATTCACACTCAATTTGGAGGCAACTCGTAGCTGTCCCCTCGGCAAAAGGGTTACATTTTATTTTCCAAAGCAGAAAATCTCACCTTGGTCCTGTTGCCTGCTAATTTCTAAGAATGAAACGGCAATTTGCAGTTTTTTTTTATTTTATTATGGATATTTAGGCTAAACTTTTATTGTATGGGGTAAGAATACAAAATTAGAAAAGGAAGAAGGCAAAACAACCGCAAACCCAGAACACATTTAGCAAATTGCCAAACAAGAAACCTGAATGCTGCTGACTGAATACACCTGAAAATCCCATTCACACTCAATTTGGAGTCAATTCGTAGCTGTCCCCTCAGCAAAAGGGTTACATTTCATATTCCAAAACACAAAAACTCACCTTGGTCCTGTTGCATGTTAATTTCTAAAAATGAAACACCAATTTGCTCTTTTCTTTATTTCCTTATGGTTAGTCTGGCTAACCTTTTTATTGTATGGGGTAAGAATACAAAATTAGAAAAGGAAGAAGGCAAAACAACCGCAAACCCAGAACACATTTAGCAAATTGCCAAACAAGAAACCTGAATGCTGCTGACTGAATACACCTGAAAATCCCATTCACACTCAATTTGGCGGCAATTCATAGCTGTTCTCTTTTCAAAAGGGTTACATTTCATTTTCCAAAACACAAAAACTCACCTTGGTCCTGTTGCATGTTAATTTCTAAAAATGAAACACCAATTTGCTGTTTTCTTTATTTCCTTATGGTTACTCTGGCTAACCTTTTTCTTGTATGGTGTAAGAATACAAAATTAGAAAAGGAAGAAGGCAAAACAAATGCAAACCAAGAACACATTTAGCAAATTGCCAATCAGGAAACCTGAATGTTGCTGACTGAATACACCTGAAAATCCCATTCACACTCAATTTCGAGTCAATTCGTAGCTGTGCCATCGGCAAAAGTGAAAGATTTCATTTTCCAAAACAGTAAATCTCACCTTGCTCCAGTTGCCTGTTAATTTCTAAGCATGGAACGCCCATTTGATGTTTTTTTTTTTTTCATTAAGGATACTCTGGCTAAACTTTTATTATATGGTGTATGAATACAAAATTAGAAAAGGAAGAAGGCAAAACAAATGGAATGCACAAACACATTTAAGAAATTGCCAATCAAGAAACCTGAATGCTGCTGACTGAATATACCTGAAAATCCCATTCACACTCAATTTGGGGGCAACTCGTAGCTGTCCCCTCCGCAAAAGGGTTACATTTCAAATTCCAAAGCACAAAATCACACCTTGGTCTTGTTGCGTGCTAATTTCTAAGAATGAAACGGCAATTTGCAGGTTTTTTTTATTTCATTATGGATATTCTGGCTAGACTTTTTATTGTATGGTGTAAGAATACAAAATTAGAAAAGGAATAAGGCAAAACAACCGCAAAACCAGAACACATTTAGCAAATTGCCAAACAAGAAACCTGAATGCTGCTGACTGAATACACCTGAAAATCCCATTCACACTCAATTTGGCGGCAATTCATAGCTGTTCCCTTGGCAAAAGGGTTACATTTCATTTTCCAAAACACAAAAACTCACCTTGGTACTGTTGCATGTTAATTTCTAAAAATGAAACACCAATTTGCTGTTTTCTTTATTTCATTATGGTTACTCTGGCTAACCTTTTTCTTTTATGGTGTAAGAATACAAAATGAGAAAAGGAAGAAGGCAAAACAAATGCAAACCAAGAACACATTTGTCAAATTGCCAATCAGGAAACCTGAATGTTGCTGACTGAATACACCTGAAAATCCCATTCACACTCAATTTGGAGGCAATTCGTAGCTGTGCCCTCAGCAAAAGGGAAAGATTTCATTTTCCAAAACAGTAAATCTCACCTTGTCCAGTTGCCTGTTAATTTCTAAGCATGGAACGCCCATTTACTGTTTTTTTTTTTTTTATTTCAGGAAGAATACTCTGGCTAAACTTTTATTGTATGGTGTAAGAATACAAAATTAGAAAAGGAAGAAGGCAAAACAAATGGAATGCCCAAACACATTTAAGAAATTGCTAATCAAGAAACCTGAATGCTGCTGACTGAATACACCTGAAAATGCCATTCACACTCAATTTGGAGGCAACTCGTAGCTGTCCTCTCGGCAAAAGGGTTACATTTCATATTCCAAAGCACAAAATCACACCTTGGTCCTGTTGCCTGCTAATTTCTAAGAATGAAATGGCAATTTGCAGTTTTTTTTTATTTCATTATGGATATTCTGGTAAAACTTTTATTGTATGGTGTAAGAATACAAAATTAGAAAAGGAAGAAGGCAAAACAAATGGAATGCCCAAACACATTTAAGAAATTGCCAATCAAGAAACCTGAATGCTGCTGACTGAATACACCTGAAAATCCCATTCACACTCAATTTGGAGGCAACTCGTAGCTGTCCCCTCGGCAAAAGGGTTACATTTCATTTTCCAAAGCAGAAAAACTCACCTTGGTCCTGTTGCCTGCTAATTTCTAAGAATGAAACGGCAATTTGCAGTTTTTGTTTTATTTCATTATGGATATTTAGGCTAAACTTTTTATTGTATGGGGTAAGAATACAAAATTAGAAAAGGAAGAAGGCAAAACAACCGCAAACCCAGAACACATTTAGGAAATTGCCAATCAGTAAACCTGAATGCTGCTGACTGAATACACCTGAAAATCCCATTCACACTCAATTTGGAGGCAACTCGTAGCTGTCCCCTCCGCAAAAGGGAAAGATTTCATTTTCCAAAGAACAAAAACACACCTTGGTCTTGTTGCCTGCTAATTTCTAAGAATGAAACGGTAATTTGCAGTCTTTTTTTATTTCATTATGGATATTCTGGCTAAATTTTATTGCATGGGGTAAGAATACAAAATTAGAAAATGAAGAAGGCAAAACAAACGCAAACCCAGAACACATTTAGCAAATTGCCAAACAAGAAACCTGAATGCTGCTGACTGTACGCACTTGAAAATCGCATTCACACTCAATTTGGCGGCAATTGGTAGCTGTGCCCTCGGCAAAAGGGAAAGATTTCATTTTCCAAAACACAAAAACTCACCTTGGTCCTGTTGCATATTAATTTCTAAAAATGAAACACCAATTCACTGTTTTCTTTATTTCATTATGGATATTCTGGCTAACCTTTTTCTTGTATGGTGTAAGAATACAAAATGAGTAAAGGAAGAAAGCAAAACAAATGCAAACCAAGAACACATTTAGCAAATTGCCAATCAGGAAACCTGAATGTTGCTGACTGAATACACCTGAAAATCCCATTCACACTCAATTTGGAGGCAATTCGTAGCTGTCCCCTCGGCAAAAGTGTTACATTTATTTTCTAAAACACGAAAACTCACCTTAGTCGTGTTGCCTGTAGATTTCTTAGCATGAAACGCCAATTTGCACTGTATTTGTATTTCATTTTGACCACTCTGTCTAAAGGCTTTTTTGGATGGTGTCAGGATTGTAAATTTGGAAAGAAAGAAGGCAAAACAAACGCAAACCCAGACGACATTTAAGAAATTGCCAATCAAGAAACCTGAATGCTGCTGACTGAATACACCTGAAAATCCCATTCACACTCAATTTGGAGGCAACTCGTAGCTGTCCCCTCGGCAAAAGAGTTACATTTCATTTTCCAAAGCACAAAAGCACACCTTGGTCCTGTTGCCTGCTAATTTCTAAGAATGAAACGGCAATTTGCAGCTTTTTTATTTCACTATGGATATTCTGGCTAAACTTTTTATTGTATGGGGTAAGAATACAAAATGAGAAAAGGAAGAAGGCAAAACAAACGCAAACCCAGAACACATTTAGCAAATTGCAAAACAAGAAACCTGAATGCTGCTGAATGAATACACCTGAAAATCCCATTCACACACAATTTGGCCGCAATTCGTAGCTATTCCCTTGGCAAAAGGGTTATATTTCATTTTCCAAAACACAAAACCTCACCTTGGTCCTCTTGCATGTTAATTTCTATGCATGGAACGCCAATTTCCTGTTTTTATTTTTATTTCTTTATGGATACTCTGGCTAAACTTTTCATTGTATGGTGTAAGAATACAAAATTAGAAAACGAACAAGGCAAAACAAATGCAAACCCAGAACACATTTAGCAAATTTCCAACCAAGAAACCTGAATGTTACTGACTGAATACACCTGAAAATCCCATTCACACTCAATTTGGAGGCAATTCGTAGCTGTGCCCTCGGCAAAAGGGAAACATTTCATTTTCCAAAACACGAAAACTCACCTTAGTCGTGATGCCTGTAGATTTCTTAGCATGAAAGCCAATTTGCATTGAATTTTTATTTCATTTTGACCACTCTGTCAAAAGGCTTTTTTGGATGGTGTCAGGATAGAAAATTTGGAAAGAAAGAAGGTAAAACAAACGAAATCCCAGAACACATTTAGCAAATTGCCAATCAAGAATCCTGAATGCTGCTGACTGAATACACCTTAAAATCCCATTCACACTCAATTTGGAAGCAATTCGTAGCTGTGCCCTCAGCAAAAGGGAAACATTTCATTTTCCAAAACACGAAAACTCACCTTAGTCGTGATGCCTGTAGATTTCTTAGCATGAAACCCCATTTTGCATTGTATTTTTATTTCATTTTGACAACTCTCTCAAAAGGCTTTTTTGGATGGTGTCAGGATAGAAAATTTGGAAACAAAGAAGGTAAAACAACCGGAATCCCAGAACACATTTAGCAAATAGCCATCCAGAAACCTGAATGCTGCTGAATGAATACACCTGAAAATCCCATTCACACTCAATTTGGAGGCAATTCGTAGCTGTGCCCTCGGCAAAAGGGTTACATTTCATTTTGCAAAACATAAAACCTCACTTGGTCCTGTTGCCTGTTAATATCTAAGCATGGAACGCCAATTTGATGTTTTTTTTTTTTTATTTCATTAAGGATACTCTCGCTAACCTTTTTATTGTATGGTGTTAGAATACAAAATTAGAAAAGGAAGAAGGCAAAACAAACGCAAACCCTGAAGACATTAAGTAAATTGCCAATTAAGAAACCTGAATGCTGCTGAATGAATACACCTGAAAATCCCATTCACAGTCAATTTGGAGGCAACTCGTAGCTGTCCCCTCGGCAAAAGGGATACATTTCATTTTCCAAAGCACAAAAACACACCTTGGTCCTCTTGCCAGCTAATTTCTAAGGATGAAATGGCAATTTGCAGTTTTTTTTTATTTCATTATGGATATTCTGGCTAAACATTTTCTGGTATGGGGAAAGAATACAAAATTAGAAAAGGAAGAAGGCAAAGCAACCGCAAACCCAGAACACATTTAGCAAATTGCCAAAAAAGAAACCTGAACGCTGCTGACTAAAACACCTGAAAATCCCATTAAACACTCAATTTGGAGGCAATTCGTAGCTGTTCCCTTGGCAAAATGGTTACATTTCATTTTCCAGAACACAAAAACTCACCTTGGTCCTGATGCATGTTAATTTCTAACAATGAAACACCAATTTGCTGTTTTCTTTATTTCATTATGGATACTCTGGCTAAAGATTTTATTGTATGGTGTAAGATTACAAAATTAGAAAAGCAAGAAGGCAAAACAAATGCAAACCAAGAACACATTTAGCAAATTGCCAATCAGGAAACCTGAATGTTGCTGACTGAATACACCTGAAAATCCCATTCACACTCAGTTTGCAGGCAATTCGTAGCTGTGCCCTCGGCAAAAGGGAAACATTTCATTTTCCAAAACACAAAACACACCTTGGTCCTGTGGCATGCTAATTTCTAAAAATGAAACACCAATTTGCAGTTTTTTTATTTCATTATGGATATTCTGGCTAAACTTTTTATTGTATGGGGTAAGTTACAAAATTAGAAAAGGAAGAAGGGAAAGCAACCGCAAACCCAGAACACATTTAGCAAATTGCCAAACAAGAAACCTGAATGCTGCTGACTGAATACACCTGAAAATCCCATTCACACTCAATTTGGAGGCAACTCGTAGCTGTCCCCTCGGCAAAAGGGAAAGATTTCATTTTCCATAGAACAAAAACACACCTTGGTCTTGTTGCCTGCTAATTTCTAAGAATGAAACGGTAATTTGCAGTCTTTTTTTATTTCATTATGGATATTCTGGCTAAATTTTATTGTATGGGGTAAGAATACAAAATTAGAAAATGAAGAAGGCAAAACAAACGCAAACCCAGAACACATTTAGCAAATTGCCAAACAAGAAACCTGAATGCTGCTGACTGAACGCACCTGAAAATCCCATTCACACTCAATTTGGAGGCAATTCGTAGCTGTCCCCTCGGCAAAAGTGTTACATTTCATTTTCTAAAACACGAAAACTCACCTTAGTCGTGTTGCCTGTAGATTTCTTAGCATGAAACACCAATTTGCACTGTATTTTTATTTCATTTTGACCACTCTGTCTAAAGGCTTTTTTGGATGGTGTCAGGATTGTAAATTTGGAAAGAAAGAAGGCAAAACAAACGCAAACCCAGACGACATTTAAGAAATTGCCAATCAAGAAACCTGAATGCTGCTGACTGAATACACCTGAAAATCCCATTCACACTCAATTTGGAGGCAACTCGTAGCTGTCCCCTCGGCAAAAGAGTTACATTTCATTTTCCAAAGCACAAAAGCACACCTTGGTCCTGTTGCCTGCTAATTTCTAAGAATGAAACGGCAATTGGCAGCTTTTTTATTTCACTATGGATATTCTGGCTGAACTTTTTATTGTATGGGGTAAGAATACAAAATTAGAAAAGGAAGAAGGCAAAACAAACGCAAACCCAGGACACATTTAGCAAATTGGAAAACAAGAAACCTGAATGCTGCTGAATGAATACACCTGAAAATCCCATTCACACACAATTTGGCCGCAACTCGTAGCTATTCCCTTGGCAAAAGGGTTATATTTCATTTTTCAAAACAAAAAACCTCACCTTGGTCCTGTTGCATGTTAATTTCTATGCATGGAACGCCAATTTGCTGTTTTTATTTTTATTTCTTTATGGATACTATGGCTAAACTTTTCATTGTATGGTGTAAGAATACAAAATTAGAAAACGAACAAGGCAAAACAAACGCAAACCCAGAACACATTTAGCAAATTGCCAACAAAGAAACCTGAATGTTACTGACTGAATACACCTGAAAATCCCATTCACACTCAATTTGGAGGCAATTCGTAGCTGTGCCCTCGGCAAAAGGGTTACATTTCATTTTCCAAAACACAAAAACTCACCTTGGTCGGTTTGCCTGTTATTTTCTAAGCATGGAACGCCAATTTACTGCTTTTTTTTTTATTTCATTAAGGATTCTCTGGCTAAAGATTTATTTTATGGTGAAAGAATACAAAATTAGTAAAGGAAGAAGGCAAAACAAATGGAATGCCCGAACACATTTAAGAAATTGCCAATCAAGAAACCTGAATGCTGCTGACTGAATACACCTGAAAATCCCATTCACACACAATTTGGCCGCAACTCGTAGCTATTCCCTTGGCAAAAGGGTTACATTTCATTTTCCAAAACACAAAAACTCACCTTGGTCCTGTTGCATGTTAATTTCTAAAAATGAAACACCAATTTGCTGTTTTCTTTATTTCATTATGGATACTCTGGCTAAACATTTTCTTGTATGGTGTAAGAATACAAAATGAGAAAAGGAAGAAGGCAAAACAAATGCAAACCAAGAACACATTTAGCAAATTGCCAATCAGGAAACCTGAATGTAGCTGAATGAATACACCTGGAAATCCCATTCACACTCAATTTGGAGGCAATTCGTAGCTGTGCCCTCGGCAAAAGGGAAAGATTTCATTTTCCAAAACAGTAAATCTCACCTTGCTCCAGTTGCCTGTTAATTTCTAAGCATGGAACGCCCATTTGCTGTTTTTTTTATTTTTTATTTC
Organism: Sylvilagus floridanus; assembly: GCA_949820135.1. NCBI lineage: Eukaryota > Metazoa > Chordata > Mammalia > Lagomorpha > Leporidae > Sylvilagus > Sylvilagus floridanus. Next base: position 163,494,337 of record OX463227.1, on the reverse strand, counting down.
ATTAAGGATACTCTGGCTAAACTTTTATTGTATGTTGTAAGAATACAAAATTAGAAAAGGAAGAAGGCAAAACAAATGGAATGCCCAAACACATTTAAGAAATTGCCAATCAAGAAACCTGAATGCTGCTGACTGAATACACCTGAAAATCCCATTCACACTCAATTTGGAGGCAACTCGTAGCTGTCCCATTGGCAAAAGTGTTACATTTCATTTTCCAAAGCACAAAAATACACCTTGGTCTTTTTGCCTGCTAATTTCCAAGAATTAAAAGCAATTTTCAGTTTTTTTTTATTTCATTACGGATATTCTGGCTAAACTTTTTATTGTATGGGGTAAGAATACAAAATTAGAAAAGGAAGAAGGAAAAACAAATGTAAAACCAAGAACATATTTATCAAATTACCAATTGGGAAACCTGAATGTTGCTGAATGAATACATCTGAAAATCCCATTCACACTCAATTTGGAGCAGTTCGTAGCTGTCCCCTCGGCAAAAGTGTTACATTTCATTTTCTAAATCGCGAAAACTCACCTTAGTCGTGTTGCCTGTAGATTTCTTAGCATGAAACGCCAATTTGCACTATATTTTTATTTCATTTTGAGCACTCTGTCTAAAGGCTTTTTTGAATGATGTCAGGATAGAAAATTTGGAAAGAAAAAAGGGAAAACAAACGCAAACACAGATGACATTTAAGAAATTGCGAATCAAGAAACCTGAATGCTGCTGACTGAATACACCTGAAAATCCTATTTACACTCAATTTGGAGGCAATTCGTAGCTGTGCTCTCGGAAAAAGGGAAAGATTTCATTTTCAAAAACACAAAAACTCACATTGATCCAGTTGCCTGTTAATTTCTAAACATTTAACGCCCATTTGCTGTTTTTTTTTAATTTCATTAAGGATACTCTGGCTAAACTTTTATTGTATGGTGTAAGAATACAAAATTAGAAAAGGAAGAAGGCAAAAGAAATGGAATGCCCAAACACATTTAAGAAATTGCGAATCAAGTAACCTGAATGCTGCTGACTGAAATCACCTGAAAATCCCAATCACACTCAATTTGGAGGTAACTCATAGCTGTCCCCTCGGCAAAAGGGTTCCATTTAATTTTCCAAAGCACGAAAACGCACCTTGGTCCTGTTGCCTGCTAATTTCTAAGAATGCAACGGCAATTTGCAGTTTTTTTTTATTTCATTATGGATATTCTGGCTAACCTTTTTATTGTATGGGGTAAGAATACAAAATTAGAAAAGGAAGAAGGCAAAACAACCGCAAACCCAGAACACATTTAGCAAATTGCCAAAGAAGAAACCTGAATGCTTCTGACTGAATACACCTGAAAATCCCATTCCCACTCAATTTGGATGCAACTCATAGCTGTCCCCTCGGCAAAAGGGTTACATTTCATTTTCCAAAGCACAAAAACATACCTTGGTCCTGTTGCCTGCTAAGTTCTAACAATGAAACGGCAATTTGCAGTTTTTTTTTATTTCATTATGGATATTCTGGCTAAACATTTTATTGTATGGGGTAAGAATACAAAATTAGAAAAGGAAGAAGGCAATGCAACCGCAAACCAAGAACATATTTAGCAAATTGCCAAACAAGAAACCTGAATGCTGCTGACTGAATAAACCAGAAAATCCCATTCACACTCAATTTGGCGGCACTTCGTAACTGTTCCCTTGGCAAAAGGGTTACCTTTCATTTTCCAAAACACAAAAACTCACCTTGGTCCTGTTGCATGTTAATTTCTAAAAATGAAACACCAATTTGCTGTTTTCTTTATTTCATTATGGATACTCTGGCTAACCTTTTTCTTGTATGCTGTAAGAATACAAAATGAGAAAAGGAAGAAGGCAAAACATGCAAACCAAGAACACCTTTACCAAATTGCCAATCAGGAAACCTGAATGTTGCTGACTCAATACACCTGAAAACCCATTCACACTCAATTTGGAGGCAATTCGTAGCTGTGCCCTCAGCAAAAGGGAAAGATTTCACTTTCCAAAACACTAAAACTCACCTTGGTCCAGTTCCCTGTTAATTTCTAAGCATTAAACGACAATTGGTGTTTTTTTTTTTTATTTCATTATGGATACTCTGGCTAAACTTTTATTGTATGGTGTAAGAATACAAAATTATAAAAGGAAGAAGGCAAAACAAATGGAATTCCCAAACACATTTAAGAAATTGCCAATCAAGAAACCTGAATGCTGCTGACTGAATACACCTGAAAATCCCATTCACACTCAATTTGGAGGCAACTCGTAGCTGTCCCCTCGGCAAAAGGGATACATTTCATTTTCCAAAGCACAAAATCACTCCTTGGTACTGTTGCCTGCTAATTTCTAACAATGAAATGGCAATATGCAGTTTTTTTTATTTCATTATGGATATTCTGGCTAACCTTTTTATTGTATGGGGTAAGAATACAAAATTAGAAAAGGAAGAAGGCAAAGCAACCGCAAACCCAGAACACATTAAGCAAATTGCCAAACAAGAAACCTGAATGCTGCTGACTGAATACACCTGAAAATCCCATTCACACTCAATTTGGAGGCAACTCGTAGCTGTCCCCTCAGCAAAAGGGTTACATTTCATTTTCCAAACCACAAAATCACACCTTGGTCTGTTGCCTGCTAATTTCTAAGAATGAAACGGCAATTTGCAGTTTTTTTTTTCATTATGGATATTCTTGCTAAACTTTTTATTGTATGGTGTAAGAATACAAAATGAGAAAAGGAAGAAGGCAAAACAAATGCAAACCAAGAACACATTTAGCGAATTGCCAATCAGGAAACCTGAATGTTGCTGACTGAATACACCTGAAAACCCATTCACATTCAATTTGGAGGCAATTCGTAGCTGTGCCCTCGGCAAAAGGGAAAGATTTCAATTTCCAAAAGATGAAAACTCACTTGTCGTGTTGCCTGTAGATTTCTTAGCATGGAACGCCAATTTGCACTGTATTTCTATTTCATTTTGACCACTATGTCTAAAGGCTTTTTTGGATGGTGTCAGGATAGAAAATTTGGAAAGAAAAAAGGCAAAACAAACGCAAACCCAGACGACATTTAAGAAATTGCCAATCAAGAAACCTGAATGCTGCTGACTGAATACACCTGAAAATCCCATTCATACTCAATTTGGGGGCAATTCATAGCTGTCACCTCGGCAAAAGGGTTACATAACATTTTCCAAAGCACAAAAACACACCTTGGACCTGTTGCCTGCTAATTTCTAAGAATGAAACACCAATTTGCTGTTTTCTTTATTTCATTATGGATACTCTGGCTAAGGTTTTTCTTGTATGGTGTAAGATTACAAAATTAGAAAAGGAAGAAGGCAAAACTAATGCAAACCAAGAACACCTTTAGCAAATTACCAATCGGGAAACCTGAATGCTGCTGACTGAATACACCTGAAAATCCCATTCACACGCAATTTGGAGGCAATTCGTAGCTGTGCCCTCGGCAAAAGGGAAAGATTTCATTTTCCAAAACAGTAAATCACACCTTGGTCCAGTTGCCTGTTAATTTCTAAGCATGGAACGCCCATTTGCTATTTTTTTTTTTTTATTTCATTAAGGATACTCTGGCTAAACTTTTATTGTATGGGGTAAGAATACATAATTAGAAAAGGAAGAAGGCAAAACAAATGCAAACCAAAAAATCATTTAGCAAATTACAAATCAGGAAACCTGAATGCTGCTGACTGAATACACCTGAAAATCCCATTCCTACTCAATTTGGAGGCAATTCATAGCTGTCCCCTCGGCAAAAGGGTTGTATATAATTTTCCAAAGCACAAAAACATACCTTGGTCCTGTTGCCTGCTAATTTCTAAGAATGAAACGGCAATTTGCAGTTTTTTTTATTTCATTATGGATATTCTGGCTTAGCTTTTTATTGTATGGTGTAAGAATACAAAATTAGAAAAGGAAGAAGGCAAAGCAACCGCAAACCCAGAACACATTTAGCAAATTGCCAAAAAAGAAACCTGAACGCTGCTGACTAAATACACCTGAAAATCCCATTAAACACTCAATTTGGAGGCAATTCGTAGCTGTTCCCTTGGCAAAATGGTTACATTTCATTTTCCAGAACACAAAAACTCACCTTGGTCCTGATGCATGTTAATTTCTAACAATGAAACACCAATTTGCTGTTTTCTTTATTTCATTATGGATACTCTGGCTAACTTTTTTCTTGTATGGTGTAAGATTACAAAATTAGAAAAGGAAGAAGGCAAAACAAATGCAAACCAAGAACACATTTAGCAAATTGCCAATCAGGAAACCTGAATGTTGCTGACTGAATACACCTGAAAATCCCATTCACACTCAATTTGCAGGCAATTCGTAGCTGTGCCCTCGGCAAAAGGGAAAGATTTCATTTTCCAAAACACAAAACTCACCTTGGTCCTGTGGCATGCTAATTTCTAAAAATGAAACACCAATTTGCTGCTTTCTTTATTTCATTATGGATACTCTGGCTAACCTTTTTATTGTATGGTGTAAGAATACAAAATTAGAAAAGGAAGAAGGCAAAACAAATGCAAACCAAGAAATCATTTAGCAAATTACGAATCAAGAAACCTGAATACTCCTGAATGAATACACCTGAAAATCCCATTCATACTCAATTTGGAGGCAATTCATAGCTGTCCCCTCGGCAAAAGGGTTGCATATCATTTTCCAAAGCACAAAAACACACCTTGGTCCTGTTGCCTTCTAATTTCTAAGAATGAAACGGCAATTTGCAGTTTTTTTATTTCATTATGGATATTCAGGCTAAACTTTTTATTGTATGGGGTAAGAATACAAAATTAGAAAAGGAAGAAGGGAAAGCAACCGCAAACCCAGAACACATTTAGCAAATTGCCAAACAAGAAACCTGAATGCTGCTGACTGAATACACCTGAAAATCCCATTCCTACTCAATTTGGAGGCAATTCATAGCTGTCCCCTCGGCAAAAGGGTTGTATATAATTTTCCAAAGCACAAAAACATACCTTGGTCCTGTTGCCTGCTAATTTCTAAGAATGAAACGGCAATTTGCAGTTTTTTTTATTTCATTATGGATATTCTGGCTTAGCTTTTTATTGTATGGTGTAAGAATACAAAATTAGAAAAGGAAGAAGGCAAAGCAACCGCAAACCCAGAACACATTTAGCAAATTGCCAAAAAAGAAACCTGAACGCTGCTGACTAAATACACCTGAAAATCCCATTAAACACTCAATTTGGAGGCAATTCGTAGCTGTTCCCTTGGCAAAATGGTTACATTTCATTTTCCAGAACACAAAAACTCACCTTGGTCCTGATGCATGTTAATTTCTAACAATGAAACACCAATTTGCTGTTTTCTTTATTTCATTATGGATACTCTGGCTAACTTTTTTCTTGTATGGTGTAAGATTACAAAATTAGAAAAGGAAGAAGGCAAAACAAATGCAAACCAAGAACACATTTAGCAAATTGCCAATCAGGAAACCTGAATGTTGCTGACTGAATACACCTGAAAATCCCATTCACACTCAATTTGCAGGCAATTCGTAGCTGTGCCCTCGGCAAAAGGGAAAGATTTCATTTTCCAAAACACAAAACTCACCTTGGTCCTGTGGCATGCTAATTTCTAAAAATGAAACACCAATTTGCTGCTTTCTTTATTTCATTATGGATACTCTGGCTAACCTTTTTATTGTATGGTGTAAGAATACAAAATTAGAAAAGGAAGAAGGCAAAACAAATGCAAACCAAGAAATCATTTAGCAAATTACTAATCAAGAAACCTGAATACTCCTGAATGAATACACCTGAAAATCCCATTCATACTCAATTTGGAGGCAATTCATAGCTGTCCCCTCGGCAAAAGGGTTGCATATCATTTTCCAAAGCACAAAAACACACCTTGGTCCTGTTGCCTTCTAATTTCTAAGAATGAAACGGCAATTTGCAGTTTTTTTATTTCATTATGGATATTCAGGCTAAACTTTTTATTGTATGGGGTAAGAATACAAAATTAGAAAAGGAAGAAGGGAAAGCAACCGCAAACCCAGAACACATTTAGCAAATTGCCAAACAAGAAACCTGAATGCTGCTGACTGAATACACCTGAAAATCCCATTCACACTCAATTTGGCGGCAATTCGTAGCTGTTCCCTTGGCAAAAGGGTTACATTTCATTTTCCAAAACACAAAAACTCACCTTGGTCCTGTTGCGTGTTAATTTCTAAAACGAAACACCAATTTGCTGTTTTCTTTATTTCATTATGGATACTCTAGCTAAACTTTTTTATTGTATGGTGTAAGAATACAAAATGAGAAAAGGAAGAAGGCAAAACAAATGCAAACCAAGAACACATTTAGCAAATTGCCAATCAGGAAACCTGAATGTTGCTGACTGAATACACCTGAAAATCCCATTCACACTCAATTTGGAGGCAATTCGTAGCTGTGCCCTCAGCAAAAGTGAAAGATTTCATTTTCCAAAACACAAAAACACACCTTGGTCTAGTTGCCTGTTAATTTCTAAGCATGGAATGCCCATTTGCTGTTTTTTTTTTTTTAATTTCATTAAGGATACTCTGGCTAAACTTTTATTGTATGGGGTAAGAATCAAAATTAGAAAAGGAAGAAGGCAAAACAACCACAAACCTAGAACACATTTAGCAAATTACCAATCAGGAAACCTGAATGCTGCTGACTGAATACACCTGAAAATCCCATTCACACTCAATTTGGAGGCAACTCGTAGCTGTCCCCTCGGCAAAAGGGTTGCATATCATTTTCCAAAGCAGAAAAACACAGCTTGGTCCTGTTGCCTGCTAAATTCTAAGAATGAAAGGGCAATTTGCAGTTTTTTTTATTTCATTATGGATATTCTGGCTTAGCTTTTTATTGTATGGTGTAAGAATACAAAATTAGAAAAGGAAGAAGGCAAAGCAACCGCAAACCCAGAACACATTTAGCAAATTGCCAAACAAGAAACCTGAATGCTGCTGACTGAATACACCTGAAAATCCCATTCACACTCAATTTGGCGGCAATTCGTAGCTGTTCCCTTGGCAAAAGGGTTACATTTCATTTTCCAGAACACAAAAACTCACCTTGGTCCTGTTGCATGTTAATTTCTAACAATGAAACACCAATTTGCTGTTTTCTTTATTTCATTATGGATACTCTGGCTAACCTTTTTATTGTATGGTGTAAGAATACAAAATTAGAAAAGGAAGAAGGCAAAACAAATGCAAACCAAGAACACATTTAGCAAATTGCCAATCAGGAAACCTGAATGTTGCTGACTGAATACACCTGAAAACCCATTCACACTCAATTTGGAGGCAATTCGTAGCTGTCCCCTGGGCAAAAGGGAAAGATTTCATTTTCCAAAACACGAAAACTCACCTGTCGTGTTGCCTGTAGATTTCTTAGCATGAAACGCCAATTTGCACTGTATTTGTATTTCATTTTGACCACTCTGTCTAAAGGCTTTTTTGGATGGTGTCAGGATATAAAATTTGGAAAGAAAAAAGGCAAAACAAACGCAAACCCAGACGACATTTAAGAAATCGCCAATCAAGAAACCTGAATGCTGCTGACTGAATACACTTGAAAATCCCATTCACACTCAATTTGGCGGCAATTCATAGCTGTCTCCTCGGCAAAAGGGTTACATATAATTCTCCAAAGCACAAAAACACACCTTGGTCCTGTGGCATGCTAATTTCTAAAAATGAAACACCAATTTGCTGTTTTCTTTATTTCATTATGGATACTCTGGCTAAACTTTTTATTGTATGGTGTAAGAATACAAAATGAGAAAAGGAAGAAGGCAAAACAAATGCAAACCAAGAACACATTTAGCAATGGCCAATCAGGAAACCTGAATGTTGCTGACTGAATACACCTGAAAATCCCATTCACACTCAATTTGGAGGCAATTCGTAGCAGTGCCCTCGGCAAAAGGGAAAGATTTCATTTTCCAAAACACAAAAACTCACCTTGGTCCTGTTGCTTGTTAATTTCTAAGCATGGATCGCCCATTTGCTGTTTTTTTTTTTTTATTTCATTAAGGATACTCTGGCTAAACTTTTATTGTATGGTAAAGAATACAAAATTAGAAAAGGAAGAAGGCAAAACAAATGCAAACCAAGAAATCATTTAGCAAATTACCAATCAGGAAACCTGAATGCTGCTGACTGACTACCCCTTAAAAACCCATTCACACTCAATTTGGAGGCAATTCATAGCTATCCCCTCGGCAAAAGGGTTGCATATCATTTTCCAAAGCACAAAAACACACCTTGGTCCTGTTGCCTGCTAATTTCTAAGAATGAAACGGCAATTTGCAGTTTTTTTATTTCATTATGGATATTCTGGCTAAGCTTTTTATTGTATGGGTTAAGAATACAAAATTAGAAAAGGAAGAAGGGAAAGCAACCGCAAACCCAGAACAAATTTAGCAAATTCCCAAAGAAGAAACCTGAATGCTGCTGACTGAATACACCTGAAAATCCCATTCACACTCAATTTGGAGGCAATTCGTAGCTGTTCCCTTGGCAAAAGTGTTACATTTCATTTTCCAAAGCACAAAAACACACCTTGGTCCTGTTGCATGTTAATTTCTAAAAATGAAACACCAATTTGCTGTTTCCTTTATTACATTATGGATACTTTGGCTAAACTTTTTTATTGTATGGTGTAAGAATACAAAATGAGAAAAGGAAGAAGGCAAAACAAATGCATACCAAGAACACATTTAGCAAATTGCCAATCAGGAAACCTGAATGTTGCTGACTGAATACACCTGAAAATCGCATTCACACTCAATTTGGCGGCAACTTGTAGCTGTCCCCTCTGCAAAAGTGAAACATTTCATTTTCCAAAACACGAAAACTACCCTTAGTCGTGTTGCCTGTAGATTTCTTAGCATGAAACGCCAATTTGCAATGTATTTTTATTTCATTTGACTACTCTGTCTAAAGGCTTTAGTGGATGATCAGGATAGAAAATTTGGATAGAAAGAAAGAAAAACAAACACAAACCCAGAACACATTTACGAAATTGCCAATCGAGAAACCCGAATGCTGCTGACTGAACATACCTGTAAATCCAATTCACACTCAGTTTGGAGGCAATTCGTAGCAGTGCCCTTGGCAAAAGGGAAACATTTCATTTTCCAAACCACAAAAACTCACATTAGTCGTGCTGCCTGTAGATTTCTTAGCTTGAAACGCCAATTTGCTCCTTATTTTTCATTTCACCACTCTGTCTAAACGCTTTTGAGGATGGTGTCAGGATAGAAAATTTGGATAGAATGAAAGCAAAACAAACACAAACCCAGAACACATTTATCAAATTGCCAAACAAGAAACCTGAATGCTGCTGACTGAATGCACCTGAAAATCCCATTCACACTCAATTTGGAGGCAACTCGTAGCTGTCCCCTCGGCAAAATTGTTACATTTCATTTTCCAAAGCACAAAAACTCACCTAGGTCCTGTTGCATGTTAATATCTAAAAATGAAACACCAATTTGCTGTTTTCTTTATTTCATTATGGATACTCTGGCTAAACATTTCTTGTATGGTGTAAGAATACAACATTAGAAAAGGAAGAAGGCAAAACAAATGCAAACCAAGAACACATTTAGCAAATTGCCAATCAGGAAACCTGAATGTTGCTGACTGAATACACCTGAAAATCCCATTCACACTCAATTTGCAGGCAATTCGTAGCTGTGCCCTCGGCAAAAGGGAAAGATTTCATTTTCCAAAACACAAAACACACCTTGGTCCTGTGGCACGCTAATTTCTAAAAATGAAACACCAATTTGCTGCTTTCTTTATTTCATTATGGATACTCTGGCTAACGTTTTTATTGTATGGTGTAAGAATACAAAATTAGAAAAGGAAGAAGGCAAAACAAATGCAAACCAAGAAATCATTTAGCAAATTACCAATCAAGAAACCTGAACGCTGCTGAATGAATACACCTGAAAATCCCATTCATACTCAATTTGGAGGCAATTCATTGCTGTCCCCTCGGCAAAAGGGTTGCATATCATTTTCCAAAGCACAAAAACACACCTTGGTCCTGTTACCTGCTAATTTCTAAGAATGAAACGGCAATTTGCAGTTTTTTTTTATTTCATTATGGATATTCTGGCTAACCTTTTTATTGTATGGGGTAAGAATACAAAATTAGAAAAGGAAGAAGGGAAAGCAACCGCAAACCCAGAACACATTTAGCAAATTGCCAAACAAGAAACCTGAATGCTGCTGACTGAATACACCTGAAAATCCCATTCACACTCAATTTGGCGGCAATTCGTAGCTGTTCCCTTGGCAAAAGGGTTACATTTCATTTTCCAAAACACAAAAACTCACCTTGGTCCTGTTGCGTGGTAATTTCTAAAAATGAAACACCAATTTGCTGTTTTCTTTATTTCATTATGGATACTCTGGCTAAACTTTTTCTTGTATGGTGTAAGAATACAAAATGAGAAAAGGAAGAAGGCAAAACAAATGCAAACCAAGAACACATTTAGCAAATTGCCAATCAGGAAACCTGAATGTTGCTGACTGAATACACCTGAAAATCCCATTCACACTCAATTTGGAGGCAATTCGTAGCTGTGAACTCAGCAAAAGGGAATGATTTCATTTTTCAAAACACAAAAACACACCTTGGTCCAGTGGCCTGTTAATTTCTAAGCATTGAACGCCCATTTGCTGTTTTTTTTTTTAATTTCATTAAGGATACTCTGGCTAAACTTTTATTGTATGGGGTAAGAAACAAAATTAGAAAAGGAAGAAGGCAAAACAACCGCAAACTTAGAACACATTTAGCAAATTACCAATCAGGAAACCTGAATGCTGCTGACTGAATACACCTGAAAATCTCATTCACACTCAATTTGGAGGCAACTCGTAGCTGTCCCCTCGGCAAAAGGGTTGCATATCATTTTCCAAAGCACAAAAACACACCTTGGTCCTGTTGCCTGCTCATTTCTAAGAATGAAACGGCAATTTGCAGTTTTTTTTATTTCATTATGGATATTCTGGCTTAGCTTTTTATTGTATGGTGTAAGAATACAAAATTAGAAAAGGAAGAAGGCAAAGCAACCGCAAACCCAGAACACATTTAGCAAATTGCCAAACAAGAAACCTGAATGCTGCTGACTGAATACACCTGAAAATCCCATTCACACTCAATTTGGCGGCAATTCGTAGCTGTTCCCTTGGCAAAAGAGTTACATTTCATTTTCCAGAACACAAAAACTCACCTTGGTCCTGTTGCATGTTAATTTCTAACAATGAAACACCAATTTGCTGTTTTCTTTATTTCATTATGGATACTCTGGCTAACATTTTTCTTGTAAGGTGTAAGAATACAAAATTAGAAAAGGAAGAAGGCAAAACAAATGCAAACCAAGAACACATTTAGCAAATTGCCAATCAGGAAACCTGATTGTTGCTGACTGAATACACCTGAAAACCCATTCACACTCAATTTGGAGGCAATTCGTAGCTGTCCCCTCGGCAAAAGGGAAAGATTTCATTTTCCAAAACACGAAAACTCACCTGTCGTGTTGCCTGTAGATTTCTTAGCATGAAACGCCAATTTGCACTGTATTTGTATTTCATTTTGACCACTCTGTCTAAAGGCTTTTTTGGATGGTGTCAGGATATAAAATTTGGAAAGAAAAAAGGCAAAACAAACGCAAACCCAGACGACATTTAAGAAATCGCCAATCAAGAAACCTGAATGCTGCTGACTGAATACACTTGAAAATCCCATTCAAACTCAATTTGGCGGCAATTCATAGCTGTCTCCTCGGCAAAAGGGTTACATATCATTTTCCAAAGCACAAAAACACACCTTGGTCCTGTGGCATGCTAATTTCTAAAAATGAAACACCAATTTGCTGTTTTCTTTATTTCATTTTGGATACTCTGGCTAATATTTTTATTGTATGGTGTAAGAATACAAAATTAGAAAAGGAAGAAGGCAAAACAAATGCAAACCAAGAACACATTTAGCAAATTGCCAATCAGGAAACCTGAATGTTGCTGACTGAATACACCTGAAAATCCCATTCACACTCAATTTGGAGGCAACTCGTAGCTGTCCCCTCAGCAAAAGCGTTACATTTCATTTTCCAAAGCACAAAAACACACCTTGATCCTGTTGCCGGCTGATTTCAAAGAATGAAACGGCAATTTGCAGTTTTTTTATTTCATTATAGATATTCTGACTAAACATTTTATTGTATGGGGTAAGAATACAAAATAAGAAAAGGAAGAAGGCAAAGCAACCGCAAACCCAGAACACATTTAGCAAATTGCCAAACAAGAACCCTGAATGCTGCTGACTGAATACACCTGAAAATCCCATTCACACTCAATTTGGTGGCAATTCGTAGCTGTTCCCTTGGCAAAAGGGTTACATTTCTTTTTCCAAAACACAAAAACTCACCTTGGTCATGTTGCGTGTTAATTTCTAAAAACGAACAAATAAATTTGCTGTTTTCTTTATTTCATTATGGATACTCTGGCTAAACTTTTTGTTGTATGGTGTAAGAATACAAAATGACAAAAGGAAGAATGCAAAACAAATGCAAACCAAGAACACATTTAGCAAATTGCCAATCAGGAAACCTGAATGTTGCTGACTGAATACACCTGAAAATCCCATTCACACTCAATTTGCAGGCAATTCGTAGCTGTGCCCTCGGCAAAAGGGAAAGATTTCATTTTCCAAAACACAAAAACTCACCTTGGTCCAGTTGCCTGTTAATTTCAAAGCATGGAACGCCCATTTGCTATTTTTTTTTTTTATTTCATTAAGGATACTCTGGCTAAACTTATATTGTATGGTGTAAGAATACAAAATTAGAAAAGGAAGAAGGCAAAACCAATGCAAACCAAAAAATCATTTAGCAAATTACCAATCAGGAAACCGGAATGCTGCTGACTGAATACACCTGAAAATCCCATTCATACTCAATTTGGAGGCAATTCATAGCTGTCCCCTCGGCAAAAGTGTTGCATATCATTTTCCAAAGCACAAAAACAATCCTTGGTCCTGTTGCCTGCTAATTTCTAAGAATGAAACCGCAATTTGCAGTTTTTTTTTTATTTCATTATGGATATTCTGGCTAAGCTTTTTATTGTATGGTGTAAGAATACAAAATTAGAAAAGTAAGAAGGCAAAGCAACCGCAAACCCAGAACACATTTAGCAAATTGCCAAACAAGAAACCTGAATGCTGCTGACTGAATACACCTGAAAATCCCATTCACACTCAATTTGGCGGCAATTCATAGCTGTTCCCTTGGCAAAAGGGTTACATTTCATTTTCCAAAACACAAAAACTCACCTGGACCTGTTGCATGTTAATTTCTAAAAATGAAACACCAATTTGCTGTTTTCTTTATTTCATTATGGATACTCTGGCTAACTTTTTTCTTGTGTGGTGTAAGAATACAAAAGGAGTGTAGGAAGAAGGCAAAACAAATGCAAACCAAGAACACATTTAGCAAATTGCCAATCAGGAAACCTGAATGTTGCTGACTGAATACACCTAAAAACCCATTCACACTCAATTTGGAGGCAATTCGTAGCTGTCCCCTTGGCAAAAGTGTTACATTTCATTTTCTAAAACACGAAAACTCACCTGTCGTGTTGCCTGTAGATTTCTTACCATGAAACGCCAATTTGCACTATATTTTTATTTCATTTTGACCACTCTGTCTAAAGGCTTTTTTTGGATGGTGTCAGGATATAAAATTTGGAAAGAAAAAAAAGGCAAAACAAATGCAAACCCAGACGACATTTAAGAAATTGCCAATCAAGAAACCTGAATGCTGCTGAATGAATACACCTGAAAATCCCATTCATACTCAATTTGGAGGCAATTCATAGCTGTCCCCTCGGCAAAAGGGTTACATTTCATTTTCCGAAGCAGAAAAACACACCTTGGTCCTGTTGCCTGCTAATTTCTAAAAATGAAACGCTAATTTGCAGTTTTTTTTTGTTTCATTATCGATATTCTGGCTAAACTTTTTATTGTATGGGGTAAGAATACAAAATTAGAAAAGGAAGAAGGCAAAACAAACGCAAACCCAGAACACATTTAGCAAATTGCCAAACAAGAAACCTGAATGCTTTTGACTATGACCCTGTTGGAATAAGATTGAAGTCAGCAAACCCTAAAGGCTTCCATAGCCTTTTCAACTCATGACTAGACCCTAGGGAGATTCCTGACGCCATAAACAAGAGTGTCAAATTGTTAAATCAACTTCAGGAGTCACTGTGTACTTACGTCTCATGTGGGATCTGTCCTTAATGTGTTGTCCAATGTGAAGTAATGCTATAACTTGTACTGAAACAGTATTTTTACACTTTGTGTTTCTGTGTGGGTGCAAACTGATGAAATCTTTACTTAGTATATACTGAATCAATCTTCTGTGTATAAATATAATTAAAACTGAAAAAATCTTGGTGTTAAATTGGAAATTGGATAGAAAATTAATCAATTTAAAAAAATATATCATGTAGAATCTCTGTCCTTAATGTGCTATTCATTGTGAATTAATACTATAACTAGTACGCCAACAGTATTTTTCACTTTGTGTTGCTATGTGAGGGCAAACTGTTGAAATATTTACTGAATATATACTAAACTGATCTTCATATAAAGAGAATTGAAAATGAACCTTGATGTGAATGCAAGGGGAGAGGGAGTGGGAAAGGGGAGGGTTGCGGGTGGGAGGGAAGTTGCGGTGGGGCACTTGTAATCCATAAGCTGTACTTTGGAAATTTATGTTCTTTAAATAAAAGCATTATAAAAAAAAAAAAAAGAAACCTGAATGCTGCTGACTGAATGCACCTGAAAATCGCATTCACACTCAATTTGGCGGCAATTTGTAGCTGTTTCTTGGCAAAAGGGTTACATTTCATTTTCCAAAACACAAAAACTCACCTTGGTCCTGTTGCATGCTAATTTCTTAAAATGAAACACCGATTTGCTGTTTTCTTTATTTCATTATGGATACTCTGGCTAAATATTTTCTTGTATGGTGTAAGAATACAAAATGAGAAAAGTAAGAAGGCAAAACAAATGCAAACCAAGAACACATTTAGCAAATTGCCAATCAGGAAACCTGAATGTTGCTGACTGAATACACCTGAAAATCCCATTCACACTCAATTTGGAGGCAATTCGTAGCTGTGCCCTTGGCAAAAGGGAAAGATTTCATTTTCCAAAACACAAAAACTCACCTTGGTCATGTTGCGTGTTAATTTCTAAAAACGAACAAATAAATTTGCTGTTTTCTTTATTTCATTATGGATACTCTGGCTAAACTTTTTGTTGTATGGTGTAAGAATACAAAATGACAAAAGGAAGAATGCAAAACAAATGCAAACCAAGAACACATTTAGCAAATTGCCAATCAGGAAACCTGAATGTTGCTGACTGAATACACCTGAAAATCCCATTCACACTCAATTTGCAGGCAATTCGTAGCTGTGCCCTCGGCAAAAGGGAAAGATTTCATTTTCCAAAACACAAAAACTCACCTTGGTCCAGTTGCCTGTTAATTTCAAAGCATGGAACGCCCATTTGCTATTTTTTTTTTTATTTCATTAAGGATACTCTGGCTAAACTTATATTGTATGGTGTAAGAATACAAAATTAGAAAAGGAAGAAGGCAAAACCAATGCAAACCAAAAAATCATTTAGCAAATTACCAATCAGGAAACCGGAATGCTGCTGACTGAATACACCTGAAAATCCCATTCATACTCAATTTGGAGGCAATTCATAGCTGTCCCCTCGGCAAAAGTGTTGCATATCATTTTCCAAAGCACAAAAACAATCCTTGGTCCTGTTGCCTGCTAATTTCTAAGAATGAAACCGCAATTTGCAGTTTTTTTTTTATTTCATTATGGATATTCTGGCTAAGCTTTTTATTGTATGGTGTAAGAATACAAAATTAGAAAAGTAAGAAGGCAAAGCAACCGCAAACCCAGAACACATTTAGCAAATTGCCAAACAAGAAACCTGAATGCTGCTGACTGAATACACCTGAAAATCCCATTCACACTCAATTTGGCGGCAATTCATAGCTGTTCCCTTGGCAAAAGGGTTACATTTCATTTTCCAAAACACAAAAACTCACCTGGACCTGTTGCATGTTAATTTCTAAAAATGAAACACCAATTTGCTGTTTTCTTTATTTCATTATGGATACTCTGGCTAACTTTTTTCTTGTGTGGTGTAAGAATACAAAAGGAGTGTAGGAAGAAGGCAAAACAAATGCAAACCAAGAACACATTTAGCAAATTGCCAATCAGGAAACCTGAATGTTGCTGACTGAATACACCTAAAAACCCATTCACACTCAATTTGGAGGCAATTCGTAGCTGTCCCCTTGGCAAAAGTGTTACATTTCATTTTCTAAAACACGAAAACTCACCTGTCGTGTTGCCTGTAGATTTCTTACCATGAAACGCCAATTTGCACTATATTTTTATTTCATTTTGACCACTCTGTCTAAAGGCTTTTTTTGGATGGTGTCAGGATATAAAATTTGGAAAGAAAAAAAAGGCAAAACAAATGCAAACCCAGACGACATTTAAGAAATTGCCAATCAAGAAACCTGAATGCTGCTGAATGAATACACCTGAAAATCCCATTCATACTCAATTTGGAGGCAATTCATAGCTGTCCCCTCGGCAAAAGGGTTACATTTCATTTTCCGAAGCAGAAAAACACACCTTGGTCCTGTTGCCTGCTAATTTCTAAAAATGAAACGCTAATTTGCAGTTTTTTTTTGTTTCATTATCGATATTCTGGCTAAACTTTTTATTGTATGGGGTAAGAATACAAAATTAGAAAAGGAAGAAGGCAAAACAAACGCAAACCCAGAACACATTTAGCAAATTGCCAAACAAGAAACCTGAATGCTTTTGACTATGACCCTGTTGGAATAAGATTGAAGTCAGCAAACCCTAAAGGCTTCCATAGCCTTTTCAACTCATGACTAGACCCTAGGGAGATTCCTGACGCCATAAACAAGAGTGTCAAATTGTTAAATCAACTTCAGGAGTCACTGTGTACTTACGTCTCATGTGGGATCTGTCCTTAATGTGTTGTCCAATGTGAAGTAATGCTATAACTTGTACTGAAACAGTATTTTTACACTTTGTGTTTCTGTGTGGGTGCAAACTGATGAAATCTTTACTTAGTATATACTGAATCAATCTTCTGTGTATAAATATAATTAAAACTGAAAAAATCTTGGTGTTAAATTGGAAATTGGATAGAAAATTAATCAATTTAAAAAAATATATCATGTAGAATCTCTGTCCTTAATGTGCTATTCATTGTGAATTAATACTATAACTAGTACGCCAACAGTATTTTTCACTTTGTGTTGCTATGTGAGGGCAAACTGTTGAAATATTTACTGAATATATACTAAACTGATCTTCATATAAAGAGAATTGAAAATGAACCTTGATGTGAATGCAAGGGGAGAGGGAGTGGGAAAGGGGAGGGTTGCGGGTGGGAGGGAAGTTGCGGTGGGGCACTTGTAATCCATAAGCTGTACTTTGGAAATTTATGTTCTTTAAATAAAAGCATTATAAAAAAAAAAAAAAGAAACCTGAATGCTGCTGACTGAATGCACCTGAAAATCGCATTCACACTCAATTTGGCGGCAATTTGTAGCTGTTTCTTGGCAAAAGGGTTACATTTCATTTTCCAAAACACAAAAACTCACCTTGGTCCTGTTGCATGCTAATTTCTTAAAATGAAACACCGATTTGCTGTTTTCTTTATTTCATTATGGATACTCTGGCTAAATATTTTCTTGTATGGTGTAAGAATACAAAATGCGAAAAGTAAGAAGGCAAAACAAATGCAAACCAAGAACACATTTAGCAAATTGCCAATCAGGAAACCTGAATGTTGCTGACTGAATACACCTGAAAATCCCATTCACACTCAATTTGGAGGCAATTCGTAGCTGTGCCCTTGGCAAAAGGGAAAGATTTCATTTTCCAAAACACAAAAACTCACCTTGGTCCAGTTGCCTGTTAATTTCTAAGCATGGAACGCCCATTTGCTGTTTTTTTTTTTTTTTATTTCATTAAGGATACTCTGGCTAAACTTTTATTGTATGGTGTAAGAATACAAAATTAGAAAATGAAGAAGGCAAAAAAAAATGCAAACCAAGAAATCATTTAGCAAATTACCAATCAGGAAACCTGAATGCTGCTGACTGAATACACGTGCAAATCCCATTCACACTCAATTTGGAGGCAAGTCATAGCTGTTCCCTCGGCAAAAGGGTTGCATATCATTTTCCAAAGCACAAAAACACACCTTGGTCCTGTTGCCTGCTAATTTCTAAGAATGAAACGGCAATTTGCAGTTTTTTTTATTTCATTATGGATATTTTGGCTAAGCTTATTACTGCATGGGGTAAGAATACAAAATTAGAAAAGGAAGAAGGGAAAGCAACCGCAAACCCAGAACACATTTATCAAATTGCCAAACAAGAAACCTGAATGCTGCTGACTGAATACACCTGAAAATCCCATTCACACTCAATTTGGCGGCAATTCATAGCTGTTCCCTTGGCAAAAGGGTTACATTTCATTTTCCAAAACACAAACACTCACCTTGGTCCTGTTGCATGTTAATTTCTAAAAATGAAACCCTAATTTGCTGTTTTCATTATTTCATTATGGAAAATCTGGCTAAACTTTTTCTTGTATGGTGTAGAATACAAAATTAGAAAAGGAAGAAGGCAAAACAAATGGAATGCCCAAATACATTTAGGAAATTGCCAATCAAGAAACCTGAATGCTGCTGACTGAATACACCTGAAAATCCCATTCACACTCAATTTGGCGGCAACTTGTAGCTGTCCCCTCGGACACACATTTAGCAAATTGCCAATCAAGAAAACTGAATGTTATTGACTGAATATACCTGAAAATCCCATTCACACTCAATTTGGTGGCAACTCGTAGCTGTTCCCTTGGCAAAAGGGTTACATTTCATTTTCCAAAGCACAAAAACTCACCTTGGTCGGGTTGCCTGTTAATTTCTAAGCATGGAATGCCAATTTACTGCTTTTTTTTTATTCCATTAAGGATACTCTGGCTAAAGATTTATTTTATGGTGAAAGAATACAAAATTAGTAAAGGAAGAAAGCAAAACAAATGCAAACCAAGAACACATTTAGCAAATTACCAATCGGGAAACCTGAATGTTGCTGACTGAATACACCTGAAAATCCCATTCACACTCAATTTGCAGGCAATTCTTAGCTGTCCCCTCGGCAAAAGTGTTACATTTCATTTTCTAAAACACGAAAACTCACCTTAGTCGTGTTGCCTGTAGATTTCTTAGCATGAAAAGCCAATTTGCACTGTATTTTTATTTCATTTTGACCACTCTGTCTAAACGCTTTTTTGGATGGTGTCAGGATAGTAAATGTGGAAAGAAAGAAGGCAAAACAAACGCAAACCCAGACGACATTTAAGAATTTGCCAATGAAGAGACCTGGATGCTGCTGACTGAATACACCTGAAAATCCCATTCGCACTCAATTTGGAGGCAATTCATAGCTGTCCCCTCGGCAAAAGTTTACTTTTCATTTTCCAACGCACACAAACTCACCTTGGTCCAGTTGCCTGTTAATTTCTAAGCATGGGACGGCCATTTGCTGTTTTTTTTTTTTTTATTTCATTAAGGATACTCTGGCTAAACTTTTATTGTATGGTGTAAGAATACAAAATTAGAAAAGGAAGAAGGCAAAACTAATGGAATGCCCAAACACATTTAAGAAATTGCCAATCAAGAAACCTGAATGCTGCTGACTGAATACACCTGAAAATCCCATTCACACTCAATTTGGAGGCAATTCGTAGCTGTGCCCTCGGCAAAAGGGAAAGATTTCATTTTCCAAAACACAAAAACTCACCTTGGTCCTGTTGCATGTTAATTTCTAAAAATGAAACACCAATATGCTGTTTCCTTTATTTCATAATGGATACTCTGGCTAACCTTTTTCTTGTGTGGTGTAAGAATACAAAATTAGAAAAGGAAGAAGGCAAAACAAATGCAAAACAAGAACACATTTAGCAAATTGCCAATCAGGAAACCTGAATATTGCTGAATGAATACACCTGAAAATCCCATTCACACTCAATTTGGAGGCAATTCGTAGCTGTCACTTCAGCAAAAGTTTTACATTTCAAATTTTAAAACACAAAAATTCACCTTAGTCCTGTTGCCTGTCGATTTCTTAGCATGAAACGCCAATTTGCACTGTATTTTTATTTCATTTTGACCACACTGTCTAAAGGCTTTTTTGGATGGTGTCAGGATAGTAAATTTGGAAAGAAAGAAGGCAAAACACACGCAAACCCAGACGACATTTAAGAAATTGCCAATCAAGAAACCTGAATGCTGCTGACTGAATACACCTGAAAATCCCATTCACACTCAATTTGGAGGCAATTCGTAGCTGTGCCCTCGGCAAAAGGGAAAGATTTCATTTTCCAAAACACAAAAACTCACTTTGGTCCAGTTGCCTGTTAATTTCTAAGCATGGAAAACCCATTTGCTGTTATTTTTTTTTTATTTTATTAAGGATACTCTAGCTAAACTTTTATTGTATGGTGTAAGAATACAAAATTAGAAAAGGAAGAAGGCAAAACAAATGGAATGCCCAAATACATTTAGGAAATTGCCAATCAAGAAACCTGAATGCTGCTGACTGAATACACCTGAAAATCCCATTCACACTCAATTTGGCGGCAATTCGTAGCTGTCCCCTCGGCAAAAGGGTTACATTTCATTTTCCAAAGCACAAAAACACACCTTTTTCCTGTTGCCTACTAATTTCTAAGAATGAAACGGCAATTTGCAGTTTTGTTTTTATTTCATTATGGATATTCTGGCTAAACTTTTTATTGTATGGGGTAAGAATACAAAATTAGAAAAGGAAGAAGGCAAAACAAACGCAAACCCAGAACACATTTAGCAAGTTACCAATCAAGAAACATGAATGCTGCTGACTGAATACACCTGAAAATCCCATTCATACTTAATTTGGAGGCAATTCATAGCTGTCCCCTCGGCAAAAGGGTTGCATATCATTTTCCATAGCACAAAAACACACCTTGGTCCTGTTGCCTGCTAATTTCTAAGAATGAAACGGCAATTTGCAGTTTTTTTTTTTTTTTTCATTATGGATATCCTGGCTAAGCTTTTTATTGTATGGGGTAAGAATACAAAATTAGAAAAGGAAGAAGGGAAAGCAACTGCAAACCCAGAACACATTTAGCAAATTGCCAAACAAGAAACCTGAATGCTGCTGACTGAATACACCTGAAAATCCCATTCACACTCAATTTGGAGGCAACTCGTAGCTGTCCCCTCGGCAAAAGGGTTACATTTCATTTTCCAAAGCACAAAAACACACCTTGGTCCTGTTGCCTGCTAATTTCTAACAATGAAACGGCAATTTGCAGTTTTTTTTATTTCATTGTGGATATTCTGGCTAACCTTTTTATTGTATGGGGTAAGAATACAAAATTAGAAAAGGAAGAAGGCAATGCAACCGCAAACCCAGAACACATTTAGCAAATTGCCAATCAGGAAACCTGAATGATGCTGACTGAATACACCTGAAAATCCCATTCACACTCAATTTGCAGGCAATTTGTAGCTGTGCCCTCGGCAAAAGGGAAAGATTTCACTTTCCAAAACACTAAAACTCACCTTGGTCCAGTTGCCTGTTAATTTCTAAGCAGGAAACGCCAATTTGCTGATTTTTTTTTTTTATTTCATTACGGATACTCTGGCTAAACTTTTATTGCATGGTGTAAGAATACAAAATTAGAAAAGGAAGAAGGCAAAACAAATGGAATTCCCAAACACATTTAAGTAATTGCCAAACAAGAAACCTGAATGCTGCTGACTGAATACACCTGAAAATCCCATTCACACTCAATTTGGAGGCAACTCGTAGCTGTGCCCTCGGCAAAAGGGAAAGATTTCATTTTCCAAAGCACAAAATCACTCCTTGGTCCTGTTGCCTGCTAATTTCTAACAATGAAATGGCAATTTGCAGTTTTTTTTATTTCATTATGGATATTCTGGCTAAACTTTTTATTGTATGGGGTAAGAATACAAAATTAGAAAAGGAAGAAGGCAATGCAACCGCAAACCCAGAACACATTTAGCAAATTGCCAATCAGGAAACCTGAATGATGCTGACTGAATACACCTGAAAATCCCATTCACACTCAATTTGGAGGCAATTTGTAGCTGTGCCCTCGGCAAAAGGAAAGATTTCATTTTCCAAAACAGTAAATCTCACCTTGGTCCAGTTGCCTGTTAATTTCTAAGCATGGAACGTCCATTTGCTGTTTTTTTTTTTTTATTTCATTAAGGATACTCTGGCTAAACTTTTATTGTATGGTGTAAGAATACAAAATTAGAAAAGGAAGAAGGCAAAACAACCGCAAACCCAGAACACATTTAGCAAATTGCCAATCAGGAAACCTGAATGCTGCTGACTGAATACACCTGAAAATCCCATTCCCACTCAATTTGGAGGCAATTCGTAGCTGTGCCCTTGGCAAAAGGGAAAGATTTCATTTTCCAAAACACAAAAACTCACCTTGGTCCAGTTGCCTGTTAATTTCTAAGCATGGAACGCCCATTTGCTGTTTTTTTTTTTTTATTTCATTAAGGATACTCTGGCTAAACTTTTATTGTATGGTGTAAGAATACAAAATTAGAAAATGAAGAAGGCAAAAAAAAATGCAAACCAAGAAATCATTTAGCAAATTACCAATCAGGAAACCTGAATGCTGCTGACTGAATACACGTGCAAATCCCATTCACACTCAATTTGGAGGCAAGTCATAGCTGTTCCCTCGGCAAAAGGGTTGCATATCATTTTCCAAAGCACAAAAACACACCTTGGTCCTGTTGCCTGCTAATTTCTAAGAATGAAACGGCAATTTGCAGTTTTTTTTATTTCATTATGGATATTTTGGCTAAGCTTATTACTGCATGGGGTAAGAATACAAAATTAGAAAAGGAAGAAGGGAAAGCAACCGCAAACCCAGAACACATTTAGCAAATTGCCAAACAAGAAACCTGAATGCTGCTGACTGAATACACCTGAAAATCCCATTCACACTCAATTTGGCGGCAATTCATAGCTGTTCCCTTGGCAAAAGGGTTACATTTCATTTTCCAAAACACAAACACTCACCTTGGTCCTGTTGCATGTTAATTTCTAAAAATGAAACCCTAATTTGCTGTTTTCATTATTTCATTATGGAAAATCTGGCTAAACTTTTTCTTGTATGGTGTAGAATACAAAATTAGAAAAGGAAGAAGGCAAAACAAATGGAATGCCCAAATACATTTAGGAAATTGCCAATCAAGAAACCTGAATGCTGCTGACTGAATACACCTGAAAATCCCATTCACACTCAATTTGGCGGCAACTTGTAGCTGTCCCCTCGGACACACATTTAGCAAATTGCCAATCAAGAAAACTGAATGTTATTGACTGAATATACCTGAAAATCCCATTCACACTCAATTTGGTGGCAACTCGTAGCTGTTCCCTTGGCAAAAGGGTTACATTTCATTTTCCAAAGCACAAAAACTCACCTTGGTCGGGTTGCCTGTTAATTTCTAAGCATGGAATGCCAATTTACTGCTTTTTTTTTATTCCATTAAGGATACTCTGGCTAAAGATTTATTTTATGGTGAAAGAATACAAAATTAGTAAAGGAAGAAAGCAAAACAAATGCAAACCAAGAACACATTTAGCAAATTACCAATCGGGAAACCTGAATGTTGCTGACTGAATACACCTGAAAATCCCATTCACACTCAATTTGCAGGCAATTCTTAGCTGTCCCCTCGGCAAAAGTGTTACATTTCATTTTCTAAAACACGAAAACTCACCTTAGTCGTGTTGCCTGTAGATTTCTTAGCATGAAAAGCCAATTTGCACTGTATTTTTATTTCATTTTGACCACTCTGTCTAAACGCTTTTTTGGATGGTGTCAGGATAGTAAATGTGGAAAGAAAGAAGGCAAAACAAACGCAAACCCAGACGACATTTAAGAATTTGCCAATGAAGAGACCTGGATGCTGCTGACTGAATACACCTGAAAATCCCATTCGCACTCAATTTGGAGGCAATTCATAGCTGTCCCCTCGGCAAAAGTTTACTTTTCATTTTCCAACGCACACAAACTCACCTTGGTCCAGTTGCCTGTTAATTTCTAAGCATGGGACGGCCATTTGCTGTTTTTTTTTTTTTTTATTTCATTAAGGATACTCTGGCTAAACTTTTATTGTATGGTGTAAGAATACAAAATTAGAAAAGGAAGAAGGCAAAACTAATGGAATGCCCAAACACATTTAAGAAATTGCCAATCAAGAAACCTGAATGCTGCTGACTGAATACACCTGAAAATCCCATTCACACTCAATTTGGAGGCAATTCGTAGCTGTGCCCTCGGCAAAAGGGAAAGATTTCATTTTCCAAAACACAAAAACTCACCTTGGTCCTGTTGCATGTTAATTTCTAAAAATGAAACACCAATATGCTGTTTCCTTTATTTCATAATGGATACTCTGGCTAACCTTTTTCTTGTGTGGTGTAAGAATACAAAATTAGAAAAGGAAGAAGGCAAAACAAATGCAAAACAAGAACACATTTAGCAAATTGCCAATCAGGAAACCTGAATATTGCTGAATGAATACACCTGAAAATCCCATTCACACTCAATTTGGAGGCAATTCGTAGCTGTCACTTCAGCAAAAGTTTTACATTTCAAATTTTAAAACACAAAAATTCACCTTAGTCCTGTTGCCTGTCGATTTCTTAGCATGAAACGCCAATTTGCACTGTATTTTTATTTCATTTTGACCACACTGTCTAAAGGCTTTTTTGGATGGTGTCAGGATAGTAAATTTGGAAAGAAAGAAGGCAAAACACACGCAAACCCAGACGACATTTAAGAAATTGCCAATCAAGAAACCTGAATGCTGCTGACTGAATACACCTGAAAATCCCATTCACACTCAATTTGGAGGCAATTCGTAGCTGTGCCCTCGGCAAAAGGGAAAGATTTCATTTTCCAAAACACAAAAACTCACTTTGGTCCAGTTGCCTGTTAATTTCTAAGCATGGAAAACCCATTTGCTGTTATTTTTTTTTTATTTTATTAAGGATACTCTAGCTAAACTTTTATTGTATGGGGTAAGAATACAAAATTAGAAAAGGAAGAAGGCAAAACAAATGGAATGCCCAAATACATTTAGGAAATTGCCAATCAAGAAACCTGAATGCTGCTGACTGAATACACCTGAAAATCCCATTCACACTCAATTTGGCGGCAATTCGTAGCTGTCCCCTCGGCAAAAGGGTTACATTTCATTTTCCAAAGCACAAAAACACACTTTTTTCCTGTTGCCTACTAATTTCTAAGAATGCAACGGCAATTTGCAGTTTTGTTTTTATTTCATTATGGATATTCTGGCTAAACTTTTTATTGTATGGGGTAAGAATACAAAATTAGAAAAGGAAGAAGGCAAAACAAACGCAAACCCAGAACACATTTAGCAAGTTACCAATCAAGAAACATGAATGCTGCTGACTGAATACACCTGAAAATCCCATTCATACTTAATTTGGAGGCAATTCATAGCTGTCCCCTCGGCAAAAGGGTTGCATATCATTTTCCATAGCACAAAAACACACCTTGGTCCTGTTGCCTGCTAATTTCTAAGAATGAAACGGCAATTTGCAGTTTTTTTTTTTTTTCATTATGGATATCCTGGCTAAGCTTTTTATTGTATGGGGTAAGAATACAAAATTAGAAAAGGAAGAAGGGAAAGCAACTGCAAACCCAGAACACATTTAGCAAATTGCCAAACAAGAAACCTGAATGCTGCTGACTGAATACACCTGAAAATCCCATTCACACTCAATTTGGAGGCAACTCGTAGCTGTCCCCTCGGCAAAAGGGTTACATTTCATTTTCCAAAGCACAAAAACACACCTTGGTCCTGTTGCCTGCTAATTTCTAACAATGAAACGGCAATTTGCAGTTTTTTTTATTTCATTGTGGATATTCTGGCTAACCTTTTTATTGTATGGGGTAAGAATACAAAATTAGAAAAGGAAGAAGGCAATGCAACCGCAAACCCAGAACACATTTAGCAAATTGCCAATCAGGAAACCTGAATGATGCTGACTGAATACACCTGAAAATCCCATTCACACTCAATTTGCAGGCAATTTGTAGCTGTGCCCTCGGCAAAAGGGAAAGATTTCACTTTCCAAAACACTAAAACTCACCTTGGTCCAGTTGCCTGTTAATTTCTAAGCAGGAAACGCCAATTTGCTGATTTTTTTTTTTATTTCATTATGGATACTCTGGCTAAACTTTTATTGTATGGTGTAAGAATACAAAATTAGAAAAGGAAGAAGGCAAAACAAATGGAATTCCCAAACACATTTAAGTAATTGCCAAACAAGAAACCTGAATGCTGCTGACTGAATACACCTGAAAATCCCATTCACACTCAATTTGGAGGCAACTCGTAGCTGTGCCCTCGGCAAAAGGGAAAGATTTCATTTTCCAAAGCACAAAATCACTCCTTGGTCCTGTTGCCTGCTAATTTCTAACAATGAAATGGCAATTTGCAGTTTTTTTTATTTCATTATGGATATTCTGGCTAAACTTTTTATTGTATGGGGTAAGAATACAAAATTAGAAAAGGAAGAAGGCAATGCAACCGCAAACCCAGAACACATTTAGCAAATTGCCAATCAGGAAACCTGAATGATGCTGACTGAATACACCTGAAAATCCCATTCACACTCAATTTGGAGGCAATTTGTAGCTGTGCCCTCGGCAAAAGGAAAGATTTTATTTTCCAAAACAGTAAATCTCACCTTGGTCCAGTTGCCTGTTAATTTCTAAGCATGGAACGTCCATTTGCTGTTTTTTTTTTTTATTTCATTAAGGATACTCTGGCTAAACTTTTATTGTATGGTGTAAGAATACAAAATTAGAAAAGGAAGAAGGCAAAACAACCGCAAACCCAGAACACATTTAGCAAATTGCCAATCAGGAAACCTGAATGCTGCTGACTGAATACACCTGAAAATCCCATTCCCACTCAATTTGGAGGCAATTCGTAGCTGTGCCCTTGGCAAAAGGGAAAGATTTCATTTTCCAAAACACAAAAACTCACCTTGGTCCAGTTGCCTGTTAATTTCTAAGCATGGAACGCCCATTTGCTGTTTTTTTTTTTTTTATTTCATTAAGGATACTCTGGCTAAACTTTTATTGTATGGTGTAAGAATACAAAATTAGAAAATGAAGAAGGCAAAAAAAAATGCAAACCAAGAAATCATTTAGCAAATTACCAATCAGGAAACCTGAATGCTGCTGACTGAATACACGTGCAAATCCCATTCACACTCAATTTGGAGGCAAGTCATAGCTGTTCCCTCGGCAAAAGGGTTGCATATCATTTTCCAAAGCACAAAAACACACCTTGGTCCTGTTGCCTGCTAATTTCTAAGAATGAAACGGCAATTTGCAGTTTTTTTTATTTCATTATGGATATTTTGGCTAAGCTTATTACTGCATGGGGTAAGAATACAAAATTAGAAAAGGAAGAAGGGAAAGCAACCGCAAACCCAGAACACATTTAGCAAATTGCCAAACAAGAAACCTGAATGCTGCTGACTGAATACACCTGAAAATCCCATTCACACTCAATTTGGCGGCAATTCATAGCTGTTCCCTTGGCAAAAGGGTTACATTTCATTTTCCAAAACACAAACACTCACCTTGGTCCTGTTTCATGTTAATTTCTAAAAATGAAACCCTAATTTGCTGTTTTCATTATTTCATTATGGAAAATCTGGCTAAACTTTTTCTTGTATGGTGTAGAATACAAAATTAGAAAAGGAAGAAGGCAAAACAAATGGAATGCCCAAATACATTTAGGAAATTGCCAATCAAGAAACCTGAATGCTGCTGACTGAATACACCTGAAAATCCCATTCACACTCAATTTGGCGGCAACTTGTAGCTGTCCCCTCGGACACACATTTAGCAAATTGCCAATCAAGAAAACTGAATGTTATTGACTGAATATACCTGAAAATCCCATTCACACTCAATTTGGTGGCAACTCGTAGCTGTTCCCTTGGCAAAAGGGTTACATTTCATTTTCCAAAGCACAAAAACTCACCTTGGTCGGGTTGCCTGTTAATTTCTAAGCATGGAATGCCAATTTACTGCTTTTTTTTTATTCCATTAAGGATACTCTGGCTAAAGATTTATTTTATGGTGAAAGAATACAAAATTAGTAAAGGAAGAAAGCAAAACAAATGCAAACCAAGAACACATTTAGCAAATTACCAATCGGGAAACCTGAATGTTGCTGACTGAATACACCTGAAAATCCCATTCACACTCAATTTGCAGGCAATTCTTAGCTGTCCCCTCGGCAAAAGTGTTACATTTCATTTTCTAAAACACGAAAACTCACCTTAGTCGTGTTGCCTGTAGATTTCTTAGCATGAAAAGCCAATTTGCACTGTATTTTTATTTCATTTTGACCACTCTGTCTAAACGCTTTTTTGGATGGTGTCAGGATAGTAAATGTGGAAAGAAAGAAGGCAAAACAAACGCAAACCCAGACGACATTTAAGAATTTGCCAATGAAGAGACCTGGATGCTGCTGACTGAATACACCTGAAAATCCCATTCGCACTCAATTTGGAGGCAATTCATAGCTGTCCCCTCGGCAAAAGTTTACTTTTCATTTTCCAACGCACACAAACTCACCTTGGTCCAGTTGCCTGTTAATTTCTAAGCATGGGACGGCCATTTGCTGTTTTTTTTTTTTTTATTTCATTAAGGATACTCTGGCTAAACTTTTATTGTATGGTGTAAGAATACAAAATTAGAAAAGGAAGAAGGCAAAACTAATGGAATGCCCAAACACATTTAAGAAATTGCCAATCAAGAAACCTGAATGCTGCTGACTGAATACACCTGAAAATCCCATTCACACTCAATTTGGAGGCAATTCGTAGCTGTGCCCTCGGCAAAAGGGAAAGATTTCATTTTCCAAAACACAAAAACTCACCTTGGTCCTGTTGCATGTTAATTTCTAAAAATGAAACACCAATATGCTGTTTCCTTTATTTCATAATGGATACTCTGGCTAACCTTTTTCTTGTGTGGTGTAAGAATACAAAATTAGAAAAGGAAGAAGGCAAAACAAATGCAAAACAAGAACACATTTAGCAAATTGCCAATCAGGAAACCTGAATATTGCTGAATGAATACACCTGAAAATCCCATTCACACTCAATTTGGAGGCAATTCGTAGCTGTCACTTCAGCAAAAGTTTTACATTTCAAATTTTAAAACACAAAAATTCACCTTAGTCCTGTTGCCTGTCGATTTCTTAGCATGAAACGCCAATTTGCACTGTATTTTTATTTCATTTTGACCACACTGTCTAAAGGCTTTTTTTGGATGGTGTCAGGATAGTAAATTTGGAAAGAAAGAAGGCAAAACACACGCAAACCCAGACGACATTTAAGAAATTGCCAATCAAGAAACCTGAATGCTGCTGACTGAATACACCTGAAAATCCCATTCACACTCAATTTGGAGGCAATTCGTAGCTGTGCCCTCGGCAAAAGGGAAAGATTTCATTTTCCAAAACACAAAAACTCACTTTGGTCCAGTTGCCTGTTAATTTCTAAGCATGGAAAACCCATTTGCTGTTATTTTTTTTTTATTTTATTAAGGATACTCTAGCTAAACTTTTATTGTATGGGGTAAGAATACAAAATTAGAAAAGGAAGAAGGCAAAACAAATGGAATGCCCAAATACATTTAGGAAATTGCCAATCAAGAAACCTGAATGCTGCTGACTGAATACACCTGAAAATCCCATTCACACTCAATTTGGCGGCAATTCGTAGCTGTCCCCTCGGCAAAAGGGTTACATTTCATTTTCCAAAGCACAAAAACACACTTTTTTCCTGTTGCCTACTAATTTCTAAGAATGCAACGGCAATTTGCAGTTTTGTTTTTATTTCATTATGGATATTCTGGCTAAACTTTTTATTGTATGGGGTAAGAATACAAAATTAGAAAAGGAAGAAGGCAAAACAAACGCAAACCCAGAACACATTTAGCAAGTTACCAATCAAGAAACATGAATGCTGCTGACTGAATACACCTGAAAATCCCATTCATACTTAATTTGGAGGCAATTCATAGCTGTCCCCTCGGCAAAAGGGTTGCATATCATTTTCCATAGCACAAAAACACACCTTGGTCCTGTTGCCTGCTAATTTCTAAGAATGAAACGGCAATTTGCAGTTTTTTTTTTTTTTCATTATGGATATCCTGGCTAAGCTTTTTATTGTATGGGGTAAGAATACAAAATTAGAAAAGGAAGAAGGGAAAGCAACTGCAAACCCAGAACACATTTAGCAAATTGCCAAACAAGAAACCTGAATGCTGCTGACTGAATACACCTGAAAATCCCATTCACACTCAATTTGGAGGCAACTCGTAGCTGTCCCCTCGGCAAAAGGGTTACATTTCATTTTCCAAAGCACAAAAACACACCTTGGTCCTGTTGCCTGCTAATTTCTAACAATGAAACGGCAATTTGCAGTTTTTTTTATTTCATTGTGGATATTCTGGCTAACCTTTTTATTGTATGGGGTAAGAATACAAAATTAGAAAAGGAAGAAGGCAATGCAACCGCAAACCCAGAACACATTTAGCAAATTGCCAATCAGGAAACCTGAATGATGCTGACTGAATACACCTGAAAATCCCATTCACACTCAATTTGCAGGCAATTTGTAGCTGTGCCCTCGGCAAAAGGGAAAGATTTCACTTTCCAAAACACTAAAACTCACCTTGGTCCAGTGGCCTGTTAATTTCTAAGCAGGAAACGCCAATTTGCTGATTTTTTTTTTTATTTCATTATGGATACTCTGGCTAAACTTTTATTGTATGGTGTAAGAATACAAAATTAGAAAAGGAAGAAGGCAAAACAAATGGAATTCCCAAACACATTTAAGTAATTGCCAAACAAGAAACCTGAATGCTGCTGACTGAATACACCTGAAAATCCCATTCACACTCAATTTGGAGGCAACTCGTAGCTGTGCCCTCGGCAAAAGGGAAAGATTTCATTTTCCAAAGCACAAAATCACTCCTTGGTCCTGTTGCCTGCTAATTTCTAACAATGAAATGGCAATTTGCAGTTTTTTTTATTTCATTATGGATATTCTGGCTAAACTTTTTATTGTATGGGGTAAGAATACAAAATTAGAAAAGGAAGAAGGCAATGCAACCGCAAACCCAGAACACATTTAGCAAATTGCCAATCAGGAAACCTGAATGATGCTGACTGAATACACCTGAAAATCCCATTCACACTCAATTTGGAGGCAATTTGTAGCTGTGCCCTCGGCAAAAGGAAAGATTTCATTTTCCAAAACAGTAAATCTCACCTTGGTCCAGTTGCCTGTTAATTTCTAAGCATGGAACGTCCATTTGCTGTTTTTTTTTTTTTATTTCATTAAGGATACTCTGGCTAAACTTTTATTGTATGGTGTAAGAATACAAAATTAGAAAAGGAAGAAGGCAAAACAACCGCAAACCCAGAACACATTTAGCAAATTGCCAATCAGGAAACCTGAATGCTGCTGACTGAATACACCTGAAAATCCCATTCCCACTCAATTTGGAGGCAATTCGTAGCTGTGCCCTTGGCAAAAGGGAAAGATTTCATTTTCCAAAACACAAAAACTCACCTTGGTCCAGTTGCCTGTTAATTTCTAAGCATGGAACGCCCATTTGCTGTTTTTTTTTTTATTTCATTAAGGATAGTCTGGCTAAACTTTTATTGTATGGTGTAAGAATACAAAATTAGAAAATGAAGAAGGCAAAAAAAAATGCAAACCAAGAAATCATTTAGCAAATTACCAATCAGGAAACCTGAATGCTGCTGACTGAATACACGTGCAAATCCCATTCACACTCAATTTGGAGGCAAGTCATAGCTGTTCCCTCGGCAAAAGGGTTGCATATCATTTTCCAAAGCACAAAAACACACCTTGGTCCTGTTGCCTGCTAATTTCTAAGAATGAAACGGCAATTTGCAGTTTTTTTTATTTCATTATGGATATTTTGGCTAAGCTTATTACTGCATGGGGTAAGAATACAAAATTAGAAAAGGAAGAAGGGAAAGCAACCGCAAACCCAGAACACATTTAGCAAATTGCCAAACAAGAAACCTGAATGCTGCTGACTGAATACACCTGAAAATCCCATTCACACTCAATTTGGCGGCAATTCATAGCTGTTCCCTTGGCAAAAGGGTTACATTTCATTTTCCAAAACACAAACACTCACCTTGGTCCTGTTGCATGTTAATTTCTAAAAATGAAACCCTAATTTGCTGTTTTCATTATTTCATTATGGAAAATCTGGCTAAACTTTTTCTTGTATGGTGTAGAATACAAAATTAGAAAAGGAAGAAGGCAAAACAAATGGAATGCCCAAATACATTTAGGAAATTGCCAATCAAGAAACCTGAATGCTGCTGACTGAATACACCTGAAAATCCCATTCACACTCAATTTGGCGGCAACTTGTAGCTGTCCCCTCGGACACACATTTAGCAAATTGCCAATCAAGAAAACTGAATGTTATTGACTGAATATACCTGAAAATCCCATTCACACTCAATTTGGTGGCAACTCGTAGCTGTTCCCTTGGCAAAAGGGTTACATTTCATTTTCCAAAGCACAAAAACTCACCTTGGTCGGGTTGCCTGTTAATTTCTAAGCATGGAATGCCAATTTACTGCTTTTTTTTTATTCCATTAAGGATACTCTGGCTAAAGATTTATTTTATGGTGAAAGAATACAAAATTAGTAAAGGAAGAAAGCAAAACAAATGCAAACCAAGAACACATTTAGCAAATTACCAATCGGGAAACCTGAATGTTGCTGACTGAATACACCTGAAAATCCCATTCACACTCAATTTGCAGGCAATTCTTAGCTGTCCCCTCGGCAAAAGTGTTACATTTCATTTTCTAAAACACGAAAACTCACCTTAGTCGTGTTGCCTGTAGATTTCTTAGCATGAAAAGCCAATTTGCACTGTATTTTTATTTCATTTTGACCACTCTGTCTAAACGCTTTTTTGGATGGTGTCAGGATAGTAAATGTGGAAAGAAAGAAGGCAAAACAAACGCAAACCCAGACGACATTTAAGAATTTGCCAATGAAGAGACCTGGATGCTGCTGACTGAATACACCTGAAAATCCCATTCGCACTCAATTTGGAGGCAATTCATAGCTGTCCCCTCGGCAAAAGTTTACTTTTCATTTTCCAACGCACACAAACTCACCTTGGTCCAGTTGCCTGTTAATTTCTAAGCATGGGACGGCCATTTGCTGTTTTTTTTTTTTTTTATTTCATTAAGGATACTCTGGCTAAACTTTTATTGTATGGTGTAAGAATACAAAATTAGAAAAGGAAGAAGGCAAAACTAATGGAATGCCCAAACACATTTAAGAAATTGCCAATCAAGAAACCTGAATGCTGCTGACTGAATACACCTGAAAATCCCATTCACACTCAATTTGGAGGCAATTCGTAGCTGTGCCCTCGGCAAAAGGGAAAGATTTCATTTTCCAAAACACAAAAACTCACCTTGGTCCTGTTGCATGTTAATTTCTAAAAATGAAACACCAATATGCTGTTTCCTTTATTTCATAATGGATACTCTGGCTAACCTTTTTCTTGTGTGGTG
The DNA here is from genome assembly GCA_949820135.1 of Sylvilagus floridanus. Classification (NCBI taxonomy): domain Eukaryota; kingdom Metazoa; phylum Chordata; class Mammalia; order Lagomorpha; family Leporidae; genus Sylvilagus; species Sylvilagus floridanus. The sequence continues at coordinate 163,460,357 of OX463227.1, read as the reverse complement.
TAAGAATACAAAATTAGAAAAGGAAGAAGGCAAAACAAATGCAAAACAAGAACACATTTAGCAAATTGCCAATCAGGAAACCTGAATATTGCTGAATGAATACACCTGAAAATCCCATTCACACTCAATTTGGAGGCAATTCGTAGCTGTCACTTCAGCAAAAGTTTTACATTTCAAATTTTAAAACACAAAAATTCACCTTAGTCCTGTTGCCTGTCGATTTCTTAGCATGAAACGCCAATTTGCACTGTATTTTTATTTCATTTTGACCACACTGTCTAAAGGCTTTTTTGGATGGTGTCAGGATAGTAAATTTGGAAAGAAAGAAGGCAAAACACACGCAAACCCAGACGACATTTAAGAAATTGCCAATCAAGAAACCTGAATGCTGCTGACTGAATACACCTGAAAATCCCATTCACACTCAATTTGGAGGCAATTCGTAGCTGTGCCCTCGGCAAAAGGGAAAGATTTCATTTTCCAAAACACAAAAACTCACTTTGGTCCAGTTGCCTGTTAATTTCTAAGCATGGAAAACCCATTTGCTGTTATTTTTTTTTTTATTTTATTAAGGATACTCTAGCTAAACTTTTATTGTATGGGGTAAGAATACAAAATTAGAAAAGGAAGAAGGCAAAACAAATGGAATGCCCAAATACATTTAGGAAATTGCCAATCAAGAAACCTGAATGCTGCTGACTGAATACACCTGAAAATCCCATTCACACTCAATTTGGCGGCAATTCGTAGCTGTCCCCTCGGCAAAAGGGTTACATTTCATTTTCCAAAGCACAAAAACACACTTTTTTCCTGTTGCCTACTAATTTCTAAGAATGCAACGGCAATTTGCAGTTTTGTTTTTATTTCATTATGGATATTCTGGCTAAACTTTTTATTGTATGGGGTAAGAATACAAAATTAGAAAAGGAAGAAGGCAAAACAAACGCAAACCCAGAACACATTTAGCAAGTTACCAATCAAGAAACATGAATGCTGCTGACTGAATACACCTGAAAATCCCATTCATACTTAATTTGGAGGCAATTCATAGCTGTCCCCTCGGCAAAAGGGTTGCATATCATTTTCCATAGCACAAAAACACACCTTGGTCCTGTTGCCTGCTAATTTCTAAGAATGAAACGGCAATTTGCAGTTTTTTTTTTTTTTCATTATGGATATCCTGGCTAAGCTTTTTATTGTATGGGGTAAGAATACAAAATTAGAAAAGGAAGAAGGGAAAGCAACTGCAAACCCAGAACACATTTAGCAAATTGCCAAACAAGAAACCTGAATGCTGCTGACTGAATACACCTGAAAATCCCATTCACACTCAATTTGGAGGCAACTCGTAGCTGTCCCCTCGGCAAAAGGGTTACATTTCATTTTCCAAAGCACAAAAACACACCTTGGTCCTGTTGCCTGCTAATTTCTAACAATGAAACGGCAATTTGCAGTTTTTTTTATTTCATTGTGGATATTCTGGCTAACCTTTTTATTGTATGGGGTAAGAATACAAAATTAGAAAAGGAAGAAGGCAATGCAACCGCAAACCCAGAACACATTTAGCAAATTGCCAATCAGGAAACCTGAATGATGCTGACTGAATACACCTGAAAATCCCATTCACACTCAATTTGCAGGCAATTTGTAGCTGTGCCCTCGGCAAAAGGGAAAGATTTCACTTTCCAAAACACTAAAACTCACCTTGGTCCAGTTGCCTGTTAATTTCTAAGCAGGAAACGCCAATTTGCTGATTTTTTTTTTTTTATTTCATTATGGATACTCTGGCTAAACTTTTATTGTATGGTGTAAGAATACAAAATTAGAAAAGGAAGAAGGCAAAACAAATGGAATTCCCAAACACATTTAAGTAATTGCCAAACAAGAAACCTGAATGCTGCTGACTGAATACACCTGAAAATCCCATTCACACTCAATTTGGAGGCAACTCGTAGCTGTGCCCTCGGCAAAAGGGAAAGATTTCATTTTCCAAAGCACAAAATCACTCCTTGGTCCTGTTGCCTGCTAATTTCTAACAATGAAATGGCAATTTGCAGTTTTTTTTATTTCATTATGGATATTCTGGCTAAACTTTTTATTGTATGGGGTAAGAATACAAAATTAGAAAAGGAAGAAGGCAATGCAACCGCAAACCCAGAACACATTTAGCAAATTGCCAATCAGGAAACCTGAATGATGCTGACTGAATACACCTGAAAATCCCATTCACACTCAATTTGCAGGCAATTTGTAGCTGTGCCCTCGGCAAAAGGAAAGATTTCATTTTCCAAAACAGTAAATCTCACCTTGGTCCAGTTGCCTGTTAATTTCTAAGCATGGAACGTCCATTTGCTGTTTTTTTTTTTTATTTCATTAAGGATACTCTGGCTAAACTTTTATTGTATGGTGTAAGAATACAAAATTAGAAAAGGAAGAAGGCAAAACAACCGCAAACCCAGAACACATTTAGCAAATTGCCAATCAGGAAACCTGAATGCTGCTGACTGAATACACCTGAAAATCCCATTCCCACTCAATTTGGAGGCAATTCGTAGCTGTGCCCTTGGCAAAAGGGAAAGATTTCATTTTCCAAAACACAAAAACTCACCTTGGTCCAGTTGCCTGTTAATTTCTAAGCATGGAACGCCCATTTGCTGTTTTTTTTTTTTTATTTCATTAAGGATACTCTGGCTAAACTTTTATTGTATGGTGTAAGAATACAAAATTAGAAAATGAAGAAGGCAAAAAAAAATGCAAACCAAGAAATCATTTAGCAAATTACCAATCAGGAAACCTGAATGCTGCTGACTGAATACACGTGCAAATCCCATTCACACTCAATTTGGAGGCAAGTCATAGCTGTTCCCTCGGCAAAAGGGTTGCATATCATTTTCCAAAGCACAAAAACACACCTTGGTCCTGTTGCCTGCTAATTTCTAAGAATGAAACGGCAATTTGCAGTTTTTTTTATTTCATTATGGATATTTTGGCTAAGCTTATTACTGCATGGGGTAAGAATACAAAATTAGAAAAGGAAGAAGGGAAAGCAACCGCAAACCCAGAACACATTTAGCAAATTGCCAAACAAGAAACCTGAATGCTGCTGACTGAATACACCTGAAAATCCCATTCACACTCAATTTGGCGGCAATTCATAGCTGTTCCCTTGGCAAAAGGGTTACATTTCATTTTCCAAAACACAAACACTCACCTTGGTCCTGTTGCATGTTAATTTCTAAAAATGAAACCCTAATTTGCTGTTTTCATTATTTCATTATGGAAAATCTGGCTAAACTTTTTCTTGTATGGTGTAGAATACAAAATTAGAAAAGGAAGAAGGCAAAACAAATGGAATGCCCAAATACATTTAGGAAATTGCCAATCAAGAAACCTGAATGCTGCTGACTGAATACACCTGAAAATCCCATTCACACTCAATTTGGCGGCAACTTGTAGCTGTCCCCTCGGACACACATTTAGCAAATTGCCAATCAAGAAAACTGAATGTTATTGACTGAATATACCTGAAAATCCCATTCACACTCAATTTGGTGGCAACTCGTAGCTGTTCCCTTGGCAAAAGGGTTACATTTCATTTTCCAAAGCACAAAAACTCACCTTGGTCGGGTTGCCTGTTAATTTCTAAGCATGGAATGCCAATTTACTGCTTTTTTTTTATTCCATTAAGGATACTCTGGCTAAAGATTTATTTTATGGTGAAAGAATACAAAATTAGTAAAGGAAGAAAGCAAAACAAATGCAAACCAAGAACACATTTAGCAAATTACCAATCGGGAAACCTGAATGTTGCTGACTGAATACACCTGAAAATCCCATTCACACTCAATTTGCAGGCAATTCTTAGCTGTCCCCTCGGCAAAAGTGTTACATTTCATTTTCTAGAACACGAAAACTCACCTTAGTCGTGTTGCCTGTAGATTTCTTAGCATGAAAAGCCAATTTGCACTGTATTTTTATTTCATTTTGACCACTCTGTCTAAACGCTTTTTTGGATGGTGTCAGGATAGTAAATGTGGAAAGAAAGAAGGCAAAACAAACGCAAACCCAGACGACATTTAAGAATTTGCCAATGAAGAGACCTGGATGCTGCTGACTGAATACACCTGAAAATCCCATTCGCACTCAATTTGGAGGCAATTCATAGCTGTCCCCTCGGCAAAAGTTTACTTTTCATTTTCCAACGCACACAAACTCACCTTGGTCCAGTTGCCTGTTAATTTCTAAGCATGGGACGGCCATTTGCTGTTTTTTTTTTTTTTTATTTCATTAAGGATACTCTGGCTAAACTTTTATTGTATGGTGTAAGAATACAAAATTAGAAAAGGAAGAAGGCAAAACTAATGGAATGCCCAAACACATTTAAGAAATTGCCAATCAAGAAACCTGAATGCTGCTGACTGAATACACCTGAAAATCCCATTCACACTCAATTTGGAGGCAATTCGTAGCTGTGCCCTCGGCAAAAGGGAAAGATTTCATTTTCCAAAACACAAAAACTCACCTTGGTCCTGTTGCATGTTAATTTCTAAAAATGAAACACCAATATGCTGTTTCCTTTATTTCATAATGGATACTCTGGCTAACCTTTTTCTTGTGTGGTGTAAGAATACAAAATTAGAAAAGGAAGAAGGCAAAACAAATGCAAAACAAGAACACATTTAGCAAATTGCCAATCAGGAAACCTGAATATTGCTGAATGAATACACCTGAAAATCCCATTCACACTCAATTTGGAGGCAATTCGTAGCTGTCACTTCAGCAAAAGTTTTACATTTCAAATTTTAAAACACAAAAATTCACCTTAGTCCTGTTGCCTGTCGATTTCTTAGCATGAAACGCCAATTTGCACTGTATTTTTATTTCATTTTGACCACACTGTCTAAAGGCTTTTTTGGATGGTGTCAGGATAGTAAATTTGGAAAGAAAGAAGGCAAAACACACGCAAACCCAGACGACATTTAAGAAATTGCCAATCAAGAAACCTGAATGCTGCTGACTGAATACACCTGAAAATCCCATTCACACTCAATTTGGAGGCAATTCGTAGCTGTGCCCTCGGCAAAAGGGAAAGATTTCATTTTCCAAAACACAAAAACTCACTTTGGTCCAGTTGCCTGTTAATTTCTAAGCATGGAAAACCCATTTGCTGTTATTTTTTTTTTTATTTTATTAAGGATACTCTAGCTAAACTTTTATTGTATGGTGTAAGAATACAAAATTAGAAAAGGAAGAAGGCAAAACAAATGGAATGCCCAAATACATTTAGGAAATTGCCAATCAAGAAACCTGAATGCTGCTGACTGAATACACCTGAAAATCCCATTCACACTCAATTTGGCGGCAATTCGTAGCTGTCCCCTCGGCAAAAGGGTTACATTTCATTTTCCAAAGCACAAAAACACACCTTTTTCCTGTTGCCTACTAATTTCTAAGAATGAAACGGCAATTTGCAGTTTTGTTTTTATTTCATTATGGATATTCTGGCTAAACTTTTTATTGTATGGGGTAAGAATACAAAATTAGAAAAGGAAGAAGGCAAAACAAACGCAAACCCAGAACACATTTAGCAAGTTACCAATCAAGAAACATGAATGCTGCTGACTGAATACACCTGAAAATCCCATTCATACTTAATTTGGAGGCAATTCATAGCTGTCCCCTCGGCAAAAGGGTTGCATATCATTTTCCATAGCACAAAAACACACCTTGGTCCTGTTGCCTGCTAATTTCTAAGAATGAAACGGCAATTTGCAGGTTTTTTTTTTTTCATTATGGATATCCTGGCTAAGCTTTTTATTGTATGGGGTAAGAATACAAAATTAGAAAAGGAAGAAGGGAAAGCAACAAAAAACCCAGAACACATTTAGCAAATTGCCAAACAAGAAACCTGAATGCTGCTGACTGAATACACCTGAAAATCCCATTCACACTCAATTTGGAGGCAACTCGTAGCTGTCCCCTCGGCAAAAGGGTTACATTTCATTTTCCAAAGCACAAAAACACACCTTGGTCCTGTTGCCTGCTAATTTCTAAGAATGAAACGGCAATTTGCAGTTTTTTTTATTTCATTGTGGATATTCTGGCTAACCTTTTTATTGTATGGGGTAAGAATACAAAATTAGAAAAGGAAGAAGGCAATGCAACCGCAAACCCAGAACACATTTAGCAAATTGCCAATCAGGAAACCTGAATGATGCTGACTGAATACACCTGAAAATCCCATTCACACTCAATTTGCAGGCAATTTGTAGCTGTGCCCTCGGCAAAAGGGAAAGATTTCACTTTCCAAAACACTAAAACTCACCTTGGTCCAGTTGCCTGTTAATTTCTAAGCAGGAAACGCCAATTTGCTGATTTTTTTTTTTATTTCATTATGGATACTCTGGCTAAACTTTTATTGTATGGTGTAAGAATACAAAATTAGAAAAGGAAGAAGGCAAAACAAATGGAATTCCCAAACACATTTAAGTAATTGCCAAACAAGAAACCTGAATGCTGCTGACTGAATACACCTGAAAATCCCATTCACACTCAATTTGGAGGCAACTCGTAGCTGTGCCCTCGGCAAAAGGGAAAGATTTCATTTTCCAAAGCACAAAATCACTCCTTGGTCCTGTTGCCTGCTAATTTCTAACAATGAAATGGCAATTTGCAGTTTTTTTATTTCATTATGGATATTCTGGCTAAACTTTTTATTGTATGGGGTAAGAATACAAAATTAGAAAAGGAAGAAGGCAATGCAACCGCAAACCCAGAACACATTTAGCAAATTGCCAATCAGGAAACCTGAATGATGCTGACTGAATACACCTGAAAATCCCATTCACACTCAATTTGCAGGCAATTTGTAGCTGTGCCCTCGGCAAAAGGAAAGATTTCATTTTCCAAAACACTAAAACTCACTTTGGTCTAGTTGCCTGTTAATTTCTAAGCATGGAACGCCCATTTGCTGTTTTATTTTTTTATTTCATTAAGGATACTCTGGCTAAACTTTTATCGTATGGTGTAAGAATACAAAATTAGAAAAGGAAGAAAGCAAAACAATGGAATGCCCAAACACATTTAAGAAACTGCCAATCAAGAAACCTGAATGCTGCTGACTGAATACACCTGAAAATCCCATTCACACTCAATTTGGAGGCAACTCATTGCTGTCCCCTAGGCAAAAGGGTTACATTTCATTCTCCAAAGCACAAAATCAAACCTTGGTCCTGTTGCCTGCTAATTTCTAAGAATGAAATGGTAATATGCAGTTTTTTTTTATTGCATTATGGATATTCTGGCTAAACTTTTTATTGTATGGGGTAAGAATACAAAATTAGAAAAGGAAGAAGGCAAAACAAACGCAAACCCAGAACACATTTAGCAAATTGCCAAACAAGAAACCTGAATGCTGCTGACTGAATACACCTGAAAATCCCAGTCACACTCAATTTGGAGGCAACTCGCAGCTGTCCCCTGGGCAAAAGGGTTACATTTCATTTTCCAAAGCACAAAAACTCACCTTGGTCCTGTTGCCTGCTAATTTCTAAGAATGAAACGGCAATTTGCAGTTTTTTTTATTTCATTATGGATATTCTTTCTAAACTTTTTATTGTATGGTGTAAGAATATTAAATTAGAAAAGGAAGAAGGCAAAACATCCTCAAACCCAGAACACATTTAGCAAATTGCCAAACAAGAAACCTGAATGCTGCTGACTGAATACACCTGAAAATCCCATTCACACTTAATTTGGTGGCAATTCGTAGCTTTTCCCTTGGCAAAATGGTTACATTTCATTTTCCAAAACACAAAAATACACCTTGGTCCTGTTGCATGTTAATTTCTAAAAATGATACACCAATTTGCTGTTTTCTTTATTGCATTATGGATACTCTGGCTAACCTTTTTCTTGTATGGTGTAAGAATACAAAATGAGAAAAGGAAGAAGGCAAAACAAACGCAAACCCAGAACACATTTAGCAAATTGCCAAACAAGAATACTGAATGCTGCTGACTAAATACACCTGAAAATCCCATTCACACTCAATTTGGTGGCAATTCGTAGCTGTGTCCTCAGCAAAAGGGAAAGATTTCATTTTCCAAAACACAAAAACTCACCTTGGTCCTGTTACATGTTAATTTCCAAAAATGAAACACCAATTTGCTGTTATCTTTATTTCATTATGGATACTCTGGCAAAACTTTTTGTTGTTTGGTGTAAGAATACAAAATGAGAAAAAGAAGAAGGCAAAACAAATGCAAACCAAGAACACATTTAGCAAATTACCAATCGGGAAACCTGAATGTTGCTGACTCAATACACCTGAAAATCCCATTCACACTCAATTTGGCGGCAATTCGTAGCTGTCCCCTGGGCAAAACTGTTACATTTCAATTTCTAAAACACGAAAACTCACCTTAGTCGTGTTGTCTGTAAATTTCTTAGCATGAAACGCCAATTTGCACTGTATTTTTATTTCATTTTGACCACTCTGTCAAAAGGCTTTTTTGGATGGTGTCAGGATATAAAATTTGGAAAAAAGAAGGCAAAACAAACGCAAACCCCGACGACATTTCAGAAATTGCCAATAAAGAAACCTGAATGCTGCTGACTGAATACACCTGAAAATCCCAGTCACACTCAATTTGGAGGCAACTCGTAGCTGTCCCCTCTGCAAAAGGGTTACATTTCATTTTCCAAAGCACAAAATCAAGCCTTGGTCCTGTTGCCTGCTAATTTCTAAGAATGAAACGGCAATTTGCAGGTTTTTTTTTTATTTCATTATGGATATTCTGGCTAAACTTTTATTGTATGGGGTAAGAATACAAAATTAGAAAAGGAAGAAGGCAAAACAAACGCAAACCCAGAACACATTTAGCAAATTGCCAAACAAGAAACCTGAATGCTGCTGACTGAATGCACCTGAAAATCGCATTCACACTCAATTTGGCAGCAATTCATAGCTGTTCCCTTGGCACAAGGGTTACATTTCATTTTCCAAAACACAAAAACTCACCTTAGTCGTGTTGCATGTTCATTTCTAAAAATGAAACACCAATTTGCTGTTTTCTTTATTTCATAATGGATACGCTGGCTAAACTTTTTCTTGTATGGTGTAAGAATACTAAATTAGAAAAGGAAGAAGGCAAAACAAATGCAAACCAAGAACACATTTAGCAAATTGCCAATCAGGAAACCTGAATTTTGCTGACTGCATACACCTGAAAATCCCATTCACACTCAATTTGGAGGCAATTCGTAGCTGTGCCCTCGGCAAAAGGGAAAGATTTCATTTTCCAAAACACTAAAACTCACTTTGGTCTAGTTGCCTGTTAATTTCTAAGCATGGAACGCCCATTTGCTGTTTTATTTTTTTATTTCATTAAGGATATTCTGGCTAAACTTTTATCGTATGGTGTAAGAATACAAAATTAGAAAAGGAAGAAAGCAAAACAAATGGAATGCCCAAACACATTTAAGAAACTGCCAATCAAGAAACCTGAATGCTGCTGACTGAATACACCTGAAAATCCCATTCACACTCAATTTGGAGGCAACTCATTGCTGTCCCCTAGGCAAAAGGGTTACATTTCATTCTCCAAAGCACAAAATCAAACCTTGGTCCTGTTGCCTGCTAATTTCTAAGAATGAAATGGTAATATGCAGTTTTTTTTTATTGCATTATGGATATTCTGGCTAAACTTTTTATTGTATGGGGTAAGAATACAAAATTAGAAAAGGAAGAAGGCAAAACAAACGCAAACCCAGAACACATTTAGCAAATTGCCAAACATGAAACCTGAATGCTGCTGACTGAATACACCTGAAAATCCCATTCACACTCAATTTGGTGGCAATTCGTAGCTGTCCCCTCGGCAAAAGGGTTACATTTCATTTTCCAAAGCACAAAAACTCACCTTGGTCCTGTTGCCTGCTAATTTCTAAGAATGAAACAGCAATTTGCAGTTTTTATTTATTTCATCATGGATATTCTGGCTAAATTTTATTGTATGGGGTAAGAATACAAAATTAGAAAAGGAAGAAGGCAAAACAACCGCAAACTCAGAACACATTTAGCAAATTGCCAAACAAGAAACCTGAATGCTGCTGACTGAATACACCTGAAAATCCCATTCACACTCAATTTGGTGGCAATTCATTGCTGTTCCCTTGGCAAAATGGTTACATTTTATTTTCCAAAACACAAAAATACACCTTGGTCGTGTTGTCTGTAGATTTCTTAGCATGAAACGCCAATTTGCACTGTATATTTATTTTATTTTGACCACTCTATCTGAAGGCTTTTTTGGATGGTGTCAGGATAGAAAATTTGGAAAGAAAAAAGGCAAAACAAACGCAAACCCAGACGACATTTAAGAAATTGCCAATCAAGAAACCTGAATGCTGCTGACTGAATACACCTGAAAATCCCATTCATACTCAATTTGGAGGCAATTCATAGCTGTCCCCTAGGCATAAGGGTTACATATCATTTTCCAAAGCACAAAAACTCACCTTGGTCCTGTTGCCAGCTAATTTCTAAGAATGAAACAGCAATTTGCAGTTTTTATTTATTTCATCATGGATATTCTGGCTAAATTTTATTGTATGGGGTAAGAATACAAAATTAGAAAAGGAAGAAGGCAAAACAACCGCAAACTCAGAACACATTTAGCAAATTGCCAAACAAGAAACCTGAATGCTGCTGACTGAATACACCTGAAAATCCCATTCACACTCAATTTGGTGGCAATTCATTGCTGTTCCCTTGGCAAAATGGTTACATTTTATTTTCCAAAACACAAAAATACACCTTGGTCGTGTTGTCTGTAGATTTCTTAGCATGAAACGCCAATTTGCACTGTATATTTATTTTATTTTGACCACTCTATCTGAAGGCTTTTTTGGATGGTGTCAGGATAGAAAATTTGGAAAGAAAAAAGGCAAAACAAACGCAAACCCAGACGACATTTAAGAAATTGCCAATCAAGAAACCTGAATGCTGCTGACTGAATACACCTGAAAATCCCATTCATACTCAATTTGGAGGCAATTCATAGCTGTCCCCTAGGCATAAGGGTTACATATCATTTTCCAAAGCACAAAAACTCACCTTGGTCCTGTTGCCAGCTAATTTCTAAGAATGAAACAGCAATTTGCAGTTTTTATTTATTTCATCATGGATATTCTGGCTAAATTTTATTGTATGGGGTAAGAATACAAAATTAGAAAAGGAAGAAGGCAAAACAACCGCAAACTCAGAACACATTTAGCAAATTGCCAAACAAGAAACCTGAATGCTGCTGACTGAATACACCTGAAAATCCCATTCACACTCAATTTGGTGGCAATTCATTGCTGTTCCCTTGGCAAAATGGTTACATTTTATTTTCCAAAACACAAAAATACACCTTGGTCGTGTTGTCTGTAGATTTCTTAGCATGAAACGCCAATTTGCACTGTATATTTATTTTATTTTGACCACTCTATCTGAAGGCTTTTTTGGATGGTGTCAGTATAGAAAATTTGGAAAGAAAAAAGGCAAAATAAACGCAAACCCAGACGACATTTAAGAAATTGCCAATCAAAAAACCTGAATGCTGCTGACTGAATACACCTGAAAATCCCATTCATACTCAATTTGGAGGCAATTCATAGCTGTCCCCTAGGCATAAGGGTTACATATCATTTTCCAAATCACAAAAATACGCATTGGTCCTGTTGCCAGCTAATTTCTAAGAATGAAACGGCAATTTGCAGTTTTTTTTATTTCATTATGGATATTCTGGCTAAACTTTTTATTGTATGGGGTAAGAATACAAAATTAGAAAAGGAAGAAGGCAAAACAAACGCAAACCCAGAACACATTTAGCAAATTGCCAAACAAGAAACCTGAATGCTGCTGACTAAATACACCTGAAAATCCCATTCACACTCAATTTGGAGGCAATTCGTAGCTTTTCCCTTGGCAAAAGGGTTACATTACATTTTCCAAAACACAAAAACTCACCTCGGTCCTGTTGCATGTTCATTTCTAAAAATGAAACACCAATTTGCTGTTTTCTTTATTTCATTATGGATACTCTGGCTAAACATTTTATTGTATGTTGTTAGAATACAAAGTTAGAAAAGGAAGAAGGCAAAACAAATGCAAACCAAGAACATATTTTGCAAATTGCCAATCAGGAAACCTGAATGTTGCTGACTGAATACACCTGAAAATCCATTCACACTCAATTTGGAGGCAATTCGTAGCTGTGCCCTCGGCAAAAGTGAAAGATTTCATTTTCCAAAAGACAAAAAGTCACCTTGGTCCAGTTGCCAGTTAATTTCTAAGCATGGAACGCCCATTTGCTGTTTTTTTTTTTTTATTTCATTAAGGATACTCTGGCTAAACTTTTATTGTATGGTGTAAGAATACAAAATTAGAAAAGGAAGAACCAAAACAAATGGAATGCCCAAACACATTTAAGAAATTGCCAATCAAGAAACCTGAATGCTGCTGACTGAATACACCTGAAACTCCGATTCACACTCAATTTGGAGGCAACTCGTAGCTGTCCCCTCGGCAAAAGGGTTACATATCATTTTCCAAAGCACAAAAACACACCTTGGTCCTGTTGCCTGCTAATTTCTTTTTTTTTTTTTTTTTGAAACGGCAATTTGCAGTTTTTTTTTTTATTTCATTATGGATATTCTGGCTAAACTTTTTATTGTATGGGGTAAGAATACAAATTTAGACAAGGAAGAAGGGAAAGGAACCGCAAACCCAGAACACATTTAGCAAATTGCCAAACAAGAAACCAGAATGCTGCTGACTGAATACACCTGAAAATCCCATTCACACTCAATTTGGAGGCAACTCGTAGCTGTCCCCTTGGCAAAAGGGTTACATTTCATTTTCCAAAGCACAAAAACACACCTTTTTCCTGTTGCCTGCTAATTTTTAAGAATGAAACGGCAATTTGCAGTTTTTTTATTTCATTATGGATATTCTGGCTAGACTTTTTACTGTATGGGGTAAGAATACAAAATTAGAAAAGGAAGAAGGCAAAACAACCTCAAACCCAGAACACATTTAGCAAATTGCCAAACAAGAATCCTGAATGCTGCTGACTGAATACACCTGAAAATCCCATTCACAATCAATTTGGCGGCAATTTGTAGCTGTTTCCTTGGCAAAAGGGTTACATTTCATTTGCAAAAACACAAAAATTCACCTTTGTCCTGTTGCATGTTAATTTCTAAAAATGAAACACCAATTTGCTGTTTCCTTTATTTCATTATGGATATTCTGGCTAAACTTTTTCTTGTATGGTGTAAGAATACAAAATTAGAAAAGGAAGAAGGCAAAATAAATGCAAACCAAGAACAAATTTAGCAAATTGCCAATCAGGAAACCTGAATGTTGCTGACTGAACACACCTGAAAATCCCATTCACACTCAATTTGGAGGCAATTCGTAGCTGTGCCCTCGGCAAAAGGGAAAGATTTCATTTTCCAAAACACTAAAACTCACCTTGGTCCAGTTGCCTGTTAATTTCTAAGTATGGAACGCCCATTTGCTGGTTTTCTTTTTTTTTATTTCATTAAGGACACTCTGGCTAAACTTTTATTGTATGGGGTAAGAATACAAAATTAGAAAAGGAAGAAGGCAAAACAACCGCAAACCCAGAATACATTTAGTAAATTGCCAAACAAGAAACCCGAATGCTGCTGACTGAATACACCTGAAAATCGCATTCACATTCAATTGGTAGCAATTCGTAGCTGTTCCCTTGGCAAAAGGGTTACATTTCATTTTCCAAAACACAAAAACTCACCTTGGTCCTGTTGTATGTTAATTTCTAAGAATGAAACACCAATTTGCTGTTTTCTTTATTTCATTATGGATACTCTGGCTAAACTTTTCTTGTATGGGGTTAGAATACAAAATTAGAAAATGAAGAAGGCAAAACAAATGCAGACCCAGACACATTTAGCAAATTGCCAAACAAGAAACCTGAATGCTGCTGACTGAATACACCTGAAAATCCCATTCACACTCAATTTGGAGGCAACTCGTAGCTGTCCCCTCGGCAAAAGGGTTACATTTCATTTTCCAAAGCACAAAAACACACCTTGGTCCTGTTGCCTGCTAATTTCTAAGAATGAAACGGCAATTTGCAGTTTTTTCTATTTCATTATGGATATTCTGGCTAAACTTTTCTTGTATGGGGTTAGAATACAAAATTAGAAAATGAAGAAGGCAAAACAAATGCAGACCCAGACACATTTAGCAAATTGCCAAACAAGAAACCTGAATGCTGCTGACTGAACGCACCTGAAAATTGCAATCACACTCAATTTGGCGGCAATTCGTAGCTGTGCCCTCGGCAAAAGGGTTACATTTCATTTTCCAAAACACAAAAACTCACCTTGGTCCTGTTGCATGTTAATTTCCAAAAATGAAACACAAGTTTGCTGTTATCTTTATTTCATTATGGATACTCTGGCTAACCTTTTTATTGTTTGGTGTAAGAATACAAAATGAGAAAAGGAAGAAGGCAAAACAAATGCAAACCAAGAATACATTTAGCAAATTACCAATCGGGAAACCTGAATTTTGCTGACTGAATACACCTGAAAATCCCATTCCACTCAATTTTCAGGCAATTCTTAGCTGTCCACTCGGCTAAAGTGTTACATTTCATTTTCTAAAACATGAAAACCCACCTTAGTCGTGTTGCCTGTGGATTTCTTAGCATGAAACGCCAATTTGCACTGCATTTCTATTTCATTTTGACCACTCTGTCTAAAGGGTTTTTTGGATGGTGTCAGGATAGAAAATTTGGAAAGAAAGAAGGCAAAACAAACGCAAACCCAGACGACATTTAAGAAATTGCCAATCAAGAAACCTGAATGCTGCTGACTGAATACACCTGAAAATCCCATTCACACTCAATTTGGAGGCAACTCGTAGCTGTCCCCTCGGCAAAAGGGTTACATTTCTTATTCCAAAGCACAAAATCACACCTTGGTCCTGTTGCCTACTAATTTCTAAGAATGAAACGGCAATTTGCAGGTTTTTTTATTTCATTATGGATATTCTGGCTAGACTTTTTATTGTATGGGGTAAGAATACAAAATTAGAAAAGGAAGACGGCAAAACAACCGCAAACCAAGAACACATTTAGCAAATTGCCAAACAAGAAACCTGAATGCTGCTGACTGAATACACCTGAAAATCCCATTCACACTCAATTTGGCAGCAATTCGTAGCTGTTCCCTTGGCAAAAGGGTTACATTTCATTTTCCAAAACACAAAAACTCAACTTGGACCTGTTGCATGTTAATTTCTAAAAATGAAACACCAATTTGCTGTTTTCTTTATTTCATTATGGATACTCTGGCTAAACTTTTTCTTGTATGGTGTAAGAATACAAAATTAGAAAAGGAAGAAGGCAAAACAAATGCAAACCAAGAACAAATTTAACAAATTGCCAATCAGGAAACCTGAATGTTGCTGACTGAATACACCTGAAAATCCCATTGACACTCAATTTGGAGGCAATTCGTAGCTTTGCCCTCGGCAAAAGGGAAAGATTTCATTTTCCAAAACTGTAAATCTGACCTTGGTCCAGTTGCCTGTTAATTTCTAAGCATGGAACGCCCATTTGCTCTTTTTTTTTTATTTTATTAAGGATAATCTGGCTAAACTTTTATTGTATGGTGTAAGAATACAAAATTAGAAAAGGAAGAACCAAAACAAATGGAATGCCCATACACATTTAAGAAATTGCCAATCAAGAAACCTGAATGTTGCTGACTGAATACACCTGAAACTCCGATTCACACTCAATTTGGAGGCAACTCGTAGCTGTCCCCTCGGCAAAAGGGTTACATTTCATTTTCCAAAGCACAAAAACACACCTTGGTCCTGTTGCCTGCTAATTTCTAAGAATGAAACGGCAATTTGCAGTTTTTTTTTATTTCATTATGGATATTCTGGCTAAACTTTTTATTGTATGGGGTAAGAATACAAAATTAGAAAAGGAAGAAGGCAAAACAACCGCAAACCCAGAACACATTTAGCAAATTGCCAAACAAGAAACCCGAATGCTGCTGACTGAATACACCTGAAAATCGCATTCACACTCAATTGGCAGCAATTCGTAGCTGTTCCCTTGGCAAAAGGGTTACATTTCATTTTCCAAAACGCAAAAACTCACTCACCTTGGTCCTGTTGCATGTTAATTTCTAAAAATGAAACACCAATTTGCTGTTTTCTTTATTTCATTATGGATACTCCGGCTAACCTTTTTATTGTATGGTGTAAGAATACAAAATGAGAAAAGGAAGAAGGCAAAACAAATGCAAACCAAGCACACATTTAGCAAATTACCAATCAGGAAACCTGAATGTTGCTGACTGAATACACCTGAAAATCCCATTCACACTCAATTTGCAGGCAATTCGTAGCTGTGCCCTCGGCAAAAGGGAAAGATTTCATTTTACAAAACAGTAAATCTCACCTAAGTCCAGTTGCCTGTTAATTTCTAAGCATGGAACGCCCATTTGCTGTTTTTCTTTTTTTATTTCAATAAGGATACTCAGGCTAAACATTTATTGTATGGTGTAAGAATACAAAATTAGAAAAGGAAGAACCAAAACAAATGGAATGCCCAAACACATTTAAGAAATTGCCAATCAAGAAACCTGAATGCTGCTGACTGAATACACCTGAAAATCCCATTCACTCTCAATTTGGAGGGAACTCGTAGCTGTCCCCTCGGCAAAAGGGTTATTTTTCATATTCCAAAGCACAAAATCACACCTTGGTCCTGTTGCCTGCTAATTTCTAAGAATGAAACGGCAATTTGCAGGTTTTTTTATTTCATTATGGATATTCTGGCTAAACTTTTTCTTGTATGGTGTAAGAATACAAAATTAGAAAAGGAAGAAGGCAAAACAACCGCAAACCCAGAACACATTTAGCAAATTGCCAAACAAGAAACCTGAATGCTGCTGACTGAATACACCTGAAAATCCGATTCACACTCAATTTGGCAGCAATTCGTAGCTGTTCCCTTGGCAAAAGGTTTACATTTCATTTTCCAAAACACAAAAGCTCACCTTGGTCTTGTTGCATGTTAATTTCTAAAAATGAAACACCAATTTGCTGTTTTCTTTATTTCATTATGGTTAATCTGGATAAACTTTTTACTGTATGGTGTAAGAATACAAAATTAGAAAAGGAAGAAGGCAAAACAAATGCAAACCAAGAACATATTTATCAAATTACCAATAAGGAAACCTGAATGTTGCTGACTGAATACACCTGAAAATCCCATTCACACTCAATTTGGAGGCAACTCGTAACTGTCCCCTCAGCAAAAGTGTTACATTTCATTTTCTAAACACGAAAACTCACCTTAGTCGTGTTGCCTGTAGATTTCGTAGCATGAAACGCCAATTTGCACTGTATTTTTATTTCATTTGAACCACTCTGTCTAAAGGCTTTTTTGGATGGTGTCAGGATAGAAAGTTTGGAAAAAAGAAGGCCAAACAAACGGAAACCCAGAACACATTTAAGAAATTGCCAATCAAGAAACCTGAATGCTGCTGACTGAATACACCTGAAAATCCCATTCACACTCAATTTGGCGGCAATTCGAAGCTATGCGCTCGGCAAAAGGGAAAGATTTCATTTTCCAAAACAGAAAAACTCACCTTGGTCCAGTTGCCTGTTAATTTCTCAGCATGGACCGCCCATTTGCTGTTTTCTTTTTATTTTTTCATTAAGGATACTCTGGATAAACTTTTATTGTATGGTGTAAGAATACAAAATTAGAAAAGGAAGAAGGCAAAACAAATGCAAACCAAGAAATCATTTAGCAAATTGCCAAAGAAGAAACCTGAATGCTGCTGACTGAATACACCTGAAAATCCCATTCACTCGCAATTTGGCGGCAATTCGTAGCTGTTCCCTTGGCAAAAGGGTTACATTTCATTTTCCAAAACACAAAAACTCACCTTGGTCCTGTTGCATGTTAATTTCTAAAAATGAAACACCAATTTGCAGTTTTTTTTATTTTATTGTGGATACTCTGGCTAACATTTTTATTGTATGGGGTAAGAATACAAAATTAGAAAAGGAAGAAGGCAATACAAACGCAAAACTAGAACACATTTAGCAAATTGCCAAACAAGAAACCTGAATGCCGCTGACTGAACACACCTGAAAATCCCATTCACACTCAGTTTGGTGGCAATTCGTAGCTGTTTCCTTGGCAAAAGTGTTACATTTCATTTTTCAAAACTCAAAAACTCACCTTGGTCCTCTTGCATGTTAATTTCTAAAAATGAAACACCAATTTGCTGTTTTCTTTATTTCATTATCGATATCTGGATAACCTTTTTATTGTATGTTGTTAGAATACAAAATGAGAAAAGGAAGAAGGCAAAACAAATGCAAACCAAGAACACATTTAGCAAATTACCAATCGGGAAACCTGAATGTTGCTGACTGAATACACCTGAAAATCCCATTCACACTCAATTTGGAGGCAATTCGTAGCTGTGCCCTCGGCAAAAGGGAAAGATTTCATTTTCCAAAACACTAAAACTCACCTGTCGTGTTGCCTGTAGATTTCTTAGCATGAAACGCCCATTTGCTGTTTCTTTTTTTTTATTTCATTAAGGATACTCTGGCTAAACTTTTATTGTATGGTGTAAGAATACAAAATTAGAAAAGGAAGAAGGCAAAACAAATGGAATGCCCAAACACATTTAAGAAATTGCCAATCAAGAAACCTGAATGCTGCTGACGGAATACACCTGAAAATCCCATTCACACTCAATTTGGAGGCAACTCATAGCTCTCCCCTCGGCAAAAGTGTTACATTTCATTTTCTAAAACACGAAAACTCACCTTAGTCGTGTTGCCTGTAGATTTCTTAGCATGAAACGCCAATTTGCACTGTATTTTTATTTCATTTTGACCACTCTGTCTAAAGGCTTGTTTGGATGGTGTCAGGATATAAACTTTGGAAAGAAAAAAGGCAAAACAAACGCAAACCCAGACGACATTTTAGAAATTCCCAAAAAGAAACCTGAATGCTGCTGACTGAATACACCTGAAAATCCCATTAACACTCAATTTGCTGGCCATTCATAGCTGTTCCCTTGGCAAAAGGGTTACATTTCATTTTCCAAAACATGAAAACTCCCCTAAGTCGTGATGCCTGTAGATTTCTTATCATGAAACGCCAATTAGCACTGTGTTTTTATTTCATTTTGTCCACTCTATCTAAACGCTTTTTTGGATGGTGTCAGGATAGAAAATTAGAAAAGGAAGAAGGCAAAACAAACACAAACCCAGAACACATTGAGGATATTGCCAATCAAGAAACCGGAATGCTGCTGACTGAATACACCTGAAAATCCCATTCACACTCAATTCGGAAACAATTCATAGCAATCCCCTAGGCAAAACGGTTACATTTCATTTTCCAAAACACAAAAACTCAAATTGGTCATGGTGCCTTTTAATTTCTAAGCATGAAACGAAATTTGCTGTTTTTTTTTATTTCCTTATGGATACTCTGGCTATACTTTTTATTGCATGGTGTAAGAATACAAAATTAGAACAGGAAGAAGGCAAAACGAATGCAAACCGAGAAATCATTTAGCAAATTGCCAAAGAAGAAACCTGAATGCTGCTGACTGAATACACCTGAAAATCCCATTCACACTCAATTTGGCGGCAATTCGTAGTGGTTCCCTTGGCAAAAGGGTTACATTTCATTTTCCAAAACACAAAAACTCACCTTGGTCCTGTTGCATGTTAATTTCTAAAAATGAAACACCAATTTGCTGTTTTCTTTATTTCATTATCGACATCTGGATAACCTTTTTATTGTATGTTGTTAGAATACAAAATTAGAAAAGGAAGAAGGCAAAACAAATGCAAACCAAGAACACATTTAGCAAATTACCAATCGGGAAACCTGAATGTTGCTGACTGAATACACCTGAAAATCCCATTCACACTCAATTTGGAGGCAATTCGTAGCTGTGCCCTCGGCAAAAGGGAAAGATTTCATTTTCCAAAACACTAAAACTCACCTGTCGTGTTGCCTGTAGATTTCTTAACATGAAACGCCCATTTGCTGTTTCTTTTTTTTTATTTCATTAAGGATACTCTGGCTAAACTTTTATTGTATGGTGTAAGAATACAAAATTAGAAAAGGAAGAAGGCAAAACAAATGGAATGCCCAAACACATTTAAGAAATTGCCAATCAAGAAACCTGAATGCTGCTGACGGAATACACCTGAAAATCCCATTCACACTCAATTTGGAGGCAACTCATAGCTCTCCCCTCGGCAAAAGTGTTACATTTCATTTTCTAAAACACGAAAACTCACCTTAGTCGTGTTGCCTGTAGATTTCTTAGCATGAAACGCCAATTTGCACTGTATTTTTATTTCATTTTGACCACTCTGTCTAAAGGCTTGTTTGGATGGTGTCAGGATATAAACTTTGGAAAGAAAAAAGGCAAAACAAACGCAAACCCAGACGACATTTTAGAAATTCCCAAAAAGAAACCTGAATGCTGCTGACTGAATACACCTGAAAATCCCATTCACACTCAATTTGCTGGCCATTCATAGCTGTTCCCTTGGCAAAAGGGTTACATTTCATTTTCCAAAACATGAAAAATCGCCTAAGTCGTGATGCCTGTAGATTTCTTATCATGAAACGCCAATTTGCACTGTGTTTTTATTTCATTTTGTCCACTCTATCTAAACGCTTTTTTGGATGGTGTCAGGATAGAAAATTAGAAAAGGAAGAAGGCAAAACAAACACAAACCCAGAACACATTGAGGATATTGCCAATCAAGAAACCGGAATGCTGCTGACTGAATACACCTGAAAATCCCATTCACACTCAATTCGGAAACAATTCATAGCAATTCCCTCGGCAAAACAGTTACATTTCATTTTCCAAAACACAAAAACTCAAATTGGTCATGGTGCCTTTTAATTTCTAAGCATGAAACGAAATTTGCTGGTTTTTTTATTTCCTTATGGATACTCTGGCTATACTTTTTATTGCATGGTGTAAGAATACAAAATTAGAACAGGAAGAAGGCAAAACAAATGCAAACCAAGAACACATTTAGCAAATTACTAATCGGGAAACCTGAATGTTGCTGACTGAATACACCTGAAAATCCCATTCACACTCAATTTGGAGGCAACTCATAGCTGTCCCCTCGGCAAAAGTGAAACATTCATTTTCCAAAGCACAAAAACACACCTTGGTCCTGTTGCCTGCTAATTTCAAAGAATGAAACGGCAATTTGCAGTTTTTTTTATTTCATTATGGATATTCTGGCTAAACATTTTATTGTATGGGGTAAGAATACAAAATTAGAAAAGGAAGAAGGCAAAACAACCGCAAACCCAGAACACATTTAGCAAATTGCCAAACAAGAAACCTGAATGCTGCTGACTGTATGCACATGAAAATCGCATTCACACTCAATTTGGCGACAATCCGTAGCTGTTCCCTTGACAAAAGGGTTACATTTCATTTTCCAAAGCACAAAAGCACACCTTGGTCCTGTTGCCTGCTAATTTCTAAGAATGAAACGGCAATTTGCAGTTTTTTTTTATTTCATTATGGATATTCTGGCTAAACTTTTTATTGTATGGGGTAAGAATACAAAATTAGAAAAGGAAGAAGGCAAAACAAACGCAAACCCAGAACACATTTAGCAAATTGCCAAACAAGAAACCTGTATGCTGCTGACTGAATGCACCTGAAAATCGCATTCACACTCAATTTGGTGGCAATTCGTAGCTGTTCCCTTGGCAAAAGGGTTACATTTCATTTTCCAAAACACAAAAACTCACCTTGGTCCTGTTGCATGTTAATTTCTGAAAATGAAACACCAATTTGCTGTTTTCTTTATTTCATTATGGATACTCTGGCTAACCTTTTTATTGTGTGGTGTAAGAATACAAAATGAGAAAAGGAAGAAGGCAAAACAAATGCAAACCAAGAACACATTTAGCAAATTGCCAATCAGGAAACCTGAATGTTGCTGACTGAATACACCTGAAAATCCCATTCACACTCAATTTGGAGGCAATTCGTAGCTGTTCCCTTGGCAAAAGTGTTACATTTCATTTTCTAAAAACGCCAATTTGCACTATATTTTTATTTCATTTTGACCACTCTGTCTAAAGGCTTTTTTTGGATGGTGTCAGGATATAAAATTTGGAAAGAAAAAAAGGCAAAACAAATGCAAACCCAGACGACATTTAAGAAATTGCCAATCAAGAAACCTGAATGCTGCTGAATGAATACACCTGAAAATCCCATTCATACTCAATTTGGAGGCAATTCATAGCTGTCCCCTCGGCAAAAGGGTTACATTTCATTTTCCAAAGCACAAAAACACACCTTGGTCCTGTTGCCTGCTAATTTCTAAAAATGAAACGGCAATTTGCGGTTTTTTTTATTTCATTATGGATATTCTGGCTAAGCTTTTTATTGTATGGGGTAAGAATACAAAATTAGAAAAGGAAGAAGGCAAAACAAACGCAAACCCAGAACACATTTAGCAAATTGCCAAACAAGAAACCTGAATGCTTTTGACTATGACCCTGTTGGAATAAGATTGAAGTCAGCAAACCCTAAAGGCTTCCATAGCCTTTTCAACTCATGACTAGACCCTAGGGAGATTCCTGACGCCATAAACAAGAGTGTCAAATTGTTAAATCAACTTCAGGAGTCACTGTGTGCTTACGTCTCATGTGGGATCTGTCCTTAATGTGTTGTCCAATGTGAAGTAATGCTATAACTTGTACTGAAACAGTATTTTTACACTTTGTGTTTCTGTGTGGGTGCAAACTGATGAAATCTTTACTTAGTATATACTGAATCAATCTTCTGTATATAAATATAATTAAAACTGAAAAAAATCTTGGTGTTAAATTGGAAATTGCATAGAAAATTAATCAATTTAAAAAAATATATCATGTAGAATCTCTGTCCTTAATGTGCTATACATTGTGAATTAATACTATAACTAGTACTCCAACAGGATTTTTCACTTTGTGTTGCTATGTGAGGGCAAACTGTTGAAATCTTTACTTAATATATACTAAACTGATCTTCTGTATATAAAGAGAATTGAAAATGAACCTTGATGTGAATGCAAGGGGAGAGGGAGTGGGAAAGGGGAGGGTTGCGGGTGGGAGGGAAGTTGCGGTGGGGCAATTGTAATCCATCAGCTGTACTTTGGAAATTTATATTCTTTAAATAAAAGCATTATAAAAAAAAAAAAAGAAGAAACCTGAATGCTGCTGACTGAATGCACCTGAAAATCGCATTCACACTCAATTTGGCGGCAATTCGTAGCAGTTCCCTGGGCAAAAGGGTTACATTTCATTTTCCAAAACACAAAAACTCACCTTAGTCCTGTTCCATGTTAATTTCTAAAAATCAAACACCAATTTGCTGTTTTCTTTATTTCATTATGGATACTCTGGCTAGCCTTTTTATTGTATGGTGTAAGAATACAAAATTAGAAAAGGAAGAAGGCAAAACAAATGCAAACCAAGAACACATTTAGCAAATTACCAATCGGGAAACCTGAATGTTGCTGACTGAATACACCTGAAAATCCCATTCACACTCAATTTGGAGGCAACTCATAGCTGTCCCCTCAGCAAAAGTGAAACATTTCATTTTCCAAAGCACAAAAACACACCTTGATCCTGTTGCCTCCTAATTTCAAAGAATGAAACGGCAATTTGCAGTTTTTTTTTTTTATTTCATTATGGATATTCTGGCTAAACATTTTATTGTATGGGGTAAGAATACAAAATTAGAAAAGGAAGAAGGCAAAACAACCGCAAACCCAGAACACATTTAGCAAATTGCCAAACAAGAAACCTGAATGCTGCTGACTGAATACACCTGAAAATCCCATTCACACTCAATTTGGAGGCAATTTATAGCTGTTCCCTTGGCAAAAGTGTTACATTTCATTTTCCAAAACACAAAAACTCACCTTGGTCCTGTTGCATGTTAATTTCTAAAAATGAAACACCAATTTGCTGTTTTTTTTTATTTCTTTATGGATACTCTGGCTAAACATTTTCTTGTAAGGTGTAAGAATACAAATTTAGAAAAGGATGAAGGCAAAACAAATGCAAACCAAGAACACTTTCAGGAAATTGCCAATCAGGAAAGCTGAATGCTGCTGACTGAATACACCTGAAAATCCCATTCACACTCAATTTGGAGGCAACTCGTAGCTGTCCCCTCGGCAAAAGTGAAACATTTCATTTTCCAAAACATGAAAACTACCCTTAGTCGTGTTGCCTGTATTTTTCTTAGCATGAAACGCCAATTTGCAATGTATTTTTATTTCATTTTGACCACTCTGTCTAAAGGCTTTAGTGGATGGTCAAGAGAGAAAATTTTGATAGAAAGAAAGAAAAACAAACAAAAACCTTGAACACATTTACGAAAATGCCAATCGAGAAACCCGAAAGCTGCTGACTGAACATACCTGTAAATCCAATTCACACTCAGTTTGGAGGCAATTCGTAGCAGTGCCCTCGGCAAAAGGGAAACATTTCATTTTCCAAAACACAAAAAACCTCACCTTAGTCGTGCTGCCTGTAGATTTCTTAGCTTGAAACGCCAATTTGCTCTTTATTTTTCATTTCACCACTCTGTCTAAACGCTTTTGTGGATGGTGTCAGGATAGAAAATTAGGATAGAAAGAAGGCAAAACAAACACAAACCCAGAACACATTTATCAAATTGCCAATCAAGAAACCTGAATGCTGCTGACTGAACACACCTGAAAATCCCATTCACACTCAATTTGGAGGCAATTCGTAGCTGTGCCCTCGGCAAAAGTGAAAGATTTCATTTTACAAAACAGTAAATCTCACCTTGGTCCTGTTGCCTGTTAATTTCTAAGCATGGAACACCCATTTGCTGTTTTTTTTTTTATTTCATTAATGATACTCAGGCTAAACTTTTCTTGTAGGGTGTAAGAATACAAAATTAGAAATGGAAGAACCAAAACAAATGGAATGCCCAAACACATTTAAGAAATTGCCAATCAAGAAACCTGAATGCTGCTGACTGAATACACCTGAAAATCCCATTCACACTCAATTTGGAGGCAACTCCTAGCTGTCCCCTCGGCAAAAGGGTTACATTTCATTTTCCAAAGCACAAAGTCACAGCTTGGTCCTGTTGCCTGCTAATTTCTAAGAATGAAACGGCAATTTGCAGGTTTTTTTATTTCATTATGGATATTCTGGATAAACTTTTTATTGTATGGGGTAAGAATACAAAATTAGAAAAGGAAGAACGCAAATCAACCGCAAACCCAGAAAACATTTAGCAAATTGCCAAACAAGAAACCTGTATGCTGCTGACTCAATGCACCTGAAAATCGCATTCACACTCATATTTGCGGCAATTCGTAGCTGTTCCCTTGGCAAAAGTGTTACATTTCATTTTCCAAAACACAAAAACTCACCTTGGTCCTGTTGCATGTTAATTTCTGAAAATGAAACACCAATTTGCTTTTTTCTTTATTTCATTATGGATACTCTGGCTAACCTTTTTCTTGTATGGTGTAAGAATACAAAATTAGAAAAGGAAGAAGGCAAAACAAATGCAAACCAAGAACACATTTAACAAATTGCCAATCAGGAAACCTGAATGTTGCTGACTGAATACACCTGAAAATCCCATTCACACTCAATTTGGAGGCAATTCGTAGCTGTCCCCTCGGCAAAAGTGTTACATTTCATTTTCTAAAAATGCCAATTTGCACTATATTTTATTTCATTTTGACCACTCTGTCTAAAGGCTTTTTTTGGATGGTGTCAGGATATAAAATTTGGAAAGAAAAAAAAGGCAAAACAAATGCAAACCCAGACTACATTTAAGAAATTGCCAATCAAGAAACCTGAATGCTGCTGAATGAATACACCTGAAAATCCCATTCATACTCAATTTGGAGGCAATTCATAGCTGTCCCCTCGGCAAAAGGGTTACATTTCATTTTCCAAAGCACAAAAACACACCTTGGTCCTGTTGCGTGCTAATTTCTAAAAATGAAACGGCAATTTGCAGTTTTTTTTATTTCATTATGGATATTCTGGCTAAGCTTTTTATTGTATGGGGTAAGAATACAAAATTAGAAAAGGAAGAAGGCAAAACAAACGCAAACCCAGAACACATTTAGCAAATTGCCAAACAAGAAACCTGAATGCTTTTGACTATGACCCTGTTGGAATAAGATTGAAGTCAGCAAACCCTAAAGGCTTCCATAGCCTTTTCAACTCATGACTAGACCCTAGGGAGATTCCTGATGCCATAAACAAGAGTGTCAAATTGTTAAATCAACTTCAGGAGTCACTGTGTGCTTACGTCTCATGTGGGATCTGTCCTTAATGTGTTGTCCAATGTGAAGTAATGCTATAACTTGTACTGAAACAGTATTTTTACACTTTGTGTTTCTGTGTGGGTGCAAACTGATGAAATCTTTACTTAGTATATACTGAATCAATCTTCTGTATATAAATATAATTAAAACTGAAAAAAATCTTGGTGTTAAATTGGAAATTGCATAGAAAATTAATCAATTTAAAAAAATATATCATGTAGGATCTCTGTCCTTAATGTGCTATACATTGTGAATTAATACTATAACTAGTACTCCAACAGGATTTTTCACTTTGTGTTGCTATGTGAGGGCAAACTGTTGAAATCTTTACTTAATATATACTAAACTGATCTTCTGTATATAAAGAGAATTGAAAATGAACCTTGATGTGAATGCAAGGGGAGAGGGAGTGGGAAAGGGGAGGGTTGCGGGTGGGAGGGAAGTTGCGGTGGGGCAATTGTAATCCATAAGCTGTACTTTGGAAATTTATATTCTTTAAATAAAAGCATTATAAAAAAAAAAAAAAAGAAACCTGAATGCTGCTGACTGAATGCACCTGAAAATCGCATTCACACTCAATTTG
Organism: Sylvilagus floridanus; assembly: GCA_949820135.1. Lineage (NCBI taxonomy): Eukaryota > Metazoa > Chordata > Mammalia > Lagomorpha > Leporidae > Sylvilagus > Sylvilagus floridanus. The sequence goes on along the minus strand of OX463227.1, from coordinate 163,433,286 downwards.
GCGGCAATTCGTAGCAGTTCCCTGGGCAAAAGGGTTACATTTCATTTTCCAAAACAAAAACTCACCTTAGTCCTGTTCCATGTTAATTTCTAAAAATGAAACACCAATTTGCTGTTTTCTTTATTTCATTATGGATACTCTGGCTAACCTTTTTATTGTATGGTGTAAGAATACAAAATTAGAAAAGGAAGAAGGCAAAACAAATGCAAACCAAGAACACATTTAGCAAATTACCAATCGGGAAACCTGAATGTTGCTGACTGAATACACCTGAAAATCCCATTCACACTCAATTTGGAGGCAACTCATAGCTGTCCCCTCAGCAAAAGTGAAACATTTCATTTTCCAAAGCACAAAAACACACCTTGATCCTGTTGCCTCCTAATTTCAAAGAATGAAACGGCAATTTGCAGTTTTTTTTATTTCATTATGGATATTCTGGCTAAACATTTTATTGTATGGGGTAAGAATACAAAATTAGAAAAGGAAGAAGGCAAAACAACTGCAAACCCAGAACACATTTAGCAAATTGCCAAACAAGAAACCTGAATGCTGCTGACTGAATACACCTGAAAATCCCATTCACACTCAATTTGGAGGCAATTCATAGCTGTTCCCTTGGAAAAGTGTTACATTTCATTTTCCAAAACACAAAAACTCACCTTGGTCCTGTTGCATGTTAATTTCTAAAAATGAAACACCAATTTGCTGTTTTTTTTATTTCTTTATGGATACTCTGGCTAAACATTTTCTTGTAAGGTGTAAGAATACAAATTTAGAAAAGGATGAAGGCAAAACAAATGCAAACCAAGAACACATTTAGCAAATTACTAATCGGGAAACCTGAATGTTGCTGACTGAATACACCTGAAAATCCCATTCACACTCAATTTGGAGGCAACTCATAGCTGTCCCCTCGGCAAAAGTGAAACATTCATTTTCCAAAGCACAAAAACACACCTTGGTCCTGTTGCCTGCTAATTTCAAAGAATGAAACGGCAATTTGCAGTTTTTTTTATTTCATTATGGATATTCTGGCTAAACATTTTATTGTATGGGGTAAGAATACAAAATTAGAAAAGGAAGAAGGCAAAACAACCGCAAACCCAGAACACATTTAGCAAATTGCCAAACAAGAAACCTGAATGCTGCTGACTGTATGCACATGAAAATCGCATTCACACTCAATTTGGCGACAATCCGTAGCTGTTCCCTTGACAAAAGGGTTACATTTCATTTTCCAAAGCACAAAAGCACACCTTGGTCCTGTTGCCTGCTAATTTCTAAGAATGAAACGGCAATTTGCAGTTTTTTTTTATTTCATTATGGATATTCTGGCTAAACTTTTTATTGTATGGGGTAAGAATACAAAATTAGAAAAGGAAGAAGGCAAAACAAACGCAAACCCAGAACACATTTAGCAAATTGCCAAACAAGAAACCTGTATGCTGCTGACTGAATGCACCTGAAAATCGCATTCACACTCAATTTGGTGGCAATTCGTAGCTGTTCCCTTGGCAAAAGGGTTACATTTCATTTTCCAAAACACAAAAACTCACCTTGGTCCTGTTGCATGTTAATTTCTGAAAATGAAACACCAATTTGCTGTTTTCTTTATTTCATTATGGATACTCTGGCTAACCTTTTTATTGTGTGGTGTAAGAATACAAAATGAGAAAAGGAAGAAGGCAAAACAAATGCAAACCAAGAACACATTTAGCAAATTGCCAATCAGGAAACCTGAATGTTGCTGACTGAATACACCTGAAAATCCCATTCACACTCAATTTGGAGGCAATTCGTAGCTGTTCCCTTGGCAAAAGTGTTACATTTCATTTTCTAAAAACGCCAATTTGCACTATATTTTTATTTCATTTTGACCACTCTGTCTAAAGGCTTTTTTTGGATGGTGTCAGGATATAAAATTTGGAAAGAAAAAAAGGCAAAACAAATGCAAACCCAGACGACATTTAAGAAATTGCCAATCAAGAAACCTGAATGCTGCTGAATGAATACACCTGAAAATCCCATTCATACTCAATTTGGAGGCAATTCATAGCTGTCCCCTCGGCAAAAGGGTTACATTTCATTTTCCAAAGCACAAAAACACACCTTGGTCCTGTTGCCTGCTAATTTCTAAAAATGAAACGGCAATTTGCGGTTTTTTTTATTTCATTATGGATATTCTGGCTAAGCTTTTTATTGTATGGGGTAAGAATACAAAATTAGAAAAGGAAGAAGGCAAAACAAACGCAAACCCAGAACACATTTAGCAAATTGCCAAACAAGAAACCTGAATGCTTTTGACTATGACCCTGTTGGAATAAGATTGAAGTCAGCAAACCCTAAAGGCTTCCATAGCCTTTTCAACTCATGACTAGACCCTAGGGAGATTCCTGACGCCATAAACAAGAGTGTCAAATTGTTAAATCAACTTCAGGAGTCACTGTGTGCTTACGTCTCATGTGGGATCTGTCCTTAATGTGTTGTCCAATGTGAAGTAATGCTATAACTTGTACTGAAACAGTATTTTTACACTTTGTGTTTCTGTGTGGGTGCAAACTGATGAAATCTTTACTTAGTATATACTGAATCAATCTTCTGTATATAAATATAATTAAAACTGAAAAAAATCTTGGTGTTAAATTGGAAATTGCATAGAAAATTAATCAATTTAAAAAAATATATCATGTAGAATCTCTGTCCTTAATGTGCTATACATTGTGAATTAATACTATAACTAGTACTCCAACAGGATTTTTCACTTTGTGTTGCTATGTGAGGGCAAACTGTTGAAATCTTTACTTAATATATACTAAACTGATCTTCTGTATATAAAGAGAATTGAAAATGAACCTTGATGTGAATGCAAGGGGAGAGGGAGTGGGAAAGGGGAGGGTTGCGGGTGGGAGGGAAGTTGCGGTGGGGCAATTGTAATCCATCAGCTGTACTTTGGAAATTTATATTCTTTAAATAAAAGCATTATAAAAAAAAAAAAGAAGAAACCTGAATGCTGCTGACTGAATGCACCTGAAAATCGCATTCACACTCAATTTGGCGGCAATTCGTAGCAGTTCCCTGGGCAAAAGGGTTACATTTCATTTTCCAAAACACAAAAACTCACCTTAGTCCTGTTCCATGTTAATTTCTAAAAATCAAACACCAATTTGCTGTTTTCTTTATTTCATTATGGATACTCTGGCTAGCCTTTTTATTGTATGGTGTAAGAATACAAAATTAGAAAAGGAAGAAGGCAAAACAAATGCAAACCAAGAACACATTTAGCAAATTACCAATCGGGAAACCTGAATGTTGCTGACTGAATACACCTGAAAATCCCATTCACACTCAATTTGGAGGCAACTCATAGCTGTCCCCTCAGCAAAAGTGAAACATTTCATTTTCCAAAGCACAAAAACACACCTTGATCCTGTTGCCTCCTAATTTCAAAGAATGAAACGGCAATTTGCAGTTTTTTTTTTTTATTTCATTATGGATATTCTGGCTAAACATTTTATTGTATGGGGTAAGAATACAAAATTAGAAAAGGAAGAAGGCAAAACAACCGCAAACCCAGAACACATTTAGCAAATTGCCAAACAAGAAACCTGAATGCTGCTGACTGAATACACCTGAAAATCCCATTCACACTCAATTTGGAGGCATTTTATAGCTGTTCCCTTGGCAAAAGTGTTACATTTCATTTTCCAAAACACAAAAACTCACCTTGGTCCTGTTGCATGTTAATTTCTAAAAATGAAACACCAATTTGCTGTTTTTTTTTATTTCTTTATGGATACTCTGGCTAAACATTTTCTTGTAAGGTGTAAGAATACAAATTTAGAAAAGGATGAAGGCAAAACAAATGCAAACCAAGAACACTTTCAGGAAATTGCCAATCAGGAAAGCTGAATGCTGCTGACTGAATACACCTGAAAATCCCATTCACACTCAATTTGGAGGCAACTCGTAGCTGTCCCCTCGGCAAAAGTGAAACATTTCATTTTCCAAAACATGAAAACTACCCTTAGTCGTGTTGCCTGTATTTTTCTTAGCATGAAACGCCAATTTGCAATGTATTTTTATTTCATTTTGACCACTCTGTCTAAAGGCTTTAGTGGATGGTCAAGAGAGAAAATTTTGATAGAAAGAAAGAAAAACAAACAAAAACCTTGAACACATTTACGAAAATGCCAATCGAGAAACCCGAAAGCTGCTGACTGAACATACCTGTAAATCCAATTCACACTCAGTTTGGAGGCAATTCGTAGCAGTGCCCTCGGCAAAAGGGAAACATTTCATTTTCCAAAACACAAAAAACCTCACCTTAGTCGTGCTGCCTGTAGATTTCTTAGCTTGAAACGCCAATTTGCTCTTTATTTTTCATTTCACCACTCTGTCTAAACGCTTTTGTGGATGGTGTCAGGATAGAAAATTAGGATAGAAAGAAGGCAAAACAAACACAAACCCAGAACACATTTATCAAATTGCCAATCAAGAAACCTGAATGCTGCTGACTGAACACACCTGAAAATCCCATTCACACTCAATTTGGTGGCAACTCGAGGCTGGCCCCTCGGCAAAAGGGTTACATTTCATTTTCCAAAGCACAAAAACACACCTTGGTCCTGTTGCCTGCTAATTTCTAAAAATGAAACGGCAATTTGCAGGTTTTTTTATTTCATTATGGATATTCTGGCTAGATTTTTTATTGTTTGGGGTAAGAGTACAATATTAGAAAAGGAAGAAGGCAAAACAAACACAAACCCAGAACACATTTAGCAAATTACCAATCAGGAAACCTGAATGTTGCTGACTGAATACACATGAAAATCCCATTCACACTCAATTTGGCAGCAATTCGTAACTGTTCCCTTGGCAAAAGGGTTACATTTCATTTTCCAAAACACAAAAACTCACCTTGGTCCTGTTGCATGTTAATTTCTAAAAATGAAACACCAATTTGCTGTTTTCTTTATTTCATTATGGTTAATCTGGATAAACTTTTTATTGTATGGTGTAAGAATACAAAATTAGAAAAGGAAGAAGGCAAAACAAATGCAAACCAAGAACACATTTAGCAAATTACCAATTAGGAAACCTGAATGTTGCTGACTGAATACACCTGAAAATCCCATTCACACTCAATTTGGAGGCAACTCGTAACTGTCCCCTCTGCAAAAGTGTTACATATCATTTTCTAAAACATGAAAACTCACCTTAGTCGTGTTGCCTGTAGATTTCTTAGCATGAAACGCCAATTTGCACTGTGTTTTTATTTCATTTTGACCACTCTGTCTAAAGGCTTTTTTGGATGGTGTCAGGATAGAAAATTTGGAAAAAAGAAGGCAAATCAAACGGAAACCCAGAACACATTTAAGAAATTGCCAATCAAGAAACCTGAATGCTGCTGACTGAATACACCTGAAAATCCCATTCACACTCAATTTGGCGGCAATTCGAAGCTATGCACTCGGCAAAAGGGAAAGATTTCATTTTCCAAAACAGAAAAACTCACCTTGGTCCAGTTGCCTGTTAATTTCTAAGCATGGAACGCCCATTTGCTGTTTTCTTTTTATTTTTTCATTAAGGATACTCTGGCTAAACTTTTATTGTATGGTGTAAGAATACAAAATTAGAAAAGGAAGAGGGAAAACAAATGGAATGCCAAAACACATTTAAGAAATTGCCAGTCAAGAAACCTGAATGCTGCTGACTGAATACACCTGAAAATCCCATTCACACTCAATTTGGTGGCAATTCGTAGCTGTTCCCTTGGCAGAAGGGTTACAATTCATTTTCCAAAACACAAAAACTCACCTTGGTCCTGTTGCATGTTAATTTCTAAAAATGAAACACCAATTTGCTGTTTTCTTTATTTCATTATGGATACTGTGGCTAACAATTTTCTTCTACGGTGTAAGAATACAAAATTAGAAAAGGAAGAAGGCAAAACAAATGCAAACCAAGAACACATTTAGCAAATTACCAATCAGGAAACCTGAATGTAGCTGACAGAATACACCTGAAAATCCCATTCACACTCCATTTGCAGGCAATCATAGCTTCCCCTTGGCAAAAGTGTTACATTTCATTTTCTAAAACACGAAAACTCATCTTAGTCGTGTTGCCTGCAGTTTTCTTAGCATGAAACGCCAATTTGCACTGTATTTTTATTTCCTTTTGACCACTCTGACTAAAGGCTTTTTTGGATGGTGTCAGGATAGAAAATTTGGAAAGAAAGAAGGCAAAACAAACGCAAACCCAGAACACATTTAAGAAATTGCCAAACAATAAACATGAATGCTGCTGACTGAATACACCTGAAAATCCCATTCACACTCAATGTGGAGGCAACTCGTAGCTGTCCCCTCGGCAAAAGGGTTACATTTCATTTTCCAAAGCACAAAAACACACCTTGGTCCTGTTGCCTGCTCATTTCTAAGAATGAAACGGCAATTTGAAGTTTTTTTTATTTCATTATGGATATTCTGCTAAACTTTTTATTGTATGGGGTAAGAATACAAAATTAGAAAAGGAAGAAAGCAATACAAACGCAAACTAGAACACATTTAGCAAATTGCCAAACAAGAAACCTGAATGCTGCTGACTGAACACACCTGAAAATCCCATTCACACTCAATTTGGTGGCAATTCGTAGCTGTTCCCTTGGCAAAAGGGTTACATTTCATTTTCCAAAAAACAAAAACTCACCTTGGTCCTGTTGCATGTTAATTTCTAAAAATGAAACACCAATTTGCTGTTTTCTTTATTTCATTATGGATAATCTGGCTAAACTTTTTATTGTATGGTGTAAGAATACAAAATTAGAAAAGGAAGAGGGAAAACAAATGCAAACCAAGCACACATTTAGCAAATTACCAATCTGGAAACCTGAATGTTGCTGACTGAATACACCTAAAAATCCCATTCACACTCGATTTGGAGGCAACTCGTAGCTGTCCCATCAGCAAAAGGGTTACATTTCCTTTTCCAAAGCACAAAAACACACCTTGGTCCTGTTGCCTGCTAATTTCAAAGAATGAAACGGCAATTTGCAGTTTTTTTTATTTCATTATGATATTCTGGCTAAACTATTTAATGTATGGGGTAAGAATACAAAATTAGAAAAGGAAGAAGGGAAAACAACCGCAAACCCAGAACACATTTAGCAAATTGCCAAACAAGAAACCAGAATGCTACTGACTGAATACACCTGAAAATCCCATTCACACTCAATTTGGCGGCAATTCGTAGCTGTTCCCTTGGCAAAAGGGTTACATTTCATTTTCCAAAACACAAAAACACACCTTGGTCCTGTTGCATGTTAATTTCTAAAAATGAAACACCAATTTGCTGTTTTCTTTATTTCATTATGGATACTCTGGCTAAACTTTTTATTGTATGGTGTAAGAATACAAAATTAGAAAAGGAAGAAGGCAAAACAAATGCAAACCAAGAACACATTTATCAAATTACCAATCGGGAAACCTGAATGTTGCTGACTGAATACACCTGAAAATCCCATTCACACTCAATTTGGAGGTAATTCGTAGCTGTGCCCTCAGCAAAAGGGAAAGATTTCATTTTCCAAAACACAAAAACTCACCTTGGTCCAGTTGCCTGTTAATTTCTAAGCATGGAACGCCCATTTGCTGTTTTTTTTTTTTTTTATTTCATTAAGGATACTCTGGCTAAACTTTTATTGTATGGTGTAAGAATACAAAATTAGAAAAGGAAGAAGGCAAAACAAATGTAATGCCGAAACACATTTAAGAAATTGCCAATCAGGGCCAGCGCCGTGGCTCAACATGCAAATCCTCTGCCTTTCGCCGCCGGCTAACGGGTTCTAGCCCCGGTCAGGGCGCCGGATTCTGTCCTGGTTGCCCCTCTTCCAGGCCAGCCCTCTGCTGTGGCCCGGGAGTGCAGTGGAGGATGGCCCAGGTGCTTGGGCCCTGCACCCCATGTGGAGACCAGGAAAAGCACCTGGCTCCTGGCTCCTGCCATCGGACTAGCGAGGTGCGCCGGCCACAGCTCGCCATCTGCGGCGGCCATTGGAGGGTGAACCAACGGCAACGGAAGACCTTTCTCTCTGTCTCTCTCTCTCACTGTCCAATCTACCTGTCAAAAAAAAAAAAAAAGAAATTGCCAATCAAGAAACCTGAATGCTGCTGATTGAATATGCCTGAAAATCCCATTCACACTCAATTTGGAGGCAACTCGTAGCTGTCCCCTCGGCAAAAGGGTTACATTTCATTTTCCAAAGCACAAAAACACACCTTGGTCCTGTTGCCTGCTAATTTCTAAGAATGAAATGGCAATTTCCAGTTTTTTCTTATTTCATTACGCATATTCTGGCTAAACTTTTATTGTATGGGGTAAGAATACAAAATTAGAAAAGGAAGAAGGCAAAACAAATGCAAACAAAGAACATATTTAGCAAATTGCCAATCAGGATACCTGAATGTTGCTGACTGAATACACCTGAAAATCCCATTCACACTCAATTTGGAGGCAATTCGTAGCTGTTCCCTTGGCAAAAGGGTTACATTTCATTTTCCAAAACACAAAAACTCACCTTGGTCCTGTTGCATGTTAATTTCTAAAAATGAAACACCAATTTGCTGTTTTCTTTATTTCATTATCGATATCTGGATAACCTTTTTATTGTATGTTGTTAGAATACAAAATTAGAAAAGGAAGAAGGCAAAACAAATGCAAACCAAGAACACATTTAGCAAATTACCAATCGGGAAACCTGAATGTTGTGACTGAATACACCTGAAAATCCCATTCACACTCAATTTGGAGGCAATTCGTAGCTGTGCCCTCGGCAAAAGGGAAATATTTCATTTTCCAAAACACTAAAACTCACCTGTCGTGTTGCCTGTAGATTTCTTAACATGAAACGCCCATTTGCTGTTTCTTTTTTTTATTTCATTAAGGATACTCTGGCTAATTTTTTATTGTATGGTGTAAGAATACAAAATTAGAAAAGGAAGAAGGCAAAACAAATGGAATGCCCAAACACATTTAAGAAATTGCCAATCAAGAAACCTGAATGCTGCTGACGGAATACACCTGAAAATCCCATTCACACTCAATTTGGAGGCAACTCATAGCTCTCCCCTCGGCAAAAGTGTTACATTTCATTTTCTAAAACACGAAAACTCACCTTAGTCGTGTTGCCTGTTGATTTCTTAGCATGAAACGCCAATTTGCACTGTATTTTTATTTCATTTTGACCACTCTGTCTAAAGGCTTGTTTGGATGGTGTCAGGATAGAAAATTAGAAAAGGAAGAAGGCAAAACAAACACAAACCCAGAACACATTGAGGATATTGCCAATCAAGAAACCTGAATGCTGCTGACTGAATACACCTGTAAATCCAATTCACACTCAGTTTGGAAAAAATTCATAGCAATCCCCTCGGCAAAAGGGTTACATTTCATTTTCCAAAACACAAAAACTCAAATTGGTCATGGTGCCTTTTAATTTCTAAGCATGAAATGAAATTTGCTGTTTTTTTTATTTCCTTATGGATACTCTGGCTATACTTTTTATTGCATGGTGTAAGAATACAAAATTAGAACAGGAAGAAGGCAAAACGAATGCAAACCGAGATCACATTTGGCAAATTGCCAATCAAGAAACCTCAATGCTGCTGAATGAATACACCTGAAAATCCCATTCACACTCAATTTGGAGGCAATTCGTAGCTGTCCCTTTGGCAAAAGCGTTACCTTTCATTTTCCAAAACACAAAAACTCACCTTGGTCCTGTTGCCTGTTAATTTGTATTCATGAAACGCCAATTTGCTGTTTTTTTTTATTTCATTATGGGTACTCTGGCTAACCTTTTTATTTTATGTTGTAAGAATACAAAATAAGAAAAGGAAGAAGGCAAAACAAACACAAACCCAGAACTCATTTAGCAAATCGCCAATCAATAAACCTGAATGCTGCTGACGGAATACACCTGAAAATCCCATTCACACTCAATTTGGAGGCAATTCGTAGCTGTGCCCTTGGCAAAAGGGTTACATTTCATTTTCCAAAACACAAAAACTCACCTTGGTCCTGTTGCATGTTAATTTCTAAAAATGAAACACCAATTTGCTGTTTTCTTTATTTCATTATGGATACTCTGGCTAACCTTTTTATTGTATGGTGTAAGAATACAAAATTAGAAAAGGAAGAAGGCAAATCAAATGGAAACCAAGAACACATTTAGCAAATTACCAAACGAGAAACCTGAATGCTGCTGACTGAATACACCTGAAAATCCCATTCCCACTCAATTTGGCGGCAATTCGTAGCTGTTACCTTGGCAAAAGGGTTAAATTTCATTTTCCAAAACACAAAAACTCACCTTGGTCCTGTTACATGTTAATTTCTAAAAATGAAACACCATTTTGCTGTTTTCTTTATTTCATTATGGATACTCTGGCTAACCATTTTATTGTATGGGGTAAGAATACAAAATTAGAAAATGAAGAAGGCAAAACAAATGCAAACAAAGAACATATTTAGCAAATTGCCAATCAGGATACCTGAATGCTGCTGACTGAATACACCTGAAAATCCCATTCACACTCAATTTGGACGCAACTCGTAGCTGTCCCCTAGGCAAAGGGGTTACATTTCATTTTCCAAAGCACAAAAACACACCTTGGTACTGTTGCATGTTAATTTCTAAAAATGAAACACCAATTTGCTGTTTTCTTTATTTCATTATGGATACTCTGGCTAAACATTTTATTGTACAGTGTAAGAATACAAAATGAGAAAAGGAAGAAGGCAAAACAAATGCAAACCAAGAACACATTTAGCAAATTGCCAATCAGGAAACCTGAATGTTGCTGACTGAATACACCTGAAAATCCCATTCACACTCAATTTGCAGGCAATTCGTAGCTGTCCCCTTGGCAAAAGTATTACATTTCATTTTCTAAAATACGAGAACTCACCTTAGTCGTGTTGCCTGTGGATTTCTTAGCATGAAACGCCAATTTGCACTGTATTTTTATTTCATTTTGACCACTCTGTCTAAAGGGTTTTTTGGATGGTGTCAGGATATTAAATTTGGAAAAAAGAAGGCCAAACAAACGCAAACCCAGACGACATTTAAGAAATTGCCAATCAAGAAACCTGAATTCTGCTGACTGAATACACCTGAAAATCCCATTCACACTCAATTTGGAGGAAACTCGTAGCTGTCCCATCGGCAAAAGGGTTACATTTCATTTTCCAAAGCACAAAAACACACCTTGGTCCTGTTGCCTGCTCATTTCTAAGAATGAAACGGCAATTTGAAGTTTTTTTTATTTCATTATGGATATTCTGCTAAACTTTTTATTGTATGGGGTAAGAATACAAAATTAGAAAAGGAAGAAAGCAATACAAACGCAAACTAGAACACATTTAGCAAATTGCCAAACAAGAAACCTGAATGCTGCTGACTGAACACACCTGAAAATCCCATTCACACTCAATTTGGTGGCAATTCGTAGCTGTTCCCTTGGCAAAAGGGTTACATTTCATTTTCCAAAAAACAAAAACTCACCTTGGTCCTGTTGCATGTTAATTTCTAAAAATGAAACACCAATTTGCTGTTTTCTTTATTTCATTATGGATAATCTGGCTAAACTTTTTATTGTATGGTGTAAGAATACAAAATTAGAAAAGGAAGAGGGAAAACAAATGCAAACCAAGCACACATTTAGCAAATTACCAATCTGGAAACCTGAATGTTGCTGACTGAATACACCTAAAAATCCCATTCACACTCGATTTGGAGGCAACTCGTAGCTGTCCCATCAGCAAAAGGGTTACATTTCCTTTTCCAAAGCACAAAAACACACCTTGGTCCTGTTGCCTGCTAATTTCAAAGAATGAAACGGCAATTTGCAGTTTTTTTTATTTCATTATGATATTCTGGCTAAACTATTTAATGTATGGGGTAAGAATACAAAATTAGAAAAGGAAGAAGGGAAAACAACCGCAAACCCAGAACACATTTAGCAAATTGCCAAACAAGAAACCAGAATGCTACTGACTGAATACACCTGAAAATCCCATTCACACTCAATTTGGCGGCAATTCGTAGCTGTTCCCTTGGCAAAAGGGTTACATTTCATTTTCCAAAACACAAAAACACACCTTGGTCCTGTTGCATGTTAATTTCTAAAAATGAAACACCAATTTGCTGTTTTCTTTATTTCATTATGGATACTCTGGCTAAACTTTTTATTGTATGGTGTAAGAATACAAAATTAGAAAAGGAAGAAGGCAAAACAAATGCAAACCAAGAACACATTTATCAAATTACCAATCGGGAAACCTGAATGTTGCTGACTGAATACACCTGAAAATCCCATTCACACTCAATTTGGAGGTAATTCGTAGCTGTGCCCTCAGCAAAAGGGAAAGATTTCATTTTCCAAAACACAAAAACTCACCTTGGTCCAGTTGCCTGTTAATTTCTAAGCATGGAACGCCCATTTGCTGTTTTTTTTTTTTTTTATTTCATTAAGGATACTCTGGCTAAACTTTTATTGTATGGTGTAAGAATACAAAATTAGAAAAGGAAGAAGGCAAAACAAATGTAATGCCGAAACACATTTAAGAAATTGCCAATCAGGGCCAGCGCCGTGGCTCAACATGCAAATCCTCTGCCTTTCGCCGCCGGCTAACGGGTTCTAGCCCCGGTCAGGGCGCCGGATTCTGTCCTGGTTGCCCCTCTTCCAGGCCAGCCCTCTGCTGTGGCCCGGGAGTGCAGTGGAGGATGGCCCAGGTGCTTGGGCCCTGCACCCCATGTGGAGACCAGGAAAAGCACCTGGCTCCTGGCTCCTGCCATCGGACTAGCGAGGTGCGCCGGCCACAGCTCGCCATCTGCGGCGGCCATTGGAGGGTGAACCAACGGCAACGGAAGACCTTTCTCTCTGTCTCTCTCTCTCACTGTCCAATCTACCTGTCAAAAAAAAAAAAAAAGAAATTGCCAATCAAGAAACCTGAATGCTGCTGATTGAATATGCCTGAAAATCCCATTCACACTCAATTTGGAGGCAACTCGTAGCTGTCCCCTCGGCAAAAGGGTTACATTTCATTTTCCAAAGCACAAAAACACACCTTGGTCCTGTTGCCTGCTAATTTCTAAGAATGAAATGGCAATTTCCAGTTTTTTCTTATTTCATTACGCATATTCTGGCTAAACTTTTATTGTATGGGGTAAGAATACAAAATTAGAAAAGGAAGAAGGCAAAACAAATGCAAACAAAGAACATATTTAGCAAATTGCCAATCAGGATACCTGAATGTTGCTGACTGAATACACCTGAAAATCCCATTCACACTCAATTTGGAGGCAATTCGTAGCTGTTCCCTTGGCAAAAGGGTTACATTTCATTTTCCAAAACACAAAAACTCACCTTGGTCCTGTTGCATGTTAATTTCTAAAAATGAAACACCAATTTGCTGTTTTCTTTATTTCATTATCGATATCTGGATAACCTTTTTATTGTATGTTGTTAGAATACAAAATTAGAAAAGGAAGAAGGCAAAACAAATGCAAACCAAGAACACATTTAGCAAATTACCAATCGGGAAACCTGAATGTTGTGACTGAATACACCTGAAAATCCCATTCACACTCAATTTGGAGGCAATTCGTAGCTGTGCCCTCGGCAAAAGGGAAATATTTCATTTTCCAAAACACTAAAACTCACCTGTCGTGTTGCCTGTAGATTTCTTAACATGAAACGCCCATTTGCTGTTTCTTTTTTTTATTTCATTAAGGATACTCTGGCTAATTTTTTATTGTATGGTGTAAGAATACAAAATTAGAAAAGGAAGAAGGCAAAACAAATGGAATGCCCAAACACATTTAAGAAATTGCCAATCAAGAAACCTGAATGCTGCTGACGGAATACACCTGAAAATCCCATTCACACTCAATTTGGAGGCAACTCATAGCTCTCCCCTCGGCAAAAGTGTTACATTTCATTTTCTAAAACACGAAAACTCACCTTAGTCGTGTTGCCTGTTGATTTCTTAGCATGAAACGCCAATTTGCACTGTATTTTTATTTCATTTTGACCACTCTGTCTAAAGGCTTGTTTGGATGGTGTCAGGATAGAAAATTAGAAAAGGAAGAAGGCAAAACAAACACAAACCCAGAACACATTGAGGATATTGCCAATCAAGAAACCTGAATGCTGCTGACTGAATACACCTGTAAATCCAATTCACACTCAGTTTGGAAAAAATTCATAGCAATCCCCTCGGCAAAAGGGTTACATTTCATTTTCCAAAACACAAAAACTCAAATTGGTCATGGTGCCTTTTAATTTCTAAGCATGAAATGAAATTTGCTGTTTTTTTTATTTCCTTATGGATACTCTGGCTATACTTTTTATTGCATGGTGTAAGAATACAAAATTAGAACAGGAAGAAGGCAAAACGAATGCAAACCGAGATCACATTTGGCAAATTGCCAATCAAGAAACCTCAATGCTGCTGAATGAATACACCTGAAAATCCCATTCACACTCAATTTGGAGGCAATTCGTAGCTGTCCCTTTGGCAAAAGCGTTACCTTTCATTTTCCAAAACACAAAAACTCACCTTGGTCCTGTTGCCTGTTAATTTGTATTCATGAAACGCCAATTTGCTGTTTTTTTTTATTTCATTATGGGTACTCTGGCTAACCTTTTTATTTTATGTTGTAAGAATACAAAATAAGAAAAGGAAGAAGGCAAAACAAACACAAACCCAGAACTCATTTAGCAAATCGCCAATCAATAAACCTGAATGCTGCTGACGGAATACACCTGAAAATCCCATTCACACTCAATTTGGAGGCAATTCGTAGCTGTGCCCTTGGCAAAAGGGTTACATTTCATTTTCCAAAACACAAAAACTCACCTTGGTCCTGTTGCATGTTAATTTCTAAAAATGAAACACCAATTTGCTGTTTTCTTTATTTCATTATGGATACTCTGGCTAACCTTTTTATTGTATGGTGTAAGAATACAAAATTAGAAAAGGAAGAAGGCAAATCAAATGGAAACCAAGAACACATTTAGCAAATTACCAAACGAGAAACCTGAATGCTGCTGACTGAATACACCTGAAAATCCCATTCCCACTCAATTTGGCGGCAATTCGTAGCTGTTACCTTGGCAAAAGGGTTAAATTTCATTTTCCAAAACACAAAAACTCACCTTGGTCCTGTTACATGTTAATTTCTAAAAATGAAACACCATTTTGCTGTTTTCTTTATTTCATTATGGATACTCTGGCTAACCATTTTATTGTATGGGGTAAGAATACAAAATTAGAAAATGAAGAAGGCAAAACAAATGCAAACAAAGAACATATTTAGCAAATTGCCAATCAGGATACCTGAATGCTGCTGACTGAATACACCTGAAAATCCCATTCACACTCAATTTGGACGCAACTCGTAGCTGTCCCCTAGGCAAAGGGGTTACATTTCATTTTCCAAAGCACAAAAACACACCTTGGTACTGTTGCATGTTAATTTCTAAAAATGAAACACCAATTTGCTGTTTTCTTTATTTCATTATGGATACTCTGGCTAAACATTTTATTGTACAGTGTAAGAATACAAAATGAGAAAAGGAAGAAGGCAAAACAAATGCAAACCAAGAACACATTTAGCAAATTGCCAATCAGGAAACCTGAATGTTGCTGACTGAATACACCTGAAAATCCCATTCACACTCAATTTGCAGGCAATTCGTAGCTGTCCCCTTGGCAAAAGTATTACATTTCATTTTCTAAAATACGAGAACTCACCTTAGTCGTGTTGCCTGTGGATTTCTTAGCATGAAACGCCAATTTGCACTGTATTTTTATTTCATTTTGACCACTCTGTCTAAAGGGTTTTTTGGATGGTGTCAGGATATTAAATTTGGAAAAAAGAAGGCCAAACAAACGCAAACCCAGACGACATTTAAGAAATTGCCAATCAAGAAACCTGAATTCTGCTGACTGAATACACCTGAAAATCCCATTCACACTCAATTTGGAGGAAACTCGTAGCTGTCCCATCGGCAAAAGGGTTACATTTCATTTTCCAAAGCACAAAAACACACCTTGGTCCTGTTGCCTGCTATTTCTAAGAGTGAAACGGCAATTTGCAGGCTTTTTTTATTTCATTATGGATATTCTGGCTAAACTATTTATTGTATGGGGTAAGAATACAAAATTAGAAAAGGAAGAAGGCAAAACAACTGCAAACCCAGAACACATTTAGCAAATTGCCAAACAAGAAACCTGAATGCTGCTGACTGAATACACCTGAAAATCCCATTCACACTCAATTTGGCGGCAATTCGTAGCTGTTCCCTTGGCAAAAGGGTTACATTTCATTTTCCAAAACACAAAAACTCGCCTTGGTCCTGTTGCATGTTAATTTCTAAAAATGAAACACCAATTTGCTGTTTTCTTTATTTCATTATGGATACTCTGGCTAAACTTTTTATTGTATGGTGTAAGAATACAAAATTAGAAAAGGAAGAAGGCAAAACAAATGCAAACCAAGAACACATTTATCAAATTACCAATCGGGAAACCTGAATGTTGCTGACTGAATACACCTGAAAATCCCATTCACACTCAATTTGGAGGTAATTCGTAGCTGTGCCCTCAGCAAAAGTTAAAGATTTCATTTTCCAAAACACAAAAACTCACCTTGGTCCAGTTGCCTGTTAATTTCTAAGCATGGAACGCCCATTTGCTGTTTTTTTTTTTTTTTATTTCATTAAGGATACTCTGGCTAAACTTTTATTGTCTGGTGTAAGAATACAAAATTAGAAAAGGAAGAAGGCAAAACAAATGTAATGCCGAAACACATTTAAGAAATTGCCAATCAGGGCCAGCGCCGTGGCTCAACATGCAAATCCTCTGCCTTTCGCCGCCGGCTAACGGATTCTAGCCCCGGTCAGGGCGCCGGATTCTGTCCTGGTTGCCCCTCTTCCAGACCAGCCCTCTGCTGTGGCCCGGGAGTGCAGTGGAGGATGGCCCAGGTGCTTGGGCCCTGCACCCCATGTGGAGACCAGGAAAAGCACCTGGTTCCTGGCTCCTGCCATCGGACTAGCGAGGTGCGCCGGCCACAGCTCGCCATCTGCGGCGGCCATTGGAGGATGAACCAACGGCAACGGAAGACATTTCTCTCTGTCTCTCTCTCTCACTGTCCAATCTACCTGTCAAAAAAAAAAAAAAAAAGAAATTGCCAATCAAGAAACCTGAATGCTGCTGATTGAATATGCCTGAAAATCCCATTCACACTCAATTTGGAGGCAACTCGTAGCTGTCCCCTCGGCAAAAGGGTTACATTTCATTTTCCAAAGCACAAAAACACACCTTGGTCCTGTTGCCTGCTAATTTCTAAGAATGAAACGGCAATTTCCAGTTTTTTTTTTTTATTTCATTATGGATATTCTGGCTAAACTTTTATTGTATGGGGTAAGAATACAAAATTAGAAAAGGAAGAAGGCAAAACAAATGCAAACAAAGAACATATTTAGCAAATTGCCAATCAGGATACCTGAATGTTGCTGACTGAATACACCTGAAAATCCCATTCACACTCAATTTGGAGGCAATTCGTAGCTGTTCCCTTGGCAAAAGGGTTACATTTCATTTTCCAAAACACAAAAACTCACCTTGGTCCTGTTGCATGTTAATTTCTAAAAATGAAACACCAGTTTGCTGTTTTCTTTATTTCATTATCGATATCTGGATAACCTTTTTATTGTATGTTGTTAGAATACAAAATTAGAAAAGGAAGAAGGCAAAACAAATGCAAACCAAGAACACATTTAGCAAATTACCAATCGGGAAACCTGAATGTTGTGACTGAATACACCTGAAAATCCCATTCACACTCAATTTGGAGGCAATTCGTAGCTGTGCCCTCGGCAAAAGGGAAATATTTCATTTTCCAAAACACTAAAACTCACCTGTCGTGTTGCCTGTAGATTTCTTAACATGAAACGCCCATTTGCTGTTTCTTTTTTTTATTTCATTAAGGATACTCTGGCTAAACTTTTATTGTATGGTGTAAGAATACAAAATTAGAAAAGGAAGAAGGCAAAACAAATGGAATGCCCAAACACATTTAAGAAATTGCCAATCAAGAAACCTGAATGCTGCTGACGGAATACACCTGAAAATCCCATTCACACTCAATTTGGAGGCAACTCATAGCTCTCCCCTCGGCAAAAGTGTTACATTTCATTTTCTAAAACACGAAAACTCACCTTAGTCGTGTTGCCTGTTGATTTCTTAGCATGAAACGCCAATTTGCACTGTATTTTTATTTCATTTTGACCACTCTGTCTAAAGGCTTGTTTGGATGGTGTCAGGATAGAAAATTAGAAAAGGAAGAAGGCAAAACAAACACAAACCCAGAACACATTGAGGATATTGCCAATCAAGAAACCTGAATGCTGCTGACTGAATACACCTGAAAATCCCATTCACACTCAATTTGGAAACAATTCATAGCAATCCCCTCGGCAAAAGGGTTACATTTCATTTTCCAAAACACAAAAACTCAAATTGGTCATGGTGCCTTTTAATTTCTAAGCATGAAATGAAATTTGCTGTTTTTTTTTTTCCTTATGGATACTCTGGCTATACTTTTTATTGCATGGTGTAAGAATACAAAATTAGAACAGGAAGAAGGCAAAACGAATGCAAACCGAGATCACATTTGGCAAATTGCCAATCAAGAAACCTCAATGCTGCTGAATGAATACACCTGAAAATCCCATTCACACTCAATTTGGAGGCAATTCGTAGCTGTCCATTTGGCAAAAGCGTTACCTTTCATTTTCCAAAACACAAAAACTCACCTTGGTCCTGTTGCCTGTTAATTTGTATTCATGAAACGCCAATTTGCTGTTTTTTTTTATTTCATTATGGATACTCTGGCTAACCATTTTATTTTATGTTGTAAGAATACAAAATAAGAAAAGGAAGAAGGCAAAACAAACACAAACCCAGAACTCATTTAGCAAATCGCCAATCAATAAACCTGAATGCTGCTGACGGAATACACCTGAAAATCCCATTCACACTCAATTTGGAGGCAATTCGTAGCTGTTCCCTTGGCAAAAGGGTTACATTTCATTTTCCAAAACACAAAAACTCACCTTGGTCCTGTTGCCTATTAATTTCTAAGCATGAAATGCCAATTTGCTGTTTTTTTTTTTTTAATTTCATTATGGATACTCTGGCTAACCATTTTATTGTACGGTTTAAGAATTCAAAATTAGAAAAGGAAGAAGGCAAAACAAACGCAAATGCAGAACACATTTGGCAAATTACCAAACAAGAAACCTGAATGCTGCTGACTGAATACACCTGAAAATCCCATTCCCACTCAATTTGGCGGCAATTCGTAGCTGTTCCCTTGGCAAAAGGGTTAAATTTCATTTTCCAAAACACAAAAACTCACCTTGGTCCTGTTACATATTAATTTCTAAAAATGAAACACCAATTTGCTGTTTTCTTTATTTCATTATGGATACTCTGAATAACCATTTTATTGTATGGGGTAAGAATACAAAATTAGAAAATGAAGAAGGCAAATCAAATGGAAACCAAGAACATATTTAGCAAATTGCCAATCAGGATACCTGAATGCTGCTGACTGAATACACCTGAAAATCCCATTCACACTCAATTTGGACGCAACTCGTAGCTGTCCCCTAGGCAAAGGGGTTACATTTCATTTTCCAAAGCACAAAAACACACCTTGGTACTGTTGCATGTTAATTTCTAAAAATGAAACACCAATTTGCTGTTTTCTTTATTTCATTATGGATACTCTGGCTAAACATTTTATTGTACAGTGTTAGAATACAAAATGAGAAAAGGAAGAAGGCAAAACAAATGCAAACCAAGAACACATTTAGCAAATTGCCAATCAGGAAACCTGAATGTTGCTGACTGAATACACCTGAAAATCCCATTCACACTCAATTTGCAGGCAATTCGTAGCTGTCCCCTTGGCAAAAGTATTACATTTCATTTTCTAAAATACGAGAACTCACCTTAGTCGTGTTGCCTGTGGATTTCTTAGCATGAAACGCCAATTTGCACTGTATTTTTATTTCATTTTGACCACTCTGTCTAAAGGGTTTTTTGGATGGTGTCAGGATATTAAATTTGGAAAAAAGAAGGCGAAACAAACGCAAACCCAGACGACATTTAAGAAATTGCCAATCAAGAAACCTGAATGCTGCTGACTGAATACACCTGAAAATCCCATTCACACTCAATTTGGAGGCAATTCATAGCTGTCCCCTCGGCAAAAGGGTTACATTTCATTTTCCAAAGCACAAAAACACACCTTGGTCCTGTTGCCTGCTAATTTCTAAGAGTGAAACGGCAATTTGCAGGCTTTTTTTATTTCATTATGGATATTCTGGCTAAACATTTTATTGTATGGGGTAAGAATACAAAATTAGAAAAGGAAGAAGGCAAAACAACTGCAAACCCAGAACACATTTAGCAAATTGCCAAACAAGAAACCTGAATGCTTTTGACTATGACCCTGTTGGAATAAGATTGAAGTCAGCAAACCCTAAAGGCTTCCATAGCCTTTTCAACTCATGACTAGACCCTAGGGAGATTCCTGACGCCATAAACAAGAGTGTCAAATTGTTAAATCAACTTCAGGAGTCACTGTGTGCTTATGTCTCATGTGGGATCTGTCCTTAATGTGTTGTCCAATGTGAAGTAATGCTATAACTTGTACTGAAACAGTATTTTTACACTTTGTGTTTCTGTGTGGGTGCAAACTGATGAAATCTTTACTTAGTATATACTGAATCAATCTTCTGTATATAAATATAATTAAAACTGAAAAAAATCTTGGTGTTAAATTGGAAATTGCATAGAAAATTAATCAATTTAAAAAAATATATCATGTAGAATCTCTGTCCTTAATGTGCTATACATTGTGAATTAATACTATAACTAGTACTCCAACAGGATTTTTCACTTTGTGTTGCTATGTGAGGGCAAACTGTTGAAATCTTTACTTAATATATACTAAACTGATCTTCTGTATATAAAGAGAATTGAAAATGAACCTTGACGTGAATGCAAGGGGAGAGGGAGTGGGAAAGGGGAGGGTTGCGGGTGGGAGGGAAGTTGCGGTGGGGCAATTGTAATCCATCAGCTGTACTTTGGAAATTTATATTCTTTAAATAAAAGCATTATAAAAAAAAAAAGAAACTTGAATGCTGCTGACTGAATGCACCTGAAAATCGCATTGACACTCAATTTGGCGGCAATTCGTAGCAGTTCCCTTGGCAAAAGGGTTACATTTCATTTTCCAAAACACAAAAACTCACCTTAGTCCTGTTGCATGTTAATTTCTAAAAATGAAACACCAATTTGCTGTTTTCTTTATTTCATTATGGATACTCCGGCTAAACTTTTTATTGTATGGTGTAAGAATACAAAATTAGAAAAGGAAGAAGGCAAAACAAATGCAAACCAAGAACACATTTAGCAAATTACTAATCGGGAAACCTGAATGTTGCTGACTGAATACACCTGAAAATCCCATTCACACTCAATTTGGAGGCAACTAAAGCTGTCCCCTCGGCAAAAGTGAAACATTCATTTTCCAAAGCACAAAAACACACCTTGGTCCTGTTGCCTGCTAATTTCTAAGAATGAAACGGCAATTTGCAGTTTTTTTTATTTCATTATGGATATTCTGGCTAAACATTTTATTGTATGGGGTAAGAATACAAAATTAGAAAAGGAAGAAGGCAAAACAA
The DNA here is from genome assembly GCA_949820135.1 of Sylvilagus floridanus. Lineage (NCBI taxonomy): Eukaryota > Metazoa > Chordata > Mammalia > Lagomorpha > Leporidae > Sylvilagus > Sylvilagus floridanus. The sequence goes on along the minus strand of OX463227.1, from coordinate 163,411,453 downwards.
ACGAAAACCCAGAACACATTTAGCAAATTGCCAAACAAGAAACCTGTATGCTGCTGACTGAACACACCTGAAAATCCCATTCACACTCAATTTGGCGGCAATCCGTAGCTGTTCCCTTGGCAAAAGTGAAACATTTCATTTTCCAAAACACAAAAACACACCTTGGTCCTGTTGCCTGCTAATTTCTAAGAATGAAATGGCAATTTGCAGGTTTTTTTATTTCATTATGGATATTATGGCTAAACATTTTATTGCATGGGGTAAGAATACAAAATTAGAAAAGGAAGAAGGCAAAACAACCACAAACCCAGAACACATTTAGCAAATTGCCAAACAAGATACCTGAATGCTGCTGACTGAATACACCTGAAAATCCCATTCACACTCAATTTGGAGGCAATTCGTAGCTGTTCCCTTGGCAAAAGGGTTATATTTCATTTTCCAAAACACAAAAACTCACCTTGGTCCTGTTGCATGTTAATTTCTAAATATGAAACACCAATTTGCTGTTTTCTTTATTTCATTATGGATACTCTGGCTAAACATTTTCTTGTAAGGTGTAAGAATACAAATTTAGAAAAGGATGAAGGCAAAACAAATGCAAACCAAGAACACATTCAGGAAATTGCCAATCAGGAAAGCTGAATGCTGCTGACTGAATACACCTGAAAATCCCATTCACACTCAATTTGGAGGCAACTCGTAGCTGTCCCCTCGGCAAAAGTGAAACATTTCATTTTCCAAAACACGAAAACTACCCTTAGTCGTGTTGCCTGTAGATTTCTTAGCATGAAACGCCAATTTGCAATGTATTTTTATTTCATTTTGTCCACTCTGTCTAAAGGCTTTAGTGGATGGTCAGGAGAGAAAATTTTGATAGAAAGAAAGAAAAACAAACACAAACCCAGAACACATTTACGAAAATGCCAATCGAGAAACCCGAATGCTGCTGACTGAACATACCTGTAAATCCAATTCACACTCAGTTTGGAGGCAATTCGTAGCAGTGCCCTCGGCAAAAGGGAAACATTTCATTTTCCAAAACACAAAAACTCACCTTAGTCGTGCTGCCTGTAGATTTCTTAGCTTGAAACGCCAATTTGCTCTTTATTTTTCATTTCACCACTCTGTCTAAACGCTTTTGTGGATGGTGTCAGGATAGAAAATTAGGATAGAAAGAAGGCAAAACAAACACAAACACAGAACACATTTATCAAATTGCCAATCAAGAAACCTGAATGCTGCTGACTGAACACACCTGAAAATCTCATTCACACTCAATTTGGAGGCAATTCGTAGCTGTCCCCTCGGCAAAGAGTTACATTTCATTTTGCAAAGCACAAAAACAAACCTTGGTCCTGTTGCCTGCTAATTTCTAAGAATGAAGCGGCAATTTGCAGTTTTTTTTATTTCATTATTGATATTCTGGCTAAACATTTTATTGTATGGTGTAAGAATACAAAATTAGAAAAGGAAGAAGGCAAAACAAACGCAAACCCAGAACACATTTAGCAAATTGCCAAACAAGAAACCTGAATGCTGCTGACTGAACACACCTGAAAATCCCATTCACACTCAATTTGGTGGCAATTCGTAGCTATTCCCTGGGCAAAAGGGTTACATTTCATTTTCCAAAACACAAAAACTCACCTTGGTCCTGTTGCATGTTAATTTCTAAAATGAAACACCAATTTGCTGTTTTCTTTATTTCATTATGGATACTCTGGCTAACCTTTTTATTGTATGGTGTAAGAATACAAAATTAGAAAAGGAAGAAGGCAAATCAAATGGAAACCAAGAACACATTTAGCAAATTACCAATCAGGAAACCTGAATGTTGCTGACTGAATACACCTGAAAATCCCATTCACACTCAATTTGCATGCAATTCGTAGCTATCCCTTTTGCAAAAGTGTTACATTTCATTTTCTAAAACACGAAAACGCACCTTAGTCGTGTTGCCTGTAGATTTCTTAGCATGAAACGCCAATTTGCACTGTATTTTTATTTCATTTTGACCACTCTGTCTAAAGGCTTGTTTGGATGGTGTCAGGATAGAAAATTAGAAAAGGAAGAAGGCAAAACAAACACAAACCCAGAACACATTGAGGATATTGCCAATCAAGAAACCTGAATGCTGCTGACTGAATACACCTGAAAATCCCATTCACACTCAATTTGGAAACAATTCATAGCAATCCCCTCGGCAAAAGTGTTACATTTCATTTTCTAAAACACGAAAACTCACCTTAGTCGTGTTGCCTGTTGATTTCTTAGCATGAAACGCCAATTTGCACTGTATTTTTATTTCATTTTGACCACTCTGTCTAAAGGCTTGTTTGGATGGTGTCAGGATAGAAAATTAGAAAAGGAAGAAGGCAAAACAAACACAAACCCAGAACACATTGAGGATATTGCCAATCAAGAAACCTGAATGCTGCTGACTGAATACACCTGAAAATCACATTCACACTCAATTTGGAAACAATTCATAGCAATCCCCTCGGCAAAAGGGTTACATTTCATTTTCCATAACACAAAAACTCAAATTGGTTTTGGTGCCTTTTAATTTCTAAGCCTGAAATGAAATTTGCTGTTTTTTTTATTTCCTTATGGATACTCTGGCTATACTTTTTATTGCATGGTGTAAGAATACAAAATTAGAACAGGAAGAAGGCAAAACGAATGCAAACCGAGATCACATTTGGCAAATTGCCAATCAAGAAACCTCAATGCTGCTGAATGAATACACCTGAAAATCCCATTCACACTCAATTTGGAGGCAATTCGTAGCTGTCCATTTGGCAAAAGCGTTACCTTTCATTTTCCAAAACACAAAAACTCACCTTGGTCCTGTTGCCTGTTAATTTGTATTCATGAAACGCCAATTTACTGTTTTTTTTTATTTCATTATGGATACTCTGGCTAACCATTTTATTTTATGTTGTAAGAATACAAAATAAGAAAAGGAAGAAGGCAAAACAAACACAAACCCAGAACTCATTTAGCAAATCGCCAATCAATAAACCTGAATGCTGCTGACGGAATACACCTGAAAATCCCATTCACACTCAATTTGGAGGCAATTCGTAGCTGTTCCCTTGGCAAAAGGGTTACATTTCATTTTCCAAAACACAAAAACTCACCTTGGTCCTGTTGCCTATTAATTTCTAAGCATGAAATGCCAATTTGCTGTTTTTTTTTTTTTAATTTCATTATGGATACTCTGGCTAACCATTTTATTGTACGGTTTAAGAATTCAAAATTAGAAAAGGAAGAAGGCAAAACAAACGCAAATGCAGAACACATTTGGCAAATTACCAAACAAGAAACCTGAATGCTGCTGACTGAATACACCTGAAAATCCCATTCCCACTCAATTTGGCGGCAATTCGTAGCTGTTCCCTTGGCAAAAGGGTTAAATTTCATTTTCCAAAACACAAAAACTCACCTTGGTCCTGTTACATATTAATTTCTAAAAATGAAACACCAATTTGCTGTTTTCTTTATTTCATTATGGATACTCTGAATAACCATTTTATTGTATGGGGTAAGAATACAAAATTAGAAAATGAAGAAGGCAAAACAAATGCAAACAAAGAACATATTTAGCAAATTGCCAATCAGGATACCTGAATGCTGCTGACTGAATACACCTGAAAATCCCATTCACACTCAATTTGGACGCAACTCGTAGCTGTCCCCTAGGCAAAGGGGTTACATTTCATTTTCCAAAGCACAAAAACACACCTTGGTACTGTTGCATGTTAATTTCTAAAAATGAAACACCAATTTGCTGTTTTCTTTATTTCATTATGGATACTCTGGCTAAACATTTTATTGTACAGTGTAAGAATACAAAATGAGAAAAGGAAGAAGGCAAAACAAATGCAAACCAAGAACACATTTAGCAAATTGCCAATCAGGAAACCTGAATGTTGCTGACTGAATACACCTGAAAATCCCATTCACACTCAATTTGCAGGCAATTCGTAGCTGTCCCCTCGGCAAAAGTGTTACATTTCATTTTCTAAAATACGAGAACTCACCTTAGTCGTGTTGCCTGTGGATTTCTTAGCATGAAACGCCAATTTGCACTGTATTTTTATTTCATTTTGACCACTCTGTCTAAAGGGTTTTTTGTATGGTGTCAGGATATAAAATTTGGAAAAAAGAAGGCGAAACAAACGCAAACCCAGACGACATTTAAGAAATTGCCAATCAAGAAACCTGAATGCTGCTGACTGAATACACCTGAAAATCCCATTCACACTCAATTTGGAGGCAATTCATAGCTGTCCCCTCGGCAAAAGGGTTACATTTCATTTTCCAAAGCACAAAAACACACCTTGGTCCTGTTGCCTGCTAATTTCTAAGAGTGAAACGGCAATTTGCAGGCTTTTTTTATTTCATTATGGATATTCTGGCTAAACATTTTATTGTATGGGGTAAGAATACAAAATTAGAAAAGGAAGAAGGCAAAACAACTGCAAACCCAGAACACATTTAGCAAATTGCCAAACAAGAAACCTGAATGCTTTTGACTATGACCCTGTTGGAATAAGATTGAAGTCAGCAAACCCTAAAGGCTTCCATAGCCTTTTCAACTCATGACTAGACCCTAGGGAGATTCCTGACGCCATAAACAAGAGTGTCAAATTGTTAAATCAACTTCAGGAGTCACTGTGTGCTTACGTCTCATGTGGGATCTGTCCTTAATGTGTTGTCCAATGTGAAGTAATGCTATAACTTGTACTGAAACAGTATTTTTACACTTTGTGTTTCTGTGTGGGTGCAAACTGATGAAATCTTTACTTAGTATATACTGAATCAATCTTCTGTATATAAATATAATTAAAACTGAAAAAAATCTTGGTGTTAAATTGGAAATTGCATAGAAAATTAATCAATTTAAAAAAATATATCATGTAGAATCTCTGTCCTTAATGTGCTATACATTGTGAATTAATACTATAACTAGTACTCCAACAGGATTTTTCACTTTGTGTTGCTATGTGAGGGCAAACTGTTGAAATCTTTACTTAATATATACTAAACTGATCTTCTGTATATAAAGAGAATTGAAAATGAACCTTGATGTGAATGCAAGGGGAGAGGGAGTGGGAAAGGGGAGGGTTGCGGGTGGGAGGGAAGTTGCGGTGGGGCAATTGTAATCCATCAGCTGTACTTTGGAAATTTATATTCTTTAAATAAAAGCATTATAAAAAAAAAAAGAAACTTGAATGCTGCTGACTGAATGCACCTGAAAATCGCATTGACACTCAATTTGGCGGCAATTCGTAGCAGTTCCCTTGGCAAAAGGGTTACATTTCATTTTCCAAAACACAAAACTCACCTTAGTCCTGTTGCATGTTAATTTCTAAAAATGAAACACCAATTTGCTGTTTTCTTTATTTCATTATGGATACTCCGGCTAAACTTTTTATTGTATGGTGTAAGAATACAAAATTAGAAAAGGAAGAAGGCAAAACAAATGCAAACCAAGAACACATTTAGCAAATTACTAATCGGGAAACCTGAATGTTGCTGACTGAATACACCTGAAAATCCCATTCACACTCAATTTGGAGGCAACTAAAGCTGTCCCCTCGGCAAAAGTGAAACATTCATTTTCCAAAGCACAAAAACACACCTTGGTCCTGTTGCCTGCTAATTTCTAAGAATGAAACGGCAATTTGCAGTTTTTTTTATTTCATTATGGATATTCTGGCTAAACATTTTATTGTATGGGGTAAGAATACAAAATTAGAAAAGGAAGAAGGCAAAACAAACGAAAACCCAGAACACATTTAGCAAATTGCCAAACAAGAAACCTGTATGCTGCAGACTGAACACACCTGAAAATCCCATTCACACTCAATTTGGCGGCAATCCGTAGCTGTTCCCTTGGCAAAAGTGAAACATTTCATTTTCCAAAGCACAAAAACACACCTTGGTCCTGTTGCCTGCTAATTTCTAAGAATGAAATGGCAATTTGCAGGTTTTTTTATTTCATTATGGATATTATGGCTAAACATTTTATTGCATGGGGTAAGAATACAAAATTAGAAAAGGAAGAAGGCAAAACAACCACAAACCCAGAACACATTTAGCAAATTGCCAAACAAGAAACCTGAATGCTGCTGACTGAATACACCTGAAAATCCCATTCACACTCAATTTGGAGGCAATTCGTAGCTGTTCCCTTGGCAAAAGGGTTACATTTCATTTTCCAAAACACAAAAACTCACCTTGGTCCTGTTGCATGTTAATTTCTAAATATGAAACACCAATTTGCTGTTTTCTTTATTTCATTATGGATACTCTGGCTAAACATTTTCTTGTAAGGTGTAAGAATACAAATTTAGAAAAGGATGAAGGCAAAACAAATGCAAACCAAGAACACATTCAGGAAATTGCCAATCAGGAAAGCTGAATGCTGCTGACTGAATACACCTGAAAATCCCATTCACACTCAATTTGGAGGCAACTCGTAGCTGTCTCCTCGGCAAAAGTGAAACATTTCATTTTCCAAAACACGAAAACTACCCTTAGTCGTGTTGCCTGTAGATTTCTTAGCATGAAACGCCAATTTGCAATGTATTTTTATTTCATTTTGTCCACTCTGTCTAAAGGCTTTAGTGGATGGTCAGGAGAGAAAATTTTGATAGAAAGAAAGAAAAACAAACACAAACCCAGAACACATTTACGAAAATGCCAATCGAGAAACCCGAATGCTGCTGACTGAACATACCTGTAAATCCAATTCACACTCAGTTTGGAGGCAATTCGTAGCAGTGCCCTCGGCAAAAGGGAAACATTTCATTTTCCAAAACACAAAAACTCACCTTAGTCGTGCTGCCTGTAGATTTCTTAGCTTGAAACGCCAATTTGCTCTTTATTTTTCATTTCACCACTCTGTCTAAACGCTTTTGTGGATGGTGTCAGGATAGAAAATTAGGATAGAAAGAAGGCAAAACAAACACAAACACAGAACACATTTATCAAATTGCCAATCAAGAAACCTGAATGCTGCTGACTGAACACACCTGAAAATCCCATTCACACTCAATTTGGAGGCAATTCGTAGCTGTTCCCTTGGCAAAAGCGTTACATTTCATTTCCCAAAACACAAAAACTCACCTTGGTCCTGTTGCATGTTAATTTCTAAAAATGAAACACCAATTTGCTGTTTTCTTTATTTCATTATGGATACTCTGGCTAACCTTTTTATTGTATGGTGTAAGAATACAAAATTAGAAAAGGAAGAAGGCAAAACAAATGCAAACCAAGAACACATTTAGCAAATTGCCAATCAGGAAACCTGAATGTTGCTGACTGAATACACCTGAAAATCCCATTCACACTCAATTTGGAGGCAATTCGTAGCTGTCCCCTTGGCAAAAGTGTTACATTTCATTTTCCAAAACACAAAAACTCACCTTGGTCCTGTTGCATGTTAATTTCTAAAAATGAAACACCAATTTGCTGTTTTCTTTATTTCATTATGGATACTCTGGCTAACCTTTTTATTGTATGGTGTAAGAATACAAAATTAGAAAAGGAAGAAGGCAAATCAAATGGAAACCAAGAACACATTTAGCAAATTACCAATCAGGAAACCTGAATGTTGCTGACTGAATACACCTGAAAATCCCATTCACACTCAATTTGCATGCAATTCGTAGATGTCCTCTCGGCAAAAGTGTTACGTTTCATTTTCTAAAACACGAAAACGCACCTTAGTCGTGTTGCCTGTAGATTTCTTAGCATGAAACGCCAATTTGCACTGTATTTTTATTTCATTTTGACCACTCTGTCTAAAGGCTTTTTTGGATGGTGTCAGGATAGAAAATTTCGAAAGAAAGAAGGCAAAACAAACGCAAACCCAGACGACATTTAACAAATTGCCAATCAAGAAACCTGAATGCTGCTGATTGAATACGCCTGAAAATCCCATTCACACTCAATTTGGAGGCAACTCGTAGCTGTCCCCTCGGCAAAGAGTTACATTTCATTTTGCAAAGCACAAAAACACACCTTGGTCCTGTTGCCTGCTAATTTCTAAGAATGAAACGGCAATTTGCAGTTTTTTTTATTTCATTATGGATATTCTGGCTAAACATTTTATTGTATGGTGTAAGAATACAAAATTAGAAAAGGAAGAAGGCAAAACAACCACAAACCCAGAACACATTTAGCAAATTGCCAAACAAGAAACCTGAATGCTGCTGACTGAACACACCTGAAAATCCCATTCACACTCAATTTGGTGGCAATTCTTAGCTGACCCCTTGGCAAAAGGGTTACATTTCATTTTCCAAAACACAAAAACTCACCTTGGTCCTGTTGCATGTTAATTTCTAAAAATGAAACACCAATTTGCTGTTTTCTTTATTTCATTATGGATACTCTGGCTAACCTTTTTATTGTATGGTGTAAGAATACAAAATTAGAAAAGGAAGAAGGCAAATCAAATGGAAACCAAGAACACATTTGCAAATTACCAATCAGGATACCTGAATGTTGCTGACTGAATACACCTGAAAATCCCATTCACACTCAATTTGCATGCAATTCGTAGCTGTCCCTTCGGCAAAAGTGTTACATTTCATTTTCTAAAACACAAAAACGCACCTTAGTCGTGTTGCCTGTAGATTTCTTAGCATGAAATGCCAATTTGCACTGTATTTGTATTTCATTTTGACCACTCTGTCTAAAGGCTTTTTTGGATGGTGTCAGGATAGAAAATTTCGAAAGAAAGAAGGCAAAACAAACGCAAACCCAGACGACATTTAACAAATTGCCAATCAAGAAACCTGAATGCTGCTGACTGAATACGCCTGAAAATCCCATTCACACTCAATTTGGAGGCAACTCGTATCTGTCCCCTCGGCAAAAGTGAAACATTTCATTTTCCAAAGCACAAAAACACACCTTGGTCCTGTTGCCTGCCAATTTCAAAGAATGAAACGGCAATTTGCAGTTTTTTTTTTTATTTCATTATGGATATTCTGGCTAAACTTTATTTTATGGGGTAAGAATACAAAATTAGAAAAGGAAGAAGACAAAACAACCGCAAACCCAGAACACATTTAGCAAATTGCCAAACAAGAAACCTGAATGCTGCTGACTGAATACACCTGAAAATCACATTCACACTCAATTTGGCGGTAATTCGTAGCTGTTCCCTTGGCAAAAGGGTTAAATTTCATTTTCCAAAACACAAAAACTCACCTTGTTCCTGTTACATGTTAATTTCTAAAAATGAAACACCAATTTGCTGTTTTCTTTATTTCATTATGGATACTCTGGCTAACCATTTTATTGTATGGTGTAAGAATACAAAATTAGAAAAGGAAGAAGGCAAAACAAATGCACACCAAGAACACATTTAGCAAATTGCCAATCAGGAAACCTGAAAGTTGCTGACTGAATACACCTGAAAATCCCATTCACACTCAATTTGGAGGCAATTCGTAGCTTTCCCCTCGGCAAAAGTGTTACATTTCATTTTCTACAAACGCCAATTTGCATTATATTTTTATTTCATTTTGACCACTCTGTCTAAAGGCGTTTTTTGGATGGTGTCAGGATATAAAATTTGGAAAGAAAAAAAAGGCAAAACAAATGCAAACCCAGACGACATTTAAGAAATTGCCAATCAAGAAACCTGAATGCTGCTGAATGAATACACCTGAAAATCCCATTCATACTCAATTTGGAGGCAATTCATAGCTGTCCCCTCGGCAAAAGGGTTACATTTCATTTTCGAAGGACAAAAACACAACTTGGTCCTGTTGCCTGCTAATTTCTAAGAATGAAACGGCAATTTGCAGTTTTTTCTATTTCATTATGGCTATGCTGGCTAAACTTTTATTGTATGGTGTAAGAATACAAAATTAGAAAAGGAAGAAGGCAAAACAAATGGAATGCCCAAACACATTTAAGAAATTGCCAATCAAGAAACCTGAATGCTGCTGACGGAATACACCTGAAAATCCCATTCACACTCAATTTGGAGGCAACTCATAGCTCTCCCCTCGGCAAAAGTGTTACATTTCATTTTCTAAAACACGAAAACTCACCTTAGTCGTGTTGCCTGTTGATTTCTTAGCATGAAACGCCAATTTGCACTGTATTTTTATTTCATTTTGACCACTCTGTCTAAAGGCTTGTTTGGATGGTGTCAGGATAGAAAATTAGAAAAGGAAGAAGGCAAAACAAACACAAACCCAGAACACATTGAGGATATTGCCATCAAGAAACCTGAATGCTGCTGACTGAATACACCTGAAAATCCCATTCACACTCAATTTGGAAACAATTCATAGCAATCCCCTCGGCAAAAGGGTTACATTTCATTTTCCAAAACACAAAAACTCAAATTGGTTTTGGTGCCTTTTAATTTCTAAGCATGAAATGAAATTTGCTGTTTTTTTTATTTCCTTATGGATACTCTGGCTATACTTTTTATTGCATGGTGTAAGAATACAAAATTAGAACAGGAAGAAGGCAAAACGAATGCAAACCGAGATCACATTTGGCAAATTGCCAATCAAGAAACCTCAATGCTGCTGAATGAATACACCTGAAAATCCCATTCACACTCAATTTGGAGGCAATTCGTAGCTGTCCATTTGGCAAAAGCGTTACCTTTCATTTTCCAAAACACAAAAACTCACCTTGGTCCTGTTGCCTGTTAATTTGTATTCATGAAACGCCAATTTGCTGTTTTTTTTTATTTCATTATGGATACTCTGGCTAACCATTTTATTTTATGTTGTAAGAATACAAAATAAGAAAAGGAAGAAGGCAAAACAAACACAAACCCAGAACTCATTTAGCAAATCGCCAATCAATAAACCTGAATGCTGCTGACGGAATACACCTGAAAATCCCATTCACACTCAATTTGGAGGCAATTCGTAGCTGTTCCCTTGGCAAAAGGGTTACATTTCATTTTCCAAAACACAAAAACTCACCTTGGTCCTGTTGCCTATTAATTTCTAAGCATGAAATGCCAATTTGCTGTTTTTTTTTTTTTTAATTTCATTATGGATACTCTGGCTAACCATTTTATTGTACGGTTTAAGAATTCAAAATTAGAAAAGGAAGAAGGCAAAACAAACGCAAATGCAGAACACATTTGGCAAATTACCAAACAAGAAACCTGAATGCTGCTGACTGAATACACCTGAAAATCCCATTCCCACTCAATTTGGCGGCAATTCGTAGCTGTTCCCTTGGCAAAAGGGTTAAATTTCATTTTCCAAAACACAAAAACTCACCTTGGTCCTGTTACATATTAATTTCTAAAAATGAAACACCAATTTGCTGTTTTCTTTATTTCATTATGGATACTCTGAATAACCATTTTATTGTATGGGGTAAGAATACAAAATTAGAAAATGAAGAAGGCAAAACAAATGCAAACCAAGAACATATTTAGCAAATTGCCAATCAGGATACCTGAATGCTGCTGACTGAATACACCTGAAAATCCCATTCACACTCAATTTGGACGCAACTCGTAGCTGTCCCCTAGGCAAAGGGGTTACATTTCATTTTCCAAAGCACAAAAACACACCTTGGTACTGTTGCATGTTAATTTCTAAAAATGAAACACCAATTTGCTGTTTTCTTTATTTCATTATGGATACTCTGGCTAACTTTTTATTGTACAGTGTAAGAATACAAAATGAGAAAAGGAAGAAGGCAAAACAAATGCAAACCAAGAACACATTTAGCAAATTGCCAATCAGGAAAACTGAATGTTGCTGACTGAATACACCTGAAAATCCCATTCACACTCAATTTGCAGGCAATTCGTAGCTGTCCCCTCGGCAAAAGTGTTACATTTCATTTTCTAAAATACGAGAACTCACCTTAGTCGTGTTGCCTGTGGATTTCTTAGCATGAAACGCCAATTTGCACTGTATTTTTATTTCATTTTGACCACTCTGTCTAAAGGGTTTTTTGTATGGTGTCAGGATATAAAATTTGGAAAAAAGAAGGCGAAACAAACGCAAACCCAGACGACATTTAAGAAATTGCCAATCAAGAAACCTGAATGCTGCTGACTGAATACACCTGAAAATCCCATTCACACTCAATTTGGAGGCAATTCATAGCTGTCCCCTCGGCAAAAGGGTTACATTTCATTTTCCAAAGCACAAAAACACACCTTGGTCCTGTTGCCTGCTAATTTCTAAGAGTGAAACGGCAATTTGCAGGCTTTTTTTATTTCATTATGGATATTCTGGCTAAACATTTTATTGTATGGGGTAAGAATACAAAATTAGAAAAGGAAGAAGGCAAAACAACTGCAAACCCAGAACACATTTAGCAAATTGCCAAACAAGAAACCTGAATGCTTTTGACTATGACCCTGTTGGAATAAGATTGAAGTCAGCAAACCCTAAAGGCTTCCATAGCCTTTTCAACTCATGACTAGACCCTAGGGAGATTCCTGACGCCATAAACAAGAGTGTCAAATTGTTAAATCAACTTCAGGAGTCACTGTGTGCTTACGTCTCATGTGGGATCTGTCCTTAATGTGTTGTCCAATGTGAAGTAATGCTATAACTTGTACTGAAACAGTATTTTTACACTTTGTGTTTCTGTGTGGGTGCAAACTGATGAAATCTTTACTTAGTATATACTGAATCAATCTTCTGTATATAAATATAATTAAAACTGAAAAAAATCTTGGTGTTAAATTGGAAATTGCATAGAAAATTAATCAATTTAAAAAAATATATCATGTAGAATCTCTGTCCTTAATGTGCTATACATTGTGAATTAATACTATAACTAGTACTCCAACAGGATTTTTCACTTTGTGTTGCTATGTGAGGGCAAACTGTTGAAATCTTTACTTAATATATACTAAACTGATCTTCTGTATATAAAGAGAATTGAAAATGAACCTTGATGTGAATGCAAGGGGAGAGGGAGTGGGAAAGGGGAGGGTTGCGGGTGGGAGGGAAGTTGCGGTGGGGCAATTGTAATCCATCAGCTGTACTTTGGAAATTTATATTCTTTAAATAAAAGCATTATAAAAAAAAAAAGAAACTTGAATGCTGCTGACTGAATGCACCTGAAAATCGCATTGACACTCAATTTGGCGGCAATTCGTAGCAGTTCCCTTGGCAAAAGGGTTACATTTCATTTTCCAAAACACAAAACTCACCTTAGTCCTGTTGCATGTTAATTTCTAAAAATGAAACACCAATTTGCTGTTTTCTTTATTTCATTATGGATACTCCGGCTAAACTTTTTATTGTATGGTGTAAGAATACAAAATTAGAAAAGGAAGAAGGCAAAACAAATGCAAACCAAGAACACATTTAGCAAATTACTAATCGGGAAACCTGAATGTTGCTGACTGAATACACCTGAAAATCCCATTCACACTCAATTTGGAGGCAACTAAAGCTGTCCCCTCGGCAAAAGTGAAACATTCATTTTCCAAAGCACAAAAACACACCTTGGTCCTGTTGCCTGCTAATTTCTAAGAATGAAACGGCAATTTGCAGTTTTTTTTATTTCATTATGGATATTCTGGCTAAACATTTTATTGTATGGGGTAAGAATACAAAATTAGAAAAGGAAGAAGGCAAAACAAACGAAAACCCAGAACACATTTAGCAAATTGCCAAACAAGAAACCTGTATGCTGCAGACTGAACACACCTGAAAATCCCATTCACACTCAATTTGGCGGCAATCCGTAGCTGTTCCCTTGGCAAAAGTGAAACATTTCATTTTCCAAAGCACAAAAACACACCTTGGTCCTGTTGCCTGCTAATTTCTAAGAATGAAATGGCAATTTGCAGGTTTTTTTATTTCATTATGGATATTATGGCTAAACATTTTATTGCATGGGGTAAGAATACAAAATTAGAAAAGGAAGAAGGCAAAACAACCACAAACCCAGAACACATTTAGCAAATTGCCAATCAGGATACCTGAATGCTGCTGACTGAATACACCTGAAAATCCCATTCACACTCAATTTGGAGGCAATTCGTAGCTGTTCCCTTGGCAAAAGGGTTACATTTCATTTTCCAAAACACAAAAACTCACCTTGGTCCTGTTGCATGTTAATTTCTAAATATGAAACACCAATTTGCTGTTTTCTTTATTTCATTATGGATACTCTGGCTAAACATTTTCTTGTAAGGTGTAAGAATACAAATTTAGAAAAGGATGAAGGCAAAACAAATGCAAACCAAGAACACATTCAGGAAATTGCCAATCAGGAAAGCTGAATGCTGCTGACTGAATACACCTGAAAATCCCATTCACACTCAATTTGGAGGCAACTCGTAGCTGTCTCCTCGGCAAAAGTGAAACATTTCATTTTCCAAAACACGAAAACTACCCTTAGTCGTGTTGCCTGTAGATTTCTTAGCATGAAACGCCAATTTGCAATGTATTTTTATTTCATTTTGTCCACTCTGTCTAAAGGCTTTAGTGGATGGTCAGGAGAGAAAATTTTGATAGAAAGAAAGAAAAACAAACACAAACCCAGAACACATTTACGAAAATGCCAATCGAGAAACCCGAATGCTGCTGACTGAACATACCTGTAAATCCAATTCACACTCAGTTTGGAGGCAATTCGTAGCAGTGCCCTCGGCAAAAGGGAAACATTTCATTTTCCAAAACACAAAAACTCACCTTAGTCGTGCTGCCTGTAGATTTCTTAGCTTGAAACGCCAATTTGCTCTTTATTTTTCATTTCACCACTCTGTCTAAACGCTTTTGTGGATGGTGTCAGGATAGAAAATTAGGATAGAAAGAAGGCAAAACAAACACAAACACAGAACACATTTATCAAATTGCCAATCAAGAAACCTGAATGCTGCTGACTGAACACACCTGAAAATCCCATTCACACTCAATTTGGAGGCAATTCGTAGCTGTTCCCTTGGCAAAAGCGTTACATTTCATTTCCCAAAACACAAAAACTCACCTTGGTCCTGTTGCATGTTAATTTCTAAAAATGAAACACCAATTTGCTGTTTTCTTTATTTCATTATGGATACTCTGGCTAACCTTTTTATTGTATGGTGTAAGAATACAAAATTAGAAAAGGAAGAAGGCAAAACAAATGCAAACCAAGAACACATTTAGCAAATTGCCAATCAGGAAACCTGAATGTTGCTGACTGAATACACCTGAAAATCCCATTCACACTCAATTTGGAGGCAATTCGTAGCTGTCCCCTTGGCAAAAGTGTTACATTTCATTTTCCAAAACACAAAAACTCACCTTGGTCCTGTTGCATGTTAATTTCTAAAAATGAAACACCAATTTGCTGTTTTCTTTATTTCATTATGGATACTCTGGCTAACCTTTTTATTGTATGGTGTAAGAATACAAAATTAGAAAAGGAAGAAGGCAAATCAAATGGAAACCAAGAACACATTTAGCAAATTACCAATCAGGAAACCTGAATGTTGCTGACTGAATACACCTGAAAATCCCATTCACACTCAATTTGCATGCAATTCGTAGATGTCCTCTCGGCAAAAGTGTTACGTTTCATTTTCTAAAACACGAAAACGCACCTTAGTCGTGTTGCCTGTAGATTTCTTAGCATGAAACGCCAATTTGCACTGTATTTTTATTTCATTTTGACCACTCTGTCTAAAGGCTTTTTTGGATGGTGTCAGGATAGAAAATTTCGAAAGAAAGAAGGCAAAACAAACGCAAACCCAGACGACATTTAACAAATTGCCAATCAAGAAACCTGAATGCTGCTGATTGAATACGCCTGAAAATCCCATTCACACTCAATTTGGAGGCAACTCGTAGCTGTCCCCTCGGCAAAGAGTTACATTTCATTTTGCAAAGCACAAAAACACACCTTGGTCCTGTTGCCTGCTAATTTCTAAGAATGAAACGGCAATTTGCAGTTTTTTTTATTTCATTATGGATATTCTGGCTAAACATTTTATTGTATGGTGTAAGAATACAAAATTAGAAAAGGAAGAAGGCAAAACAACCACAAACCCAGAACACATTTAGCAAATTGCCAAACAAGAAACCTGAATGCTGCTGACTGAACACACCTGAAAATCCCATTCACACTCAATTTGGTGGCAATTCTTAGCTGACCCCTTGGCAAAAGGGTTACATTTCATTTTCCAAAACACAAAAACTCACCTTGGTCCTGTTGCATGTTAATTTCTAAAAATGAAACACCAATTTGCTGTTTTCTTTATTTCATTATGGATACTCTGGCTAACCTTTTTATTGTATGGTGTAAGAATACAAAATTAGAAAAGGAAGAAGGCAAATCAAATGGAAACCAAGAACACATTTGCAAATTACCAATCAGGATACCTGAATGTTGCTGACTGAATACACCTGAAAATCCCATTCACACTCAATTTGCATGCAATTCGTAGCTGTCCCTTCGGCAAAAGTGTTACATTTCATTTTCTAAAACACAAAAACGCACCTTAGTCGTGTTGCCTGTAGATTTCTTAGCATGAAATGCCAATTTGCACTGTATTTGTATTTCATTTTGACCACTCTGTCTAAAGGCTTTTTTGGATGGTGTCAGGATAGAAAATTTCGAAAGAAAGAAGGCAAAACAAACGCAAACCCAGACGACATTTAACAAATTGCCAATCAAGAAACCTGAATGCTGCTGACTGAATACGCCTGAAAATCCCATTCACACTCAATTTGGAGGCAACTCGTATCTGTCCCCTCGGCAAAAGTGAAACATTTCATTTTCCAAAGCACAAAAACACACCTTGGTCCTGTTGCCTGCCAATTTCAAAGAATGAAACGGCAATTTGCAGTTTTTTTTTTTATTTCATTATGGATATTCTGGCTAAACTTTATTTTATGGGGTAAGAATACAAAATTAGAAAAGGAAGAAGACAAAACAACCGCAAACCCAGAACACATTTAGCAAATTGCCAAACAAGAAACCTGAATGCTGCTGACTGAATACACCTGAAAATCACATTCACACTCAATTTGGCGGTAATTCGTAGCTGTTCCCTTGGCAAAAGGGTTAAATTTCATTTTCCAAAACACAAAAACTCACCTTGTTCCTGTTACATGTTAATTTCTAAAAATGAAACACCAATTTGCTGTTTTCTTTATTTCATTATGGATACTCTGGCTAACCATTTTATTGTATGGTGTAAGAATACAAAATTAGAAAAGGAAGAAGGCAAAACAAATGCACACCAAGAACACATTTAGCAAATTGCCAATCAGGAAACCTGAAAGTTGCTGACTGAATACACCTGAAAATCCCATTCACACTCAATTTGGAGGCAATTCGTAGCTTTCCCCTCGGCAAAAGTGTTACATTTCATTTTCTACAAACGCCAATTTGCATTATATTTTTATTTCATTTTGACCACTCTGTCTAAAGGCGTTTTTTGGATGGTGTCAGGATATAAAATTTGGAAAGAAAAAAAAGGCAAAACAAATGCAAACCCAGACGACATTTAAGAAATTGCCAATCAAGAAACCTGAATGCTGCTGAATGAATACACCTGAAAATCCCATTCATACTCAATTTGGAGGCAATTCATAGCTGTCCCCTCGGCAAAAGGGTTACATTTCATTTTCGAAGGACAAAAACACAACTTGGTCCTGTTGCCTGCTAATTTCTAAGAATGAAACGGCAATTTGCAGTTTTTTCTATTTCATTATGGCTATGCTGGCTAAACTTTTTATTGTATGGGGTAAGAATACAAAATTGGAAAAGGAAGAAGGCAAAACAAACGCAAACCCAGAACACATTTAGCAAATTGCCAAACAAGAAACCTGAATGCTTTTGACTATGACCCTGTTGGAATAAGATTGAAGTCAGCAAACCCTAAAGGCTTCCATAGCCTTTTCAACTCATGACTAGACCCTAGGGAGAATCCTGACGCCATAAACAAGAGTGTCAAATTGTTAAATCAACTTCAGGAGTCACTGTGTGCTTACGTCTCATGTGGGATCTGTCCTTAATGTGTTGTCCAATGTGAAGTAATGCTATAACTTGTACTGAAACAGTATTTTTACACTTTGTGTTTCTGTGTGGGTGCAAACTGATGAAATCTTTACTTAGTATATACTGAATCAATCTTCTGTATATAAATATAATTAAAACTGAAAAAAATCTTGGTGTTAAATTGGAAATTGCATAGAAAATTAATCAATTTAAAAAAATATATCATGTAGAATCTCTGTCCTTAATGTGCTATACATTGTGAATTAATACTATAACTAGTACTCCAACAGGATTTTTCACTTTGTGTTGCTATGTGAGGGCAAACTGTTGAAATCTTTACTTAATATATACTAAACTGATCTTCTGTATATAAAGAGAATTGAAAATGAACCTTGATGTGAATGCAAGGGGAGAGGGAGTGGGAAAGGGGAGGGTTGCGGGTGGGAGGGAAGTTGCGGTGGGGCAATTGTAATCCATCAGCTGTACTTTGGAAATTTATATTCTTTAAATAAAAGCATTATAAAAAAAAAAAAGAAACTTGAATGCTGCTGACTGAATGCACCTGAAAATCGCATTGACACTCAATTTGGCGGCAATTCGTAGCAGTTCCCTTGGCAAAAGGGTTACATTTCATTTTCCAAAACACAAAAACTCACCTTAGTCCTGTTGCATGTTAATTTCTAAAAATGAAACACCAATTTGCTGTTTTCTTTATTTCATTATGGATACTCTGGCTAACCTTTTTATTGTATGGTGTAAGAATACAAAATTAGAAAAGGAAGAAGGCAAAACAAATGCAAACCAAGAACACATTTAGCAAATTACCAATCGGGAAACCTGAATGTTGCTGACTGAATACACCTGAAAATCCCATTCACACTCAATTTGGAGGCAACTAAAGCTGTCCCATCGGCAAAAGTGAAACATTTCATTTTCCAAAGCACAAAAACACACCTTGGTCCTGTTGCCTGCTAATTTCAAAGAATGAAATGGCAATTTGCACTTTTTTTTATTTCATTATGGATATTCTGGCTAAACATTTTATTGTATGGGGTAAGAATACAAAATTAGAAAAGGAAGAAGGCAAAACAACCACAAACCCAGAACACATTTAGCAAATTGCCAAACAAGAAACCTGAATGCTGCTGACTGAATACACCTGAAAATCCCATTCACACTCAATTTGGAGGCAACTCGTAGCTGTCCCCTCGGCAAAAGTGAAACATTCATTTTCCAAAGCACAAAAACACACCTTGGTCCTGTTGCCTGCTAATTTCTAAGAATGAAACGGCAATTTGCAGTTTTTTTTTATTTCATTATGGATATTCTGGCTAAACATTTTATTGTATGGGGTAAGAATACAAAATTAGAAAAGGAAGAAGGCAAAAAAAATGCAAACCAAGAAAACATTTAGCAAATTACCAATCGGGAAACCTGAATGTTGCTGACTGAATACACCTGAAAATCCCATTCATACTCAATTTGGAGGCAATTCGTAGCTGTCCCCTCGGCAAAAGGGTTACATTTCATTTTCCAAAGCACAAAAGCAAAACTTGGTCCTGTTGCATGTTAATTTCTAAATATGAAACACCAATTTGCTGTTTTCTTTATTTCATTATGGATACTCTGGCTAAACATTTTCTTGTAAGGTGTAAGAATACAAATTTAGAAAAGGATGAAGGCAAAACAAATGCAAACCAAGAACACATTCAGGAAATTGCCAATCAGGAAAGCTGAATGCTGCTGACTGAATACACCTGAAAATCCCATTCACACTCAATTTGGAGGCAATTCGTAGCCGTGCCCTCGGCAAAAGGGAAAGATTTCATTTTCCAAAACACGAAAACTACCCTTAGTCGTGTTGCCTGTAGATTTCTTAGCATGAAACGCCAATTTGCAATGTATTTTTATTTCATTTTGACCACTCTGTCTAAAGGCTTTAGTGGATGGTCAGGAGAGAAAATTTTGATAGAAAGAAAGAAAAACAAACACAAACCCAGAACACATTTACGAAAATGCCAATCGAGAAACCCGAATGCTGCTGACTGAACATACCTGTAAATCCAATTCACACTCAGTTTGGAGGCAATTCGTAGCAGTGCCCTCGGCAAAAGGGAAACATTTCATTTTCCAAAACACAAAAACTCACCTTAGTCGTGCTGCCTGTAGATTTCTTAGCTTGAAACGCCAATTTGCTCTTTATTTTTCATTTCACCACTCTGTCTAAACGCTTTTGTGGATGGTGTCAGGATAGAAAATTAGGATAGAAAGAAGGCAAAACAAACACAAACACAGAACACATTTATCAAATTGCCAATCAAGAAACCTGAATGCTGCTGACTGAACACACCTGAAAATCCCATTCACACTCAATTTGGAGGCAATTCGTAGCTGTTCCCTTGGCAAAAGCGTTACATTTCATTTCCCAAAACACAAAAACTCACCTTGGTCCTGTTGCATGTTAATTTCTAAAAATGAAACACCAATTTGCTGTTTTCTTTATTTCATTATGGATACTCTGGCTAACCTTTTTATTGTATGGTGTAAGAATACAAAATTAGAAAAGGAAGAAGGCAAAACAAATGCAAACCAAGAACACATTTAGCAAATTGCCAATCAGGAAACCTGAATGTTGCTGACTGAATACACCTGAAAATCCCATTCACACTCAATTTGGAGGCAATTCGTAGCTGTCCCCTTGGCAAAAGTGTTACACATCATTTTCTAAAACACGAAAACTCAACTTAGTCGTGTTGCCTGTAAATTTCTTAGCATGAAACGCCAATTTGCACTGTATTTTTATTTCATTTTGACCACTCTGTCAATAGGCTTTTTTGGATAGTGTCAGGATAGTGAATTTGGAAAGAAAGAAGGCAAAACAAACGCAAATCGAGACGACATTTAAGAAATTGCCAATCAAGAAACCTGAATGCTGCTGACTGAATACACCTGAAAATCCCATTCACACTCAATTTGGAGGCAACTCATAGCTGTCCCCTATGCAAAAAGTGTTACATTTCATTTTCCAAAGCACAAAAACTCACCTTGGTCCTGTTGCCTGCTAATTTCTAAGAATGAAACGGCAATTTGCAGTTTTTTTTATTTCATTATGGATATTCTGGCTAAACTTTTTATTGTATGGGGTAAGAATACAAAATTAGAAAAGGAAGAAGGCAAAACAAACGCAAACCCAGAACACATTTATCAAATTGCCAAACAAGAAACCTGAATGCTGCTGACTGAATACACCTGAAAATCCCATTCTCACTCAATTTGCACACAATTCGTAGCTGTTCCCTTGGCAAAAGGGATACATTTCATTTTCCAAAACACAAAACCTCACCTTGGTCCTGTTGCCTGTTAATTTCTAAAAATGAAACACCAATTTGCTGTTATCTTTATTTCATTATGGATACTCTGGCTAATCTTTTTCTTGTATGGTGTAAGAATACAAAATTAGAAAAGGAAGAAGGCAAAACAAATGCAAACCAAGAACACATTTAGCAAATTGCCAATCAAGAAACCTGAAAGTTGCTGACTGAATACACCTGAAAACCCATTCACACTCAATTTGGAGGCAATTCGTAGCTGTCCCCTCGGCTAAAGGGAAAGATTTCATTTTACAAAACACGAAAACTCACCTGTCGTGTTGCCTGTAGATTTCTCAGCATGAAACGCCAATTTGTACTGTATTTTTATTTTATTTTGACCACTCTGTCTGAAGGCTTTTTTGGATGGTGTCAGGATATAAAATTTGGAAAGAAAGAAGGCAAAACAAACGAAAACCCTGAAGACATTTAAGAAATTGCCAATCAAGAAACCTGAATGCTGCTGACTGAATACACCTGAAAATCCCAATCATACTCAATTTGGAGGCAATTCATAGCTGTCCCCTAGGCATAAGGGTTACATATCATTTTCCAAAGCACAAAAACACACCTTGGTCCTGTTGCATGTTAATTTCTAAAATGAAACACCAATTTGCTGTTTTTTTTATTTCATTATGGATACTCTGGCTAACCTTTTTCTTGTATGGTGTAAGAATACAAAATTAGAAAAGGAAGAAGGCAAAACAAATGCAAACCAAGAACACATTTAGCAAATTGCCAATCAGGAAACCTGAATGTTGCTGACTGAATACACCTGAAAATCCCATTCACAGTCAATTTGCAGGCAATTCGTAGCTGTCCCCTCGGCAATAGGGAAATTTTCATTTTCCAAAACACTAAAACTCACCTTGGTCCAGTTGCCTATTAATTTCTTAGCATGGAACAACCATTTGTTGTTTTTTTTTTTTTTATTTCATTAAGGATACTCTGGCTAAACGTTTTTGTATGGTGTAAGAATACAAATTTAGAAAAGGAAGAAGGCAAAACAAATGGAATGCCCAAACACATTTAAGAAATTGCCAATCAAGAAACCTGAAAGCTGCTGACTGAATACACCTGAAAATCCCATTCACACTCAATTTGGCGGCAATTCGTAGCTGTTCCCTTGGCAAAAGGGTTACATTTCATTTTCCAAAACACAAAAGCTCATCTTGGTCCTGTTGCATGTTAATTTCTAAGAATGAAACACCAATTTGCTGTTTTCTTTATTTCATTATGGATACTCTGGCTAAAATTTTTCTTTTATGGTGTAAGATTACAAAATTAGAAAAGGAAGAAGGCAAAACAAATGCAAACCAAGAACACATTTAGCAAATTGCCACTCAGGAAACCTGAATGTTGCTTACTGAATACACCTGAAAATCCCATTCACACTCAATTTGGAGGCAATTCGTAGCTGTGCCCTCGGCAAAAGGGAAAGATTTCATTTTCCAAAACACAAAAACTCACCTTGGTCCTGTTGCATGTTAATTTCTAAAAATGAAACACTAATTTGCTGTATCTTTATTTCATTATGGATACTCTGGCTAAACTTTTATTGTATGGTGTAAGAATACAAAATTAGAAAAGGAAGAAGGCAAAACAAATGGAATACCCAAACACATTTAAGGAATTGCCAATCAAGAAACCTTAATGCTGCTGACTGAATACACCTGAAAATCCCATTCACACTCAATTTGGACGCAACTCGTAGCTGTCCCCTAGGCAAAGGGGTTACATTTCATTTTCCAAATAACAAAAACACACCTTGGTACTGTTGCATGTTAATTTCTAAAAATGAAACACCAATTTGCTGTTTTCTTTTTTTCATTATGGATACTCTGGCTAAACATTTTTTGTACAGTGTAAGAATACAAAATGAGAAAAGGAAGAAGGCAAAACAAATGCAAACCAAGAACACATTTAGCAAATTGCCAATCAGGAAACCTGAATGTTGCTGACTGAATACACCTGAAAATCCCATTCACACTCAATTTGCAGGCAATTCGTAGCTGTCCCCTTGGCAAAAGTATTACATTTCATTTTCTAAAATACGAGAACTCACCTTAGTCGTGTTGCCTGTGGATTTCTTAGCATGAAACGCCAATTTGCACTGTATTTTTATTTCATTTTGACCACTCTGTCTAAAGGGTTTTTTGGATGGTGTCAGGATATTAAATTTGGAAAAAAGAAGGCCAAACAAACGCAAACCCAGACGACATTTAAGAAATTGCCAATCAAGAAACCTGAATGCTGCTGACTGAATACACCTGAAAATCCCATTCACACTCAATTTGGAGGAAACTCGTAGCTGTCCCATCGGCAAAAGGGTTACATTTCATTTTCCAAAGCACAAAAACACACCTTGGTCCTGTTGCCTGCTAATTTCTAAGAATGAAACGGCAATTTGCAGGCTTTTTTTATTTCATTATGGATATTCTGGCTAAACTATTTATTGTATGGGGTAAGAATACAAAATTAGAAAAGGAAGAAGGCAAAACAACTGCAAACCCAGAACACATTTAGCAAATTGCCAAACAAGAAACCTGAATGCTGCTGACTGAATACACCTGAAAATCCCATTCACACTCAATTTGGCGGCAATTCGTAGCTGTTCCCTTGGCAAAAGGGTTACATTTCATTTTCCAAAACACAAAAACTCGCCTTGGTCCTGTTGCATGTTAATTTCTAAAAATGAAACACCAATTTGCTGTTTTCTTTATTTCATTATGGATACTCTGGCTAAACTTTTTATTGCATGGTGTAAGAATACAAAATTAGAAAAGGAGGAAGGCAAAACAAATGCAAACCAAGAACACATTTATCAAATTACCAATCGGGAAACCTGAATGTTGCTGACTGAATACACCTGAAAATCCCATTCACACTCAATTTGGAGGTAATTCGTAGCTGTGCCCTCAGCAAAAGTTAAAGATTTCATTTTCCAAAACACAAAAACTCACCTTGGTCCAGTTGCCTGTTAATTTCTAAGCATGGAACGCCCATTTGCTGTTTTTTTTTTTTTTATTTCATTAAGGATACTCTGGCTAAACTTTTATTGTCTGGTGTAAGAATACAAAATTAGAAAAGGAAGAAGGCAAAACAAATGTAATGCCGAAACACATTTAAGAAATTGCCAATCAGGGCCAGCGCCGTGGCTCAACATGCAAATCCTCTGCCTTTCGCCGCCGGCTAATGGATTCTAGCCCCGGTCAGGGCGCCGGATTCTGTCCTGGTTGCCCCTCTTCCAGACCAGCCCTCTGCTGTGGCCCGGGAGTGCAGTGGAGGATGGCCCAGGTGCTTGGGCCCTGCACCCCATGTGGAGACCAGGAAAAGCACCTGGTTCCTGGCTCCTGCCATCGGACTAGCGAGGTGCGCCGGCCACAGCTCGCCATCTGCGGCGGCCATTGGAGGATGAACCAACGGCAACGGAAGACCTTTCTCTCTGTCTCTCTCTCTCACTGTCCAATCTACCTGTCAAAAAAAAAAAAAAAAAGAAATTGCCAATCAAGAAACCTGAATGCTGCTGATTGAATATGCCTGAAAATCCCATTCACACTCAATTTGGAGGCAACTCGTAGCTGTCCCCTCGGCAAAAGGGTTACATTTCATTTTCCAAAGCACAAAAACACACCTTGGTCCTGTTGCCTGCTAATTTCTAAGAATGAAACGGCAATTTCCAGTTTTTTTTTTTTATTTCATTATGGATATTCTGGCTAAACTTTTATTGTATGGGGTAAGAATACAAAATTAGAAAAGGAAGAAGGCAAAACAAATGCAAACAAAGAACATATTTAGCAAATTGCCAATCAGGATACCTGAATGTTGCTGACTGAATACACCTGAAAATCCCATTCACACTCAATTTGGAGGCAATTCGTAGCTGTTCCCTTGGCAAAAGGGTTACATTTCATTTTCCAAAACACAAAAACTCACCTTGGTCCTGTTGCATGTTAATTTCTAAAAATGAAACACCAATTTGCTGTTTTCTTTATTTCATTATCGATATCTGGATAACCTTTTTATTGTATGTTGTTAGAATACAAAATTAGAAAAGGAAGAAGGCAAAACAAATGCAAACCAAGAACACATTTAGCAAATTACCAATCGGGAAACCTGAATGTTGTGACTGAATACACCTGAAAATCCCATTCACACTCAATTTGGAGGCAATTCGTAGCTGTGCCCTCGGCAAAAGGGAAATATTTCATTTTCCAAAACACTAAAACTCACCTGTCGTGTTGCCTGTAGATTTCTTAACATGAAACGCCCATTTGCTGTTTCTTTTTTTTATTTCATTAAGGATACTCTGGCTAAACTTTTATTGTATGGTGTAAGAATACAAAATTAGAAAAGGAAGAAGGCAAAACAAATGGAATGCCCAAACACATTTAAGAAATTGCCAATCAAGAAACCTGAATGCTGCTGACGGAATACACCTGAAAATCCCATTCACACTCAATTTGGAGGCAACTCATAGCTCTCCCCTCGGCAAAAGTGTTACATTTCATTTTCTAAAACACGAAAACTCACCTTAGTCGTGTTGCCTGTTGATTTCTTAGCATGAAACGCCAATTTGCACTGTATTTTTATTTCATTTTGACCACTCTGTCTAAAGGCTTGTTTGGATGGTGTCAGGATAGAAAATTAGAAAAGGAAGAAGGCAAAACAAACACAAACCCAGAACACATTGAGGATATTGCCAATCAAGAAACCTGAATGCTGCTGACTGAATACACCTGAAAATCCCATTCACACTCAATTTGGAAACAATTCATAGCAATCCCCTCGGCAAAAGGGTTACATTTCATTTTCCAAAACACAAAAACTCAAATTGGTTTTGGTGCCTTTTAATTTCTAAGCATGAAATGAAATTTGCTGTTTTTTTTATTTCCTTATGGATACTCTGGCTATACTTTTTATTGCATGGTGTAAGAATACAAAATTAGAACAGGAAGAAGGCAAAACGAATGCAAACCGAGATCACATTTGGCAAATTGCCAATCAAGAAACCTCAATGCTGCTGAATGAATACACCTGAAAATCCCATTCACACTCAATTTGGAGGCAATTCGTAGCTGTCCATTTGGCAAAAGCGTTACCTTTCATTTTCCAAAACACAAAAACTCACCTTGGTCCTGTTGCCTGTTAATTTGTATTCATGAAACGCCAATTTGCTGTTTTTTTTTATTTCATTATGGATACTCTGGCTAACCATTTTATTTTATGTTGTAAGAATACAAAATAAGAAAAGGAAGAAGGCAAAACAAACACAAACCCAGAACTCATTTAGCAAATCGCCAATCAATAAACCTGAATGCTGCTGACGGAATACACCTGAAAATCCCATTCACACTCAATTTGGAGGCAATTCGTAGCTGTTCCCTTGGCAAAAGGGTTACATTTCATTTTCCAAAACACAAAAACTCACCTTGGTCCTGTTGCCTATTAATTTCTAAGCATGAAATGCCAATTTGCTGTTTTTTTTTTTTTTAATTTCATTATGGATACTCTGGCTAACCATTTTATTGTACGGTTTAAGAATTCAAAATTAGAAAAGGAAGAAGGCAAAACAAACGCAAATGCAGAACACATTTGGCAAATTACCAAACAAGAAACCTGAATGCTGCTGACTGAATACACCTGAAAATCCCATTCCCACTCAATTTGGCGGCAATTCGTAGCTGTTCCCTTGGCAAAAGGGTTAAATTTCATTTTCCAAAACACAAAAACTCACCTTGGTCCTGTTACATATTAATTTCTAAAAATGAAACACCAATTTGCTGTTTTCTTTATTTCATTATGGATACTCTGAATAACCATTTTATTGTATGGGGTAAGAATACAAAATTAGAAAATGAAGAAGGCAAAACAAATGCAAACAAAGAACATATTTAGCAAATTGCCAATCAGGATACCTGAATGCTGCTGACTGAATACACCTGAAAATCCCATTCACACTCAATTTGGACGCAACTCGTAGCTGTCCCCTAGGCAAAGGGGTTACATTTCATTTTCCAAAGCACAAAAACACACCTTGGTACTGTTGCATGTTAATTTCTAAAAATGAAACACCAATTTGCTGTTTTCTTTATTTCATTATGGATACTCTGGCTAACTTTTTATTGTACAGTGTAAGAATACAAAATGAGAAAAGGAAGAAGGCAAAACAAATGCAAACCAAGAACACATTTAGCAAATTGCCAATCAGGAAACCTGAATGTTGCTGACTGAATACACCTGAAAATCCCATTCACACTCAATTTGCAGGCAATTCGTAGCTGTCCCCTCGGCAAAAGTGTTACATTTCATTTTCTAAAATACGAGAACTCACCTTAGTCGTGTTGCCTGTGGATTTCTTAGCATGAAACGCCAATTTGCACTGTATTTTTATTTCATTTTGACCACTCTGTCTAAAGGGTTTTTTGTATGGTGTCAGGATATAAAATTTGGAAAAAAGAAGGCGAAACAAACGCAAACCCAGACGACATTTAAGAAATTGCCAATCAAGAAACCTGAATGCTGCTGACTGAATACACCTGAAAATCCCATTCACACTCAATTTGGAGGCAATTCATAGCTGTCCCCTCGGCAAAAGGGTTACATTTCATTTTCCAAAGCACAAAAACACACCTTGGTCCTGTTGCCTGCTAATTTCTAAGAGTGAAACGGCAATTTGCAGGCTTTTTTTATTTCATTATGGATATTCTGGCTAAACATTTTATTGTATGGGGTAAGAATACAAAATTAGAAAAGGAAGAAGGCAAAACAACTGCAAACCCAGAACACATTTAGCAAATTGCCAAACAAGAAACCTGAATGCTTTTGACTATGACCCTGTTGGAATAAGATTGAAGTCAGCAAACCCTAAAGGCTTCCATAGCCTTTTCAACTCATGACTAGACCCTAGGGAGATTCCTGACGCCATAAACAAGAGTGTCAAATTGTTAAATCAACTTCAGGAGTCACTGTGTGCTTACGTCTCATGTGGGATCTGTCCTTAATGTGTTGTCCAATGTGAAGTAATGCTATAACTTGTACTGAAACAGTATTTTTACACTTTGTGTTTCTGTGTGGGTGCAAACTGATGAAATCTTTACTTAGTATATACTGAATCAATCTTCTGTATATAAATATAATTAAAACTGAAAAAAATCTTGGTGTTAAATTGGAAATTGCATAGAAAATTAATCAATTTAAAAAAATATATCATGTAGAATCTCTGTCCTTAATGTGCTATACATTGTGAATTAATACTATAACTAGTACTCCAACAGGATTTTTCACTTTGTGTTGCTATGTGAGGGCAAACTGTTGAAATCTTTACTTAATATATACTAAAGTGATCTTCTGTATATAAAGAGAATTGAAAATGAACCTTGATGTGAATGCAAGGGGAGAGGGAGTGGGAAAGGGGAGGGTTGCGGGTGGGAGGGAAGTTGCGGTGGGGCAATTGTAATCCATCAGCTGTACTTTGGAAATTTATATTCTTTAAATAAAAGCATTATAAAAAAAAAAAAGAAACTTGAATGCTGCTGACTGAATGCACCTGAAAATCGCATTGACACTCAATTTGGCGGCAATTCGTAGCAGTTCCCTTGGCAAAAGGGTTACATTTCATTTTCCAAAACACAAAACTCACCTTAGTCCTGTTGCATGTTAATTTCTAAAAATGAAACACCAATTTGCTGTTTTCTTTATTTCATTATGGATACTCCGGCTAAACTTTTTATTGTATGGTGTAAGAATACAAAATTAGAAAAGGAAGAAGGCAAAACAAATGCAAACCAAGAACACATTTAGCAAATTACTAATCGGGAAACCTGAATGTTGCTGACTGAATACACCTGAAAATCCCATTCACACTCAATTTGGAGGCAACTAAAGCT
This sequence comes from Sylvilagus floridanus, assembly GCA_949820135.1. Taxonomy (NCBI): domain Eukaryota; kingdom Metazoa; phylum Chordata; class Mammalia; order Lagomorpha; family Leporidae; genus Sylvilagus; species Sylvilagus floridanus. Next base: position 163,382,214 of record OX463227.1, on the reverse strand, counting down.
GTCCCCTCGGCAAAAGTGAAACATTCATTTTCCAAAGCACAAAAACACACCTTGGTCCTGTTGCCTGCTAATTTCTAAGAATGAAACGGCAATTTGCAGTTTTTTTTATTTCATTATGGATATTCTGGCTAAACATTTTATTGTATGGGGTAAGAATACAAAATTAGAAAAGGAAGAAGGCAAAACAAACGAAAACCCAGAACACATTTAGCAAATTGCCAAACAAGAAACCTGTATGCTGCTGACTGAACACACCTGAAAATCCCATTCACACTCAATTTGGCGGCAATCCGTAGCTGTTCCCTTGGCAAAAGTGAAACATTTCATTTTCCAAAGCACAAAAACACACCTTGGTCCTGTTGCCTGCTAATTTCTAAGAATGAAATGGCAATTTGCAGGTTTTTTTATTTCATTATGGATATTATGGCTAAACATTTTATTGCATGGGGTAAGAATACAAAATTAGAAAAGGAAGAAGGCAAAACAACCACAAACCCAGAACACATTTAGCAAATTGCCAAACAAGAAACCTGAATGCTGCTGACTGAATACACCTGAAAATCCCATTCACACTCAATTTGGAGGCAATTCGTAGCTGTTCCCTTGGCAAAAGGGTTACATTTCATTTTCCAAAACACAAAAACTCACCTTGGTCCTGTTGCATGTTAATTTCTAAATATGAAACACCAATTTGCTGTTTTCTTTATTTCATTATGGATACTCTGGCTAAACATTTTCTTGTAAGGTGTAAGAATACAAATTTAGAAAAGGATGAAGGCAAAACAAATGCAAACCAAGAACACATTCAGGAAATTGCCAATCAGGAAAGCTGAATGCTGCTGACTGAATACACCTGAAAATCCCATTCACACTCAATTTGGAGGCAACTCGTAGCTGTCTCCTCGGCAAAAGTGAAACATTTCATTTTCCAAAACACGAAAACTACCCTTAGTCGTGTTGCCTGTAGATTTCTTAGCATGAAACGCCAATTTGCAATGTATTTTTATTTCATTTTGTCCACTCTGTCTAAAGGCTTTAGTGGATGGTCAGGAGAGAAAATTTTGATAGAAAGAAAGAAAAACAAACACAAACCCAGAACACATTTACGAAAATGCCAATCGAGAAACCCGAATGCTGCTGACTGAACATACCTGTAAATCCAATTCACACTCAGTTTGGAGGCAATTCGTAGCAGTGCCCTCGGCAAAAGGGAAACATTTCATTTTCCAAAACACAAAAACTCACCTTAGTCGTGCTGCCTGTAGATTTCTTAGCTTGAAACGCCAATTTGCTCTTTATTTTTCATTTCACCACTCTGTCTAAACGCTTTTGTGGATGGTGTCAGGATAGAAAATTAGGATAGAAAGAAGGCAAAACAAACACAAACACAGAACACATTTATCAAATTGCCAATCAAGAAACCTGAATGCTGCTGACTGAACACACCTGAAAATCTCATTCACACTCAATTTGGAGGCAATTCGTAGCTGTCCCCTCGGCAAAGAGTTACATTTCATTTTGCAAAGCACAAAAACAAACCTTGGTCCTGTTGCCTGCTAATTTCTAAGAATGAAGCGGCAATTTGCAGTTTTTTTTATTTCATTATTGATATTCTGGCTAAACATTTTATTGTATGGTGTAAGAATACAAAATTAGAAAAGGAAGAAGGCAAAACAACCACAAACCCAGAACACATTTAGCAAATTGCCAAACAAGAAACCTGAATGCTGCTGACTGAACACACCTGAAAATCCCATTCACACTCAATTTGGTGGCAATTCGTAGCTATTCCCTGGGCAAAAGGGTTACATTTCATTTTCCAAAACACAAAAACTCACCTTGGTCCTGTTGCATGTTAATTTCTAAAAATGAAACACCAATTTGCTGTTTTCTTTATTTCATTATGGATACTCTGGCTAACCTTTTTATTGTATGGTGTAAGAATACAAAATTAGAAAAGGAAGAAGGCAAATCAAATGGAAACCAAGAACACATTTAGCAAATTACCAATCAGGAAACCTGAATGTTGCTGACTGAATACACCTGAAAATCCCATTCACACTCAATTTGCATGCAATTCGTAGCTATCCCTTTTGCAAAAGTGTTACATTTCATTTTCTAAAACACGAAAACGCACCTTAGTCGTGTTGCCTGTAGATTTCTTAGCATGAAACGCCAATTTGCACTGTATTTTTATTTCATTTTGACCACTCTGTCTAAAGGCTTTTTTGGATGGTGTCAGGATAGAAAATTTCGAAAGAAAGAAGGCAAAACAAACGCAAACCGAGACGACATTTAACAAATTGCCAATCAAGAAACCTGAATGCTGCTGATTGAATACGCCTGAAAATCCCATTCACACTCAATTTGGAGGCAACTCGTAGCTGTCCCCTCGGCAAAGAGTTACATTTCATTTTGCAAAGCACAAAAACACACCTTGGTCCTGTTGCCTGCTAATTTCTAAGAATGAAACGGCAATTTGCAGTTTTTTTTATTTCATTATGGATATTCTGGCTAAACATTTTATTGTATGGGGTAAGAATACAAAATTAGAAAAGGAAGAAGGCAAAACAACCACAAACCCAGAACACATTTAGCAAATTGCCAAACAAGAAACCTGAATGCTGCTGACTGAACACACCTGAAAATCCCATTCACACTCAATTTGGTGGCAATTCTTAGCTGACCCCTTGGCAAAAGGGTTACATTTCATTTTCCAAAACACAAAAACTCACCTTGGTCCTGTTGCATGTTAATTTCTAAAAATGAAACACCAATTTGCTGTTTTCTTTATTTCATTATGGATACTCTGGCTAACCTTTTTATTGTATGGTGTAAGAATACAAAATTAGAAAAGGAAGAAGGCAAATCAAATGGAAACCAAGAACACATTTGCAAATTACCAATCAGGATACCTGAATGTTGCTGACTGAATACACCTGAAAATCCCATTCACACTCAATTTGCATGCAATTCGTAGCTGTCCCTTCGGCAAAAGTGTTACATTTCATTTTCTAAAACACAAAAACGCACCTTAGTCGTGTTGCCTGTAGATTTCTTAGCATGAAATGCCAATTTGCACTGTATTTTTATTTCATTTTGACCACTCTGTCTAAAGGCTTTTTTGGATGGTGTCAGGATAGAAAATTTCGAAAGAAAGAAGGCAAAACAAACGCAAACCCAGACGACATTTAACAAATTGCCAATCAAGAAACCTGAATGCTGCTGACTGAATACGCCTGAAAATCCCATTCACACTCAATTTGGAGGCAACTCGTATCTGTCCCCTCGGCAAAAGTGAAACATTTCATTTTCCAAAGCACAAAAACACACCTTGGTCCTGTTGCCTGCCAATTTCAAAGAATGAAACGGGAATTTGCAGTTTTTTTTTATTTCATTATGGATATTCTGGCTAAACTTTATTGTATGGGGTAAGAATACAAAATTAGAAAAGGAAGAAGACAAAACAACCGCAAACCCAGAACACATTTAGCAAATTGCCAAACAAGAAACCTGAATGCTGCTGACTGAATACACCTGAAAATCACATTCACACTCAATTTGGCGGTAATTCGTAGCTGTTCCCTTGGCAAAAGGGTTAAATTTCATTTTCCAAAACACAAAAACTCACCTTGTTCCTGTTACATGTTAATTTCTAAAAATGAAACACCAATTTGCTGTTTTCTTTATTTCATTATGGATACTCTGGCTAACCATTTTATTGTATGGTGTAAGAATACAAAATTAGAAAAGGAAGAAGGCAAAACAAATGCACACCAAGAACACATTTAGCAAATTGCCAATCAGGAAACCTGAAAGTTGCTGACTGAATACACCTGAAAATCCCATTCACACTCAATTTGGAGGCAATTCGTAGCTTTCCCCTCGGCAAAAGTGTTACATTTCATTTTCTACAAACGCCAATTTGCATTATATTTTTATTTCATTTTGACCACTCTGTCTAAAGGCGTTTTTTGGATGGTGTCAGGATATAAAATTTGGAAAGAAAAAAAAGGCAAAACAAATGCAAACCCAGACGACATTTAAGAAATTGCCAATCAAGACACCTGAATGCTGCTGAATGAATACACCTGAAAATCCCATTCATACTCAATTTGGAGGCAATTCATAGCTGTCCCCTCGGCAAAAGGGTTACATTTCATTTTCGAAGGACAAAAACACAACTTGGTCCTGTTGCCTGCTAATTTCTAAGAATGAAACGGCAATTTGCAGTTTTTTCTATTTCATTATGGCTATGCTGGCTAAACTTTTTATTGTATGGGGTAAGAATACAAAATTGGAAAAGGAAGAAGGCAAAACAAACGCAAACCCAGAACACATTTAGCAAATTGCCAAACAAGAAACCTGAATGCTTTTGACTATGACCCTGTTGGAATAAGATTGAAGTCAGCAAACCCTAAAGGCTTCCATAGCCTTTTCAACTCATGACTAGACCCTAGGGAGAATCCTGACGCCATAAACAAGAGTGTCAAATTGTTAAATCAACTTCAGGAGTCACTGTGTGCTTACGTCTCATGTGGGATCTGTCCTTAATGTGTTGTCCAATGTGAAGTAATGCTATAACTTGTACTGAAACAGTATTTTTACACTTTGTGTTTCTGTGTGGGTGCAAACTGATGAAATCTTTACTTAGTATATACTGAATCAATCTTCTGTATATAAATATAATTAAAACTGAAAAAAATCTTGGTGTTAAATTGGAAATTGCATAGAAAATTAATCAATTTAAAAAAATATATCATGTAGAATCTCTGTCCTTAATGTGCTATACATTGTGAATTAATACTATAACTAGTACTCCAACAGGATTTTTCACTTTGTGTTGCTATGTGAGGGCAAACTGTTGAAATCTTTACTTAATATATACTAAACTGATCTTCTGTATATAAAGAGAATTGAAAATGAACCTTGATGTGAATGCAAGGGGAGAGGGAGTGGGAAAGGGGAGGGTTGCGGGTGGGAGGGAAGTTGCGGTGGGGCAATTGTAATCCATCAGCTGTACTTTGGAAATTTATATTCTTTAAATAAAAGCATTATAAAAAAAAAAAGAAACTTGAATGCTGCTGACTGAATGCACCTGAAAATCGCATTGACACTCAATTTGGCGGCAATTCGTAGCAGTTCCCTTGGCAAAAGGGTTACATTTCATTTTCCAAAACACAAAAACTCACCTTAGTCCTGTTGCATGTTAATTTCTAAAAATGAAACACCAATTTGCTGTTTTCTTTATTTCATTATGGATACTCTGGCTAACCTTTTTATTGTATGGTGTAAGAATACAAAATTAGAAAAGGAAGAAGGCAAAACAAATGCAAACCAAGAACACATTTAGCAAATTACCAATCAGGAAACCTGAATGTTGCTGACTGAATACACCTGAAAATCCCATTCACACTCAATTTGGAGGCAACTAAAGCTGTCCCATCGGCAAAAGTGAAACATTTCATTTTCCAAAGCACAAAAACACACCTTGGTCCTGTTGCCTGCTAATTTCAAAGAATGAAATGGCAATTTGCCCTTTTTTTTATTTCATTATGGATATTCTGGCTAAACATTTTATTGTATGGGGTAAGAATACAAAATTAGAAAAGGAAGAAGGCAAAACAACCACAAACCCAGAACACATTTAGCAAATTGCCAAACAAGAAACCTGAATGCTGCTGACTGAATACACCTGAAAATCCCATTCACACTCAATTTGGAGGCAACTCGTAGCTGTCCCCTCGGCAAAAGTGAAACATTCATTTTCCAAAGCACAAAAACACACCTTGGTCCTGTTGCATGTTAATTTCTAAAATGAAACACCAATTTGCTGTTTTTTTTATTTCATTATGGATACTCTGGCTAACCTTTTTCTTGTATGGTGTAAGAATACAAAATTAGAAAAGGAAGAAGGCAAAACAAATGCAAACCAAGAACACATTTAGCAAATTGCCAATCAGGAAACCTGAATGTTGCTGACTGAATACACCTGAAAATCCCATTCACAGTCAATTTGCAGGCAATTCGTAGCTGTCCCCTCGGCAATAGGGAAATTTTCATTTTCCAAAACACTAAAACTCACCTTGGTCCAGTTGCCTATTAATTTCTTAGCATGGAACAACCATTTGTTTTTTTTTTTTTTTTTTTATTTCATTAAGGATACTCTGGCTAAACGTTTTTGTATGGTGTAAGAATACAAATTTAGAAAAGGAAGAAGGCAAAACAAATGGAATGCCCAAACACATTTAAGAAATTGCCAATCAAGAAACCTGAAAGCTGCTGACTGAATACACCTGAAAATCCCATTCACACTCAATTTGGCGGCAATTCGTAGCTGTTCCCTTGGCAAAAGGGTTACATTTCATTTTCCAAAACACAAAAGCTCATCTTGGTCCTGATGCATGTTAATTTCTAAGAATGAAACACCAATTTGCTGTTTTCTTTATTTCATTATGGATACTCTGGCTAAAATTTTTCTTTTATGGTGTAAGATTACAAAATTAGAAAAGGAAGAAGGCAAAACAAATGCAAACCAAGAACACATTTAGCAAATTGCCACTCAGGAAACCTGAATGTTGCTGACTGAATACACCTGAAAATCCCATTCACACTCAATTTGGAGGCAATTCGTAGCTGTGCCCTCGGCAAAAGGGAAAGATTTCATTTTCCAAAACACAAAAACTCACCTTGGTCCTGTTGCATGTTAATTTCTAAAAATGAAACACTAATTTGCTGTATCTTTATTTCATTATGGATACTCTGGCTAAACTTTTATTGTATGGTGTAAGAATACAAAATTAGAAAAGGAAGAAGGCAAAACAAATGGAATACCCAAACACATTTAAGGAATTGCCAATCAAGAAACCTTAATGCTGCTGACTGAATACACCTGAAAATCCCATTCACACTCAATTTGGAGGCAACTCGTAGCTGTCCCCTCGGCAAAAGGGTTACATTTCATATTCCAAAGCACAAAATCACACCTTGGTCCTGTTGCCTGCTAATTTCTAAGAATGAAACGGCAATTTGCAGTTTTTTTTTATTTCATTATGGATATTCTGGCTAAACTTTTTATTGTATGCGGAAAGAATACAAAATTAGAAAAGGAAGAAGGCAAAACAAATGCAAACCCAGAACACATTTAGCAAATTGCCAAACAAGAAACCTGAATGCTGCTGACTGAATACACCTGAAAATACCATTCACACTCAATTTGGTGGCAATTCCTAGCTGTTCCCTTGGCAAAAGGGTTACATTTCATTTTCCAAAACACAAAAATACAGCTTGGTCCTGTTGCATGTTAATTTCTAAAAATGAAACACCAATTTCCTGTTATCTTTATTTCATTATGGATACTCTGGCTAACCTTCTTCTTGTATGGTATAAGAATACAAAATTAGAAAAGGAAGAAGACAAAAAAATGCAAACCAAGAACACATTTAGCAAATTGCCAATCAAGAAACCTGAAAGTTGCTGACTGAATACACCTGAAAACCCATTCACACTCAATTTAAAGGCAATTCGTAGCTGTCCCCTCGGCTAAAGGGAAAGATTTCATTTTACAAAACACGAAAACTACCCTTAGTCGTGTTGCCTGTAGATTTCTAAGCATGAATCGCCAATTTGCAATGTATTTTTATTTCATTTTGACCACTCTGTCTAAAGGTTTTTTTGGATGGTGTCAGGATATAAAATTTGGAAAAAAGACGGCAAAACAAACGCAAACCCAGAACACATTTAAGAAACTGCCAATCAAGAAACCTGAATGCTGCTGACTGAATACACCTGAAAATCCCATTCACACTCAATTTGGCGGCAATTCGTATCTGTTCCCTTGGCAAAAGGGTTACATTTCATTTTCCAAAACACAAAAACTCACCTTGGTCCTGTTACATGTTAATTTCTAAAAATGAAACACCAATTTGCTGTTTTCTTTATTTCATTATGGTTACTCTGGCTCACCTTTTTATTGTACGGTGTAAGAATACAAAATTAGAAAAGGAAGAAGGCAAAACAAATGCAAACCAAGAACACATTTAGCAAATTACCAATCAGGAAACCTGAATGTTGCTGACTGAATACACCGGAAAATCCCATTCACACTCAATTTGCAGGCAATTAGTAGCTGTGCCCTCGGCAAAAGGGAAAGATTTCATTTTCCAAAACAGTAAATCTCACATTGGTCCAGTTGCCGGTTAATTTCTAGGCATGGAACACCGATTTGCTGTTTTTTTTTTTTTATTTCATTAAGGATACTCTTGCTAAACTTTTATTGTATGGAGTAAGAATACAAAATTAGAAAAGCAAGAAGGCAAAACAATTGGAATGCCCAAACACATTTAAGAAATTGCCAATTAAGAAACCTGAATGCTGCTGACTGAATACACCTGAAAATCCCATTCACACTCAATTTGGAGGCAACTCGTAGCTGTCCCCTCGGCAAAAGGGTTACATTTCATATTCCAAAGCACAAAATCACACCTTATTCATGTTGCCTTCTAATTTCTAAGAATGAAGCGCCAATTTGCAGGTTTTTTTTATTTCATTATGGATACTCTGGCTACTTTTTCTTGTATGGTATAAGAATACAAAATTAGAAAGGAAGAAGGCAAAACAAATGCAAACCAAGAACACATTTAGCAAATTGCCAATCAGGAAACCTGAATGTTGCTGACTGAATACACCTGAAAATCCCATTCAAACTCAATTTGGAGGCAATTCGTAGCTGTGCCCTTGGCAAAGGGAAAGATTTCATTTTCCAAAACACTAAAACTCACCTGGTCCAGTTGCCTGATAATTTCTAAGCATGGAACGCCCATTTGCTGGTTTTCTTTTTTTTTATTTCATTAAGGATACTCTGGCTAAACTTTTATTGTATGGTGTAAGAATACAAAATTAGAAAAGGAAGAAGGCAAAACAACCGCAAACCCAGAATACATTTAGCAAATTGTCAAACAAGAAACCCGAATGCTGCTGACTGAATACACTTGAAAATCGCATTCACACTCAATTGGCAGCAATTCGTAGCTGTGCCCTTGGCAAAAGGGTTACATTTCATTTTCCAAAACACAAAAACTCACCTTGGCCCTGTTGCCTGTTAATTTCTAAAAATGAAACAACAATTTGCTGTTATCTTTATTTCATTATGGATACTCTGGCTAACCTTTTTCTTGTATGGTGTAAGAATACAAAATTAGAAAAGGAAGAAGGCAAAACAAATGCAAACCAAGAACACATTTAGCAAATTGCCAATCAAGAAACCTGAAAGTTGCTGACTGAATACACCTGAAAACCCATTCACACTCAATTTGGAGGCAATTTGTAGCTGTACCCTCGGCTAAAGGGAAAGATTTCATTTTACAAAACACGAAATCTCACCTGTCGTGTTGCCTGTAGAATTCTTAGCATGAAACGCCAATTTGTACTGTATTTTTATTTTATTTTGACCACTCTGTCTAAAGGCTTTTTTGGATGGTGTCAGGATATAAAATTTGGAAAGAAAGAAGGCAAAACAAACGCAAACCCAGACGACATTTAAGAAATTGCCAATCAAGAAACCTGAATGCTGCTGACTGAATACACCTGAAAATCCCATTCATACTCAATTTGGAGGCAACTCGTAGCTATCCCCTAGGCATAAGGGTTACATATCATTTTCCAAAGCACAAAAACACACATTGGTCCTGTTGCCTGGTAATTTCTAAGAATGAAACAGCAATTTGCAGTTTTTTTTTTCATTATGGATATTCTGGCTAAACTTTTTATTGTATGAGGTAAGAATACAACATTAGAAAAGGAAGAAGGCAAAACAAATGCAAACCCAGAACACATTTAGCAAATTGCCAAACAAGAAACCTGAATGCTGCTGACTGAATACACCTGAAAATCCCATTCACAGTCAATTTGCAGGCAATTCGTAGCTGTCCCCTCGGCAATAGGGAAAGATTTCATTTTCCAAAACACAAAACCTCACCTTTGTCCTGTTGCATGTTAATTTCTAAAAATGAAACACCAATTTGCTGTTATCTTTATTTCATTATGGTTACTCTGGCTAACCTTTTTATTGTATGGTGTAAGAATACAAAATTAGAAAAGGAAGAAGGCAAAACAAATGCAAACCAAGAACACATTTAGCAAATTGCCAATCAGGAAACCTGAATGTTGCTGACTGAATACACCTGAAAATCCCATTCACACTCAATTTGGAGGCAATTCGAAGCTGTGCCCTCGGCAAAAGGAAAAGATTTCATTTTCCAAAACAATAAATCTCACCTTGGTCCAGTTGCCTGTTAATTTCTAAGCATGGAACGCCCATTTGCTCTTTTTTTTTTTTTATTTCATTAAGGATACTCTGGCTAAACTTTTATTGTATGGTGTAAGAATACAAAATTAGAAAAGGAAGAAGGCAAAACAAATGGAATGCCCAAACACATTTAAGAAATTGCCAATCAAGAAACCTGAATGCTGCTGACTGAATACACCTGAAAATCCCATTCACACTCAATTTGGAGGCAACTCGTAGCTGTCCCCTCGGCAAAAGGGTTACATTTCATATTCCAAAGCACAAAATCACACCTTGGTCCTGTTGCCTGCTAATTTCTAAGAATGAAACGGCAATTTGCAGGTTTTTTTATTTCATTATGGATATTATGGCAAAACATTTTATTGTATGGGGTAAGAATACAAAATTAGAAAAGAAAGAAGGCAAAACAATGCAAACCCAGAACACATTTAGCAAATTGCCAAAGAAGAAACCTGAATGCTGCTGAATGAATACACCTGAAAATACCATTCACACTCAATTTGGTGGCAATTCGTAGCTGTTCCCTTGGCAAAAGGGTTACATTTCATATTCCAAAACACAAAAACTCACCTTGGTCCTGTTGCATGTTAATTTCTAAAAATGAAACACCAATTTGCTGTTTTCTTTATTTCATTATGGATACTCTGGCTAAACTTTTTCTTGTAGGGTGTAAGAATACAAAATGAGAAAAGGAAGAAGGCAAAACAAATGCAAACCAAGAACACATTTAGCAAATACCAATCGGGAAACCTGAATGTTGCTGACTGAATACACCTGAAAATCACATTCACACTCAATTTGGCGGCAATTCGTACCTGTCCCCTTGGCATAAGTGTTACATTTCATTTTCTAAAACACGAAAACTCACCTGTCGTGTTGCCTGTAGATTTCTTAGCATGAAACGCCAATTTGCAATGTATTTTTATTTCATTTTGACCACTCTGTCTAAAGGCTTTTTTGGATGGTGTCAGGATATAAAATTTTAAAAAAAGAAGGCAAAACAAACGCAAACCCAGACGACATTTAAGAAATTGCCAATCAAGAAACCTGAATGCTGCTGTCTGAATACACCTAAAAATCCCATTCACACTCAATTTGGCGGCAATTCGTATCTGTTCCCTTGGCAAAAGGGTTACATTTCATTTTCCAAAACACAAAAACTCACCTTGGTCCTGTTGCATGTTCATTTCTAAAAATGAAACACCAATTTGCTGTTTTCTTTATTTCATTATGGATACTCTGGCTAACCTTTTCCTTGTATGGTGTAAGAATACAAAATTACAAAATGAAGAAGGCAAAACAACTGCAAACCAGGAACACATTTAGCAAATTGCGAAACAAGAAACCTGAATGCTGCTGACTGAATACACCTGAAAATCCCATTCACACTCAATTTGCAGGCAATTCGTAGCTGTCCCCTCGGCAAAAGTGTTACATTTCATTTTCCAAAACACGAAAACTCACGTTAGTTGTGTTGCCTGTGGATTTCTTAGCATGAAACGACAGTTTGCACTGTATTTTTATTTCATTTTGACCAATCTGTCTAAAGGCTTTTTTGGATGGTGTCAGGATATAAAATTTGGAAAAAAGAAGGGAAAACAAACACAAACCCAGACGACATTTAAGAAATTGCCAATCAAGAAACCTGAATGCTGCTGACTGAATACACCTGAAAATCCCATTCACACTCAATTTGCAGGCAATTCGTAGCTATTCCCTTGGCAAAAGTGTTACATTTCATTTTCCAAAACACAAAAACTCACCTTGGTCCTGTTGCATGTTAATTTCTAAAAATGAAACACCAATTTGCTGTTTTCTTTATTTCATTATGGATACTCTGGCTAACCTTTTTATTGTATGGTGTAAGAATACAAAATTAGAAAATGAAGAAGGCAAAACAAATGCAAACCAAGAACATATTTAGCTATTGCCAATCAGGATACCTGAATGTTGCTGACTGCATACACCTGAAAATCCCATTCACACTCAATTTGGACGCAACTTGTAACTGTGCCCTAGGCAAAGGGGTTACATTTCATTTTCCAAAGAACAAAAACACACCTTGGTCCTGTTGCATGTTAATTTCTAAAAATGAAACACCAATTTGCTGTTTTCTTTATTTCATTATGGATACTCTGGCTAAACATTT